>OZ014525.1:247045338-248298625 GCA_963966055.1 Lathyrus aphaca | reverse complement strand
GCATATCCGTACCGAAAAGGACGTGTCGGATATGGACGGTTAGAACAATCCATGGTAAGTATTTATAAATTGCGATAACAAATTTGTTCATCATATATTAGTTTTATCTGATCAAATTGTATGACTTAATGTGTAGCTGCAGAAGGAGGAAAGTTCAGAAACATCTCTTCCTGCACATGTTTTGTGGAAGGAGGCCCGTGTGGGCAGATCTAGAGTTCCTCAAGAAGAAGTTTTACACGTATACCAGAAATGTGTAAGTATAACATTTTTTCATTAATTGAATAACATTTTTATAGACAAATATTTGACAAGTGTACGGTATTCATCTAATTTTTCAGGAGGAGCTATCTCAGTCTTTATCTCCCGATGATACTAGGAGCATACTTGGTCGGGCATTAGATGTCCCTGAGTACTCTGGTCGGGTGAGGGGTAAGGGATTTGGAGTCACTCCGACCTCCATGAGTATTAAAAAAGGAAAGGCTCCTAGTAATCGGGAGCTTCATGCAAGAATGGAATCCATGCAAGCTGAGCTTGATGCATTGAGGAGAGAAAGAGAGGCTAGCGCCTCAACAGTATACAAAGATGCTTCGGACAAAGACAGTATCAACTGTACCTTTCAACCGAACATTCCAGAGGTAATTACATATAATTGTCTTAAATTGAACTATTTGCTTAAATTATGTATTTGACATATATACACATTAACGATTTCTTGTTATTATTGGTTTTAGGGCATTTCCCATTGTCAGCTGTATTTGTCGTCACCATACTATCGGATGGTTGGCAAGGGAAAAGTGCATAATGTTAGCGGAGTATTACTCCACACTAGAGAGCTCCCTGTTGGATGTTTGAAGGTATCAGTTGATATTGCAGTTGAGCCGAATGCAGCATTACCATATCCTAGCGATGATTCGGATGCAACAACGGTGCACGAAGCAGTAGGTTCGTTTGTTGCATGGCCGACAAACCTCATATGCGTAGGATATGAGGTATGATTAAAACTTATGTTAATTTCCTTGGTATATTCAAAGTTTAAAATTTATGCTTAAAATTTGACTTACATATTTTCCTATGTTAAATAGACTCCCACAAAATCCAAATCAAAAGATAGTGCGATTCCACGGCATACCGAGTCCACGGTTTCAAGAAAAGAGGTAATATACAATTATATGACATATATTCATGGAAGTTGTTACATTCTTAATTTGATCTAACTATTTATATGACATGTAGCTTCAAGAAAATGAGGCTAGCAATGCCTCCGCACAACAAAAAAAGGAGGTTAGCAACGCCTCCGCACGGGTACAAAGTTCTGGTGCTAAGAAGTCTGTAGCTAGGAAAAAACCTACCACCAAGTATAGGTCGTGCCTCAGGACATTTCTAGAGATGACCGATATACCGACCGGAGGTGTTCGGACTATACCTATGGAGGTAGGGATTTTCGGCTTTGATTACGAACAAATGATTGGTAATGAGGACTTCATGCAAGTTTTTGGTCGTGAAGAAATCGGCGTCAACGTTGTCAATACATATGTTAGGTAAATCAGGACTACTTTGTTTTATTAATTAAACAACTTATGTTAATGATGTTTACTTTATGTTAATGATGTTTTTATATTAGGTTTTTGTATGACAAATTGATGCGCCCCAATGGTTTGGACGTGTCATTCGGATTCTTAGCACCCGCGACCGTCAACTATAGTTTAATGTTAAGTAGACCGGATACCGTGACGGAGTACGTTCTTCGGATCCTCATGGACAATAAAGATGCGGAGAAGTTGTTTTTTATACCGTTTAATACCGGGTTAGCATTTCATTCTAAATTCATCTATTATAATTATTTTCCAAGTTACCATATAACATTTGCCTATTCATTACAGTGGACATTGGTTGTTGCTCGCAATCAATCCTATCCGAGAAATTGTGTATTATCTTGACTCGTTAGGAAATGATTGGACAACATACCCGGATATGAAGGTCCTAATTGACACGTAAGTGAGAATGTTCAAAAAATTTCTTAGTTTATGTGAATTGTTCTAATTGCTTCATTTTTATTTTATTAGCGTCCTACAAGCTTTTCGGGCCCAACGAGTTATCCAGACCTCAAGGAGGGGCGCCAACTCCATTACATGGATTAAAGTGGCGGTATATTTTTAATTACCGCGTTTTTTATTATATTAGTGATGACTACACTTGATAAAACTTAGGATTTATAATTCATATGTTTTTTTTCATATGTAGTGTCCTCGTCAACGTAATCAAATAGATTGCGGGTATTTCATGTTGAGGTTTATGCGAGATACTCTCATGTTGGGCCGATTAGAGATTCCTACCGATGTATGTATTTCTAACTTATGAGTTATTTTTATATTTACACATATCTCATATAATTAAATAGTTGGAATTAATTCAAAATATGTTATATTATTATGTAGTACTTTGATGAATTCAAGTGTGCATCTTATACAAAGGATCAAGTGGACGAAATCAAAGAGGAGTGGTGTCAATTCATGATAGAGCTCAAAGTGTGTAATTAATGTGTACATTTGTAGTAGTATATGTAATGACTTATAAATGTAAACATAGATTTGTATATATTTTGATACATTTATGAGAAATTTGGTTTGAATTGGTTAGCCAAAAATTGGTAAAAAAAGGACAAAATGGCATATATAAAATGTGATAATTGTCTACCAAAATCTGGTTCAAAACAGGTAGAAATTATGGTTTATAAACCTGGAAAAAATATGGTTTCAAACAAATCCTACAAAAAATTTCGTATACCTTAGACAGCGCTTTTGCCAAAAGCGCTGTCTAAGGGGGGGATTAGAAAGCGCTTTAGGCAAAAGCGCTGTCTAAGGGGGGGGCTTAGACAGCGCTTTGTGAAAAGCGTTGTCTAAGGTATACCTAAAAAAAATAAAATAGGAGGGGCTTAGACAGCGCTTTTGGCCAAAGCGCTGTCTAAGGGGGGAGGGGGGGGGGGCTTAGACAGCGCTTTTGAAAAGCGCTGTCTAAGGTGTACCTAAAAAATTTAAATTAAGAGGGTGTTATAAAGCGCTTTTGGCCAAAGCGCTATCTAAGGGTGGGGGATTAGACAACGCTTTTCACATTTTAAAAAGCGATGTCTAAACCTTTAGCAGCGGAGGTTTAGACAGCGCTTTAAAGCGCTGTCTAAGGCTAAAAAAAGCGCTGTCTAAGGTCTTGTTTGTTGTAGTGAATCCAGATGGAGGTTCATAAGTCCAGTAACCAAGGTGGGGTACTCAAATGAAGAGTCACATGTCCAGGGTTAAAAATCACAAGAACTGTTCCAACATGGAGTACCCTTAATCAAAACAAAGTAACAGGGTATGCTGAGGTCAAGGGTACCTGCAAACCTGTAAACAACCCAACCCCCTCACAGGTGATGTTCTAAAACAAGGATCCTCAGACTTGGATCAGTTATGAGAAGTGTAAACACTTCTAACCCGGAGGTACAGTGTTTACAATAACCATAAAAGGTCTTCCTCTAATTCACCTCAGTTTCTGAAGGTCATAATAAAGGTCATCCAGACTTAGCAGGCTTCCCAGATAGCCCTAGCACTACAGGAAATCTGTAGCACAGAGTTCTCAAGAAGAACCCCATATCTGAACCGTGTTTCATATTCCCGCACCAGACTGAAATGGAATGGGAAAGAACATGAACCACTCTAGCCTAGGTGTCACTCAGGTCCCAGGTATAGGACCTCAACTCTCAGTAGAACACCCACCCACCAAAACAACAAAACAGATCCAGCCAGCACAGTATGACAGTATGATATATGTAAAGCTATAAAGAAAGCAATAAAACAACTGTACATAAAGCAAAAATAAATACAAATACAAGCACAAATAGCACATAACACCCCAGTAAACACAAATCAAACAAGCGCTAGGAGGAACCCACAAAAAGAACCAGAAGCCCTGGTTACAGCATAAGGCTCCCCAGCAGAGTCGCCAAGCTGTCGCTCCCGATAAATGGGGAATGGCCCAGATAAAGGTACAAACGCGAACGGTCGGCGAAAGAGGATGTGAGAACACACACGAGTGAACTCACGGGGAATGAATAGAGTCGCCAGCTAGGCATTTTTATCCCGAAGGAAAGGTAATGCTGCATAGACCTAGAAAAGATGTGGATAAGACGGTTGCAAACCAGAGAGACTGAGAAAGGGGGTTGGTTACAACCTGGGAAGGTATTAGCACCCAGATTGTCCGCCGTACTCGACGGGATCCACGCTTAAAAGATTTGTGTTTTAAAGGGGTAGTGTCAGTGCAATTTGTGTATAAAGAGCTGGAAAAGGATGTACAGGTGTCAGTGTAAAAGAAGTGAAGTGTAATATATACAGTGTCAGTGTAAGAACAAAGATGATAATGAGGCTAAAGAATAAGGCTAGAAAGAGGGGGAATGTACAGAGACTTTTGTTCGATAACTATTAAGTTATGCCTACGTATCCTCTCGTGCAATGAGGAAGTCAGAACACTGTAGTTCGACTCAAAGAGACTGAAAGATAAATTGACTGATGAACTGCTTGCTTGTCTATGCTCAAGTGTATGACCTGTCTGGCTCAGGTGCAAACTGTCTTGCATTAGACGGAAGAAGCAAGTTCTCGTTTATGAATGAGTGAGATGAGAAAAGAATCCCGGAGGAGACGATTATTGTTTGTTTTTTGAGTTTTCAGTCTTTTATTGCTTTTTGAAGTTTGTCATAAGTTAATGAGCTTAAGCCTAAACCAATGGATTTAGTAAACTCATCACATCTTCCCTCTGATTAGGGGTAATGAGAATACCTTAAGTGTGAAGTCAGTTTCTCACACTTAATCACCTTTGATGTAGGATTAAGATCATTAACCTACTTGTGATTATTTAGATGTTTTTGGTGTTTTTGTTTAGTGTTAAGTAATGAGGTTAAGCCATAATCAGGGATTAAACAGACTCATTACACCATCCTAATAGAAGGATAATAGATGAGAGTGTTTAAGCTGAGGAAAGCTCCTCAACTTAATCCATGATTAGGGATTAAAATCATGACAAAACAAGCCTTTGATTAAGTGGATTTTAATTAATGATATGATGATGAAGTGAGTTTTAGGGTTTGTAAGACAACTTGAGGGGGACTTGTCCATTAACACTAGGGTTAGTCCTTCTTAACCAATTAAGGAAGAATTAGAACCCTAATGCAAGGCCCAAGTTACAAGTGTGATGTCTTGATGATTATTAGATGAATTGATTAAAGGATTTAAACACATTAAGGGTTTAACACTTAGGATTAAAGTTATACACTCCATCCTAATAGAAGGATGCAGGCATAAGCTTAATCACAAAGCCTTAAAGCCTTTAGGGTTTAGTCCCTGATTATGAGGTGAGAAGAGAAGACTCAAAGAGACACAAAGGTAAAATCTAAATGGGGAGACTAATCAAAACCCTAATCATTGTCATGCTTGGTTGTTCCTATGGTTTGTGAGGTTTATCAAGAGAAGTCTTCAGAGGAACCACCAGGAAGCAGATGAAAAGAGCAAAGAGAAAGCAAAGTAACTTGCTTCATTCAAGAAGTCAAGTCACTTAAGGAAAGAAAGTAAGAAGGAGAAGAAAGAGAAAGCTCAATCTCAAACACATAACAAAATGCAGCATGGATGCATAAAAGAGATGAAAAGAAAATGTGAGAAGTGAAGGCAAATTCACTTCTCAAAGTTGCTTACCACCTGAAAAGTTAGTGAAAGAAATGCAATGCAATGCAACATGAGATGAAATGGCATGATATGAATCAAAACCAGAAGCACATACATGATGTTAATGATGCTATGAGATGATGCAAACATGAAACAAAGCATGGGGGTGATCATACAAACTTATGGATGCAAATGAAGCAAGATAAGAACCATGATCATACATGAAATGTTATGGAATGCAAATGGCATATCACATGGCAAATGCAAGATGCAATGATCAAACATGCTTCTAATATGTCTTAAGATGTTCAATGAACCAAATGGATGCACAAAATGCTATGGCAAGTCAAGGTATGAATGCAAATGCAAGATGGATGCATATGGAAGTTCAAATTAGGGTTTATGATCAATGCATCAAACAAAAACCAAAATCAGAAGCAAACATCAAGATAAAAAATTGAAAATGCATTCAAAGGAAACCTAAACCTATACTAACCCACTGCCCAAAGGAGAGATTCCAACTCTTAACCTAATTAGAGTTATGAATTTCCTAAGTTTTCTAGGGTTTTTGGGTACCTTAACAAGAAAAAAGCCAAACAAATGGAAAATGAAAGATCAAATCATGCCAATTTAATCTCACAAACTACATGCTAAACAAAATGCAATGCAAGAAGAATCAAAGTCCAACTCTCAATGGTTAGGCAGAAATGATTTTTTGAAGTTTGGATCAAAATAATGCTTTGAAAATGAATTAATTCCAGGGAAAATTATCAAAATGCATCAAGATCAAAAAAGAAATTTGGTTTGAGGGTTGGACAATGTTTCTAAATGATTTTAAATGTTTCATGAATTTTTTGGTGATTTTTAAATACCTAAAAGTATTTTTAATTAATTAATTCTCATTAATTAATTAAAAATAAACTTTTAAATGATTTAAAAATATTTTTTAATGCAAAAAATGAAAATAAAAATGCTTTTGGTTTCTGAAATTAAATAAAAGTTTGTATAAAAAATTTCAGAATTTTCAAAATGGTTTTGCTATTTTAAAATAAATGGACAAAAGAAATACAAAATAAATGAATTAAAATTAAAATAAAAGAAAGTAAACGCATTGGACGGATCAGATTGAAACTGGGGGAGAGGCTGTTGACTGCGCGCGCAATCCTAAGGTCCACATTCAAACTGAGTTAATTCCTATTTATGAATTAATTAATCCAGATTAATAAAGTCAACTAGGATTAGGGCAGAATAGAGTGATCCTGGGCGTCCAAATTCGCGCGAGTCAACACATCCAAGGGACCAAATTCAAACTTCATTAAACACAGGGATTAGCCCTAATTATTTTCAGGTGGCCGGAGAAGACCTTCGGTCGTCTTCTCCGGTGGGAACCCCACCTGAAAATCTCTAAAATCTTCAAAACTTCACTAAAATAAAAACTAACAACCCAGAAATCATTCCCACACCTCACTGAATCAAAACCCCCACTCAAATCTCATTTTTTACTCATCAATCAACTGAATCGAAACAAAACAATTTTTAGGGCAAAAGTTTCAGACAGAGATTAAATGCTTATTTCTCAACTATTTTCGAAACTAAGAACATCAGAGTGATCAGCAAATCATGAAGAACAACTTAGAAACTTAAAAATCCATTTCTGGAAAAAACGTTCTTGGATGATACCTGAAATGGAGCTTTTGATTCCAGAGCTTTCAGGCTGCTTCTTTGGCTCAAATCTACTCCACTGATCCTCCTAAGAAGCTTGCAAGGTTTGTTTGAAGTTTGCAATGGCTAGTTTGGAAAATGGCAGAGGTTCTGCTCAAGGTGAGGTGAGAATCATATTTGTGATTCTGGGGGTTTAAGGCAATGGTGATGGGTGCTTTGTGATCAGGGAAGAGTGTTGAGATTGTTTGTGAAGTTGGTTTGTGTGTTTTTGGCCTGTGTGATGAGTTTCGAATGCTTTTGCTCAAGAGGGTGCAAATGAGAATGCTGAGTTATGGGGTGCTTCAGGCTTGCTTCTTGTTATGTTTGGCTTGCATTTGATTAGTATAAACAATTGCCATTGGTCAGAAGAAGTGACATGTGCTTTATTGATTGGTATGGGTGCTTTTGCAAAAATGTCAAAGTTGTGTAAGAAGGGCATGGGCTACTTGCTAGCTAAGTACAAAGGGCATGTACTGCGCAGCATTAGGTGAGGAGAGGCCTAGGATTGATCAGCAAGCTAGCCAGCAAGTGGATGAGAAGCTATGATGAGTTTTGCAACTTGCCTTGCCTTTGGTTCTTTATGAAATATCTTGATCCATAAGCCATAAAACATGTGATCCCTTGACCTATTCTGATTTTTAAATGTTGTGTGATCATGTTGTGAAGTTTAGAAGTCCATTTGATGACTTAATTGGCCTTGAGAAGTGAATTTGCAACTTTGCCTCTTTGGTGGAAACTTTGAAATTTTGTGATTTTAGCCAACTTTGACAAGCCATAACTTTTGATCCAAAATGAATTAGGTCATGTTCTTGTACTTTTTGAAAAGGGAAAGATCTATTCTAAAACTTTCATGACCAAAGTTTTTCCATTTGAAGCCTTTTTGAATCAAAAAGTAAGGGTTGAAAAAGTTGCCTAAAATGACAATTTCATTAAAAGTCAAACTTGCCCAAAAAGTCAACTTTGCAAAAGACTTGAAATTCTTCAATTTTGTGAACTTCCAACATCTTCCATGATCAAATAAAGATCATATACAATTAAAATGATGAAGAACACCCTTTGGTTGGGTCATTGGGGGCCTCAGATGCCCTGATTTTGCACTGACTTGCCCAGAAAGTCAACTCTTGATCAGATGACTTCCCCATGGAATTTCTTCATGAAAATTGATATGCATACTCCCTATACCATATAGAGACCAATAGAAACAAGAATGACCAAAAAATTTGGAGTTATGGCCTCTGAAACCAAAACCCTAATTCTAGGTCATCTGTGCAGTCAAACCTGGCTCTGCTTCCATACCATTTTCAGTTCTTGTGATTATTTGACATTCTTGACTTTGAGAGGATATAATATGATTCTTGAACATACATGGACCCCTTTGAAGTGATTGATGACCTTTGGAGAGGCTCAAGAGGCTCTTGGATTGCTCAGATCACAAACCCTAGGTGCAGATGACTTAGAACCAATGCAATGAATCAAAAATGTGATATGAGATGGTATGATTGAGTTTATGCATATGAAATGATCACAAGCCATGGTGTGAATGGGTGAGGGCAAATTTGGGGTGTTTACAGGATGCAAAGGGACGCTTTGGCTTTTATGTGCAAGGGATGTATTTTGTATATTGTTGATGAGGTACTGTTGGTATTTACAGGTGACTGATTCGAACCTGACTTGTGATCATGCACTATGTTTGATTTTTGCCGTAATGCTCCATATTAGACGGAATGCTACTCTTTGTGGGGAAAGATGATGCGAATGCTATGATTATGCAAAAAGACAAAGATCTGGGATTCGTATCCCGCTGCTGTGAAGATCTCTGGCTGTCGTACCCCGAAAAATACGACCTCACGCGATCCGAAAAGATGGAGCCGCGCCCCGAACGGACTGAAGAGTCGCCACCTAATTCTATTTATTCCCGAAGAGGGAAAGGGGAGATATAGATACAACCCGAGAGGAAAAGGATGAGGACAAAGGTCAGCGGAACCATTGCCTGGGTTCGGGAGTCGGTTATGCAGGGGGAAGGTATTAGCACCCCCTACATCCATCGTACTCGATGGGAACCATCTAAGTTAACGCGCAAGAAAGGATGTCTATGCTTAAACGAATTGCTTGCTAGAGGGAAATGAGTTGAATTAAAAGTTAGATTGAATCTAGGTGCTCGGCAAGGATTGAGATCCTCGTGCCTACATACTCCCATGTGCAATGAGAAAGTCAGAGCCTCGTAGTTCGGCCTACTAAGGGTAATGGTTGTTGATTTTATTACCTTTCTTCGATGAAAGGGTTTAGGAGTTGAAATGCACTAAGGACTATGGATAGTTTATCTCGCCCAACAAGACGAACGTCCTGCGTCGAAATAATCGGAGCGAGTAACGAGAGCTCGTTATCCTCCTTTCTACTGCTTAAGGCTCGTGGCGTACAAATCTTCTCGTATTATTAAAGTGTTTTATTTCCTAAAGCCGCTTGACGTTGGATCAAGGGTTTGGATCTAATCGGAACATTTTGGTTTTTTGAGGTTAGAGGGTAAATGCAAATGGAGTTTATTTTGTGGTTTGTTTAGCGAGGCACGAAACGCTCGGCTCGCAAAGGTGGAGTGGATCCTAATAAACGAAACGAAATAAAAAGGTGTGGGTGTGCAAGTGCAATCGCTTGGCGTTGGACCAAGGATTCAAAATTAAATAAAATGCGGAAAATAAAATGCATACAAAGTAAGGGGAGAGGGATACAAAATAAATACAGGGGATTGCGAGAAATAAAGAGGTCTCGTTGTAATTAGCCCAAGAGAAAGCGTGTGTGCAGTGTTTTTGAACTATTCGAAGGCGTTCGGCCTGTTTTAATCGGGACACAACTATTCGAAGGCGTAGGACCTTTTAATCGAGACACAACTATTCGAAGGCGTTGGACCTTTTTGGGACGCGACGAAATTTTGTTCGTGAACTACCTTAGAATCGATTCAAAATGGGAATCATTCTATAAGGAGTCGAAACGTAATTTTTAAAATGCGAACAAAAATGAATAAATTGAATTGCAAAAAATAAATGGAATAATGAACATAAATAAATAAATAAATAAAATAATATTGAAGATAATGAATAAAATAAATCATTACAAGTTTGTTTGTCGAGATAATAAAATAATAAAAAAATTAATCACAAGGAGGGCCTCAAATTGACCAAATATCACCGATTTAATGAAATCGGGCGAAAAATGGCCTTTTATTATATCATTGGCCCAAAAAAGAAATTTTAAGACAAATCCAAATGAAATTAGATCTAGGAAATATAATTAAATTCAGAAACAAAATTAAAATAAAGTTAACAATTATAAAGGATATTAAAATCTAGCACAAACAAAAAAATCAATAAACAAATAAAATTAAAAAATAAGAGGAGGGGGTATGCTTAGAACATGGTTTGGGTGTGCAGCAAAACAAAGATATGATCTATGGGCCTCGAAGCCCAACAGAAATAAAAAAAACTATAACAATAAAAAATAACATTAAAAAAAAGTAGAAGAAGGAGTGAGTTTGGTTATGTGCATAACAAATGGTTATTAGTGAACTAGGTCCAAAATATCGATATAATCACAGCAAAATCACATGTTTTCTCTTCTATTTTTTTAGATTAAATAAACTACTGGCTGGGTTTTTATGAAATATAAACAAAAGAAATAATATTGTAGGAAACAAGATCTGTATGAATAGAATAGATCCAATGAAAGCAAATAAAATAAATAAAACAAAAAATGTGTATAAAAGCAAATAAAATATAATAATAAAAAATGTGCATCAGCAAGATTTTATATAGAAAACCAAAAACAATAACCATAGTACCCTAAAAACAAGAGCAAACACGATTTTTAAAAGGGGAGAAGAAAACCCACCCTGCCTTGTACGAAACCCCAGCGGCGGTCAATAGCTATCGATCATTCCTCTCATTCTCGTTCTCTCTCGGCGGTCACTCACGGAAGACGATCCTTCTTCTCACCGCGGATTGGGTCTTCGAACCTTGTTCTGGATCTACACGATGGCTCGGCGCTGAAGGTGGATTCGTGATTTTGGCCGGACGGCTTGTGAAGGTCCGGTTCGGGACAGCTCCGGTTCGGCCGTGGCGGCGGTGAGCTCACGGCGATCTCACAGTCTTGGGCTGTCGGCGTTTTGCGATTCTGAAGGGGTTTTGTTTCACGGTTTGGTGGTGTTCCGCGCGGGTGGTTGTTTGAGGGCCAGCTTTGATTTTTTCGCGGCGAAGGTGAACGGTTGTCGGTTCAGTTTCTCTCTTCTTCACTTTGTTTCTGTTTTTTGTATTTGTGTGTCTTTTGGTTATGATGGTGGGTTCTCTCTGGCGTGTCTCTCACTCAAACCTTGATCGGTTCCGTGATTCTTTAACGGTTTTAGATTTGGAAGGCTTATCGACTGGAAGGTTGAAGAAGAGCGGTGAGTCCGTAAAAATGAAGGTGGCGGTGAAGGCAGCTAGTTCTGTTGTTTTCTGGAAAAAAATATGAAGGTGAAGCGTGTTTATGGTTTTTCTGTGTTGGTGAGTTGCAATGGATTTGAATGAGTTTTGTATATGGAGGTTGAAGGTGAGATTAAGGTGAGATTGAAAATATGAAGAGAGATTTGTTTGCTGCTCTTGCGGAATAATTATGCAGGTTGTATGACTGAGTTTTTTTATTTTGTTTTGTTGATGGATGGAAAGAAAAAGTAAAACTTATGATTCTGTATTTTTGTTTTTTTTGGAGCTTGGATATGAATTTTTGCAGAGTTGTGTTATGCTGTCCAAGCTTCCTCTAATGGTATAAATGAAGGTGTTATTTATAGGATAGATTGAGGTGAGGGTAAAATAGAAATTGAAGCAGAAAATGATAAGAAAAATGAGCTGGATTTTTTGGGTGTATGAGATGCTGTGAAAAGTTTATTGTAGTGCTTGTTCAGTAGAGTGGGTGGAAAAGATCTCGTACAGTTTGATTGTTTGTGCGCTGGAAGAAATTTGTTGTACAATGGGACCTATTTGTTCATGGAAATTGGGAATTAATGATGAGCTGAAAAAATATGGCTTGACCTGGAAATTTCACGTGAAAATTGGGTTGGAGGTCTTTGGGAAATCTGGCAAAAAGTTAATATGTGCTGGCAAAAGAAAAACAAAGGGAATAATAATAATAATAATAATAATAATAATAATAAAAGTGAGTAATAGAAAAAAGTTAATGATAGTGGACATTTTGTTTAGTAAATGGAAAATAACAAAAAAGAAATGTTTATAATAATAGTAATAATAATAATAAAAGAAAATGAAATATGTAACAATAATATAAGTAAGAATGATAGAAATAATAGAAAAAATGATTAATGATGATAATAATAATAATAATAATAAAGTAATGAAAATAAAAAACATGAATAATGATGGAATAATAGTAATGTTAAATCTATGGTAATAAACTATAAAAATATTAACAATAATAAAAAAGGTGTTAGGCAAAAATTAGAGATAATACTAATATTAATAGAAATAATTAATAAAACTGAAAATAACGAGAATAAAGTAGAGAGTAAAAATTTTTGTATTTTTGATAATGAAGTAAATAATAAAGATGGAAAAAAAGAGAGTTCAAATTTTTAATTAGGAAAAGGAAATAAAATCCCCTCTTTATTATTTTTTAAATATCAGAAAAAAAAAAGCAAAATAACACATATTTTTTGGATTCTTTTGGAAACAACGGCTAGACGGTAAAAAAAGTGCGGGTAGGACAAATTTGGGGTATGACATACTTGAAGTGATATCCCAGCTAGGGATGAGATCATTGGTAGATCCGGTAAGATATATGGTTCTGCTTGGGGAACTAGATCACTGATAGATCTATCCGATAAGGAGATATCCCAGCTGGGGAAGAGGAGACTTCCGTCAATTTGTTATGTAAGAACTTCAGGCATTGCTTTCCTGGGTAGAGGCTGGAATTCTGTGGGGAGATAGTTCCCTTGTCATTGGGAGACCTGGCACTCTGTTTGGGAGAGGGAAGATCACTGAACGATCTTCCTAGAGATTTCTGTGAGGATCCCGAATGAGGACGAGGATGCTTTAACAACTCCGTAGGGGAAAAAAGCATTTCAGATGTTGCTTGAAAAGATGTGCTGGGGAAGTGATGCTGGGCATGCCCCATGCTTGAATACCTGCAACCTGTTAAGACAAAGAAACACATAAGTATCCCGAGGTATCCCTTACCGGATTCCGTCATAGGAGTTAGATATTCCTGAGAGTAAGATTATTTCCTGCAAGCATTTATTAAGAATGGCTCATTTGTTTAATGCAAATATTATATCATGGATACCAGACATTTTGCAAACGAAACAAAAATGTACGAAACGAAGTGTGACTGAAAATCTGATTTTATTAATCTGGGTGCCCTGAATTGGCAAATATAGTCAAAGAAACAGATCCCCTGAAATGAGGAGATTGTTATAAATTGAGAAAAGTAAAAATGCTGGCAATGTTGACGACGCTCCGTTGAGCTTCCTTTGCTATGACCCGTATGACCTTGACGTTCTTCTCATCTTGCTTTCTGAAGAAGGTTGATTCTGACTGATGCTTTATCCTTTCGAAGCTTTCCATGTTGTAAGTGATACAGACGAATTCAGAATGCAGTTGTTCGCTTATTCCCTGATTTTGCGTGGATCGCCCTATCGGGTTTTCAATCCACCGGGATACCCATTTTTGCCTGAGTTGTCCAATGCGGCTTTTCAACTCAGCGGGTGTACATTTTTTTAAATTTTTTCCCTTATTTTTGCCCGAGTCTTTTATTCTGTTTTTGACTCGCCGGGATGCCCTATTTTTGCCTAGACTTACATTCTGTTTTTATGTCCAGCGGGTCATTTTATGAGAAGTATTTTTTAACGACATCTGAATTCACAGGGGATAAGAAATCTTCACCATCCATAGTAGTGAGCATCAGTGCTCCACCAGAGAAAACCTTCTTTACTATGAATGGACCATCGTAATTCGGAGTCCACTTGCCCTTGTGGTCTGTATGAGGAGAAAGAAGTCTTTTCAGCACAAGATCTCCCACTTGGTATTCCCGAAGCCTGACTTTCTGATCGAAGGCTTTCTTCATTCTTTTCTGATATAGCTGCCCATGACGAATTGCAGCTAATCTCCTTTCTTCGATCAGATTCAGTTGATTGTACCGAGAACGGACCCATTCTGCTTTATTCAACTTGACATCCATCAGTACCCGTAAGGAAGGAAATTCAACTTCAATAGGTAGGACTGCCTCCATACCATACACAAGTTGATACGGTGTTGCCCCAGTAGACGTTCGGATTGAGGTTCGATACCCATGTAAGGGAAATGGTAGCATTTCATGCCAATCTTTGTAAGTAACCACCATCTTTTGCACAATCTTCTTGATGTTCTTGTTACCTGCCTCAACAACGCCATTCATCTTTGTCCTGTAAGGAGAAGAGTTGTGGTGTTGGATTTTGAAGTCCCGACACAGTTCTGCCATCATTTTGTTGTTCAGATTTGAACCACTATCAGTAATGATTCGCTCAGGTACTCCATATCGACAAATGATGTCTCTCTTTAGAAATATGGCTACCACTTGTCTGGTGACGTTCGCATATGAAGCTGCTTCAACCCATTTGGTGAAGTAATCAATGGCTACCAGGATGAATCTGTGGCCATTTGAAGCAGTCGGTTGATCTTTCCAATCATGTCAATGCCCCACATTGCATAGGGCCAAGGTGAAGACATCACGTTCAAAGGATTCGGAGGCACATGCACTTTGTCTGCATAAATCTGGCATTTATGACACTTCCTGGCATAGGCATTGCATGTCCTCCAGCATGGGTACCGAAAGATCCTTCATGCACCTCGTGCATCAGCAAGTCTGCTTCTTTCTTATCAACACATCTGAGAAGAACCATGTCAAAGTTTCTCTTGTATAATGAACCATCAGCATTCAAGAAGAAACTACCAGCCAACCTTCTCAACGTCTTCTTATCATTGGATGATGCCCCAGGTGGGTATGTTTGATCCTTTAAGAAGTATTTGATGTCATGGAACCAAGGCTTGTCATCTTTAGCAATGTCCACGGAGAATACATATGCTAGTCGGTCTAGTCTGGATACCGAAATCCGAGGCACAAAATTTGCAGTTTGAACCTTGATCATGGAGGAAATGGTAGCTAAAGAATCTGCGAATTGATTCTCGTCTCGAGGGATGTACTAAAGTTTGACTGTTGTGAAGAAAGTCAATAATCTCCTCGTATAGTCACGGTATGGAATCAGATGCTCTTAGTGAGTGTACCATTTGTCGTTGGTCTGAATGATTATTAAAGTTGAATCTCCAAATACAGTTAATGTCTTGATTCTGAGGTCAATGGCATCCTCAAGACCCATGATACAGGCTTCGTATTCAGCTTCATTGTTAGTGCATGCAAATGTGAGTTTTTCCGAGAAAGGCATATGAACTCCCTTAGGTGTAATGAGCATTGCACCAACTCCACGACCATTCATATTGACAACCATATCAAACATCATTGTCCATTCTTCTTCTGGGTCAGGCCCTTCAGTATGAACAGGCTCTTCATGATCTTTTGCTTTCAGGAACATGATGTTTTCATCAGGGAAGTCAAACCTCATTGATTGATAATCATCAATGGGTTGCTCAGCTAGATAGTCAGACAGTACACTGCCTTTGATGGCCTTTGGAGATGTGTACTGAATGTCATACTCTGTCAGAATCATTTGCCATCTTGCAACCTTTCCGGTAAGTGCTGGCTTCTCAAATATGTACTTGAATGGATCCATTTTTGAGATCAACAAGGTAGTGTGAGTCAACATATACTGTCTCAGTCGAAAAGCAGCCCACGCTAAAGCACAACAAGTTTTCTCGAGTAGTGAATAACGTTGTTCACAGTCGGTAAACTTTTTGCTTAGGTAGTATATTGCATACTCTTTTCGACCAGACTCGTCATGCTGGCCCAACACACACCCCATTGATCCTTCTAATACTGTCAAGTACATTCTTAGAGGTCTTCCATCAACTGGAGGCATAAGAATTGGAGGTTCTTGCATGTACTCCTTGATTTTGTCAAAAGCCTTATGGCAATCTTCGTTCCACCTGACCGTTTGTTCCTTTCTTAATAATTTGAACAGGGGCTCACAGGTTGCAGTAAGGTGAGATATGAACCTTGAAATGTAGTTCAATCTACCTAAGAACCCCCGAACTTCCTTTTCAGTCCTAGGTGCAGGCATCTCTTGAATGGCTTTGACTTTGTCAGGGTCAACTCCAATTCCCTTTTCACTTACAATGAATCCCATCAGTTTACCGGAACGTACCCCGAATGTGCATTTGTTGGGGTTTAGCTTCAGCTGATACTTTCTCAGACGCTTGAACAACTTCAACAAATTTACCAGATGATCTTCTTAAATGAGGGACTTGGCAATCATATCATCCACGTAGCATTCAATTTCTTTGTGGATCATGTCATAGAATAATGTTACCATAGCCTGTTGATAAGTTGCACCAGCATTCTTCAATCCAAATGGCATTACCTTATAACAAAATGTGCCCCAGGGTGTAATGAAGGTAGTCTTTTCCATATCTTCGGGTGACATTCTGATCTGATTATACCCGGAAAATCCATCCATGAAGGAAAATACTAAGAACTGAGCTGTGTTGTCGACCAATACATCAATGTGAGGTAAAGGGAAATCATCCTTCGGGCTAGCTCTGTTCAGATCCCGGTAATCCACACACATCCGTACCTTGCCATACTTCTTAGGCACTGGTACAATATTAGCAACCCATGGCGGGTAACTAGTTACAACAAGGAAACCGGCGTCCCACTGTTTTTGTACTTCTTTAAACTTCATGGCCATATCTAGACGAGTATGGCGTAGCTTCTGCTTCACTGGAGGGAAATATTCTTTCAAAGGAAGCTTGTGCATAACAATGTCAGTATCTAGACCTGGCATGTCTTGATATGACCAAGCAAAGACATCAACGTACTCTCGAAGCATGTCAATAAGTTGTTCATTCACTGAATCTTGCAGACTGGCCCCAATCTTCACTTCTTTCAAGTCTTCTTCGGTACCAAGGTTAATTGTTTCGACCTCCTCCTGATGAGGAGTAATCACTTTCTCTTCTTGCCTCAACAACCTGGCTAAATCTTAAGGCAACTCATAGTCTTCTTCAACCCCTTCATCGGCTTGATTAATCGGATTGTCGAAGTCATACAAGGTCATAGCAGTGCTGTTGTCAGTGCAATCTGGAGGATAATCTCTGCAAGGGTTGAGATTGGTTCATTTTAGTGACCAGTTTTAATCTTGTTTAGAAAAAGTGAAAATGAAGTTATTTATTTTGAAAACATTTCCATTTTATTATTTAGTACAAAAGTGAAAACTGAAAAGACAGTGAGAAAAAAAAAGACTCGTTTGCAAAAGATGTATGATATTCATTGATTAATCATTTGCACAAAATTACAATATGGCCCTATTACAAAATGAGTCCTGACACCTTGGGCAAGATGCAGGACTTGATGCATGCTAAAAAGACAGGAAATAATAATTACTTTGCAGGAGTAACCCTTATAATTTCCTGGGAAGACCAGTTAGAGACTTGGTTCCCCGGGATCCTTGGACGTATCTAGTTCTCCAGGTTGTAGTCGCTTTCCTCCTCGTCTTCCAGACTATTCACAGCATTCGGGGTGATCATCCCCCCACTGACAAATTTGGGCTACTTGGCAGCCTCTGATTGATTTTGTCGGATTGGTCTGTAACCCAACCTGAATCTATCTTCCTTCTTTTCCACTGGCAGCAGCTTGCCCCAGCCTTGAGCAGTACCTTCTTCAACAACCTCTCGAGCTTGCTGATAGGAGATGATTGAATTACCCAACTTGTCCTCTTGGTACGCAGCCAAAACTCCAGCAGCCTCATTAACATTTAGGGCCTCAAACCCTTGGCTCATTGTCTCATGGATTTCACCATCCATCTCAATATATTTGTAAGTAGCCAACTGGCTAACAAATATGTCTTCCTCACCACAGATGGTGATAATCTGTCCTTCCCATTCGTACTTCAGTTTCTGGTGAAGGGTCGACGTTATTGTGCCTGCAGCGTGAATCCAGGGTCGACCTAACAAACAGCTGTATGTCGGTTGTATGTCCATCACGTAGAAAATGGTCTTGAAGACTTGTGGACCGATTATCACTGGTAACTCTACCTCTCCCAAAACAGATCTTTTAGAGCCATCAAAAGCCCGGACCACAAGATTACTTGGCCGGAGAGCTATCCCATCATACTCTAGCTTGACAATGGCTTTCTTAGGTAGGACATTGAGTGAGGACCCAGTGTCTACAAGCACATGAGATAAGACAACTCCCTTGCACTCCAAAGTTATATGCAAGGCTTTTTTGTGGAGACGTCCTTCTGTTGTTAAATCATCATCAGTGAACCCTAGCCCATGACTAGTGTTGACATTTGATACCACTGTTTCCAGCTGACTTATAGTGATCTCTTCTGGCACGTAGGCAGCGTGCAGAACTTTGAGTAGTGCGTCCCGATGGGCTTCGGAACACAACAACAATGATAGGATTGAGATCTTTGAAGGGGTCTAGTGCAGCTGGTCCACAACTTTATAGTCACTTATCTTAATTATTCTCATAAACTCATCCATGTCTTGATCGAAGGATGACTTATGAGTTTCTTTCTGTGCAGATTCTTCAGGTATCACACACTTCCCTTTGGCTCTGGCAGCAGCCTCTGCCTCAGTGTTGGTTCTAGGAACTTGTGATGCAAAGAGACGTCCGCTTCGGGTGAAGCCTCCGCCTCCCCCAACATTATCCACTTGGGGAGTGAGAACTGGAGAATCAAGAAGGACTTTCTCTCCATTGCACTATAAATCAACATCATAATGCTATGGCATAGCACTGTCTTTGTCATATGGGATCGGCCCGGGCACTGTGATGGTGACTGGGCTTACTGCAACTGTTGTTGGGACTACAATGGTATGTGGATCATAAAAGACTGTTACAGGACCTCTGGTGGGTGTTGGTGAAGGTGAATTGAAGCTTTGTTGAGACTGTTGTTGAGGTTGAAAGTTGTTGGAACTCGGGACCGTTGTCGGGTCATAATAGATTGTGATAGTGGAAACATCATTATTGGTTGTTGGAGTTGTAGTAGCTGGTGCAAATGTATTATTGTTTGTTGAAGTGACAGATGGGACGGTTGCTGAAGTTGTAGCCGAATCAGTTGGAACAATAGTTGTTGTATTTGTAGAAGAAACACTTGGACAGATGGTTATGGTATTTGTAGAAGATTCACTTGTTATTGACAAAAGGGTTGTTGGTGTTGTAGAAGTTGTGGTTGTAATCTGCAGAATGCCTTCCTTAATCAAATCATTGATGCCTTTCCTCAAGCTGGCACACCCATTCTCAGAAAGTTTGCATGATTCGCAACAGGCCTCATAACCTGGAAACACTTGGCACTTTAAAAGTTGATCTTTAACCTCTGCCAGAGGTGTTTGAATGCATGAAATGTCTTCTATCAAACTCAGGGGTGATCCATCCTCTACAGCATTGATCCTTGGGCCACTGTGGCTTGGCATAGGATTCTTCATCACATTTGGAGGAGGTGCAAAGTTCAGGGCTTTTGAATCTACCAGATCCTGAACCTTCATATGCAGAGCTCTGCATTTTTCCGTAGAATGACCAAGTGCGTTGGAATGAAAAGCACACCTAGCATTGGCATCATAGTTCCTTGGAAGGTTTTGAGGATCGGGTGGAGCCAATTTCCTCAACTCAACCAGATTGAGCTTTAGGAGTTGTGGCAGCAGTGTAGCATATGGCATAGGAATGGGGTTAATTACCCGGTTGACCTGAGATGGTCGTTGTTGAAACGGGCGTTGTTGATTGTTGTTATTGTTGAATGATCTCTATTGAGGAAATTGTTGTTGTTGCGGAAAGTTTTGTGGTTGTTGAGTAGACTGAGGAGGTAGAGCAGGGATAGTAACATCAACAACTGTTCTGGGAATGTATTGGGGTCTCCCTCTTCCCATGTGCACAGAGTTGGTCTCACCAGACCTACGGGGCCCAGCAAATGGTTTTCTTGTACTGCTTGAACTGGAACCGTTATCGGAGATCATTCCCATCTTCAATAGGCTCTCTATTCTTTCCCCGGCTATTACCACATTAGTAAAACTGGTGGAGGAGAATGCAGCCAATCTGTCAATGTATGTTCCTTGAAGAGTATTCATGAACATGTCTGCCATTTCCCTTTCAGACATAGGGGGTTGTACTGCAGCAGCAAGTTGCCTCCACCTTTGGGCATATTCCCTGAAGCTTTCACGGGAAGATTGAGACATTCCCATTAGGAGGGTTCTATTTGGAGCCATGTCCAAGTTGTACTGATACTGACGGATAAAAGCTTCAGCCAAGTCTTTCCAACTTCTTACTGTGGCTCTGGTCAGGTGAGAATACCATTCTCGGGATTCCCCGGTTAGACTATCCTCGAAGTAAAACATCCACAGCTTTTCGTCCATGGTGTATGCTTTTAATCTTCCCAAGAATGATTGAAGGTGGGTGCGTGGGCAGGATGTGCCATTATACCTTTCAAAACACGGGGGTTTGAATTTGTGAGGAATTCTCACCCCTTCCACTAGTCCCATGTCTATTACATCAAAGCCTAGGGAATTCTGGGATTCAAGAGACCTCAGCTTCTCAGCAATTTCATCCAGCTTGCGGTCGTAAACTTCATCCCTAGCCCCAACAACTGTAAACTGCTCTTCTTGAGGATCCTCTTGCAAGATCCTACCTCCAGCAGTGTTACCCTGAGTATTCCTTATGACATTAACTTCTGGGTTTAGATGAGGCCCAAACTCTGGTGGATCAGTGCGAGGCTTCCCATGATCGTTGTTACTGGTACCTCCTGTACCTGGATGGTGTTCTTCAGGAGTCTTCCTTTCAACCAACTCCCTTAGTCTTTCCTGACTCTGAGCTAAGCTAGTCATTATAGTCATGAATTGGATCATCTGATTCCTCATCTCAACCCTCTCATTTTCCATTTGGGTCCTTACTTCATTCAAGTCTTATTATACTTGATCCATCTGAATTCCTGGAAGATTGTTTCTCGTCGGGTACCGGTGTATTCTGTTGATAGGGAACACTCGTCTGCGAGCAATGTTTCCTGAAACCACAACAAAGTGAGAAACAACAATAAAACAAAAACCTACAAAACAAAGAAAATGTTAGTATGCAATGCAATATGCTTATTTGTCTTTCAAGGGTATCTAGTTTGGTTCTTTGGTTTTGACCATTCCAGACCTCGAGGAAATGCTGATGATGTTGACAGATAAAGCCCACCAATAAATGATACAAACTGATATATTACAAAGAGATAAAAATACATAGTTTGATTACAATACATGCCCATGGTGGGTCAAAATACAACAACAAAAGAAAAAAGTACAACAAAAGGAAGAAGTACAAGCAAAAGGATCAAACATCCAATCCAAAGTCATCCTCCCTGACCTCCTTCAGGAGAGCCTCAGTCACTAGACCCACTGGGTGCTCTGTAATAGTCCTGATGAGGAGGTTCCTGGTAGCAATGGCACTGGTCATCTTCTTATGCTTATCCTGATCCTTTGACCTCTTCAACCCCGCCCGGAGTTTCAATTCAGATATCTCCTTTTGAGCTGCCAATAAAGCCTCCTGATGCTTCTTCTCATTAGCCTCCAACTACTCTATCTTAGCCTGAGTCCTTTGGTCTTCTTGTGCACGGGCTTCAGTGATCCTGATCCACCTAGCCTGGCACTCTTCTAGATAATGCTATGCCCTAGCTTTCTGAGTCTTTGCTTCCTTCCAAGCATTCTTTAGAACCAACTCCCCTGCTCTTGCCTTCCTGATGTAGTCATCCGTCTTCTCAATCTTGGTCAGGTTCTCAATCCTGAGCCTTTCCAATCTCTCATTATCTAGACAACTGTCATTTCTCTCCCAAAGAGTCTTCTTCAAGGCTTCAGCTAGCTGAGTGTTCCTCTCTTTCAGCTTTTCAAACTCTTCCAGGCTGACAGTAGCTGCAGGTTGCACTGTAAAAGGTCCATGTGCATCTTCCAAGGTGAAAGGCATTCGGGTTATCTGAGCTCTGGTACGGGACCAATCAGAATACTGTGCTGAAGAAATGTTTTTGCACTTGCCAAGGATGGATGTCCCTTTAGTCTTGATGTTATCCCAAGCCCAGGCAGCTTGTCTGACAACAGTAGAGTTAGGTTGAATTTCACAGTAGAGAGTTTCAGCCAAATCTTGTCCTCTGGGAGGATGAACCAAAGCATATCCCAATTGTCTCTTAAACAGTAAAGGGTTGTAGTTGATGCAACCTTTCACTCCTATCAAAGGCACATTAGGATATTTCCCACAGCTAGTGAGGATGTCCTTGCCTTTGGTGCTCTGAGTGCACCATCTAATGTCATCTGATGTCAAGGCAATGAACCTCTTAGCCCAGTTCTTCTGCTGATAAGGGTTCAAGAAGGCATTTAATTTTGGCAAGTGTCTGAGCAGCCAAGAGTAATACAGAGGAGCACAACATCTGACCAGCTTTCCTCTTTGCTTCTCATTCCTCTGATGTACTGACTAGTAGAAGTCTCCAAGCAAGGTAGGAACAGGATTCCTCAAAAAGAACAGGTGGATGGCATTCTTACTCACATACTTGGGCTCATCTGCAAACAAGATAACCCCATATATACTGAGGGATAAAAGTGCACAGACAACCTTCCATTCCCCTACTGCAGCCTTCAGGGTAGCCTGGGATATCAGGAAGTCTCGGTGGAGGCCTGGAACCCCAGCCTTGGTTGTCATGTTCTGATCAATAAGGGCAGGCTCCAAATGCAATGCCCTGGCTATGTCTTCATTTATGGGAGCAATCATCTCTGGGTTGAAAGGGATCCCTCTCCTGATAGGAACTCCTAACAGCATAGAAAATTCTTCCAACAGAGGTCCCAACTGGAAATTAGGGAAAGTAAAGCATCTGAGTGGAGGATCATAGAACTGCAAGCAAGTATGGATCATTCTCCTCTGAGATGCATCAAGATCCATGACCATGTCCAATATGCCCCCATAGTGCTCTCTAAATAGTGGGATATGGTCAGGTGAAATAAGGGACTGGACCTGCCTGATGCCAATCAGGGTGGGCTCAAAGAAGTGGTAAGTGATATTGCTCTTTCTTGAGGTGTCCATACTGGTAATGGGTGCTGGTGAAGAAGCTGATAGTAGCTGCTGATGAAGGTCACTGACTGAGAAGCTGGAGGTAAGATCTCTGATGAAGATAAAGCTGGAGATGGGTCTCTGACAAACTGGTGAAGGTGCTGGAGAAGACAACTGAAGCAGCCTGAGTAGCAGAAGGGGTCAAAACCAAACCAAAGGTGAAATCATGATTACCCTGTAAAACAAATAAGCAAATGTTAAATGATACAAAAATGATGTATGCAAATGATATGCAAAGGGGTTTGTGATCAAGTGTTGGATCTGTTTATCTGTCTTGGTAAAGATCCATGTATGCTCATAAGTCTGGATGGAGGCTTAGAAATCCTGTAACCAGGTGGGGGACTCAAATAAAGAGTCACAAGTCCAGTGTAATCACAAGAACTGTCCAAAGTGGTGCATTTTTAAAACAAAACAGTAACAGGGTATGATGTGGCCAAGGGTTCCTGCAAACATGTAAACAACCCAACCCTATCACATGTAATGTTCTAGAACAAGGATCCTCAGACTTGGATTAGTTATGAGAAGTGTAAACACTTCTAACCCGGAGGTACAGTGTTTAAAATAACCATAAAAGATCCTCCTTTAATTCACCTCAGATGTTGAAGGTCATATAAAGGTCATCCAGACTTAGCAGGATTCCCAGATAGCCCTAGTACTACAGGAAATCCGTAGCACAGAGTTCTCAAGAAGAAACCTACGTCTGAACCGTGTTTCATATTCCCGCACCAGACCGAAATGGAATGGGAAAGAATATGAAGCCACTCTAGCCTATGTGTCACTCAGGTCCCCGGTATGGAACCTCAATCACTCAATGATTACCACCCACCAAAACAGACAAAAGATCCAGCACCAATGATATGTCAATAGTATGAAATGCATAAAACTGTAAATGAAAGCAATAAATAAAGTTGTACAGAAAGCAATAAATAAAGCAATAAATAAATAAGCACAAGTAGCACATAACACCCCTGTAAACACAAATCAAACAAGAGCTAGGAGGAACCCACAAAAAGAACCATAAGCCCTGGTTGCAATACAAGGGTCCCCAATAGAGTCGCCAAGTTGTCGCTCCCGAAGATTTGCATCCCGGTACAAGCGCGAATGGTCGGCGAGAGGAGAAAATGAAGATGAAGTGAAAAGAGTCGCCAGCTAGGCATTTTTATCCCGAAGGAAAGGTAATGATGCATAAACCTAGGAAAATATGGATAAGACGGTTGCGAACCAGAGAAACTGAGAAATGGGGTTGGTTACAACCTGCGAAGGTATTAGCACCCAGATTGTCCGCTGTACTCGACGGGATTCACGCTTAAAAGATTTGTGTTTAAGGGGGTAGTGTATGTGCTATCTGTGTGCAAAAGCTGGAAAAGAATATACAAGTGTCGGTACAAGAAAGTGAAGTGAAATGCTCAGGAATGAGGCTTAAAAGAAGAATGTTGGAAGAGGGGGGAAGAGACAGAGACTTTTGTTAGATAATAGTTAAGTTATGCCTACGTATCCTCTCGTGCAATGAGGAAGTCAGAACACCATAGTTAGACTCAAAGAGACTGAGAAATGTATTGACTATGAACTGTTAGCTTGTCTATGCTCAAGTGTATGACCTGTCTGGCTCAGGTGCTAACTGTCTTGCATTAGACGGAAGAAGCTAGTTCTCGTTTGAGAGTGAAGATGATGAGAAACGAATCCCGAATGAGACGATTATTGTTTGTTTTTATGTTTTCAATCTTTTATTGCTTTTTTTGTGTGTTTGTCATAAGTTAATGAGCTTAAGCCTAAACCAAGGGTTAGTAAACTCATCATATCCTCCCTTTGATTAGGGATAATGAGAATGCCTTAAGTATGAGATAAACACCCCAAACTTAATTACCATGATGATGTAGGATTAAGATCATTAACCTACTTTTGATTATTTAGATGTTTTTGAGTTTTTGTTTAGTGTTGAGTATTGAGTTTAAGCCATAATCAAGGATTTAATGGACCCATTACACCATCCTAATAGAAGGATAATATATGAGCACACTTAAGCTGAGGAAGATACCTCAACTTAATCCATGATTAGGGATTAACCTCATGACAAAACAAGGCCTTTATTGAAGTGGATTTTAGTTAATGATAAGATTAAGAAGTGAATTTTATGGTTTGTAAGACAACTTGAGGATGACTTGTCCATTAACACTGGGGTTAGTCCTTCTTAACCAATTAAGGAAGAATTAGAACACTAATGCAAGGACCAAGTTACAAGCTATTGTCTTAGTGATTATTAAGATGGATTGCTTAAGAGGTTTAAACACATTAAGGGTTTAACACTTAGGATTAAAGTTATACACTCCATCCTAAGAGAAGATGTAGGCATAACCTTAATCACAAAGCCTTAAAACCTTAAAGGTTTAGTCTCTGATTATGAGATGAGAAGAGAGACACAAAGAAGACACAAAGGTAAAAATTAAAGGGGGACTAATCAAAACCCTAATTATTGTCATGCTTGGATGTTCCTATGGTTTGTAAGGCTTGCAAGAGATCTTCAGAGAAGCCACCAATGGAAGAAGCAGATGAAAGGAGGAGAAGCAGAAGAAACAGGTTAACTTACTTCATTGAAGAAGATAAGTTACTTGAAGAAAGAAAGTGAATGATGAACATGAATGAGCAAGCTCACTCTAAAGCAAATAAAAATGCAGCAATGATGCATAAGAAGAATGAGAAGAGAAGTGAGAAGTGAAGGCAAATTCACTTCTCAAATTACTTACCACCTGAAAATGTTAGCATAAAGGAAGGAATGAAATGAAAATGAAATGTATGCAAGGATGCAAACCAAAACCAGAAGCATAAACATGATGCAAATGATGCTATGAGATGATGCAAAGACATGTCAAGTGTTATGAATGATCATACAAGAGATGAGGATGCAAATGAAGCATGTAGGAAGCATGAAGAAATGAATGCATATCATGGAAAATGGATGAAGAAATGATCAAGCATGGTTCTAATGTGTTCTATGATGTCCTAGATGTTATGTGAATGCAATAAATGTCATGGCAAGTTCATGTATGGATGTATATGAAAGATGTATGTAAATGAACATGAGAAATTAGGGTTTTAATGCAACATGAATTGCAAAAGTCAAAAACAGAAGCAAATCACAAGATAAAAAATTGCAAATGAACTCAAAAGAACCCTAAACCCATATGATTTCACACCCCAAAGGAGAAGTTCTAACCCTTAACCTAAAGAAAGTTGTGATTTTTCTAAGTTATTTAGGGTTTTAAGGTACCTTAAGAGGGAAAATGCAAATCAAATAAAAAATGCAATATAAATTTGTGACAAAAATATGCTAGATACTACATGTTATATAAAGACTAATTCAAAAATAATAAATGTCATACCATTCATGGTTAGGCAGAAAAGAATTCTTGAAGTTAGGGTTCAAAAATAGGATTTTTATGAACCCTAAATTCAAGAAAAATGTCAAAGAGTGTTCAAAACCAAAAAGAAATTTGTATGAATGGTTTGAAAATGTTTCTAAATGTCCTAAGATGCAATGTGAATTTTTTTGGAATTTTTAGAAACCTAAATGATATTTTAATTAAGGAAAAATACTCAAATTGATCCTTTAACTCTACCCCTGGGTCCAATTTGGTCCCTTAATTCCAAAAAGTGTCAATATAGTCCTTTAATTGTACAAAAAGGTCCACGTTTGTTCTTTCCGTCCATTTTTTACTAACACCGTTTGTTTATACATGTGTGGCAGCTGAGTTGGCAATGAGTTGTCATCTTCATCAGCAAGGTCACCGAAATTTTAAAATAAAACCCAAAAAAATTCTTTATGCAAGAATCGAACCAATGTCACTACACATATTTTGAATGAAAGTTTACCATTGGGCTATAACACATCTACTTACTTATTTCATGAATAAAATACTTATCTCAAACCAAATCCTCTCTTCTCTCTCTACAACTTATTCTATAAGAAAATCATGGCAGACGCTGCTGAATTCATCTTCTTCGTGTTCGAAATTCTTCCCCGGTAGAATCATTACATTACAACATCCTTCAACTCAACCATGACTACACTACTGAATATAGTGTGTTCAATTTCAAATTTACCCCTAAATTCAAAACAAAACAGTTGTAGTTTCTTAAATAACTGTGTTCAAAATCCTAACAATCGCAGTTTCCCTTTCAAGAAAATTTGGTTTTCAAGGGTTTAAACCTAGTGGTGAGTCATAACATTTTGTTAAGAAGTTTGTGCTATGAAGGGAAATGGGAGGAAATAGAAGAAACAAGCATACATTCACAGAAGTACTCCCAATTTCAAAACCAAAAAACAATAAGACGAAATAGAAATACACAATTAAACAAGATTCTTACTATAGCGACAACAAAAGAGGAGAACATGAAATTAATTCAGTTTAAAAAAATATATCATTATTTGCTTTAGTGCTTTATTTGACCTATAGTATATGTAAATGGAATGAATGTATTTTTGTCACAAGTGGTATTCCAAAAGCAAACACTCCCCTTAAGGAAGAATCATGTGACAAGCTTTCTTTTGTTTTTACTGTCTAGCATAAACAATGTATACCAACATACCCAGTTTGGAAAAGGTGAAACATTAGGGTTCACTTCCTTTAGAAGGTAATTCAAATACCCATTTTGAAATACACTCAAACTAGGCTGGAAATTTGAATTTTGAGATGAAAGCCTCGAAGTCAAGGTACGAAAACCATCAACAACGGGCTTTCCTCTTTTGTACCACACCATGATCGCAAGAACCCAGATACGAATGCGATGAAAAAATTGAAATTTTGCTGTTTAGATTAGTGAAAAACTCAGGGTATACGGTGAATTGAAGCATGAAAAAAATATGAATGGAAGTGGTTGAAAATGGGTTTGGAAGAGTTGAAAAATGGAAGAATCTGGATAGAGAAATGAGTTTGAAAGAGTTGAAAATGGAAGAATCTGGAAGAGTTTGGTGACCTTACTGATGAAGATGACAACTCATTGCCAACTCAGCTGCCACGTGTGTATAAACAAACGACGTTAGTAAAAATGGACGGAAAGGACTAACGTGGACCTTTATGAACAATTAAAGGACTACTTTGACACTTTTTAGAATTAAGGGGCCAAATTGAACCCAAGGGTAGAGTTAAAGGACCAATTTGAGTATTTTGCCTTTAATTAATTAATTTCCATTAATTAATTAAAATAAACATTTAAATGTTTTAAAATGGTTTTTTAATGCAAAAAATAAAAATTAAAATATTTTTGGGTGAGGAAAATTATTTGAATTAAAAATGCAGAAGGAAATTTTTTTTGGAATTTTCTAACTATTTTTAATAAATTGTGCAAAACAAATGAGAAAATATGAAATAAAAACTGAATTAAATGAAAGTATGCTGATCTGATGATCTGGATTGGACCCTGGGGAATTTGGCTTGACCACGCGCGCTATCTAACGACCATAATTCAAACTCAGTTAACTTTAATTAATAAATTAATTAATCCTGAATTAAGTTAAGTGAACGCATCTGGACCTTTCATCACACGCGGGAAACCTCCATCAAACGGCCCACATTCAAAGTTCCCTAATTACGCAACCAACCCTAATTAAAACCCTAATCCCCTTCAGGTGACCGGAACAGTGTTCCGGTCATCTTCTCCGGCAGCACCCCAAGAACAAAATCTTCCCTAAGCCATTTCTGGAGCTCTAAAGCTCCAGATCAACTCCTCTCACCTTCCCTAACTCGAATCTACCCTCAAAACAAATTTCCCATGGCTAAAACTCATGATACGAATCAAAACTCAAAAACTGAAAAAGTTTCAGAGGTTTAGTACATGCTCAATACGCAACCATTTTCAAAACTAAAAGTATCAGCATGATCAATACAACATAAGGAACATTCTAAGAACTTAAAATAGCATTTCTGGAAAAAAGTTTGAAGAGGTTACCTGAGCTTGAGCTTCCTCAGTTTGGAGCTTTCTAGCCACCTCTCTTGTGCAAACTCACTCCAATGATCCTTCTGAAGAAGCTTTGAGGCTTGGAAGGAGTTTGTTATGGCTGGTTTGAGAGTTTTCACTCTTGCTGGTCAGAAATCTTGTTTTGGTTGTGGGGTGTTTTTGGCTGTTTTAATGATTGTTTTGTGTTCTATAGATGATTTTGAGATGAATGGTGAAATTTGTTTGGAGTTTGAGTGAGTGTGCTGTGTGTTTCGAAGGATTTTGCAAATGGGGTGATTTTTGAGAATGCTGAGTTCTTGGAGCTCTTGGCTTGTGTATGTTATGAAATGGACTCCTTGAAGCATGCTTGTAAAGTCCTGATAGGCCAGAGAGTGGGTGGTGGCTGCAGTTGATTGGTATGGGCTTCTTGCAAAAAAGTCAACAAAGTTTGTACTTGAGGTATGGGCTCTTGTGCAGCTGGCTTTTTGGCTTGTCCTGGTTCAGCATAGATCAATGAGAGCCATGGAATGCATCTTGTGGCAATTCATCAAGTTTGTGAGAAGTTATGTGCCCTTTTGCAATTTTCATGAAGTTCGACCCTTTTGAGATTTCTTGATGTTCAAGGCATGAAATGAGATAAATCTTGGGCCAATTCCGACTTTTAGGCAATGTGCTATGTTGGTATGATGCTTAGAAGTGTATTAGAAGTCACAAAATAGCTTGGCAAGTGGTTTTGCAAAAATCCCTCTTTGGTGTATTTTTGAAAATTATAGGATTTTTGCCAACTTTGAAAGATCATAACTTGAGTTCCATAATGAATTAGAACTTGTTCTTGTACTTTTTGAAAAGGGAATGATCCAATCTACAACTTTCATGACCAACAATTTTTCATTTGAAGCATTTTTGGTTGAGAAAGAGGAGGTTGAAAAACTTTCCCAAAATGGAAAGTTTACATTACAAGTCATTTCCATTTTTGGCAACTTTTGGTTTAGCTCACTTTTCTTCAATTTTGTGAACTTCCAAGAACTTCAATGATCAAATAAAGATCATATAATTTCAATTTGATGAAAAATCCACTTTGGTTCCATTGTCGGGGGCCTCAGATGTCCTGATTTTGCTCTGACTTGCTCAAGAAGTTACCCAGTGAACATATGACTTCCACAATGAATTCATTCATAAAACTAGGTATACATGATCCTTATAACATATTAAGACCATTAGAAACAAGAATGACCAAAAAAATTGGAGTTATGACCTCTGAAACAAAAACCCTAATTTCAGGTCATCTATGTAGTGAAACCCTAGCTCTGCTTCCATGCTTTCCCAGTTCTTGTGATTTCTTGACTTCCTTGATCTTTGAGGGATATAATATGATGATTGAACATACATGGACCCTCTTGGAATGATTAGAGGCCTTTGGAGTGGCTCAGATGAATCTTTGGATTGCTCAGATCACAAACCCTAGATGCAGATGAACTTGAACTAATGCAGTGAGACAAAAATGCAGTATGATATGATATGCTTAAACTTATGCAAAGATGAAAGATCACAAGCCATGGTGTGAACATAGTGAGGGAAAATTTGGGGTGTTTACACCCACCAAAAGGAGGGAAAATTCAAAATTCACTGGCGTTAACTAGTTAACGGCTGCGAATTTTGAATTTCCAGCAGCAAATTCAGCATGTGTGATTTGGTTCCAATTTCCATTTTCTGATTTTTATTAATTTGAATGAAAAAGAAGGATCTAGAGCACTTATCCAAGCCTAATCCCATTGCAAAATCCTAATCTCTTTGCCAAACCATAATTTTGGATCCCAAGCCTAATTTTTGGGCCCCAAACCTAAACCATATTTAATCCGTTTCTCTCCAAACCAAGAGGACCTCTCTCTCATTTTTTTTACTCCCATTCTGAATTTTCATTCTTCTCACTCACAATTCTCTCACTTTTCTCTCCCAATTTTCCAAATTACTCAAAGTTCCTCTTTGAAGATCACATAACCTTGCCTTAAGGTGTGTGGATCTTGGAACTAGACCTCCATCCTTAGCTTCATTGTATCTTTTTGTTGGTTTAATTGGTGATTCAGATCTGGTTTGGGATCTAGAAGTGCTTTTGGATCCAAAATTCTGCATCAAGACATTGTTCTTGCATTTATTTTGCATGGAGTGTGAAGCTTAGCACCGGATCTTCAAAGTTTTCCGCGAGATCTATTGTTTTCAGCTCGATCAACAATTACCAAAGCATACCTCAGCTTTGTAGGTTGGTTAATTTCAGATCTAGCTCTATTTTAGCTTATTTGCATGCTTACGCTTTTGATCCGCCATGTGCTTGCGTATTTGCTTGTGTTGCTTGAATTGATTGATTGATTGATTGGTAACCGAATCTATGTATTAATGTTCATGAGCTTGATGATGCCATTTAATGTGAATTGATACACTATTTTCATGCTCAATTGCTTGCTGGTCTGGTGCGAGATTAATCGGAAAAGTTGGTTTGACTAATTTTTTCTGCCGAAATTGCTGTTGTTTTAAAAGCGTTAACCGGTTAACGGATTGGTTAACCGGTTAATGCACCTATTTCTGTGTTGTTTTTATGCAGGATTTGACTGGTTAACCGATTAACGCTTTGGTTAACCGGTTAACACTGATGCAGTGAGCCATTTTTGGGTTATTTTAAGCATGTTTGATCCCCTTACTTATTTTAAATTCCATGGATCATTGTATGATCATTGAATGTGATTGTTTGGGTGATTTTCTTGCTGATTGATGCATGCTTCCATGTTCTCGACTCGTAAATGCTTGTGTGTGCTATGTTTGACATGATTGTTTGATCTTGGTTGATGTGAACTTTGAGCAGGTCATTGCCATGATTTTATTGATGAACATGTGTTGGATTTTGCTAACACTTGTAGGGGCTCATGGTAAGAGAAGTGTGGATGTTCATTCACATTTCAACTCTTCATCCTTCTCTCTTTTTAAGTTCTTTCTCCTTGTGCTTTTTGATGTGCCTTATGCCATCATGTGTTGCAACTTTCTTCTTCCCCCTTTAGGAGCAACTTATCTCCTTTAGAGGAGTAAGTTGCTTGCTAGCTCTTGCTTCCTCTTCCTTCTTGCTCCTCTTTTGTTCTTCTTTTCTCTTAGGATAGTTGAAACCTCACTAACCTTAGGATCACTTTTGCATGACAACCTTAGGATTAGTCTTCCCCATTTTAGACTTTTACCTTTTTGCTCCTTTGGTTTCTTTCTCTTCTCATCTCAAAACAAAATCTAAAAAACATTAATAAAGAAAGAAGTGACTTCTTGTGTAATAGACTTATTCCATGGGGCATATGTATTCATTCCATCTTGGAATAGTGCATTTGTCTAGCATGATGCACAAGTCGAATCATAAAGTTATTTTCATCAAGAAAAACCCTAAAAAACACTTCTTCATTTTTAATCACTAAAACACCTAATAAATTCAACAAGTCAATGAATTTAGGCCCTTGCCTTTGGAAACAAGTCTTGGATAAGTTCTTCTTACTTGGTGTGCTTGTTCTATTATTCCATCTTGGAATGTAGTGACAAGTACACATTCCATAGAAAAGAGCTTGAGTTCATTCTCTTGTGCCACACCAATAAAAAGCTCTAAAAAAACACAAACAAACAATAATTATCTTTCCTTTGGGAATTATTTTCTCATCTCCTTCGCTCCGTCCGCGAACTTGCTTCTTCTTGTCATTTTGCAAGACGGTAACACACTCGTCGTCCGAGCCTACAACACCTAAGCATTGACATAGGCAGTTCAAGCCTTAAGACACAAGCAATATTTTCCACCCCTAGTTAGGGGAACTACGGCGTCTCTAATCCTCAAGTCCAGATGAGGTACGTAGGCAGCGGGGTAGGGCCCGTTTGAGCACAATCTTTATTTTCCCTACATTTTTCCTTTTCATTTCTTTTTCAGTCCCCTTTTATTTTCCTTTTATTCAGCTTCATTTTTAGTTTTGTAGCAGCTTTCATTCCTTCACCCTTTGAAACATTTTCCTTGCAAGCGTGGATCCCGTCGGGTACGGCGGACGATCTGGGGTGCTAATACCTTCCCAGGTCGTAACCGACTCCCGAACTCAGTCTCTTTGGTTCGTAGGACCCGTGTCCTTCCTTTTCTTTTCCTCTGGTTTGTACATCATTACCATTCTCGTTCCTTCGGTATAAAAATGCCCGGCTGGCAACTCTACCCCTTTTCCGCGCCACTTTCGTGTTTGTACCAAGATGGAAATTCGGGGAGCGACAGCTGGCGACTCTGCTGGGGACTAGCCTTATCAGAGTTATCTCTGGTTCCCCTGAGAGCCAATCCTAGAGCTTGCGTGTTTCTGTTTCTTTGGGTGTTGATTGTCTGCTGTTGCGTGTTTATTTTACTGTTGTCTATTTATAGTTTTATTTACAGCTTTATTTACAGTTTTCCGTATTTATATTCATGCATCATATATTACTGGACTGTTTGGCTGTGCTGGTTTCCTTTTTTTGTGGGATTGGGAATTGTTACTGAGAGATGAGCTCTTAACCGGGGCTCGAGTGCACCCTAGGATTTAGAGTGGTTCCACTTTGGCTTCATGGCATCTTGCTATGTTGGTATTAGTGAGTTCCACGCCCAAACTCGCGACCTTCTTGGGAATGTATTGATATCAGAATCTTTCTGTATCATTACAGGACCTCGATAGTTATGTGCCTCTGTGGACCGATCATTGAGGACCTTTGTGGAAACATCCCTCTCTAGTGGTGACAGTGGCATAACACTTTCTGTGGCAAACCCATTCGCACCCAAGGGCCCACTGGGAACTCGCATTGGATGGCCTGGTTCTTTTATAGGAACTCAGTCAGAGCATCTGGTCGTATGACGATAGTATTGTACCCTTCGGGATGAATGTACTATTGTTTCTCAATTCCAGCGCTTGAAGTTGGGAACTTATAAAGGATGCTTGTTTTTCCCGGACTCACGCTGAGGCCTCCCTGAGTAGTACATAATGCCAAACCGATTCCCTGATTTGGTCATGAGCCATTTCTCAGAAATGGTGAATGTATTATTGCTATTCGGCTTTGAGAGTCCGTGATGTTTAACCCGGAGCACACCCGTGAGATTGGGAGGGGTTTACAGGTTTGCAGGAACCATTGACCTCATCATACCTCATTGCCAGTACAGTTCTATGATTTGATAAGGTTACATGGATTTTGGAGTTCTTAAGTCGTCTGATATCTGATTCGGGGACTTATTTGAGACTATTCTTGTTCAGGAGGCTTTATTCAGAGGATTTTGGTTCTTGGTCACTTAGGTCCCGTGTTCCGTATCTAGGCAGTCCCAGTTGTTGATCATATTCCTGCATTGCATTTGCATCGCATCATACTTACATTAACTATTTGTGTTTCCATTATAGGTTATCCTTCGGTTCAGTACCCAGTTCTGGTATTCATTGTTCCTCCAGATGACAGAAATCCAAGAGATACCCAGAAAAAGGAATGTTCATTACACTTTTCCACAACCAGAGACTGGGAGTATTCAGAAGCTGATAGACTTGATGACTGATAAGGTTTTAGCAGACTTCCGGAAGAAATTTGGGAAGGTTTTAAATTATGTAAGCAAGACAATTGTTGATCAGAGGGATAGTCTTCATTCTTTATTGCAGTTTTATGATCCTCATCTGCGAGTCTTCGTATTTCCAGACTATATCCTGGCTCCTACCTTGGAAGAGATTGCTAGCATCTTGAAGATTTCTATCGGAAAGGGTATTCTTTATTATGCTTCAGGGAAAGCTCTCTCATATGCAGACATAGCCAGTGCTTGCCACCTCAGTGTTCTCAGAATCAAGATGGGTTTAGAAGCTAGTGAGGGGAAAGGGATTGCCTTGGATTTCCTAGTGATAGAGGCTCACTTGTTTTCCCTTAGGAACAAGTGGGAAGGTTTCAATGCGTTACTAGCTTTGATGGTTTACGGGATAAGTTTGTTCCTATGGGAGAAGGGGTTAATTGGTATAGAGGAAATTTCCATATTTGTTTAGAAGAATCCAGTACCTACTTTTTTGGGAGATTTTCACTATAATGTTCATTACAGGAATGAGAAGAGAAAGGGATTCGTGAGTTGTTGTGCACCTTTATTCGCTGATTGGTTTGTTAAGCAACTCCCAAAGGCAGGACCGTTCAAAGAGTTGAAGCAAGATTGAAAGTGGTCTAGAAGATTGATGGGCTTGACCTCAGCCGATATAGCTTGGGGAAGTAACAGAGACTTATTGGGAAGAGAAATGATTATCAGTTGTGGAGAGTTTCCCAATGTATCATTGCTGGGTAGGAAAGGAATAATCAATTATAATCTCGTGCTGGTTCGGAAACAATTTGGTTACTCTTTAAAAGATCCTCTCTCTGCTGAAGAAATTTTGGAATCGTTGTATGCACCATTGGAAGGGAATGAGAAGCTAGTCACTCAGGCGTTTCAGGCTTGGGAGATAAGGGTGAGTAAGGAAAGAAAGAGTTTGGAAAAGTGGGCGCTAAGACTTATCCCTCTTTTGCTGCTTGGGTACAAGGAAGGGTCGATACTTTCTTCCTTCCATTTTCGGTTGAGGCTCCACTGTATCCAAAGGAGGTACCAGTGCAAACTACTGTTTCTCTTGAAGATTTCAAGAAGTTAGAAGCTCAGTTGCATGAGGTTCGGGTAGAGAATTCTGAAATGGCTAGTTTGTATCACCGTGCCAATCATGTTAAGCAAGAAGCAGAAGCAAAGCTACAGAAGATGCATGATACCTTAGAAGCTATAGAAAATGAGTTTGCTGGGAGAGAAGCTCATTTTCAAAGATTGGGTTTAACCGAGTTAAAGAGAGAAGCGGAGCACAAGAAGATTGTGAAGACTCTTAGAGAAGCTCGTCAATCCGTTGCTTGGTTACAGGGCCAAAGAGAACAAGAGCAGAAGAAGTACAAAGAAAAGGAAGATTTCCTTGAGGCGCAGATGGCATTCAAGAAAGAAGAGGTTGAGCAAGTTCGAAGGGAAAAGACTCAACAATTGGTACAGAGCCAGCTAGCCTTGAAGGAAGCAATGAAGGAGATTGCAAATCTTAAGCTGAGAGTAGGCGTCAAGAAGAACCGGACAGAGGTGGAGACTGCAGAAGAGGAGCCTGGTTTTTCTTTAGTTTAGGGTTTTAGTTTATTGTTGCTTGTATCCAGACTACCTGCAGGCTTGTTGTAGGAGTCTTGTTTTATCTTCTTGTATTGAATTGTAACCCTGCAAGGAATGATGTTTTGTCTATAACTCTGATTGTTGGTTTGTCCATGCTATGCAATGATACTTTCCAAATACCGTTTCTGAATGAGTAAAGTTGGTTGTCCTAAGCCATCAGGGTCTGAATACTCCTCAAAAGAGTTTGAAAAAGTCAGTTTCCAAAAGGTCATCTGGAGTGTTTTTCGTCAAAATACCAGAACTGGGGCATGTTAATGCCTGGACACGGAAACATGAATAGTTACATTGCATGCATATAACGTGTTTGTCGTTTTGCAGGTATGTCTCCAGTGTTCTAACATTCATGTCACTTTCAGGCACTATACCTCCCAAGAAGGTTTAGAGATAATCAACGGTGCACAGATACCCTACAAAGGTGAACAGAGGGAGAGCAATGGATCAGATGCAAGTAGATCTGGATGATTTAAGGATAAGAATGGACAACTTCATGACCCTCATGGCTGGGATGGGTCAAAATCAAGAGCGTCTGCGCGAGATGTTGGAGAACAATCAAGTCAAGAACAATGGGACAGTAGATGGAGGCAATCGTAATGGGGCTGGCGCCCGTCATGTTGAAATCCCTGTGGTGCAACCAGGGGTCACTATTGTCAATGATGGAGTGAATAATCTGCAGATGGATGGGCAGAACGAGCAATTCACCTTGTTGGATGAGGCAGAAGGCCAAGGGGTTGACATGAATAGATGGTTCGAAGAAATGGTTGAGCAGATTCGTGCCATTCAGTCTCAGAGCTCTCTAGGGTTTGACATCACTGATTTGGGCTTAGTGCCAGGGGTAAGAATTTCCTACAATTACAAGGTTCCCACTTTTGATAAGTACAACGGCACGGCGTGCTTGAAAACTCACCTCCAGTCTTTTGTGGGAAGAATTGATGCGCATACAGATGATGAGAAGTTGTGGATGTATTACTTCCAGGATAGTCTTGTAGTGGCTTCCTTGGAATGGTACATGAAGTTGAGCAGGGTCAATATCCGAAGCTGGAAGGATTTGGCTGAGGCATTCATGAAGCAGTATCAGTATAATTTGGATATGGCTCCAAATCGTACCCAGTTGCAGGCAATGTCTCAGAGTGCTAAAGAATGGTTCAAAGAGTACCCCCAGAGGTGGCGTCAGCTTGCTGCTCGAGTGCAACCTCCCTTTTTGGAGAATGAAATGGCAGATATGTTTATGGAACGTTGCAGGGGGTGTTTACTGATAGACTGGCGTCTTGTTCGGCAACGAAGTTTAATGACATCGTGATAGCTGGATAAAGGGTTGAAACTCTTCTGAAAATGGGAAAGATTCAAGACACTAGTGCAAGTAGCTCAAGTGACGTGAGAAAGGCTTTCAGTAGACCTCCAAGAAGAAGGGAGGGAGAAACTAATGTTGTGTACGGTCGAGGTCGGGGCCGCGGATACAGAGGATCCTATGAGCAGGTGGCAGTTATCACCATCCCCACGGGTCCTGTGCAACAACAACAACAGCCATAGCGCAATAACTATCAGCAAAGGCCATATCAACAAAGACAAGCTCGTCCAGCTAACAGAGTGCTTGAAGCCATCCCAATGACGTACACGACACTGCTTCAGAGATTGTTGGAGTTGAATTTGTTTTAGTTGAGGACATTAGCCCCACCTCCACCTGGAGAGCTTCTAGTGGGGTACGATGCTAATGCAAGATGCGCATTTCATTCAGGAGCTCCCGGGCACTCAACGGAGAAGTGCAGGGCATTGCAGCATAAGGTCCAAGACTTGATTGATTCAAAGGAAATTAACTTTGCACCGCCTCCAAATGTTAAATCAAACCCCATTCCAAATCATGGAGGGGCCAGGATAAATGCCATTGATAGTAGCGAGAGTTTGAATTTGATCTTGAAAGTGGATGAAGTAAAGACTTCTTTGTTAGCCGCGAAGGACAGATTGCTGAAAGGGCAGGTTTTTCTAGGTTGTGATTTTGACTGCGAGGGTTGTTTGAATTTCGTTAATGGTTGTGGGGATTTGAAAGATGGGCTACAATGTTTGATCGACAAGGGGTCGCTACAGTTTGACAGAGTTGACAATAGAAGTGATGGTGTGGCTACAGTGACAATCTATTTTGATCCCGCTGAGGTTCCTGCTCGGAGAGAGCTGTGACTATATATGTTCCAGAGGTGAGTCCAGTGACCATTACTGTTCCGGGACCAGTCCCTTGTATTGATGACAAGGCCATCCCGTGGCACTATGGCTCAAACGTGTAGGTAGAAGGCCAGAAGGTGTAAAGTCAAGCAGTGACAATTGACCCGACTGTTGTGAATGTCGGAGAAGTTGGTGGATTTACAAGGAGTGGGCATCTTTTTGCTCCTCAAGCTCTTAGAGGTAATCCTGAAGCTGAAGCTGCTGCAAAGGCTAAGGGTAAACAGATAGCAACTGAAGAGGTGACAAATCCTGTTGCCGGTCAAGGCACTTTTGAAAAGGATGTCGAGGAATTCATGAGAATAATTAAGAAAAGCGACTATAAGGTGGTTAAGCAGCAGAATCAGACCCCGTCCAAGATATCTATTATGTCACTGCTGATGTGTTCCCAAGCTCATCGAGAGGCTTTGCTGAACATTTTGCAAATGGCATATGTACCACAAGAGATAACTGTCAACCAGTTGGAGGCTGTGGTAGGCAGCGTAAACGCCAGCCATGGGTTGGGATTCACAGATAGAGACCTTACTTCTGAAGGACGCAATCACAACAAAGCCTTACATATCACCATGGAGTGCAAGGGTGCTGCTCTATCACACGTCCTGGTAGATACATGCTCTTCTCTCAATGTGCTCCCTAAGAAGGCCCTCATGAAGCTGAACGTTGATAGCATCGTCCTGCGACCTAGTGATTTGATTGTGAAAGCCTTTGATGTGTCCCGACGATCTGTGTTTGGGGAGGTAGAGCTACCAGTGAAGATTGGGTCTCAGGTGTTCAAGAGTACATTCTATGTTATGGATATTCAACCCGCTTATAGTTGTTTGCTGGGACGTCCCTGGATTCACGCTGTTGGCGCAGTGACATCCACGTTGCATCAAAAGTTGAAGTATGTGGTAGACGGCCAAGTTATCACTGTATGCAGAGAAGAAGATATTTTTGTGAGCCATATGTCAAACTTCAAGTACGTAGAAATGGACAGGGAGATCCATGAGACACTTTGTCAAGCTTTTGAGACGGTCAATGTCAGTAATTTGTCTCCAGCAATTCAAAGCAATGAGAAGGAAGGGACTCCTATCTACTCCTACAAACAAGCTAAGAAGGTAGTTCAATCCGAAAATGCCCAGGGCTGGGGCTAGTTGTTGGAAATGAAAAGGCAAGACAACAAGTTCGGTCTCGGATATCAACCTGGTCAGTCCAGCTGGTCTCATGGCGGCAAGCCCATAGCATTCACCAGCGCTGGAATGCTGGACTACAACACCGTTTGTGCAACCGATGCCGATGGGGACAGTGACTGTAACTTGGATAATTGGATTCACCCATGCGTACCTGGGGAGGAGCTCCAGTATTGATCTACTGAAGATTTTGTTCAAGTTACTTGGCAATCAAAGTAATTTTCTTTGTTTCCATTTTTATCATACTACATGTCCAATCCTGCACTATGCCCAAGGTGCATGGATCCATATGTAGGGCCACCATGTTTTAATGCATTTACTTTTTTCCATGAAATAAAGGACATCTTTTCAAGCAAATTGTGTTCTCTTTCTTTCGTTTTAAAATTTTTTCACAAAGAACAAATAAAATGGAAATGTTTTTCTTTCCTGTGTTTTTGTGTGTTTGTGTCTCCTTCAGATTCTGAAATAAGCACATCTTGTGCAGTGTTGATCATTCGGATTCCTGTGACAATGTTCCTACTATGAATACGCATGGCTTCGACAATCCTATCAACCAAGCTGATGAAGGGGTTGAGGAAGACTGTGAACTCCCGAAAGAATTGGTCAGGTTGTTGAAACAAGAGGAAAGGGTCATTCAGCCTCACTAGGAAGAAATAGAGATCATCAACATCGGGACTGCATATGTAAAAAGAGAGATAAAGATTGGGGCCAGTCTGTAGGCCAAGGTAAAGAAGGAATTGATTGGTATGCTACGTGAATATGTGGATATCTTCTCCTGGTCGTATCAGGATATTCCAGGGTTGGATACTGACATCGTTGTGCACAAGCTGCCACTAAAGGAAGACTGTCCTCCGGTGAAGCAAAAGCTAAGAAGAACTAGCCCTGATATGGCTATGAAGATCAAATAGGAAGTTCAAAAGCAGTGGGATGTCGGGTTCCTAGCTGTAAATAGTTACCCACCTTGGGTAGCTAACATTGTGCCTGTACCGAAGAAAGATGGAAAGGTCCGGATGTGTGTCGATTATCGGGATCTAAACATAGCAAGTACAAAGGATGACTTTCCATTACCTCACATTGATGTGCTGGTAGATAACACCGCTCAGTTCTCGGTATTTTCTTTCATGGATGGCTTCTCCGGGTATAACCAAATCAAGATGGCACCGAAAGACATGGAGAAAAAAAGTTCATTACCTCGTGGGGTACATTCTGTTACAAGGTTATGCCCTTTGGATTGAAGAACGTCGGGGCAACATATCAACAGGTTATGGTAACATTGTTCCATGATATGATACACAAAGAAATCGAATGCTATGTGGACGATATGATTGCCATGTCCCGGGATGAAGAGGAGCATTTGGTCAATCTCAAAAAGTTGTTTGATAGGTTGATAAAGTACAGATTAAGGTTGAATCCAAACAAGTGCACTTTCGGAGTGCATTCCGGTAAATTGCTGGGTTTTATTGTTATCCAGAAAGGAATTGAGGTAGATCCTGCAAAAGTAAAAGCAATACAAGATATACATGCACTAAAAAACAGAAAAAGAAGTGCATGGGTTTTTAGGGAGGTTGAACTACATTTCGCGGTTTATATCTCATCTAAGTGCCACGTGCGAGCCAATATTCAAATTGTTGAGAAAAGAGCAAACGGTCAGGTGGAATGAAGGTTGTCAAAGAGCCTTTGAAAAGATAAAAGAATATTTGCAAGAGCCTCCGATTCTGATGCCTCCAGTTCCAGGATGGCCACTTATCATGTATTTGACTGTGTTAGAAGGGTCGATGGGGTGTGTTCTAGGCCAACATGACGAGTCTGGTCAAAAAGAGCATGCTATTTACTACCTTAGCAAAAAGTTTACCGACATGCAATGGCAAAGAAGTTGTTGAGATCAGGTTACTACTGGATCACAATGGATGCAGACTGTTGTGCATATGCCATAAAGTGCCACAAGTGCCAGATCTACGCAGATAAAGTGTATGTGCCTCTGAATCCTTTGAACGTAATGTCTTCACCTTGGCCCTTTGCCATGTGGGGCATTGACATGATTGGAAAGATTGAACCAACTGCTTCAAATGGTCACAGATTCATCCTGGTATCCATTGATTACTTCACCAAATGGGTTGAAGCAGCTTCGTATGCAAACATCACCAGACAAGTTGTAGCCATATTTATGAAAAGAGACATCATCTGTCGATATGGAGTTCCCGAGCGAATCATTATTGACAATGGTTTCAAAATCCAACATCACAATTCTTCTCCTTATAGGCCAAAGATGAATGGTGTTGTTGAGGCAGCCAACAAGAACATTAAGAAGATTGTGCAAAAGATGGTAGTCACCTACAAAGACTGGCATGAAATGCTACCATTTGCCTTGCATGGGTACCGAACCTCAATCAGAACGTCTACTGGGGAAACCCCTTACCAGCTTGTGTACGGTATGGAAGTTGTCCTACCTGTTGAAGTTGAACTACTCTCCTTACAGGTAATGATGGATGTGAAACTAGATGATGCATAATGGATTCGGTCTCGGTACAATCAACTGAGTTTGATTGAAGAGAAAAGGTTAGCTGCCATCTGTCATGGGCAGTTATATCAGAAGCGAATGAAGGAAGCCTTCGATCAGAAAGTCAGACCTCGGGAATACTAAGTGGGAGAGCTTGTTCTGAAGAGAATCCTTCCTCCTCATACAGACCATAGGGGCAAGTGGACACCAAATTATGAAGGTCCCTACGTCATAACCAAAGTCTTCTCAGGTGGAGCACTGATGCTCGCAACCATGGATGGTGAAGACTTCCTGTCTCTTGTGAATTCAGATGCAATTAAAAAATACTTCGAATAAAATGACCCGCTGGACATAAAAACAGAATGTAAGTCCAGGAAAAAATAGGGCATCCCGACGAGTCAAAAACATAATAAAAGACTCAGGCAAAAATAAGGGAAAAATTGAAGAAAAAAAAGTACACTGGTTGAGTTAAAAAGCCGCATTGGACAGCTCAGGCAAAAATGGGTATCCCGGTGGATTGAAAACCCGAAAGGGCTATCCACGCAAAATTAGAGAATGAGCGAACAACTGCATTCTGAATTTGTCTGTATCGCTCACCACATGGCAAGCTCCGAAAGGACAAATCATCAGTCAGAATCAACCTTCTTCAGAAAGCAAGATAAGAAGAACGTCAAGGTCTTACAAGTCATAGCAAAGGAAGCTCGCTGGAGCGTCATCTTCAACATTGCCAATATTTTTATTTTCTCAATTTACAGCAATCTCCTCCTTCCAGGGGATTCGCTTCTTTTGACTGTACTTGCCAATTCAGGGCACAAAAATCAATAAAATCAGAATATTCAGTCACACTTCGTTTTATACATTTTTGTTTCATTTGCAAAATGTCCAATGTTCATAATACGACACTTGCATAAACCATATGATCCATTTTAACAAATGCTTGCAGGAAATATATTACTTTCTGGTAAATCTAACTCCTATTACAGAATCCGATTAAGGATACCTCAGGACGCTTGTGTGTTTTCCTTTGTCTTAACAGAATGCAGGTACTCAAGACAAACAATCTTTCGCAACATGAGGCATGTCAAGCATTGAACCCCCAACACACTATTTTCCAGGAGTTATCTCCTTCCCAAACAAGATCTCCCGAGCAGTGACTGACAACTCTTCCACAACAAAGTGTTTCAAAGAGCTCTCGTGTCCCCCACCAAAGATACTAGATTTATCTCATCCGCAGCAGAGTTGGTGGAATTGATTCCCCACAGATATTGCCTCCCCAGAAGAGCAATACCCGAAACATATCCCCAGCGGAGTTGCTAAAACCTCCACATCCCCATTAAGGAGTTCTCCCTCCAGATAGATCTACCAATGATCTATCTCCCCAAGCAGAGTTCTCCCTCCGAACAAATCTATCAATGATCTCTTCCTCCAATCGGGTTATCCCTCCAAGCAGATCAGCCTGAGATCTTATCCGAGTCTCGGATGAGCTTCTCATTTGCATAATCATAGCATTCGCATCATGTTCACTGAAATAAGCGTAGCATTTCGTTCAATACGGAGCGTTACGGCAAAAATCAAACATTTGCTTGATCGTAAGCCGGGTTCGAGCCAATCACTTGCAAATACCATCAATATTTCACCGAAAATATACAAAACTCATATCCCCTGCAAATAAAAGCCAAAGCATGCTCTTTGTACACTCAAGTACAAATGACTGTTTGTATATACCCTTTTCGACACCCGTCTGTGTCGTCTTATCCCCCGCAGATAGCCAGAATACCTTCGGCACTCCCAAATACAGACATTTGTTCACAACTCGTACTTATTCTTTTTGACACTCGTCAGTGTCATGCTTCCCTAGCAAGTCAAACACTCGTCCATGTCCCTTGCCCAATCTTTCGACACTCACCCATGTCTTGCACATACTTCACCGATAGGTCAACACTTGTACATATACAATACTTGGATGCTCGTCCGTATCTTGTATATATCACCACTCAGCATATGTAAACACTTCTCCGTGTTCCTTGTTTAACCACACTGTCAAACACTTATACCTTTTATTTTTTTGGAACGTAAGCATTCGTCCGTGTTTACCATTCCCCAGTAAGTCACCAACAAAACAACTTTCTTCTATCCGACATTCGTCCTATGTCGTGATACTATCGGCAGCCGTCCCCTGCAAGGTGATCTTCCTTCACCTTTGGATGACCGTCCCTCATCCCTTCTCCAGTGGAATTCCCATTATTGGAACCTTCTGTCCGGCATTCGTCCTATGTCGTGATACTTTAACAGCCGTCCCCTGCTAGGTGATCATCCTTCACCTTTTGATGACTGTCCCTCATCACTTATCCGATGGTCGTACCCATCGTTGATCTTGTTATCCGACATTCGTCTTATGTCGTGATAATCCCCGAGAGCAGCCGTACCCTGCTAGGTGATCGTCCTTCACCTTTTGATGACCGTCCCTCATCATTTATCCTATGGCCGTCCCCAACGTTGATCTTTTCTCTCCGACATTCGTCTTATGTCATGATATTTTTGGCAGCCGTCCCCTGCTAGGTGATCGTCCTTCACCTTTGATGACCGTCCCTCATCATTATTTCATTTATTATTTAACCTGATGGTCGTCCCCATCGCTGTCTACTTTACTTCCCAAGTCTAATGGTTGTCCCCATCAGTGCTTTTCTCAAACCCCAGAGAGTTTTATTTCCTTACCCGATGGCCGTCCACGTCGTGGTCTCTTTGTTTCACCAGCTTGTCGGTCGTCCCCGTCATTGCTTAACTTACCACCTTATCCCCAACAGCCGTCCTTTGCTCGATGGTCGTCCTCCATCGCTTTCATTTGATAATCATACTATACTACCTTTTACAATTTATATTCCTTTTCTTCTTTTATCCAGCAAGTGCAAATTTCAGATTGTCTTTGGTATTCAACCACAAGTTATCTTGTTTGTCTGTTAAGTCAGGCGCTTAAAACCTGCACAGCTAACTCATGTTTGAATAGGGGCAGCTGTAAACACCCCAAATTTTCCATCACTTTTTCTCACACCATGGCTTGTGATCTTTCATTTTTTTAACATAAGCATTACATCTCATATTGCATATTTGCTTCAATGCATAGTTTCATTTTTATCTGCATCTAGGGTTTGTGATCTGAGCAATCCAAAAATCAATTTGAGCCATCCCAATGGTTTTTAAGCTTTCCAAGAGGGTCCATGTGTGTTCTATAATCATAATATGCTCCCTAAAGTTCATGAAAGTCAAGAGATCACAAAGAATGGCAAAGGCATAGAAGCAGAGCTAGGGTTTTCCTGCAAGGATGACCAAAATTAGGGTTTTGGTTTCAGAGGCTGTAACTCCAATTTTTTTGGTGATTCTTGTTTCTAATGTTCTTAATATGTTATAAGGATCATGTGTACCAAGTTTGATGAAGAAATACATTGTGGAAGTCATTTGATCATTGGGTAACTTCTTGAGCAAGTTAAGTCAAAATCAGGGCATCTGAGGCCCCCAACAAGGGTACCAAAGGATCATTTTCATCATTTTGGGTCTCTTTAATCTTTAATTGATCTTAGAAGTGGTTGGAATTTCACAAGATTGAATAATTTTGAGCCAATTGCAAACTTGCCATTTTTTGAAATGACTTGTAATGGAAACTTTCCATTTTGGGAAAGATTTTCAACCTCCTCTTTCATGACCAAAAATGCTTCAAATGAAAACTTCTTGGACATGAAAGTTGTAGATTAGGTCTTTCCCTTTTAAAAAAGTACAAGAACATGTCTTGATTCATCCTAGAACTCAAGATATGGCCTTTCAAAGTTGGCAAAAATCACATAATTTCAAAGTTTCATGTCAAAGAGGCAAATGTGCATTTTTGGTTTCCAAGCACTCAAATGACTTCTAATGTGCCCAAATGTGACATAATATGTACATACACCTTGCCTAGACCAGAATTGAGCCTTGCATCACAAGTTTTCATGGCCAATTTATCAAGAAAGTTCAAAGAGGGAAAAGTTGCAAAATGCTTGGAAATGCTTCATCCACTTGTGCCAGCTGCATAACTTTTATTTTATGGCTCTACATGAATCTTGCTGAGGCCAGACACCCTATTGAACAGCTCCTGCCATGGTACATACCTCCAAGTACACAAATTTAACTTTTTGGCAAAACCTCCCATACCAATACATGCCTCATAGACCTCATTTCATAACATCTTAGAGGCTGAAACATCAGACAACTCAGAATTCACAAAATCACCAAAAAGCTTCCCTTCTTCGAATTGCACAAACCAGCCATCAAACCTCAAAACAAACTTCACCAATCATCTCAACACCACTCATAGAACACAAAGCAACCCTCAAAATGGCCTGAAACCTCCAAAATCAAAAACACGATTCCTCCTTCATCAGAACTGAACTTCCAAAACCAAGCCATACAAGCCTCATTCAAGCATTTCAGAAGCTTCAGGGAGTTCATAGGGGTGGTTTAGCATCAAGGAGAAATCCAGAAAGCTCAGATTGAGAAAGCTTCACCTCAGGTATCATCCAGAACAATTTTTCCAGAAACCTTCTTTTAAGTTCTTAAATGATTCTACATGCTTCCCTGATCATGCTGATGTCTTTACTTTTGAAAATGGTTAAGATTTGAGAATGTATGAGCTCTCTGAAAGTTTGCCCTAAAATTTTGTTTGCTTCAATTCTTGTTTTTGATGCAATATAAATGTTATTTAATGATGGATTATTGCTTAGGGAGGTTAGAGGATCATTTTTGGAGATTTAGAGGGTTTAATTTGGCCTAGGGAAGAATTTAGGTTGAGTGTCTTGCCGGAGAAGATGACCGGAGCAAGCTCTGGTCACCTGAAAATCATTAGGGCACTAATTAGAGTTTAGGGGATCAGTTTGAACACGAGTCAATAGATCTTGCTTAGCTCATTTTTTAAGGGTCCAGATCATTTCAGTTAGCCCTAATTTTCAATTAATTAAATTAATCAGTTAATTAACCTAGATGCAATCTAGGCCTTCCATCTGCGCGCGCAGTCAACCTAGGTTTAAACCCTGACCCTCAGATGCTTTGACTTCCATTTAATTCCATTTTATTTTCATTTTATTATTTTTCTTTTGCATAATTTATTCAAAATAGTTAAAAATATCACAAAAATATTTCCTTTTGCATTTATGATCCAAATATTTTTCTCAACCCAAAAATGTTTTTTATTTTATTTTTTGAATTTAAAAAGTATTTTTAAAATATTTAAATGTTATTTTTAATTATTTAATGGATTTTAATTAATTAAAAATACATTTAGGTTTCTAAAAATCACCAAAAATATCAGGAGCCATCCCAATATATTTAGAAACATTTTCAAACACTTCATAAAAATTTATTTTTAGGTTTGATCATAATTTCACAATATTCTTTGAATTAGGGTTCTTTACAATAACATTTTCTAACCCTAATTTGAAATTTTCATTTCTGCCTAACCATGAAGAGCTTGAACTTGATTCTTTTTTCATTGTTTCGCATACTGCATGTAGTTTATAGGTTATTTTTCTCATGAATTTATCTTGCATTTACAATTTTATTTGCATTTTCCCTTAAGAATCACCCAAGAACTCTAGCAAACTTAGGAAAATCATAACTTTCAATAGGATTAGCTTCTGACCTTCTCCTTTGGGTGTGATCTTATATGAGATTAGGGTTTGATTGATCTTGGTTTCAATTTTTTATCATGTTGTATGCATCTGTTTTGTTCATTTGTATCTCATATGTTCATAAAACCCTAATTTCTCATGTTCATTTGCATGCACCTTTGCATATCATCATCATATGAACTTGTCATGATATTTCAAGCATTTGTATGTAATCTTAGACATCTTAGGACATGTTAGAACATTTCTTGATCATTTCTTCATTCATTTTCAATGTTTTGCATTCATTACATTTCATAAACATCCATGTGTTTTCATGCTTCTAAGCATGCTTCCTTTGGATCTCATCTTTGTATGATCATTCATATGCATCTTGTATGACTTTGCATCATCTCATATGCCATTTGCATTGCATAATCACTTCTGACTTTGGTCTTTGCATCTCAATTCATCTTATTTCCTTTTGCTTTATGTCTTATGCATTCATACTAACATTTTCAGGAACTTTTGGTAAGTTATTTGGGAGGTGGATTTGCCTTCACTTCCCATCTCTTCTCATTATTCATATGCATATTTACTTGTCTTTTAAGTGAATCTAATTCACTTATGTTCCATCCTTCTCACTTTCTTTCTTTCAAGTTACTTATCTTCTTCAGGAAGTAAGTAACTTGTTCTTCTTTCTTCTTCCCTTTACATCTGCTTCTTCCATTGGTGGCCTTGAAGATCCTTTCTCTTAAGCCTAACAAACCATAAGATACCCAAGCATGATAACTTTTAGGGTTGTATATAGTCCCCCTTAGACTTTTACCTTTGAGTCTCCTTGAGTCTCTCTTCTCATCTCAATAATCGAAGACTAAACTCTTAAAGTTTTAGGACTTTTGAATTAGGGTTATGCATGCATCCTTCTCTTAGGATGGAATGTATAACTTTAATCCTAAGTGTTAAACCTTTAATTTGTTTACACCTCTTAATTGTTAGTCGATAGCGTGAATCTAGAAGGGGGGTTGAATAGATCCCTTTTTAAAATTTGTCTTTTCAAAATTAAGTTGAAAGAGATTAGCGGAAGTTTCCCGGAAAATCGTCTAGTTCAAATTTGAAGTCACCGGAGATCGGATATGCGTAAAACCTAATTAGAATGAAATGATGACTAGATGAATTAATGATTCACAAATGATACACTTGAATATTCAGCACTTGATAAAACTAATCTTAATGATAATTGAAGAAGAAAAACAAATACAAAGATATTGATCTTATGTGATTGAGCTTTTTATCAAACACTTAGAGTGAACACTCGAAGGGCAATTTTGTTGTCTCAAATAGTGCATAATTTTACTCACTCTAATCAACACTTTTGAGTGAAGCAATTTATCAAACACCTTATTTGCACTAATTTGATATACCAGAATTTTCAAGCACACAATATCAATATGAACAAAGGAAGCATGCGAGAAATAATAAGAACACAAGGAATTTGTTGAGGCAGTTCCTTCGTCGTCCTCGCTCGAAGTACTTTGCCCCCAATTCTAAATTGAATTGGGCAATTTTATTAAATCGCAATTGTTATACAAGAATAGAAATGAATTAACCAACAAACCAAACCAAGTTGAAAGTGCTGTCAATTCTTCTTCTTGTCTCTTGATCCAAAGTAGAATCAAGTCTTCCACGCGTGTCGAGAAAGCCTCCGATTAATTTTCTCCTTTATTGTAAGAATACATGATTCTTCAAACTTTGAGCACGACTGAGTTTCTCCCACACTTGTGAACCCACAAAGACCTTCACAATCCTCCGTCTACCGTGATATGAGAGAACGATCCAATTGATCTTCAATCTACCTCACTCGGCTGAATCTACGACCGATCAATGTGTGCAAAACCCCCAAATCTTCAATGATCTTGGAGGATAAAATCCTATGGATTTTTCCAAGGAAAACCCACACAATCTAAACCCAATATGAAATTCTGATTCACGATTGAACGTTATCTTCAAAACGTACACCAAGATTGAACAAAGATTATTGTGTGTAATTGTTTGATTGATGCAAGAATGAAGAAGATGAAGAGAGCTATGTGTATATCTTTCACTTTCCTTGTTGACCTTCTCAAAAGAAATTCAGCAGCTATTTATATTGGTTAGATGAAATGAATTATAAGAGAGAGAAAAATAAATGAAAAAATGAGTCAGCACAGTAATGAGCCGACTCAAACCTTTAAATGAGCCGGCTCAAACTTACAGATAAGTCGACCTAATTTAACAGAGAGGCAGCCTGTTGAGACCCGTGAAAAATGAGAGGAGAATATTTCTTGATGAGTCGGCTCATGAGAGATTATGAGTCTGCTCATTCACTCTCATGAGTCGACCAAAATTATGATCCAGGCAGCCTGTTTGGACCCGTGCATTTACCACTATTTTTACACTTGAATGAGTCGGCTCATAAGGAGTTGTGAGTCAACCAATTCACTCTCATGAGTCGACCAAAACTATGTTCCAGGCAGCCTGTTTGGACCCGAGCATTTCTCATCAATTTAACATTGAATGAGTCGGCTCATTGATGAATTTGAGTCGGCTCATTCAGTATATTTTTCAAAACTTTCCAATCCTTCCTTTTTCATTTTGAACCTGTCCAGCTTTAGAAACATGCCAAGTTTTTGACACATTAAAATCATGCCATGTCACACAAACTCCCCCTTTTTGATGATGGCAAAAACTTGATGAATTAATCGCCAAAACTCCCCCTGATTAAGTGACCCAATTTCATATACATCGATCTCAGTATCATCTCCCCCTTTGACAACATCAAAAATAAGAGAAACCACATGAGTGAAGTTAAATAGCAAGCAAAATGAAATGTTAATTTGAGAAGCCAATTGCGATAAAACCAGACATTCAAAAACACACAATTTTTGAAAGACAAGTAAAAATAATAATAAACAAAGATAATTGGATTAACGCGAAATAAAAGTTCATTCAAACAAATTAAGCAAACATTACATAACCAAAATAAAATTCATGACAATTACATATGATGCAACTATTCTCTCAAGGGTGTGGATAACGATCTCTAGTGGAAGGATAATGGCGATGATAGGTGATGGGCTGCGAATCATCCATGTCATTTTCCGTGAATTGAAGAAAGCTACTGTTCAGAGAGTTAAAGGATGTATCTTGAGCAACCAAGTGTTCCTGCAATGGAGTATACCTAGTGTCTTGAACAGACACATACTCAGCAAGAGCGTTGTCCTGCGCAGTTAAGCGCCTCTCTAACTCAGTGTATCGCTCTATCTGAGTGGTGTAGTAAGCCTGCTGTTGGATTTGCATATTTTGAAGCATCACCATTATTCTTGATGAATCATCTGGTTGCGGTTGAGATGGAGGAGGAGAGGGAGGAGCAAACTGAATAGTGGTGTTGGTCCACCCGGTGTGTTGCCATTCACCCCAACCTTGATTTTCATAGGATTCATCAGAGGGTATGCCATACTGTAACACGGTGGGAGAACTGACTTTAGTTAAATGTTGCGGATAGCAAGAGTCGCCACTGACTTTTATTTTATCCAAAGGAAAGGGCATACAAGAACAGAAAAGACCTTAAAAGATTTTTTGGGTTCGGGGGGTAGGTTATGTAAAGGGAAGGTGTTAGCACCCTTTATATCCATGGTTATCCATGGGCTCTTAGTTACTTAGCACACTTTAAAATGTTTTAAGAAGTGTAGTGTGTGTTTAGAAATTTTCTTAAGTACTTTATGATGATCCATGTACGGATATATATAAAGCCTTTGTTTTGAAAACTGCTTGAAAATGTGAAGTGTTTTTGAAATGTTTTGAAGAGTGAGCAAGTACATAAGAGGAACCTACCCTAAGTTAAGTCTTTTCTGTTCTTAAATATCCTTTAAATGGTAAGACTATCCCTATTATTAAGGAATAGGTAGTCATTACCTTGGATGTTAGGGACAAATGAAGGGACAACTGTGATTAGGCAACTGTAAGGTGTATTTAGCAATTCGAAGGGACTTATCATCTTTATTCGAAAGGGACAAGATCATTTACAAAGGCAACCATGAAAGGACTTGATCTTATTATCTTTTAAAGGGACTAGATGATATGAAAGAATGAAGGGACTTTGCTTTATACACCTTACTTGACCTTTTTCTTTAGACAACATGAGAGGTATCCTTAAGAATGTGAGATGGCGATCCAAGATCGACTTACGTGTGTGCGTGTACAAATTCAAGTATTTATCATTTTAAATTAATTTACTAAGTTAATTTTAATTACATTTAGGTTATACGCACCTTAAAATTACTAACCACACAATAAAATATTTATAATAAAATAAAGATGGAAAATAAATCTATAAGTATTACATGGCTTTAGCAGATACATAATAATCAAATAAAAATGAATTATAATAATAAATATAATAAAAATAATAAATAAACAATAATAAAATAATAAAATAATAGCAATAATAATAATGATAATAGTAATAATAAAAGAAATCAAAATTAAAATTTAAAAGAGAAATTATTTTAGGTTAGACAAATATTATAAATTATTTAGAGGTTAATTAAAAAAGTATAAGAATTTAAACAACTTAATAATAATTAAATTATTTACATAATAATAAAAGAAATAAGGATTAATATATTAATTAGGGTTTAGAAAAAATGAATTAGGTTTTTTTTTAGGATTAATAGAAAAAATAGAGTTAGTATTCTAATTAAGAAAATTAGGGTTAATAATTTAGGTTTAAAGAAAATTAGGGTTTTAAAATGATTATTTAATTATTTTACAATATAAAACCTAATTACCTAAAAATGTAAAATAAAGATTATTTGAGAAAATAAAAAGTTAATTACAAATATATTATCAAAAAATAAAATTTTGAATTTTTTTAGAGAAAAGGTTAATTTGGTTGATTTTAATAATATATTGATTAATATAAAAATAGAATTAAGAAAAGATAAATAAATTAGAAAAAAACAAAAGTAATGAAAATGGCTAAAAAATAGGACCTGGGAATTGAACCCAGGTCCTTTACCTCAAGGATAGGGTGTCAAAAACATTTGGACTGCGCGCGCTAGTTGTCATTTGGAGGGCTTATGCAAATTATATGTGAAAAATCTGGAAAATCAAATGAATTAAAAAAAATTGGCCTTCAGCCAGATTCAAACCCACAACCTTCACTCTTTAATTCCAAGCCCTTGTCAATAAGCCACATGGGGCGCGTCTGCTAAAACAACAACAGGATATAATAATATATGAAGTTGGTTAAATGACTAAAAAATTGAGAAAAAAGATGGACTTCGCCCAGGATCGAACACAAGTCCCTTATGTATATGCATGTACAACAAAACCACCAGGCCATTCACGCCACTTTGACAACTATCTGCAAATAATAGTATATAAATAAGATGAAATTTCAAATTAGGTTTTGGCGCCGTCGTCTTCAACCTCCAGACTTGGGGGATTTCCTGCGAAATTTGTTACAAAATTTGCTGCGAATTTATTTTTGCAGGAAATCCTATATTTTCTCAAGCATCACATAATACGTAAAATTAATCCAAATTAATTGTGTCATTCAATCACCCATGACCTACACAACTCAATCATGTTCTCAAAAGGATTTTAAATGGCTTAAACTATAAAGCCCCAAATTCGACTTAAGAACCCTAGCCATGGTGGAACGTGATACCTGCATCAAATCTTAAAACCAAATATCCAGAAACAATCTATGAAGCATTATGAACAATAATCAATCATCAAAAACATGTTAAAGTGCATATATATGTGAAATCGAAAACTTGGTTTTCAAGAACATATGAAGGATCGGTTTCAATGATTTATGAGGTTTTGAATGATGATAAAGATTGCTATAAGTTCAGTGAACATCAAGGAATGTATTGAAACCATTGGAATGCCTTGAAACGATCTTAATGGCCAAAACCGAAATTTGATTTTTCTTGAAAAATTTGTAATGTGAAAGGTGTTGTTTTGCCCTTGAATTTCGTCCCTTGATATTGTGTTATGTTCATGTAAATATAGTGAGTGAAATTAGGTCAAGTTATGGGCTTTGGATCATGAATTGAGATTACTTGATGATGAAGGAATTCCATTGTCATAAATGTCACAAAAATCAAATATTTTCTTGTTGGTTTGGTCTTGCACGAATTTGTAAGGTATCAATCACTTTTAAAAGTCAAATATTTGATCCCAAAGCAAAGATTGGATTCAAATATTTGATTTTTATATTTGATTTTTATTAAAATTGAATTTTATTAGATAAAATCCAAAATAATAAAATATAAAATATAAAAAATCTAAAAAAATAATCAATGGGTCGTGCTTGACATTATTATGAAGATTGGATGACAATTTGGTAAGCCCATTTGGCAAAAATTGGTTTTAAGGTCCCATTTGCTTCATATACCTCCCAAAAATTTCCCAACTTTGCAAAGGAACAAATCCCTCAATTTTAAGGATATGAAGGTGTTATTGGACATTTTGGAAAGCTTAAAGAGTCCTATAACTAACCCCATTGGTTTCATGTCCATATCTTTTACCATTCTCAAGTTATGCTCTTTTGAAGTTGTTGACTTTTTGTTGACTTTCAAAAGGACCTATAATGTCTTAGCTCATACCTTCCAAATGAAGCATTTTTGGGCTTGGCTTGTGAGACACAAAGTTGTAGAGAATTCAATTTCCTTCAAAATGAGCTTTGGATGGAAAAAATTTGATAAAGCATGTGAAAGTTATGGCTGGTCAAAGTTCAGTTGACTTTTCCTGAGGAAACCCTAATTTAGAAACTCCTGATTCTTGATGATCTGAAATCTCCTTGATGAATCATGATCAACCCTTGATCAAATGATGAATTTCACTTCATATACTTGATGTTGGCAAAAACTCATGAATTTTGACTTTGGTTTGACCACAGTTGACCTCAGTTTGACTTTTTAACTACTTTAACTGATTTTAACCTATCTGATCATCTGACTGAGCAAACCTTTGGGAAAAGTCTTGAAACTTGTCATCGGGATTCTTGAACACATATAAGATGTTATGAAGCTCACTTGAAGTCTTGGAAGTCCATTTAGCCTGATTAAAGTCAAAACCCTAGTTTAGGATGCATTGCTTAGGAGGATGCATTGTCTGAGGGAAATGTCAAACTTTTTGACTAATTGTGAACTTTGTGAACCTTGTGAACCTCATGAGATGTCTTGTGAACCTTGTAAACCTTGTGAGCCTCTTAGTACACAATGGCTTGTCTTGTGAGGGCAAATTTTTGGGTGCAACAGCTTCCCCTGTTCAATTTTCTGAAACCTGAGGGGTTAGATTGGTATCTGTACCATTCGTGACCTGGAAGGTTGAAGGGGATTGAACACAAAAGCCCAAAGGTTTGCACTCACCGGTGCGTAGAGTAATACTGATGATTAGTTGTATATTCTTGAGTGGGCTTGAAGATGCCACTTGATGGAACTAGATATGGGCTTAGAGATGCCATCAGGATGAACTGGAGATGGGCTTAGAGATGCCATCAGGATGAACTGGAGATGGGCTTAGAGATGCCATCAGGATGAATTGGAGATGGGCTTGGAGATGCCATCTAAAGTATCAGGATGTGATGATGTCTTTATGTTGATACTGGATATCAGTACTAGGTCTTTGTATAGGCCGTCTCTGAATCATTTATGCAACATGATTTGAATTGCTGAATGGACCAGTAGAAATAAATCTTCGTGGCGATTATCTCTTCTGGAAATATCTTGAATTAGGGAATGGATCTTTGTAAAGACCATTTGCCTACTCTCCAAGGTCAAAAGAACGCCAGGATTAGTTCTTCTGAAAAATATCTTGAACCAGGGAATGGATCTTTTTACAGACCGTTTACCTGCTATTCAATGGGCAAAAGAACGTCAGGATTTGTTCTTAAGGGTCAAAAGAACGTCAGGATTTGTTCTTTAGAAAAAGTCTTGAACAAGGAGACAAGAGAGCGTCAGGATTTGCTCGTAAGGGTTAAAAAAACGTCAGGATTTGTTCTTCTGAAAAAGTCTTGAACAAGGGGCCAAAAGAGCGTCAGGATTTGCTCTTAAGGGTCAAAAGAACGTCAGGATTTGTTCTTCTGAAAAATTCTTGAACAAGGGGACAAAAGAGCGTCAGGATTTTCTCTTAAGGATCAAAAGAACGTCAGGATTTGTTCTTCTGAAAAAGTCTTGAACAAGGGGCCAAAAGAGCGTCAGGATTTGCTCTTAAGGGTCAAAAGAACGTCAGGATTTGTTCTTCTGAAAAAGTCTTGAACTAGGGGCCAAAAGAGCGTCAGGATTTGCTCTTAAGGGTCAAAAGAACGTCAGGATTTGTTCTTCTGAATAAGTCTTGAACAAGGGGCCAAAAGAGCGTCAGGATTTGCTCTTTAAGGATCAAAAGAACGTCAGGATTTGTTCTTCTGAAAAAGTCTTGAACAAAGGGCCAAAAGAGCGTCAGGATTTGCTCTTAAGGATCAAAAGAACGTCAGGATTTGTTCTTCTGAAAGAGTCTTGAACAAGGGGCCAAAAGAGCGTCAGGATTTGCTCTTAAGGGTTAAAAGAACGTCACGATTTGTTCTTCTGAAAGATATCTTGAACCAGGGAATGGATCTTTTTACAGACCGTTTGCCTGCTATTCGAAGACATCTTGAGTAGTGTATGGATCATTTCTGACCCGTTGTAAGTTGTTGATATTGTTTTACCTGCATATAACTATCCTGCAAGGGAGACATTAGTTTATGCATTATGTATGCAGGCATAGTATGATGCACCTAAGAAAATGTTTTATGTACTTATGGATATGTATGTTATGGTATGATGTAAATGATGTATGTATGCATCATGCAGCCTGAAGCGTCTGGATATCTTCGTATAACAACTGCTGGCCAGGGAAAATAAATCTCGGTTTGTTGCTGAAGAATATGAGGAACTCGTCCCCGTCTCGTTTGATAATATAGTGAAGAATATGAGGAACTCGTTCCCGTCTCATAACCTCCCGTCTTCGTTCAATAGTATAGTACTCATAACCTCCCGTCTTCGTTCGATAGTATGGTATTCATAACCTCCCGTCTTCGTTCGTCGTACTCCTATTGAAGGGATAAATTCCCGACTATCCGTCTGAGGATAAAAGAGATGGATATAAATTCCAAGGGAGATGTGACTCGAAGTATTTATGAAGATGGATTTGCCCTACTGGAGGACTTGTAGCTGTCTTGTGGGGATGAACCGACGAAGTTTCGTTGAATTCCTTCCCTCATTCGTCCTTAGTAAATACTATTACTGCATTTTCATGAATTTTTGGTAAACATCAATCATATTAAGCCTTTTATGCATTTCTGGTAAACATCAATCATATTCAAAAGCATACATACATTCAAACACAACCAATGGACGTTTCGCTTATGTAAATAGGGTAAAAGTAAATTTGGATTCAAAGATGAAATTTTTTTTATATCACAAAATGACCTATACATAGGCAAGTTTGTACAAGGAGACAGAAATCCTAGTAAAAAAAAAATTTACAAAACAAAGAGATCAGCTATGTGGGAAATAATCCTATTGAGTTTCAATTCTACTATTGCCATTATCTTCAAGTATCTCATCTTCTGCTGTCGAGACGAAAACGATTGGATTGATCTTTATCTGTTCGAGCTTGAGTAAGTAGCACAACTGGTTGTAGTTTCATGGGTGATCCAAACGAGACATAGTCATATGCTTTAATCCCTTTTTTGCCCAAGCCGCCTTTTCAGGTTTTCGACTTGCCGGGTGTACATTTTTTTTATATATATATCCCTAATTTTTTCCCGAACCCTTTTGGTTCGCCGGGATGCCCTTATTTTTGCCTAGGCCAGTCAACCTAGCGGGTCTCTTTTTATGCGTAGTATTTTTTAACTATGTCTGTGTTTACAGGATGTGGGAAGTCTTCACCATCCATAGTAGTAAGTATCATGGCACCTCCTGAGAATACTGTTTTGACCACAAATGGTCCTTCATATGTAGGAGTCCACTTGCCCCTAGGATCACCCTGTGGTAATATGATACGCTTGATTACCAAGTCACCAGCCTGATATACCTTTGGCTTAACCTTCTTATTAAAAGCTTTGATCATCCGTTTCTGGTACGCTTGGCCATGACACACAGCTGCTAACCTCTTCTCATCAATCAAATTTATCTGGTCAAGTCGGGTCTGAATCCACTCATCTTCATCCAAGCCTGCATCCTTCATAATTCTTAAGGAGGGAATCTGAACTTCAATGGGCAGAACTGCTTCCATACCATATACTAAGGAGAATGGGGTTGCCCCTGTTGAAGTACGTATTGTAGTACGATAACCATGAAGAGCAAATGGTAACATCTCATGCCAATCCTTGTAAGTAACAATCACCTTCTGTATAATCTTCTTAATGTTCTTATTAGCAGCTTCTACTGCCCCATTCATCTTTGGACGATACGGAGAAGAGTTGTGATGCGTAATCTTGAACTGCATGCAGAGATCAGTAATCATAGTGTTGTTCAGATTAGAGCCATTGTCAGTAATAATCCTTTCAGGGATGCCATACCTACATATGAGATTATTCTTAATGAATCGAGCCACCACATTCTTAGTAACAGATGCAAATGAAGTTGCCTCCACCCATTTTGTAAAGTAATCAATAGCAACCAGGATGAAACGATGCCCATTAGAAGTAGTAGGTTTGATCTCACCAATCATATCAATGCCCCACATGGCAAAAGGCCAAGGAGAAGTCAACACATTCAATGGTGATGGAGTTACATGTACTTTGTCAGCATAGATTTGACACTTGTGACATGTTCTGGGATGTTGATAGCAGTCAGCTTCCATGGTAGACCAATAGTAACCTGCCTTCAATATCTTCTTTGCCATAGTATGACCACTAGAATGAGTGCCAAAGATCCCATCATGCATATCTTCCATAATCTCAGTTGCTTCCTTCTTATCCACACAATGAAGCAAAGTTGAATCATGATTGCGATTATACAAAATTCCATTACTCAAAAAGAACTTAGCAGAAAACCTCCTCAGAAACTTCCTATCTTTGACAGATGCCCCTTCAGGGAACTCTTGGGCTTCAAGATATCTTTTCACTTCATAGAACCAAGGCTTCTCCTCTGCTTCTTCAGTGTCAATCTCATTGCAGTATGTAGGTTTCTCAAATCTATCAATGGTAATCTTGGGAGTTTCATCATCCCAGCTGATCTCAAACATGGATGCCATGGTGGCTAAGGCATCTGCCAACTGATTTTCTCTTCGTGGAATATGTCCAAAGGTAATCTCTTTAAAATGTGGGATCAAAGACAACACATGCTCTCTGTAAGGAATGAGATTATCATGCTTGGTATCCCAATCTCCTCTGATTTGACTTACTACCAGGGCTGAATTTCCATACACGTCAAGGAACTGAATCTTCATATCAATGGCAGCTTTGATACCCAGGATACATGCCTCATACTCAGCCATGTTATTGGTACAATAGAAACAAAGTCTGGCAGTAATCGGGGTATGACAACCTTTAGGGGAACTGATCACAACACCAACACCATTACCAAGTGCATTAGATGCTCCATCTAAAACCATAGTCCATCGGGATCCTTGTTCAGGTCCGTCATATTGTCCAGGTTCTTTGGTAATAATCATAATGTCTTCATCAGGGAACTCAAAACTCATTGACTGATAATCATCCACTGCTTGATGAGCCAAATGATCAGCCATAACACTTCCTTTGATGGCCTTCTGGGTAGTGTACTGTATGTCATATTCTGTCAAGATCATTTTCCATCTTGCTATTCGTCCGGAGAGAGCTGGTTTCTCAAATATGTACTTGATTGGATCCATCTTCGAAATCAATAAGGTAGTAAGAGTCAACATATATTGTCTTAGTCGGCGAGCAGCCCATGCCAAAGCGCAGCAAGTTTTCTCGAGCAGTGAGTATCTTGTTTCACAGTCGGTAAACTTTTTGTTAAGGTAGTATATTGCCTGCTCTTTTCGACCAGACTCGTCATGTTGCCCCAACACACACCCCATTGAGTTGTCTAACACTGTTAAGTACATAATCAAGGGTCTTCCATTAACTGGTGGCATCAAAATTGGAGGTTCTAGCAGATATTTCTTGATTTCATCAAAGGCAGTCTGGCACTCATCATTCCATTCCATTACCTGATCTTTCTTCAACAACTTGAAAATTGGCTCACAGGTAGCAGTTAATTGGGAAATAAATCATGCAATGTAATTCAATCGTCCCAAGAAACCTCTGACTTCTTTCTCAGTACGGGGAGCTGGCATCTCTTGTATAGCTTTCACTTTTGCAGGATCTACTTCAATACCTTTTCCACTGACAATGAACCCCAGGAGTTTACCAGACCTAACTCCAAAATTACACTTGTTTGGGTTCAATCTCAGCTTGTACTTCTTCAACCTCTCAAACAACTTATGCAGATGATCAAGGTGTTGTTCTTCATTCTGGGACCTGGCTATCATATCGTCCACATATACCTCTATCTCATGATGAATCATATCATGAAACAAAGCCACCATAGCACGCTGATATGTTGCCCCTGCATTCTTCAAACCAAATGGCATCACTTTATAACAAAAAGTGCCCCAATGTGTAACAAAGGTTGTCTTCTCCATATCTTCAGGTGCCATCTTGATTTGGTTATAACTAGAGAAACCATCCATGAAAGAGAACACCTTATGCTGAGCAGTATTGTATACCAGAACATCAATATGAGGAAGTGGAAAATCATCTTTGGGGCTGGCCTTGTTCAAATCCCTGTAGTCTACACACATACGTACCTTACCATCTTTCTTAGGTACCGGTACCACATTTGCAACCCATTGAGGATAAGAAGTCACCACTAAGAACCCTGCATCAAACTGTTTCATCACCTCTGCTTTAATCTTCTCTGACATTTCAGGATGCATACGACGAACCTTCTGCTTCTTTGGACGACAATCTTCTTTTACCGGTAAACGGTGAACCACAATGTCTGTATCCAACCCTAGCATATCTTCATAGGACCAAGCAAAGATTTCCACATAATCATGTAACATATGGATCAATCTGCTCTTGGCACTATTCTCTAATTCAGCCCCTATCTTGACTTCTTTCCTGTTTTCTTCAGTTCCCAGATTCACAACTTCGATTGGTTCTTCATGTGGATGTATAGCTTTCTCTTCTTGTTGTAACAACCAAGCAAGCTCTACAGGTACTTCACATTCGTCCTCCTTTCCATCTTCAGTTTGATAGATCGGATTCTCGAAATTATAATTGGCAATAGTAGAACTGTTATCAACAGGATCCAGAGTGGATAAGGATCTGCATTTTAGTGATATGGGTGTGTGTAAGAACACATAACTGATAAAACAAAATAAAATAAAGACAAGGAACACAATATTTACGAAAACGAAACGTCCACTGATTTTTATTGAATGAAGTATGCAAATGAAATGACATCCCGAAACAAGCATACCATTGTGCCCCGGGTAAGGCACAAGGCTTAAAAGTTCAATTGTTCAAAAATTACAAACTTTAAAAGTAACAACACAGTAATAGTATTTACTCCTGACTAAAGGAGATAGGAATAACATCTTCATCTTTCCAATTATTGAGCCCAACACCCACAGTAGGAAAAATCCAAGCATCCAAGTTGTAGTCTTCATCATAGTCACCCACAACATTGATCTGATCTTTCATAATCCCCTGATTGGTTATACGAACAGTACGAGCACGGCGAACAGCCTTCTGGGACTCTGCAGTGAAACCCAAACCAAATTTGTCAGACTTGTAAGGGATGTCAGGAAGCTGACCCCAAATAGTACTACCACCTTCATCCACCACAGCTCTAGCATCCTTGAGGGAAGCCATTGTAGGAGGTACTCTGGTGACCACAGGAACTTTCTTGACAACAGGAGGAGCTTCATAATTATTAACAACCCAAGGAACCACTTCGAACGTCTGGCATGGAGTTTCAACATATTCACCTTCCACTTCAAGATATTTAAATGTGTTCACATGGCTAATCATATATCCTTCCTCTCCGTAAACAGTGACAACTTTTCCTTCTACTGGATATCTCAACTTCTGATGTAAGGTGGAGGTTACAGCACCTGCCCCATGGATCCAGGGATGCCCAAGGAAACAAGAATACGACGGACGAATATCCATTACATAAAAAGTAGCATTGAAGACCTAAGAACCCACTTTTATTGGGAGATCAATTTCTCCATGCACCACTCTTCTCGAGCCATCAAAAGCCTTCACCACTATATTACTGGGCTTCAACACAGCATCTTTAGGACTAAGCTTATTCAGCACTCTTTGGGCAACACATTCATCGAAGAACCATTGTCTATTAATACGTGTGACAGGGTAGTGCCCCTACATTCAATAGAGATATGTAGAGCCCTGTTATGATCTCTCTTGGCCGGAGTCAAATCAGCATCGGAGAAACCTAACCCATTATCATAGGTCAAATGTGCAACACAATTTTCAAACTGGTCTACAGAAATCTCATTTGGTACGTGAGCAGTCTTCAAGAATTTAATCAAGGCTTTGGCATGAGCCTCAGAACACAACAACAAATACAACATAGAAATCTTGGAGGGAGTATGCCCCAATTGATCAACAACATCACAATCACTCTTGCGAATGATCTATAGTACATCTTCCATCTGCTTAGAAAGATCATCAACAGCTGGTACATTAGCTTGTACTGGTTCAATAACAGGACCTTTGCCCCGAGCATCAGCAGTGGAGGTAGTAGTTGGAGTAACTGTATTCTTGGAGGTAACTGGAGGAGAGAAAACTCTTCCACTTCGGGTGATCTTACTAGATCCAGCAATATTATCAACATCCATATTTTCATCAACAACAGGCGTATCAACTAAGGATTCCTGCTTAACACCATGAATATAAACATCGGAACCATAATGCCAAGGCACCGCTTTATCAGAAGTGTACGGAATAGGACCAGGAGTGGTGATGATCATAGGAGCCACTCTAGCTTCAGCAACAATCTTCACAGGGCCTTCAGCAGTAATTTTAATTGGACCCTTACGAGTGATTTTTACAGGTCCCTTGGAAGTAATCCTTACCGGCACCTTATCAACCATATCCACCTCTTCAATCTTCGCACTTTTAGTTATATGTTCAACCATGCTCTCTACAGAAGGTGTCCTCTCAAACAATATTGTGTAATTGTCCATGAGGCGTTGAATTCCGTCCTTCAATCTCCAGCAACTATCCGGCTTATAAGCACAATAGAAACAATCTTCATGACAACCTGGAAAGAACCCAGCTTGTACCAACTTCTTCTTAATAACAGACAATGGTGTAGTCACATTTGCAACTGAGGAAATATGTGAAACTTCATCAATGGCATTAACAGTCTTTTCTTGATTTGGCATGGGAGCAGTAATCACATTAGGAGTACCCGGAGGGTCAAACTCAATTTCTCCCGCATCAATCATATCCTGAATCATATTCTTCAATATCCAGCAACTATTGGTATCATGTCCCTGACAATTTGAATGATATGCACATCGTGCATTAGGATTGTACCTGGGAGAGGTAACATTGAGATTCTGAGGAGGGTCCCTCAAAGTGATGAGTTCACCTTTCAACAAGTGTTGCAAGGCTTGGGCCAGTGACATGTTGAGCTTAGTGAACTGTCTTCTAGGCCTCTATTGATTGCCTTGTGGTGGCTCTGGTGTTGCAGGAGTAGGATTGGAGATATGAACTGCACTCACAGATTGATGCCTCCTATTATGATCAGATTGACCATAAACAACATTTGACTCTTTCTTCCCACTAGGGGGCTTCTTTGTAGTACTGGATGATGAAGCACCCACTTGGATCTTGCCACTCCTTATACCACTTTCTACACGCTCTCCTGTCATTATCAACTCAATGAAGCCAGATGATGAGCTTCCAATAAGATGACTGTAAAAAGGACCATTCAACGTACACATGAACATATCCACTAACTCCCTATCAGTTAGAGGGGGTTGCACTCTTCCAGCCAAGTCTCTCCACTTCTGGGCATACTCCTTGAAATTTTCTTTAGCACCCATAGACATGCTTTGTAGTTGCATGCGAGTAGGGGCTAGATCAACATTGTATTGATATTGCTTATAGAAAGCCTCAGCAAGATCATTCCAATCACGGATGTTGACACTCTCCAACTGATAGTACCATTCCAATTGAGCTCCAGATAAGCTCTCTTGGAAGAAATGGATCCACAACTTTTTATCAGCAGTATGGGGTTGGATCCTCCTGACATAAGACCTCAGATGCAGTTTGGGACAAGAGACACCATCATACACTACAAAAGTAGGGACCTTGAAACCAATGGGTATAACCACCCCAGATATCAAACTCAGGTCTTCAAAATCCAGCCCAGAAAACTTTTGCAATTCCATAGCGTCCATTCTATCCACCAGCATCTTGAACTTATCTTCATTAGGATCATGATAGTAGTTAGCTTCAGAATCAGAGTCCCCCATAGTGTTGTGGAGACTGCCTCCCTCTTTCTCAGACTCTTCAGACTCATAATCTTCAACCTGTTCTTTGGTCTTGATAGGACCTCTGAACCTTCTTGCCATGTTGATTAGGCCTCCTGACCTTCTAGTCTTTTTGGTCTTCTTGGCCAGCAGTGTCTTCAATTCATCTTGCCCCTTGGACAAGTTCAGGATCAGCTCTTGGAATTGTGCATTTTGTGCCTGGAGATCTTTAACTGTTTGTTCAAGAGCCATTGCTGAAATAAACAGCGAGAAGATAAGATACTTGTACATAAGAAACCTGTGATGCAATGATATGGTGTATAAATGCGTATGCAATGTTTTCAAGGACCGCAGGATTTAAATTTGCTTAAACAATCAAGAAAGTAAACTTTTATTAGTAATAAATTTGTTTGCCCCTTGGGCTTACAAAATGAAATGAAATAAATACAAAAGATGGGGTTTTATGTCTCCCATGGACGTTTCCTCTTTGTGTTGAGGTATGAGTTGAGATTCCGCTCCTCGTGAAGTTTCTTTGTTAGCTCCAGGATTCTTTCTTGACTTGCTTTGTAATGAGTCTCAAAAGTATCCCTTTGCTCCTTCAACTGGATCCAGGACCTCTGTAACTCTTCCATGTCAGTGGGCATGTCTGGATGAAGGATGGTATAAAAAGTATCTCCTTCATCAACAGGCTCCATAGTAACTGGCAGGATGGCAGGATATGGCATCATGAGAGTCTGAGAACGAGATCACACCCATCTGAGGTAAGCCTCCATAGGAAGAGTGTACTTGGGCTCCAGAGTCTTGCTGTCAACCTTGCTCACTTTTCCCCATGCTCGTATGAACCTTTGACGGTAACCTTGCAGATCGTTGTCATAGTCAAACACAATACCCTGAATCAACATGTCATGTGGACCATCACTCCGAGCGTAACCAAACTGACGTAAAGCTAAAGAAGGGTTGTAAGTAATGTCTCCTCTTATGCCTAGAAGTGGCACATTAGGAAACTCCCCACAACGGTCAATGATAGTAACATTCTCCATAGATCTGGAGCACCAATGGATATCTGAATGAGAGAGTGACATAATCCTCTTGGACCACCTGAACCCTTGTTCATTCTTCATCACTGATCGAGGAAGGTGAGAAATAAACCACCTAGATAGCAAAGGTATGCAGCACATCAGAGTTCCTCGTGCCTTCGTAGTACGAGTATGGAGGGAATGCAGAATATCTCCAAGTAATGTAGGCACTGGATTGTGACTCAGAAATATGTTGATGGCGTGAACGTCTACGAACTGATATAGATTGGGGAACAACACTAAGCCATAAATCATCAAGGCTAAGATCTCCTCAAAAGCATCATAGCTCATAGCCTTCAAGAACACTTGAGCCTTCTCTATCAACACCTTAGCAAGAATACCCTTAACTCCGCTTCTCGTTTCTAAAACAATGTCTGACTTCTTCAGATGTAGAGCTGCAGCAATAATCTCTGGTTTAGGCTCTTTCTCTAAGCCTGTGAAAGGTTTCTGATCAAGGATAGGTATACCCAGAAGCTTGGAGAACTCTTCCATTGTAGGAACCAGGTGATAGTCGGGGAATGTGAAGCAATGATGCTTAGGATCAAAGAACTGAAATAGGACACTCATCATGTCTTCACTGAACCCTGAAGTGACTAGATCCAGTAGGTGACCATGCCTCTTGATGAACTGGGAGTTTTCAGAAACTTGAGAAACCAATTCCTTAAGCTTAGAAGGTATTCCTACAAAGTTGATCCTGATAGTGTTCCTACGAGCAGAAACCATGACCTACAACAAAGAACAAAGATAAATCCTCTGGTCCTTGAAATGGTTAGTGAAAATGCTATGCTTATGATGCATGATGATGCTATGATGTTATGCTCAATCACAAACATGTGGCACACACAAACAAGTCACACAATAGCCTTAGGTTTAAAGGCTTGCATGAGGTTTTAAAGGTAAATACCCTCCCCTGAAGTTAGTTGGTTCATCCTGTCCTACAAAAGTAACCAGGTTCTAAGGGATCTCAATATCATTGATCCTTCACAAGGGTGGTTGTTCAGTAGGCAACTTACTTGCCAACCAAAACCCTCCAAGTTTAGAATCTCAATGAGCGTAGTATCGAGTATCAACCAACTTCAGTCTGCACCAAAGCCGGTTATCTCACTACTTTTCTAAAGGCCAAGATGGGATGACTAGGGTTCTAAAAGTTATTTAGTGTATTGACAACATATGGAAGCCTCATATTATCCTCAACTTGACTTAAGGAACATAAGCACCAACCAAGAAGTCACACTAACTATGGCCACCAGATCAACAATATCGGTATACGCTGTACAGTTTCCTTGGTCTATTGCCATTTACCTAAGGTACACTAGATCCGGGTTAGGATCTTTCACACATAAGAGCACCCAACAAGTAAAGTAAAGCAAATAAAGCAAACAAGTTTAAAGTGATCTAATTCCTAAGGGTACCCCTCTTTTATTAAATCCCCAGCAGAGTCGCCAGTTCTGTAACACGGTGGGAGAACTGACTTTAGTTAAATGTTGCGGATAGCAAGAGTCGCCACCGACTTTTATTTTATCCAAAGGAAAGGGCATAAAAGAACAGGAAAGACCTTAAAAGATTTTTTGGGTTCGGGGGGTAGGTTATGTAAAGGGAAGGTGTTAGCACCCTTTACATCCATGGTTATCCATGGGCTCTTAGTTACTTAGCTCACTTTAAAATTTTTTAAGAAGTGTAGTGTGTGTTTAGAAATTTTATTAAGTACTTTATGATGATCCATGTACGGATATATATAAAGCCTTTGTTTTGAAAGCTGCTTAAAAATGTGAAGTGTTTTTGAAATATTTTGAAGAGTGAGCAAGTACATAAGAGGAACCTACCCTAAGTTAAGTCTTTTCTGTTCTTAAATATCCTTTAAATGGTAAGACTATCCCTATTATTAAGGAATAGGTATTCATTACCTTGGATGTTAGGGACAAATGAAGGGACAACTGTGATTAGGCAACTGTAAGGTGTATTTAGCAATTCGAAGGGACTTATCATCTTTATTCGAAAGGGGCAAGATCATTTACGAAGGCAACCATGAAGGGACTTGATCTTATTATCTTTTAAAGTGACTAGATGATATGAAAGAATGAAGGGACTTTGCTTTATACACCTTACTTGACCTTTTTCTTTAGGCAACATGAGAGGTATCCTTAAGAATGTGAGATGGCGATCCAAGATCGACTTACGTGTGTGCGTGTACAAATTCAAGTATTTATCTTTTTAAATTAATTTACTAAGTTAATTATAATTACATTTAGGTTATACACACCTTAAAATTACTAACCACACAATAAAATATTTATAATAAAATAAAGATGGAAAATAAATCTATAAGTATTACATGGCTTTAGCAGATACATAATAATCAAATAAAAATGAATTATAATAATAGATATAATAAAAATAATAAATAAACAATAATAAAATACTAAAATAATAGCAATAATAATAATGATAATAGTAATAATAAAAGAAATCAAAATTAAAATTTAAAAGAGAAATTAGTTTAGGTTAGACAAATATTATAAATTTTTTAGAGGTTAATTAAAAAAGTATAAGAATTTAAACAACTTAATAATAATTAAATTATTTACATAATAATAAAAGAAATAAGGATTAATATATTAATTAGGGTTTAGAAAAAATGAATTAGGTTTTTTTTTTTAGGATTAATAGAAAAAAATAGAGTTAGTATTCTAATTAAGAAAATTAGGGTTAATAATTTAGGTTTAAGGAAAATTAGGGTTTTAAAATGATTATTTAATTATTTTACAATATAAAACCTAATTACCTAAAAATGTAAAATAAAGATTATTTGAGAAAATAAAAAGTTAATTACAAATATATTATCAAAAAATAAAATTTTGAATTTTTTTAGAGAAAAGGTTAATTTGGTTGATTTTAATAATATATTGATTAATATAAAAATAGAATTAAGAAAAGATAAATAAATTAGAAAAAACAAAAGTAATTAAAATGGCTAAAAAATAGGACCTGGGAATTGAACCCAGGTCCTTTACCTCAAGGATAGGGTGTCAAACCATCTGGACTGCGTGCGCTAGTTGTCATTTGGAGGGCTTATGCAAATTATATGTGAAAAATCTGGAAAATCAAATGAATTAAAAAAAATTGGCCTTCAGCCAGATTCGAACCCACAACCTTCACTCTTTAATTCCAAGCCCTTGCCAATAAGCCATATGGGGCGCGTCTGCTAAAACAACAACAGGATATAATAATATATGAAGCTGGTTAAATGACTGAAAAATTGAGAAAAAAGATGGACTTCGCCCAGGATCGAACACAAGTCCCTTATGTATATGCATGTACAACAAAACCACCAGGCCATTCACGCCACTTTGACAACTATCTGCAAATAATAGTATATAAATAAGATGAAATTTCAAATTAGGTTTTGGCGCCGTCGTCTTCAACCTCCAGACTTGGGGGATTTCCTGCGAAATTTGTTACAAAATTTGCTGCGAATTTATTTTTGCAGGAAATCCTATATTTTCTCAAGCATCACATAATACGTAAAATTAATCCAAATTAATTGTGTCATTCAATCACCCATGACCTACACAACTCAATCATGTTCTCAAAAGGCTTTTAAATGGCTTAAACTATAAAGCCCCAAATTCGACTTAAGAACCCTAGCCATGGTGGAACGTGATACCTGCATCAAATCTTAAAACCAAATATCCAGAAACAATCTATGAAGCATTATGAACAATAATCAATCATCAAAAACATGTTAAAGTGCGTATATATGTGAAATCGAAAACTTGGTTTTCAAGAACATATGAAGGATCGGTTTCAATGATTTATGAGGTTTTGAATGATGATAAAGATTGCTATGAGTTCAGTGAACATCAAGGAATGTATTGAAACCTTTGGAATGCCTTGAAACGATCTTAATGGACAAAACCGAAATTTGATTTTTCTTGAAAAATTTGTAATGTGAAAGGTGTTGTTTTGCCCCTGAATTTCGTCCCTTGGTATTGTGTTATGTTCATGTACATATAGTGAGTGAAATTAGGTCAAGTTATGGGCTTTGGATCATGAATTGAGATTACTTGATGATGAAGGAATTCCATTGTCATAAATGTCACAAAAATCAAATATTTTCTTGTTGGTTTGGTCTTGCACGAATTTGTAAGGTATCAATCACTTTTAAAAGTCAAATAATTGATCCCAAAGCAAAGATTGGATTCAAATATTTGATTTTTATATTTGATTTTTATTAAAATTGAATTTTATTAGATAAAATCCAAAATAATAAAATCTAAAATCTAAAAAATCTAAAAAAATAATCAATGGGTCGTGCTTGACATTATTATGAAGATTGGATGACAATTTGGTAAGCCCATTTGGCAAAAATTGGTTTTAAGGTCCCATTTGCTTCATATACCTCCCAAAAATTTCCCAACTTTGCAAAGGCACAAATCCCTCAATTTTAAGGCTATGAAGGTGTTCTTGGACATTTTGGAAATCTTAAAGAGTCCTCTAACCAACCCCATTGGTTTCATGTCCATATCTTTTACCATTCTCAAGTTATGCTCTTTTGAAGTTGTTGACTTTTTGTTGACTTTCAAAAGGACCTATAATGTCTTAGCTCATACCTTCCAAATGAAGCATTTTTGGGCTTGGCTTGTGAGACACAAAGTTGTAGAGAATTCAATTTCCTTCAAAATGAGATTTGGATGGAACAAATTTGATGAAGAATGTGAAAGTTATGGCTGGTCAAAGTTCAGTTGACTTTTCCTGAGGAAACCCTAATTTAGAAACTCCTGATTCTTGATGATCTGAAATCTCCTTGATGAATCATGATCAACCCTTGATCAAATGATGAATTTTAATTCATATAATTGATGTTGGCAAAAAATCATGAAGTTTGACTTTGGTTTGACCACAGTTGACCTCAGTTGACCTCAGTTTGACTTTTTAACTACTTTAACTGATTTTAACCTATCTGATCATCTGACTGAGCAAACCTTTGGGAAAAGTATTGAAACTTGTCATGGGGATTCTTGAACACATATAAGATGTTATGAAGCTCACTTGAAGTCCTGGAAGTCCATTTAGCCTGATTAAAGTCAAAACCCTAGTTTAGGATGCATTGCTTAGGAGGATGCATTGTCTGAGGGAAATGTCAAACTTTTTGACTAATTGTGAACCTTGTGAACCTCATGAGATGTCTTGTGAACCTTGTGAACCTTGTGAGCCTCTTAGTACACAATGGCTTGTCTTGTGAGGGCAAAGTTTGGGGTGCAACTGTCGCTCCCGATAAATGGGACCAGGCCCAGATAAAGGTACAGACGCGAACGGTCGGCGAGAGGGACAATGAGAACACACAGCCGTGAACTCACTGGAGATGAATAGAGTCGCCAGCTAGGCATTTTTATCCCGAAGGAAAGGCAATGCTGCATAGACCTAGAAAAAGATGGATAAGACGGTTTGCGAACCAAAGAGACTGAGAAAGGGGGTTGGTTACAACCTGGGAAGGTATTAGCACCCAGATTGTCCGCCGTACTCGACGGGATCCACGCTTAGAAGATTTGTGTTTTAAAGGGGTAGTGTCAGTGCAATCTGTGTATAAAGCTGGAAAAGAATGTACAGGTGTCAGTGTATAAGTGATGTGAAGTATGAAAGTGTCAGTGTAAGAAAGGAGTGAAATGCTCATGATAATGAGGCTCAAAGAATAATGCTGGAAGGAGGGGGAATATACAGAGACTTTTGTTCGATAACTGTTAAGTTATGCCTACGTATCCTCTCGTGCAATGAGGAAGTCAGAACACCGTAGTTCGACCCAAAGAGACTGAAAGATGAATTGACTTGTGAACTGCTTACTTGCCTATGCTCAAGTGTATGATCTGTCTGGCACAGATGCAAACTGTCTTGCATTAGACGGAAGAAGCAAGTTCTCGCTTGTGAGTGAAAATGATGAGAAGAGAATCCCGAAGGAGACGATTATTGTTTGTTTTTGAGTTTTCAGTCTTTTATTGTTTTTGGATTTTGTCATAAGTTAATGAGCTTAAGTCTAAACCAATGGATTTAGTAAACTCATCACATCTTCCCTCTGATTAGGGGTAATGAGAGTACCTTAAGTGTGAAGTCAGATTCTCACACTTAATCACCTTTGGTGCAGGATTAAGATCATTAACTTACTGTGATTATTTAGATGTTTTTGGTGTTTTTGTTTAGTGTTAAGTAATGAGGTTAAGCCATAATCAGGGATTAAACAGACTCATTGCACCATCCTAATAGAAGGATAATAGATGAGAATGTTTAAGCTGAGGAAAGCTCCTCAACTTAATCCATGATTAGGGATTAAACTCATGACAAAACAAGCCTTTGATTAAGTGGATTTTACTTAATGATATGATGATGAAGTGATTTTTAGGGTTTGTAAGACAACTTGAGGGGGACTTGTCCATTAACACTAGGGTTAGTCCTTCTTAACCACTTAAGGAAGAATTAGAACCCTAATGCAAGGCCCAAGTTACAAGTGTGATGTCTTGATGATTGTTATGTGAATTGATTAAGAGATTTAAACACATTAAGGGTTTAACACTTAGGATTAAAGTTATACACTCCATCCTAATAGAAGGATGCAGGCATAAGCTTAATCACAAAGCCTTAAAGCCTTTAGGGTTTAGTCCCTGATTATGAGGTGAGGAGAGAAGACTCAATGAGACACAAAGGTAAAACTAAGTGGGAAAAGTCTGATCTTAATATTCACATGCTCGGATGGTCCTAGGTTAGTGGGGCTCACTATCCTAATGGAGGAGGAGATAAGAAGAGAAAGAGGAAGATGGAAGGGGAAACTCCATGGTGGCCTAAGCACACCTCCAGTCGAGAATGAATAAGAGAATATGAGGATGAGAAAGAAGCAATATGAGGATGAGAAAGAAGCAATTGAGATGAATAAGAAAATACAACGAGAAGATGAGAATGCAAAATGGAAATAAGATGAATTATGAATAAGATAAGGAGATGAGAATGCAGAATGAAATAACCGAACAATGCACAAACAGAGCCTACACCAGTAGGACTTCCAGATGCAACAGCATGCAATAAGTATAATCGGGTCTCAGCGTTACCTAACGGAGAAGGTCCGTTGCCTTTTCAATAAGCGCAAGAAGAAATCCAGGATAAGAAAATTCAAGTCTAAAGTGAATTCAACAGTTAAGTGCAATTGTCAATATCAAAACAAGTCTTCAAGCCCAAGCGGTAATTCATTATTCTTCATAAATTTCATCAAGAACTCCACGAACACATTCAAGTCAACATACCATGAACGAAACGTCAATCGCAAAGCGATCACCAAGCTACATCCCCTTCATCGAAATTATTTACGAAACCTACACAAAACAAAAAAACTAAAACCACGACCAAACCAAATTGATATAACTAAAATCTGGTCTAGATTAATAATTGAAACGAAATTAATTAAGATCAAAATCTAAACTATATTCTAAAACAAAACCTCTAAACTAAAATTAACTATTAAACGCGAAAACCTATTGAAACGAATTAAACGAAATTAACACTACAACTTATAAAGAATAAAACAAAGCTAGCACAATTAAAATAAAGTTCTGATTTAAACTTACATAAGTATTAAAATTCTTAGCTCAGAATTAAACAAAACTAATTAAAGTATTAACAAAATTATAACCAAAAATAAAATACAATTATTAAAAGAAAACAAAACTGGGAATTAAAACAAAAAGAAAAGCAATGGAGGATGACGGATGGAGTGGTATTATTGGTCCGCGAAAATCAAAGGGCTTAAGGCTGATTCATGCAGATGATCACAGGTGGGGTGCATCATGGTAGACAATGGCGCAACTGGCGAATGGAAATGGGCTTGGGTCCAGCAACAGTCACACAATGATTTATCCTTATCAAGAAAACAAAATTAATAGAATAACAAAAAAATAAATAAATAAATAAATAAATAAAATAACGAAATGAAAATATAAACACAAAAACTAAATAAAAACATCAGAATCAAACCAAATGAAAACAGGGCAAAGCAAATCCTCTTTTGCTCTTCACACTTCCGCCGTCCTCCGTCTAATCAGCGCCGTCAATCACGTTCACCGCCGGATTCTCCTCTCCAAAACCATGAACATCAGCATCAACCTTTCCCACGGCGAGTCTCTCTCTCGAATCGCTTCCTCACTTCGATCGCGGCGGCTTCATTCCTCAAATCAACGCGATCTCCTTCTCGTAATCAGGCTCGCGTGGTTCTTATTCACGGATGTGATTCAGCTTCGCAAACTCGCACCCTGTTTACAAACGGCAACAGTGTCGAGGCTCGTCGCCAGCTTCGTCTAAATCTTCTCTTAGACCTCGTTTTTGGTTTGCTTCTCAGGTCAAGTGCGATTCTCAAACTTCTTCATTTTAGATCTGAAATCAAACTCTCAATCTCTTCTTCTCTTCTGTTCTGCTTCTGATTTTTGTGTTGGTGTTGATAGGTGTTTCGAGTGATGAAAAGAAGTATTGGTGTCGAGAAATGTTGTCGCTGTGGAGTGGGTGTGTTTTATGGTGAAGAAGAGTGTTGTTGAAACTGTTTAGATGAGAGATATGTTGCGGTGATGATTGGAGAATAGTGAGGTTCGGTGGGGAGAGAAAATGGCAGGGCAGTTTTTGGGTTTAGAGTTAGGTCTGTGTTTACGATTCTGAAGTGTTGTTGGTGATGAAATGAAGGTGGTGGTGGGGGTCGAAGAGTATGAGTTGAAATGTTTTTGTTGATGCTGTTTGTTGCTGCAAGTCACAGGAGATTGTTTCGTTTGGTTTGTGAAACAAAGGTGATGAAGGGTATGGTGTCGGAAAAGTTATTCACTGCGGATATGGTTTGTTTTTGAATTTTGTGAAATCTATTTTCTTCTTCTTTCTGTGTGGTTTCAAAGTGATGTTGGTTTGAGCTGGTTCAATAAAAAAAAACAGATTGAAGGGTTTGTGAGTTTTTGGCTTGAAGGTTTATTTCAGTGGTTGTAATTGGATTTGTTGATGGTGGTTTGGCGGTGTGTTCAGTGTTGTTAGGTGCGTGGATTTGTTGAGGGAAAATGGTGTGCGAAGGTTATGTGAGGTATGTGGAAGATTTGCGGTGTGAGGTGTTGAAGGATTTTTGCTTGAGAGTTTATGCGGTTTTTCTGGTTTTAGTGAAGGGAGGCCTATGGTTTTAATGGTGATGTGCGCCTGATAACAAAAAAAAAAGAGAGGATGTATGGTGATTTTGTTGAAAGAATTTTTCTGTCAAATGTGAGTGTGTTGATGGGAGTTGAGGTGAGGAAGAATTTGCGGCTGCCCCCTCTTGGGATTAGGGTCTTTTCCTTTTATACTTAGGTCAACTTGTGATTTTCTTAATGGGCCTTTGTTTCATGGGTTAATGGGAATAGTTATGTGATTAATGGATTTGTGTTATTGTTTGAAAATATGGTTTTGAGAAAGAGAAAAAAAATTGTGAAATGGTTTAATGAACAAATGTATTTATGGATAGATGTGGAAAATGAATTTAGAAATTAAGCTATGGATTATTGGTTTGAAATTGGACTCAATTTATGAAATGGATTTATTTGGATGGTGCAATGGATTTAAATGGAATGGTTTTGAATGGGTTTTAAATGGAATGGTTTTAAATGTATTTAAATGGACTCAATTTATGAAATGGATTTATTTGAAATGGTTTTAAATGGATTTTGTTTAGAGCAATGGATTTTTGAATGATAAACAAATGGATGATGAAAACTCAATTTAAGGAATAGATGAATCCAAAACCAAACTCGAACTTTCCCACAAAAGCCAATTATTCAATGAACACCGCCATCACCAGATAATTTACAACTGGCAAACAAATCCACAGACGAACACAACTGCATGGATGAACAGGCAATCTGGCCTAAAAAATCTTATGAATCACAACTTGATAAATTGATAAATTTCGCACACCACACCGCTTGTCTTTGGGCACACATTCCCTAAGAAAAGGGCCTCTGAGGCAGATAACTTGCAACTGAAGTAAACTCCTGATAGTTTGGCCAAATTAGGTCAAACATTTGAATGAACAACTTGTAAATTGATGAAGAAGAAACCCAGGATGACGTGCCAGATGAATCGGCGAATAGTCCTTACAGACGTGAAATCCTTGAAGACCATTGAATCGGGGAAATAAACCCTAATTTAGTGACAGGAACAATAAGAGAATGATTCCAATGAGGCGGCATAGCCAAAAACCTTGAATTCTCCTGATAATCCGCAAATAAGGACGGGGAACCAAAATCTTCAGAAAATGTGATCCCATGTCTCAGGAGACTATGCAAATGGTATGCAAAATGCGTATGATATGAAAACGAGAAGCAGAAAAAGATGCAAAAGCCAGAGGGCAAATTTGGGGTGTCTACAGCTGCCCCTATTCAAACATGAGTTAGCTGTGCAGAATGTAAGCGACGGCTTGTCAGGCAAACAAGATAACTTGTGGTTGAATACCAAAGACAGTCCAAAATTTGCACTCACAAAATGAAGAAGAAAAGAGATATAGATTGTAAAAGAAAATAAAGTATATTGTAAAGTATGGGCGACGGAGGACGACCGTCGAGCAGAGGACGACTGCTGGGTAAAGAGCAATGACGGGGACGGCCGACATGCTGGAAAAGTACGGAAAATAAGGCAATGACGGGGACGGCCGACATGCTGGGGATAAAAGGTAAAGCCGAGACGGGGACGGCCGACTAGCTGGGGAAGATAAAATTATGATGGGGACGGCCATCAAGATAAAGCTGTAAGATTCTCTGGGGATCAGTGAAACATGACGGGGACGGCCATCAAGTTCATAAAGCAAAGTAACCGACGATGGGGACGGCCATCGGGCTAACAAGAAAAGGGACCACGACGGGGACGGCCATCGGGTTAAAGAATAAATGAAATAAACAGATGATGAGGTACGGTCATCAAAGGTGAAGGACGATCACCTAGCAGGGGACGGCTGCTCTGAAAGGGTTATCATGACATAGGACGAATGTCAGATAACAAGATCAACGATGGGGACGGCCATCGGATAAAATGATGAAGGACGATCATCAAAAGGTGGAGGACGACCACCTAGCAGGGGACGGCTGCTAAAAATCAACGATGGGGACGGCCATCGGATGAGCATGATGGAGGACGACCATCAAGAGGTGGAGGACGACCACCTAGCAGGGTACGGCTGCTCTCAGGGTTTATCATGACACAGGACGAATGTCAGATAAAAGGAAAATTTGCTTTGTTGGCGATCTACTGGGGAATAGCAAACACGGACGAGTGTTTATATCCAAGAAACAAAAGGTATAAGTGTTTGGTATGTTTGTGTATAGATTAAAGATACGGACGAGCATCCCTAAGACTATGATACAGACGAGTATCATGTAGAAACAAACTGACACCTGTTCAAAGATGATGATACGGACGAGTACCAACTGGTTAACAGAGAACACGGACGAGTGTTGAATCTGAAAGAACTCTTCTGGGGAATAGTAAACACAGACGAGTGTCTATATTCAAAAAGACATAAGCGTTTGACACAGTGTATGGATTAAAGATGCGGACGAGCATCCTTAAGACTATGATACGGACGAGTATCATGTAGAAACAAACGCTTGACGCATGTTCTGAGATGATGGTACGGACGAGTACCAACTGGTTAACAAAGAACAAGGACTAGTGTTGAATCTGTGGGGATATAAATGATGTATATAAAATACGGACGAGTATCTGTATAAGTATGAGTATGAGTGGTGTATAGTTGAGTGTTTAATATAAACAAATATCTGATGTACAAAGTGTTTAGGTTACTGTGCTGGGGAAGGTGACACGGACGGATGTCAAGGAAGTATATATATACAAGTATCTGTGAGTGCAAAGGGGACGCTTTGGCTTTCTGTTGGGGATATGACACGGACGGGTGCCACAAGGAGTATATACTGATGTTTGTGAATGTGAGGCAACTGTTTTAGCTTTAACTTTCCGCTGGGGAACCTGGGGAGCATTCTGTATATTGTTGACGGGTTGAAAGCTTTTAACTCTGATGGGAACGAAGTGTTGGCAACCTGATGCTTGTTGGAGAGGTTTTCACTGGAGGAAAGACGACTCTGCATGAGGTATACTTCGTTTAACTGCTTTGAACATCTGTTGAGGATCTGATCATCCTGCTCTGACTCCACTGGGGAGAATTTCTTCTTGCTCTGCCGGGGAAATCCCCTGGAAATGAGAATCCCGATGACTCTATGGGGAAAGATCATCTTTAGACTTGGCTAGGGAAGATGCTTGATCATACAATCCTGCTGAGGAGGGGATTCTGATAATTCTAACTTTGTGGGGAAGCAAGGCCTTCAGCTTCCTGTTGGGAAAACTTCACTGTGGACAGATAAGTCCGCTTGGGGATGGGAACGATTCAATTAGCCTTGAAGTTCTGTTGGGGTTATCATCTGTTCCAACTCAGCTGGGGATGTCAACCTTCTGGCATGGTTGAGAAAAGATTTGGCAATGCTCTGCTGAGGAGGGACTTTGCTGGAGAATCAAAATATGCCCCAAGTATAGCATAATGACTGTGTTGGGAAGATGTGCCAATGAAAATTGGCTTTGACTGAATGCGAACAACCAACTCCTCATGAGGGAATCTTGTCGGCTGAAAGAAGATTTTTATGCTCGGGGAAGAAATAAACTGCCGATGCCCTGCTGGTAAAATAAATACCAGACATTCCCTGGGAATTAACACAGTGCTTCAAACTTCTGAGCTCAACAAAAGCATTACGGATCTTCCTGAGTGAACTATCATTCCCTTAACTCCTCAATTATACCATACTGCATCATCCATAAAAAGATCGTCTTCAGAGGATTTTACAGAAGACTTGGCATCCAGAATTGCCCCAGTGTCTTCAAACTCTCGCAGAAATTCAACGAGTCTTGAGATAACTGCCTCAGATCACGTCTTGAAACGATTCTTGCCCCACATCAGAGCTAAAACAGAAACCATGCGGTATGAAGATGCAATGCAAATGATGTACAATGCAGACGTATGCTCATAACCAAAGATATGCAACAAGGATGGTTGGGCGCTAGGGCCAGGTTGATAGATATATATTTTTTGGTTGCCAAGCAATTGGACTTTTGGAGGTGAATTACCAGACGAGAACTGGTTTATTGAAATTAGGCCAACAGACAAGAACTGATGGGCAAAGAATAGGTCGTCAGACGAGAACTGACTACTTGGGGTTCATTGTCAAGCGAGAATTGACTTTGAAAAAGAAAGACTACCAGACGGGAACTGGCGTTCAACAGGTTAAATGGAAAGGTGACCAGACGAGAACTGGTTAAAGGATTCGCCTACCAGACGAGAACTGGTATTTGAAGTTGGTTTGCCAAACGAGAACTGGACTTTGGGTTTGTCTGTCGGACGAGGACTAGACTTGAAAAGGTTTGCCAGACGGGAACTGGGCTTTTGAAAAGTTTGCCAGACGAGAACTGGACTTTGAAATGTTTTGCCAGACGAGAACTGGACTTTGAAAGGTTGATAAGTTGGGGTTACGAGGCCCTGGATGTGATCTGATGTTTCAGGGTTATGACCAATGCAAATGTGATGCATATGCTCTATATGCTCGAGCGGAGCGACATGAATAACGTATGCAAGTGATTTATGCAATGATTATGAAAGGCTATAAAAACTCCCGAGGATGGGGAAACAGTCATAGGTGACAAGGCTTCTGGTTGAGAAAGGTGACAAAGGCGACGGTGGGTAGCATGATTTCCCGACACTCGTCTTGAACTCTGAGATCACTGATACAAATTGCTCTGTGTAACTAAAGTTTGCCCCTATTGGGTGAGTCTCTGAACAGACTGTCACTGAATATCCAATTTCTGGAATAGCAAACTTGGATGTTCTCTCGAGGAGAGTTGCACTTGGTGAGCTCTGGAATTATTCTTCCCCGGTATGAGCGTGTAAGCGACTTGATTCATTCTGACTGAGCATTGGAAGAATTGACCCTTAGTCCACAGAACTTTCGGGTGGCCTGCCCCTGCTTGGCAGATTCAGCTCTGATCAACTGATTCTTGAATGACGTCCCTCAATCAACTGATGCTTGGGAACTCTCTTTACCCTGACAGATTCCTTGGTCAACAAAACCACTGGATAACATGCCCCTGATTCCTAGGCCGACAAGATGCTCTTGATTCTGGTCATCATTATTGAATGATCAAGTTCCCTCATGATTGCTCTTTGTAGGAACTTCCCGGGTGTCACAAACTAACTTGCAATTAAAACCGTACATTCACAAATGGTAATTTTAATGCAGTACACATGCAAGTTTTTGAAAATTTATTTATTTTGATGCTGTGACAGTGTGTGACGAATGGACGATTAGTCCAAATGTAGTGTTGAGTTAGCAAACCTTTAGGAGTCAGTTTACGCAACCTTGTCGTAGTATGCTTTCAGAATTGAACCTGATTCAATTAGGACTTTCAAGGGTTATGACGTGGTCTGGTTCACGGTTTTTAGAAGGAAAGATTTATGGCTCAAAGTTTATCTGTGCCCACCCATTCTCCTTGATGTTCTCCAGTCCTATGCTCAGCTAATTTTCCCTAAACGCTCGCCTCTCAAAAGGGTTTTGTAATGGTTGAGGAACCAATGACGTTGATGGTTTACGCACCAATGAGGTTTCTTGGAGTAACAGTCACCCATTCTGACTTTGTGTCTGGTCACACGACTTTGTTCTCAGGGAAAATTCTCTTTCATTTTTTTTTTACTCCCTAACTTTTGCCTGGACTGGTTCTTTTTGAATTTTCGATTTTGAAGTCCAGCGGGATGCCCTAACTTTTGCCTAAGTCATATGTTTTCACACCTTTTTCGACTTAGCGGGATTTATTTCTTTTTTTTTTTTTTTTGTTGAACAAATCGTGTGACACTGGCTTGTCATGACTTGCTGAGAGGGTTGACTGCCTCATTCCTTTGTTGGTGAGGGATAACCATTGTGGTTTCACATCCCTTGACCTCTTGAGGTGCAATGAATAAAGGTAATGGATCCTCGGATGCACACTCCTTTGGAAATTTGAACGCTCGGTCAAATTAACTGGTAACTACCCTGCCCTGGGTTAAATGTGAGGGTTTTTTCGTTCAGAAAAGAAACTCCTACTTCAAGGCTCGAAGGGGTTGACGAGAGTCTATCTCCCTTATATCTCCGGTGTTTGGGAATTGAAACAATGCCTGTACATCGTCAACAGGTTCTACTCTGAAAGCATACCTTGAACAATTATGGGTATTCAGTTGTCATCATCCTCCCTCAAACCTGCTAAACAACAGTGAAATAAATGTGAGGTATATGGATGCAATTTTTTTGTTTTTTTGTTTTTGATGCAAGGAAAGGAAAAATGAGCGAATGCGACATAATTGATTCAAAAGTGCAAGATCACTACATTAACATTACCATTCAAAATAACAATGCTTAAAAGACAAGTAGCTGCTAACAGGAAAGAAACTACAATGCAAATGATAAAAAGGATACAATGATCTCCAACTCTGATGACATACTGTTGTCTGAGCCACTGAAAACAGGAGACGCTCCTTCTGAAGTCTTTGAACTCAAACCGGTGAAAGGTTGACGTGCACAACCAAGCTTCCTTCTGGAAAGGAGATGTGGCCCTTGTCGATCAATTGTTGTACTTTGGCTTGAAAAGCTTTGCAATCTTCAGTTGAATGCCCGATTGATCCACCATGATACCCGCACTGCTCATGAGGATTGTACCCTGGAGGGTAAGGCCCTGGTAACGGCTTGAGAAGCTTTGGAACCACCAAAGAGCTCTGAACTAGATGTGGCAAGAGTTCACTGTACGCCATGGGAACTGGATGAAGAGGAGCAATCCTTCTTTCCAGATTGTTACGAGGCCTAGGCTGGCTCTGAAGTTGATTCCGAGGTCTTCGACCATGAGCTTGCAGATTTGGACGAGGAGGAGTCCAGGACTTCTGATATGGTGTTCTAAGCATTGCCGAATGCCCATAAGAGTAACCAGACACGGGAATAGATGATCTCTGAGAAGATGTTGGTCCAGAATATGCGATATTTGCCATGACTGCACTGACGTCATTCCATTCTTCCTCTTGGGAGCTAACAACAGACTCACCTTCACTAGCTGGGATATTCGAAAAGTCCTGGATCTTTCCACTTTTGAGCAGACTCTCAATGCGTACTCCAACTATCATCAAATCAGAGAAGCTTGTCATCCCAATGCTACTCATTCTTTCCAAGTATGGACCCTGCAAGGTGCCCACGAACAGGTCAATTAATTCTCTGCCTGAAAGGGGTGGTTGAACTTGGGCTGCCAATTCTCTCCACCGTTGTGCATATTCTCTGAAAGATTCACCACTCCTCTGGGATAGGCTCTGCAAGTGCGTGCGATTGGGCGCCACGTCCATATTATACTGGTATTGCTTTACGGAAGCTCTGGATAAATCATTCCAAGATCGAATATGACTGCTTTCCAAATCCATGTACCAACTTAAAGATGCCCCAATTAAACTGTCCTGAAAACAGTGAATCATCAACTTATCATTGCAGGCATGAGAAGTCATTTTTCTACAGAAACTCACCAAATGACGCTTCGGGCAACTGACACCAGTGTATTTCTCGAACTTCGGAGTTTTGAAATCTGGAGGAATGACAAGACCAGGCACCAAACACATGTTTAGAGCATCAAAACCGAAGGCATCAGGATCCGCTAAGGCTTTGAGTCGCTCGTCCAACACACGAAATCTTTCAGCAGGATCAATAGCTCGTGGATCCTTGGTTTTCACAAGAGGGATTGCCCCTTGGAAGTCTGGCATAGGGAAGGCAAAGCTCTGATAATTTGTAGTATCAGAAGAAGATGAAGGTCCACCACGGACAACAGATGGTTCAGGCACATTCTGATTCATGATCGGGGTCTGTACAGGTTGAGCTTGAGCAAGATTGTTCACTTGTGAAAGATCTTCATCAGGAGAAAGACCATACAACGGATTGGTCCTTGAAGTGAAACCAGGTGGAAACTCAACATTCTGACAGTTGCTCTCTGACATAGCTACTGACGGCTTTCAAACTGACCCTTCTTAACTCTTGACACTGTTCAGTCTAGCTTCACACACTCTGTCGTCTTCCAACAGTTAACACTTGTTCAAACTGAGTACCGGGAAATCAACTGGCTGGTCATGGACAAAAGAGGAAGGATGAGCTCTCTGGAGGAGGAAAATGCAATGCAGATGCAAATGCAAAATGCAATATGATAATGCAAAAGATGCAAAGACATGGGATCACAGCTGGAAACTGCCTAGAATCTGGGATACTGCCAAGAATCAAGTGTCTGTAACCACAAGATCTCTGAATAATAACCCAAAATAGTAACTGAAAACCAGAGGTCAATAACTTCAGGATCATAGTGACCGGATCAAACAATTGTACTGTAATGAGGGTATGTTGAGGTCAAGGGTTCCTGCAAACCTGTAAACAGCCCAACCCCCTCACAGGTGGTGTTCTAAAACAAAGATCCTCAGACTTGGATCAGTTATGGGAAGTGTAAACACTTCCAACCCGGAGGTACAGTGTTTACAATAACCATAAAAGTTCCTCCTCTAATTCACCTCAGTTTCTGAAGGTCAATACTAAAGGTCATCCAGACTTAGCAGGCTTCCCAGATAGCCCTAGCATTGCAGGAAATCTGCAACACAGAGTTCTCAAGAAGAAACCCATATCTGAACCGTGTTTCATATTCCCGCACCAGACCGAGATGGAATGGGAAAGAATATGAACCACTCTAGCCTAGGTGTTACTCAGGTCCCAGGTATAGGACCTTAACTCTCAGTAGAACACCCACCCACCAAAGCAAACAAACAGATCCAACCAGCACAGTATGACAGTATGATGTATATAAAGCTATAAAGAAAGCAATAAAACAATTGTACATAAAGCAATAAACAAAATAAATACAAGCACAAATAAGCACATAACACCCCAGTAAACACAAATCAATCAAACGCTAGGAGGAACCCACAAAAAGAACCAGAAGCCCTGGTTACAGTGTAAGGGTCCCCAGCAGAGTCGCCAAGCTGTCGCTCCCGATAAATGGGACCAGGCCCAGATAAAGGTACAGACGCGAACGGTCGGCGAGAGGGACAATGAGAACACACAGCCGTGAACTCACTGGAGATGAATAGAGTCGCCAGCTAGGCATTTTTATCCCGAAGGAAAGGCAATGCTGCATAGACCTAGAAAAAGATGGATAAGACGGTTTGCGAACCAGAGAGACTGAGAAAGGGGGTTGGTTACAACCTGGGAAGGTATTAGCACCCAGATTGTCCGCCGTACTCGACGGGATCCACGCTTAGAAGATTTGTGTTTTAAAGGGGTAGTGTCAGTGCAATCTGTGTATAAAGCTGGAAAAGAATGTACAGGTGTCAGTGTATAAGTGATGTGAAGTATGAAAGTGTCAGTGTAAGAAAGGAGTGAAATGCTCATGATAATGAGGCTCAAAGAATAATGCTGGAAGGAGGGGGAATATACAGAGACTTTTGTTCGATAACTGTTAAGTTATGCCTACGTATCCTCTCGTGCAATGAGGAAGTCAGAACACCGTAGTTCGACCCAAAGAGACTGAAAGATGAATTGACTTGTGAACTGCTTACTTGCCTATGCTCAAGTGTATGATCTGTCTGGCACAGATGCAAACTGTCTTGCATTAGACGGAAGAAGCAAGTTCTCGCTTGTGAGTGAAGATGATGAGAAGAGAATCCCGAAGGAGACGATTATTGTTTGTTTTTGAGTTTTCAGTCTTTTATTGTTTTTGGATTTTGTCATAAGTTAATGAGCTTAAGTCTAAACCAATGGATTTAGTAAACTCATCACATCTTCCCTCTGATTAGGGGTAATGAGAGTACCTTAAGTGTGAAGTCAGATTCTCACACTTAATCACCTTTGGTGCAGGATTAAGATCATTAACTTACTGTGATTATTTAGATGTTTTTGGTGTTTTTGTTTAGTGTTAAGTAATGAGGTTAAGCCATAATCAGGGATTAAACAGACTCATTGCACCATCCTAATAGAAGGATAATAGATGAGAATGTTTAAGCTGAGGAAAGCTCCTCAACTTAATCCATGATTAGGGATTAAACTCATGACAAAACAAGCCTTTGATTAAGTGGATTTTACTTAATGATATGATGATGAAGTGATTTTTAGGGTTTGTAAGACAACTTGAGGGGGACTTGTCCATTAACACTAGGGTTAGTCCTTCTTAACCACTTAAGGAAGAATTAGAACCCTAATGCAAGGCCCAAGTTACAAGTGTGATGTCTTGATGATTGTTATGTGAATTGATTAAGAGATTTAAACACATTAAGGGTTTAACACTTAGGATTAAAGTTATACACTCCATCCTAATAGAAGGATGCAGGCATAAGCTTAATCACAAAGCCTTAAAGCCTTTAGGGTTTAGTCCCTGATTATGAGGTGAGGAGAGAAGACTCAATGAGACACAAAGGTAAAACTAAGTGGGAAAAGTCTGATCTTAATATTCACATGCTCGGATGGTCCTAGGTTAGTGGGGCTCACTATCCTAATGGAGGAGGAGATAAGAAGAGAAAGAGGAAGATGGAAGGGGAAACTCCATGGTGGCCTAAGCACACCTCCAGTCGAGAATGAATAAGAGAATATGAGGATGAGAAAGAAGCAATATGAGGATGAGAAAGAAGCAATTGAGATGAATAAGAAAATACAACGAGAAGATGAGAATGCAAAATGGAAATAAGATGAATTATGAATAAGATAAGGAGATGAGAATGCAGAATGAAATAACCGAACAATGCACAAACAGAGCCTACACCAGTAGGACTTCCAGATGCAACAGCATGCAATAAGTATAATCGGGTCTCAGCGTTACCTAACGGAGAAGGTCCGTTGCCTTTTCAATAAGCGCAAGAAGAAATCCAGGATAAGAAAATTCAAGTCTAAAGTGAATTCAACAGTTAAGTGCAATTGTCAATATCAAAACAAGTCTTCAAGCCCAAGCGGTAATTCATTATTCTTCATAAATTTCATCAAGAACTCCACGAACACATTCAAGTCAACATACCATGAACGAAACGTCAATCGCAAAGCGATCACCAAGCTACATCCCCTTCATCGAAATTATTTACGAAACCTACACAAAACAAAAAAACTAAAACCACGACCAAACCAAATTGATATAACTAAAATCTGGTCTAGATTAATAATTGAAACGAAATTAATTAAGATCAAAATCTAAACTATATTCTAAAACAAAACCTCTAAACTAAAATTAACTATTAAACGCGAAAACCTATTGAAACGAATTAAACGAAATTAACACTACAACTTATAAAGAATAAAACAAAGCTAGCACAATTAAAATAAAGTTCTGATTTAAACTTACATAAGTATTAAAATTCTTAGCTCAGAATTAAACAAAACTAATTAAAGTATTAACAAAATTATAACCAAAAATAAAATACAATTATTAAAAGAAAACAAAACTGGGAATTAAAACAAAAAGAAAAGCAATGGAGGATGACGGATGGAGTGGTATTATTGGTCCGCGAAAATCAAAGGGCTTAAGGCTGATTCATGCAGATGATCACAGGTGGGGTGCATCATGGTAGACAGTGGCGCAACTGGCGAATGGAAATGGGCTTGGGTCCAGCAACAGTCACACAATGATTTATCCTTATCAAGAAAACAAAATTAATAGAATAACAAAAAAATAAATAAATAAATAAATAAAAAAAATAACGAAATGAAAATATAAACACAAAAACTAAATAAAAACATCAGAATCAAACCAAATGAAAACAGGGCAAAGCAAATCCTCTTTTGCTCTTCACACTTCCGCCGTCCTCCGTCTAATCAGCACCGTCAACCACGTTCACCGCCGGATTCTCCTCTCCAAAACCATGAACATCAGCATCAACCTTTCCCACGGCGAGTCTCTCTCTCGAATCGCTTCCTCACTTCGATCGCGGCGGCTTCGTTCCTCAAATCAACGCGATCTCCTTCTCGTAATCAGGCTTGCGTGGTTCTTATTCACGGATGTGATTCAGCTTCGCAAACTCGCACCCTGTTTACAAACGGCAACAGTGTCGAGGCTCGTCGCCAGCTTCGTCTAAATCTTCTCTTAGACCTCGTTTTTGGTTTGCTTCTCAGGTCAAGTGCGATTCTCAAACTTCTTCATTTTAGATCTGAAATCAAACTCTCAATCTCTTCTTCTCTTCTGTTCTGCTTCTGATTTTTGTGTTGGTGTTGATAGGTGTTTCGAGTGATGAAAAGAAGTATCGGTGTCGAGAAATGTTGTCGCTGTGGAGTAGGTGTGTTTTATGGTGAAGAAGAGTGTTGTTGAAACTGTTTAGATGAGAGATATGTTGCGGTGATGATTGGAGAATAGTGAGGTTCGGTGGGGAGAGAAAATGGCAGGGCAGTTTTTGGGTTTAGAGTTAGGTTTGTGTTTACGATTCTGAAGTGTTGTTGGTGATGAAATGAAGGTGGTGGTGGGGGTCGAAGAGTATGAGTTGAAATGTTTTTGTTGATGCTGTTTGTTGCTGCAAGTCACAGGAGATTGTTTCGTTTGGTTTGTGAAACAAAGGTGATGAAGGGTATGGTGTCGGAAAAGTTATTCACTGCGGATATGGTTTGTTTTTGAATTTTGTGAAATCTATTTTCTTCTTCTTTCTGTGTGGTTTCAAAGTGATGTTGGTTTGAGCTGGTTCAATAAAAAAACAGATTGAAGGGTTTGTGAGTTTTTGGCTTGAAGGTTTATTTCAGTGGTTGTAATTGGATTTGTTGATGGTGGTTTGGCGGTGTGTTCAGTGTTGTTAGGTGCGTGGATTTGTTGAGGGAAAATGGTGTGCGAAGGTTATGTGAGGTATGTGGAAGATTTGCGGTGTGAGGTGTTGAAGGATTTTTGCTTGAGAGTTTATGCGGTTTTTCTGGTTTTAGTGAAGGGAGGCCTATGGTTTTAATGGTGATGTGCGCCTGATAACAAAAAAAAAAGAGAGGATGTATGGTGATTTTGTTGAAAGAATTTTTCTGTCAAATGTGAGTGTGTTGATGGGAGTTGAGGTGAGGAAGAATTTGCGGCTGCCCCCTCTTGGGATTAGGGTCTTTTCCTTTTATACTTAGGTCAACTTGTGATTTTCTTAATGGGCCTTTGTTTCATGGGTTAATGGGAATAGTTATGTGATTAATGGATTTGTGTTATTGTTTGAAAATATGGTTTTGAGAAAGAGAAAAAAAATTGTGAAATGGTTTAATGAACAAATGTATTTATGGATAGATGTGGAAAATGAATTTAGAAATTAAGCTATGGATTATTGGTTTGAAATTGGACTCAATTTATGAAATGGATTTATTTGGATGGTGCAATGGATTTAAATGGAATGGTTTTGAATGGGTTTTAAATGGAATGGTTTTAAATGTATTTAAATGGACTCAATTTATGAAATGGATTTATTTGAAATGGTTTTAAATGGATTTTGTTTAGAGCAATGGATTTTTGAATGATAAACAAATGGATGATGAAAACTCAATTTAAGGAATAGATGAATCCAAAACCAAACTCGAACTTTCCCACAAAAGCCAATTATTCAATGAACACCGCCATCACCAGATAATTTACAACTGGCAAACAAATCCACAGACGAACACAACTGCATGGATGGACAGGCAATCTGGCCTAAAAAATCTTATGAATCACAACTTGATAAATTGATAAATTTCGCACACCACACCGCTTGTCTTTGGGCACACATTCCCTAAGAAAAGGGCCTCTGAGGCAGATAACTTGCAACTGAAGTAAACTCCTGATAGTTTGGCCAAATTAGGTCAAACATTTGAATGAACAACTTGTAAATTGATGAAGAAGAAACCCAGGATGACGTGCCAGATGAATCGGCGAATAGTCCTTACAGACGTGAAATCCTTGAAGACCATTGAATCGGGGAAATAAACCCTAATTTAGTGACAGGAACAATAAGAGAATGATTCCAATGAGGCGGCATAGCCAAAAACCTTGAATTCTCCTGATAATCCGCAAATAAGGACGGGGAACCAAAATCTTCAGAAAATGTGATCCCATGTCTCAGGAGACTATGCAAATGGTATGCAAAATGCGTATGATATGCAAACGAGAAGCAGAAAAAGATGCAAAAGCCAGAGGGCAAATTTGGGGTGTCTACAGCAACACATACCACTCTTCATTATCAGCAGGTACGTCTTCATCCGGAATTTCATTTTGTTCGGGTTGATCTTCAGGATCATCCCCATCAGAATTATCTTCATGGGGTTGATTTTGATCACCTCTTCCCACATAACGATACCGACTTTCTTGAGAATCCCATATGTGACCCATGAGGCTTAGGGTTTTCTGCTGAAACCAATTTGTATCTGGAACAGATATCAATGGAACATCAAAACCAATAACCTCAACTTTGTCAATAATCTTCTGAATAATGGAAGGATAAGCAAGAGAAACGCCTTTCTTTTCCTTCAAGGCAAAAATACGACTCGCAAAGTAGTGAGGCCAGTTGACTTTGACCTTGTTTCGAAGAATATAAACCAAATGAACTTCATTCATATCAATGCGAGAGAAACAAACTTTCTTGGGTCGTAAATTGTGGGCAACAATCCAGTGCAGAATACGATCAACAGGCTTGATTTTTCCAGTAGTAATGGTATTCGGAAACAATTCAGAATTAACAAAAAAATCAGTAAATGGTTCTTTAAGCATACCATTGAGTTCCTTACGGAAGACGTAGTTGTCAACTTGAGCCGTATCTTTCATCAAAATACTCGCTTCTTCAGGATCAATGCGAAAGAGGTCTTTCCATACTTGAGCATTGACATCAAACATTCGAGAGCCCATACAGAAATTGAATGCAAAACCCTTAAAGTTGCCAACCAAGCCAGCATAGAACATCTTAACCAAGTCTTCATTTAGTCCTCATGACAAGATAAAAAAGGATTGATACCTTGGAAGTCCATAAGCTCAATGATGTGAGGAATGTGCATTTGAGAAGAAGTTGACTTTGAGTAAACATATCGAGGAATTACTTTTCTGTTCTTGAATTGCTTGTTATAGACTTCCCCCAGATCAAAAGGAAGAAGAGACAGAGCACTAGCCGGAAGAGATGATTGAGAAGAGGAGCCACAAGACCTTTTCCCTGTAGTCTTTGAAGCCATTTTTGCAGAAAAAATGGAGCTTTGAGAGAGATTTGAGTTTTTGGAGGAAGATGATGAAACTTGAGAGAATATGAGAGTTTTATGTGATGAGAATGATAAAATGAAATGATAATGAGTTTTTAATGAAAAAGAATTAAGAGAATAGTAAATTGAAAGGTAAAAGTGGATGTATGTATTGATGGGCCGACCTAGGGAGGCAAACTGGCAGGCTGCACGTCTTTTCAAGACAGCCACACGTCAGTCGAGGCATCAATGAGCCGACTCAAATTCATCCATGAGTCGACTCAATTTGAATTTGAAATGAGTCGGATCAAAGGATCATGTGGGTCGACTCATAAGAGTCCATGAGCCGACTCATGAGTCGGCCTGTTGGGACCCGGCAATTTCCAACAACCTGTGTCACCAAAAACCACTTAAAATATCTCAAAATATAAAAACATCATCATGAATGCAAGTTATTTGTCACACAATCACACATAATCCACTTAGAAAAGAAAAATAGATTAATTTAGAAACACAATCCATGCACACATTCTTACTAAATACATACATCAAGAATGAATTAAGATAAGTGAGTAAAGAGAGATATTACCTCGAGTATATGAGAGATGAATGAAAGATGATACCTCATAATAGGATGTGAGATACAAGTGAAGTTAACTCAAGGAATAATATAATCAAGACAATGATTACTAAGATCTATCAGATATATCAAGAACACCAAGTTCTCTACGGATAAAGAAGAAAGGAACGGTAGCAAGTGGTTTTGTAAAAATATCGGCTAGTTGATTTAGACTATCAACATGCTCAAACACCACATCACCTTTCTCTACATGATCCCTAAGAAAATGATGCCTGATTTGAATATGTTTAGTGCGTGAATGAAGAATAGGATTCTTGGTAAGATTAATTGCACTAGTATTGTCACAAAATATTGGAATTTGCTTGAGAGAGATATTGAAGTCGAGCAATTGTTGTTTTAGCCATAGAATTTGGGCACAACAATTTCCGGCTGCAATATACTCTGCCTCTGCAGTTGACAAGGCAATAGAGACTTGCTTTTTGCTATGCCAACTTACAAGAGAGTTTGAAAAGAAATGACAAGTTTGACTAGTGCTTTTCCTATCCACTTTGCAACCGGCAAAATCGGAATCAGAAAAACCTACCAAGGAACAATCACTACCCTTAGGATACCATAAACCAAACTTATAAGTACCACAAAGATACCTAAGTATGCGTTTAACTGATTTTAAATGTGATTCCTTAGGGCAAGATTGAAACCTAGCACACATACATACACTGAACATAATATCGGGACACGATGCGGTGAGATAAAGAAGAGAACCAATCATACCTCGATACCTTTTTATATCAACATCCTTACCTTTTTCATCACGATCAAGACTTACAGCCGTAGGCATTGGTGTATCAATAAGCTTAGAGTTTGTCATATCAAACCTCTTGAGCAATTCATTGCAATATTTAGTTTGACTTATGAAGGTTCCATCTTCAAGTTGTCAAATTTGAAGTCTGAGGAAGAAATTTAGTTCCCCCATCATACTCATCTCAAACTCACCTTGCATAGAACTTGAAAATTCTTTAACCAACTTCATATTAGTAGAGCCAAAGATAATATCATCTACATACACTTTAACTAATATAGAATGTTTTCCTTCACGTTTAATAAAGAGAGTAGTATCAACTTTTCCTCTTGAAAAACCTTGATTGATTAAAAATTTGCTTAGACACTCATACCAAGCTCTAGGAGCTTGTTTGAGACCATATAAAACTCGTTTTAATTTGAAACATAATTTGGTTTTTCAAAAATTTCAAACCCAGGAGGTTGACACACATAAACCTCTTCATTTATATACCCGTTGAGGAAGGCACTCTTAACATCCATTTGATATAGTTTAAAGTTTTGTGAACAAGCAAATGCAAGTAAAAGGCGTATAGCTTCAAGGCGGGCAACAGGAGCATAAGTTTCCTCATAGTCTATGCCTTCCTCTTGGTTATACCCTTGAGCAACAAGACGAGCCTTGTTGCGAATGATAGTGCCGTTTTCATCCAATTTGTTCCTAAAAACCCATTTGGTGCCAATTACTCGATGATTAATGGAGGAGGAACAAGATTCCAAACCTCATTTCTTTTAAATTGATTTAGTTCCTCTTGCATAGCTAGGAACCAATTTTCATCAAGTAATGCTTCTTTGGCATTCTTAGGCTTAATTTGAGATATAAAGGCATGATAAAAACAAAAATTACTTAGCCTTGATCTAGTAATGACACCCTTTGAGATATCTCCAATGATGTTATCGATAGGATGATCTTTTGATGTCTTCCATTCCAATGGTAGATCATTTTGAGGGGATTCTTCACCTTCATCTTTGAGACTAGACACATCCACCGGCTCCTTATACACAACATCCGCCAAGGTTTCAACACGAGAAACAACAATGTCTTTAACAATCTCATTAGAGGAGGCACCTGCACCAATAACACCACTACCTTTTTCGACAACATTCGGATAAGCTTCATCAAAGGATACATGTACAAATTCTTCGACTTTAAGCAATCTTTTATTGAAAATTCTATATGCTTTGCTTGAATTAGAGTATCCAAGGAAGATGCCTTCATTTTCCTTTGAATCAAATTTTCCAAGATTCTCTTTTCCATTATTAAGCACAAAGCATTTGCAACCAAAAACATGAAGATGTGAAACATTTGGTTTTCTTCCTTTTAAAAGTTCATAGGGTGTTTTGTTTAGAATAGGTCGAATAGTGATCCCATTCAAAACATAGCAAGCGGTGCTAATAGCATCGGCCCAAAAATATTTAGGAAGACCGCTATCATTAATCATAGTTCTTCCCAATTCCTCCAATACACGGTTTTTACGTTCCATAACACCATTTTGTTGTGGTGTTCTAGGAGCGGAGAAGTTATGATCAATGCCATGGTTTTCACAAAAAATTTCAAAGAGATGATTTTCAAACACATCTCCATGGTCACTTCTAATAGTTACAATTTTTGTGCCAAGTTTGTTTTGAGATAATTTGGCAAAAGTTTCAAAGGCCGAAAAGGTATCACTTTTACTAGCTGAAAAGATAGTCCAACAAAATCGAGAGTAGTCGTCAACAATAACAAAACCATAATAGTTCCCTCCTATACTTTTGATTCTAGAGGGACCAAAAAGATCCATGTGTAGAAGTTCAAGAGGTCTAGAAGTAGAGACTAGATTTTTTGATTTAAAAGATATCTTAGTTTGCTTACCCATTTGGCATGCATCACAAAGATGATCTTTAGTGAACTTTATGTTAGGCAAGCCGACTACCAAGTTTTTGGACACAATCTTATTTAGCAAGTCAAAGTTTATATGAGTTAAACGTCTATGCCAAAGCCAAGATTCCTCACTTTTGGAAATAAGACATTTAGGGTTACTCATGGTCATAGAATTCAAATCAAGCAAATAAACATTATTAACCCTCAGGCCTTTAAACACATCCTCGTTGTTGTCATTGTGTTCAATTATGCATCCTTCTTTAGAGAAAGAGACATTATATCCCTTATCACATAATTGACTAATGCTAACAAGGTTATGTTTAAGACCCTCAACTAAAAGGACATTAGAGATAGATGTAGAAGAGGGATTACCTACACTACCTTTACTGAGTATAGCTCCTTTGTTGTTATCACCATAGGTAACAAAGCCCTTCTTCTTAGCCACAAAGTCATAGAATAGGGAAATATCACCTGTCATATGTCTTGAGCATCCACTATCAAGAAACCACTGTTTCTCCATAGTCTCAAGACACTCCACCTGTATGATTAGACAAGAGATAAAGGTACCCAATTTTCATTGGGTCCTAGAGTGTGAGTGAAAATTTTGTTGCTTTTAGGCAACCATTGACAAATGCCTTTTGGGACCAAGTATTAATTCTAGCTAGCTTAACATCATCGGTTCCTTCATGGGCAACTTGTAAGGCTTCCCACATAGCTTTAGCCGACAGGTGATGAGAAACTCGAAAATATTCATCAGCTCCCAAGGAAGCTATAAGTATGTTTCGAGCTTTCCAATCATAGCTATATTTCTTTTCATCATTATCATCCCATTATGCTTCCGGTTTCTCAATTTGGACATTATCCGGTCCGGCCATGATTATTTGAAAAGGGCCTTCTTGGATAACTTTCCAAATTTTTCTATCAACAGAGTTGATATGGATACACATACAATCTTTCCAGTGACCATAGTTTTCTCCGGTAAAAACTGGAGCTCTATTGTACGCCCCCGTTGGATCGTTGTCCATTTTCCAATAAGTTGTATGTGAAGCACTAGATAAACCGGTGCTCTTGATACCACTTGTTAGACGATAGCGTGGATCTAGAAGGGGGGTTGAATAAATCCCTTTTTAAAAATTGTCTTTTCAAAATTAAGTTGAAAGAGATTAGCGGAAGTTTCCTGGAAAATCGTCTAGTTCAAATTTGAAGTCACCGGAGATCGGATATGCGTAAAACCCAATTAGAATGAAATGATGACTAAATGAATTAATGATTTACAAATGATACACTTGAATATTCAGCACTTGATAAAACTAATCTTAATGATAATTGAAGAAGAAAAACATATACAAATATATTGATCTTATGTGATTGAGCTTTTTATCAAACACTTAGAGTGAACACTCCAAGGGCAATTTTGTTGTCTCAAATAGTGCAAAATTTTACTCACTCTAATCAACACTTTTGAGTGAAGCAATTTATCAAACACCTTGTTTGCACTAATTTGATATACCAGAATTTTCAAGCACACAATATCAATATGAACAAAAGAAGCATGCGAGAAATAATAAGAACACAAGGAATTTGTTGAGGCAGTTCCTTCGTCGTCCTCGCTCGAACTACTCTGCCCCCAATTCGAAATTGAATTGGGAAATTTTATTAAATCTCAATTGTTTTACAAGAATAGAAATGAATTAACCAACAAACCAAACCAAGTTGAAAATGCTGTCAATTATTCTTCTTGTCTCTTGATCCAAAGTAGAATCAAGTCTTCCACGCGTGTCGAGAAAGCCTCCGATTAATTTTCTCCCTTATTGCAAGAATACAAGATTCTTAAAACTTTGAGCACGGCTGAGTTTCTCCCACACTTGTGAACCCACAAAGACCTTCGCAATCCTCCGTCTACCGTGATATGAGAGAACGATCCAATTGATCTTCAATCTACCTCACTCGACTGAATCTACGACCGATCAATATGTGCAAAACCCCCAAATCTTCAATGATCTTGGAGGATAAAATCCTATGGATTTTTCCAAGGAAAACCCACACACTCTAAACCCAATCTGAAATTCTGATTCACGATTGAATGTTATCTTCAAAACGTACACCAAGATCGAACAAAGATTATTGTGTGTAATTGTTTGATTGATGCAAGAATGAAGAAGATGAAGAGAGCTATGTGTATATCTTTCACTTTCCTTGCTGGCCTTCTCAAAAGAAATTCAGCAGCTATTTATATTGGTTAGATGAAATGAATTATAAGAGAGAGAAAAATAAATGAAAAAATGAGTCAGCACAGTAATGAGCCGACTCAAACCTTTAAATGACTCGGCTCAAACTTACAGATGAGTCGACCTAATTTAACAGAGAGGCAGCCTGTTGAGACCCGTGAAAAATGAGAGGAGAATATTTCTTGATGAGTCGGATCATGAGAGATTATGAGTCGGCTCATTCACTCTCATGAGTCGACCAAAATTATGATCCAGGCAGCCTGTTTGGACCCGTGCATTTACCACTATTTTTACACTTGAATGAGTCGGCTCATAAGGAGTTGTGAGTCGACTCATTCACTCTCATAAGTCGACCAAAACTATGTTCCAGGTAGCCTGTTTGGACCCGAGCATTTCTCATCAATTTAACACTGAATGAGTCGGCTCATTGATGAATTTAAGTCGGCTCATTCAGTATATTTTTCCAAAATTGCCAATCCTTCCTTTTTCATTTTGAACCTGTCCAGCTTTAGAAACATGCCAAGTTTTTGACACATTAAAATCATGCTATGTCACACATTAATCAAATAACATTAAATAACCACCAAGATTTTATCTTGTAAATTGGGCCTTACATTAGGGTTTTATCTCTTCCTTTTGGTTAAGAAGAACTAACCCTAGTGTTTAATGGACAAGTCCCCCTCAAGTTGTCTTACAAACCATAAAATTCACTTCTTAATCTCATTCGTTAATTAAAACCCACTTAATAAAGGCTTGTTATATAATGAATTTAATCCCTAACCATGGATTAAGTTGAGGTATCTTCCTCAGCTTAAGTGTTCTCATCTATTATCCTTCTATTAGGATGGTGTAATGAGTTCACTAATCTGTGATTAGAGATTAAACTCATTACTTAACACTGAACAAAAAAACCAAAAACACCTAAGTAATCACAAGTGGGTTAATGATCTTAATCCTCCATCATCATGGTAATTAAGTTGGGATGCTTATCTCATACTTAAGTAGGCTCATTATCCCTAATCGGGGAGGATATAATGAGTTTACAAGCCCTTGATTTAGGCTTAAACTCATTAACTTATGAAAAACACCAAAATAACAACAAAACTGAAAACCCAAAAACAAACGATAATCGTCTCCTCCGGGATTCTTTTCTCATCACACTCATTCACAAACGAGAACTTGATTCTTCCGTCTAATGCAAGACAGTTAGCACTCGAGCCAGATGAGTCATACACTTGAGCATAGGTAAGTAAGCAGTTCACAGTCAAAATCTTTCAGTCTCTTTGAGTCGAACTATGGTGTTCTGACTTCCTCATTGCACGAGAGGATACGTAGGCATAACTTAACAGTTATCGAACAAAAGTATCTTTGTCTCCCCCCTCTCTCTTTCCTAAGCCTTAGTTTTGAGCACTCACTTTCTTTTTGCACTGACGCTTTGTATATCCTTTTCCCTCCCTAGCCTTTTATACACAGTTTAGCATATACACTATCCCATTTCAAACACAATCTCGTAAGCGTGGATCCCATCGAGTACGACGGACAATCTGGGTGCTAATACCTTCCCAGGTTGTAACCAACCCCCTTTCTCAGTTTCTCTGGTTCGCAACCGTCTTATCCATCCTTTTCTAGGTTTATGCAGCATTACCTTTCCTTTGGGATAAAAATGCCTAGCTGGACACTCTATTCAGTTCACTTTCATTTCTCTTTTTGCCGACCGTTCGCGCTTGTACCGGGATGTAAATCTTTGGGAGCGACACATACAAAGTGAACAAGCATCATACAATTTAAGATCAGAACCATATCATATCAAATGAGTGTCTAAACAATTGAAGAAATCAAGAAAGGGACCACACAAGTTCAACATGAGAAGCAACTAGGCCTAAGGAGTGAAGTGAACATACATACACATGTGAGAACCTTTAGGAACAAGTACTTCCAAGCAAATCAAGATATAAACACCATCCAAGGACCAAAGACTTATATTCTTGTCAAAATAACTCTAAACATCCTATAGGAGTTGGCACAAGTGCCCTCCTACCCTAAGAATCAAGCAAGTAGAAAGAAAGGATACAAATTAGGGCAAGTAAGAAAGAAAATTCATATTAAATCCAAACATATCTAAAAAATTCCACAATTAAACACAAGTGTTCCTTAGACTCATAAAAACAACATGCCAAAAGGATAGGTCCACAAATAGAAGCAAACTAGGGTAATGGTGTTCCTATATTTCAATTAGGGTTTTGAAGATCATGCACAAAGCAACTTGACAAAATTCAACTTACAAATCCCTAAAAATAATGAGATAAATCACTAGCAAACTACAATATGTCTATGATCCAGAGCAACAAGAACCAAGTCAAAATTCAAATCTATGATCAAAATAGAAATTAAACAAGAAAACATGCATTTTTTTAAAGAATTAAAAGGAATATTAAACTAAATAATTAATTCTAATATGAAAAATAAAAATAAAAATTAAAGAAAAACATACAAAATTATTGAAAATTAAAACTGATGTCCATAATTTTTTTGATGATTTTTTAGAAGTCTTTAGCTATTTTTAAAAATCAGAAAGCAAACAAATAATAAAAATAAAAGAAAAGAAAAGAATAAGAAAAGGAGGTGTAGATAGTAAGGGAACTCAATTCAATTAAATGGGCCTGCAACAGAGGAGGGTGCAAAAAGCATTCTAAAGCCCAAAGAACCAACACATATACACAGCGTTATGGTGAATATTCAGTTAAATCAGGAAAAATGCCAAGCCAATAGATCAAAGAAATGCATCAGATTCAGTCAACACACAAAGCCAAGTCAACACATCCAAACACCAGACACGCGCATACATGATAACTAGCATAGGCTCACACACACAAGGCAATATTCAGTCTAAAACATAAAATAAAATCACATGAGTGAGACAATGTGTTTTTAATGTGCTGGCAAGGTAATAAGCGTCCAAATCAAAACATCCAAGGGTCAGGAGTCATCTTCACCAAATTCAAATTCAAATTGTTTTCCAGAAACCGGCGACCGAATCCCTAGCTCCAATGCCGAAAAATTCATCAGCATGAACAAAACATCACTAAAATTCATGAAACTATCCAGATCAATTAATTCAAACACGCTGAGTACGAATATGCCATTGGATTCTTCAATAGATCAAAGGATAATGCAAATCGAAGACCAAAATTTTCACACATCAAACTGAAATCAACAATACAAGCTCATTTCTCAACCAATTCAAAAATAAAAGTATCACCATAACTAGCAACACAAGCAGAACACAATGCCAACATTTAAAATCAGTTTCAGATCTAAGAATTTTGAACTTACCTAAAGATTGCAGTGCACGAATTAGTTTGAGATAGGCCTTCAAATGATGCAGATCTTCCTCTTTTACCTCCTCCTTGCAAACTAAATGCAAAAGAGAGATTGAATTTGCCTAGATCTGGAGTTTCAACCTCAACTGCTCCTAACTTGCACCTTGAGAAATCTTCAGATTTAGCTTGAGAGAGTGGTAGACTTGTGATCCATGGAGCTTGAGGATGAAGAATATGCAATTGGTTTTTGAAATGAATGAGTGTATGGGAGAAATAGAAGCAAAATGCTTGTGATGCAAAAACTTGAGAGTGGTGAAATGAGGAGCAATTTTGATGATTCAAGGGCATGCTTAGCATATATATCATGTGAATGATCACTGATTAGGGTTTAAGGAAAAATGCACGTGAGAATAGTGTGATAGAGGTGATTTTGCAAATTGGCATGAGATGTGTGTTTGCACTCTTTACTCATAATCTTTCCCTTTCCTTTGCACATGTTAATCACACATCACACACTAATCACAACTGAATTAATCCTGGCCATTAGATACACTTGTGTCATGCCTTTGATGTGAATTTTCTTTTTTGCACTTTATGAAATACTCCTTCATCCATACACGATTTTTGAGGTTTCTTTGGAGAAAAGTATCTTTTATGAAATGAATTAGGATACCATGACTTTATATTTCCCATAAATCAGCTTGAAAACAAAAGGCAAGGCATTTTGCAACTTGGTGGAAATTGAATTACAAGTAGAACCCTAAAAAGAGCTTAACTTCAAATAATCAAATATTTCAAACCACACATGCTATGGGGATGATCTTGTACTTTTTGGAAAGGGGAAGGAATACCCTACAATGTTCATGTTTGAGGAAAAATCATTTGAGGTCATCTTGGTCATAAAAGAAGCCTTTGAAAACTAGGGCAAAACTTGCCAAAAGTGGAAACTTTCATTATAAGTCACATGCCAAAAATGGAAATTCCTTTAAGACCTCTTGATTATTTATTTTTGTCACCACCAAAGCCCTTATTTGACCTCAAGGACATCCCTTGACTTGAAAAATGGGATTGGACCCCTTGAATTCTCAAAGTTGACTTCTAAATAGCACAGTTGACCAATTTCTTCTTCCACGAGTAACTGATGAATTGACTGACTTCCTCAATGAGTTTTCTCACCAAATTTCATCCCTAGGCTTCAAATACCCTATAAAGGACTTTGACCACAAAAATTGGTCAAAAATACAAGAGATTCCTGCTCAAAAGAAAAACCCTAATTTTGGGTTCACGTGTGTAGGAAGTGACTGCATCCATGATCTTTTAGTGATCCATCACCCTTCTTGGATCTTGTAGGTAACTTAAGCTTGTATAGGGCATAAGGAATCCTTGTGAATCCTTTTCAATGTCACTTGGCCCCTTTCTTTTTCTTGTAGACTTATGAATTCTCAGATGATTGATCATATGCCCTATGCTAGAACATGAAGATGTTATGCTTCATTTTTCCATGCTAGATGCTAAGGATATGATATGCTTATGATGATTATGATGTGGACATGATGATAAAAAGGGGAGGGAAAATTTGGGGTGTTACAACTTCCCCTATTCAAACATCTGTTAATCTGAAAAGGACGAAAGTTTAGGCTCCCGATCGTTCGAGATGAACTGTGGTTGAATACCCATAAGAACCAAAAATTTGCACTCTGCCGGAGAACAGGAAAGAGGCTGGGAAATAAACCTAATCCAAGCCAATAACTGCTTGAGACTCTTGTTGGGCTGAAAAGTAACTCAAAACCAAAATCTTGTGTAACTTCAGCATCAAACGGAGCAGACGAGCTTCCTGCAACAAAACCTGTTACGCCAGGTGGATAAATAACAAACCTGTTACGCCAGGTGAATAAAATCCAGGACGGATGAGCCCTCTTCATACATCTTGCTCAGATATATGGTGCCTAAGACGGACGAGTCTTCTTCGAATAACTTGTTACGCCAGGACCGGTAGTGCAGTTAAGTCTGTGGGATAGACATGCACAAATAGGATATACGAACCCTCTTCATATACCTTACACAGATATATGGTTCTAGGACGGACGAGCCCTCTTCATAAATCTTGTTTAGATATATGGTACTCAAGACGGACGAGTCTTCTTCGGATAACCTGTTACGCCAGGAAACCGGCAAACATTTTGACGTTTAATCCCATCGTCAAGATTTCAAAACTCTTCGGGTATTGGATGATCATCAAGGAAACACGGAAGAGTGCCCTAAGTCAATGATACGAACGAGTATCAGACGGTGATCAAAGAAACATGGACGAGTGCTTCAGACAATGATACAGACGGGTAACATCCACTGATACGGACGAGTACCAAAAAAGACATCAAACACGGACGAGTGCTTGCCAAAAGACAACACATACGAATGTTAAATTTGATACAGACGAGTATCGGAAAGGTATTAAACACATACGAGTGTTTGTCAAAAGATAACATAGACTTGTGTTAAACACGATACGGATGAGTATCGGAAATGTATCAAACACAGATGAGTGTTTGTTAAAAGATAACACGGACGAGTGTTAAAAACGATACGGATGAGTATCAAAAAGGTATCAAACAAGGACGAGTGTTTGTCAAAAGATAACACGAATGAGTGTTAAAAACGATACGAACGAGTATCAGAAAGGTATCAAACACGGACAAGTGTTTTTCAAAAGATAACACGGACGAGTGTTAAAAACGATACGACCGAGTATTGGAAAGGTATCAAACATGAATGAGTGTTTGTCAAAAGATAACACGGACGAGTGTTAAAAACGATACTGACGAGTATCAGAAAGGTATCAAACACAGACGAGTGTTTGTCAAAAGATAACATGGACGAGTGTTAAAAACGATACAGACGAGTATCAGAAAGGTATCAAACACGGACGAGTGTTTGTCAAAAGATAACACGGACGAGTGTTAAAACGATACGGACGAGTATCAGAAAGGTATCAAAGACGGACGAGTTTTTGTCAAAGGGGTAACACGGACGAGTGTTAACAACGATACAGACGAGTATCAGAAAATGTATTAAGCACAAACGAGTGTTTGTCAAAAGATAATACGGACGAGTGTTAAAAATGATACGGACGAGTATCAGAAAGGTATCAAACACAGACGAGTGTTTGTCAAAGGATAACACAGACGAGTGTTAAAAACGATACGGACGAGTATCGAAAAGGTAATTTGAGAGGAGAGTGGCAGCTCCGCAGGGGAGAATAACATCTGTAAAATATTCTGCTGAGGAATGCTCTAACAATGCTTGACTCTGGCTGAGGGAATGAACATTGTTTGTGTTGTCACAAGGGCCAAAAATAAATTGGCAACCTACTGGGGGATATTTCAATGTTGGACAACCTCCAAACATGAAACTCTGTGGGGAATATCATCTTCAGGTTTGGCTGGGGAAGATGCTTAGTTAAATAACCTTTGCCGAGAAATGAGTTCTGACATTCTGAACTCTGTGGAGAAATGCAAGGCCTTCAGCTGCATGCTGGGAATACTTCACTGCTGACTCCGCTTGGGGAGAAGAACTGTTCAATTAACTTTGAAGTTCTATTGGGGATATCCTTTGCTCTCACTCAACTGTGGAGAGGCTAAATGGGACCAAACACTCCATATTTGTACCTACAACAACAAAAGTGCATAAATATGCTCCGGGAAATTACATGGCATGAGTTAATCATCACATGTCACCTATCGTTCAGAGCATTTCTAGATGTTTTCCTTTCGCGCGTCATTCATAAAGCCATCAAGTTTATATGCAATGTTCTTTTACCAAATATTTAGTATATTTTTGCAAATAAAAACAGGAAACAAATACTAAGTTTTTGGACTGAATATTCTTTTATTGATGAGCCTCTGAATAGGCGAGAATTTACATCAGGAAGCAACCACCTGGAAAGAGGTAGCCACCACAAAATTGAGAAAAATAAACTATCCTAATGGCAATGTGCACAACTTTCCACTGAGTTTCCTTTCCGCTATGACCAGTATATCTTCATGACTTTCCGTTCATGTCTTTGCCTTCTGAAGAGGAAGATGAGACTAATTCCTCCTTTGGGATATTTCCAGATTAATTGAGACGATGATGTGGAACAGATTACCCGGATCGCAGTCATTCGCTTATTCCCTTATTTTGTGTGGATCGCCCTTTCGGGTTTTCAATCCACCGGGATACCCTTTTTTTGCCTGAGTTGTCCAATGTGGCTTTTCAACTCAGCGGGTGTACATTTTTTTTATTCATTTCCCTAACTTTTGCCCGAGCTTTTTATTATGTTTTTAGCTCGCCGGGATGCCCTTTTTTTGCATGGACTTATAATTCTGTTTTTGTGTCCAGCGGGTCCTTTTAGGCAAAGTATTTTTTAACTACGTCCGAGTTAATAGGGGATTGGAAGTCTTCACCATCCATAGTAGTGAGCATCAATGCTCCGCCAGAGAAAACTTTCTTTACTATGAAGGGACCTTCATAATTTGGTGTCCAGTTGCCCTTGTAATCTGAACCTGGAGGAATGATCCTTTTGAGTACCAGCTCACCAACTTGGTACTCCCGAGTGCGTACTCGCGGATCAAAAGCTCACTTCATCCTCCTCTAATAAAGTTTCCCATGACACACAGCTGTTAATCTCTTTTCATTAATTAGACACTATTGGTTATATCGGGCACACACCCATTCAGCCTCGTCAAGCTTGACATCCATCATCACACGTAAAGAAGGAATTTCAACCTCCACCGGTAAAACTGCCTCCATGCCATATATGATAACGAGAAATCGCATCGTATTATTACTATGTTTTTAGTCCATTTTTATCATACATTAGTCCTTTTAACTCCCGATTATTTTGAGTTTATATGCCACATTGCAGGTACAATATGTCTAGAGCCAAAATTATGGAAAAATATCAAAGGAACACAATTTGGCATGAAAAGAAAAGAAAGAACTCAATTCTGCTAAAACTGCAGAATTTGTTGTTGTCACGGTCGTCACAAGGGTCTTACGACCGTGACGCGCCCTTTAAGGTCTTACGATCGTCACAAAGGTCTTACGACCGTGACGCCCTAAACAATGGAATTTTGTCCGTTACACACATGTCACAATCGTAGGCTTATTTAATTAATTTGAATATAATTGAAGACATGCCAACGAATAGAAAGAGTCTTCAGAGACTCCTATAATCTCTCAACCTCAACAACGCCCAGTCTCCTGGATTTTCTCAACAATTGAAGAACCGAAGCCCACGTTCTTATACTTCAACTGTCAAATTTCTCCTCTATAAATATCAAAGAGTCAGTTGAAGAAAGGACGGAGTTTTTGATTGCAAAATTTGTGCGAAAGCTCTGCCAATTTCTACACCCATTTTTTTACAGTATTTGTTTTTTTTCTCTTCTTTAGTTTATTTTCCCTTACCTTAATAACAATTTCCAACATCCGGAAATTGTTATCGCATTTATTTTCTTTTAGCCTCAGAATTTAGTTACTTTATTTTAATTTGGATGCTCCAAGCTTGCCAGATTGTGGATAAAGGAGCCGAAGAGTTTATTTGTTCAGGTTTTAATTTGCAATTAATATTAAGTTTTATTTATTTATGTTAAGTTCCTGTCGTCATTATATAATGCATGTTTTAATGTCTATTAATTTCATTTTGTGTTTGTCTGTTGTTTTAATTAATATGATTAGCTAAATTAACTGAGTCGGTATGTAATAAAGCAACCAAACGGATGAATCGAATCTAAGCTAAAAATATTTACGAACTTATATTCTGGCTGTGACTTCTTATAATTAAAAATCAAGCTTTTTGTTATGAGAGTAAGAAAAGTAAAATAGGCTAGGTCGAGACCACAAGAGTGTGAGATTTTAACCGGATAGCTAAAGTTAGGCATTCGATTTAAATACAGCGAGAGCGCTTTAAAACGAGTTAGACTTATTAAGTTTTCAAAAATTATTTTCTAAACACTTATGGGCTAGCGAGAGCAGACATAGGGCTTTAGGAGTATGATTTGAGATAAGACCACGAGAGTGTGAGTCGAGGATTTTTAAACTGGTAATCTCTACAGAATTATTTGAGTGAAACATCTTTATAAGCTTAGACTAGATTGATCCGCATAGATTAATATTATTACATACCGACCGCCTTATCATTATTTCTTTAATTATGTTTAGTTTCCCGTTTTTAATCCCTAAAACCATAACCGTGACAAATTTCCGCCTTAGCTAAACTAGCAAATCTTCTAGCACTAGAGTGATTACAAAGTCCCTGTGGGTTCGACATCTTTTTATTACTATTGCGATAGGTTGTGCACTTGCAGTTTAGATACCGTTAGACACATTAGGTCTTCGCACATCAAGTTTTTGGCGCCGTTGCCGGGGACCTTGTTTTAGTCACTAGTGCACTATTAGAGTAGCACTGTCTAGACTAAGGCAACAATTTATTTTCCCTAATCTAATTTACCGAGTGTATGCCAAGTACTCGCTCTCAAGGCGAAGACTTGCAGCCTCCAGTCCTTGAATTAGAACGCTTCTTACATTTAAGAAGACGAATATTAGAATATCAACGAAAATACAACATTCCAGATCTTCAAGTTGATCCACCTGAACCAGTTGGAACATCGAAAGGCGCAGAAATGGCTGAAGAACTAAACCATCCGCTCAAGTATTACGCTAGTCCTTCACAAGCTGAACCGCATTCCAGCATTGCCGCACCAGCTATCAATCGAAACGATTTCGAGTTGAAACCTTCGCTGATATCATCCGTGCAACAAAACCAATTCGCCAGAAATCTTACCGAGGATCCGAACCTTCATCTTTCGATATTTGTGCAGTACACAGATACGGTGAAAGCTAATGGAGTTACCCAAGAAGCAATCAGATTACGCCTTTTTCCCTTCTCGCTACGACACAGAGCAAGAGCCTGGCTTCAATCTTTACCCTCGAATTCAGTAACTACATGGGAGGAATTAAAGAAAGTCTTCTTGACAAGATATTTCCCACCTAGCAAGACAGCTATGCTAAGAGCTCAAATCAAAGCTTGGGAAAGCGAGTCACTTTTCGAAGCTTGGGAACGATACAAAGATATGCTGAGACTTTGTCCACATCACGGATTAGTAGAATGGATGGTCATCCATACTTTCTATAATGGACTCTTGTACAACACAAGAATGACGATTGACGCTGCCGCAGGCGGCGCACTAATGGACAAAGAATATAACGAAGCTTATACACTTATCGAGAGTATGGCTCAGAATCATTATCAGTGGGGAATCGAGAGAGTCGCAACTGAGAAACCAATGAAGGGAGGTATGTACGAAGTGATTTGTATGGACCAAGTTAATGCAAAGTTTGATGCACTTAATCAAAAGATCGACAACTTGGCCATAACACCAACAGCCACCGTGGCTGCTGTAACACCTAACTATGAGTTATGTGGAGTTCCAGGACATGTTGTCCCTGATTGTCAACTATTAGAAGGAATTCCCACCGATCAAGTGAATTATGCTCAAGGAAACCCGTACTCGAACACATACAACCCAGGTTGGAAGAATCATCCGAACTTCTCTTACAAGAACAACAATGCTTTATACGCACCAGGACAAGCGCCAGCTACACCACCAGGATATCAAAAGACTGCTCCTAATGTTCCTAGAAAATCAAACCTTGAATTAATGATGGAGAGCTTCATAGCTACCCAATCTCAAACAAACAAGGAATTCTTGAACCAAAACATACACACTAGCGAGCAGATTAAGCAATTGGTGAGCAAGGTAGATGCATTAGCTACACATAACAAAATGCTTGAAACTCAGATTTCACAAGTAGCTCAACAACAAGCACCCACCGCTGCCCCAGCTGGAGTATTTCCTGGACAACCCCAACCTAATCCAAAAGGACAGGCCAATGCTGTGATACTAAGAAGTGGCAAAGAACTTGACGGACCTGCTGATCCAAGACTTGACAATCCAGCCATGTGCCAAAAGCAGGATAAGCCGACTGAAAAGGAGAATGAACCAGAAGAAAAGGAAGATAATAATCAAGAGGCAGTGGAGAAAGAGAAGCCTTATGTGCCTCCACCACCTTATAAACCACCGATTCCGTACCCTCAGAGATTAACCAATTCCAAGATGATGGGCCAGTTTAAGAAATTTGTTGAACTTCTGAAACAGTTAAATATTACTATTTCGTTTACAGAAGTTATCACTCAAATGCCCTCGTATGCTAAATTTCTAAAGGAAATCTTATCCAATAAGAAGAAGATAGAGGATAACGGAACCGTTACACTTACTGCTGAGTGTAGCGCAATCATTCAGAACAACATGTCCCCTAAGTTGAAAGATCCAGGTAGTTTCTCTATACCCTGTGTAATTGGAAAATTCGTCATTGACAAAGCTCTATGCGACTTAGGAGCCAGTATCAGTGTTATGCCCTTAACAATTTGCAAAAGGCTAGATATGAGAGAGTTAAGACCTACTAAAATGTTTGTTCAATTAGTAGACCGCTCTATTAAATATCTTGTAGGCATACTAGAGAATGTCCCAGTACGGATAGGTCAATTCTACATCCCTACTGATTTTATAATCATGGACATCACTGAAGACTCCACTACACCTATCATACTAGGAAGACCATTCTTAGCTACCGCTGGAGCTATTATAGATGTAAAGAAAGGAAAGCTAACCTTTGAAGTAGGTGAAGAGAAAGTTGAATTTATTTTAACACAATTCTTACAATCACCAGCTATAGAGGACACATGCTATTTATTGGATGTCATTGACGAGTGTGCAGGAGAGATGGGAATGAAAGAAACTACTTATTCTGAAATTATGAAAATTCAAATCCCTCCGATTTTCGAAGATGACAATTGGCGTGAACCGTATCAAGATGATAGTCTAAGCGAAAGCTTAGCACTTACACCGGACCCCATGCCAAGCAAGAAGAAACCTCAATTAGAGTTAAAAACCTTACCTAAGAACCTAAGATACGAATTCCTAGACACTGAATGTACGCGACCAGTTATAATCAATTCCGGTTTAGGAACACTCGAAATGAAGAAACTTTTAGATGTCTTAAAGAAATACCCAACTGCATTAGGATATAACATATCTGATCTCAAAGGAATATGTCCTTCAATCTGTATGCATCGTATTATGCTAGAAGAAGATTGCAAAACCTCTAGAGAATCTCAAAGAAGAATTAACCCAATCCTTAGCACTGTAGTAAAAGACGAAGTTAAGAAACTACTAGACGCTGGAATAATATATCCATTCTCTGATAGTCAATGGGTTAGTCCAGTACATGTAGTACCAAAGAAAGGAGGTATCATTGTTGTGAAAAACGCTAAAGGCGAATCGATATCACAAAGAGTAGTGACCGAACATAGATTGTGCATCGATTATTGAAAACTAAACAAAGCCACTCGAAAAGATCATTTCCCACTACCTTTTATAGATCAAATGTTAGAACGATTAGCCAAACACTCGTATTTCTGTTATCTAGATGGTTACTCAGGATTTTTCCAAATCCCTATTCACCCAGATGATCAAGAGAAGACTACATTCACATGTCCTTATGGAACGTTCGCTTATAGACGAATGCCCTTTGGTTTATGTAACGCTCCTGCAACCTTTCAAAGATGTATGATGTCAATCTTCGCAGATTTCATAGATAACATCATGGAAGTGTTCATGGACGACTTCTCTGTATGCGGGCAAAGTTTTGAAGGATGTATATCAAATTTAGAAATGGTGTTAGAAAGATGTGTAAAAGTAAACCTCGTACTTAACTGGGAAAAATGCCATTTTAGGGTCAGAGAAGGAATCGTACTAGGACACGTTATATCTGACAAGGGAATTGAAGTTGATAAAGCCAAGATAGAAGTCATAAAAAATCTTCAACCGCCTAAGACCGTTCGAGAAATACGAAGCTTTTTAGGACACGCCGGTTTCTACCGACGATTCATCAAAGATTTCTCGAAAATCACTAAACCTCTTACCGGTTTATTAATGAAAGACGCTGAGTTCATATTCGATAAAGATTGTCTTAAAGCATTTGAAACTCTAAAAACAGCCCTCACCACCGCACCAATCATGCAACCACCTGACTGAAGATTACCTTTCGAAATCATGTGCGATGCGAGTGACTATGCTGTATGCGCAATTCTAGGACAAAGGAAGGACAAGAAACTTCACGCAATTTACTATGCCAGTAGAACTTTAGATTCTGCTCAATTGAACTACGCCACTACTGAAAAAGAGTTGTTAGCAGTTGTCTTCGCGCTTGATAAATTTCGTTCCTACCTAGTAGGAGCAAAAATAATCATCTACACAGACCATGCTGCTATCAGATATTTACTAACCAAGAAAGATGCCAAACCAAGACTCTTGAGATGGATCTTACTCTTACAAGAGTTTGATCTCGAAATCAAAGATAAGAAAGGCACTAAAAACGTCGTAGCAAACTATTTATCTAGAATAGAAGGTATTAAACTCGAACAAGTGCCGATTAACGACGATTTTCCATATGAACAGCTGATAGCACAAATAAGAAGCGACCCAGCTCGGTTAGACATAAATGAACCAAAAGCCGTGGAAGCAATCCAAACAACCGTAGGACTGCCATGGTACGCTGACATTGTCAACTACTTAGCTGCAGGAGCACTTCCACCGGACTTAACCTATTAGCAGAAAAAGAAATTCTTCCACAATCTCAAGTATTACTATTGGGACGAACCATTATTGTTTAAGAGAGGACCTGACGGAATCTTCCATCGGTGCATACCCGAGGAAGAAATAGAATATGTCATTGCTCATTTTCATTCATCTCCTTATGGTGGACACGCAAGCACTTCCAAGACTTGTGCAAAAATCTTACAAGCCGGCCTATTTTGGCCTAATCTATGGAAAGATGTCCACATCGCTGTTATAAATTGCGATCGGTGTCAACGCACCGGTAACATTTCAAGACGAGATGAAATGCCTCAAAGAGGAATATTAGAAGTAGAAGTCTTTGATGTCTGGGGAATCGATTTCATGGGACCATTCCCATCTTCTTTCGGTAACAAGTACATACTCGTAGCTGTCGATTATGTTTCAAAATGGATCGAGGCTATAGCTTCTCCTACAAATGACACACGAGTAGTAATTAAGCTTTACAAGAATATAATCTTTCCAAGATTTGGTGTGCCTAGACTTGTCATTAGTGACGGTGGCTCACATTTCATTTCAAAAATATTCGACAAATTACTATCTAAGTATGGAGTCAGACATCGTGTAGCAACACCGTATCATCCGCAAACAAGTGGACAGGTCGAAGTCTCGAACAGAGAAATAAAACAAATTCTAGAGAAGACTGTCGCCATATCTAGGAAGGATTAGTCATCTAAACTTAATGAAGCTTTATGGGCTTATAGGACAACCTACAAGACACACATAGGAACTACACCCTTCAAAATAGTGTATGGGAAGGCTTGTCATCTCCCGGTTGAACTAGAGCACAAAGCATATTGGTCGATTAAAACACTCAATATAAACTACACTGCCGCTGGAGAAAAGCGAATCCTTGATATTAATGAATTGGAAGAATTAAGGTTGGACGCATACGAGAATGCTAAGATATACAAAGAAAGAACCAAGCGTTGGCACGATAAGCGCCTGTCTAGGAAAGAATTTAGTGTGGGAGACGTTGTGCTTCTCTTCAATTCAAGACTTAGGCTTTTTCCTAGAAAACTAAAATCTAGATGGTCAGGACCCTTTGAAATTACTAAAGTGTTCCCAAGCGGAGCAATATAAATTAAGGGTAGGAATAGTGAACCGTTCACAGTAAACGGACAACGATTAAAACATTACCATAACATTGAAAACAGAGATTATGCGAATAATTTCAAACTTTTAGAGTTGTCCACTAACTTTCCTGATTAATCTAGCACTAAGCACTACGTCAGGCTTATGACGATAAAAACAGCGCTTAGTGGGAGGCAACCCATTTTATTATTTTATTTCATTTTTATTATTGACTTTATTTATCTATTTCTTTCCTTATTTTCTTTAATTTTAACTTTCGTTTTCTAAATCATTTTTAAAATTGCCATGCTACAGATTTTATAAAGTATTTTCTACCTTACCTCTTTCTCCCGTGATTTGTTTCTCCTGCTTTAACACTAACTATGGCTAACCAACCAAGGAACTTCATGGAAACCATATTTAGAGGAAGGAACCAAAGGAGGAAATTTGAAGAATTATCACAGAGACACATGGACTTGACTCTGTATTATGATGAACAAACTATGGAAACCTTAGGTATCAATGATAGCATCCTATACATGTTTAACCAGCTTGGATGGGAGGAAGCTCTCATAAAATATAAGTTTGTGACTTACCGCGAGCTCACCCTTGAATTTTTAAGCTCCCTAGTTTACCTACCTGAGCGCGGATTTGGACCACAGAAAGGATTTATTAGTTTCCGACTATTTGGTATCGAATATGTCTATAACCACAAGGAACTAGCTGACCTACTAGGATTTCCTAGCGGACCTTTTGCTTTTACTACCACCCAGGTAGAACTGATGGATATTGAGCTAGATTTCTTCTGGGGAACTTTAACAGGAAACTACCACCCTGAGCCGGATAGCATGGAAAATAATGAAATACACAACCCCACTATCCGCTATTTTCACAAAATCCTTGCCCACACCTTGTTTGGAAAGGAAGAGAACCTTACTGAAGTATATAAGGACGAGATATTCATAATGTCCTGTTTGACCCAAGGAAAACCCGTAAATGATGTACCCTTCATGATGCAGACCTTTACCCGCCTCCAGGAGGAACCTCATCTACCAATAATGGTAGGAGGCCTAGTCACCATGATTGCTAACGCCCTCAGACTTAGATATCAGTTACACAAGTGCACCCGTTTCAGTACCATTTGCCCTATGAATTTGAATTTCTGCTTTAACCGCCGAATAATAGGAAACATAGGACAACCACCATTCGAGTACCTGATTAGGAATGAAATCGTAACCTTGTTCACCTTGCCAAACCATGCTAAAGTCAGCGTTCACAACAGAGATAATTGGCTTTATGAGCTTACTCCTCCTGACCATCCAACAACACCTGAGACACCACAATCCTACCAAATTAGGGATGATATGATGACTGATGAAGAGAGTGACCCTGAGACCCCTCCTGGTTACCATGACATCAACCACGTTGATGAAGATATTGAGACCCCTAAAATCAACAAAGTAGGATATGCTGAAAGCTTGAACAAAATTTTGACGACTCTTGAAGTATACTAAGCTGACATTAATGTTGTTAAGGATGAAGTTAAGAGCATGAGATTGGACATTATAGGCCTAACTGATTTAACATGTTCACAGTTTTACCATATGAATTCCGCACTTGAAGACCTGAAGAAACGACTTTGATGAGCTGTAGTGATTTGCTTAATTTTATTTTTTGTTTCTTTGTTTCCAGTTAGTTTTAAATTTCTGCAACATTTCAAAGTTCATTTTTATTACTGCACATTTAAGTTTCTGCAATTTCTTTCTGTCAAGAACAACGTATTTCAATTAATGCAATTTTTCATTTAGTTTATTTACGTGTTTTCATAATTTAGTGCATTTACCAAAATTCCCACTGCATGTTTGATTAGTACTGTGTGCAATTTGTTACTATCAGTAGTAACATATACTGATACTTCATTTCTCAAATTGATTGTTGGATATTTTGATGAATGTGTGTGTGATGAAATTTAATGCTGTTATATATTGGTTCATTGTTATGTTGTTATGTTGGAATTAATTAATTAATGTGATATGAATTATAAATTGATTGAAATGAGGTGAATATTCTGGTTGAAATTCAAACTTTGTTAACATAACGATCGTAACCAAGCTTTCACGATCGTAACGGGCAATGGACTTGTTACGACCGTAACCCATTCTTCACGATCGTGACGATCTGAACGCACGACCTCTGAGTTACAAAGGCCGTTCTTCTTCCTTTCTCCACTTCTATTTTCTAAATCACTCTAACCACCCATTTACCCATTTCTCTCCCTAAACCACCCATAATCACCATTAATTCCTCCACTCCATTCCAATTCCCCATTTAATTCCAACTCCGCAAATTCCTTTTCACTCCACTATAAATCAATCCACTTTCTTCACATTCTCATCACACATCCTCCAACCAATATCTCACGCTCAAATTCCTTTGCATGCAATGGCAAATATCACATTTAGAGAATGCGAACAAGGAATAGCACAAAGAGCTAAGTTTGAAAAGTTTCAAACTCGCGGGCTCCAAACAACTCGGTACGTCGACCTCGACTGTCTGAGAGAGTTAGGCATGTTCGAAGGCGTGAAGCAACTTCTTGAAAAAGTCGGCCTATGGGACTTATGCAGCCAACCACAACCAACTTTTGAAACCATCACTCTGGAGTTCCTGAGCTCTTTCCAATATATCACACCCTCTGGATCCACAAACCAACTCACAGGTATAACAAAATTCTGAATGTTTGGCAGAGAGTTTGAACTCACACAAACTAGATTCACAGAACTTCTAGGCTTCGATCACGGTGACGGTGCCCACCTTCGTGTGCCAGACAACTTCAATGAGACAGCTTTTACTTTGTGGTACAACATTACCAATAGCCGTGCTTCAACCTATCATAGTCTCAACGCCACTCACATTCACAATCCAGCAATCCGGTACTTTCATCGTATCATCTGCAACACCATCTTCGCAAGGGAGAGCAACCATGAGCTCAATTCTAAGGAGCTCCTGTTCTTGCATTGTGCTCTGAAAGACGAGCAAATCAACGCTGCTCCATTCCTACTGGCCCACATTCAATTCGTAGCAACAAGAGGCGCCACACCCTTCTATATTGGCGGGATTGTCACTTCCCTAGCTCTACAGTTGAATCTTGGTGCCAACCTCACTAATCTGCCTTATATGGCACCGGAGTTGCTTACAATGAGCTACTGCAAGTCTACACACATGATATCTCAGTGTGAGGATGGCAAGTTTAACCCTGTGATACAAGGCACCATTTATCATAACATCGTTTTGCCCTGCAGGAACAGAATAGATCCATCAAACAGAGCCAACTGGCTATTTGATTTACCAGCTCCCACAGGCCATGTTCCAATTTTTGAAGACCAGCCTGATGCACCTGTGGATGAGATGCAAGATGCGATGGATCGTGCTGAGCCAGTTCAGGACATACCTGAGACTTCTACCAGGCCGCCGCCTTCTGTTGAGATCACCCTTGAAGACATCCTCCGTGCCATTCACCAACAAAACCAGATGAATGCCGCACTTGAGCAGAAGCAACAGGAGTAGTATGTTGCACTCCTTGCCACTGTTGTCAAAAACCAGGAAACAACGGATGAGAAGTTAGATGAGGTCTTAAGCGAGTTAGAAGCTTTGAGGAGGGACGTCACCGCTCTTACTGTCAATGGTTCCGATGAGGAAGCCACTCCTACCAGACGTTCCCGCACCAGAAGCCGAGGTCGTGGTCGTTAGTAGCATTAGTTTTTCTTTTTAGTTTTGCATTCTGTATTTGTATCGTATTTCCTCGCTATTATATCACAACATTGAGGACAATGTCTGATATAGTGTGGGAGAGGTACCTTTCCGTTTTCCATTCCTTGTATTTTCCCTTTCCGCATTTTCAATTGAACAAGTAATATTTATGATATTTCTTAAGTTTCAATTCTTCCCCGCTTTATTTAGCCATACCAAAAAAATTTTTTTTTGCTTTATCTTCGCATAACTTGACATACCTATGAAATCGTAGTTAGGAAGCTGAGAAAGATCCAACAAGATCAATACAGTCTTGACACCTTAGACTTCCTACTTAAGCAATCCATTTCGATAACTGTTATGCCTATATCTTAAGTCTTAGTTCTAAAGTAACCCCTAGTAGTTTATACTAGCAGTTAGCACCGTCTAGACACAAACCACGTGGCGAGCCGATGAACATAAGTGTTTGATGCCTAATCTATAAACAATCCTTCATATCTCGCTGCCATAAAAAGAGAATTTGCACCAAAGTACACGGTCGCATATAAGAGATGAGTAATATAAGAAGGAGTCCATTGTTGGTTGGTTCAGAGGTATCTGGTTCTGAACTTGGTAGGGCGTGCTACGGCTCGATCCCCCACAACCTCCAATTTGGATAAAATGTAAAGGGTTGCCACATTCGTGTACCAGACCCCGTGCTAATAAAGGATCAAAGTCACTAACCGGCTACTCCACTACGTGCGTGCCAAGACAAAAGGCTTAATGTGATTGCGCTAGAACGAAACCTGGTGAAATAAGAACGAAGGACTCTAGGTAGAATCATAATAGAATTCCTGAATGTTTCGTTTAGAGGGAATTCGACGACTTAGCTTGTTGCTTGTGTCATTAGTGTATCGTTAGTGTTCTACTCTAGTATCGGTCTATCTAACTAATGATTTCTCGTATCTGTTTCGGAGAAAACCAATGGTATGTTATGCGTATGCGTCTGATGAAATTTGTCCGATCATTTTTCAATTGATTATTTGCTTGAGGACAAGCAAAGGTTGAAGTATGGGGGAGTTTGATAACGAGAAATCGCATCGTATTATTACTATGTTTTTAATCCGTTTTTATCATACATTAGTCCTTTTAACTCCCGATTATTTCGAGTTTATATGCCACATTGCAGGTACAATATGTCTAGAGCCAAAATTATGGAAAAAGATCAAAGGAACAAAATTTGGCATGAAGAAAAGAAAGAACTCAATTCTGCTAAAACTGCAGAATTTGTTGTTGTCACGGTCGTCACAAGGGTCTTACGACCGTGACGCGCCCTTTAAGGTCTTACGATCGTCACAAAGGTCTTACGACCGTGACGCGCTAAACAATGGAATTCTGCCCGTTACACACATGTCACGATCGTAGGCTTATTTAATTAATTTGAATATAATTGAAGATGTGCCAACGAATAGAAAGAGTCTTCAGAGACTCCTATAATCTCTCAACCTCAACAACGCCCAGTCTCCTGGATTTTCTCAACAACTGAAGAACCGAAGCCCACGTTCTTATTCTTCAACTGTCAAATTTCTCTATAAATATCAAAGAGTCAGTTGAAGAAAGGACGGAGTTTTTGATTGCAAAATTTGTGCGAAAGCTCTGCCAATTTCTACACCCATTTTTTTACAGTATTTGTTTTTTTCTCTGCTTTAGTTTATTTTCCCTTACCTAAATAACAATTTCCAACATCAGGAAATTGTTATCGCATTTATTTTCTTTTAGCCTCAGAATTTAGTTACTCTATTTTAATTTGGATGCTCCAAGCTTGCTAGATTGTGGAAGAAGGAGCCAAAGAGTTTATTTGTTCAGGTTTTAATTTGCAATTAATATTAAGTTTTATTTATTTATGTTAAGTTCCTGTCGTCATTATATAATACATGTTTTAATGTCTATTAATTTCATTTTGTGTTTGTCTGTTGTTTTAATTAATATGAGTAGCTAAATTAACTGAGTCGGTATGTAATAAAGCAACCAAACAGATGAATCGAATCTAAGCTAAAAATATTTACGAACTTATATTCTGACAGTGACTTTTTATAATTAAAAATCAAGCTTTTTGTTACGAGAGTAAGAGAAGTAAAATAGGCTAGGTCGAGACCACAAGAGTGTGAGATTTTAACCGGATAGCTAAAGTTAGGCATTCGATTTAAATACAGCGAGAGCGCTTTAAAACGAGTTAGACTTATTAAGTTTTCAAAAATTATTTTCTAAACACTTATGGGCTAGCGAGAGCAAACATAGGGCTTTAGGAGTATGATCTGAGATAAGACCACGAGAGTGTGAGTCGAGGATTTTTAAACTGGTAATCTCTACAGAATTATTTGAGTGAAACATCTTTATAAGCTTAGACTAGATTGATCCGCATAGGTTAATATTATTACATACCGACCGCCTTATCATTATTTCTTTAATTAAGTTTAGTTTCCCGTTTTTAATCCCTAAAACCATAACCGTGACAAATTTCTGCCATAGCTAAACTAGCAAATCTTCTAGCACTAGAGTGATTACAAAGTCCCTGTGGGTTCGACATCTTTTTATTACTATTGCGATAGGCTGTGCACTTGCAGTTTAGATACCGTTAGACACATTAGGTCTTCGCACATCAATATACCAGGGAAAACGGAGTTACCCCAGTAGACATCCTGACTGACGTACGGTACCCATGCAATGCGAATGGTAACATCTCATGCCAATCCTTGTAATGACGACCATCTTCTGCACAATCTTCTTAATATTCTTGTTTGCTGCCTCAACCACACCATTCATCTTTGGTCGATAAGAAGAAGAATTATGGTGTTGAATTTTGAAGTCCCGACATAGTTTTGTCATCATCTTGTTATTCAAATTGGAACCATTGTTAGTAATGATTTGCTCGGGAACTCCATATCGACAAATGATATCTCTTTTTAGAAACTTGGCCACCACTTGGCGAGTGACATTGGCATAAGAAGATGCTTCGGCCCATTTGGTGAAATAGTCAATTGCGACCAAAATGAAAGGGTGGTCGCTCGAAGCAGTAGGCTCAATTTTGCCGATCATGTCAATGCCCTACATAGAAAAAGGACAAGGAGATGACGTTGAGCGGGCTTGGAGGTATATGCACTTTGTCTGCGTAGATCTGGAATTTATAACATTTACGGGCGTATGAACAACAATCAGCATTCATTGTTATCCAATAATACCTTGGCCTTAACAATTTCTTAGCCATCGCATGTCCTCCTGCATGAGTACTGAAAGATCCCTCGTGGACTTCCTACATTAACATGTCTAATTCCTGCTTGTCCACACATCTGAGCAAGACCATGTCAAATTTCCTCTTGTATAAAACACCGTCGGTGTTTAAGAAGAAACTAGCAGCAAGTCGCCTTAAGGTCTCCTTGTCATTGGAAGTTTCCCCAGCTAGGTATTATTTGCTTTCCATAAAATGTTTAATATCATGATACCAAGGCTTCTCATTAGATATTGCGTCTATAGAGAATACGTAAGCTGGTACATCAAGCCTGGAGATGTTAATTCTAGGGACATAATTCCAACACATGACTTTGATTGATGAAGAGAGCGTAGCCAATGCATCAGCAAATTGATTTTCATCTCGTGGTATACACTGAAGCTTTACTGTTGTGAAGAACGTCAACAGTCTTATGGCATAATCCCTGTAAGGAATTAAGTGTTCTTGATGTGTATACCATTTGTCGGTAATCTGGTTTATCACGAGGGCGGAGTCTCCGAATATATCGAGGGTCTTAATCCTGAGATTAATAGCCTCCTCTATTCCCATAATGCACGCCTCGTATTCCTCTTCATTGTTGGTGCAGCCAAAAGTGATTCTGGCAGCAAAGGGAAAATGAACACCTTCGGGAGTAATGAGAACAACACCAACTCCACGTCCATTGATATTGACTGCCCCATCAAACATCAACTTACATTTGGATGTAGGGTCAGGCCCCTCCTCCGAAAGTGGTTCCTTGCAATCTCTTGCTTTGAGGTACATGATGTCCTCATTTGGGAAATCAAATCTCATTGGAATCGTCTTCAAGGGTTTTTGTGCAAGATAGTCTGAAAGTGTACTTCCATTGATGGCTTTCTGAGAAGTGTATTGGATGTCGTACTCTGTCAGCACCATCTGCCATCTAGCAACCCTTCCAGTTAACATTGGTTTCTAAAAAATGTATTTAACAGGATCCATCTTTGAAATTAACAAGGTTGTGTGAGTCAACATGTACTGTCTCAGTTGGCGAGCAGCCCATGCCAAAGCGCAACAAGTTTTCTCGAGCAGTGAATAACGGGATTCACAGTCGGTAAACTTTTTGCTAAGGTAGTATATTGCATGCTCTTTTCGACCAGACTCGTCATGTTGTCCTATAACACACACCATTGATCCTTCTAGCACAGTTAAATACATGATTAATGGCCTTCCTGGAACTGGAGGCATTAGAATTGGAGGTTCCTACAAGTATTATTTTATCTTTTCGAATGCTCTTTGAAAATCCTCATTCCACCTGACTGCCTGTTCTTTTCTTAGAAACTTAAATATTGGCTCACATGTGGCTGTTAGGTGAGATATGAACTGAGCGATGTAGTTCAATCTCCCCAAGAAACCATGCACTTCTTTTTCAGTTCGCGGTGCAGGAATATCTTGTATTGCTCTAACCTTTGCAGGATCTACCTCAATTCCTCTTTGACTAACAATGAAACCCAACAGCTTACCAGAACGCACCCCGAAGGTGCACTTGTTTGGATTTAACCTCAAATGATACTTTCTCAATCTTTCAAACAACTTCTTGAGGTTAACCAAATGATCTTCTTCATCACGGGACTTGGCTATCATATCATTCACATAGCATTCAATTTCCTTATGGATCATGTCATCAAACAAAGTCACCATTACCCTATGGTACGTTTCCCCGACGTTCTTCAAACCAAAGGGCATGACCTTATAGCAGAGTGTCCCCCAAGGGGTGATGAACGTTGTCTTCTCCATGTCTTCCGGTGCCATTTTAATCTGATTATAACCAGAAAAGCCATCCATGAAGGAGAATACCGAGAATTGAGCTATATTATCCACCAATACATCAATGTGAGGTAATGGGAAATCATCCTTTGGACTTGCTCTATTCAAATCCCGATAATCAACGCACATCCGGACCTTGCCGTCCTTCTTCGGTACAGGTTCAATATTAGCTACCCAAGGTGGGAAACTAGTCACAACAAGGAAACCGACATCCCATTGCTTATGAACTTCTTCTTTAATCTTTAATTCCATGTCAGGACGGGTTCTTCTAAGCTTTTGCTTGACATGAGGGAAATCTTCCCTCAATGGCAGCTTATGCACAACGATGTTAGTATCTAAACCTGGCATATCTTGATATGACCAAGCAAAAATATCCACATACTCTCAAAGCATGCCAATCAATTATTCCTTTACCTTGGCCTGCAGACTGGTCCCAATCTTAATTTCCCTCTTTACGTCCTCAGATCCAATGTTGATGACTTCAATGTCTTCTTGATGAGGCTGAATAACCCTTTCCTCTTGTTTCAATAACCTGGATAATTCCTTGGGGATTTCACAATCTTCTTCAACCCCTTCATCAGCATGGTAGATTGGATTATCAAAGTCATACTTGGTCATAGTAGAAGAGTTATCAGAGAAATCCGAATGATTGACTCTGCACAAGGATGTGCTTATTTCAGATTCTGCTTTTTGAAGAATGAACAAAATAAAAACAAAAGCATTTCCATTTTTATATTTTTTGTGAAAAATTTTAAAAAAAAAAGAAAGAAAAGGAATGCAATTTGTATAAAAATGTCCTTTATTCATGGTAAAATTAACTGCATAGAATGCACTTGTGGCCATACAATGGGTCCATACACCTTAGGCATAGTGTAGGACTTGATATGCAAATGAATAAAAGGAAAACAGGAAAAAATTACTCTGTAGGACCGGTGACGTGAATGGTCTCTTTAGCAAACTAGTTCTGTAATTCTTCTCCAGGAGCACATGGGCACACCCAGTTGTCCAAATCACAGTCGTTGTCAGCATCTTCGTCCATGGCACACACATGATTAGGGTCAATCATCCCAACACTCTTGAAGTTCACTTCCTTGCTATCCTAGGACCATCCAGCCTGTCCTGGTTGGTATCCAATGCCAAACTTATATTCTTATTCTCAACCTCTAGTAACCTGCCCCAGCCTTGGGCCTGTCCTGACTGTACCACTTCCTTAGCCTGCTTATACGAAGAGATAGAAGTCCTTTCTTTCTCACTTCTCTAGAACATAGAAGTGGGAGACACTGAACTAACATTTACTGCTTCAAACGCCTGGAATAGGGTTTCATGGATTTCTCCGTCCATATCAACATACTTAAAAGTAGACAGGTGACTAACAAAAATATCCTCTTCACTACAAATAGTCACCACCTGTCCGTCCACCACATATTTTATCTTCTGATGAAGATTAAACGTTATAGCTCCAGCAACATGAATCCAGGGACTTCCCAACAAACAATTATAAGCCGGCTGAGTGTCCATCACATAAAAGATACACTTGAACACCTGGGATCCAGTCTTCACTGGCAACTCTACCTCTCCAAAAACAGACCTTCGAGAGCCATCAAAATCCTTTACAACCAAATCACTAGGTCGGATAATAAGACCATCAACCTCGAGTTTCATCAGAGCCTTCTTTGGCAGCATGTTTAGGGAAGAACCTGTGTCAACCAAGACATGTGACAGTGCAGCGCCTTTGCACTCCATTATGATGTGCAAAGCCTTGTTGTGGTTCCTTCCTTCTATTGTAAGGTCTCTATCGGTAAACCCTAGCCCATGGCTAGCGTTTAAATTGGCTACTACATCTTCTAACTGGTTAACGGTAATCTCCTGAGGCACATATGCAGATTGCAATACCTTCAACAAATCTTCTCTATAGGCTTGCGAGCACATCAGCAGTGATAGTATTGAAATCTTGGACGGCGTTTGATTCAGATGCTCTACTATCTTATAGTCACAATTTTTTATTATTCTCATAAACTCTTCAACTTCGTTTTCAAAGACATTTTGATCCGCATTCGGGGTTACCACCTCTTCATTAGCCACTTGCTTGCCCTTAGCTCTAGCAGCTGCTTCAGCTTCGTCGTTGTTTCTAAGAGTCAATGGAGCAAAGAATTGCCCACTTCTGGTAAAACCTCCCAAGCTTCCAACACAGGCAACAACAGGGTTTATAGTCACAGACTTACCCTCCAACTTTCGTCCTTGCACATACACATCTGACCCGTAATGCCATGGCACAAATTTGTTATCGCCGTACGGTACAGGACCAGGCGTAGTAATTGTAACAGGACTGACCTCCTATGGCACATAGATTGTAATAGGATCTCTCCGGGCTAGGGCTGGCATGTCAGCTGGATCATAGAAGATAGTCACAGTAGAAACATGGTCGCTTTGTTTGTTAACTCTGTCAAACTGCAATGTCCCTTCATTTATCAAATTCTGCAGCCCTGCTTTCAACTATTCACAGCCATTCACAGACATATCACATTCCTCACAGTCAAAACCACATCCAGGGAATTCATACCCTCTTAACAACCTTCTTTTATAAACAATAAGGGAGTATGCACATCCTTTATATCCAGGATCAAATTCAAGCGTTCCCCACCTTCCACAACATTAATCCTAGCCCCACCATGATTAGGGATAGGATTAGAATTGACATTTGGTGGCAGTGCAAAGTTAATAGCTTTTTAATCTATCAGATCTTGAACTTTATTGTGCAACGCCCTGCATTTCTCTATTGAATGTAAGGAGCTCCTGAATGGAAAGCACATCGTTCATTAACATCATACCCTGGTGCAAGATCTCCTTGTGGTGGTGGAGCCAACGCCCTCAGCTGAATCATATTCAAGTCTATCAACCTCTGCAACAATGATGTGTAGGTCATGGGAATAACTTCAAACACACAATCAGCAGGGTGATGCTGACGTTGTTGGCAAGGCCTCTGCTAAAAATTGTTGTGTTGTTGTTGTGGTTGAGGAGTAGGACTGGTGGGATTAGTGATGGCTTCCACGCGGTCATACGTGTTTCTGTAGCCACGACCCCTTCCTCTTCCATAGACAGCATTCGTCTCCCTGTCTCTCCTTCTTTGGCAGCCAATAAAAGGTTTTCTTGATCCTGAAGAACTTCCAGCTCAATTTTTTTGGATTTTACCCATTTTCAACAATGTTTTGACCCTCTCCCCAGCTATGACAATATCATTAAATTTAGTCGCTGAGCATGACATTGGACATTCAATGAATACTCCTTGCAACGTACCCATGAGCATATCAGCCATCTCATTTTCTAGTAGTGGAGGTTGTACTCTGGCCGCAAGTTGGCGCCATCTTTGAGCGTATTCTTTGAAACTCTCTTTTGCATTCTGCGGCAGCGTGCGATTTGGAGCCATGTCCAGATTATATTGTTATTGCTTTACAAATTCCTCCGCCAAATCCTTCCAACTTCTGACAGTAACCCGGCCCAGCTTCATATACCATTCCAAGGATGCCCCAACAAGGCTATCTTGGAAATAATACATCCATAGCTTCTCATTATCCGTGTGGGCAACAATTCTCCCAACGAAGGATTGAAGATGGGTTTTTGGGCACGCAGTGCCATTGTACTTATTGAACTTTGGAGCTTTAAACTTGTACGGGATCCTCACCCCAGGTACGAACCCCAAATCAGTAATGTCAAATCCCAGGGAACTCTGGGATTGGATGGAACGAATTTGTTCGGCCATCTCCTCAAAGCGACGATTCATGTCTGCCCCTTGTCCTTAAACCTCATCTAATAGTGTAAATTGCTCATCCTGTCCATCCATTTGGAGGTTGTTCACTCCGTAATTGATAATGGTGACCCCAGGCTGTACTACAGGGATTTCAACTTGGAGGGCGCCAGCCCCATTGCGATTGCCTCCATCTACTTGCCCATTATTCCTAGCTTGATTATTCTCTACCAGCTCGCGCAAACGCTCCTGAGTGTGCCCCATTCCAGCCATGAGGGTCATAAATTGATCCATTATCGTCCTTAAGTCAGCCAAATCTTCCTGCATTTGATCCATTACTCTCTCTCTGTTTTCTTTTATTGGGTATCGGTGGATCTTCTTGGGACCTTTCCTCAGAGCTATACTACCTGAAATCAGAAGAGACGTTAGAAACATGGTAAATGTTCCTACAAAACAAAACACCAAGTTATATGCATGCAATGCAACTATTCATGCTTCCATGGTCAGGCTTTTTGGTGCCCCAGTTTCGGTATTTATCAGGAAACAATCCAGATGGCTTTTGTGGAAATTGATTTTCCATCACGAAATTTCTTTGAGATATATTCAGATCCTGGCGGCTTTGGACAAACAGGTCTTAGCATATTCATAAAAAATCAGAAGACTAAACATGGGAAATCATTATGATAATCAACCTTAAAAGGCAAGAGTAGCAACAACTCCCTAAAGGGTTACAAGTCTTACAAATAAAGTGCGAGAAAAATAAATGAGATTCCTACAACAAGCCTGTAGGTAATCAAAAATACAAAAAAAGACACTAGAACTCTAAACTGCAAGAAGATTCTGCCTCCTCTCCTGTCAGTCCCAACTCTGCCCTAGCTTTCTTCACTTCGGCCCTCAACTTGAGATTTGCAATCTCCTTAAGTGCCTCCTCCAAATCCTGTTGACTCTGTACCAACTGTTGGGTTTTTTCCCTCAGTATCATGTGAAATTTCTCTAATTCACCTTTCTGGTCTTGGATTTTTAGCTTGTACCCCTTCTCTTTCTCTTTTAAATATTTCTGATCTTTGTCCCTCATCTCCTACAACCAGGTGATGGATTGTCTGGCCTCTCTGAGGGTCTTTTGAAGCTTCTTGTGCTCTGCTTCTCTCTTTGAGTCAATCAATCCTCTCCTTTGGAAGTAGGCTTCCCTTCCAGTAAACTCCTTCTCTATAGCTTCTTGGGCCCTTTGTATCTTTTGGAGTTTTTCCTCTACCTCTACTTTAGAACTGGCTGCACGATGATACAAACTAGTCATCTCCAGGTTTTCAACCCTCAACTCTTGTACCAATGTCTCCAGCTTCTTGTACCTCTCAACAGAGACAGTGGCCTGAACAGGTACTTCTTTTGGGTACAATGGAGCTTCAACTGAAAATGGAAGAAGAAAAGTCTCTACACGAGTCTCTAACCAAGTAGCAAAAGGAGGATACGTCTTTGGATTCACTTTCCCAAATTCCTTCTTACCTTCCCTTGTCTTCACTTCCCAAGCCTGGGATGCCTCTATAACCAATTCATAATTCCCTTCTACTGGAAAATACAAGGACTCAGCTAATTCTTCATTGGATGGAGGATTCTTCAGGGGGTAGCCAAACTACTTTCTGGACAACACTGGATTGTAACTTATCACTCTTTCTTCCTAACAGAGGTACATTAGGAAGTTCACCACACCTGGTAATGATCTCTTTCCCCACTAAATCTTCGTTGCATCCCTAAGCGATGTCATCAGAAGTTAGCCCCATCAGTCTTCTAGCCCACTTCCATTACTGCTTAAGATCCTTAAAGGGCCCTAACTTTGGAAGTCTCTTTGCAAACCACTCAGCAAATAAGGGTGCACAACAATTAACATACCCTTTTCTCTTTTCATTTCTGTGATGGACACTGTAATAAAAATCCCATAACAATGTGGGCACTGGGTTTCCTTTGATGAAAATAGTGATGGCCTCCATACTGACCCAGCCTTTCTCCCCAAGAAACAAACTTGTCCCATATACCATCAAGGCCAATAATGCACTGAATTCAGACCATTTGTTGCCCAAAGCAAAGACATGGGTTTCTGTGATAAGAAATTCCAAGGAAAACCCTTTTCCTTTACCAGCTTCCAAGCCTATCTTCACCCTAAGCATACTTAGATGGAAAGCACCTGCCATATCTTCGTACGGAGGAACCCTCCCTGAAGCATAATAAGGAATGCTCTCTTTGATAGGGATCTTCAGCATATCAGAAACTTCTTCCAAGGTAGGGGCTAGAATATAATCTGGGAAGACAAAAACTCTTAGCTGAGGATCGTAGAATTGTAACAAGGAATGAAGACCATCTATCTGATCAACAGTTGGCTTGTTTATGTAGCCCAAACTCTTCCCATACCAACTTCTGAAATCTCCTAACACCTTGTCATTCATTAAACCCATCAGTTTCTGAATACCCTCAATTTCTGGTTGAGGGAAATTATAATGCATATTCCTCTTTCTAGGAGCCTCTCAATTTCCTGCCATTTGGATATAGAACAATTATCAGAACTGGGTGCAAGATGCAAGTAACTACCTGAAAATGAAAACACAAACAGTTAATGCGAGTATGATGTAATGCAAATGCAATGCAGGCATATGATCAACATTTGGAGTTGTCTGGATACTGAATATTATAGCCAAGTGACCGGGATCCTTTGAATAAAGCCTCATGAATAAGAACTTAGTCTCAAATAATCCCAGATCAGATCTCAGATAACTCAAAAACTCTAGAATCCAAGTAACCATATCAAGTCATAGGATTGTACTGATAATGAGGTATGATGAGGTTAAGGGCTCCTGCAAACCTGTAATCCCCTCCCAATCTCACGGGTGGGCTCCGGGTTAAACATCACGGACTCTCAAAGCCGAATAGCAATAATACGTTCACCATTTCCGAGAAATGGCTCGTGACTAAATCAGGGAATCGGTTAAGCATTATGTACTACTCAGGGAGGTCTCAGCATGAGTCCGGGAAAACAAGCATCCCTTATAAGTCCCCAGCTTCAAGCGTTGTAATCGAGAAACAATAGTACATTCAGCCCGTAGGATACATTATTATCATCATACGACCAGATGCTTTGACTTAGTTCTTATAAAAGAACCAGGCCATCCTATGCGAGTTCCTAGTGGGCCCTCGGGTGCGAATGGGTTTTCCACAAAATATGGTCTTCCTTTGTCACCACAGGAGAGGGATGTTTCCACAAAGGTCCTTAATGATCGGTCCCCAGATGCACATAACTATCGAGGTTATATAATGATCCAAGAAAGATTCCTACATCAAAACACTTCCAAGACGGTCGCAAGTCTGGGTGCGGAACTCACTACTACCAACATAGCAAGATGCCATGAAGCCAAAGTGACTGTCCATGCTAAGTCCTAGGGTGCACTCGAGCTCCTGTTCCGAGCTCATCTTACAGTAACCCCATCCCACAAAAAAAAGGAAACCAACACAGCCAGACAATCCAGTATAATATGATGCATGTGAAAATAAAGACTGAAAGTAATAAATAAATGTTGTAAAGTAAACTGTAAATAAACAACAATAAAATAAACACGCAACAGCAAACAATCAACACCCAATGAAATAGAAACACACAAGCGCTAGGAGAGACTCTCAAGGGAACCAGAGATACTCTGGTTAGGCATTCCCCATCAGAGTCGCCATCTGTCGCTCCCTGGATTTCCATCCTGGTACAAACACGAAAGTGGCGTGGTAGAAGGTAGAGTAGCCAGCCAAGCATTTTTATCCCAAAGGAAAGGGAATGGTAATGTTGCACAAACTAGGGAAAGCAAGGAAGGACAAAGGTCCTAAGAACCAAAGAACTGGGTTCGGGAGTCGGTTACGACCTGAGAAGGTATTAGCACTCCAGATCGTCCGCTGTACCCGACGGGATCCACGCTTACAAAGAAATTGTTTCAAAGGGTGTAAGAATGAAAGTTGCTTCAAAGAAAAGGAACTGAACTGGATAAAATAAAAGAAAGGGGAAAATGTAGGGAAAATAAAAGAGTTCTCGAACGGGCCCTACCCCGCTGCCTACGTACCTCATTTGGACATGAGGATCAGAGTTGTCGTAGTTCCCCTAACTAGGGGTGGAAAAATTGCTTGTGTTTTAAGCTTGAACTGCTTATGTCAATGCTCAGGTGTTGCAGGCTCCGACGACGAATGCGTTACCATCTTGAAAAATGACAAGTAGGAGCAAGTTCGCACGTAAAGATTGAAGGTGATGAGAAGAGAAGTCCCGAAGTAGACGCTTATTGTTTGTCTAGTGTTTTTTATAAGTTTTTTATGAGTGTGGCACAAGGAAGTGAACTCAAACTCTTTTCCATGGAATGTGTACTTTCTACTACATTCCAAGATGGAATAATAGAACAAGCACACCAAGTAAGGAGAATTTATCCAAGACTTGTTTCCAAGGGCAAGGGCCTAAGTTCACTAACTTGTTGAACTTATTAGATGTTTTAGTGATTAAGAATGAAGAATTGTTTTTTATGCTTTTCTTGATGAGGATAGTCTCATGATCATACTTGTACATCATGCTAGACAAGCCCACACTATTCTAAGATGGAATGAATATGAGTGCCCCATGGAATAATTATATACACAAGCAACCACTTCTTTATTAAGTTTTTTTTATGGTTTTTGTTTTGAGATGAGAAGAGAAAGAAACAAAAGGATCTTATAGGTAAAATCTAATGGGGAAAGTCTAATCCTAATGTTATCATGCAATGGTGGTCCTAAGGTTAGTGTGGTTTGAAACCTATCCTAATGAAGAAGGAAAGAAGAAAGAAGGAGAAGAAAGAAGAACTAGAATACAACTTACTCCTCTAAAGGAGATAAGTTGTTTCTAAAGGGGGAAAAGATGAAGTTAAACACAAGATGGAATAAGTCACATCACAAAGAAAAATGAGAAAGAATAAAGAGATGAGATGAAGACTTGAAATATGGATATCATCCACACTTCACTCACCATGATCCCCTACAAAGAAAGGTTAGATCATACACAAGTAATAAAAGGAAACAATTAAAACCAAAAGATAAATTTAAAACATCACAACCAGAAGTATCACACACCATTCTCATGCTATGATTACACACACAAAACCAAGAAAGTATTAGAGCAAACAATTCATCATGAAACAATTCAAGTCACTATGAAAGAAAAGAAACACTTATGAGATGACACAAAGCATACAAAGTGAACAAGCATGATACAATTTAAGATCAGAACCCTATCGTATCAAAGGAGTGTCTAAACAATAGAAGAAATCAAGAAAGGGAGCACACAAGTTCAACATGAGAAGCAACTAGGCCTAAGGAGTGAAGTGAACATACATACACATGTGAGAACCTTTAAGAACGAGTACTTCCAAGAAAATCAAGATGTAAACATTATACAAGGACCATAGACTTATACACATGTCAAGAGAACTCTAAACATCCTATAGGAGTTGGCACAAGTGCCCTCCTACCCTAAGAAGCAAGCAAGTAGCAAGAAAGGACACAAATTAGGGCAAGTAAGCAAGAAAATTCATATTAAATCCAAACATCACTCAAAAATTCCACAATTAAACACAAGTGTTCCTTAGACTCATAAAAACAACATGCCAAAAGGATAGGTCCAAAAACAGAAGCAAACTAGGGTAATGGTGTTCCTACATTTCAATTAGGGTTTTGAAGATCATGCACAAAGAAACTTTAAAAAATTCAACTTAAAAATACCTAAAAATAATGAGATAAATCACTAGTAAACTACATTATGTCTATGATCCAGAGCAACAAGAACCAAGTCAAAATTCAAATCTATGATCAAAATAGAAATTAATCAAGACAACATGCATTTTTTAAAAGAATTAAAAGGAATATTAAACTAAATAATTAATTCTAATATGAAAAATAAAAATAAAAAGAAAATAAAAATATTCAAAATTAAAGAAAATTAAAATTGATGTCCATGATTTTTTTGATGATTTTTTAGAAGCCTTTAGCTATTTTTAAAAATCAGAAAGCAAACAAATAATAAAAAGAAAAGAAAAGAAAAGAATAAGCAAAGGAGGTGTAGATAGTAAGGGAACTCAGTTCAATTAAATGGGCCTGCAATAGAGGAGGGTGCAAAAAGCATTCTAAAGCCCAAAGAACCAGCGCATATACACAACATTATGGTGAATATTCAATTAAATCAGGAAAAATGCCAAGCCAATAGATCAAAGCAATGCATCAGATTCAGTCAACACACAAAGCCAAGTCGACACATCCAAACACCAGACGCGCGCGTACATGATAACTAGCATAGGCTCACACACATAAGGAAATATTTAAACTAAACCATAAAATAAAAGCATGTGAGTGAGACAATGTGTTTTTAATGTGCTGGCAAGGTAATAAGCGTCCAGATCAAAACATCCAAGGGCCAAGAGACATCTTCTCCAAATTCAAATTCAAATTTTTTTCCAGAAACCAGCGAACGGAGCCCTAACTCTGGCGCCGGAAAATTCATCAGCATGAACAAAACATCACTAAAATTCATGAAACTATCCAGATCAATTAATTCAAACACGCTGAGTACGAATATGCCATCGGATTCTTTAATAGATCAAAGGATAATGCAAATCATAGACCAACATTTCAACACATCAAACTGAAATTCACCAATACAAGATCATTTTTCAACCTATTTCAAAAATAAAAGCATCACCATAACCAGCAACAGAAGCAGAACACAATGCCTACATTCAAAATCAGTTTCAGATCTAATAATTTTGCACTTACCTAAAGATTGCAGTGCACGAATTAGCTTGAGACAGGCCTTCAAATGATGCAGATCTTCCTCTTTTACCACCTCCTTACAAAATAAATGCAAAAGAGTGATTGAATTTTACTAGATCTGGAGTTTCAACCTCAACTACTCCTAACTTGCACCTTGAGAAATCTTCAGATTTAGCTTGAGAGAGTGGTAGATTTATGATCCATGGAGCTTGAGGATGAAGAATATGCAATTGGTTTTTGAAATGATTGAGTGTATGGGAGAATTTGAAGCAAAATGCTTGTGATGCAAAAACTTGAGAGTGGTGAAATAAGGAGCAATTATGATGATTCAAGGGCATGCTTAGCTTATATATCATGTGAATGATCACTGATTAGGGTTTAAGGAAAAGTGCACATGAGAATAATGTGATAGAGGTGATTTTGCAAATTGGCATGAGATGTGTGTTTGCACTCTTTTCTCGTGCTCTCTCCCTTTCCTTTGCACATGCTGATCACACATCACTCACTAATCACAACTGAATTAATCATAGCCATTAGATACACTTGGGTCATGCCTTTGATGTGAATTTGCATTTTTGCACTTTATGAAATACTCCTTCATCCATGCACGATTTTTGAGGTTTCTTTGGAGCAAAGTCTCTTTTATACAATGCATTAGGATACCATGACTTTATTTTGCCCATAAATCAGCTTGAAAACGAAAGGCAAGGCATTTTGCAACTTGGTGGAAAATTTAATTTCAAGTAGAACCCTAAAAAGAGCTTAACTTCAAATGATCATATCTTTCAAACCACACATACTATGGGAATGATCTTTCACTTTTTGGAAAGGGGGCAAAACTTGCCAAAAGTGGAAACTTTCATTATAAGTCACATGCCAAAAATGGAAAGTCCTTCAAAACCTCTTGATTCTTGATTTTTGTCACCACCAAACCTTTATTTGACCTCAAGGACATCCCTTGACTTGAAAAATGGGATTGGACCCCTTGAATCCTCACAATTGACTTCTTAGTTGCACAGTTGACCAATTTCTTCTTCCACAAGTAACTGATGAATTGACTGATTTCCTCAATGAGTTTTCTCACCAAATTTCATCCCTAGGCTTCAAATACAATAGTAAGGACTTTTACCACAAGAATTGGTAAAAAAATACAATATATCCCTTCTCAAAAGCAAAACCCTAATTTAGGGTTCACCTGTGTAGGAAGTGACTGCATCCATGATCTTTTAGTGATCCTTCACCCTTCTTGGCTCTTGTAGGAAACTTTAAGGTTGTATAGGGCATGAGGAATCTTTGGGAATCCTTTTCAATGTCAGTTGGCCCCTTGCTTTGGTTTGTAGTCTCATGAATTCTCAGATGATTAATCATATGCCCTATGCTAGAACATGAAGATGTTATGCTTCATTTTTCCATGCTAGATGCTAAGGATATTAAATGCTTATGATGATTATAATGTGGACATGATGATAAAAGGGGGAAGGGAAATTTGGGGTGTTACAACATGAACCTTGGAATTCCTTGAATGAATCAATTAACTTGGGAAATCCTTGATCAGGTAAATTTGAATTACTTGCGGATCAACTTCGACTTTTGTTTGTGAAATTTTACTCGAGCTGCAGGACTACTATTTTTGGCATTTTCAATTGTTCCAATACTTGAAAATGTTAGTGAAAGAAAACAAAATATTTTTATTTTTTAATTAATGGTTAGTAAACATAAACAAATAAAGCAATTAAAGGCAACAGTGATCCCTTGTGAGCCATAAACCTACACCCGAGAAGAATCGAGCAAGCAGTGAAATCTCGTTTGTATGCCAGATGCGGATGAAATGCAAAGAAAACTTAGGGAAAAAATTAGGATGTTACAGCTGCCCCTATTTAAGTTTCTTCAATCTTGAGATATGAAGATTGACATCTTCGTCTCTGCAAGATGGGAGAGACTTAAATACAGAAAACCCATTTTTTGTCCTAAGGGAAAATGATATGAATATGATATGCAAACCCAAGATATATGTGCGGAGAACACGACCACTAGAGGAAAGAAAAAGCTTGGGAACACATAAGAAACACCAAAAGAGTTTACCAGGAAAATAAATCACTGGATAGCTAACTCGACTTGGGGAAAATATGATATAATTAAGGTAAAAAGTTCAACAAGGAAGAGTAAATACTCTGCCAGGGAATATCAACCAAACAAAGTATTTGAGTCCAAAAACGGAGGAATACCGAGTTGGAAAAGAATCATCAACTACCGGTTTACTGGGTAGGAGCAAAAGTGACGAGCTTGATTAACTTGGTAATATTACCCACTATCAAAATAATTTATAGCTTAATTCCAAAGTAATATACTCAAGCTGGAGAAAATATTGCCCATTATCAAACAATGATAGTTTAATTTGAAAGCAATAAACTCAAAAGGAAAGATTACCCACTATCAAACAGTGATAGCTTAATTCCAAAGCAATCAATCAAATAAGAGGGGAGAAATATTACCCACTATCTCACAAGTGATAGCTTAATTCCAAAGTAATATACTCAAACTAGAGAAAATATTACCTACTATCGAACAACAATAACTTAATTCCAAGGAAGAAATATCTCAACTGGGGAAAGTTCCATCCAGATAATAAGTTGGGGAGGAAACTAAATCAAAAATCATCCACGAGGAACAATCTAATTTGAGAGGAAGACAACACACATACTCTGTGGGGAAAATCCACACCCAAGAGCATGGAACAATGATAAATGCAAGAATGCAAACAAATGATTCCATGCTTATGCATATGAATATGCTGACAAAATAGACTTAAAGACGAGCAACGGGTGACATAAACACCACAACAACTGGATACTCGGCTAATCCCAATACCACAATTCTGGGAATCATGCTAGAGATTCAATTTGAAATCCTACAGGGGAATATTAAAAGCCATCAAAGGAATAAAATCCTACTTCAAGGCATAACTCATACTGAGGAAACGTTGCTATGGATTCAATCCACAAAGCAATCTTCAAGAATCTGTTAAGGATAACATCAGAAATTCCACTATGAGAGGATATTATGTTGGAGAAACACCAACAGCACAAAATTTTCCATACTCTTTGGGGAGATGAGGGAAATGTCCCCATTAAACACTGATGGGGGAGAATTATCTTCACAAACTCAGTTTCGGGAAACAAGATGAAGATCTAGCAGGGATGCAAATAAAGCACAGCCTACTGGAGTATCAAACATCAAACATTAACTCTGCATAGGGATACCACCCTGCCGAGGAAAGGTAATAATTTTTCGGGGATGGGGAAAAGCTTCCACAATTCCTTTCTAGGGGCATAAGTATTCTTGTTAAGAATCAAACTCTGCGAGGAATAATCATTATATCACTCCTACTTTGCTTGGGGAAAGGGTGCAAGACTTGTTGAGGACCACATAAGAATCTGTTGGAAATCATCATACGCAGACCTACTAGGATCTGTGGGAAAGATATATAGAGATCATTCATCACTAGAATTGCGGACCCACATGGAGATACCAGAAGTTAACATCATAACCAAAACACAGTTACGAGGGATTTAAAATCAATACCCACCATCAAGTGAAAGAAAACCTCTAACCTGACCTCTATATCAATACTTATTCTAGGGGATATAATCAACTCAAGCTAAGGAATAAGAACTCAAATGAGGATTCCCAATGCTTCTCAAGTCAAATATAAACTGCTAAGGAAGAGATCAAAACTCAGCTGGGGATTCTTAAGAACATCCTTTCCAACAATTCTTTTGGGGAAGACATTGGAACTCCAACTAAGAACATTTATATAATCCATGTTCATACATGTTGTTTGGGGAGCAAAACATCATTATTATCAACATGTCAGGACTATTCAGGAATTCCATATGGACACAATCGGATCAAACCCTGCTTTGGGAGAGACAAGTTACACATCCAGACTTTACCATCCCTGGAATCACTATTGATATCATTTCTTTGTTCACATATCAAAAGAAAAATGTTTTTATAATCTTCAAAGATTAAATTTATTAAATTTGTTTCAAAAATCATCATCAAAAATAAATTGAAATTTTGTCAACATAAACAATATAAAGAATTGCAAACAAATGGATAAAAGCTCAAATTCATTGATAGAATGGTTGTCAGCAAATGGCATGACTCCATGGATCATTACAAGTTTAAAAAATGGTAAATACATGGAAAATGACTACATTGAAATACAATGATCACTATTCTCCCGGTTAACTTTGAACTCCATTGTGTCTGAAACTTCGGTCAAGGATGAGTGAATGAGAATCTTTGATGGGCAATTCTTCTTAGGGATAGAATCTGAAATCCTCGGTTGCTACAAGTAATCCATTCTATCGATGCAATTACTTGCCATGATCATTAACTTTTGCCTAGATTTCCCTTTTGGGTTTTCAATCTATCGGGATAATTATTTTTGTTTATGTCTCTAATTTTTGCCTGGACCGCCCTTTCGGGTTTTTAATCCACTGAGACGCTCATTTTTTCCTAAGCCACCCTTTCAGGTTTTCGACTTAGCGAGTTGTTCTTTTATTTTTTAGGCGAAGTATTTCTTAACTTCATTCGCATTCACAAGATGAGTGATCTCCTCACAATCCATAGTTGCAAGAATTAATGGACCGCCAGAGAAGGCTTTCTTAACAACATATGGACCATCATAGTTCGGAGTCCACTTGCCCCAAGAATTTGTAATGAAAGACTGGATATTTTTGAGCACGAGTTCGCCTTCTCTAAATACACGAGGTTTGACCTTCTTGTCAAAAGCTTTCTTCATTCTTTACTGGTACAACTGACCGTGACAAAAAGTTGTTATTCTCTTTTCCTCAGTCAAATTCAACTGATCAAATCTACTTTGACACCATTCAGCCTCAGTATGGCTTCCATTAGAACTCTCATTGATGGGATCTTAACCTCGACAGAGAGCACTGCTTATGTACCATAAACAAGCAAGAAAGGGGTTGCCCCTGTTGAAGTGCGGACAAATGTACGATACCCATGCAAAGCAAAAGGGAGCATCTTATGTCAGTCCTTATATGTCACAACCATCTTCTGAATGATTTTGTTAATGTTCTTATTCGCAGATTCAACAGCCCCACTCATCTTCGGTCTATGAGGAGAATAATTATGGTGTTGAATATTGAATTCTTCATAAAGCTCTTTCATCATCTTATTATTCAAGTTCGAACCATTATCAATAATGATTCTATTCAGAACACCATATCTGCAGATAATGTTATTCTTGATAAACTGAACCACAACTTGCTAGGTCACATTAGCATATGATGTCGCTTCCACCCATTTGGTGAAGTAATCAATGGCCACAAGAATAAAACGATGTACATTCGAAGCCTTGGGTTCAATCATACCAATCATATCAATTCCCCACATAGAGAAAGGCCACGGGGAAGAAATCATATTGAGATGAGTTGGTGGCACATAAATCTTATCAGCATACACTTGGCACTTATGGCACTTTTTCACATACTTGCAACAATCAGATTCCATTGTCAGCCAATAGTAACCTACTCTCTACATATTTTTAGCCATTGCATGCCCATTAACATGAATACCAAAAGATCCTTCATGAATTTCTTTCATTAACATGTCTACTTCGTGTCTATCCACGCATCTGAGAAAGACCATGTCAAAATTCCTCTTATAAAGCACATTTCCATTAAGGAAGAAATTGCTTGGCAATCTCCTCAAAGTCCTTTTGTCTTCATCGAATGCCCCAAGGGGGTATTCCTGACTCTGGAGAAAACATTTAATATCATGATACTAAGGTTTGTCATCATGGACCTCTTCAACTGCAATCACATGTGCCGGTCTTTCAAGCCGCATCACCCTGATCATGGGAACATCATTTCACTGGTGCACCTTTATCATAGAAGTTATAGTTTCCAAAGCCTCTTCCATCTAATTTTCATTGCGAGGCACATAATGAAACTTAACTTTAGTGAAGAAAGTTGATATCCTCCTAGAATAATCTCTATAAGGGATCAAGCGGGGTTGATTATTTACCCACTTACCCTTGATTTGATTGATTACCAAGGCATAATCTCCATACACATCAAGATGCTTAATTCTCAGATCAATAGCTTCCTCAAGACCCATTATACATGCTTCATACTCAGCTTCATTATTGGTACAAGGGAAATTCAACCATGTAGCAAAAGGAATGTGTGAACCATGAGGCGTAATGATCATTGCCCCAATTCCTCTTCCGCGTGCATTTACATCACCATCAAAAACTAAACCCTATTGAGATCTAGGCTCCGACCCTTCCTCAATCAAAGGTTCATCACAATCTTTCATTTTCAAATACATCACATCCTCATCTGGTAAATCAAACTTGATAGGATGGTAATCATCAATCAGTTGATGTGCCAAATGATCAACCAAGATACTACCTTTTATAGATTTTTGAGTTTGGTACTCGATATCATATTCTGACAACAACATTTGCCAACGAGCAATCCTCCCAATCAAAGTAGACTTTTCAAAGATATACTTGATTGGATCCATTTTAGAGATCAACCAAGTTGTATGATTCAGCATATAGTGGCGAAGATGGTTTGCAACCCAAGCTAAGGCACAACAAGTTTTTTCAAGCATGGAGTAATGAGACTCACAATTAGTGAATTTCTTACTCAAGTAGTAAATGGCAGATTCTATTCTTCCAAATTCATCTTGCTGGCCAAGCACACAACCCATGGAATCTTCCAACATAGTCAAATACATAATCAACGGTCTACCTTCCACCTGAGAAGACAAAATAGGAGGTTCAAGTAGATACTCTTTAATATTTTTAAACTCCTTCTGACAATCATTTGTCCATACACAACCTTGGTCTTTCTGAAGCAACTTGAAGATCGAAGCACATGTGGCAGTCATGTGAGAGATAAACCTCGAAATATAATTCAAATGGCCCAAGAATCCTCTTACTTGCTTTTCAGTTCTTGGAGTAGGCATTTCCCGAATAGCTTTTACTTTATCAGGATCAACTTCAATGCCTCTTTAGATGACAATGAAACCTAACAACTTTCCAAAACATACACCAAATATTCACTTGTTCGGATTCAAACGAAGCTTAAACTTCCTTAACCTCTGAAACAACTTCAGCAAATGTTCAACATGATCCTCTTCAGTCCTCGACTTAGCGATCATATCATCAACATATACCTCAATTTCTTTGTGCATCATATCATGGAAAAGCATGGTGATAACTCTTTGGTATGTCGCACCATTATTCTTCAATCCAAAGGGCATCACTCTGTAGAAGAAAGTTCCCCATGGTGTAATAAATGTGGTTTTTTCCATGTCCTCATGTGCCATATTAATTTGATTATAACCGGAAAATTCATCCATAAAAGAGAACACATCAAACTTACTTGTATTATCTACCAACACATCAATGTGTGTTAATGGAAAATCATCTTTTGGACTGGATTTATTCAAATCTCTGTAATCAACACACATTCGGACTTTTCCGTCTTTCTTTAGAACGGGCACAATATTGGCAACCCATTGAGGATAATTAGATGTCACAAGAAAACCTGCATCAATCTTCTTTTGAACCTCCTCTTTGATCTTTATTACCATATCAGGATGAGTTCTTCTCAACTTTTGCTTCACAGGTGGACATTCAGGCTTCAGCGGCAATCTATGCTCCACAATATTTGTATCAAGACCTGGCATGTCTTGATAAGACCAAACAAACACATCAACATATTCTCTAAGAAGCTCTACCATCCTCTTCTTAATGTCAGAACCACTCCAATCTTGACATTTTTCTTATCATCTTCAAAACCCAAGTTGACTATTTCCGTAGACTCTCCATGAGGCTGAATAACTTTCTCCTTGTGCTCAAGCAACCGAGAAATATCATCCGGAATCTCTTTAACATTTTCTTCCTCAGCTTCGAACACAGGGAAATCAAAGTAGGGAGTGTGCACAGGATCATTATTTTCAATGGGTTTATCAATCAATCTGCACAATGATTTTCTTTTTATTTTAGAGTATGAACAAAAGCGCAAACATCATGCAGATAAATAGTGGTTATTTTTATTTTGGGTTTTTTATGTTACCATTTTTCAGAATAAAGCAAAAAAGGAAAAACACATATGGAAAAACAAAATAATATTTTATTGATGATGATAAAATTTGAATCAAAGCCCGACAAACATCACTTTCACCTTGGGCAGAGTGAGAGGATTTTTGAAAGAAAATAAAACAAATTACTTTGAATTATGAACAAAAGAAGGAACATTAACAGCAATCCAGTTCTTACAAATCTTTATATGCGTAATAAAGTTAGGCATTTCTTCATCTTCTTCATCTTCAATGATGGAAGCAGCGGAATGATCATTGATAAACCTAGCACTTCGGAATCCTTCCTGAATAGTCTTCGGGTAATTGAGAGCCACTCCTGGTGCAAAACCAATACCAAATCCTTCTTTGTTGTTAACAACATCAATAACTCATCCCCAACCGTCATACCGACCAAATTCGAGTACGCGCAAAGCATCCTTAAGAGAAGACATAGGCATAACATTCTTCTTAGCAACATCATCAACAACAGAAAGAGCCTAGAATAAAGTTCTCACCTCTTCTTCAACATCAATATAGGAAAAAGATGACAAATTTCTCACTAGTATCACCTGTTCACCACCAATAGTCACTAATTTCCCATATTTCACAAACTTCAGCTTCTGATGGAGAGTAGATGTCACAGCTCCTGCCTCATGAATCCAGGGTCTTCCAAGGAGACAACTGTAAGCAGTACGTATATCCATTACTTGAAAAGTAATTTGGAATATAAATAGTCCAATCAAGATAGGAAGATCAACTTCACCAATCACAATTTTCTTCAATCCATCAAAAGCTTTCACAATAATCCCACTATGCCTCATGGGAGCACCTTGGTACACATGTTTGTACAAAGTCGACTTCGGCATCACATTCAGAGAAGACCTAGTATCAACTAGCACTTTAGACATAGCATCTTCCTGACAGTTCACTGTAATATGCAGAGCCAAATTATGGTTCCTTCCTTCTTCAGGCAAGACATCATCATAGAAACTCATATTGTTGCATGATGTGATATTAGCCACAATACTATCAAACTGATCAACAGTCACGTCATGCTCAACATAAGCTTGATCAAGAATCTTCTACAAAGACTTCCTATGAGCCTCAGAGCACATCAAGAGTGATAAAACTAATATCTTCGACGGTGTATGCAACAATTACTTAGTAATGTTGTACTCTCTCTTCTTTATCAATTTTAGCGCCTCATCTTCACTAGCTTTCAAACTGGAATCATTAAATTGACATGATCGGGCAACAATATCCTCAATCTTCTTACTCGCACTTGTATCTTTAGCTCTCTTCGGAGGATCCGAAGCATAAACTATATCACTTCGAGTAACCTTTGTCACATCAGCAATGCTAACTACAGACTTCGGAGAAATAATATGAACTTCCTTACCATTTTCTACCATTGTAGCATTATACCGGTACAGAACAGCTTTATCAGACTCATACAGCATTGGACCAGGCAAATTGATCACCAATGGAGTAACAACATATTTGCGACTATCAAAAGAAATAACCATATTCCCAGGAACAACCTTCTCAGGGATATTGAACTGAGGCACAATAACATTCACTTCATTATCATACTCGTCTTTTTTCGTTGTTACTTCAATCAACTTATCATCTATCATCTTTGAATGTATCTCTTAACAATACACAACCACAAGGGTTCACTGAACAAAGGCAACATCCAACATAATCGTGATCAATATCATGATATTCACTTAATAAAACATGCATCTCAACCAAAGACCTTCGAATATGGCGGACCTCATAAATCTTGAACAAACTAGGACAACCATTAACCATGTTCACAGACGTATTACCATGCTGCGGAGGTGGATTTGTCTTCACATTTGGATTAACATCATTGAAAGACAGAACATTGATCCTTATCAATTTCTGCACTTCAGACTTCAATGGATAACAATTCTCAATATCATTCCCCGGGGCACCTTGATGAAAAGCACAGTGAGCTTCTAGCTTGCACAAGATTCTTCTCAATCAGAGATGGATGCAAATTTGTATACAACATTGGAATGGGATCAAAATTCGTCTTAGCACGAACCTGTTGCTTTCCACTCTTTTTCACATAAGGCTATTGATAACGAGACTGATACTTTGGAGCTACCGGCACAGTTGGAGGCACATTAACAATCGGAGTTACAGAAGCTACATATTGCCGATGACGATTCTCACGACCATGAGGTTTTCTGTAACTTTCACGAGACACCACATTAGCCCCACCTTCTTTCTTTTTACCAAAGTTGAACCTCTTATAACTTGAGCCAGTACTACTCTCTTTTCTCAACCGTCCCTCATGGACACCTTCTTCTAGTCGCATCCCCATACTCACCATTTCAGTGAAATCAGATGAAGCACCACAATCATCTTCTCATAGTAGAAAGAACTTAAAGTCTTCAAAAAGATCTCCATCATCACTTTCTCTTCAAGAGGAGGAACAATCTGAGCTGCTAACTCGCGCCATCTCTATGCATACTCTTTGAAAGTTTCTTTATCCTTCTGGGACATAGCACAAAGCTGATCTTTGTCCGGTGCCATATCAACTTTGTACTTGTATTTCCTAACAAAATCCTCTCCCAAATCATTGAAAGTCTTGATTTGACTATTATCCAAACTCATGTACCATCTCATGGCTGCACCAGTCAGACTATCCTGGAAGTAATGAATCAGAAGTTGATCATTGTCTGTCTGAGAAAACATCTTTCTAGCATACATAGTCAAATGACTTAGAGGACAAGTATTTCCTTTATACTTCTCGAACTCAGGAAGCTTGAACTTGTGCGGAACCATGACATTAGGAACCAAACAGAGATCATAAGCATCTTTACCAAACAAATATTTATGACTCAAGGCCTTCATCTCCTTATGTATTTCAACAAAACGACCTTGAAAATCATCAAATATTTCAATCAGACCAGCACCTTCATCGGGCTCAGCATGATAAATCATTTCATTATGGTGTGGAGTGTAATACCCATATACAAAAGACATACATAAAGCATATTTTTCATATATAATATTAGAAATTTGGTACTAAAATACAAATAAGTTCTTAGCAACGCATTGTATAAATATAGCCACTACAACATAAGGTACTAAGCAAGGCTATAAAATAATACAAAATGTTCAACTACAAAAAGATCTAAGAACTAGATCCGAAGATCTCAAAATCTACAACGGAAGACAAGCCATCAACTAGTAGGGATAATCAAGTCGCTTTATCCTTACCCTTAACGGAACCTGAAGTACCTGAAATAACAACATCAACATGGGGTGAGTTAAAACATCTCAGTAGATTCCTTGTCTTAGAATTCTCTCGGCTCTAAGGCTTATTCTTAAATGAAACTCGCACGCTTCACAAACCAACTCACACAAGGACCAAGAACAAAGGGGAACTAAGGTCCACACACGATCTCAAAGTACAAGAAGAGAAATGTCTACCTCAAGTCCTTACGGATGCTCTAGTGAAACACATAGTAACCACGTTGAGACTTACACGAGACCTTACGGAGGAATTGACATAGCACGCTCTTCAATCTTTACGGATGCTTCCCGTGGGACTAAAGGTAACCCACCTCAAGACTTACTCAAGATTGACACATAACTAGCATAACACTTGCCTCAAGTCCTTACAGATGCTTCATGTGGGACTAAGGACAACCTACCTTAAGGCTTACTCAAGACCTTATGGAGGACTTATATTTTACACATCTCAAATCAACGCCCATGCATACACAACGGATACCTCAAGTCCTTACGGATGCTCTAGTGAAACACATACTAACCACTTTGAGACTTACATAAGACCTTACGGAGGATCCTAAAACAAAACATAAATCATGATTCATTCGAGTTTAAGGGGAAACTAGATACCTCACAAGTAGTACATTTCTCTATTTCCATTAACTCACACTTTCCATTTTATCAAGTTTAGGTCATTTGAAAAAGTCGGGTAAAAGTCGGCTCAAAATAATGTTTCTTGATCTTAATAGATAGATTATGCCATTAGCTTCAAAACGATATGTGGAATGTTAAAAACGGATACCCGAATCAGGAGTTACGAATTAAATACCAAAGTTGGAACCTACATGTCTCGCTGAGCGAGCTCCCTCTTGCTGAGCGAAAAACCTCCTGGAACTCTCGTTGAGCGAGCTACACCAGTTCAGAAACTTCCAAACCTACGGGAAAATCACTCTCCAACCCAAAATCACTCCCAAACATCAACCAATGCAGGAAAAACATAATCAAACATGTTCATAAACATCATATGAGTATTTTAGTTAAGTTTTAATCGAGTTTTAACCGTTAAACTTCCGATTATTCTTAGATTTTCCAATTAAGCCCTAACCACAAAATCTCTAAAACTCAACCAAAATCAAAGATAAAAGTTTCTAACTAAGAACCCACCTCGGGAGATGAAGATTGGCGGAAAGATTGAGTTGATTCGACGGACGGATGATCGAGAATGAGGAAATGATGTTTTTGGGGTTTTTCTCTCTTCTTCTTCTCTTCTCCTCTTCTTTCTTCTTTTCTTTCCTTACTATCTTTCTCTCATTCTCATATTCTTTCTATATATATAAATATACATAAAACTTATATTTTTATCAATGGGTCAAAAATTAGAGAGTAACCAAAAATGTCTCTCAATCCGATATTTATAAAACCTCTGAGTCAGCTAATGTCAATTAATAAAATAATATCCTGTGGATTACTCTATTTAGTTCTGTTAAAATTTCTTAGAGTATTCCGGAATAATATTATTACCAATTAATATTGTTCAGAGCTTTAAATAAAATACGGGGTATTACACGGAGTAGTGTGCATCACAGGCGGTGCAGTAGTCATCATTGGCTGAAGAGTATCAATTACAGTAGTTTCATGAGGAGGAGGAGTATGATAACCAAAAGGAATGAAATCAACTAGCATACCCCACGGTGTGCTAGAAGACGTGCACTAGCAAGGAGAAATGACAGTTTTAGCAGGAATCGATGCATGAACAATCTCAGAGATGACTGCATGCTGAATCGGAGAATTAGGAAGAGGGGTGGCTGATTCTGAGCAACCACCAAGCTTTCCATTATGGAAGTGATCCTTTCCAAACTATCTTTTAGAGATGAAACTTCCTTGCGCAGCTCGCAATTCTCTTATTGTAAGGCTTCCAACATCTTCCTTCGATTATCTCGAGTATCAACCTTGTGAGTCAGCTTGACAGGAGAACTGAATGAATACTAGGAAACAACATAAGATCCATGCACAAATATTGAGAAGCAAGACCAATGCGGGCATGATGCATGGTATGCATATGCAGATACAAAGATTTCAAAGGACTATAAGATAAATTGCAATATTTATAAAAGAAACTCTTTTTGAAGTACTAAAAACGCATTCTCATTAAAATCAAAGTAAGGATTACAAGTGAAGTACAAGTCTCAATAATCCTAATAGATGAGAGAAAAGTAAACTAGGGCTAGGGGATCATATATGAAGAAGATCCAAATCCCGGCTGGAACTTCATGTGAATTCTCTTAATTTCTTTCTTGTATCGAATCTCCATGTCTTCCTATCCTTCATCAACTGGTCAACAATGGCCTTCCAAGCACCATATGTAGGAGGAATGGTAGATGGAGTACTAGAGGAAAGTAAACCCTTTCTTGGCCTCTTCGTAACACTCCGCTCAAGTAACTCAATGAGATCATCTTTCTCCTTCAGTTGCTCTTGCATCGTCGTCTTCTTAAGTATCCAATATTCTTTCTCTTTCTTCATCTTGTCCAATTCTTCTTGAAGAGCAACCCTCTCATCAATGGGAGGAAGAAAAGCGAATAATGGGAGTATAGGAAACAAAGGCTCCTCGGGTGGATAAGGCATCTTGAGCTTGGAACCCCTGGATCGAACCCACTGGATGTAATACTCGAAGGGAGTAATGTGTTGTCTTCCCAATTGGCCCTTCTCTTTCCGAGGAACCGCATGCCAAGAATGAGCAATCATTTTCTTCATTTCTACATGATATACACCATTAAGAAAGAAGAAACTGGATAATGAAAGGTTGCTTGGTATGTCCTTCAAGCAATATCCCAATTGTCGCCTAGCAAGAATAGGATTGTAACTAATTCCCCCACATGTACCAAGAAGAGGTATATAAGGAAACTCTCCACAACCATCAATAAGCACTCCAGTATCATAATAGGAACAATACCAAGTCATATCCTTATGAGAAAGAGACATAATCCTTTGAGACCATCTTCGTTTCTCTCTATTATCTTTGAAGACATCGGACTTTGGTAGGTGAGAAATAAACCACCTATAGAGAAGAGGCGCACAACACACAATCTCTCCATCACCTTTGGAGACCATATGATGAAAGGCATGATACATGTCTCCAAGAAAAGTAGGTACCATATTTCTCTTCAAGAATATCTGAATGGCACTCTCATCCACAATACCATCTAAGTTAGGAAACAAAAAAAATCCCATAAATGAGCTAAGCAAGAATAGCCTCAAATGTATCCTTATGACCCAAAGTAAGAGAAGTAGAAGCTTTCCTTATTAAGAACTTAGCATTAATACCACGGACACTCCCTTTTGGAAGAAACTTCCCACTAAGATCGGACTCTTTGAGAAAAAGGGCTTTGGCGATGACTTTGGTCGTAAGCTCCTTCTCTAAACCACTAAAAAGAAATTCCTTTTCCCAAATAGGTAAATCCATCCAATGAGAGTACTCCTCCAAAGTCGGCACAAGCTGATAATCAGGAAAGGTAAAGCAATGATGCAAAGGATCATAAAATTGAGCTAAGGTAGGGAGAATCCCCTCTGGTACATTGGTATCCAAGATAAACAAAAGCTTTCCATAACATTCCCAGAACTCCAGTGTGTCAACCACTAAAGCTCCTAGCTTTCTCAACTCTACCAGATTAGGACTCTTGAAACTGTACTTCCTTGTATTCCTTCTTTCAACATTCATAACCATAGACATCTGAAATTTGCAAAAGTACATATGAGTCCCTTGAAATCTCAAGAACAATGCTTATGAATGCATGAGTGCATGTATGCAACAACCACAAACAAGATCACACAAAGCACACGGGTTTAGGTTCTGAGTTACGAGCATGAAGTCAAGGTAGCAGAACACCTCCCACACAGGTAAGTACTAAGGTTTTGTCTTCATTGTACCTGTAGAAAACCAAAAGGGTGCTAACAGAGGTGCCTGAAGTTAATAATCATCTTTAGAATATTATTGGTACATTGGATTACTCCCCAACCAATAACATTCTTAAAATCGACCTCGTCCGAGTGTAGTATCGCGTGACAACCACCTTAGGTTTACACCTGGATAGTTTCCGCACTACATTCCTAAATTGGCTTGGATGGGTTAAGGGTTCTATGGTCCTCAGTATGATCAGCTCAAGGTCGAAAAATAATTCCATATTACGATTACTCATTATGGCATTAATAATCCAAGAGACCCTAATGTTGGTGTATAAATAGAGTAAGGGTTTTGTTATCGATCCACAAAGAATGTTTTGTGATATTTAAGTCGTTCTACATTTGCACTAGTTTGAGACTTAAGGTAACAAAGGGGTTTTGGTTTTGGTATCAAAAGTAAGATTTTCGCATTCAAATAAATTCTATAAGTGAAAAGTGTTGGATAATAAAAGATTCTAAAAAGCACATGCCAAAGTTAGGGTTTGATAGGTCCATTTGCATATATAGTTTTAATCAAGTGACAAACTCTAAATAAAGATAAACATATTCACAATATCCTCTCAAAATGTTTATCTCTAACACATAATGTGGGATTCACCATTTTGATCCATTGATTATCTCTCACTCAATCTATCAAAATGGTAACATTTAAGTTCAATATAAAGTGAACACCATGTCCCATAACTATCTCTAGATTATGTTCTTTGGGTGATGAAAACTTAGGTCAAATGTTGAACATATTTCTCAATCATGGAGCAACACAAAAGATATTTCATAAACACAAAGTTTTCACCATATATTCATCATCAAGAGTTCTTACAAGATGATCAAATCTTATACATAAAAAATAAAGACCTATCACCTTCTAACCTTGACATATAAAGGATTTAGCTCTCCATTTCCATGGAAGCTTCAATCAAAAGAAAGAAATGAAGAAGAATGAACATCAATGACGATCTCCCGACTATTGATGCCCCGATTCTTCGAAAACAAGGAAAAATAATGTTTTTGGTGTATTTAGGTATGAAGTGTAAAGTTACATCCAAGAAAAATGAGGAACAAATGCTTAAATACAAGCTGAAAAACGCACTGCTCGTTGAGCGAGCAGGAGCTTGCTGAGCGAGCTATCATTTAAAAGTTAGACCGCCATAGCTCGCTGAGTGAAAACCCTCCTGGAAGTTGTCGTTGGGAGCTCGCTGAGCGAGCTTGAAGCGAGCTTGATTTCTTCAAATTCTTCCAAAACTTCAAAAAGAAATTCTCCATGCAATCCATTCCTTGTTCCAAAGGTGCAACCTAAAATTACAAAAACAAAAGTTAAATAAGTGATATTATTAAAATGCTTAAACTAAACTACGAATATACGAAAGAAACAAAGGGAAAAAGCATTAGAGATCCAAATAAACTCTTGAAAAGTGCCAAAAATCTACTAGATAATTACACTAATTTGCACTTATCAACTCTCCCCAAATTGCTTCTTTGTTTGTCCTCAAATAAAGGTGAATTTTTTAAAGAGAAACAAGTGCAAACTAAACAAAAATAACCAAGCCAACAAAGATGGTTCAAACCCAAGGTTTTGCTTACAAGTAATCCGACTTCTCCAAGAATCACAATATAATCATGAACTAACTTCTAAACACAAATAACAATCTATCAACAAAATCAATGAAATGTTCACATGAGAATCACCTACACATTTAACTAAACCAAGCATCAATATCTACACGGGACAAATCACTCTCATGTGTAATTTTTGCTAGCATCCGGAACAATTCATGTAAGTATTTAACAAATTCACAAAGAAAATCAAGGAAACAAAGATCTCAAGGACTTTTCAATGTTGAAATGGGGCAAGGGTTACCAAGAAAGGGATGAATATAAAAGCCAATGATTTAAAATGGGTTCAAAGGTTTTTGAAAAATGAAGAACATGCCAAAATGAAATCAACCAAATTTTTTTTCAAATCTCCCTAACTTCCCTTTTCCACACTTTTCTCTTCTCTTTTTTTTTATGGTGCCCACACTCAAGAATCTTTCTTTTTTTTAAATACTCTTTTCATTTTCGGGAAACTCTATCTTAGAGTGAAATTTTATTCTTAATTCATTTTTCTTTTCTCTTCTTTTCATAAGAGGCACCAATTCCATCCTTTCTTTTTCACACAAACTACTCTCCCCAACTTAAGATTAAACAATATATCATGACAATATTATTCAAGAAAAAGTGTTCAAACAAAAGGGGTAAAGTGTATACAAAAAGTAAAACAAACTAGAATGAACCACAATGTATTTTTCTTTTCAATTTCACAAAAAGGATTACCAAAGGATGGTAACTCAACACTTTTACCGACTCTTATGATTCATTCTAGTTGTGTGAAGGCTCAAAATCGGTTAGCAAATTCTCACACTACTCACCGGGTGACTAAAGCCTAATGAAATGGATGGTTTTTCTCAAATATCAAACAATGCCTAGATCACTTCAATGTTTCCAAAATTTATCAAAGAATACAAAATACAAGCATGAATCGAACGAGTTCACAATAATTACAACAACACTAATATTTGTGAATAGTGGAAGTCACTCACTATGTGGTTTGTCCTAATTGATTCTTATATGAACACTTATGCAAAATGAATAAAACTTGAAATTTGTGGAAAAAAACTAGTTCATGTACATGTTATTTTCTAAAAAGTACGAACGGAGTACCTTTTTCGGGCAACTTAAGGAAACATATCATAACCATCAAAGAAAGGTGAAGCACAACAAGCTTTGAGCAACAAAATAACACTTTCTTCCACAAAAATACCACCTTAAACTTAAGAACAAACACAAAAATTTGTACAAAAAATAATAGAAATAAACACACTCGCCCGGATGTTTACTAAATCATTAAATTATTAAAATCAAAAGCATCCGCTCGGATGTTCACTACATCAAATCCAAAGTATATAAAAACAAAACACATTCGTCCAGATGGTAAAATCCAAATATCAAAACACATCCGTCTGAATGGTCAAAATCCAAAATAATCCAAAATCTCTACAAGATAAACCTAGAAATAACATAAAGACAGAAAATGGACAATCAAATCGTCCAGAGGTCACTCGGAAGAGCTAGAACCACCATCATCAACATAACCAACATCCTCAGCACCTGTAAGTATCCATGGATCTCAAGGAATGTCCCACATGAGGCTCTCGAATCATCAGTTGCAGCTGAAGCATAGACTCATATATAAAATCAAGAGAGCGGTGGTGAGATGCATGCATCGCCTAGTTAGTGGCAGCATCAACACCCACACCACCCCCTCTTCCCTGAGGAGGAGCTGAAGCAACAGGAGTAGTCAACAATGCAGGCTCACAAAAGTTCATGCAGTACTCATCATCAATCTTTTTCAAATTAACATTCCCAGAAGACAGAAGAGCAACACCAGCCTTCTTACAGAGATCCATAACCAACCCATGATGCGAGATTGCACAAGACGCTCGAGAACCGAACTCGGTACCACATTAGTGGCAACCCTCTTAAGCTTAGAAGCTATAATCCAAGCAAGATCAATAGTCTTCTCCTCTATTATGCAATAAATTAGGGCAGCCACTTCAATGGTGATGTCTGAGACATGGCTCCTAGATATCAAGTTATGCAAAACAATTGTCATTACCACTTTAACACGGTTGTATAAGGCTCCCCGCTTGAAGCGCAGTGGCACTCCAGAAGCACTTACCTCGTAAGTATGATTTCGCCTATAGATGCGCTCCTTTATGACCTGAATGTTCCAAGTTCTCCTTACTTTCATCCAATCGAAATCAAATAAATTGTCATCTGGTATTTGAACATTTTCGCCTAGGTATGCCCTGATGTTATCCCTTGAGAAGTTTATCTCTTTGCCTCTCATCTAGATTCTTAAGGCAAAGGTTATTCCTTCAGGACCAGTCGAAAGGGCGTTCGTAAAGAACTCCCTAACGATCTCAAGATGGTACTCAGGGTGAGGCTCGCAGAGGATTGCATAGTCACCATCCTCCATTAGTTGCTGAACAAACCTGTACACACCTTCCGGATTCAAATTCACAATGCGATTAGGCCAAACATTTCTCCTATCAAGAAGCAGATAATGCTCATGGTGAGCAGGAGTCAGGAACCTATGTCGGTCGAAAGTGGGAGCAGAAGAGTACCTAGTAGACGAACTTCCGGTGCGACCTCTCTTCGAACGATGAGGAATCTGAAACAAAAGACCAAAACAAACAAAAATCGAAACACAAGCAATCCGATCAAATTAGTTGTTTAAAACACAAACAAAAATTCCCTAAATTACTAATTAAACACTAGGAACGGCCCCATAAACTTTTAAATCAATTCTGGAAAGGGGAATTTTTATGCAAATTCCAGGTCTCGCTCAGCAAGCTCTGCGATTTGCAGAAACATTTCCCAACTCTGCAGGGGCAAATTCCTACACCAAAGAGCATCCACTAATAATCAACACCACCCACAAAGGTTCCCCACAATAATATAAACCCTAACTATCAAATGATTTCAAACATTTCTCAAAATCTTGCCCTAAATCCATATTCCTCTACCCTAAACCACATGCAAACCAATTTATCTTTAAAGAACAACAAAACATGATTGTAGAAGAGGAATTAAACCTAGGGAAAGCTATGATTCAAGAAGAAATTTCCAAAATTTCACAAAAAGAAAATCCGAAATTAAAGAAAAAAGTGACAAAAAACACTTACCTTGATGACTTAAGTTGTAAAAATGAGAATAGAGCTCCAACAATGGAGGATGTGAGCAAGATGGAAGGGAAGAACAATAAGGAATTTTTGTTGGAAAACTTTTGAATCTTTTATGAAAAAGTGCCTAATAAGGCAACCCTACTTGTTTTTCACTCTTCTAACTCTGAACTGGGTTGGGTTTGGCTAGATGGGCCCAGTTCAGCACATATTTTTTTTTCAAAATTCGCAAAGCTCGCTCAACGAGCAAGGAGCAAGTTGAGCGAACAACATTCTAGAAACGCTCGCTCAACGAGCAAATTCTCGATCAGCGAGTGCAGAGAAACTTAAACCACTTCCAGCATCACAATATTTACACCAACAACTTCTAAAATACTCCTACAACACATATTTAACATTGAAAATAATAAAAACTTACAAAATGGGGTGCCTCCCAATGATCGCTTGTTTAACGTCGGATAACCTCGACCGTCCACAATAATCAATGATCATCGAGGGCAACAGATTTGTTTTCATGATCGAAGCTACCTCCAAGGTAGATTTTTAGACATTGTCTATTAACCGTCCAACTATCTGTCTTTTCCATGTCTTCGATCACAACTGCTCCATACTCCTCAACCTCTTTTACTCAGAAGGGTCCTGTCCACTTACTTTTCAACTTCCCTGGAAAAAGCTTCAACTGGGAGTTGAAAAGCAAGACTACCTGACCCGCTTCAAATTCTTTGAGCCTTATTTTCTTGTCATGGTATTATTTTACTTTTTCCTTGTACAACCAACTTGAATGATATGTGGCATCTCTCATTTCCTCCAGCTCACTCAACTGTACTTTTCTTTTTGTCCCGACCAAGGTTGGATCAAAATTTAGAAACTTCAAAACCCATAAAGCCTTGTGCTCCATTTCAACCGGTAAATGGAATGTTTTTCCATAGATAATTTGAAATGGAGTTAAGCCTATTGGTGATTTGTATGCAGTGCGATATGCCCACAAGCTTCGTATAACTTTTGAGACCAATCCTTCCTAGACCCCGAAACAGTTTTTTCCAATATCTTTTTCACTTCCCTATTGTCGCTCCCGAAGATTTGCATCTCGGTACAAGCGTGAATGGTCGGTGAAGAGAGAAATGAAGTGAAGATGAGTAGAGTCGCCAGCTAGGCATTTTTATCCCAAAGGAAAGGTAATGCTGCATAAACCTAGAAAGATATGGATAAGACGGTTGCGAACCAGAGAAACTGAGAAAGGGGGTTGGTTACAACCTGGGAAGGTATTAACACCCAGATTGTCCGTCGTACTCGACGGGATCCACGCTTAAAAAGATTGTGTTTAAAGGGGTAGTGTATGTGCTATCTGTGTGCAAAAGCTGGAAAAGGAATATACAAGTGTCAGTGCAAAAAAGGTGAATGCTCAGGAACTGAGGCTTTTAAAGAATGCTGAAAGAGGGGGATGACAAAGAGACTTTTTGTTCGATAACAGTTAAGTTATGCCTACGTATCCTCTCGTGCAATGAGGAAGTCAGAACACCGTAGTTCGACTCAAAGAGACTGAAAGATAAATTGACTGTGAACTGCTTGCTTGTCTATGCTTAAGTGTATGACTCGTCTGGCTCGAGTGCTAACTGTCTTGCATTAGACAGAAGAAGCGAGTTCTCGTTTGTGAGTGAGTATGATGAGAAAAGAATCCCGAAGGAGACGATTATTGTTTGTTTTTGTGTTTTCAGTCTTGTTATTGTTTTTGGTGTTTTGCATAAGTTAATGCACTTAAGCCTAAATCAAGGGCTTGTAAACTCATTATATCCTCCCTGATTAGGGATAATGAGAATACTTAAGTATGAGATAAGCATCTCAACTTAATTACCATGATGATGTAGGATTAAGATCATTGACCTACTTGTGATTATTTAGATGTTTTTGGTTTTTTTGTTTAGTTTTATGTTAAGTAATGAGTTTAATCTCTAATCACAGATTAGTGAACTCATTACACCATCCTAATAGAAGGATAATAGATGAGAACACTTAAGATGAGGAAGATACCTCAACTTAATCCATGGTTAGGGATTAAATTAATTATATAACAAACCTTTATTAAGTGGATTTTAATTAAGGGATGAGATTAAGAAATGAGTTTTATGGTTTGTAAGACAACTTGAGGGGGACTTGTCCATTAAACACTAGGGTTAGTCCTTCTTAACCATAAAGGAATAATTAGAACCCTAATGTAAGGCCCAAGTTACAAGATGAATTCTTAGTGATTATTAAGGTGATTTGATTAAGAGGTTTAAACAAATTAAAGTTTTAACACTTAGGATTAGAGTTATACACTCCATCCTAAGAGAAGGATGCAGGCATAACCCTAATTCCAAAGTCCCAAAACTTTAAGAGTTTAGTCTCTGATTATGAAGATAAGAAGAGAGACTCAAGGAGACTCAAAGGTAAAAACTAAGAGGGACTAATCACAACCCTAATTATTATCATGCTTGGATGTTCCTATGGTTTGTAAGGCTTAAGAAAGATCTTCAAGGAAGCCACCAATGGAAGAAGCAGATGAAAGAAGGATGAAGCAGAAGAATAAGCTACTTACTTCAATGAAGAAGATAAGTTACTTAAAGAAAGAAAGTTAGGGAGATGGAACACAAGTGAACAAGTTCACTTAAGAGACAATTAAAATGCAAATGAAAGAGATAAAGAGAAGTGATAAGTGAAGGCAAATCCACTTCTCAAAGTAACTTACCACCGGAAAATGTTAGCATGAATGCATAAAGTATAAAGCATAAAGAAATGAAATGAAATGAGATGCAATGAGATGAAATTACCAAAGTCATAAGTGTTTATGCAATGTTAATTTCATGTAAGATGATGCAAAGGCATACAAAGTGTGTATGTATGATCATACAAGAATGAGATGTCATGTAAGCATGCTTTCAAGTTTGAAAACACATGAAAGTTAATGAAATGAAATGAATGCAAACCATGGCAAATGAATGAAGAAATGATCAAACGTGGTTCTAACATATATTAAGATGTCTAAAATGACATATGAATTCAAGAAATGTCATGGAAAATTCATGTAAGGATGCATATGCAAGGTGAATGCAAATGAACATGAGAAATTAGGGTTACATGGACATGTGAGATGCAAATGAATAAAACAGAAGCAAATGACATGATAAAAATTTGCAATAAAGCTCAAACAAACCCTAATCCCATACTTGATCACACCCCAAAGGAGAAGGTCAGAAGCCTTACCACTCAAAAGTTATGAATTTCCTAAGTTTCTAGGGTTTTTTGGGTGATTCTCAAAGGAAAATGCAAATCAATTCAAAAATGCAAGATAAATTCAGGAGATAAATGACCTATAAACTACATGCTATGCACAAAACAATGCAAAAGGAATCATCTTCAAACTCTTCTTGGTTAGGCAGAAAATATTTTTTTTAAGTTAGGGTTCAAAAAAGGAAATTTAATGACCCTTAATTCAAAGAAAATTCTCAAGTTATGATCAAACCTTAAAAGAAATTTGTGTGAAGAGTTTGAAAATGTTTCTAAATACAATGGGATGATTCATGATTTTTTGGTGATTTTTAGAAACCTAAATGTATTTTTAATTAATAAAAAGACTTTAATTAATTAAAAATAACATTTAAATATTTTAAAAATACTTTTTATATGCAAAAAATAAAATAAAAATCATTTATGAATAAGAAAAATATTTGAAACAAAAATGCAAAAGGAAATATTTTTTGAAAGCTTTTTGGTATTTTAAATAAAATGAGAAAGAAAAATACAAAGAAAATGAAATAAAAATAAAATAAAGGGGAAGTATGCAGATCCAAGGGCCAGGATTCAAACTCAAGGGGAGGGTAGACTGGCGCGTGAATGGGTGGCTGAGATTCACTCTGACTAATTTTAATTAATTGAATTAAATAAACAGGATTAGGGTTTTAATGAAGCCATCTGGGCCATTCACGCGCGCGGCAAACCTAAGATCTAAGGGTCAGCATTTAAACTCAGCTAATTAATGAGATTAGCCCTAATGACTCTCAGGTGACCGGAATAGTGTTTCGGTCATCTTCTCCGGAAGCACATTCATGCTATCTCACTCCCTAGGCTACCCCAACCCCTCTAAAGCTCCAGAATCAGTCCCCTAACACCCATAAGCAAGAATCAACCATCAAAACATATTTATCATGCATCAAAAACAAGATTCGAATCAAATCGTAAAACTGAACAAAACTTTCAGAAGTTCAATTAATGCTTAATACTCAACCATTTTCAAAACAAATTACATCAGGATGATCAGTGAAGCATGAAGATTCATTTAGAAACTTAAAATTCAAGTTCAGGAAAAAATGTTCTTGAGGTTACCTGAGATTGAGCTTTCAGTTCTTGAGCTTTCTGGACCTTTCTTTGGTGCAAACCAATCCCAATGAGCTTCCTGAGAATGCTTTAATGCTTGGAGTGAGTTTATTTGGCCTCTTTCTGAAGTTCAGTTTTGAGAGGTGAAAAATCGTATTTGTTGTGTGATATGTTTCAGGCCATTTTAATGGTTGGGATTTGTTCCTTAGGTGATGCTGAGTTGAATGGTGAAGAAAGTTTGAAGTTTGAGTGGTTGTGCTATGAATTTCGAAGAGTTGAAGGTATGAAATGATTTTTGGCAATCTGATTCTTGAGAGGTTTTCAGGCTTAAATGTGTTATGGAGTGAGGTCCATAAGGTTCACATAAGTCATGTTGATTGGTTCAGAGAGTTGGTGTGGCATAGTTTGATTTGTATGGGCCAAATTGAAAAACGTCACGATTATGTGTACTTGAAGCATGGCACAGGTCAGAGGTGTTTCTATGGCTTGTCCTGCCTCAGCTTGATTCATGGAGGACCCTTGGATCAATTTTATGCAGCTGGATCACTTAGATGAAGAGATACCATAGGTTTTGCAAAATTCCCTCTTTGAAGTTTCTTGTGAATCAAGTCATGGAAATGCCAAATTCTTGGGCCAATTCTGATGTTTAGAAGTCACATAGGCATGTTATGAAATGTAGAAGTTGATTAGAGGTCATTAGAATGCTTGAAAATGCCATTTTGCAAAATCCCTCTTTGACATGAAACTTGAAATTTTAGGATTTTTGCCAACTTTGAAAGACCATATCTTGAGTTCTAGGATGAATCAAGACATGTTCTTGTACTTTTTGAAAAGGGAAAGACCTAATCTATAACTTTCATGACCAATAATTTTTCATTTGAAGCATTTTTGGTTGAGAAAGAGGAGGTTGAAAAACTTTCCCAAAATGGGAAGTTTCCATTACAAGTCATTTCCATTTTTGGCAAGTTTGCAAATGGCTCAAAATTCTTCAATCTTTTGAACTTCCAACCTTTTCTAAGATCAAATAAAGATCATAGAACTTCATTTTGATGAAAATACCCCTTTGGTTCCATTGTCGGGGGCCTCAGATGCCCTGATTTTGACTTAACTTGCTCAAGAAGTTACCCAGTGAACAGATGACTTCCACAATGAATTTCTTCATCAAACTTAGTACACATGATCCTTATAACATCTTAAGAACATTAGAAACAAGAATGGCCCAAAAAATTGGAGCTAAGGCCTCTGAAACCAAAACCTAATTTTGGTCATCTGTGTAGTGAAAAACCATATCTCTGCTTCCATGCCCTGCCAGTTCTTGTGATCTCTTGACTTCCATGAACTTTGAGGAGTATAATATGATGGTAGAACACACATGGACCCTCTTGGAATGCTTTGAGACCTTTGGGATGGCTCAGATGGATTCTTGGATTGCTTAGATCACAAACCCTTGATGCAGATGAACTTGAACTATGCAGGTGAAACAAATATGCAATGTGATGTGGTATGCTTATGCTTATGCAAATATGAAAGATCACAAGCCATGGTGTGATATGAGGTGAGGGAAAATTTGGGGTTTTTACACCTATTTGACAATTAGGCTTGCCCATTTGATTGGGGATGGTAGGGGGTCGCAACTTTGCGTGATACACCGTAATGTTTTAAAACGCTTTCAAGCGGTGCATTACAAAAGTGTGACCCTCCATCCCTAATCAATACATGAGGGGTTCCAAAACGGGAAAAAAAATTCTTGAGAAATATAATCATCGTTTTGCCATCCGCCCTCGGTGAAGCAATAACTTCCACCCATTTAGAAACATAATCCACTACAACCAAAATGTACTCATTGGTGAAAGACGGTGGAAATGGGACAACAAACTCAATGCCCCAGCAATCAAAGACTTCAACCTCTTTAATATTCTGGTGGGGAATTTCATCTTGCTTGCCTATTCCACCCGATCTTTGGAAAATGTCACAACTCCTCGCATGAAGGTTAGCGTCCTTGAAAATAGTAGGCCAATAAAATCTCGATTGAAGGATTTGTGTGGCCGTCCTAGATCCATTAAAATGCCCTCCATACAGAGAGTTATGGCAATGCCAAAGAATGCTATTAGCCTCATCACTAGTAACACACCTTCTTAGCAAATTATCCCTACAAATTTTGAAAAGATATGGTTCATCCCACACATAATATTGAGCATCCGCTAAGAACTTCCATTTTTGGTTCCAAGTTAGGTCTTTGGGTATCCATCTTATTGCCTTATGATTAGAAAAATCGGAAAACCAAGGTCTAACTTGTACCATAAATAGTTTTCATCCAGAAATTCTTCTTGGATCTCAATTTCCTTTTTGGTTATGTCTACATTTACCAACCGTGACAAATGATCCGCCACCAAATTTTCAGACCCCTTCTTATCTTTTATTTATAAATCAAATTCTTGAAGAAGAAGGATCCATCAGATAAGCCTTTTCTTAGAATCCGGTTTGGTGAGCAAATATTTTATCGTGGCATGGTCAGTGTAAACAACAACTTTTGAACCGATCAAGTAGGAACGAAACTTTTCAAGCGCATACACTATCGCTAGTAACTTTTTTTCAGTTGTTGCATAACTCACTTGTGCTTCGTTAAGCACTTTTCTAGCATAGTGTATTGCATGAAAAACGTTTTCTTTTCTTTGACCAAGTACCGCTCCAACGACATAATCATTTGCATCACACATTAGTTCAAAATCACAATTCCAGTTTGATGCGATGATAATTGGAGCAGTAAAAAGGTTTTCTTTAAGAGCTTGGAAAGATAAAAGGCAAGATTCGTCAAAGAGGAATACTTGATCTTTGTTTAGAAAATTTCTAAGTGGCCTTGCTACTTTGGAAAAATCTTTGATGAACCTCCGATGAAAACCCGCGTGCCCCAAAAAGTTTCGGATTCCTTTGATGTTGGTTGGAGGAGGCAACTTTGAAATAACTTCCACTTTTGCTTTGTCCACCTTAAGACCTCTTGAATACACCTTGTGACCAAGTACAATTCCTTCTTTCACCATGAAGTGACATTTCTCTCAATTCAAGACCAAATTGGTTTTCACACACCTCTCAGGCACCGTTTCCAAGCTCTTCAAAAACAATTCAAATGAAGCTCCAAACACTGAAAAATCATCCATGAAAACTTCTATTGTCTTCTATGGCAACTTCCCAAGGTTGTAACTCTTTAAAAACTTCTAATTCTTTCAAACATTCTTCAAGTTCTCTTTCTTCTTCACTAGTGAGTGTGTCAATTTCCTCACCTAGTGCTAGCTCAATCGGAGTTTCCACATGAATATGCTTTGCAACTTCCATAATAGCTATTTCGGAGGCGTCAATGTGTAAACTATCATGTTTTTATTTTGAATGTTTCATTGCTTCAAATAAATTAAAAGTGGCCTCTTCATTTAGCACCCTCGCTTTCATGAGACCATCATCAACATCTATCATCATTTGGGCCGTCTTCATGAAAGGGCGACCAAGAATCAAAGGAGTGTCATCATCTTCCTCCATGTCAATAACAATGAAATCTATCGGAAAGAAGAACTTGTCCACCTTTACCAAAACATCTCTTGCCACCCCAATTGGGTGAGTAGTAGATTTGTCGACTAGTTGTAACATCATTCTTATTCCTTTGATATCAATGTTATCAAGCCTTTTAACAATCGAGAGAGGTATAACATTGATGCTTGAACCCAAATCAATGAGGCCATTGCCTACAAACATGTTTTCAATGGTGATCGGCAAAGTCACACGTTCCGGATCAGCTTCTTTTTTAGGAAGAGTGCGTTGGATGATAGCACTACAATTAGCCGCGAGAATAATCGTTTCCGGTTCCGTATACTTCCGTCTTTTCGAGAGAATTTCCTTCAAGAATTTAGCATATTTTAGAATTTCTCAAGAGCTTCGGAAAATGGAAAATTAATTTGTAGTTGTTTTAAAATGTCCATGAACCGAGCATATTGTCTTTCATTGTCCTTCTTTGATGGCACATGAGGATAAGGCATGTTTTTAGGAATTTGGTCCATTACTTCTTTTCCCTTCCTCACTCTTTTGTTCACCTCTTTTCTCTTCTTCTCATCCTCCACTTGTATATTTTCAACTATATCCAAATTATCAAAATTCTTTTCAAATACTTCCTCTATTTTTTTCTTTGCCACAACCTCCTCCTCATCACTACATTCTTCTACTACACCATCATTCTTTTCTTTCAACACTTGTTACTCTTTTGGTTGAGCCATCTCCTTCCCGATCCTAGTAACAATGGCTTTGAAATGCTCTTTAGGATTCACTTGAGTGTTGAAGGAAAAAGATGATCCCGATTGGTTCTCGGCTATTTGTTTTGCAAGTTGCCCAACTTGATTTTCTAGGTTCTTTATTGCCACATCATTTGACTTTTGGTTGGCCATAGACATTTGAATAAATTAATTCAATGTGTCTTCCAACTTAGTGTTTGCAATCGGTGGTGGTGGTGGAGCAATATAAGGATTTTGTCGATTAGATGAACTACCGCCATAACCTTGGTTATTTTGGTAATTGCTCCGAGGTTAATATCCTTGATGTTGTTGTTGTTGTTGGTAATGGTGTTGTTGTGAAGGTTGTTGTTGTTGATAAGGATGTTGTTGTTGTTGTTGTTGATACGGATGTTGTTGTTGTCTTTGAAATCCTTGATTATTGTGCATGTAGCTTACTTCTTCATTTCCCGGTGGTGGACAATAACTGGTATCATGATCTCCCTTGCATAATTCACAACTAGCAACTTGTTTGTTCTTTCCCGGATAATCTTATATCTCCTTAAATTGTTGTGGTAGCTTCGACATTTGTTGCGTCAAAAGCTCCACTTGATGAGAAAGAAGCTTGTTTTGTGCAAGGATCACATCATTTGTTCCTAACTCAAGCACTTCGGGCTTTTTCATAGAATTTCCACGATTTTGACTTTTTAAGTCATTGAGAGCCATCCAATTGATTATATTCGTCGCCTCTTCCGCGCTTTTTGACAACAAAGCTCCCCCCGAAGTAGTATCCAACAAGGTTTTGCAATTAGGTTGGAGACCATTTCGAAAGATATGAATTTGTGTCAATTCATCGAATTTGTGGCCCTTACACTTCCGTAACATGGATTTTAAACGTTTCCATGCTTCATTCAAGGACTCGTTAGCACCTTGAGAGAATACGGAAATCGCGGTCTTCGATTCTATAAAACGGTTGTGTGAGAAGAATCTCTCAATGAACTTATCTTTTAAAACATTCAAATCCGTCATTACCGTGGGACTTTGATCTAGATACCAATCCTTTTCCTTGCCAAGCAAAGCATGAGGAAAAATTCTTCGAAACAAAGCTAGCTCTTGGTTTTGATCAACACCCGCCGCCAATGCTATCTCATAGAATTTTGTGAGAAAATCAAATGGGTCTTCGTGGTCCATTCCGGTGAAAGGACTTTCGTACAATAAATTAAGGGTTTCGGTCTTCATCTCAGCTTGTCGGCCATTAAGGGCGTTGTTGGAAAACTAAGCCGTATTGCGAGGACTATTTACACAAGGTGTCGAAATTGGAGGTTGAGGTGGAGGTGGATCCGCCATGAGTGGTGTCAACTGTGGAGTGAGTGGTGTTGACGTAAAATTTGATCCTTGTTCTTGTTCTCTTCTTTCCTTAGCTAGTTTCTTCCTCCGTCTTGTTTTGTTATTCAACTTCCGAGCGGTTCTTTCAATCTCAGGATCAAAAAGAAGTTGGTTTGGAGGAAGCTTTCCATGCATAAAAAGAAGCTGCAAAAACTAACCAAACAAATTAAACAATTCAAGAAAAATAATAAACAAGTCTAAAAACTAGAAACTATTGCGATGCTTATAATATCAAATAACAATCCCCGACAACGATACTAATTTGTTGGTGTACAAATAGAGTAAGGGTTTTGTTATCGATACGTAGAGATTTTTTTGTGATATTTAAGTTGTTCTACAGTTGCGCTAGTTTGAGACATAAGGTAACAAAGGGGTTTTAGTTTTGGTATCGAAAGTAAGATTTTCGCATTCAAATCAATTCTATAAGTGAAAAGTGTTGGTTAACAAAAGATTCTAAAAAACACATGCCAAAGTTAGGGTTTGATAGGCCTATTTGCACATATAGTTTTTATCAAGTGACAAACTCTAAATAATGATAAAGATATTCACAATATCCTCTCAAAATGTTTATCTCTAACACATAATGTGGGATTCACCATTTTAATCCATTGATAATCTCTCACTCAATCTATCAAAATGGTAACATTTAAGTTCAATATAAAGTGAACACTAAGTCCCATAACTATCTCTAGCTTATGTTCTTTGGGTGATGAAAACCTAGGTCAAATGTTGAACATATTTCTCAATCATAGAGCAACACAAAAGATATTTCATAAACACAAAATTTTCACCATATATTCATCATCAAGAGTTCTTACAAGATGATCAAAGCCTATACATACAAAATAAAGACCTATATACCTTCTAACCTTGACATATAAAGGATTTAGCTCTCTATTTCCATGGAAGTTTCAATAAAAAGAAATAAATGAAGAAGAATGAACATCAATGACGATCTCCTGACTATTGATGCACTGATTTTTCGAAAACAAGGAAAAATAATGTTTTTGGTGTATTTAGGTCTGAAGTATAAAGTTACATCCCAAAAAAATGAGGAACAAATGCTTAAATACAAGCTAAAAAATGCACTGCTCGCTGAGCGAGCAGGAGCTCGCTAAGCGAGCTATATTTTAAAAGTTAAACTGCCATAGATCGTTGATCAGTAGTCCTTAGCAGTATATTTCAAAGTGTTTATTTCGTTCGTTTCGCATATTTGCGTTTGTTTTTTAGTCTTTTCATTTTGTTTTCATCTTGGTTTTCATATTTTATCAAGCAGGTCATGTTTCATTATTTTTATCATTTTTACTATTAGTGCGTGTGATTTGGTTGTATTGTCGGTGTGTTTTCAGGCTCGCGGAAAGCCGGTATTCAGACGCCATTGCGAAGACTTCTGAGTGCAAAAAAGTGGTGAAAAAGAGATATCAGAAGCCTGACACGGGTGCCAGTGTCAGGATGTCCACAACAAGGACGCCCTAAGGATGCTTGGAAGCAAATCAGAAGCATGACACGGGTGCCCGTGTCACATGACACGACCCGTGTCATGGCCCCTGAAGATGATGCGTAAGCTTAAAGGATCCAACAACCTGACACGGTTACCCTATTTCACGAAGGCCAGTTTGGGCATTTCGCAGTGTAATTGGTGATATGTTATACTAGGCACGGTGTGGTTTGAGAGGACTTATATTTTATTTTTATAATTTGACGCTTGAGAGAAGAAGGAAAAATTAGGGAGAAGAAGGATCGATCAAAAGTGGAAGCAATTGACGATCCAACCGATCCAGATACTATTGTAATGTCTCTTTTTCTTGATTCTGTTTTTATTTTTGTTATGAACATGAGAGGCTAAATCCCCCAATGCCAGGGGGTGTCCCGGATATGCTTTTGAAATGACTTTTGAGTTTCTTATATGAGTTTGAATGTTTGAACCTTTATCTTTATTGTATGCAACATTCTTAATGCTCTGTCTTTTTGGAAAAATTGATAAGTGATCGTAGTTAGGGATTGGTCTGACCAATCACCTTAACCCAGTTGCATAGCTTTTATCATTTTAGATATTTCTAAGCAATTATAATACCTTGTGAAAACTTGTTGATATGTCAGAACTATTGCTTGATGTTCTTCCTTGGTATCTGAGGAATTAGGGCCAAGGAAGAATGCCAAAGGTTTTTCTTAAAAGGAATTTTGGAAAAATAATCTATGACATAGGGAAAGAAAAGGGTAAACATAAATTTTTAAAATTGAGAAACGATTAAGTCATTACTTTGCAAATTACACACCCTTCGGGCATTACTCTCGTACAAACCACCAATCAAGGTTTTGTTCAATTGAAATCGATTCGAAAAATTAACTTAATCCACTGCGGAGTCCTCAAGAGATCGACATTGGGGTTTTCCCATTTATAATTACATCGATAAAATAGTATACTTGCTATTTTACCGGTCATGTTTTTGTCGCTGTTGCCGGGGACTGCCAAAGATTTAAGTTTCTTTTCATATTTCAATTGAAATTTTGTTGCTCTGCAACTAAAATTTTATTTTTCTACTATTTTATCATTATTGCAATTTTGTTATCTATTCTAACTTTTGTCTAACTGTTTATGCAAGGTCAGACCTCAGCTAAATTTTCCTTTGACACAGAACCAGAAAGAGCTTTTCACGAGAGACGCCGCAAGGCAAGAATTGATAGACTAGAAGCCGCTAGTGCAGATCCTAGTGTCCTAAATCAGGAAACAGTAGACGAAGTATCGGTGCATTCTGAGAACAGTGACTCTGACTCTAACAGAGAGATAAATCAAGGATTTGGTAACATGGCAGGAAATCAACCTCCTGCAGAAAGATTGTTAGGGGACTATGGAGGGTAAAATGCTTAACCCAACCGGATGACCATTTTTAATCAACCGGTGAATGTGGCACACTTCTAGTTACATCCTTCCACCATTCTCCAGTTGGAAAGTAAACCTTTCTCTAGAAGAATCAATGAGGATGCAAACAAGCATCTTCAGAGATTCCCTACTACCACTACGTCTTTGAAGATAGAAGGTCATTCAGAGGAGGCAAAGAGACTTGTTATGTTTCCATTTACACTTACCGATGATGCAGAAGAGTGGTTCTACTCACTTCCAGCTGTAAGTATCACAACATGGCAAGAGATGGAAACATCATTCCTTAATGAGTATTTTCCTGCTTCAGTTTTCATCCGAAAAAGATACGACATTTTCAATTTCAAACAAAAAGAAGGGGAATCACTTGGGGATGCATACAAGAGGTTCAAAAGGTGTCTGACAGCTTGTCCTACTCATAACATGGATGCGATCGAGATGATGCAAAACTTCGTGAATGGGTTGCGACTCAAGACAAAACAGCTTATAGATACTGTTGTGGGTGGCTCAACAAACTTTTCAACAGCCACTGGTATCAAAAGAATCATAGAAGTAATTGCCTCTAATGAGCATCTTGAGTTATATGATCGCACTGTGAGCCAACCAGATGGTAAGATTGATTTAAAGCTGACAGAGAAGGTTGTTATAATGGAGGATCAAATTGTTGCAGAAGTTGAAAGAAGGTTGAAGAAAATGAATATTGGCACTCAGACAGTGGCACAGGTGGAACCAGTTTAAGCAGTGATTTGTGAAATTTGTTGTGGATCGTACTTTGCCATGCATTGTTTGGCAACTCAAGAATAGGTTAAGCAGATTAATATGTTGAGGCATAACAATCCTTATGCCAACACATATAATCCGGGTTGGAAAAATCACCTGAATTTTTCATGGAAAGATCAGCAAGGAAATGTTCAGAAACCGGTTCAAGGCCAACAACTATACCAACCTCAGCAACAACAAAATCATCCACAACAACAATATCAACAACAGGGTCCAAGAAAGGCAGATTGGGAAATTGCTATTGAAAAGACGGCCGCTCAAAGTTACCAATTCCAAGAAGAAACAAGAAGTAACTTAAGGAATAGCGTAGCCTCAATCAAGAATCTTGAAGTGCAAATGAGTCAAATTGCCCAGCATCTTGCAATTCCTCAAACACCAGGATCCCTTCCAAGCACAACTGTAACTAATCCCAAGGACAACCATAAAGTTAATGCAGTCACTACGCAAAGAGGGAAAAAGAGTGAAGAGGTGAAGGATAATTCTGAGAGTGATGATCAAATGCTGGAAGTGGGGTTAGAAATAAAAAAAATGAGGTTGTTGAAGAAGAAGTGGTAACACCAGCACTGGTAACTAAAGAAAAAGCGGTGGAACCGAAACCGGTGATAAAGCTTCCTATCCCTCGAGAAATAAAAAGAAAGGACAAAAAGAGAAGAATTTTGAGAAGTTTCTTGAGTTGTTCAAAAAGCTGGAGCTAAATATTTCGTTACTGGAAGCACTTGAGCAAATGCCCACATATGCCAAATTCATGAAGGATATCATCACTAAAAAGCGAACCTTTGAGGCTGAACCTATTATTCTAACTGAAACTTGTAGTGTTATTTTTCAGGGTTTAAAGATTCCGGTGAAGAAGAAGGGCAAAGGAGTTGTCACCATTCCATGCACTATTGGTGATAGATCGTTTAAGAGAGCTTTAATCGATTTAGGAGAAAGTATTAGTCTCATGCCGTTGTCCATCTACAAAAAATTGGGCATCGGTGTTGTTCAGGACACTCGGATGACCCTTCAGTTTGCGGATGATTCAGTTAGGCGGCCTTACGGAGTTGTCCATGATGTTCTGGTGAAAGTGGACAAGTTTTTGTTTCCGATAGATTTTGTGATCCTTGAAATTCTGGAAGATGAAGAAATTCCTTTAATTTTGGGCCGCCCATTCTTGGAAATCGGGAGAATCATGATAGATATGGCAGGGGGCACTGACTTTGAAAGTGTATGATGAAGAGTTAAAAATTAATGTGAGGAATACCTTGAAGCATAAAGATGATGTTGGCACTAGTAGCAACATAAAAGTGCTATAATAAATGGAAGCGAGTGAACATTTGGAGAGTGTGTCCCAATTTCCATTGGAGAGAGTTTTAAGCATGTCTATTTTTGAGGATGATAAGAATGTTGATGGTAGTGATATGGAAGTGGTAGCAATGTTGGAAACTCAGACTATCCTAAAAAGATCCCGAACACATCGGTGGGAAGATCTAAGGAAACCTATAGTGGTGGAGGGAAATGAAGACAAGCCGAAAATTTCAAAGCTAAAACAGCTACCTGAAAACCTCAAATATGTTTTCCTCGACACTGAAAAAAAATGTCCCGCTATTATTAGTTCGATCTTGAAAAGTGTGCAAGAGGACAAATTGATTGAAGTTCTTAAAAAGTTCAAAGGAGCTATTGGTTGGAAAATTGAAGACCTAAAGGGCATAAGTCCTACTATGTGCATGCACAAAATCCTCATGGAAGAAGATTACAAACCGATTGTGCATCCACAAAGGAGATTGAACCCTGTTATGAAGGAGGTAGTGAGAAAGGAAGTTGTGAACCTTTTAGATGCAGGGCTTATCTATCTTATATCAGACAGTGTGTGGGTGAGTCTTGTTCATGTAGTGCCCAGGAAAGGAGGTACAACTGTGATAACTAATGAAAAGAATGAGCTTATTCCTACTAGAACGGTTATTGGTTGGAGGGTGTGCATTGATTATAGGAGGTTAAATTTAGCCACGAGAAAAGATCACTTTCCGTTGTCGTTCATTGATCAGATGTTAGAAATATTGGCTGGGCACAACTACTATTGTTTTCTGGATGGGTACTCTGGGTACAACCAAATTGCAGTTGCACCGGAAGATCAAGAGAAGACGGGGTTTACATGCCCGTATGGTGTTTTTGCCTATAGGAGGATGCCATTCGGGTTGTGTAACGCCCCATCGACATTTCAAAGATGCATGACTTCCATTTTTTCTGATATGCTTGAGAAGCATATGGAAGTCTTCATGGATGACTTCTCTGTGATTGGATCTTCGTTTGACAACTGTTTAACTAACCTTTCACTTGTTTTGCAGCGATGTCAGGAAAGCAATTTGATCCTAAATTGGGAGAAGTGTCATTTTATGGTACGAGAGGGAATTGTTCTAGGCCATAAAATCTCCCACAAGGGGATCGAAGTAGATAAGGCTAAAGTGGAAGTGATTTCTAAGCTACCATCTTCCATGAACGAAAAAGGTATAAGAAGTTTCTTGGGACATGCAGGCTTCTACCATAGGTTCATAAGAGATTTTTCCAAGATAGCCAAGCCTTTAACTACTCTATTGGTTAAAGATAAAGCTTTCGTGTTTGATAAAGAGTGTGCTGATGCTTTTGAGACACTGAAAAATAAATTAGTGTCGGCACCCATTGTGATTAGCCCCGATTGGTCTCTACCCTTTGAGATCATGTGCGATGTGAGCGACATTGCAGTAGGGGTTGTTCTTGGACAGAGGAGAGAGAAATTGCTTCATGTTATTTATTATGCTAGTCACGTTTTGAACCTTGCATAGATGAACTATGAAACTATCGAAAAGGAGTTGTTGACTGTGGTCTATGCCTTTGATAAATTCATGTAGTATTAGTTGGGTTTAAAAGTGATTGTTTATACGGACCATGCTGCCTTGAAATATCTTTTTGCTAAGTAGGATTCTAAACCCAGACTTCTGAGGTGGATTCTACTTCTCTAGGAGTCGTGACAAGAAAGGATGTGAGAACACCGTTGCTGATCATATTTCTCGGATGTCACCAATTGAGGAAACCGAAGATCGGCGTCCAATAAAGGATGAGTTTGTTGATGAAGACATCCTAGCTGTTATAGGAGTGTCGTAGTTTGAAGATTATGCAAACTACCTTGTTGGCGGTATAATATCGGAGGATTTTGATTATAATCGTAACAAAAAGTTTGTTCATGATTGCAGGTTCTATCTATGGGACGACCCATACCTGTACAAGAGAGGAGTAGATGGCTTGATACGACGTTTTGTACCCGAGGAAGAACAAAAGGATGTGTTGAGAGCATGTCACGATTCTGATTATAAGGGACATTTCAGTGGCGATTGTACTGCTTCTAAAGTCCTGCAGTCAGGACTGTACTGGCCATCACTGTTCAAGGATGCCCAGGAGATGGTGAAAGAATGTGATAAGTGTCAAAGAACAGGGAACATATCTAAGAAAAATCAGATGCCCCAGAACTTCAAGTTAGAGTTCAAGTTGTTTGATGTGTGGGGAATTGATTTCATGGGTCTGTTTCCACCGTCTTTTGGGAAGAATTACATCTTAGTCGCTGTGGACTATGTCTGGAAATGGGTCGAAGCGGTGGATTTACCAACCAACGATGCGGAGGTGGTAGTCAAGTTCTTGGATATGTCACCATATCAGCTGGTCTATGGAAAAGCATGTCATTTACCTCTAGAGTTGGAACATAAGGCATTTTGGGCAATGAAATTCTTGAATATGGATTTGTCCCTAGCAGGAAATTCAAGAATCCTCCAGCTGCATGAACTGGAAGAGTTTTGGAATAATGCGTATGAAAATGCCAAGGTATACAAGGAACAAACCAAGAAGTGGCATGATAGGAAGTCAAAGAAAAGAGTTTTGGGAAGGGAAATTGGTCCTGCTGTACAACTCCCGTTTGAAGCTATTTCCGGGTAAATTGTGGTCCAAATGGTCGGGACCATTCGTGGTTCATAAGGTGTTTCCGCAAGGAGTGGTAGAGATTAAGAATGAAACGAATAGTGAGACATATTAAAAATTAATGGGCAGAGATTGAAACCATATTTCCAAGGTCAACCAATTGGACAGATTGATATCATTCGTCTCACTCAATAGGACGAAGGACCGTCGAGCCATGCGACATTAAACGCAGCGCTGCGTGGGAGGTAACCCACAATGTTTTCGCTAACAGTTGTTTGTTCATGTTGTAGGTTTTTTGTTTGTGTTTCTCATAGATCGAGTTGGAAGAAAGAAAGGTTGGAAAGATGGGTTAAAATTCAAGCAAGAAGGCTGGATTCGAGCAACACAAGAGCCCTGACACGGTCACCCGTGTCATATGACACGGCCCGTGTCTGGGGAGATGATTTGAGGAAATGTTGAAAATTTTATAAGATCCAGAGGTGCAACACGGGTGCCTGTGTCATGCGACACAGACCATGTCGTGAGCACTGATGCTTTTGGAGGATTTGGGATATTCGAAAGTGCATCCAGGGGCTTGACACGGGTGTCTGTGTCATAGGACACGGCCCGTGTCGTGAATACTGATGGTTCCTTAGGTTTTGTTATTATTGGAAGAAGATTCAGGGGCCTGACACGGGTGCCCGTGTCACACGACACGGCCCGTGTCAGGGATCGCGTGTTTTATCTTTGAGTTCTGAATTTTTTTTTACAATTTTCATGTTTTTACTGAGTGGGGCCCCCACACTTAATCCTCTTAACTATTCTTTAAACCACATTTACCACCATTTTATCCTTTTCTTTACCATACTTCTTTCTTCTCCAACTCTCCATCTCTCAAAAATCCTTAACCTCCATTGTCTCTTTTCTCAAAAAGATTCATCTACTTCATAATCCATTCACCAAAACGCCTCACCTGCTTCACGAAAACTAATCCCCTCCCATTCCGGTCACTTCTACGGTAACAGTTTCCTCTAACCCCAAAATTCATTTTTACTCTTTGTTGTTGTTTGCAGGTACATTATGCCACCAAGGAGAGACACAGGCAAAGCGGTTGTAGAGTCCTCCCGTCCTCGAAAACGAGCTCATCGAATGGCTAACGCTCATGATATTCTATTCGAGGACGATACCCACCAAAGAAAGTATTCGATGTTGGTAAAGCGTAAGATGAGCCCCACCATGTACATTTGCAATGAAACATTGGATTACTTAGGATTAAAATTTGAAGTTCATAGAATGTTTCATGTACTGGGTATGTTGGAATTCATGAAATTTGAAGCGCCGACATATGAGCGTCTAACACTTGAGTTTTTAAGTACTTTAGAATTTCAGCTGAAACACAGGTGGACAGGTTCTGATGAAGAGTACTTTGGTACAATGAAATTCCGCATGTTTAACATAGACCATTCACTGTCAGTTTCTAAGTTGGGAGCGGTTCTGAAAGTTCCTAGTTTCGGACCTGGAGCTCCTCCAACAAATTTTAATGCAAGAGACTTTTGGAAAGCTATCACGAGAAAATCTGACTATGTTGCAAAGGCAGTAAAAGCGTCGGGGATTCACAACCCGTGCTTTAGGTACGCCCAAAAGGGTTTGGCTTACACCCTTTTCGGCAGAGGAGACGGTATTGGGGTAGCCACACAGAAGGAGTTGTTCTTCCTCTATGGCATGGCACACAAAGAGCTTAATAATGTATTTGCCTTCACTACTGATCACCTGAAGTGCGTTGCGACGCATCTTCTGGTGAAATTTCTGTAGGGGTAATGATAACACAGATTGCTGATCACCTCGGGCAAGGTCCGCTGTTAATGGATGACACTATCGTATTAGGTAAAACCAAGATTGACCAGGAAACCCTTACAACTCAAGGTATGATTAATGTTTATAACGACTATTTTTCTTTGGTAAGTAGAAATAGTCATTTGTTAGCTCTACCTGCTCCGGATTTTATTAGTATTGAAAAAGAGACTAACTGGTTGTATGAGAGTCCTATGCAGGACGACGAAGAGCAGTTTGATGATTTTGTAGGTTCGGATGGTGAAGAAATGTATCAAGTTGGTGAGGTTCCTATGCCACATGTTGGTAACTCGATGAATCAGGAGACTGGTTTGTGGAGTATGAGTAAAGAAGAATGGGAGTGGATGCAGAATGAGATGTGCTACCTCAAGAGTGAGTAGAAAAAGAAAGTAGACGAGCAGATCAGGCAAAGACTGGAACAAATTCGACAAGGAGGGTTAATTGGTGAAATCCATGAATGGTTGAAGGAGATGAGGTTGCAAGATCCTCATCCTCCTCCTCCTCCTTAGTGAGATTACTTTGAGTCCCCTCTACATTAGTTCTTCAACAGTGAGGACACTGTTGAGTTCAGGTGTGGGGGTATTTATTTAGGTGTTCTGTTTTATTTGTTTTATTTTATTTGTTTTTTTAATCTGTTTTGTTTGAAATTACAATCGAAGTCGTTTGTGAAAACACCCCCGAGTTGAATTGAGAAAAGTAATGCTGGTAGTACGGTTTGTTTTGTTTTTACGAGTGAGGTGAGGTGAAAGTATATAGAGTCAAGTGAAAAGGAACCAGTTAAGGAAACTAGAAAAATCTTGATGTTGAGGTATAACACAAACACACTGAGTCTTCTGAGTAAGGAACGAGTCTGACATGTAGATTTGTGCCATGGTACTTTTATCTGAGAAGTACTCCCTAAGTAGTTTATGCTGACAGTCGGGCTTAATCTATACTAATTGTTTTCTTAAGGTTGATCGGAAAAAAAATTGTGATAAAAGGCACCCAAATAAAGGGAGAAACAATTAGACAATCGATCATTCTAAGTTGGGTAACCCTCGCCCGGTTATTTAACCTAACGGCGGTTGAACCTAAAAGTCGTCCCTAAAAGAAAATGAAATGACGGTGCCCGAAAAAAAATTGTTGATCAATCTTGTGCATGCAATCAAAAATCATATAAGCCTTAAAGTGATTGTCCGAATGAAAAGGGTGGAAAATTGAAAGATAATACCTAAGCCCAAAGCATAGTTAGAGAGGTTATCTAAAAGATAATTGAAGTTTGTGGTGTTACCACGGTTCAGTGTTTGTCCGATACTTTGATTGAGAGAGAAGTACCAGGAAGTACTCGTCCGGTGACTGGGAACGAAAACTCACGTACGAGTATCATCATTTCATCTCGCAAGTTTTAAAGCCAGTGGATGGTTAATTGATGAGTTTATGCAAGCTTTTTGCTTGTGGTCAAGCAAAAGTTCAAGTTCAGGGGAGTTTGATCAGCGGTCTTTAGCCGTATATTTCAAAGTGTTTATTTCGTTCGTTTCGCATATTTGCATATGTTTTTGAGTCTTTTGGTTTTGTTTTCATCTTGGTTTTCATATTTTATCAAGCAGGTCATGCTTCATTATTTTTATCATTTTTACTATTGGTGCGTGTGATTTGGTTGTTTTGTCAGTGTGTTTTCAGGCTCGTGTTAAGTTGGTATTCAGACGCCATCGCGAAGACTTCTGAGTGCAGAAAAATGGAGAAAAAGAGATATCAGAAGCCTGACACGGCCCGTGTCAGGAGTCCACGACAAGGAGGCCCTAAGGATGGTTGGAAGCAAATCAGAAGCATGACACGGGTGACCATGTGTTGCACCCCAAAATTTACCCTCCACAAGACAAGACATTGTGTACTAAAAGGTTCACAAGGTTCACAAGTCATCTCATGAGGTTCACAAGGTTCACAAAGTTCACAATTAGTCAGAAAGTTTGACAATTCCCTCAGACAATGCATCCTCCTAAGCAATCCATCTTAAACTAGGGTTTTGACTTTTATCAAGCAAAATGGACTTCCAAGACTTCAAGTGAGCTTCATAGTATCCTATATGTGTTCAAGAACCCCCATGTCAAGTTTCAAGACTTTTCCCAAAGGTTTGCTCAGTCAGATGATCAAATAGATTAAAATCAGTCAAAGCAGTCAGAAAGTCAAACTGAGGTCAACTGTGGTCAAACCAAAGTCAAACTTCATGATTTTTTTCCAACATCAAGTATATGAAGTAAAATTCATCATTTGATCAAGGGTTGATCATGATTCATCAAGGAAATTTCAGATCATCAAGAATCAGGAGTTTCTAAATTAGGGTTTTCATAGGAAAAGTCAACTGAACTTTGACCAGCCATAACATTCACATGCTTCATCAAAAAATTTCCATACAAATCTCATTTTGAAGGAAATTGAATTCTCTACAACTTTGTGTCTCACAAGCCAAGCCCAAAAATGCTTCATTTGGAAGGTATGAGCTAAGACATTATATGTCCTTTCAAAAGTCAACAAAAGTCAATAACTTCCAAAGAGCATAACTTGAGAATGGTAAAAGATATGGACATGAGACCAAAGAGGTTGGTTATAGGACTCTTTAAGCTTTCCAAAATGTCCAAGAACACCTTCATAGCATTAAAATTGAAGGATTTGTGCCCTTGCAAAGTTGGGAAATTTTTGGGAAGTTTATGAAGCAAATAAGGCCTTAAAACCAATTTTTGCTAAATGAGCCCACCAAATTGCCATCCAATCTTTACAAAATCACCAAGCACGAACCAACCCACACCTTTTATGATTTTTGTTTATTTTATTTAATATTTATTTGAATTTTATTCATTAAAATACATATTAAATCAAAATAAAATCAAAAAATCAATATTTAGACTTGATTCTTCTTCTAGAAAATCATCAAAGCCATTTAACATGATTAGATGCTGTCCAAATTCGTGTAAGGCAAAAATAGCAAAAGAATATTTGATTTTTGGACAATTATGGTGATGCGATTTCTTCCACATCAAGCAACTTCAAATCCATGAAGAAAGCCCATTCTCTTTGACCTAATTCAATCCTTATATATACATAAACACATTGCAAACGCAGGGGGACGAATTCAGAGCCTCAAAAACCATATTCAAACTTCACAAAATTCTTCAAAAAAACTCAAATTCGGATTCACCCTTGCAAGGCAATAAAGGTATTTTAAGGACATGGAGAGGATCCTTGGACATCACTGAACCTATCCCAACCCTCAAAAGCATCATAAACACTCTTATTCGCATAAACCGAATGGACATTGTTCTTGTTTTTTGTTATTTTAGATTTCATTCATTCGTTCATTATAAACTGTTTTTGTGCCTATAATTTTGTTTGTTATTGCATAAGGATGATTTCTGGGCAGGTGAATTGAAGTTTTGACGCACGGATGATCAAACGCCATTGTTAGGGTTTTAAGGACGAAATTAGGGTTTAACGATTAAGCTAATATAAATGAATTTTGATAATGTAGTTTGACTGTAATTGATATGAGGATTGAATTGGTGTGTTCAATTTGGAAAGAAATTACAGGTTTCATGGTCGTTGAAGGATCATAGGAATCCCTGCGAAAACCAGTTCGCAGGAAAGCTCGTAGGAAATTTCGTAGGAAATTTCGCAGGTCAGGAGGAAGAAGAAGCTGCGCGCGAATTCAAAATTGAAATTTGAATATATATTATATATTTATGTTTGTATTATAATTCATGAATGATGCTGATGGTGTAGTGGTAAGAGGACGCGCGTGCAAGCCAAGAGGCCTGGTTTCGATTCCCATGTCTTGCGTTATTTTTTTTACTTTGTTCTATTTTTACAGGTTTCTCATATAATCAATTATAACTCTTAGACATCTACAAACGCAGCGCAGCCCAGTGGTATTCTCTCTGGCAGGTACAAGGGAGGTCCTGGGATCAAAACCAGGCCTTCCCACTTTCTTTTTATCACTAGTTTCTTTTATTTATTAATTAACTTATTTTCTTTATAAATTATTAATTAAACTTTCATATTTTCTATTAATCCTATAATATTTTTGATAAATCATTTTAATTAATTTAAATAAACAATTTTGTATGTAAAATATTATTTTTTTCTTAGTTATAAATATGTAAATATTATTTAATTTCTAAATTTAAAAACTAACCCTAATTTTTATATATATAATTAAAACCCTAGTTTTTTTTCTAAAACCCTAATTTTCTCTAATCCTAACCCTAATTTTTATTTAACTTTAATATTAAAACTTAATTAATTTTTCTAATATGTAATTTAATAATTAATCATTTGTTCAATTAACTATTATTACACTTATTCTATTTTTTTTCTTTAAAATTGTTTATTTAATATTTTCTTAAATCTTATATTCTTTATATTTGTTCTAATCTCTTTTCTTATGATTATTATTGTTGCTAACCCTTTTTAATTGTCATTTATTTATTATATTTATTATTTAATTATTTTTATAATGTAACGGCCAAAGCTGTGTAATAGTCGTAGTTTTTTATCGTTTATTTGTTTATAAATATTCTTGCCGTGGTTAGTAAATATAGGCAGTGATAACGTGTTTGTACTTTAAAATTAATTTAGAATCACTAATTTAATAAGATAAATATGTGAACACGAACACTCACACACGTAAGTCGATCTTCGATCGCCATCTATCACTTTCTAAGGTTATCCCTCATGTTGCCTAACTATAAGGTCAAGTAAGGTGTCTTAAAGAAAAGTCCCTTCATTAATATTATCAAGTCCCTTTAAGATTATAAGATCAAGTCCCTTCGATGTTGCCTACGGTAAATGATCTTGTCCCTTCGAATAAAAGATGATAAGTCTCTTCGTATTGCTAAGACACCTTACAGTTGCCTAAACACAGATGACCCTTCACATGTCCCTTATAACATCCAAGGTAATGACTACCTATTCCTTAATAATAGGGATAGTCTTACCATTGAAAGAACATTTAAGAACAGAAAAGATTTAATTTAGGGTAGGTTCCTCTTAAGTACTTGCTCACTTTTCATCAAATTACTTCATTACACTTCACATTTTCAAACAAATTTTCAAAACAAAGTCTTTATATACATCCATACAAGGATCATTATAAAGTACTTAGAGAATTTTTCAAATACACACTACACTTCTCAAAACAGTTTAAAGTGAGCTAAGTAACTAAGAGCCCATGGATAACCTACCCCCCGAACTCAAAAATCTTTTAAGGTTTTTCCTGTTCTTTTATGCCCTTTCCTTTGGATAAAATAAAAGTCGGTGGCGAATCTTGCTATCCGCAACATAACTAAAGTCAGTTCTCCCACCGTGATACAGAACTGGCGACTCTGCTGGGGATTTAATAAAAGAGGGGTACCCTTAGGAATTAGATCACTTTAAAATTGTTTGCCTTGTTTGCTTTATACTTATCTGTTGGGTGCTCTTATGTGTGAAAGATCCTAACCCGGATCTAGTGTACCTTAGGTAAATGGCAATAGACCAAGGAAACTATACGGCGTATACCGATATGGTTGATCTGGTGGCCATAGTTAGTGTGACTTCTTCGTTGGTGCTTATGTTCCTTAAGAAAGTTGAGGATAATATGAGGCTGCCATATGTTGTCAATACACTAACTAACTTTTAGAACCCTAGTCATCCCATCTTGGCCTTTAGAATAGTAGTGAGATAACCGGCTTTGGTGAAGACTAAAGTTGGTTGATACTCGATACTATGCTCATTGAGATCCTAAACTTGGAGGATTTTGGTTGGCAAGTAAGTTGCCTACTGAACAACCACCCTTGGGAAGGATCAATGATATTGAGATCCCTTAGAACCCGGTTACTTTTGTAGGACAGGATGAACCAACTAAACTTCAGGGGAGGGTATTTACCTTTAAACCTCATGCAAGCCTTCAAACCTAGGGCTATTGTGTGACTTGTTTGTGTGTGCCACATGTTTGTGATTGAGCATAACATCATAACATCATCATGCATCATAAGCATAGAATTTTCACTAACCATTTCAAGGACCAAAGGATTTATCTTTGTTCTTTGTTGCAGGTCATGGCTTCTGCTCGTAGGAATACTATCCGGATCAACTTTGTAGGAATACCTCCTAAGCTTAAGGAATTGGTCTCTCAAGTTTCTGAAAACTCCCAGTTCATCAAGAGGAATGGTCACCTATTGGATCTAGTCACTTCAGGGTTCAATGAAGATATGATGAGTGTTCTGTTTCAGTTCTTTGATCCTAAACATCATTGCTTCACATTCCCCGACTATCAACTGGTTCCTACAATGGAAGAATTCTCCAAATTATTGGGTATAGCTATCCTTGATCAGAAACCTTTCACAGGCTTAGAGAAAGAGCCTAAACCTGAGGTTATTGCTGCAGCCCTACATTTGAAGAAATCAGACATTGTCCTAGAAACAAGGAGTGGAGTTAAGGGTATTCTTGCTAAGGTATTGATGGAGAAAGCTCAAGTGTTCCTGAAGGCTATGAGTTATGATGCTTTTGAGGAGATCTTAGCCCTATTGATCTATGGCTTAGTATTGTTCCCCAATCCAGACCAGTTCATAGACGTGCACGCCATCAACATATTTCTGACTCGCAATCCAGTGCCTACATTACTTGGAGATATCTTACACTCTCTTCATACCCGTACTACAAAGGCACGAGGAACTCTGATGTGTTTTATACCTCTATTGTCTAGGTGGTTTATTTCTCACCTTCCTCGATCAGTGATGAAGAACGAACAAGGGTTCAGGTGGTCTAAAAGAATCATGTCACTTTCTCATTCAGATATTCATTGGTGCTCTCGATCTATGGAGAATGTTACTATCATTGACTGTTGTGGGGAGTTCCCTAATGTGCCACTCCTGGGCATAAGAGGGGGCATTACCTACAATCCTTCCTTAGCTCTACGTCAGTTTGGTTATGCTCGGAGTGATGGTCCTCATGATATGCTTATCCAGGGTATTATGTTCGACTACGACAACGATCTGCAAGGTTACCGTTAAAGGTTCATACGAGCATGGGGTAAAGTGAACAAGGTTGATAGCAAGACTCTGGAACCCAAGTACACCATTCCTATGGAACCTTATCTCAGATGGGTGTGATCTCGTGCTCAGACTCTTATGATGCCATATCCTGCCATCCTGCCAGTTACTATGGAGCCTGTTGCTGAAGGAGATACTCCTTATATCATTCTTCACCCAGACATGCCCACTGACATGGAAGAGTTACAGAGGTCCTGGATCCAGTTGAAGGAGCAAAGAGATACTTTTGAGACTCATTACAAAGCAAGTCAAGAAAGAATCCTGGAGCTAACTAAACAACTTCACAAGGAGCGGAATCTCAACTCATACCTCAACACAAAGAGGAAACGTCCATGGGAGCCTAAAAACCCCATTCTTTGTATTCATTTCATTTTAATTGTAAGCCCAAAGGGCAAACAAATTTATTGGTTACTAATAAAAGCTTACCTTTTTGATTGTTTAAACAAATTTAAATCCTGCAGTCCTTGAAAACATTGCATACGCATTTACATACCATATCACTGCGTCACAGGTTTCGTATGTACATGTATCTTATCTTCTCGCTGTTTATTTCAGCAGAAATGGCTCTTGAACAGACTGTCAAAGATCTCCAGGCTCAGAATGCACAATTCCAAGAGTTGATTCTGAACTTGTCCAAGGGACAAGATGAGTTGAAGACACTGCTGGCTAAGAAGACTAAGAAAGCTAGAAGATCAGGAGGCCTTATTAATCTGGGAAGAAGGTTCAGAGGTCCTGTCAAGACAAAGGAACAGGTTGAAGATTATGAGTCTGAGGATTCTGAGAAAGAGGGAGGCAGTCTCCATAATACTGTGGGAGATTCTGATTCTAAAGCAAATTATTATCATGATCCTAATGAAGATAAATTCAAGATGCTTGTGGATAGAATGAATGCCATGGAGTTACAAAAATCTTCTGGGCTGGATTTTGAAGATTTGAGCTTAATATCTGGAGTGGTTATACCTATTGGTTTCAAAGTTCCTGCTTTTGTGGTGTATGATGGTGTCTCGTGTCCCAAGCTGCATCTAAGGTCCTATGTCCGGAGGATTCAACCACATACTGCTGATAAGAAGTTATGGATTCATTTCTTCCAAGAAAGCTTGTCTGGAGCTCAATTGGAATGGTACTATCAATTGGAGAGTGTCAACATCCGTGATTGGAATGATCTTGCTGAGGCCTTCTACAGGCAATACCAATACAATGCTGATTTAGCACCTACTCGCATGCAACTCCAAAGCATGTCAATGGGTGCTAAGGAGAATTTCAAGGAGTATGCCCAAAAATTGAGAGACTTGGCTGGCAGAGTTCAACCTCCTCTGACTGATAGGGAGCTAGTGGATATGTTTATGAGTACGCTAAATGGTCCTTTCTATAGTCACCTCATTGGAAGCTCGTCATCTGGTTTCATTGAGCTGATAATGACTGGAGAGCGTGTGGAGAGTGGTATAAGAAGTGGTAAGATACAGGTGGGTGCCTCTTCATCAAGCACTGCTAAGAAGCCCCCTAGTGGAAAGAAGGATTCTAATGATGTGTACGGTCAACCTGGTCGTAACAGAAGTCACCAATCTGTGGGAGCAGTTCACGTTTCTAATCCTACTCCTACAACACCAGAGCCACCACAGAGCAATCAGCAGAAGCCTAGAAGACAGTTCACCAAGATCAACATGTCACTGGACCAAGCCTTGCAACACCTATTGAAAGGGGAACTCATTACTTTGAAGGACCCTCCTCAGAATCCTAATACTTCCTCTCCTCGGTACAATCCTAATGCACGATGTGCCTATCATTCTAATTGTCCGGGACATGATACCAACAACTGCTGGATATTGAAAAACAAGATTCAAGATATGATTGATGCTGGAGAGATTGAATTTGACCCTCTTGGGACTCCAAATGTGATTACTGCTCCCATGCCAAATCATGAGAAGACTGTTAATGCCATTGATGAAGTTTCATATGTTTCCTCAGTTGTAGACGTGACTACTCCATTATCCGTTATCAAGAAGAAGTTGGTACATGTTGGATTCTTTCCAGGTTGTAATAAAGACTGTTTCTATTGTGCTTACAAACCTGATAGTTGCTGGAAGTTGAAGGATGGTATTCAACGCCTCATGTACAATTACACTATATTGTTTGAGAGGACGCCTTATGTGGAAGATGTGGATATGGTTGATAAAGTGCCAGTGAAGATTACCTCTAAAGGCCCTGTCAAGATCACTTCTAAGGGTCCTATCAAAATTACTGTTGAAGGCCTGGTGAAGACTGTTGTTGAAGTTAGAGTGCCTCTCATGATTATTACCACTCTTGGCCTTATTCCTTATACTTCTAATAAAGCTATACCATGGAATTAAGGTTCTGATGTTTATATCCATGGTGTTAAGTAGGAACTTTTGACTGATACACCTGTTGCTGATGACAATCTTGATGTTGATAATATTACTGGATCCAGTAAAATCACCAGAAGTGGAAGAATTTTCTCTCCTCCGGCTGCCTCCAAGAGTGCAGTCACTCCAACTACTACCTTCACTTCTAAGCCAAGTACTGATGCTCGGGGCAAAGGTCCTGTGGTTGAACCTGTGCAAGCTGAGGCACCGACTACTGAAAATCTTTCTAAACAGATGGAAGAAGTGCTGAAGATCATTCGCAAGAGTGATTATGATATTGTTGACCAGTTGGGGCATAATCCCTCCAAAATTTCCATGTTGTCTTTGTTTCTGTGTTCTGAGGCTCATGCTAAAGCCTTGATCAAGTTCTTGAAGACTGCTCATGTACCAAATGAGATTTCTGTGGATCAATTTGAAAACTGTGTGGCACATCTGACTTATGATAATGGTTTAGGTTTTTCTGATGCTGACTTGACTCCTGCCAAGAGAAACCATAATAGAGTTATGCATATCTCTATTGAATGTAGGGGCACTACCCTGTCTCATGTGTTGATAGACAATGGTTCTTCACTGAATGTACTTCCCAAAGAGGTTCTAAACAAGCTTAGTCCTGAAGATGTTGTGTTAAGACCAAGTAATATAGTGGTAAGGGCCTTTGATGGTTCAAGAAGGGTGGTGCATGGAGAAATAGATCTCCCGATCAAAGTAGGCTCTCAAGTTTTCAATTCAACCTTCTATGTAATGGATATTCGTCCTGTGTACTCTTGTTTGCTTGGGCGCCCCTGGATTCATAGGGCAGGTGCTGTGACGTCCACTCTGCACCAGAAGTTGAGATACCCAGTAAAGGGAAATGTCGTCACTGTTTATGGAGAGGAAGAATACATGATCAGTTATGTGAATACATTTAAGTATGTTGAAGTGGAAGGTGAATATGTTGAGACTCCTTGCTAGACATTTGAAGTAGTTCCTTGGGTTGTTCCTGCTGCTGAAGCTCCTCCTGTTGTTAAAAAAGTTCATGTGGTTACCAGAGTACCTCCTACAATGGTCTCCCTCAAAGATGCCAGAGCTGTGGTTGAAGAAGGTGGTTGTACTATTTGGGGTCAGCTTCCTGACATTCCTTACAAGTCTGACAAGTTTGGTTTGGGTTTCACTGCAGAGTCCCAGAAGGCTGTTTGTCGTGCTCGTGCTGTTCGTATCACCAATCAAGGGATCATGAAAGATCAAATCAATGTTGTGGGTGACTATAATGAAGACTACAACCTGGATGACTGGATCTTTCCTACTGTGGGTGATGGGCTCAATAATTGGAAGGCTGAAGACGTTATTCCTATCTCCTTTAGTCATGAGTAAATATTATTACTGTGTTGTTATTTTTAAGTTTGTATTTTTTGAACAATTAAACTTTTAAGCCTTGTGCCTTACCCGGGACACAATGGTATACTTGTTACGGGATGTCATTTCATTTGCATACTTCATTCAATAAAAATCAATGGACGTTTCGTTTTCTTAAATATTGTGTTCCTTGTCCTTCTTTTATTTTATTTTTTGTTTTATCAGCTATGTGTTCTTACACACACCCACATCACTAAAATGCAGATCCTCATCCACTCTGGATCCTGTTGATAACAGTTCTACTATTGCCAATTATAATTTCGAGAATCCGATCTATCAAGATGAAGATGGAAAGGAGGAAGATTGTGAAGTACCTGTAGAGCTTGCTAGGTTGTTACAACAAGAAGAGAAAGCTATACAGCCACATGAAGAGCCAATCGAAGTTGTGAATCTGGGAACTGAAGAAAACAAGAAAGAGGTTAAGATAGGGGCTGAATTAGAGGATGGTGTTAAGAGAAGATTAATTCAAATGTTACGTGATTATGTGGAAATCTTTGCTTGGTCCTATGAAGATATGCCAGGGTTGGATACAGACATTGTGGTTCACCGTTTACCAGTAAAAGAAGATTGTCGTCCAAAGAAGCATAAGGTTCGTCGCATGCGTCCTGAAATGTCAGAAAAGATTAAAGCAGAGGTGATGAAACAGTTTGATGCAGGGTTCTTAGTCGTAACTTCTTATCCTCAATGGGTTGCAAATGTGGTACCGGTACCTAAGAAAGATGGTAAGGTACGTATGTGTGTAGATTACAGGGGTTTGAACAAGGCCAGCCCCAAAGATGACTTTCCACTTCCTCATATCGATGTTCTGGTAGACAACACTGCTCAACATAAAGTATTCTCTTTTATGGATGGTTTCTCTGGTTACAATCAAATCAAGATGGCACCTGAAGATATGGAGAAGACTACATTTGTTACACAGTGGGGCACTTTTTGTTATAAAGTGATGCCATTTGGTTTGAAGAATGTCGGGGCAACATATCAGCGTGTTATGGTGGCTTTGTTTCACGATATGATTCATCATGAGATAGAGGTATATGTGGATGATATGATAGCCAGGTCCCAGGATGAAGAGCAACACCTTGATCATCTGCATAAGTTGTTTGAGACGTTGAAGAAATACAAGCTGAGATTGAACCCAAAAAAATGTACTTTTGGAGTTAGATCTGGTAAACTCCTGGGTTTCATTGTCAGTGGAAAAGGTATTGAAGTAGATCCTGCGAAAGTGAAAGCTATACAAGAGATGCCAGCTCCCTGTACTGAGAAGGAAGTTAGAGGTTTCTTGGGACGATTGAATTACATTGCAAGATTTATTTCTCAGTTAACTGCTACCTGTGAGCCAATCTTCAAGTTGTTGAAGAAAGATCAGGTGATGGAATGGAATGATGAATGCCAGACAGCTTTTGATGAAATCAAGAGATATCTTCTAGAACCTCCAATTTTGATGCCACCAGTTAATGGAAGACCCTTGATTATGTATTTAACAGTATTAGACAACTCAATGGGGTGTGTGTTGGGGCAACATAACGAGTATGGTCGAAAAGAGCAGGCAATATACTACCTTAGCAAAAAGTTTACCGACTGTGAAACAAGATACTCACTACTCGAGAAAACTTGTTGCGCTTTGGCATGGGCTGCTCGCCGACTAAGACAGTATATGTTGACTCATACTACCTTATTGATTTCGAAGATGGATCCAATCAAATACATATTCGAGAAACCTGCTCTCTCCGGACGAATAGCGAGATGGCAAATGATCTTACAGAATATGATATACAATATACTACTCAGAAGGCCATTAAGGGTAGTGTGGTAGCTGATCATTTGGCTCATCAAGCAGTGGATGATTATCAGTCAATGAGTTTTGAGTTCCCTGATGAAGATATTATGATTATTACCAAAGAACCTGGACAATATGACGGACCGGAACAAGGATCCCGATGGACTATGGTTTTTGACGGAGCTTCTAATGCACTTGGTAATGGTGTTGGTGTTGTGATCATTTCCCCTGAAGGTTGTCATACCCCGATTACTGTGAGACTTTGTTTCTATTGTACCAATAACATGGCTGAATATGAGGCATGTATCCTGGGTATCAAAGCTGCCATTGATATGAAGATTTAGTTCCTGGACGTATATGGAGATTCAGCCCTGGTAGTAAGTCAGATCAAAGGAGATTGGGATACCAAGCATGATAATCTCATTCCTTACAGAGAGCATGTGCTGTCTTTGATCCCATATTTTGAAGAAATTACCTTTGGACATACTTCAAGAAGAGAAAATCAGTTGGCAGATGCATTAGCCACCATGGCATCTATGTTTGAGATTAGCTGGGATGATGAAGCTCCCAAGATTACTATTGATAGATTTGAAAAGCCTGCATACTGCAATGAGATTGACATTGAAGAATCAGAAGGGAAGCCTTGGTTCTATGAAGTGAAAAGATATCTTGAAGCTCAGGAATTCCCTGAAGGGGCATCTGTCAAAGATAAGAAGTTTCTGAGGAGGTTTTCTGCTAAGTTCTTCTTGAGTAACGGAATTTGGAACAAGCGCAATCATGATTCAACTTTGCTTCGTTGTGTGGATAAGAAGGAAGCAACAGAGATTATGGAAGACATGCACGATGGGATATTTGGCACTCATTCTAGTGGCCATACCATGGCAAAGAAGATATTGAGAGCAGGTTACTATTGGTCTACCATGGAAGCTGGCTACTATCAACATTCCAGAACATGTCACAAATGTCAAATATATGCTGACAAAGTACATATACCTCCATCACCATTGAATGTACTGACTGCTCCTTGGCCTTTTGCCATGTGGGGCATTGATATGATTGGTGAGATCAAACCTACTGCTTCTAATGGGCATCATTTCATCCTGGTTGCTATTGATTACTTTACTAAGTGGGTGGAGGCAGCTTCATTTTCATCTGTTACTAAGAATGTGGTGGCTCGATTCATTAAGAATAATCTCATATGTAGGTATGGCATCCCTGAGAGGATTATTACTGACAATGGCTCTAATCTGAACAACACCATGATTACTGATCTCTGCACGCAGTTCAAGATTAAGCATCACAACTCTTCTCCGTATCGTCCGAAGATGAATGGGGCAGTAGAAGCTGCCAATAAGAACATTAAGAAGATTCTACAAAAGATGATTGTTACTTACAAGGATTGGCACAAGATATTACCATTTGCTCTTCATGGCTATCGTACTACAATACGCACTTCAACAGGGGCAACCCCATTCTCCTTAGTCTATGGTATGGAAGCAGTTCTGCCCATTGAAGTTCAGATACCCTCCTTAAGAATCATGAAGGATGCAGGCTTGGATGAAGATGAGTGGATTCAGACTCGATTTGACCAGATAAATTTGATTGATGAGAAGAGGTTGGCAGCTGTTTGTCATGGTCAGATGTACCAGAAACGGATGATCAAGGCTTTCAATAAGAAGCTTAAGCCAAAGGTATATCAGGCTGGTGACTTGGTAATCAAGCGTATCATACTACCACAGGGTGATCCTAGAGGCAAGTGGACTCCTACATATGAAAGACCATTTGTGGTCAAAACAGTATTCTCAGGAGGTGCCATGATGCTTACTACTATGGATAGTGAAGACTTCCCACAGCCTGTAAATGCAGACATAGTTAAAAAATACTACACATAAAAAGAGACCCGCTAGGTTGACTGGCCTAGGCAAAAATAAGGGCATCCCGGCGAACCAAAAGGGTTCGGGAAAAAATTAGGGATATATATAAAAAAAATGTACACCCGGCAAGTCGAAAACCTGAAAGGGCGGCTTGGGCAAAAAAGGGTATCCCGGTGGATTGAAAACCTGAAAGGGCAATCCAGGCAAAAATTAGGGATTAAAGCGTATGACTATGTCTCGTGTGGATCACCCATGTAACTCCAACCAGTTGTGCTACCTAACTCAAGCTCGAACAGATAAAGCTCAGTCTAATCGTTTCCGTCTCAACAGCAGAAGATGAGATACTTGAAGATAATGGCAATAGTAGAATTGAAACTCAATAGGATTGTTTTTCACATAGCTATTTTCTTTGTTTTGTAAAAATTTTACGACGAATTCCTCTTACTAGGATTTTTGTCTCCTTGTACAAACTTGCCTATGTATAGGTCACTTTGTAATATAAATAAAATTTCATCTTTGAATCCAGATTTACTTTTACCCTATTTACATAAGCGGAACGTCCATTGGTTGTGTTTGAATGTATATATGTTTTTGAATATGATTGATGTTTACCAGAAACGCATAAAATGCAGTAATAGTATTTACTAAGGACGAACGAAGGTAAGAATTCAACGAAGTTTCGCCGGTTCATCCCCACAAGACAACTACAAATCCCCAGTAGGGCAAATCTATCATTATAGATACTTCAATTTACGTCTCCCCTTGAATCTATTGCCATCTCTTTTATCCCCAGTCGGGATACTCAGGAACTTATTCCTTCAATAGAAGTACGACGAACGAAGACGGTAGAATATAAATACTATACTATCAAACAAGACGGGAACGAGGTCCTCATATTCTTCAGCAACGAATCAAGATTTATTTTCCCTGGCCAACAGTTGTTATACAAAGATATCCAGACGCTTCAGGCTACATGATTCATACATACATCATTTACATCATACCATAACATATTCATAAATGCATAATACATTTACTTAGATGCACCATGCCATACATACATACATCTTGCATAAACTAACCTTTTCCTTGTAGGATAGTTATATGCAGATAAAACAACATCAACAATTCACAACAGGTCAGAAATGATCTATACATTACTCAAGATGTCCTCGGAGAATAGGCAAACGGTCTGTACAAAGATCCATTCCCTAATCCAGGATATTTTCAGGAAATTTAATCCTGACACTCTTTTGTCCTCGGAGAGTAGGCAAACGGTATGTACAAAGATCCATTCCCTAATCCAGGATATTTTCAGGAGATTTAATCCTGACACTCTTTTGTCCTCGGAGAATAGGCAAACGGTCTGTACAAAGATCCATTCCCTAATCCAGGATATTTTCAGGAGATTTAATCATGACACTCTTTTGTCCTCGGAGAATAGGCAAACGGTCTGTACAAAGATCCATTCCCTAGTCCAGGATACTTCCAGAAGATTTCATCTATCTGGTCTTGAATAGTAGGCAAACGGTCTGTACAAAGATCCATTCCCTAGTTCAAGATATTTTCAGAAGATTTAATCTATTTGCTCTTGAATAGTAGGCAAACGGTCTGTATAAAGATCCATTCCCTAATCCAAGATATTGCCAGAAAAGATAATCGTCACGAAGATTTATTTCTATTTGTCTATTCAACAATTCAAATCATGTTGCATAAACGATTCAGAGACGGCCTATACGAAGACCTAGTACTGATATCCAGTATCAATATCAAGATATTATCACCTCCTGACATTATGGATGGCATCTATAAGCCCATCTCCAGTTCTTCCAAATGGCATCTTCAAGCCCACTCAAGCATATACAACTAATTATCAGTGTTAGTTTACGCACCGGCGAGTGCAAATTTTTGGGCTTTTTGTGTTCAATCTCCTTCAACCTTCCAGGTCACGACTGGCACATATACCAATCTAACCCCTCAAGTTTCAGAAAATTGAACAGGGGCAGCTGTTGCACCCCAAAATTTGCCCTCCACAAGACAAGTCATTGTGTACTAAAAGGTTCACAAGGTTCACAAAGTTCACAATTAGTCAGAAAGTTTGACAATTCCCTCAGATAATGCATCCTCCTAAGCAATGCATCTTAAACTAGGGTTTTGACTTTTATCAAGCTAAATGGAATTCCAAGACTTCAAGTGAGCTTCATAGTATCCTATATGTGTTCAAGAACCCCCATGTCAAGTTTCAAGACTTTTCCCAAACGTTTGCTCAGTCAGATGATCAGATAGATTAAAAGCAGTCAAAGCAGTTAGAAAGTCAAACTGAGGTCAACTGTGGTCAAACCAAAGTCAAACTTCATGATTTTTTTCCAAAATCAAGTATATGAAATAAAATTCATCATTTGATCAAGGTTTGATCATGATTCATCAAGGAAATTTCAGATCATCAAGAATCAGGAGTTTCTAAATTAGGGTTTTCACAGGAAAAGTCAACTGAACTTTGACCAGCCATAACTTTCACATGCTTCATCAAATATTTTCCATCCAAAGCTCATTTTGAATGAAATTGAATTCTCTACAACTTCGTGTCTCACAAGCCAAGCCCAAAAATGCTTCATTTGGAAGGTATGAGCTAAGACATTATAGGTCCTTTTAAAAGTGAACAAAAAGTCAAATACTTTCAAAGAGCATAACTTGAGAATGGTAAAAGATATGGACATGAGACCAAAGAGGTTGGTTAGAGGACTCTTTAAGATTTCCAAAATGTCCAAGAACACCTTCATAGCATTAAAATTGAAGGATTTGTGCCCTTGCAAAGTTGGGAAATTTTGGGAAGTTTATGAAGCAAATAAGGCCTTAAAACCAATTTTTGCTAAATGAGCCCACCAAATTGCCATCCAATCTTTACAAAATCACCAAGCACGACCCAACCCACACCTTTTATGATTTTTATTTTATTTTATTTAATATTTATTTGAATTTTATTCATTAAAATACATATTAAATCAAAATAAAATCAAAAAATCAATATTTAGACATGATTCTTCTTCTAGAAAATCATCAAAGCCATTTAACATGATTAGATGCTGTCCAAATTCGTGTAAGGAAAAAATAGCAAAAGAATATTTGATTTTTGGACAATTATGGTGATGAGATTTCTTCCACATCAAGCAACTTCAAATCCATGAAGAAAGCCCATTCTCTTTGACCTAATTCAATCCTTATATATACATAAACACATTGCAAACACAGGGGGACGAATTCAGAGCCTCAAAAACCATATTCAAACTTCACAAAATTCTTCAAAAAACTCAAATTCGGATTCACCCTTGCAAGGCAATAAAAGGTATTTTAAGGACATGGAGAGGATCCTTGGACATCACTGAACCTATCCCAACCCTCAAAAGCATCATTAACACTCTCATTCGCATAAACCGAATGGACATTGTTCTTGTTTTTTGTTATTTTCGATTTCATTCATTCGTTCATTATAAACTGTTTTTGTGCCTATAATCTTGTTTGTTATTGCATAAGGATGATTTATGGGCAGGTGAATTGAAGTTTTGACGCACGGATGATCAAACGCCATTGTTAGGGTTTTAAGGACGAAATTAGGGTTTAACGATTAAGCTAACATAAATGAATTTTGATAACGTAGTTTGACTGTAATTGATGTGAGGATTGAATTGGTATGTTCAATTTTGAAAGAAATTACAGGTTTCATGGCCGTTGAAGGATCATAGGAATCCCTGCGAAAACCAGTTCGCAGGAAAGCTCGTAGGAAATTTCGTAGGAAATTTCGCAGGTCAGGAGGAAGAAGAAGATGCGCGCGCATTCAAAATTTAAATTTGAATATATATTATATATTTATGTTTGTATTATAATTCATGAATGATGCTGATGGTGTAGTGGTAAGAGGACGCGCGTCCAGGCCAAGATGCCTGGGTTCGATTCCCAGGTCTTGCGTTATTTTTTTTACTTTGTTCTATTTTTATAGGTTTTTCATATAATCAATTGTAACTCTTAGACATCACCAAACGCAGCGCAACCCAGTGGTATTCTCTCTGGCAGGTACAGGGGAGGTCCTGGGATCAAAACTAGGCCTCCCCACTTTCTTTTTATCACTAGTTTCTTTTATTTATTAATTAACTTATTTTCTTTATAAATTATTAATTAAACTTTCATATTTTCTATTAATCCTATAATATTTTTGATAAATCATTTTAATTAATTTAAATAAACAAATTTGTATGTAAAATATTTTTTTCTAAGTTATAAATATGTAAATATTATTTAATTTCTAAATTTAAAAACTAACCCTAATTTTTATATATATAATTAAAACCCTAGTTTTTTTCTAAAACCCTAATTTTCTCTAACCCTAACCCTAATTTTTATTTAACTTTAATATTAAAACTTAATTAATTTTTCTAATATGTAATTTAATAATTGATCATTTGTTCAATTAACTATTATTACACTTATTCTATTTTTTTTCTTTAAAATCGTTTATTTAATAAGAATCACTAATTTAGGGAGTGATAACGTGTTTGTACTTTAAAATTAATTTAGAATCACTAATTTAATAAGATAAATATATGAACACTCACACTCACACACGTAAGTCGATCTTCGATCGCCATCTATCACTTTCTAAGGTTATCCCTCATGTTGCCTAACTATAAGGTCAAGTAAGGTGTCTTAAAGCAAAGTCCCTTCATTAATATCATCAAGTCCATTTAAGATTATAAGATCAAGTCCCTTCGATGTTGCCTACGGTAAATGATCTTGTCCCTTCGAATAAAAGATGATAAATCCCTTCGTATTGCTAAGACACCTTACAGTTGCCTAAACACAGATGACCCTTCACATGTCCCTTATAACATCCAAGGTAATGACTACTTATTCCTTAATAATAGGGATAGTCTTACCATTGAAAGAACATTTAAGAACAGAAAAGATTTAATTTAGGGTAGGTTCCTCTTAAGTACTTGCTCACTTTTCATCAAATTACTTCATTACACTTCACATTTTCAAACAAATTTTCAAAACAAAGTCTTTATATACATCCATACAAGGATCATTATAAAGTACTTAGAGAATTTTTCAAATACACACTACACTTCTCAAAACAGTTTAAAGTGAGCTAAGTAACTAAGAGCCCATGGATAACCATGGATGTGAAGGGTGTTAACACCTTCCCTTTACATAACCTACCCCCGAACTCAAAAATCTTTTAAGGTCTTTCCTGTTCTTTTATGCCCTTTCCTTTGGATAAAATAAAAGTCGGTGGCGACTTTTGCTATCCGCAACATAACTAAAGTCAGTTCTCCCACCGTGTTACACCATGTCACATGACACGGCCCGTGTCATGGCCCCTGAAGATGATGCATATGCTTAAAGGATCCAGCAAGCTGACACGGTTACCAATGTCGCCTGACACGATCCGTGTCAGGGCATCTGGAAGCAACAAATTATTATTTTGAGTGCATGCTAGCCTGAACTTTCACAAAGGTCAGTTTGGGCATTTCGCGGTGTAATTGGTGATCTGTTATACTAGGCACAATGTGGTTTGAGAGGACTTACGTTTTATTTTTATAATTTGACGCTTGAGAGAATAAGGAAAAATTGGGGAGAAGAAGGATCAATCAAAAACGGAAACAATTGACGATCCAACCGATCCAGATACTATTGTAATGTCTCTTTTTCTTGATTCTGTTTTTATTTTTGTTATGAGCATGAGCAGCTAAACCCCCCAATGCCAGGGGGTGTCCCTGATATGCCTTTGTAATGACTTTTGAGTTTCTTATATGAGTTTGAATGTTTGAACATTTATCTTTATTGTATGCAACATTCTTAATGCTTTGTCTTTTTGGAAAAATTGATAAGTGATCGTAGTTAAGGATTGGTCTGACCAACCACCTTAACCCAGTTGCATAGATTTTATCATTTTAGATATTTATAAAGAATTAGAATACCTTGTGAAAACCTGTTGATATGTCAGAACTATTGTTTGATGTTATTCCTTGTATATGAGGAATTAGGGTCAAGGAAGAATGCCAAAGGTTTTTCTTAAAAGAAATTTTGGAAAAGTAATCTATGACATAAGGAAAGAAAAGGGTAAACATAACTTTTTAAAATCGAGAAACTATTAAGTCATTACTTTGCAAAATACACACCCTCCGGGCATTACTCTCATATCCATACAACTTTTACCTGTCTATTTACCTATTTTACTTTCTTTTATTGTTTTAATTCAAAACAAACCGCCAATCAAGGTTTTGTTAAATTGAAATCGATTCGAAAAATAAACGTAATCCATTGCACAGTCCTCAAGAGATCGACATTGGGGTTTTCCCATTTATAATTACATCGATAAAATAGTGCACTATCCATTTGTTTATTTTTTACTTAGTGTCTTTAAATTATATTCAAAATCTTTCAATTTTTATAAAATAAATGATACAGTACGTCTTCATCATATATTTTTTTAAAGAATACTAATATATAAATAATTTATTTGATTTAAAATTTAACTTTAAAATATTAAAAAAAAACTAATAAAATTTTTTTAATAAAAAAAGATAAAATCTATTATAAGATAAAAAAAGAGATAAGTAAAAAAAGAGATAAAATTAAAAAAATTTATATCACTTTACCCATTTACACATCTATTTATATCTATTAAATTTGGTGCATTTCAGTATCTTTAGCCACTTCAACTTCTTTGGTGTCACATCATTTATTTTTCAAGGTGTCATCTCTCAAAATCCATCTCCAATTTACAAAACATTAAAACACATTGTTACTCTCTATAAAAAGTATTACATCAAAATATATTGTTACTCTCTATAAAATGTATTGAGTTCGAATCTTGACAAATGCAAAAATACAATTATTTAAAATTTAACTATTAACTTTGCTTATTTCAAAAAATATAATATTGTTTTACTTACATTATTATTATCTTTAATAAAATAGTTTAATATGGTGTGTCCAATTTAATTTTTCGACTGTTTTTCGATCACATTTTTTATATGTCTGAGTCTTTTAATCGGTGTATTTTTCCAATACGTATATTCGGTGCTGATCATTTTGGGAAAATTTTACCCCATACCCCTGCATTTATTCTCATACCCCTATGAATTAATTTTTTGGACAAAAATATCCTTGCATAAATATCAATAATTTCGTTAAAAAAATTGAAATTATGTTTTGCTTCCGGAGAATCCAAGCACAAGACATCTGGTTTGCAATTTTACACATCAGATAACTATTGAGTAAGTGTTCCGGTTTGTATTTTTAATTGATTTACACACCGGATAACTTGTTTCCATGTTATCCGGTTCTTCTCAGGTACCGTTATCCCAAAATTTTATTGTCATATTATCCTGTTTGTTTTCATTAATTAATTTTTTTATTAATTAATTTTTTTATTAATTAAAATTTATTATTAATGTTTATAGTATCTTTTTTATATGTTAAAAAAATATTAAAAAATTGCATAAAAAACAAAAGGAGGAATTAAAGATTTATTTTACAATATAATGAGATATATTTTTAAAATAGAGATTTTGTCTAGTAAAATCTTATTATGTGATTAGTGAATAATTTTTTTTATAAATTATTTTTAGAAATAAAACAAATTAATTTTTTTTAATTTATTTATTTATTATTAAAGTTTTTTTTTTATATTTAGTTCTTTGCATCCTTTTTTAAGTTATATTAAATATATAATTACATTAATTTTGTTATGTAAAATTAGGTAATTGTTAAAAAAAAATGAAACGTATGTGAGTTCATTTGTTACACTGGAATATTTCGCCACATGTTTTTTCGGTGCTATAAAAAATTCAAACCGGATCACTTGTGACAATGTTATCCGGTGCTTTTATGTGCTTCAAATTACAAACCAGATGCATTGTGCTTGGGTTCTTCGGAAGCAAAAAGTAATTTCAATTTTTTAATGAAATTATTGATATTTATGCAAAGATCTTTTTGTCCGGAAAATTAATTTGTAGGGGTATATGAATAAATGCAAGTGTGGGGTAAATTTTTTTTTTCTAATCTGACTTCGCGGAAAAAGTTAAAAATAATTAAATAAATATTGAAAGGATAAAATTGGAATATTGGAAATTATGTAGGTGTAGGAGGATAAGTGTAGGGGTACAAGTTTTAATTTTTTCATTTTGGTTTGTTCATTTTTTGAACACTTCGATACCCAACTGTTTATTCGTTTTTAACCGGTTTCATTTTTATTTATTTATTTTTTTAAACAATATTTTAATTTATTCAGATTTATTTATTCAAATATTTTATAATATTTATTTTATTTTTATCTCCTTTTGGAAAAACTTAGTTATTAAGTTTTAAAATGTTTTTTTTTGTTTTTTGTTTCTCTATTTTAGTAAACTAGTATTACATTACATTGGACAAATCAACATAAATCCCAGCAACTTAGAAATGACAATGAACAACAATTTTATAGCTCTAACAGCCTTTATGACTCAACAGTTTTCTACTATGAATGTTGTTGCTGTTATACCCAGATCTACCACAATGTCAACACCCAGATCTGCTCTTATTTTCACATCTATTCCTATTCCTATTTCCACACCCTGATTCGCATCCGCATCAGACCGCAATTGCAGCGTGTGATTGAAAATCACACTTAAAACCGCATCGTAATATGTTGTATCATAACACCGCAATGAATACATTTTCCTGCATCAGTCTGCAACATTATAAGACATGTGAAAACTAATATATATAATAAAATATATATTGTATGTTGATAAAAAAAAAATTCACGCTGCAACGATCGCAATCCGCATCGCAACAGTCACACTAACCACGATCGTAGTAACCACAACCACATCCGCAACTGTAATTTAAAACCATGGGAGATACCTCAGCGTCCCAACGCGACGCTCACATTACCCTCTTCAAGAACCAAACATCACACCATAAACTCGTTTTTCAATTTTCACAACCAAGACACTGCTGCGCGACACACTCACCAATATCTATCTCACTTTGACCAAAACCTGGAAGCTCACAATTTCACAAGAATATACTTCTTCAAGATAACAATCCTCAGGGCTCTCAGCCTCCCATATAACTTCATACAACCTCCAAACCACACCACATCTCCATTCTTCATACATGCCTTATAACACTCAATGCTTCCCCACGTGATTTCATCATCATCCAACTCACTTCTTACTTTTCTTCACACTATAACAGTATCATAAAAACTTTATAAACTACCATAAGATACACCACACAATCCTCTTTTTTCTGACCCATAATAGCATTTAAACACAAATCGCATCTCCCTATAGAGACCAAACCATGATTCTCTTTCTTCATCCCACACTTTTCCATGAAAACAACATTGCATAACTTCCCTTTATCCTTCACGCATCCGCTACAAGACAACAATTGTATTGTCCAACACATCCTCCTTGTTTTCATCATTAACACATCCTAACACAAGACAACCTAATATACCAACCATTAAACTCAACTCCAAGCTCAACAAAATTCAACAAAACCCCACCTAAACACTATTCCCAGCCGTCGGCGCACCTACATCCGGCCAACTACCATTTTTCAACTAAAACCTCACCAGACCGCCGCCTCATAAACTTTTCCGGTAAACCAAACAAAACAAAATGTACTAGCCACCGCCACCACAATCACACAAACAACGACCTTCACCTCGACCCTCTACGTCAAACTGGCCGGAACACGCCGCACACCACCAACACAGCAACAACAACCTAACCAGAATCCGCCATTGTGATAAGTGTAATCGGAGAGAGAGAGAGAGAGAGAGAGAGAGAGAGAGAGAGAGAGAGATTTTTTTATATTTTTGCCAAGGTCCACTGAAATTTGCTGCTATTAACTTTCTATTTCGTTTTGCACCTCCTCGGCCCACATAAGTTTTTTATTTTCTTCTTTAATTTTCACTTAATTACTTTAATTCATTTTAAAATTCTATTTAAATATTTCTATTTTATTTTTCATTTTCACAATATATAAAAACACCTTAAAAAAATACTATTTATGTTAAAATACTTTCATTTTTATTTTATAAGATATTTACTTTTGTAATTTAATTATTTGTTAGTAACATTAAAAAATCTAAAAAATATGCTTATTTTCCTAAGACTTATACAATAATCCAAAAAAATATTAATTTTCTTAATATCTAAAAATCTAAAAAGAATATATTTATCTTATTCTTCATGGGTTTAGTTTGTTTATTTTGATCTTGCCTCTTAAGAGAATTTAATTATCAAGTGCATTCAATCATAGATAGGTGAATTACGATTGCTCTAATTTCCTTGTAAGGATACGTAGACATAGGATTGCGAAATCCTAGCTAACTATATTCTACCTTTTTCTTTTTCCCCTTATTTAGGTGAACTACAATTGTTCTGATTCCTTGTAAGGATACGTAGGCATAGGATTGCGAGATCCCAACGAGCTACCTTTTACCTTTTTCTTTTTTACCCGTAGTTAGGTGAACTACGATTGCTCTGATCCTTCCTTGTAAGGATACATTGGTATAAGACCGCGAATTCTGAGTGAACATATTTAGTAAAACCTTTAGGTCTTTTCCCATAGAACATTTCCAACCAATAACAAACAAATTTAACATAACACATATATTTTAAGAGGTTCCTATAGGATACTATAAATACTTGGGATGCTAATATCTTTCCTTAGTATAACCAACCCACGTACCTTAGATCTCTTTGCATTGTTGTTACATTGCATACTTAGGGTTTATTAAATATTTTTCCTTTCCCTTGGATAAATTAAAGTTCGGTGGTGATATTTAATATTTTGTGATTCAAGTTAATCCAATAGCTTGATATTTGATTCTCACTGTGACATAAATGGAGACTCTATTATGGATAACATCAATAGGGTTAAGTGATTTATCTTGTTATACTTGTGTTATTGTTTTTATTGTTTGTTATGTTGTTCGGATTTTCTGTTTTTCATGGTGATTTGGGTGACCTTTAGTGTAGCGAGATAAGTCCTAACTCAGACTTGAGTATATAAATAAGATAGGATAGTGGTATAGTCAAGAAGGATTAGAGGGAATAATCCTGAACAAGTTGTGAAACACTCCATTTCTACCTGATAATTATTAATAAAATCAAAGTATAAAAGTTTAGATAATTCAAATGAGATGATACATTTTCAACTTTAAAAACAACATTCAACATCTGATTAGTCTTTAAAACAAAGCACTTTTATTACTACGCAGCGGATTCATAAAATTCAACTTAAAACAACTTTAATTGTAATCAACATAAAAACAATTAAAAAACAACAATTCTTTAATTAAACAACTTTAAAATTCACCAACTATAATAAAATATAACATCAACAGAAAACATGTGTTATCCCCCCGAGTGTTAGGTATCAGAGCGATAACACCAACTCAAATCTACTAAGGTACTCAACTCTACTCTGGATTACCTGCATGTTACCAACAAAGGGCAACATTCAAACAGAAGGGGTGAGATATCGAACTATATAATCAAGTATATGATAAATACATATTAAATTAGATTATATAAACCACAAATTCATAATTCACAAACAACTTAAACAACACAAGATACAACTCAACAACATACTTATGCAACTCGAAGATGCAACTTAGACAAATGCAATGCATGTGGTACCATTGGAGCATAATTCACAACTTACAATCTTGCCAATTAATAGAGGCGTCAACACAAGGCATAAACCTTCAACTTTATTTTACCAATCCAAGTAACCTTACCAAGTAACAACTCTAACTTAAATAATGATATGTTATACGACTCAATATGAATCTCAAACAACAACAACTATGACAACATAGAAACACAACAATATACAACTTTGGCCAAAGTCCTGCAACTCATAATCTTGCCATTCATAAGGCACTACAACATAAAACAACAACCATAAACTTTACAACTTACAACAAAGCAACACAACACAAGAGAAACCATTTATACCACATTCCTATTCACACAAGTGCTGACTACCGATTAATTAAATTATTTCTTACGCTCGATTATTACTACTTATTAATAGTTTCTCATTATACTTCTGTTAAATCCATGACAACCACCAACATACCAAACTGGCTACTAATCATACTCCATGGTTATCTAATTTTCTTCTACTAATTCATCTCAATATTACTTATTAACTCTTTGACAAATGGTTATTATAATCACTTCTACTTCATATAGTATTCTTCAACTTAATTATGTCACTGGAAAGAAATTAGGATAAACCAATCTTGCAGGCACAAAACACAGAAACAAGACAACAATTTTTCCCCAGGCACGGTGTGACAACTACAAGAAAAATGCATTTTAGCATCAATATATTAGCGTCGCCCACGACTCCGATGCTATTAGTGGCTATTTAAGGTCCACATAAGTCGACGCTAACACGTTTTCAAATTTAATATTTAATTTTTCATATGTCTTACGTATTAGCGTCGGCTATAGCCGACGCTAAAAATTAAGGTGAAATAAATTTCGTTTCCCACCATTTTTTTGGTTTCCCTCCCTATTAATTAATTAATTTTATTTATTTATATTATTTCATAAAGATATTAGCGTCGCATTTTGACCGACACTATATTTGAGCGAAATAACTTTCACTTCCCACCTCTTTTCTCTTTTCCCCGCCGTTTATTTATTATTTTTTATTATTATTTTAAAAAACACTAGCGTCGCATAATGGCCGACGTTATGTTTTTTCCTTATTTGGAAAATCAAATGTATAACATATATTTAAATAAAATAAAATTAATGAAATAAAATACAAACTAAAAATAAAATAGGGTTTAGAATTTTTTTATGAATTTTAAAATTTATTTTGACATTAGGATTCTAAATTTATACAATAAACTTAAACATAATTGAATTAAAATTTATAAAATAAAATAATAAACCTAAACATATAAATTTAAACTTATTTTAAGTAATAAAATTTAAATTTATAAATAAGATAAATTTATTCTATCATTTTAATTAGAAAATATATTTATAAATGTAAATATAATTTTAAATTATATATTAAGATAAAATCAATTAAAATTATAAACTATTTATATTAATTAAATCAATTTTATAAAATCAATTTTATAAAATAAGTATATTAATTAAATCAATTTTATTAAACAAAAAAATATTTCATTTCCCACCACTTTTTTTCATTTGGCCCCCTGTTTATTATAATTATAAACTAAGTATATTAATTAAATCATATGTATTAATTAATTATTTTATAATCTATGATAAACAATAAATTTATTAAATAACATTTTCTAGTCATATAATTAATATTAATTTAATGAAAATTACTATTTCATAAAAATAACATTTTCTTTTCATCATTTCAGACCCATCGCCCAACTCATCTCATCGCTTTCAGGTTTCAGGTTTCATCGCCCTTCCATCTCATCGCTTCCATCTCGGGTTTCATATTTCTTATCTCATCGCTTCATCTCATCTCTCTTCCAACTCATTTATTCGCTTCAAGCTCATCGCTTTCATCTTAGGTTTGAATTTTTATTCGACTTATGTGTTTTTATGAATGAAATCATGAATATAGTGATTGTATGTTGTGACTCACCATGACTATAGTGAAATTAGGGCTTGAGATTTTTTATTTAGGTTAGGGTTCTTGATTTGTGTCACTATGTGTTGATTGTTTCTCTGTTGTTTGTTTTCTTTTTGTTTGATTGTTTCTCTGTTGTTTGCTTGCTTTCTGAAAAATGTGGCTTGTGCTTTCGGATTCTTGTGTTTGATATTTCTCAAAACATGGCTTGTGCTTGCTTTCTAAAAATCGAACTAAACAAATAAGTTGTTCATATTTTAACACGTGAAGACCAATTAACAACTGAGTTTATCATTATAAAAGAGAAAAGAAGAATGCACTTCATTCCACTAAATGACTTGAGTATATAAAATTTCAATTACCAAAAACTGAAGACTTCCAAGGAGGATCACAAGATATATTATTAAAACTCATATCAGTCTCACTAAATTATTTAGGTATGCTTCTTTGAATCTTAAACTCATATCAGTCTCACAAGATATATGATTAAAACTCAATAGCATTTTTTAATCTCCCTTGTGCAATCTGAATCTTAAACTTTTTTTGATATTAAGGTATGCTGCTCTCTTGTCAACTATTGTATGTTTCGGTAACGGTTCGACTTAAACTTGTTTTGATATTAAGGTTTGTTGTTTTGACTTCCTGTTTAGTTCAGATAAGAGTATATGATTTTAGCTCAGATGAAGAAAGTCCATAGGTTCAACTCAAGTTGGAAACAGTGTTGTAACATTTTTTGTTTCTTTTTATTTTTTTTGTTGTCATGTCATTACATAATATATAATTGTTAGAAAGACATGACTAATTGATTGCTTACTTGTCAAATTTTTGGAAAGGGTTGATTGTGTTGTTGATCATTCATTCTTTGAATGTCATGGTTTAGTTAGATTTCCTTTTGTAGAAAGATGGTTAGATTGAAACAACATCTTTACCTTGAGACTGGGTTGAAACAACATATTTACCTTGAGACTCTTGTATCACTTGAATTATATGTTTATGAATTAAATCTAACATGAACACTTATATGATTTGACTTATATGATTCGACTCAATGGGTTAGTTGCTTGCTATCACTAAGTTAGGAATATGTCTAGCATCCTTTGTTCCTTGAATCTGACCTGAACACTTGATTATTCAGGGACAAAATTTGAATCAGGTCTGAACAAGATTGGAATTTTGTCAGGTATATTGATATGTACTTTGTGACTTTTATCATATAATGTTGTTAAGTTTTCTCCATTTCTCACACACAGTTAAACCATAGATCACATATTCTCCATCCTTTCACTTCATCCTCTCACTCAACTATCAAAGAGGTATTTTATGATCTAGTTAGAAATTATGTTAGATTCTTTTATACTGTTAGATTCTTCATTGTTAGATTCTTTTTGAAATTTTGATTAAAACTTATTCACAAGTTAGAAATTTTGTCTAGAAAATCATGCTTAGAAATTCTGATATCATTTCATCCTAGAAATTCATTTTTAAATATGCTTAGAGGTCTGAACAAGATTGGAATTTTGAATAATGTTTTTTTTTCATTATGATCTTGTGATTGTGTGAAGAAATAGCTTAGCAATGATTGTTTTGATTCTCTGACCTGACAATAAACCATAGCCTTTGGAATAGTGATCCTGAGTGTGTCTGAAACCAAACCTATGTAGGATGACACATTTGATCCAATCCTTCTAAAATGCCCATTGTAACACCCTTCTACCCCAAAACAAAATATTTAAATAATATCAGAGTAATCATCTAAAAAGTGTATCACATATCATCATAATTCAACACAAACAGTGTCCTGTCCCGTAACACGGGTTAATCAACATCAAGAATATCATAAATCATTTCGCAGCGGAATTTAAACTTCATAATTCCAAACTTCATTAGTTTACTTCATAAACATAATTTTCACCATCCTGAATTTAACATCATAACATGGGAAAAATTTTATCCAAATAATCACATAACTGAAAAAAGTTTAGCAAAAGAAAACCCATCCCAGTGTTACATGACACAGAGCAGGACACATTGACCAGAACCACTTCTAAGGAACACTAAAGCACGCTCCGAGACTCATGAAAAATTCCTATTGCACTGCAAGACTATTCTTCGACATCTGCAAGTTACCCACGAAGGAGGCAACATTTCCAAGCAGGCATGATGAGTAATCATAATATATCATAAACGTACAAGAATATAGAACATAAATAAATTAGTGCAACATATCATGACATCATCAACTATAAAATTCAGCAACAACAACAACACGAACATGAAATCATGCAACACCAACACAGTCATGAAATTCATCCAGAATATGCAATTCTAACATCCTGATATGCAATATGCATGTGGTACCATTTTCATCGTGAGATGGATACATGACCATCAACCCTCCACAAAGGAGCACATCGTAAATCATCGAGACACTTCAATCCACACAACGGGATTGAAGCAAATAAATAGGTCGAAGCCCCATCGTGAATGTTATGAAATGCAATGATGCGCTACATCGTAATTTCATCAAAATAATTCGCATCATTCATTTCAATCAGCAAAACAACTATCAAATAATCATATATATCATCATGACATTACACCCAGAACACTGGTCCTATAACCACTCCGACACATCAAGAATTAACCCGTACCCGGTAAATTATGAGTCAATTACAAGGTTATTTCATAAATTCATTTATAAAAACTATTGCATTTTTCTCATTTTTATTCATCAAAATAAAGTTCAGTTTATGCTCTTTCCGACGCTTCAAACGGAATGCGAATCGGATTTACAGTTTGAAAGTTACGGATTTTTCAAGAATTAAAATTTGTCATCCAAACAGTGTTAACCGGTTAACCCATAACGTTAACCGGTTAACGCCTACGAAATTTCCAGAAATTCACCAAAATTACAATGGTTAACCGGTCAACCCATAGCGTTAACCGGTTAACGCACGTTTTCCAGCAGTTCTCTGCTATACAATTGCAGACTGCATCAACACCAAAAACCCCCCAAATCCCATTACGGGTTTCACCTCAAAACACTCAAAAACCTTTCAAAAACATCAATCAAACATCAACAACATCGAGACAACAATTTATACAATCAATTATATGATTCAACACATTTTTATCACTCTAATTCATCAAGATTTCTCTCATAAACTCCACCTAAATCAAAAACCCCTAAAACGCATAAACTCATACAATCCTAATCTATTCATAGTCTAATTCTTACACATTTACGATAGATTATAACAACTCCCCATACCTTAGTGAATTTTGCCGCTTTACACTCTTCTCTGGGGTTCTCCACAGCCTCCTGACTTTGAGCTTCCTCTTCCTCTCCCTTTTTTCCTTCAGAGCACCTCTTTTCCCAAAAACACGATAATGTTAGAAAACTAATTGTATTCCCCTCTTTGGATACATTATCCCAGTTATGTCTTTTCCGACTTTATCCTCATAATTTTCACAAAAGGACCACCTTACCCTTTTCTTTAATATATTTTTAATAATAATAATAAAATAGTATAATAAAACACTATTTATCCTTATTATATAAAAATACTCTTTTTCTCCAAAATTCTCTAATTAATCCAAACTCTCCAATTTTTCCTAAATTAATTAAATAAATGACTAAATAATTAAATTCAGATTTTCGGGGCGTTACAACTCTCCCCTACTTAAAGAATTTTCGTCCTCGAAAATTACCTGAAGTAAATAGAATCGGATACGACTCCCTCATCTGATCTTCCCGCTCCCAAGTCCAACTTTCTCCAGCTGGTCCTCCCCACAATACCTTCACTAAAGCAATTTCCTTGCCTCGTAGTTGCTTCAATTCTCTACCATCAATCCTCACTGGTAAAGCTGAAATCGTCATATTATCTCTCACCTGAGCATCATCTATCTGAATTACATGCGACGGGTCGGAATGTACTTCCTCAACTGCAATACATGGAATACATCATGTAAATTCGCAAGAGAGGGAGGTAAAGCCACTTGATAGGCCACTTCCCCTATCCTCTGCATAATCTGATACGGACCGACAAAACGTGGAGTGAGCTTTCTAGACTTCAAAGCTCTTCCCACACTAGTCATAGGAGTAACTCTTAAGAACACGTGATCTCCCTCTTGGAACTCAAGTGCTTTCCTTCTCTTATTGTGATAACTCTTTTGACGACTATGCGACGTCTTCATCCTTTCTTGAATCATTTTTATCTTTTCAGTTGTTTCTTGGACAATCTCTGGCCCAAGCACTAAACTCTCTCCTGACTCATACCAACATAATGGAGTACGACAACGTCTACCATACAACGCCTCATATGGAGCCATCCCGATACTAGCATGAAAACTGTTATTGTATGTAAACTCGACCAACGACAAATGACTATCCCAAGACCCTCCTTGATCTAATACACAAGCTCTCAGCAAATCTTCTAAAGATTGGATTGTTCTTTCCGTCTGACCATCCGTTTAAGGGTGATAAGCAGAACTCATCCTCAACTTGGTACCCAAGGCATCCTGCAAACTCTTCTAAAACCTCGACGTAAACCGCAGATCTCTATCCGATACAATACTTGAAGGTACACCATGCAACTTCACAATTTCCTCAATATAAATCTCAGCTAACCTTTGCATGGAATGGTTAATCTTCATCGGCAAGAAGTGTGCCGACTTAGTTAACCGGTCAACAATAACCCAAATCGAATCACTACCTCTTGCAATCTTAGGTAACCCAGTCACGAAATCCATGGAAATACTATCCCATTTCCACTCAGGAACATTCAATGGTTGCATTATACCTGAAGGTCTCTGATGTTCTATTTTTGACTTCTGACATGTCAAACAAGCATATACAAATTCAGCAATGTCTCTTTTCATACCCGACCACCAAAACAACCTACGTAAATCCTGATACATCTTCGTAGCACCAGGATGAATACTCAGTCGACTCTTGTGCCCCTCTTCTAAAATACTCTTTTTAATTCCTATAGTATCCAGAACACATACTCTATCTCGGAATCTCAAAACTCCATCTTCATCAACTCGAAAGTCACCTGCATTACCTTGATCAACCAACATCAATTGATCAACTAATTTCAAATCAGATTTCTGACCCTTACGAATCTCTTCCAAAATTTCACTGGTCAGCTTTAACATTCCCAATTTCACACTATCAGTAGTAGTTTCACACAACAAGCTCATGTCTCTGAATTGCTCGATCATTTCCAATTCTTTTACCATAAGCATCGAAATATGCAATGACTTCCTACTCAAAGCATCAGCCACAACATTTGCCTTACCCAGATGGTAATTCAAATCAAAATCAAAATCTTTCAATAATTCAATCCACCGCCTCTGTCTCATATTTAACTCTTTCTGATCAAACAAGTACCTTAAACTTTTGTGATCACTAAACACTTCAAATTTCGAACCAAACAAGTAGTGCCTCCAAATCTTAAGCACAAACACCACAGCTGCTAAATCTAAGTCGTGAGTAGGATAGTTCCTCTCATGAACTTTTAACTGTCTAGAAGCATAAGCAACCACCTTATTATCCTGCATCAAAACTCCACCAAGACCCATCTTAGAAGCATCACAATAAACTACAAAGGACTCATCTGGATTCGGTAAGACCAACACTAGCGCGGTCGTTAATCTTTTCTTCAGTTCTATAAAACTCTCTTCACAAGCAACATACCACACATACGCTTGAACCTTCCTAGTCAATTGCGTCAACGGTAAAGCTATTTTAGAAAAACCTTCAATGAACTTACGATAGTAACCAGCCAACCCAAGAAAACTACGGATTTCTGTAGCTGACTTCGGAGTCTCCCACTGCAATACCACATCAATCTTTGAAGGATCCACCGAAATTCCACCAATTGAAATTACATGGCTGAGGAAACTCACTTCCTTTAACCAGAACTCACACTTAGATAATTTAGCAAATAATTTCTTTTCTTTCAACACTTGCAATACAACCCTCAAATGCTCGGCATGTTCCTCTTCTGATTTAGAATATACCAAGATATCATCTATGAAAACCACCACGAATTTATCAAGATACTCATGAAATATCCTATTCATATATTCCATAAACACACCAGGCGCATTAGAAACCCCAAATGACATCACCGTATACTCGTAATGCCCATATCTCGTCCTGAAAGCTGTCTTCGGAATATCATCAGCTTTAACTCAAATCTGATGATAACCAGACCTCAGATCAATTTTACTAAAGACACAAGCACCTACTAGCTGATCCATCAAATCATCGATCCTCGGAAGTGGGTACTTATTCTTGATAGTCACTTTATTTAACTGTCGGTAATCGACACACAATCTCATACTACCATCCTTCTTCTTAACGAGCAACACCGGAGCACCCCAAGGAGAAACACTAGGTCTAATGAACCTCTTCTCTAACAATTCTTCTAATTGTTTCTTCAACTCATTCAACTCTGAAGCCAACATTCTATAAGGATCCATCGAGACAGGACTCGTACCCGACACTAAGTCCACAGAAAAATCAATTTCACGTTCCGGTGGTAAATCACTTATATCACCAGGAAACACATCTTGAAATTCACAAACCATAGGCAACTCTGCACTGACAGTCTTATCATCAACTCGCAACGATGCAGACACTGTAAACATCAAAGCTTCATCCAATACAAGTTCATCCACTTGCTTAGCAGATAAAAACATCAACTCACCATTCTCGCTCAATTCAGGGAATTGCACTGTCTTACTATAACAGTTAATATGAACATAATTGAATTCCAACAAGTTCATACCAAGGATAACATCGATTTAGTGTAATGGTATGCACACCAAATCCATCACAAAATTCTTCTCAAAAATTGTCAAAGGACACTTCAAACAAACAAGCATGGTAGTCACAAAACCATTAGCAAGAGTCTCTATTATCATATTACCGTTCATATTAGACAACTTTAAACTCAATTTATTAGCACACTCAAGAGAAATAAATGAATGTGTAGCTCCAGTGTCAATAATAACAATCAACTCAACATTATTAATAAAACAGGTACCTCTGATCAAGTTGTCCTTCTTTGGAGCTTCTGAACCAGCTAACACAAAAACTCTCCCAGCATTCTGAGCAGTAGCAACATTCTTCTTTGGTTTCTGGCATTGGGCGCTGATATGCCCCTTCTCACCACAATTGTAACAGGTTGGGCCCTCATTAGTACAATCACTCATCTTATGCCCAAGCTTGCCACAACGGTAACATTTCATAACTCTGGTGGTACACACATCGGCCTTATGACCTGTCTCTCCACACTTGTAACACTTAACAGGTACTTTAGTAGCTCCCCTACTTTGCTTCTTCTCATCATATGCCTTCCGCTTCCCTTTATCACCAGTAGTCACATAAGGTTTCCCTCTATACTGACCCTTGTCTTTCTTCTCGCTCAACTGTTTATAGTGAGCTGGCCGAGCTCGGCTGTCATCGTCATAAATACGGCTCTTATCGACCAACTCTGCATATTTGCGAATTTGTTGGCATCCAATTCCCTGCTTAATTTCAGGTCTCAGCCTATTCTCAAACTTAAGGCACTTGGAAAGTTCAACATCTGCCCTGTTGTAGTGAGGACAAAACTTCACCAGCCTTTCAATATGGCAGCATACTCTGCCACTGTCATGTTTCCTTGCTTCAGTTCAAGGAATTCTACCTCCAACTTACCACGAGCATCTTCCGGAAAATACTTCTTAAGGAACTCCGCCTTAAACACAGTCCAAGTCACCACAACAACCTCATCCTTTAGACGCTCACGGGTATTATCCCACCAGTCTTCAGCTTCCGCAGACAACATATGAGTCCCGAATTGAACTTTCTGCGCGTCAGCACATGCCATCACTCTGAAAATCTTCTCAATTGCCTTGTGCCACTTCTGTGCGCTCGCCGGGTCATGAGTTACTTAAACTTGTTTTGATATTAAGGTTTGTTGTTTTGACTGCCTGTTTAGTTCAGATAAGAGTGAATGATTTTAGTTCAGATGAAGAAAGTCCATAGGTTCAACTCAAGTTGGAAACAATGTTGTAACATTTTTTGTTTCTTTTTATTTTTTTGTTGTCATGTCATTAAATAATATATAATTGTTAGAAAGACATGACTAATTAATTGCTTACTTGTAAAATTTTTGGAAAGAGTTGATTGTGTTGTTGATCATTCATTCTTTGAATGTCATGGTTTAGTTAGATTTCCTTTTGTAGAAAGATGGTTAGATTGAAACAACATCTTTACCTTGAGACTGGGTTGAAACAACATATTTACCTTGAGACTCTTGTATCACTTGAATTATATGTTTATGAATTAAATCTAACATGAACACTTATATGATTTGACTTATATGATTCGACTCAATGGGTTAGTTGCTTGCTATCACTAAGTTAGGAATATGTCTAGTGTCCTTTGTTCCTTGAATCTGACCTGAACACTTGATTATTCAGGGACAAAATTTGAACCAGGTCTGAACAAGATTGGAATTTTGTCAGGTATATTGTTATGTACTTTGTGACTTTTATCATATAATGTTGTTAAGTTTTCTCCATTTCTCACACACAGTTAAACCATAGATCACATATTCTCCATCCTTTCACTTCATCCTCTCACTCAACTATCAAAGAGGTATTTTATGATCTAGTTAGAAATTATGTTAGATTATTTTTTACTGTTAGATTATTCACTGTTAGATTCTTTTTGAAATTCTGATTAAAACTTATTCACAAGTTAGAAATTTTGTCCTAGAAAATCATGCTTAGAAATTCTAATATCAGTTCAGCCTAGAAATTCATTTTTAAATATGCTTAGAGGTCTGAACAAGATTGGAATTTTGAATAATGTTTTTTTTTTCATTATGATCTTGTGATTGTGTGAAGAAATAGCTTAGCAATGATTGTTTTGATTCTCTGACCTGACAATAAACCATAGCCTTTGGAATAGTGATCCTGAGTGTATCTGAAACCAAACCTATGTAGGATGACACATTTGATCCAATCCTTCTAAAATTCCCATTGTAACACCCTTCTACCCCAAAACAAAATATTTAAATAATATCAGAGTAATCATCTAAAAAGGGTATCACATATCATCATAATTTAACACAAACAGTGTCCTGTCCCGTAACACGTGTTAATCAACATCAAGAATATCATAAATCATTTCGCAGCGGAATTTAAACTTCATAATTCCAAACTTCATTAGTTTACTTCATAAACATAATTTTCACCATCCTGAATTTAACATCATAACATGGGAAACAATTTATCCAAATAATCACATAACTGAAAACAGTTTAGCAAAAGAAAACCCATCCTAGTGTTACATGACACAGAGCAGGACACATTGACCAGAACCACTTCTAAGGAACACTAAAGCACGTTCCGAGACTCATGAAAAACTCCTATTGCACTGCAAGACTATTCTTCGACATCTGCAAGTTACCCATGAAGGAGGCAACATTTCCAAGCAGGCATGATGAGTAATCATAATATATCATAAACGTACAAGAATATAGAACATAAATAAATTAGTGCAACATATCATGACATCATCAACTATAAAATTCAGCAACAACAACAACACGAACATGAAATCAAGCAACACCAACACAGTCATGAAATTCATCCAGAATATGTAATTCTAACATCCTGATATGCAATATGCATGTGGTACCATTTTCATCGTGAGATGGATACATGACCATCAACCCTCCACAAAGGAGCACATCATAAATCATCGAGACACTTCAATCCACACAATGGGATTGAAGCAAATAAATAGGCCGAAGCCCCATCGTGAATGTTATGAAATGCAATGATGCGCTACATCGTAATTTCATCAAAATAATTCGCATCATTCATTTCAATCAGCAAAACAACTATCAAATAATCATATATATCATCATGACATTACACCCAGAACAATGGTCTTATAACCACTCCGACACATCAAAAATTAACCCGTACCCGGTAAATTATGAGTCAATTACAAGGTTATTTCATAAATTCATTTATAAAAACTATTTCATTTTTCTCATTTTTATTCATCAAAATAAAGTTCAGTTTATGCTCTTTCCGACGCTTCAAACGGAATGCGAATCGGATTTACGGTTTGAAAGTTACAGATTTTTCAAGAATTAAAATTTGTCTTCCAAACAGTGTTAACCGGTTAACCCATAGCGTTAACCGGTTAACGCCTACGAAATTTCCAGAAATTCACCAAAATTACAATGGTTAACCGGTTAACCCATAGCGTTAACCGGTTAATGCACGTTTTCCATCCGTTCTCTGCTATACAATTGCAGACTGCATCAACACCAAAAACCCCCAAATCCCATTATGGGTTTCACCTCAAAACACTCAAAAACCATTCAAAAACATCAATCAAACATCAACAACATCGAGACAACAAGTTATACAATCAATTATATGAATCAACACATTTTTATCACTCTAATTCATCAAGATTTCTCTCATAAACTCCACCTAAATCAAAAACCCCTAAAACTCATAAACTCATACAATCCTAATCTATTCATAGTCTAATTCCTACACATTTACGATAGATTATAACAACTCCCCATACCTTAGAGAATTTCGCCGCTTTACACTCTTCTCTGGGGTTCTCCACAGCCTCCTGACTTTGAGCTTCCTCTTCCTCTCCCTTTTTCCTTCAGAGCACCTCTTTTCCCAAAAACACGATAATGTTACAAAACTAATCGTATTCCCCTCTTTGGATACATTATCCCAGTTAAGTCTTTTCCCACTTTATCCTCATAATTTTCACAAAAGGACCACCTTACCCTTTTCTTTAATATATTTTTAATAATAATAAAATAGTATAATAAAACACTATTTATCCTTATTATATAAAAATACTCTTTTTCTCCAAAATTCTCTAATTAATCCAAACTCTCCAATTTTTCCTAAATTAATTAAATAAATGACTAAATAATTAAATTTAGATTTTCGGGGCGTTACACCTATCACCATATCAATCATCGTTTAGGTTTAGGCCAGAATGATTAGATGGATTACTAGGTTGAGCTGGATTAGTAGGTTCACCTATTGATTTTCTCACAAGTTCTTTTACGACAAAGTGAACCTATATCCAAATCATAGATATACAACTTAAGATTTTCATTCATTTTAGCTTTAACATAGAAAAAAACAACTAAGACTGCTTACTGCATCAACTGAGGCTTCGGCTGGTCCTCAATTAGTCGCCGATAACCTTGCTCTGAGGCAATTAAATGAGGCTGGTAACCATCCACCTCTAACACCACTCTCTTCACATTCTGAAGAGAAAGATGTTTGTCAATCGGAAGCTTTCGTAAAGCAACAAGAAGCTGATTGTCAAACACAATGTTGCCTACTACTTAATCATACCATTCCTTGAAAACATCATGAACCAACTACTTAATCTTCACCATTTAATGGAATGGTTTTTTTCATATATATATATATATATATATATATATATATATATATATATATATATATATATATATAAAGCTGATGAATTTTACAAGTCTACTTAATACGGTTTCAACTTCGACCAGAAGAAAAATTATGGTTAGAGAATATATTGGGAGACATAGAAATCAAATAATAGATATATGAACATTTCCCTAACATTGAAGAAATCCTTTCTCCTCCAAGTAAGAAACAACTTGTCCTACCATCACATTTGGCGGGAGACAAACTCCGTTGTCCTCCTTTTTTCCCATCTGCAAGTGAGACAATCGTATTAAAACACATCCTTCTACATAACACATTGTCGCTCCCCGGATTTCCATCCTGGTACAAACGCGAAAGTGGCGCGGAAAGAGGTTAGAGTCGCCAGCCGGTCATTTTTATCCTGAATGGTAATGTTGCACAAACCAGAAGAAGATAAAGGAAGGACACGGGTCCTGCGAACCAAAGAATCTGGGTTCGGGAGTCGGTTATGAACTGGTAAGGTATTAGCACTCCAAATCGTCCGTCGTACTCGACGGGATCCACGCTTGCAAAGGAACTGTTTCAAAGGGTGAAGAAATGAAAGCTGCTGCAAAACTGAAACTTCAACTGGACAAAGAATCTGGGTTCGGGAGTCGGTTACGACCTGGGAAGGTATTAACACCCCAAATCGTCCTCCGTACCCGACGAGATCCACGCTTGCAAAGGAACTGTTTCAAAGGGTGAAGAAATGAAAGCTGCTGCAAAACTGAAACGGAAACTGGATAAGAAAGAAAAGAAAGGGGTAAAATGTAGGGAAAATAAAGAGTGTGCTCGAACGGGCCCTACCCCACTGCCTACGTACCTCACTAGACATGAGGATCAGAGACGCCGTAGTTCCCCTAACTAGGGGTGGAAAGATTGCTTTTGAATTAAGGCTTGAACTATCTATGTCAATGCTCAGGTGTTGCAGACTCGGACGACGAGTGTGTAACCGTCTTGCAAAATGACAAGTATGAGCAAGTTCGCGGACGGAGTGAAGGGGATGAGAAAAGAAGTCCCGAAAGAGACGCTTATTGTTTGTTTGTGTTTTTTATGAGAGTTTTTTATTGGTGTGGCACAAGGGAATGAACTTTAACTCTCTTCCATGGAATGTGTACTTATTACTACATTCTAAGATGGAATAATAGAACAAGCACACCAAGTAAGGAGAACTTATCCAAGACTTGTTTCCAAGGGCAAGGGCCTAAATTCATTGACTTGTTGAATTTATTAGATGTTTTAGTGATTAAAAATGAAGAAGTATTTTTTAGGGTTTTTCTTGATGAAGATGACTTCATGAACTGACTTGTGCATCATGCTTGACAAATGCACTATTCCAAGATGGAATGAATACATATGCCCCATGGAATAAGGCTATTACACAAGAAGTCACTTCTTTCTTTATTAATGCTTTTTTAGGTTTTTGTTTTGAGATGATAAGAGAAAGAACCAAAGGAGCAAAAAGGCAAAAGTCTAAAATATGGAAAGACTAAACCTAAAGTTGTCATGCAAAAGTGGTCCTAAGGTTGGTGAGGTTTCAATTATCCTAAGAGAAAAGAAGAACCAAAGAGGAGCAAAAATAAGAGAAGGAAAGAGCTAGCAAGCAACTTACTCCTCTAAAGGAGATAAATTGCTCCTAAAAGGGGGAGAAAAGAGTTGCCTCACATGATGGCCTAAGGCGCATCAAAACACAAAGAGAAAGCAACTTAAAAAGGAAAGATGAAGAGTTGAAATGTGGATGAACATCCACACTTCTCTTACCATGAGCCCCTGCAAGTGTTAGCAAAATCCAGCATATGTTCACCAACAAAAACTCATGGAAATGGCATGCTCAAAGCTCACATCAACAAAGATCATACAACATGTCAAATTGCACACACAAGCATTTACGTGTCGAGAACATGGAAGCATGCATCCACCAGCAAGAAAATCACCCTAAATAATCATATTCAATGATCGTACAATGATCCATGGCAATTAAAACATGTAAGGGGATCAAACAAGGTCAAAACAGCTCCAAAATGGCATTTTGCTTCAGTGTTAACCAGTTAACTAAAGCGTTAACCGGTTAACCAGTTCAAACCTGCAGCAATTTACACAGAAAAGGGATGCGTTAACCCTTAACCAAAGCGTTAACCGGTTAACACTGTCAAAACAACAACAATTCCTGCAGAAAATCAGCTCAAAACCAGCTTATCCAAATAATCACACACCAAACCAGCAATCAATTATGCATGAAATAAATGGATCAATTCACATTAATTAACATCATTAAGCTCATGAACATTAGTGCACAGATCCGGTTACAAATCAACCAATCAATTCAAGCAACACAAACAAATACGCAAGCACGTGGCGGATCTAAAGCACAAGCATGCAAATAAGCTAAAACAGAGCTAGATCTGAAATTAACCAACCTACAAAACTGAGGTATGCTTTGGTAATTGTTGTTTGAGCTAGAAATGAGAGATCTCGCGGAGAACTTTGAAGATCCGGTGCTAAGCTTCACACTCCATGCAAAATAAATGCAAGCAAATGGTCTTGATGCAGAATTTTGGATCCGAAAGCACTTCTAAATCCCTGTCTTTTGAACGACGCTAGACGACTACTAGCTTGCCACAACAACAATAGACTTTTAACGATATTGTAATATCGAGCGATTTACAAACCAACACAAGATTAAGCAATCTGATATGGGAATGGTATCAAGCGATCCATAACCACGAAAATGAGCACAACTCAAACAACGAGGAGTAACATCAAGCGATTTACAACTCGGATAAGAACAAGAGATCTACTAAGGAAATGGTATCGAGCGATCCATAACCAGGAAGACGAGAACGTAATATCAAGCGATTTACGACTCGAACAAAGAGAAGTAATATCAAGCGATTTACAACTCGGACAAGATCAAGCGATCTACTAAGGAAATGGTATCGATCGATCCATAACTCGGAAGACGAGAACATAATATCAAGCGATTTACGACTCAAACAATGAGGAATAGTATCAAGAGATTTACAACTCAAACATGATCAGGCGATCTGCTAAGGAAATGGTATCGAGCGATCCATTAATAGGAAATGAGAACGTAATATCAAGCGATTTACGACTCAAACATGCCTTTTGGTACGACGTCAGACGACTACTAGCCTGCCACAATGACGGTGGATTTTAACGGTGTTACAATATCGAGTGATTTGCAAACCAAACAAGATCGAGCGATCTGATAGGAGAATGGTATCAAGCGATCCATCCACAATAGGCCCGTTGTCATGGGACAAAACGGTCAATACGAGATTAGTTGATTTGATAAGAGAGTAACGACTTTGCAAGGGAGAATACCATTTGTAACTCTATTGGGTATGAGAACATTTTGACTAACATTCTGCTGAGGAAAGGACCAAGATATCATGACAATACCTGGCTGAGGAATGCAATGTGAATAAACGTCTGCATTACTTTTTCACGCCGGCCAAAAATAAATTGGCTACCTCCCTAGGGATATTTCAATGATGATTGCGTACCAATCATGAAACTCGGTGAGGAAATGACGATCTTCCAACACGGCTGGGGAGATGCTTGGTCAAATAACCTTTGCTAGGGAAAGAGTTCTGACAGTTCTAACTCTGTGGGGAATTAGGAATTCAAATTCTTGCTGGAAATAGCCCACTCTGATATAAAGACTTCGCTCGGAGGTGAGAACTGTTCAACTGGATTTGAAGCTCCGTTGGTGAAGATCATCCTACTCTGACTCAGCTGGGGAAAGTTCCATCTCACTTTACTGGGGATGATGGGGATCACCCTCTGCTGGAGATAGGAATCATAAAGCGTCTCTTGCTAGGGAGACCAAACTACTTGGGGAATATGTTCTGGTGACATCCTTCTTCCTATACTGGTTGATTGTTCAAATGTCAACTTAAGAGGATTTTAGAGAAGACCTGGCGTCCGAACTGCCCCGGGGTCTTCAAACTCTTGGAGAGATTCGTTGAATCTTGAAATAATTGCCTTAGGCCTCCTGGTCTACAAAGGGATTTGATTGGAGAAGACTCACGACAGACCCCACATCATCATGAGATATTCTGCCCTAGTGTCCCGCATCAAGGATGGCATGCAGTGACTGACTTCATCTGCTCTAGAGAATGACTTGCCCCGACATGGGCCCTAAAATGATTTCTTCCGACCATCCATGCTCTGATAATTTCCCTCGCTTGGCTGAACTATGAGAGATTGGTCAGCGTGGTTGCCCTGGATTGGCTGTATCTAACCCAACTGGTTAGAAGAATCTTTATTGCATATGAGTTTCTTGGAAAAAGTGCACTTTTCCATGATTGTCCTTCAGAAGTTTCAGATTCCTCCACTTGGCAAGATTTACATTTCTGGACTGAAATTCTTCATGTGAACTTCTGTGATTGCTGAACTAATGTATGCAAGCAGAAAATGTTTTATTCTAAGAACGAAAATTTTAATGTAACACACATGTTAATCTTGAAGTTTTTATTGAAAAGATGTCGTTTGTGAACGAACCACTATTTAAGATATAACACAAGCTTTTCTGAAATAAAACATGCATATGCAACACCAACAAGGGTCTTTTAGCATAACTCGTAGGAGTCAGGAACGCTATCTCATGGTGTCACTCTCTCGAATTAACCTTGTTTCAATTAGGACTTTCGAGGGTTATATTGTGGCCTGGTTCACGGTTATAGAAACAAAGGATATAGGCTCGAAGTTTAATTGTGCCCACCCCTCGTCGTGATGTCCTTCAATCCTATGTTCAACTAGCTTTCACAAGAGCTCCCCTTTCCTAAGGGTTTTTAGATGGTTGAGGAACCAATGCTAATAATTATTTAAGCACCACTAAGGTTGTTGTTGGGAGTCAGTCACCCCTATTGTCTTTTGTGTCTGTATCGCACGATTTTGTTCTTGCTTGAGGATTTTTCTTGTGCAATCCTTTTCATCTTTTTCTTTTTTTTTCATTCTTTTGCTTATCCCTAACTTTTGCCTGGATTGATTCTTGTGAATCTTTTGCAATTGTAGTCCAGCGGGATGCCCTAATTTTTGCCTAAGTCGCTTGTTTTCAAGTTTTGATTAGCGGGCTATTTATTTCTCCTTTTTTTTTTCTTTTTTTTTTCCGAACAAATCGTGTGACACAGGTTTGTCCTGATTGTTTTGTAAGGGTTGTGACTGTCTCACTTTTTGGTCGATGCTGGATAGCCGTTGTGGTTTCCAGATCAGTATAACCATTGCGGTTTCTGGTCTTTGGACCTCTTGATGTGCTGGAAGGAAAGGTAATGGATCCTCAAATACACTCCTTCGTGAAAGTCTGAACACTTGGTCCAACTAGCTGACACCTACCCTGCCCCGGGTTAAATGTTATGGGTTTTTTTTCATGTGAAAAGAAACTCCTACTTCGAGGCTCAAAGGGGTTAACGAAGGTTTATCTCCCTTATATCTCCGGTGTTTTGGAATTTGAAACAAAGCTTGTACATCGTCAATATGATCTTATTCAAGAGTACACAATTGGAGATTTTTGCGTTTTCATTTCGTCATCCTCCATAACAGAGTTTAAGAACAATAGTTGGTATTGCAATGCACACACAAAATTATAAATAAAATACGAATGAATTACTTCAAGAAAAACATGTGCATTTCATTAATTAACATTCAAGAACAAACAAAATTCATGCATGCATACAAATGTTCAAACAAACATATAAGAGCTACACATGAAAATGCAGTAAAGAAACTGAGCAATGTCATCGTTGAGGAGACTTGACTCCATCTAGACCTGTTGATCTTGAATACTTTCAGCAGTCAACAACTGTTTCCTTGAACTTGCAATCTTCTAACAAATGGCTACATGTCCAGAGCCAAACTTCATTCCCAATTGTTATGACCTTAAGCTTTCGACGTTCAAACATTAACACGAGACGTCTGAAGAAAAGAGTGACACAAAAATGAAATTTTCACATAAGATTGCTCGGAAAGACCTGACGATCTTTTGCCTACGTATCTCCATTGACCGAAGACCATTGAAGAATCAGAGCGATGTAGTTCCCCTTAATAGAGAGGAAATATAATAAAGAAAACAACTGACTGCCATTACTGATGCTTCCAGCTTTACTGCTTTAATTCTTCTCTGACACACTCTGACCAAGACAATATCCTCTGCTTCATCTATACGGAGCGAAATTAACAGCTTTTGAATCAATCAAATCTTTTACCTTGCGGTGAAAAGCTTTACATCCATCGATATGGTGTCCTGGTGCCCCAGAATGGAAGTCACAATGGGCATTGGCATCCCATCCCTCTGGCAATGGATAAGGAGGTGGAGACATCTTGCGAAGCTCAATTAGTTTCAACTGAAGCAGATGCTGAAGTATATCAGTATAAGACATTGGTAGAGGATCAAAAACTAATTCACTCCTTTGCTGACGCTGACCCTGTTGAGGGTTCCTTTGTCTTGTCTGACGCCTCAGATGATTATTCGGGGTCGAAGCCACATAAGCTACTTGCTGACGACGTGGATGATATCCTCTACCTTTTCCACATTGATGAGATGTTTCCCCAACTTCCCCTTCATTCTTGCTCTGACCATTGGCGAAGGGCTTCTTGGTGCCTGAACCTGAAGTACCGTAGTCTTGAATCTTCCCGAGCTTTATCAAACTCTCAACCCGCTCTCCGGCGATCACAATATCAGCAAATCCAGTAGATGGACAAGCAACTAGACGGTCCAGAAAAACACCCTATAAAGTGCTCATGAATATGTCATCCATTTCCCTCTCAAACAGTGGAGGTTGCACTCGGGTGACCATCTCTCGCCATCTCTGAGCATACTCTTTGAAACGTTCAGACTTCTTCTGAGAAAGACTCTGGAGTTGAATGCGGTTAGGCGCCATATGTCGCTCCCACTAAATGAGGCTAAGTCAAATAGGGTACAGACGCGAACGGTCGGCGAAAGGAGAGAACACTCAAGGGTGAACTGAAAAGAAAAGAGTCGCCAGCTAGGCATTATTATCCCAAAGGAAAGGTAATGCTGCATAAACCTAGAAAGATATGGATAAGACGGTTGCGAACCAGAGAAACTGAGAAAGGGGGTTTGTTACAACCTGGGAAGGTATTAGCACCCAGATTGTCCGTCGTACTCGACGGGATCCACGCTTAAAAGATTTGTGTTTAAAAGGGGTAGTGTCAGTGCTATTTTGTGTGCAAAAGCTGGAAAAGAATGCAAGTGTCAGTGTAGAAGAAATGTGAAGTGAAATGAAAAAGTGTCAGTGTAAGGAAAGAATGCAAAGCTCAAGACTATGAGACTTAAAAGAATAATGCTGGAAGAGGGGGAATATACAGAGACTTTTGTTCGATAACAGTTAAGTTATGCCTACGTATCCTCTCGTGCAATGAGGAAGTCAGAACACCGTAGTTCGACTCAAAGAGACTGAAAGATAAATTGACTTGTGAACTGCTTACTTGTCTATGCTCAAGTGTATGACCTGTCTGGCTCAGGTGCAAACTGTCTTGCACTAGACAGAAGAAGCAAGTTCTCGTTTATGAGTGAATGAGGTGAGAAAAGAATCCCGGAGGAGACGATTATTGTTTGTTTTTGATGTTTTCAATCTTTTATTGCTTTTTGAATTTGTCATAGGAAAATGAGCTTAAGCCTAAACCAAGGGTTAGTAAACTCATCACATCCTCCCTCTGATTAGGGGTAATGAGAATACCTTAATTATGAAGTAAGCACCTCACACTTAATCACCATGATGTAGGATTAAGATCATTAACCTACTTGTAATTACTTAGATGTTTTTGGAGTTTTTGTTTAGTGTTAAGTAATGAGTTTAAGCCATAATCAAAGATTTGATGGACCCATTACCCCATCCTAATAGAAGGATAATAGATGAAAACATTTAAGCTGAGGAAGGTTCCTCAACTTAATCCATGATTAGGGATTAACCTCATGACAAAACAAAGCCTTTATTAAGTGGAATTTAGTTAATGGTGAGATTAAGAAATGGATTTTAAGGTTTGTAAGACAACTTGAGGAGGACTTGTCCATTAACACTAGGGTTAGTCCTTCTTAACCAATTAAGGAAGAATTAGAACCCTAATGCAAGGCCCAAGTTACAAGATTGGTGTCTTAGTGATTATTAGGTGGATTGATTAAAATATTTAAACACATTAAAGGTTTAACACTTAGGATTAAAGTTATACAATCCATCCTAATAGAAGGATGCAAGCATAACCTTAATCACAAAGCCTTAAAACCTTAAAGGTTTAGTCCCTGATTAAGAGATGAGAAGAGAAGAATCAAAGATGACACAAAAGTAAAACTAAATGGGGGACTAATAAAACCCTAATTGTTAACATGCTTGGGTGTTCCTAGGGTTTATGAGGCTTGCAAGAAGATCCTCAAGAAGCACCACCAAGGAAGAAGCAGATGAAAGGAAAAGAAGCAGCAAGAAACAAAACAACTTGCTTCACTTAAGAAGACAAGTTGCTTGAAGAAAGAAGAAATGAGAGGGAGAATGAATGAGTAAGCTCAATCTAATCCACAAGTAATAATGCAGCAAAGATTCATAAAAGAGATGAGAAGAGGTTATGATAAGTGAAGGCAAATTCACTTCTCAAAGCACTTACCACCTGAAAAGTTAGCAAAAGGAGATGAAATGAAATGAAAATGAGAAAGATGCAAGGATGCAAACCAAAACCAGAAGCATAATCAAGATTTAAATGATGCAAAGAGATGGTATGAAAGCATGCCAAGTGAGAGGAATGATCATACAAGAGATGGGAATGCAAATGAGATATGGAAGTAAGCATGAAAGTTAATGAAAACTTATGAAATGCAAATGGATGCAAAAGCATGGCAAATGGATGATGCAATGATCAAACATGATTTCAATATGTCCTAAGATGTCTTATATGTCATTTGGATGCACAACATGTCATGGCAAGTTCAAGTATGCAAGCATATGAAGGATGAATGCAAATGAAGGCAAAAATTAGGGTTTACATATAACATGCAAATGCAAAATTCAAAACCAGAAGCAAGACATGAGATAAAAAATTGAAAATAGGATTAAAGGTACCTTAAACCTATATAAGTTCACTTCCCAAAGGGGAAGACCTAACTCTTTACCTAAGGATAGTTATGATTTTCCTAAGTTTGCTAGGGTTTTAAGGCACTTCAAAAGAAAAAATGCAAAACAAATTGAAAAGGGAAGATAAATTCATGCCAATTTTATCCTAGAAACTACATGACAAGAGGAATGCAATGCAAAAAGAACCATCATCAAAATCTTCATGGTTTGGCAGAAAGAATTTTCTAAGTTAGGGTAAAAATATTGATTTCTAAAGACCCTAAATCCAAAGAAAAATGTCAAAATAGGTCAAGAACCAAAAAGAAATTTGTGTGAAGGGTTTGATAATGTTTCTAAATGTATCAAGATGCAATGTGATTTTTTTGGTGATTTTTAGAAACTTAAATGGTATTTTAATTAATTAATTCTCATTAATTAATTAAAACAAACATTTAAATATTTTAAAAATACGAATTTTATGCAAAAAATAAAATATAAATTATTTTCAGAATGAGAAAAATATTTGAAAGGGAAATGCAAAAGATAAATTTTTTTGAAAGTGTTTTGCTATTTTTAATAAAATGATGAAGAAATGAAATTAAAATGAAAATTAAATTGAGAATTAATGGAAGTATGCTGATCTAGTGGTCCAGGTTCAAATGAAAAAGGGAGGGAATTGACTTCGCGCGCAATCCAAGGGCCATAATTCAAACTTCACTAATTAAGATTAAAATCCTAATCTGAGCCCTAATTATTTTCAGGTGACCGGAACAGTGTTCCGGTCATCTTCTCCGGCCAGCCTCTCATTCAATCTCTCTCAATACGCAACCCGAAACCCTCAAACTCTCCAGAAATGATCAATGAACAACAATAAACAAGAATCCAGGCACGAAATCCATTTATATTACATCAACAACAAGAATCGAAGCAATCAAGTTTCACGGGCAAAATTTCAGAACAAGCATACATGGCCATTTTTCACTCATTTTCAAAACAAATCATATCATGGTGATCAGTGAAGCATAAGGGATCACTTGGAAACTTAAAATGGGAGTTATGGAAAAAAGTTCTTGAGCTCCCTGAACTTGAGCTTTCACCTTTGGTACTTTCTGGCCAGTTCTTTGCTTCAAATCAACTCCACTGATCCTTCTGAAGAGTTTGTGATGCTTGGTTGGAGTTTATATGGCCTCTAAGTAATGTTGGCTGAAACTCAGTTCAAGAAAATGTGAAAATCGTGTTTTTGATTCAGGGTGTTTCAGGGCAAAGTGATGGTTGGAAGATGATCAGAGAGTCATGGTGAGTTGTTCTATGGAATTTGTTTTGAGGTTTGAAGCTTGTGTGCCGAGTTTCGAAGAGTTTTGCAGGTTTGAGAGTTTTTGGCAATGCTGAGGATTCTCAAGTGTTAGGTTGCAATGTTATGTGTTTTGGCTTGGTTTTGATCCACATAATAAGCTGTGATAGGTCAGAGGGTGGGTGGTGGCCTATGTTGATTGGTATGGGGCAAAATGCATAAAGTCAAGAGTTGGTGTACTTGAGGTATGGGCACATGGCAGGCCAAGGACAATGGGGTGTCCCGCGCAGCTGGCTTTAGGGAGGTCCATGGGATCAGTTTTGAGGCAAGGCAGCAAGTTGAATGAAGTTTTTGGGTGATTTTGCAAATTATGAAGGTTTTGGCCCCTTTGAGAAATCTTAATGATCAAGGCATGAAACTTGAGAATTCTTTGGGAAATTCTGAATTTTATGTCATGTATGATGTTTGTGCAATGCTTAGACATCAATTAGAGGTCACAAATTGCCTTGGTATGAGCTTTTGCAAGTTTCCCTCTTTGGTGCTCAAGTGAAATTTTGTGATTTTTCCCAACTTTGCAAAGCCATAACTTGAGTTCTATGATGAATTAGGTCAAGTTCTTGTACTTTTTGAAAAGGGAATGATCCAATCTACAACTTTAATGACCAAGAATTTTTCATTTGAGGCATTTTTGAATCAAAAAGAGGAGGTTGAATAACTTTCCCAAAATGACAAGTTTGCATTACAAGTCACTTTCCCAAAATGGCAACTTTGCAAATGGCTTGAAATTCTTTAATTTTGTGAACTTATAACTTCTTCTAAGATCAAATAAAGATCATATACATCCTAAATGATGGAGAAGACCCTTTGGTTGGATGATTGGGGGCTTCAGATGCCCTGATTTTACACTGACTTGTTCAAGAAGTCATCTATTGATCAGATGCCTTCCCCATTGAATTGCTTCATGAAAATTGGTATGCATGATCCTTACATCATATAGAGACCCATAGAAACAAGAATGACCAAATTTTTTGGAGTAATGGCCTCTAAAACCAAAACCCTAATTTCAGGTCATCTGTGCAGTTAAACCTGGCTCTACTTCCATGCCTTTCCCAGTTCTTGTGATTTTCTGACTTTCTTGATCTTGGGAGGATATAATATGATTCTTGAATATACATGGACCCTCTTGAGATGATTGGAGACCCTTGGAGTGGCTCAGATAGCTCAGGGATTGCTCAGATCACAAACCCTAGATGTAGATGACTTAGAACCAATGCAGTGAAACAAAAATGCAATATGAGATGCTATGATTGAACTTATGCATATGAGAGAATCACAAGCCATGGTGAAATAAGTGAGGGAAAATTTGGGGTGTTTACACCATGTCACGATTAAACTGGTATTGTTTCACAAAAGCTTCAGCCAAGTCCTTCCAGCTTCGGACAACATTCTTGTTCAGACCCATATACCAGTCTAAAGATGCCCCAAATAGGCTGTCTTGGAAGTAAAACATCCATAACTTCTCATCATCCGTATGGGAAGAAATCTTCCCGAAGTAAGACTGGATGTGCGTTTTCGGACAAGAATTGACGTTGTACTTTTCAAAAGTAGGGGGCTTGAATTTGTGAGGAATCTTCACTCCAGGAAGTAACCCCAAATCCGCAACATCAAAACCTAGAGAGTTCTGAGATTTAATGGCCTCTATCTTCTCAGCAAGCTCGTCGAAACGATGATCCACAACAACATTAGGTTGATCCATCTCATCATCAAACAAAGTAAACTGATCTTCTTGTCCGTCCAGGTAGCCAACATTACGGTCATTGTCTCCACCTGGAGCTCCGTTATGGTTTTTCTGATTGCCATCTTCAGGAATCTCATTCTCTGGCCACTCGACCATCAACCTTAGTTGTTCTTGCCTCTGGGCCATCCCCGTCATCAGGGTCATGAACTGCTCCATACGAGCCTTCAATTCTACGAGCTCAGCTTGTACCTGATCTATCATTCTGGTTCTGCTTTATCAACACTATTGCCTGAAATGGAATAAAGATAAGAAACTGCCAGGGTACCTGAAAAATAAAGATAGAATGATATGCTATGCAAGATGTTATGTTATGCAAATTCTCAGCAACACAGCCAATGAGAGAACACTCTCAAAAGAAACCCTGCAAACAAGATCTACCATAAGAACCATCCTGCGACCGAGTGTCAGTGCATGGATAAGGAACTACTGCTTCAGAAATCCAAACACATAATCATAGAAAAGCCCGCAAGAGCAAAGTCATACAAGGTACTGAAAACCAACATAAATACGTACATCAACAAAGATTCCCTCAATAAGCTTGAGGGTAATCAGATACATGAAAGAGCTAAAGCCTACAAGCATCAATTCTAGTCCATGAGTCTTTGCCTCCCTAGATGACCATCTGGTGTGATGACCTTCAAGTCAATCAGATCTTGAACATTCCATTGTAAAGCCATGCATTCTTCTGTTGCATGTCCCTGGGAACCTGAGTGAAACTCGCAACGCGCATTTTCGTCGTATCCCTTTGGAAGATTTCCTACTGGTGGTGCCAAAGTCCGCAACTGGATTAGATCAAACCTCAACAATTGACACAACATGGCAGTGTAGGATATTAAGATGGGGTCAAGAATACGATCAGCTTGTGAAACTCTCTGTGGATAAGGCTTTCGTTGTGGTTGAGCAGTCTGTTGTTGATGTTGCTTCGAACGCCTAGCATGATACTACACTTTCTTACCCAGATTTAGATGAGGAACCAAAGAAGATCGTTGTTGTAGCCTCTTAGAAGATTCAACCTGAATGATAACTTCAGAAGAATGAAACTTGGCAATCTCTTCAGTGTTCACCTGTGACACTTTCAAGTTAGTTGGCTTAAAGTTAATTACCCTGTCATCAACCAAGTCTTGCACCTGATGTATGAATGCCCTGCAATCATTGACATCATGTCCTTGAGCTCCAGATTGAAAGACACAGTAGGCATAGTGTCGCTCCCCGGATTTCCATCCTGGTACAAACGCGAAAGTGGTGCGGAAAGAGGTAGAGTCGCCAGCCAGACATTTTTATCCCGAAGGAACGAGAATGGTAATGCTGCACAAACCAGAAGAAAAGAAGAGGAAGGACACAGGTCCTGCGAACCAAAGAGACTGAGTTCGGGAGTCGGTTACGACCTGGGAAGGTATTAGCACCCCAGATCGTCCGCCGTACCCGACGGGATCCACGCTTGCAAAGAAATCTGTTTCAAAGGTTGAATAAATGAAAGCTGCTGCAAAAGAAAATGAAACTGAACTGGATAAAAGAAAAGAAAAGGAAAATGAAAGAAAGAAATGAAAAGGAAAAATGTAGGGAAAATAAAGATGTGCTCAAACGGGCTCTACCCCGCTGCCTACGTACCTCATCTGGACAATGAGGATCAGAGTCGCCGTAGTTCCCCTAACTAGGGGTAGAAAAGAAATTGCTTGTGAATTAAGGCTTGAACTGCCTATGTCAATGCTCAGGTGTTGCAGGCTCGGACGACGAGTGCGTTACCGTCTTTCAAAATGACAAGTAGGAGCAAGTTCGCGGATAGAGCGAAGGAGATGAGAAAAGAATTCCCGAAGGAAAGACGCTTATTGTTTGTTTTTGTTTCTTAGAAGCTTTTTATGAGTGAAGTTTCTTTGAAGTTATTGTACCTAAGTCTTACTCATTGGGATGTATACATCTCACATCATCCCGAAATGGAATGCGCAAGAAGCACACCTATCTATGGAGGAAATCCCCAAATCTAGTCCCACAAGTGAAGGCTCAGACACACTGACCTACTAGCATTTATTAAGTGTTTTTGTGATTTTTGGTTAAGAAGTGTTTTTTAGCTTTTCTTTGTGAAGTAATCTCATGCTAAGACCTATCCACCACGAGGGATAACTTACACCTCGCCCCGAAACGGAACGCGTGCAAGTATCTCGTAGCAAAGTCTCATGTCACATGAGAAGACTCAACCTTTATTAGAGTGGATTGAAATTAAGTTTGAAGATGAGGAGAGAAAGCACCAAAAAGATCTCAAAGGTGAAAAATCTAAGGGAGACTAAAATCCTAAATGTTGTCATGCATGGATGAACCTAGGTTAGTGAGGTTTAAATCCTATCCTAATGAAGAAGAAGGAAAGAAAAGAAAAAGAAGAAGAAGAAGAAGAAGAGGAGGAGGAGAGGTAAGGCCTAATCCCAACAATCACAAGGTTAGTACAAATAAGAATAAGAAAAGAAGAGATGAGATTTGGAGATGTGGGAATCACATCCACATCTCTCACTTACCATAGCCCCTGAAATGGTTAGTGACAAAAGCATACAAGCAAAACAAAATGAACACAATGCCATACCAACATCATACAAACAGAAATGAAGTCATACACATAAATGCCCAATGCAAACATAAGTCACAAGAATGAGAAAAGAAGCACACTAAATCTACATGAGGCAACATGAATTACATAGCAAAGCAAAGCAAACTTGATAAGATACAAAGCAAAATAAACAAAACACAATCTCAAGGTGCAAGACCAGAACCATAACCATGTTAGAAAAGTACTTAAGAAGCAAGGAAGATGAAGAGAAGAGAGACATAGGGTCAAGCAATCACATTAAGGGAAGAAAGAAGCAAAGGAAGTGAGGTGTATGTTCATAAGAAAGGAAGAACTTCAAAGGCAACCAAATCACAAGATTTCCAAAACACAAATCCCAACCCAAGATCAGAGAAGTAGCAATGCCCTAAAGAGACCCTAAACAAGATGAAGAAGTTGGCACAAGTGCCCTTCTAAGCTAAGGAAAGAGCTTATGATAAAAAAGAAACAAAATGGGACAAGTCATGAACAAAAATTCCAATTAAATCAAATATGCACCCAAAAATTCCACAACCTTGGACAAGAGATCCCTAAACATAGCATAACAACATGCCAAAAGGAAAGGAAGAAATTCAGAAGTCAATCAAGTCATATGAAGGGTTAAACATCAACTAAGGTTTAGAAGCTTCACTCACAAGCCAAGGGCCAAAATCAATTGAACAAGATTCTAAAAATCAGAACAAAAATCACACATAAACTACATATCCTCATGAATCTAGAGCAAAAAGAATCATCCAAAAATTCAAAATAATGGACAAGATAGAAAATGGGCAAGTCAGCAAGCTTCAAAAATGGATTAAAATGAATTAATTAAGAGAAATAAATAATATCCACGTGTCAAAATAAAATAAATGAAAAATAAACATATTAAAAATTAAAGAAAACTCAAACAATCACTCATGAATTATTTTAGAATTTTTAATAACCTAAAACTATTTTTAAAAATTAAAATCCAAAGTGAAAATAAAATGAAAACAAAAAAAGAAATAAGAAAGAAAAAAGGAAGCTGGGGTGCAAAAAGAAAAGACATCCAGTTCAAAATACCACCTGGGCCCAACAGGGGGTGCGCATAGCAGATGGCCCTAGGCCCAAACGAAAATCTCACTTAACCCACTAATTAATCAGGATTAGATATTAATTAAATGTCATGCTTAATTATTAAAATGAAATAATAAAAACATGTGACATACTATCAACTGGTCACCTTCACTTAAATGAAATAAATAAAAAGAAAAAACGAAAAATGAAATAAATAAATAAAATACAAAACACAGACCAACAGGAAGACGACACGTCATCGTCTTCCTCACCACACCATGAAAAAAAATCGCAGGCCAAGGAGAAAACAGGGCAAAATGCAGCATGAGCACACCATCTTCATCATCGTATACCTCTCTCAAATCTCAATGAAAAAGCAAAATACAAAGACCAAAAATGAAGCCCCAAACAAGAGGATCACAACTGTACCAATGGTTTTTATAAACAAGCAACATACAAAGAGATACGATGTCTTAAAGCTTGACACTCAAAACTGTAAATCACGAATTAACAACTTTCAAGACTTCACAATACTTCAAACAAGTTAAATTAAGCTTATACACCATGAAACAAGTAAGAACAAGCCAAAACCGAAGCCAAAATGAGGTGATTCTCAAACCTGGTATTGAGATTTAGTTGAGATTCAAAGGAATCCAGAGGTTGAGATGGCTTCCTTATGCCTCCTTTGATCTTCTTTGAGCTAAATAAAGGCACTGTGCTTGGATATGATTAGCAAATGAGAGGAATCTGAAAATACGGCTGATCTTCAAATGATCAACACAGTAGCATTAATCTTCCAAGCAATGGAGTGTAACAATGTTGTGATTAGAAGAATGGTGATGAACACCTTCAGTGATGAATAATGGAGTAATGGAGAGGATCTGGATCTGAAGGATTATGTGGAGGTGAGAGTTTGTTTTCTTGTGCTGCGGGAATCAGAGAGAAAGAAAGAATCAAAATGGTGTGTGTGATGAAGACCTATGAAAAATGTGAAGGAGCATCTTATATGGTGAGGGTGCGGGGTGCATATTGGAGGGTGTCCAGGGCATGTTTGTTATTCATGAAATGCAGAGTTTCTCGTGTTCTCTTCCTCTCTTCATTTTTCTTAATTTGTTTTCAAAGGCAAGGAAAATCATGTGTGTGATGGTGCATTCTATTGTGGTGGTATAGGATTCCTGTTGGATGGTCATTGGATGATGGAGAGGAAAAGAAATGAAGGACAGCTGTGATTGCTCGTTGCATGAAGCTGCATGGAGTGCATGTTGTTGGAGTCACATGAAGACTCCTCTCTCTCCTTTGGTTGTGGCGTGCGCGTGACAGTGAGTGGGGAGGAAAACAAATGATTCCAAGGCAAATGGGAGGAGGACACTTGGCGTGCTGAAACTAGTGACCTCAACAAGTGCTGATACCCTCTCATTTTCGTGCACCACCACTTCTCATTCATTATTCTTCTTATATTTTTTTTATTATTTTTGCACTATGTGTTTTAGTCACACAAATAACAAAGCAGACCCATTACCACATGATTGTGTACAAAAACAAAGTCACGCCACACACATAATCCATTCCAAATAATAAACCAATAATTAAGTGACACGTGTCCACCAAAACACTATAAATATTCCAAAATTCAAAAAATCATAACTTGAGTTCTATAAATGCTACGAAAGTGTTCTACGACTTTTCGGAAAGGGAAAATCGTGCTCTACAACTTTCGTGTTTACCGAAAAATCATTCGGAGCGTTTTCGCACATGAAATAATAGCCTGAAGTTAGGGATCAAATAATTTCTAAAAATAGAAACTTCCAAATTTAGTAACTATTTTCATACTCCCGACTTTTGACATTTAAGCTCAAATGAAATACTCCTTGACATAATATGACCTCAAAAAAAGATAATCCTGACTAAAAAACTCTGAAATTGTCATGTTGACTTTTCTGACCGCGTGTAACACCCCAAATTTGCCCTCTTCTTTTTAAGAATCATATCACATCATATTCATCATGAACATATCATATTCTTGGCATCCTAGCATGGAAAGATGAAACATAACATCCTCATGACCTAACATTAGGCATATGATCATCTGTGGAGGTTCTTGAAGCATCACAAGCTATGAAAAGGGGCCCAATGGATTTGTACAAGTCCTATGAGGGGTCTAAATTTCATTTAAAAGTTCAAGTTCATTCACAAAAGCTCAGAAGGTTGGGAGATCATCAGGGAATCCAGCCTAGGGCAAAGCTCCTACACAGTGATCCCAAATTAGGGTTTGAGTTTCAAGCATGAAAACCTCAAGACTTTGGCCATTTCATTTGTGCAAAGTCTTTCACATATTAAGAGGATCCTAGGGATGAATTTTGGTGAGAAAATTCCTTGTGGAAGTCAAGTATTTCTTCAGTTGCTTGTAAATGAAGAAACTGGTCAACTGTGCCTTAGAAAAGTCAACTGTGAGATTTCAAGGGGTCCAACCCCATTTTTCTAGCCAAGGGATGTTCTTATAATGTTAAAAGAGGTTTGGAAAGATCAAAGATCAAAAATCATGAGGTTTTGAGGTGTTTTGCAAAATTGGTGTGAAGTTGGTTATGGAAAATGCCATTTTTAGCAAGTTTTGGCCCTAAATTTCAAGTGATCATAACTTGGTGAAAAATTCTTCAAATGGACCAAAGTCAAAAATTAAAGTTGGAGATTAAGGCCTCCCATTTTCAAAAAGTACAAGTACTTTTTCATAGCCTTCATGGTTAAGAAGGTAGAGCCCTCAAAAATTAGGTTAAAACTAGGGCAAAACTTGATTTTTCACTTGTACACCAAAGCAAAAAGTCATGAATCAAATTTTTGGGTATTGGTACATACCAAATAAGGTTACAATGTTACAATGCAATGAAAATAGGTCCTTTTTCTCCAAGAATTACACCAAATTCGTGCATGATGAGAATTTTATTTCCTAAGTGCAAAATATGCATGATCATGAGAATTGTGTGACACTTTCATCCAATGGTCAGGATCTTATTGGATTGAAATCAAGGGTCAGATTGTGAATGCACTTGGGCAAGAAAGAAGGCAGTGCATGAGTGTTTCATGCTATCACCACAAATTTGCAAATATTGCAAAATCTCTCACACACTCTCTTCCCACGTGCAAAGACCCTCATGCTTTCAGCATTGCCTCATGAACACACATAAAAGAGAATTAGGGTTTTAGAAGGGTTTAGATCTCTCTCATTTCATCATTCTCATGTTTTGGCTCAGTTTGCAAATTCCTTCGAATCTTTCTCTACGCTTGCTCTCTTCATAAACCAACCACAGATTCTTCATCCTTGAGAGCTCAGGTTCACAAATCCACCCATTGTTCAAGCTAATTCTCAAGATTCAACACCTTGCCATTTCAGAGCAGCTAGCTTCAAGATCCTAGATCTAGCAACTTTCAAGGCTCTAGTTGCATTTATTTTGCAACTAGAGTGCATTTGGAGTGGATTGGCAGCATTTTCTTGGCTTCTAACAAGCTATTTCAAGATCTGCAAGTCTCAGGTAAGCTCCAAATTCTCAGATCTAGAATTGAAAATAGAATTGTGCATTATGATCTACTGGTTATGATGATCACTCTTCTTGTTTTAAATTCAAATTTGGTGCATTATTGAGCTTTGTATGTGAATTTGAATTTTCATGGTGAAAGCTGTTTCTCTTCGATCCAGCCTGGTCATAGTTCATTTGTGATTTTGGTTGCCATTTTTGAAATCAACATGGTTCAATGATCTGATATGGAGCTCTTGGTGTATTTTTATTGTTGTTTGTTCATTATATGCGTTTTCCAGTGCCGGAGCCCTAGCTCCGGTCACCGGATTCTGGACTGTGTGAATTAGGGTTTGAATTGGAGAAGAAGACTCCTGGACCATCAGATCTTTCCATCTCAACGCATGATAAGCTGCCACATCATTTAATGAACATCCTCCCTCTCACGTGCATCTGTTTTCTATTTTAATTATTTTTATTTCGCACCCCATGTTAACTATTGTATGCCTTCACTCTGATCCAATCATTTTGCTTACCTCAATTAATGAGTTGACTAATCCCAGCTTTTCCTTTAATCCATTGGCTTGCGTTTTTTCATATTTTTCTTGATTTTCCACCATATCTATTATAGGCTGCGCTGAATTGGGTGGGCTTGTCCCTGCTATCCACACCCCCTGTCTTTAGGCCCAATGAGATTTGAACTGATTTCCTTTCTCTTCGCACCTCTTGGCTTCTCTCATTTTATTTCTTTTTCTTTTATTTCTTTTTTATTTCAGTTTTGGTTTTTAATTTTTAAAATTAGTTCTAAGTTTCAAAATATTATGAAATAATTCATGGATATTAATTTGAGTTTTCTTTAATTTTCCATATTTTTATTTGTCATTTATTTTATGATGACACGTGTAAATTAATTCCCCCATTTAATTAATTCATTTTAATTCCTTTTTGAGCATGCTGTCTTGTCCATTTTCCATATTGATCCTCATTTTGAATTTTTGAGTGGTTCTTTTTGCTCTGGAATCTTGATAGAGTGTACTTCATGTGTGATTTTTGTTCTGATTTTTAGGAGCATGTTCATTTGGTTTTGACCTTTGACTTGTGAATGATGTTTCTTAACCCTAGTTGATGTTTGAGCCCTCATTTGACTTGTATAGCTTCTGAATTTCTTCCTATCCTTTTGGCATGTTGCTATATCTTGATTGAAGATCTTTTGTCCAAGGTTGTGTAATTTTTGGGTGCATATTTGATTTGATTTGATTTTGGTTCTTAACTTGTCCCATTTTGCTTCTTTTTGATCATAAGTCTTCTCTTTAGCTTAGAAGGGCTCTTGTGCCAACTTCTTCATCTTTTTTAGGGTCTCGTTAGGGTATTGGTACCTCTCTGATCTTGGGTTGGGGTTTGTGTTTTGGAAATCTTGTATCTTGTTTACCTTTGAAGTTCTTTCTTTCTTTTGTACATCTACCTCACTTCTTTGCTTCTTTCTTCCTATAATGTGATTGTTTAGCTTTGCGCTTCTCTTTTCTTCATCTCTCTTGCTTCTTAAGCACTTCTTTAACTTGGATTTGGTTCTGATCTTGCACCTTGAGATTCTGTTTTGTGTGTTTTGCTTTATATCTTCTTAAGTTTGCTTTGCTTTGCCATGTGTTTCATGTTGCCTCATATTGTCTTGTATGCTTCTTTTCTCATCCTTGTGACTTGCATTTGCATTGAGCATTTATGTGTATGACTTCACTTCTGTTTGTATGATGTTGGTATGACATTATGTTCATTTTGTCTTGCTTGTATGCTTATGTCACTAACCATTTCAGGGGCTATGGTAAGTGAGAGGTGTGGATATGATTCCCACATCTCCAAATCTCATCTCTTCTCTTCTTATTCTTACTTGTGCTAACCATGTGATTGTTGGGCTTAGGCCTTACTCCCTTCTTCTTCTTTCTTCTTCTTTTCTTTCCTTATTCTTCTTTAGGATAGTAAACCACACTAACCTAGGATTTCCCATGCATGACAACACTTAGGATTCTTTAGTCCCCCATTAGACTTTTGCCTTTTCAGATCCTTTTGGTGCTTTCTCTTCTCATCTTCAAACTTAATTTTAATTCACTTTAATAAATGTTGAGTATTTTCATGTGATATGAGCCTTTGCTATGAGATGCTTGCAAGCGTTCCGTTTCGGGGCGAGGTGTAAGTCATCCCTCGTGGTGGATAGGTCTTAGCATGAGATTACTTCACAAAGAAAAGCTAAAAAACACTTCTTAACCAAAAATCACAAAAACACTTAATAAATGCTAGTAGGTCAGTGTGTCTGAGCCTTCACTTGTGGGACTAGATTTGGGGATTTCCTCCATAGATAGGTGTGCCTCTTACGCATTCCATTTCGGGATGATGTGAGACGCACACATCCCAGTGAGTAAGACTTAGGTACACTTACCTATGCAAACTTCACTCATAAAAAGCTTCTAAAAGACACAAACAAAGAATAAGCGTCTCTCCTTCGGGAATTCTTTTCTCATCTCCTTCACTCTGTCTGCGAACTTGCCCCTACTTGTCATTTTGCAAGACGGTAACGCACTCGTCGTCCGAGCCTGCAACACCTGAGCATTGACATAGGATGTTCAAGCCTTAAGACACAAGCAATACTTTCCACTCCTAGTTAGGGGAACTACGGCGACTCTGATCCTCATTGTCCAGATGAGGTATGTAGGCAGCGGGGTAGGGCCCGTTCGAGCACAATCTTTTATTTTCCCTCCATTTTTTCTCTTTGTTTTCTTTCTCAGTTCCTTTTCCAATTCCAGTTCATTTTCTTTTGCAACAGCTTTCATTTCTCCCCCCTTTGAAACAGATTTCTTTGCAAGCGTGGATCCCGTCGGATACGGTGGACGATCTGGGGTGCTAATACCTTCCCAGGTCATAACCGACTCCTGAACTCAGATTCTTTGGTTCGCAGGACCCGTGTCCTTCCTTTTCTTTTCTTCTGGTTTGTGCAGCATTACCATTCCCGTTCCTTCGGGATAAAAATGCCTGGCTGGAGACTCTATTCTTTTCCGCGCCACTTTCGCGTTTGTACCAGGATGAAAATCCGGGGAGCGATAGCTGGCGACTCTGCTGGGGAACGAACCCAGAATCTCTAGTTCCCCTGTAAGTCTCTCCTAGCGCTTGCGTGTTTCTGTTTCTTTGGGTGTTTGACTGTTTATTGTTTTGTGTTGTATTTTACTGTTGTTTATTTACAGTTTTATTTACAGCTTTATTTACAGTTTCAGTATTTATTTTCCGCATCATATATCATACTGGACTGTCTGGACTGGTTTTATATTTGGTGGGCTCGGGTGATACTGTTTTTGAGAGATAAGCCAAGTACCCGACTTGATTGCACTATAGGATTAGAGTGGACATATTGTACTCACATGTGACATGATGAGTGGCGATGTGTTTCACGCCCAGATTGCGACCGTCTTGGAAATATCTTGTGTGGGGATTTCCTCCACTTCGGGATAGGACCTTGATATTTATGTGCATCTGGGGAACGATCATTGAGAACCTTTGTGGAAACAACCCTCTCTAGTGGTGGAAGTGACAGAACACATTTTGTGGCAAACCCATTCGCACCCGAGGGTCCACTGGGGACTCGCATAGGATGGCCTGGTTCTCTTATAGGAACTCAGTCAAAGTATCTGGTCGTATGACATTAGTACTGTATCCTACAGGATGAATGTACTATTGTTTCTCGATTTCAGCGCTCGAAGCTGGGGACTTATAAGGGATGCTTGGTTTTCCCGGACTCAACTGAGGCCTCCCTGCGTAGTACATAATGCCTAACCGATTCCCTGATTTGGTCAGGAGCCATTTCTCGGAAATGGTGAAAGTATTATTGCTATTCGGCTTTGAGAGTCCGTGATGTTTGACCCGGAGCACACCCGTGAGATTGGGGATGGGTTTACAGGTTTGCAGGAACCCTTGACCTCATCATACCCTTGTTACTAGTGCAGTTTCATGTTCTGATACAGTTACTTTAGTTCCGGAGCTCTTGAGTTTATCTGGTACTTGATTGGGCTTATCTGAGATTATCTGAGTGTTTGTGGGTTGTTATCCAGAGGATTTAGGTTTCTGATCACATGGCTTTGGCATCCAGATTCTAGACAGTCCCAGATTGATCATATGTCTTTGCATTTGCATTGCATCATTTCATCATTAATCATGTTTTATTTTCATTCACAGGTTCATATTCTTGCTTCCGGTTCCAGTATCCTGTTCAGAGATGGAAGATCCTCGCAAGCAGAATATTCATTTCAAGTTTTTCGACACTAAGGTTGGCCTGTTAAAGAAGATGGTGAAGCTGATCACACCTAATCATGTAGAGAGGTTCAGGAAGGCTTATGGGAGTATTCTGGATGTGGTGGTAGAGTTAGATCCTTCTGAGAGAAGTGCCATTCATACCCTGCTGCAGTACTATGATCCTCAGCTCCATTATTTCACTTTTCCTGATTTTCAGCTAGGTCCTTTGCTGGAGGAGTATGCTTTGATCTTGGGAGTTCCTGTTCGAGACCAGATTTCGTTCAATGCTGAGATAAGTAGACCTGCACCTGAGGCCATTGCCAAGGCTCTTTATTTGAGCACTTCTGCTGTGAATTCTATGACCATCATTAAGGGAGGTGTACCTGGGTTTTCTTTAGAGGCTTTAGTAAAGAAGGTGGAAGAGTTAGCTGTTGAGGAAGAATGGGATTCTATCTGTGCTATCTTGGCTCTTTCTATCTATGGAATTATTTTGTTTGCAGATATGGAGAAGTTCATAGACATGAATGCAATACATCTCTTCTTGTTGAGGAATCCTGTGCCTACGCTGCTCGGAGATTTGTATTACTCGGTGCACTACAAGACTGAGAAGAAAAGGGGAGGTTTAGTTCGTTGTTGTGCTCCTTTATTTCATATGTGGTTCATGAGGCATCTGCCTAGTACTGGAGTGTTTAGTGATCATACCTTGGTATGGGCTCAGAAGCTGGAAAAGTTGCTTGCCAAGGATGTCAGGTGGATTACTTAGAGGCTTCAGGGTGCATGTTTCATCACTAGCTGTGGGAGTTATCTTAGTGTACCTTTATTGGGAGTGACCGGAGGGATCAACTACAATCCAATCTTGCTAAGAAGGCAGTTGGGATATTCCTTGAGAGAGGTACCAGAAGAATTGAAGTTAACCCATATTTTCTACTTCCCAGTAAAAGACAATATGCCTTTAGTGAGGAAATTTACTGGGGCTTGGAAGTGCATCAAGGGAGAAGGGATAGCTAGCTTTGGAAAGTGCAACAATCAGACCTTCCCGGAGTATGAGGCTTGGTTGAAAGATAGAGCCAGAAAGGTATTTCTGCCATTCTCACCTCCAGCTCCTCCAGATTCTGAGTCTAATGATACTGTGTCTTTAGAAGAGTTTAAGAAGTTGGAAGCCCAGCTGCATGAAGTTAGGGTGGAGAACACTGAAATGGTTAATCTGTACCATCTTTCCAACCGGGCCAAGAACGAAGCTGAAGAGAAATTGCTGAAGATGCAGACCACCTTGGAGGCCATAGAGAAGGAGTTTGCTGGAATGGAAGCCCACTTTCAAAGACTAGGTCTGATGGAATCCAAAAGAGAAGCAGAACGAAAGAAGAATTTGAAGACCCTCAAGGAAGCTCGTCAGTCTATTGTCTGGTTGCAGGGCCAGAGAGAGCAGGAGTTGAAGAGATACAAAGAAAAAGAAGAGTTTTTTGAAGTACAAATGACTTTCAAGAAGGAAGAAGTGGAACGAGCTCACCAGATTCGAAGGGAGAAGACTCAGCAGTTAGCAAATAGTCAACAAGCCTTAGAAGAAACACTTAAAGAGATTGAAGACCCCAAGTTGATGGCTGGAGTCAAGAAGGCTAGGTCTGAGTTGGGACTTAGTGAGGGAGGTTCAGGGTCCTCAGGAAGTGGTCTTGCTTCTTAGTTTGTTTCCCTTATATTAGGATTACCTACAGACATGTTGTAGGAATCCTGGTTGTTTGTTTTTCTTCTTAGAAACTTGTACCCTACGGGGAATTCTGTTATTTTTTCCTAATAGGTTAATTTATGTTATGCAGTTTTTTCCGTTCACCATTTTTCTGTGCCTGCTGTTATGGTTTGAATGTGTTTTCCATGCGAAGATTTTTGAAAGTCGAGGATCAGTATCCATCTGGTTTTCTTTGCTAAATACCGGAACCGAGGCATGAATGACCTGGGATTGAAAACATAAACAATTGCATTGCATACATATCACCTGTTTTCTTGTTTTGCAGGTATGGCCACAAGTTCCTAACATCTTTTCAATTTCAGGCACTATAGCTCCCAGGAAAGTTCGAGAACAGCCAGTCATACACAGATATCCCACAAGAGTCAACAAAGAAAGAGTCTTGGATCAAATACAAGCTGATTTAGCTGACTTGAGACTGAGGATGGACAATTTTATGACCCTTATGGCAGGAATGAGTCAGAATCAGGAACGTCTGCGTGAGTTGGTTGAAAATAGTCAAGCCAGGAACAACGGTACTGCTGATGGAGGTAATCGTAACGGTGCGGGCGCCCGTCAAGTTGAAATCCCTGTAGCACAGCCAGGGGTTACCATTATCAATGATGGACTGAACAATGTACAGATGGACAGTCAAGACGAACAGTTCACTCTGCTGGACGAAACTGAAGGCCAGGGGGCTGAAATGAACAAGAAATTTGAGGAGATGACAGAACAGATCAAGGCTATTCAATCTCAGAACTCTTTGGGGTTCGACATTACTGACTTGGGCTTGGTTCCAGGGGTTAGAATACCTTACAAGTTCAAGGTCCCGACTTTCGAGAAGCACAACAGCACAGCGTGTCCAAAGACTCATCTTCAGTCCTTTGTAGGAAGGATTGCTGCCCACACTGATGATGAAAAGCTATGGATGTACTATTTCCAGGACAGCCTGGTTGGGGCCTCTTTGGAATGGTATATGAAGCTAAGTAGAGCTAACATTAAGAGCTGGAAGGACCTGGCAGAGGCTTTCGTGAGACAATACCAGTACAATTTGGACATGGCTCCAAATCGCACTCAATTGCAAAACATGTCTCAAACTGCTAAGGAGGGGTTTAAAGAATATGCTCAAAGGTGGCGTCAGCTCGCTGCCAGAGTGCAACCACCACTGCTGGAGAATGAGATGGCTGATATGTTCATGGGGACATTGCAAGGTGTGTTTATTGAAATATTGACGTCTTGTTCGGCTACCAAGTTCAATGATATAGTAATTGCTGGAGAGAGGGTCGAGACTTTATTAAAGATGGGAAAGATTCAGGAAACGAGTGCAAGCAGCTCGAGTGGAGTAAGAAAAGCTTTCAGCGGACCCCGAGAAGAAGGGAAGGTGAAACCAATGCTGTGTTTGGCCGAGGACGGGGCCGAGGATATAGAAGGTCATATGAGCAAGTGGCAGCTGTCACTATCCCTTCCAATCCTGTGCATCAGGTACAACCTCAACAACAACATCAACCACAACGTAACAACTATCAACAAAGACCTTATCAGCCAAGGCAGACTTGCCCGGCTAATAGGGTGCTTGAGGCAATTCCCATGACATACACTGCATTGCTACCGAGATTGCTGGACCTGAATTTGATAGAACTGAGGACTTTGGCACCACCACCACCTGAAGAGCTTCCAGTGGGGTACGATGTCAATGCTAGATGCGCTTTCCATTCAGGGGAACCCGGGCACTCAACTGAGAAGTGCAGGGCGCTACAGCACAAAGTTCAAGATTTGATCGACTCCAAGGCGATTAACTTCGCACCACCATCGAATGTTACTTCAAACCCTATTCCGAACCATGGAGGGGCTAGAATAAATGCTGTTGAGGGTGGTGGGAAGTTGAGTTTGATTCTGAGAATAGAAGAAGTGAAGACTCCGCTGTTGGTAGTGAAAGAGAGGCTGTTGAAAGGACAGGTGTTTCCGGGTTGCAGTTCTGATTGTGAGAAGTGTGTGAATTCAGTGAACGGATGTGAAGACCTGAAGATGGGATTGAAGAATCTGATTGATGAAGGGTCTTTGCAGTTTGACAAAGTTGACAATGAAGTTGATGATGTGTCCTCTATAACCATTTTCTATAATCCGGCTGAGATGCCTGCTAGAAGAGAACCTGTGACCATTTATGCTCCTGAAATCAGTCCTGTGACTATCACTGTTCCTGGGCCTGTTCCTTATACAGATGATAGAGCCATTCCATGGAATTACGACTCAGATGTGTACGTGGAAGGAAAGAAAGGGGATAGTAAGTCTGTTGCTATTGACCCGACTGTAGTGAACGTCGGAGGGGTTGGAGGTTTTACGAGAAGTGGTCGTCTATTTGCTCCCCCAGTTCTGAGAGGAGATCCTGAGGCTGAGGCTTCGGCGAAGGCTAAAGGAAAACAAACAGCGACTGAAGAGACAACAACTCCTGCTGCTGGAAAGGGTACCTTTGAGAAGGAAGTGGAGGAATTTATGCGCATAATTAAAAAGAGTGATTATAAGGTGGTCGAACAGTTGAACCAGACGCCGTCCAAAATATCAATTTTATCTTTGCTGATGTGTTCTCCGGCGCATAGAGAAGCCTTGTTGAAAGTGTTACAGATGGCCTATGTTCCTCAAGAAATAACTGTTAATCAACTGGAAGCTGTAGTGGGCAGTGTGAATGCAAGCCACCGGCTGGGCTTTACAGATAGAGACCTTACGTCAGAGAGCCGTAACCATAACAAAGCACTACATATTACTATGGAGTGCAAGGGTGTTGTGTTGTCGCATGTCCTGGTTGGCACAGACTCTTCTCTTAATGTACTTCCGAAGAAAGCATTAATGAAGCTCAATGTTGATGGCATTATCCTAAGACCCAGTGACTTGATAGTTAAAGCTTTTGCTGGGTCCAGAAGGTCAGTGTTTGGAGAAGTTGAGTTACCTATGAAAATAGGGTCTCAAGTATTCAAAAGCACCTTCTACGTCATGGACATTCAGCCTGCGTACATCTGCTTATTGGGACGCCCATGGATTCATGCTGCCGAAGCTGTAATTTCCACTCTGCATCAAAAGCTCAAATATGTGGTTGATGGCCAAGTAATTACTGTGTGCAGAGAGGAAGATATCTTTGTGAGCCACTTATCAACCTTCAAATATGTAGAGATGGACGGAGAGATCCATGAGACTCTGTGTCAGGCCTTCGAAGACGTTAATGTCAGCATTTTGACTCCGGTAGAAAGAAGCAGTGAGAAAGAAGGTACCTCCATTCATTCCTACAAGCAGGAAAAGGAAGTGGTTCAGTCAGGAAGCACCCAAGGCTGGGGAAAATTGCTGGAATTGGAGAAGAAAGACGACAAGTTTGGTTTGGGTTATCAGCCTAGTGAATCTAATTGGTCTCCAAGTGGTAAAGCCATTACTTTTACAAGCGCTGGGATGCTCGACCACAACCAAATCTGTGCAACTAATGAAGATGGAGACAGTGATGGTGATTGGGACAACTGGATTCATCCGTGTGCGCCCGGAATGGAGCTGAAGAACTGGTCTGCTGAAGACATCATCCAAGTTACCTGGCACTCAGAGTAATTTATTTGTTTCCTTTTCTTATCATGCTGCATTGTCAAATCCAGCATTCCGCCCAAGATGCTAGGATCCATTGTATGGGCCACCATGTTTGTTATGCACTTATTTTACCATGAAATAAAGGACATTTTCAGACAAATTGTGTTCTCTTTCTTTTGTTTTAAATTTTTCACAAAAATAAAGAAAAATGGCAATGTGTTTTTCCTTTTTTTGTTTTTGTGTTTGCGTCTCTTTTAGAAAATAAGCAGATTCTGAAATAAGCACATCATCTGTGCAGTGTTGATCATCCGGATTCCATTGATAACGTTCCTGCTATGACCACGCATGACTTTGACAATCCTATCTACCAAGCTGATGAAGGGGTTGAGGAAGACTGTGAACTCCCTGAAGAGTTGGTCAGATTGTTGAAACAAGAGGAACGGGTTATTCAGCCTCATCAGGAAGAAATTGAGATCATCAACATCGGCACTGAGGATTTTAAGAAAGAGATCAAGATTGGGGCCAGTCTGCAGGCCGAAATAAAGAAAGAGCTGATTGGTATGCTGCGTGAGTATGTGGATATCTTTGCTTGGTCATATCAAGATTTGCCAGGGTTGGATACCGACATTGTTGTGCATAAGTTACCACTGAGAGAAGAATGTCCTCCTGTGAAACAAAAGTTGAGAAGAACGCGTCCTGACATGGCGATGAAGATCAAGGAGGAGGTTCAGAAGCAATGGGATGCCGAATACTTTGCCGTAACTAGTTACCCACCTTGGGTAGCTAACATTGTACCTGTGCCAAAGAAGGACGGCAAGATCCGGATGTGCATTGATTACCGGGATTTAAATAGAGCAAGCCCAAAAGATGACTTTCCGTTACCTCACATTGATGTGCTGGTAGATAATACTGCTCAATTTTTGGTATTTTCCTTCATGGATGGCTTCTCCGGATACAATCAGATTAAGATGGCACCGGAAGACATGGAGAAAACAACGTTCATTACCCCATGGAGTACATTCTTCTACAAGGTCATGCCCTTTGGTTTGAAGAACGCCGGGGCAACTTATCAGCGGGCTATGGTCACATTGTTCCACGACATGATACACAAGGAGATAGAGTGTTATGTGGACGATATGATTGCTAAGTCCCGAGACGAAGAAGAGCATCTGGTCAACCTCAAGAAGCTGTTTGATAGACTGATAAAGTATAAGCTGAGTTTGAATCCAAACAAGTGCACTTTCGGAGTGCGTTCCGGGAAATTGCTGGGTTTCATTGTTAGCCAAAAAGGAATCGAGGTGGATCCTGCAAAAGTAAATGCAATTCAAGATATGCCTGCACCGAGAACAGAAAAAGAAGTGCGCGGGTTTTTAGGGAGGTTAAACTACATTTCACGGTTCATATCTCATCTAACTGCCACGTGTGAACCAATATTCAAATTGCTAAGAAAAGAGCAAACGGTCAGGTGGAATGAGGACTGCCAAAGAGCTTTTGACAAGATAAAAGAATATTTGCAGACGCCTCCAATTCTAATGCCTCCAGTGGAGGGAAGACCTTTAATCATGTACTTGACTGTGCTAGAAGGGTCAATGGGGTGTGTTTTAGGCCAACATGACGAGTCTGGTCGAAAAGAGTACGCTATTTATTACCTTAGCAAAAAGTTTACCGACTGTGAATCCCGTTACTCACTGCTCGAGAAAACTTGCTGCGCTTTGGTATGGGCTGCTCGTTGACTGAGACAGTACATGTTGACCCATACCACACTGCTAATTTCCAAAATGGATCTTGTCAAGTACATCTTTGAGAAACCAACATTAATCGGAAGGGTTTCTAGGTGGCAAATGATCTTAACAAAATACGACATACAATATACTTCTCAGAAAGCCATCAAAGGAAGTGTATTGTCAGATTACCTTGCACAACAACCCCTTGAAGATGACTATCAGCCAATGAAGTTTGATTTCCCTGATGAGGACATCATGTACCTCAAAGCAAATGATTGCGAGGAACCACTTCCGGAGGAGGGGCCAGACCCTGAATCCAAATGGAAGTTGATGTTTGATGGGGCAGTCAATATCAATGGACGTGGAGTTGGTGCTGTTCTTATTACTCCTGAAGGTGTTCACTTTCCCTTCGCTGCCAGAATTACATTCGGCTGCATCAACAATGAAGCGGAATACGAGGCGTGCATAATGGGAATAGAGGAGGCAATTAATCTTCAGATTAAGACCCTCGATATATTCGGAGATTCAGCCCTCGTTATTAACCAGATTACCGGGAAGTGGTATACGCATCAAGAGCATTTAATTCCATAGGGATTATGCCAGAAAACTGTTGACGTTCTTCACGACAATTAAGCTTCAGTACATACCACGTGATGAGAATCAATTTGCCGACGCATTGGCCACTCTTTCTTCGTCTATCAAAGTCTTGTGTTGGAATTATGTGCCCAGAATTGATATTTCCAGGCTTGCCGCACCAGCTCATGCTTTCTCTGTAGACGTAGTGTCTGACAAGAAACCTTGGTATTTTGATATCAAGCTATTCTTGGAAAAGAAAGAATACCCAACTGGGGAATCATCCAATGACAAGAAGACCTTAAGGCGACTTGCTGCTAGCTTCTTCTTGAATACAGACGGGGTTTTGTACAAGAGAAACTTTGACATTCTCTTGCTCAGATGTGTGGATAGACACGAAGCAAGCCTATTAATGCAGGAAGTCCATGAGGGGTCTTTCAGTACCCATGCAGGAGGGCATGCTATGGCAAAGAAATTGCTGAGATCAGGGTATTACTGGATGACAATGGATGCTGACTGTTGCTCATACGCCCGTAAGTGTCACAAGTGCCAGATTTATGCACACAAGGTGCATATTCCTCCAAGTCCTCTCAACGTCATGTCATCTCCTTGGCCTTTTTCTATGTGGGGCATTGACATGATCGGGAAGATAGAGCCTACTGCTTCAAATGGTCATCGCTTCATCTTGGTCGCGATCGATTACTTCACTAAATGTGTTGAAGCAGCATCTTATGCCAATGTCACTCGTCAAGAAAGTTTTTTGAAAAGATACATTATCTGCAGATACAGAGTGCTCGAGAGAATCATTACTGACAATGGTTCTAACTTGAACAATAAGATGATGGCAGAGTTGTGTCGGGACTTCAAGATCCAGCATCACAATTCTTCTCCTTACCGACCAAAGATGAATGGTGCGGCAGAGGCAGAAAATAAGAATATCAAGTAGATTGTGCAAAAGATGGTTGTCACTTACAAAGATTGGCATGAGATGTTACCATTTGCGCTGCATGGGTACCGAACGTCAGTCAGGACGTCAACTGGGGCAACTCCCTTCTCATTGGTATATGGTATGGAGGCAGTCTTGCCTGTTGAAGTAGAGATTCCTTCATTGCGTGTGATGATGGATGTGAAACTTGATGAGGCTGAATGGGTGCGTGCTCGTTACAATCAGCTATGTCTAATTGAGGAAAAGAGATTAGCGGCTATCTGTCATGGTCAGCTTTATCAGAGGAGAATGAAGCGAGCATTCAACCAACGAGTACGTACTCGGGAGTATCAAGTAGGAGAGCTTGTGCTCAAGAGGATTGTTCCTCCAGGTTCAGATCACAGGGGCAAGTGGACCCCGAACTACGAAGGACCGTTCATAGTGAAGAAAGTTTTCTCAGGAGGAGCACTGATGCTCACCACTATGGATGGAGAAGATTTCCAATCCCCTGTTAACTCGGACGCAGTTAAAAAATACTTCGCATAAAAAGACCCGCTGGACACAAAAACAGAATTAAAGTCCAGGCAAGAAAAGGGCATCCCGGCGAGCTAAATAACAAAATAAAAAGCTCGGGCAAAAGTTAGGGAAAATAAAAAAAATGTACACCCGATGAGTTGAAAAGCCACATCGGACAGCTCAGGCAAAAAAGGGTATCCCGGTGGATTGAAAACCCGAAAGGGCAATCCACGCAAAATAAGGGAATAAGCGAACAACTGCGATCCGAGTAATCTGAACAAAATCATCGTTTCGTACAACCTGACAATATCATAAGGATAGGAATCAGTCCCCTCATCCTCTCAGAAAGCAAACGCAAGAATGGAGAGTTTTGAAGACATGCTGGTCATAGCAGAAAGGGAACTCATTGGGATGCCGCGTCCATTGCCATTAGGATAGTTTGTTTTCTCAATTTTATGGTGGCTACCTCTTTCCAGGTGGTTGCTTCCTGATGTAAAATCTTTTCCTATTCAGAGGCCTTTCAATAAAAGAATATTCAGTCAAAAAGCTGTGTTGTGTTTATTTTTGTTTGCAAAATGTCCTGAATTTTTGGCAAAAATAGCATTGCATTTAAAACAGGGTGATAATTTGAAAGAAAATGACATTGCAGGGAAACATTTGAAATCTTATGTGAGTTTCGGGTGACAATGGATGAACAGATCATACCATGCAAGTCCCCGGGGCACATATGTGTTTTCTGTTGTTGCAGGTTGCAGGATGGCGTCACATTCTCCCAAGCAGAAATTTCCCCAGTTAAGTCTTGGCAGGTAGCCCAAGCAGTTTATTTCCCCAATGGAGTATACCCAGCAAGCAGTGGGAGGCCCATTCCCCACAGAGTTTACCTGTCAGAACTCTTGTCACCAACAGTGGATATTTGAGGAATTCTCAACCATCAGGGAAAGCATTTCTCCAGCACTCGTCTGTGTTCATACTTTATTGCTGCTCGTCTGCATTTTCCAACACTCGTCTGTGTTGTCACTTTGGTATTGCTCGTCTGCATTTCCCAGCACTTGCCTGTGTTTTTGATTTGATATTTGTGGATTGCTCGTCTGCACTTCCCAGCACTCGTCTGTGTTTTGATATGTAATATTTGTGGTTGCTCGTCTGCACTTCCCAGCACTCGTCTGTGTTTTGATATGTAATATTTGTGGTTGCTCGTCTGCATTCTCCGACACTCGTCTGTGTTTATTATCTATTCGAAGCTCGTCTGCTTTATTTGGATACTCGTCTGTATCATCCCTTGGTACTAGTTTGTATTGCTACTCCAAATACTCGTCTGTGTTTGAATTTCTAGTATTCGTCTGTACCAGTGGATGATACTCATATGTATCATTGCCTGAAGCGGTCGTCTGTGTTTCTCAAGATCATCGTCTGATATTCGTTTGTATCATTGACTTATGACACTCGTCTATGTTCTCTTGATGATCATCCAATACTCGTCTGTATTGAAGAGGTTTGAATTCCTGACTGTGGGAGTAAATGTCAAAATGGTTACGGGTCCTGGCGTAACAGGTTTGCTCGAAGAAGACTCGTCTGTCTTATACCATATATCCACGGATAATATATGAAGAGGGTTCGTGTACCTTGATTATGCATGTCTATCCCACAGACTTAAGTGCATTACCGGTCCTGGCGTAACAGGTATATCCGAAGAAGATTCATCTGTCTCAAGTCATAGGTTCTTGCAAAGTATATGAGGGCTCGTATGTCCAGTTCCTGGCGTAACAGGATTGTTCGAAGAAGACTCGTCTGTCAAAAGTATTCTGATTCTAGATACCAGTTTCAACTTGGAAGGAGCTCGCCTGCTTTCTCTCCACTTCAACCACCAAAGCTTCATTTGGTTGGGTTTATTTTCCAGTTTTTGCATTCTCGTCAGAGTGCAAATTTCAGGTCTTCTGGGTATTCAACCACAGTTTATCTTGAACGGTCGATAGCCCATGCTACCGTCCTTTTCAGATTAACAGTTGTTTGAATAGGGGCAGCTGTAACACCCCAAATTTTCCCTCTTCTTTTTAAGCATCATATCACATCATATTCATCATGAACATATCATATTCTTGGCATCCTAGCATGGAAAGATGAAACATAACATCCTCATGACCTAACATTAGGCATATGATCATCTGTGGAGGTTCTTGAAGCATCACAAGCTATGACAAGGGGCCCAATGGATTTGTACAAGTCCTATGAGGGGTCTACATTGCATTTACAAGTTTAAGTTCATTCACAAAAGCTCAGAAGGTTGGGAGATCATCAGGGAATCCAGGCTAGGGCAAAGCTCCTACACAGTGATCCCAAATTAGGGTTTGAGTTTCAAGCATGAAAACCTCAAGACTTTGGCCATTTCATTTGGGAAAAGTATTTCACATGTTAAGAGGATCCTAGGGATGAATTTTGGTGAGAAAATTCCTTGTGGAAGTCAAGTATTTCTTCAGTTGCTTGTAAATGAAGAAACTGGTCAACTGTGCCTTAGAAAAGTCAACTGTGAGATTTCAAGGGGTGCAACCCCATTTTTCTAGCCAAGGGATGTTCTTATAATGTTAAAAGAGGTTTGGCAAGATCAAAGATCAAGAATCATGAGGTTTTGAGGTGTTTTGCAAAATTGGTGTGAAGTTGGTTATGGAAAATGGACCAACATCAAACATGAAAGTTGGAGATTAAAGCCTCCCATTTTCAAAAAGTACAAGTACCTTTTCATATCCTTCATGGTTAAGAAGGTAGAGCCCTCGAAAATTAGGTTAAAACTAGGGCAAAACTTGATTTTTCACTTGTACACCAAAGCAAAAAGTCATGAATCAAATTTTGGGTATTGGTACATACCAAATAAGGTTACAATGTTACAATGCAATGCAAATAGGTCATTTTTCTCCAAGAATTACACCAAATTCGTGCATGATGAGAATTTTATTCCCTAAGTGCAAAATATGCATGATCATGAGAATTGTGTGACACTTTCATCCAATGGTCAAGATCTTTTTGGATTGAAATTGAAATTCTGTGATCAGGTATGAGATGTCCTATGAGATGTTCCAACACTTGACAGATTTAACCAAAACTTAAATTGCAAGAAAATTAAATAACACAGTAATTTGTTAACCCAGTTCAGTGTATAGCCACACTTACATCTGGAGGCTACCAAGCCAGGAGGAAATCCACTATAAGTAATATTAATTCTATACTTAAACAACCCAGTTTAATCTTTCACTTAATATCTACCCAATGCAATTTCTACCTAAGACACAACTTAGATATGAGTACCAACTCACTCCCCCTCAATCACACAGTGATCTTGTTTACAAGTTTAATAAAATTGAAGTCATACTTCAAACAAAACAGCTTGATCTTACTTCACAGTTTCAATCAAGTCACAAATGCACTTATGCTTAAAAGCTCATAAAGTGGTACAATTAAAAACAACCTTCTATTAAAACTCAAAACACCCTATTTTGTCTTCTGAAATTCGTACTCAATTCTGAGATATTCTGTTGCTTAAATAGGTGTATGGATTTTGGGCTTTCTGTAGATTAATCCAATCCTAAAACGCATGCAGCTTCCATCTTGAATTAGGGTTTGTTACTTCCTAGATTCTAGGTGATTTAGTTCTTCTGATTATGCTGAATCCTCATAATAACACTCCCTACAGATGCGCCTTATTCTGTTTTTGTCCATCCATAATTAATTCCAGATAACTCTCCTTAAATTTCTCAGATCAGTTAGTCATTAATTAATTCTGGTAGCAGGTTTGAGATGTCTCAACATTTGTTGGGACATCCTGAAAAACTGAACTTAAATCATTTACACAATGTCCCAACATCTGGTGTGACATCCTGAATTAAGTTCTTATACTCTGTTTGATAATGTCCCAACATCTGATAGGACATTCTGAACTGAATTCAATATTTCTTGTTGGTCAAAAATTCTGCCAATTCTAAACATCTACAGACTCCCCCTTTGGCTAATTTTTGGCTAACATTCTTTTCTGATTTTCAGAGTGCAGCAGAAGTTCTTTTATCAGAGTATAGCATTTCTTTTCTTGTTGAATCATGTGTGATACTACTCCCCCTCAAACATACATGTATTCAGTCTTGTTTCAACAGAAATATTTTACAGATTTAGTTCAGAAGCAAACAGAGATTTTTCATTCATAATCAAACAGCATTATACATTGTTGTTGTTGTTCTCCCCCTTGTTAGACATAAATTTGGGGCCAAAGATACAATGCAGAAGTTGTCATTACAAAATCCTCACATACAATTTTCACTCAGATTCCTCACAGTCAGTTTCTTCATCTTCCTCAGTCTCTTCATCAGAAGAAGCAGCTTTCTGAGCACTTTCAATCTCCAGCCTTTGGATAATCTCCTCAAGCTTCTGCTTCCTTGCTTCCAGTTCTTTGCAAGTGCTCTTCAGTTCAGCAATCAATGCAGATTTGGAGATTGGAGACTTTGCAGTTGAAGGACCAGCAGATGTCCCAGAGGGTGCTTCAACATCAGCTGCATGATGACTCAGAAACAACTTGTAGTGGAAGGCCAGAGGGCTTTCTCTTTTGCACATTGTGTCCTTTTCAGTGAGAATCCCAGGGTACTGACTCAACACTATTCCACATAGCAAGGAAGGGAAGGCAATTGGCAGCTTTATTGCAGATGATCCAGCATGCTTCAATGTCTGATCAAAGATGTAAGCTCCATAATCCAGTTTTGTTTGTGTACCTACAACATATATGAACCTGCCCAGGCCAGTGGATATTGAGGATGTGTGATTGTTAGGTACCCAGTTTGCTGTACCAATCCTGTTCAGCATGGCATATTTCCTTGTCAACATGCTTACTGAGAGCTTTCCTTTAACTGGCCAAGTCTTGACCTGGTTAGCAGTGATAACATTGCAGACCTGGTTATCAGTCTTCCCTAACTCATTTGGACCATCAGATTCTCTTCCAAGGTATTGGTTGATGACCTGAGGAGAGAATTCTACACACCTGCCTCTAACAAATACTTTTCTAAATTCAGCAGACTTACCATTGGCACAATCTTCTTGAAGGTTGACTATGAATTCCTTGACAAGCAACTCATAGCAGGGAGAAAAGTTGGAGACAGTTTTGAAGAGGCTAGCAGAAGAGATGAGATCAATTAGCTCTGTGCACTCAAGTGCATTACTGCTCAGCTCTCTTTCAAGTGCTACCCTTCTTTGATAAACAAACTTCCATTTATTTACACTTGAAACATGATGGAAGGAAATGTTGTCCAAGGGAGCTTCTGGAACAGCAGTTGATGACCTTGAGGGTGCTGATTTCTTCTTTGGAGGAGATGTTGGGACATCTGTTTCAACATCTGAATCTGGAGGAGTGACAGCTTTCCTCTTTTGTGTTTGTACCTTGCTCCATTGTTTTGTAGGACCAAAGACAGCTTTAGCTTTGTCCTTCTTTGGGGTAGCTTGCTTCTTCTCAGGAATTGCATGTCCTGCATGCATCTTTTCTTTCCTAGTTCTGAGCCTTTTGGCTATGCTAGGTTTCACAGAGGCAATGATTTCTGTATCAGAATCATGCTCTAGGTTCACAACAGGAGGGGATTGAGCCGTCTCCTCTTCAGCTGGTGGATCAACAGAGATGTGCTCTTCATTTGAGGCCTTGGTCTGGTCCTCAGATGCTTCTTCATCACTACCATTTGAGGCCTTTTTATGGTCCTCAGCAGCATCAGATGAGGCCTTTTGCTGATCCTCAGATGTTTCAACATCTATTGGGACATCCTGTTGAGCAGGAGTGTCCTTTGCAGCCTGAGGTTGTTGATCTTCTTGTGGAGCTGGCATGGTGCTCAGAGGGATAAAAATTCCACTAACCACTCTTTGTTCAGAAAGAATCCTGTTTACCAACTCCTTTATGGAATCATCCACATATTTAGAAGATTTTGGAGGTATGTTTGCTGGTGAAGGAATGCCTTTGGATTTGCTGCAAACTTGATCTTTTGTTCTTTTTGGAGTTCTTGGCTTTTTAGCATGAGGAACACTTCCTCTGATTTCGTCCATTGGAGTTGAATCCATGGGTACCACAGAAATGGGGGTTGCATGCACCACATCTTCCTTGTTGAGAATTTCCTCAGAACTGTTAGGGTTTTGAGACATTTTCGAAGGAAGTGGATGAAGAGTTTTAGGGTTGGTGATTTCTGAAGAACAGCTAGAGAATACAATTCGTTTTTGAGAGTATGATGAGAATATGGATAGCTGAAAGCAAGCTGTTATTATATAAGTAGCCGTTACTTGGAAAATTATTAGGAATGGAATACCCAAGGTGCTTGACCAGACTGGTGTTGCCATCTGGTGCTTATGCCACACAACGTCATATGACATGTTGGCACATCTCCATAACTGCTAAGTCTCACATAAGCAGATTCCCAATTTGCCCCTTAAGTTTTCAAATTGAGTAGCATCCAAGGCTTTGGTAAATATATCAGCCAACTGTAGATTTGTAGCTACATGTTCCAATGAAATCACTTTCTCTTCCACAAGATCTCTGATGAAATGATGTCTGATATCAATATGCTTGGTCCTGCTGTGTTGGATATGATTCTTTGATATGTTGATTGCACTCAAGTTGTCACAGTACAATGTCATGACATCTTGTGGGACATTGTACTCAGTGAGTGTAAACACCCCAAATTTGCCCTCACCCATTCACCATGGCTTGTGATCATTTCATATGCATAGACACAATCATATCATCTCATATCACATTTTTGATCCACTGCATAGTTTCTAAGTCATCTGCATCTAGGGTTTGTGATCTGAGCAATCCAAGAGCTTCTTGGGCCACTCCAAAGACCACCAATCACTTCAAGGGGATCCATGTGTGTTCATCTATCATATTACATCCTCTCAAAGCCAAGAATCCAAAAGAATCACAAGAACTAGGGTTTGAGTGGATGCAGGGCCAGGATTGACTGCACAGTTGACCTAAAATTAGGGTTTTGGTTTCAGAGGCCATAACCCCAAATTTTTTGGTCATTCTTGTTTCCATTGGTCTCTATATGGTATAGGGAGTATGCATATCAATTTTCATGAAGAAATTCCATGGGGAAGTCATCTGATCAAGGGTTGACTTTTCAGACAAGTCAGTGTAAAATCAGGGCATCTGAGGCCCCCAATGACCCAACCAATGGGTGATCTTCATCATTTTGAGTGTATATGATCTTTATTTGATCATGGAAGAAGGTTGAAGTTCACAAAAATCAAGAATTTGGAAGTTTTGCAAGTGTTGACTTTTTGGGCATGGTTGACTTTTCAAGAATGCCTCATTATTAGGTCATTTTTCAAGCCTTGATTCTTGATCTAAAAATGCTTCAAATGGAAAAACTTTGGTCATGAAAGTTGTAGATCTCATCTTTCCCTTTTCAAAAAGTACAAGAACATGATCAAACTCCTCTTGGATCAAAAGTTATGGTGTGACAAAGTTGGCAAAAATCATTGATTTTCAAGGCATGCTTCAAATGAGAATTTTGCAAGATCATGAACTAAAGCCAATTGCAACCTCTAATTCATTTCAAACCATGACACAAACATTCCTTAGGCTTTAAAAGTCAGAATTGGACCAAGAATGCCCATGGTTTATGTTTGGTTGGCCAAAGAAATCACATGTGAACCAAAGGTGTAACAAGTTGCAAAACCACTCATTTCACTTCCTACAACTTGTGACATTGGCTGCTGACTTTGGCTAGCCTTTCCCCTCACCCTTGCTGCGCAGCCCCATGCTTGTACTTGCCTAGATCATGAGCCATACTTTCCTTACACAAAATTTGACTTTTGAGCAAAAGCAAACTTACCAATCACTATAGGCCAGGTCACATCATCTGACCTATAGGATTAAAATACAATATCATTTGGCAAGCAAAAGGTATCAAGAGGCAAGGCTGAAACGCACCCATCCATCACATACACCAAATCACTCCATCTTGCATCTTGCTTCGAATTTTTTTTCTCAGCTTGCAAACACTCAAACCATTTCCACACTTCAACTCACCACACTTCATAGACCTCAAACCACCAAAAGCCAGGCCTAAAACAAGCAAGAACACCCCACTGCCATTCTTCACCTCAACTTGCAGTTCCATTCGAATCTCTCTCCCTAGCTCACAAACATCAAAACAAACACCATAGACCTTCTCCACACATCATCTGGACCACAAACAACCATTCACAATGACCTGAAACTGCCTGAAACTCCATTGCCATTTCTGACTGAGCTTGAGCAGAAGTTTGTCAAACTCCTCATCCAGCCAATATAAACTCCTCCAAAGCATTCAAACATCATCTGGGGATCAAGTGGAGTGGATTGCACTGAAGGAAGTGGCCAGAAAGTCCTTAGAGTGAAAGCTTCGAATCTCAGGTAGCTTGAAAAATATTTTTCCAGAAATCATTTCTTTTGTTCTAAACTTGTTCTTTGTGTCTTCCTGATCATGGGTATGCTTTTGGTTTTGCAAATGGTGGTGAATTGAGTATTTAATTAGCTTCTGAAACTTGCGTGCCCTAGTTCTTATTTTCTTCGATTCAGCTTTGTTAGGAAGAATAAATTTGTTTTGAGAGAGGGTTTTGATTCGTGAGTGGTTGGAGAACATTTCCCAATTCTTAGATTTCATTTTAGTTGGCTTTTTGGGGGTTTGGGGATTTCTCAGGGGAGATGCTGGCCGGAGAAGACGACCGGACGTCTTCTCCGGCCACCTGAAAGTGATTTGTGCCCTAATCACGTAATTAACTCAAGTTTGAACTCTGAGCGTTGATGGCCTTTGACTCGTTGACTTCGCGCGTGAGTGAGTGGTCCAGATCTGCCTGTTTGTGCCCTAATCCACGTGTTTAGCTTAATTAATCATAATTTAAATAATTTAATCAGAGTCAACCTGGACCCTTGGATGACGCGCGTAGTCAACAGATTCAAATCCAGAGTGAATCTCATCCCTCCATTCTGATTACCTTTCATTTTATTTAATTTTATTTCATTTTCTTTTCAATTAATTTGCATAATTATTTTAAAATAGCAAAAATGTCTTAAAAATTATGAAACTTTTTCTTAAAAGTTTTATTAATTTTTAAGACCCAAAAATATTTTTATTTTATTTTTTATCATTAAAAAAGTATTTTTAAATATTTAGAAGATTATTTTTAATTGATTAATGGAAATTAATTAATTAAAAATACTTTTAGGTATTCAAAAATCACCAAAAAATTCATGAAATGTTCTAAGACATTTAGAAACATTGTCCAACCTTCAAACCAAATTTCTTTTTTGATCTTGATGCATTTTAAGAATTTTCCATTGAATTAAATCATTTTTTGTGCATTATTTTGATCATAAGTTCAAAAAATCATTTCTGCCAATCTAGGAAGAGTTGGACATTGATTCTTCTTGCATTGCATTGTGTTTAGCATGTAGTTTCTAGGATTAAATGGCCATGATTTGATTCCGCATTTTCAATTTGTTTGGCATTTCTTTTGTTTAGGAACCCTAAAAACCCTAATAACTTGTAAAAATCATAACTTAAGTTTGGTTGAGAGTTGAGACTTCCCCTTTGGACAGTGGTTTAGTATAAGATTAGGGTTTCTTTGTGTGGCATTTTCCATTTTTTATCTTAAGGTTTGCTTCTGTTTTTGGTTTTTGTTTGATGTTTGATTCATAAACCCTAATTTGGGCTTCCATGTGCATCCTTCTTGCATTCTCTTGCATAACATGACTTGCCATGACATTTCAAGCATCCATTTGATTCATTTGACATCTCAAGACATATAGAAAGCATGTCTGATCATTGCATCTTGCATTTGCCATGTTGTTTACCATGTATGTTTCATAACTTTTCATGTAAGTTCATGCTCCTTAACTTGCATCATTTGCATCCATGATCTTGTATGAACATCTCCATGCCTTGCCTCATGTTTGTAGCACCTCATAACATCACTACCATCTCAACATGCTTCTGGTTTTGTTTCTCATCATGTCATCTCATCCCATTTTGCATTGCATTGCATCTCTTTTCTAACCTTTTCAGGTGGTAAGTGATTCTGAGAAGTGAATTTGCCTTCACTTCTCATGACTTTTCTTTTCATCTCTCTTGCATCCATTGCTGCATTTTTACTTTGTGTTTGAGTTTGAGCTTGCTCATTCTTGTTCTTCTTACTTTCTTTCTTCAAGTGACTTGACTTCTTGAATGAAGCAAGTTGCTTTGCTTCTCTTGATCCTGTTCATCTGCATCCTCGTGGTTCTCCTTGAAGATTGTTCTTGATAAACCTCACAAACCCTAGGAACAACCAAGCATGACAATGATTAGGGTTTTGATTAGTCTCCCCTCTTAGTTTTACCTTTGTGTCTCTTTGAGTCTTCTCCTCTCATCTCATAATCAGGGACTAAACCCTAAAGGCTTTAAGGCTTTGTGATTAAGCTTATGCCTGCATCCTTCTCTTAGGATGGAGTGTATAACTTTAATCCTAAGTGTTAAACCCTTAATGTGTTTAAATCTCTTAATCAATCCATCTAATAATCATCAAGACATCACACTTGTAACTTGGGCCTTGCATTAGGGTTCTAATTCTTCCTTAACTGGTTAAGAAGGACTAACCCTAGTGTTAATGGACAAGTCCCCCTCAAGTTGTCTTACAAATCATAAAATCCACTTCATCATCATATCATTAAATAAAATCCACTTAATCAAAGGCTTGTTTTGTCATGAGTTTAATCCCTAATCATGGATTAAGTTGAGGAGCTTTCCTCAGCTTAAACATTCTCATCTATTATCCTTCTATTAGGATGGTGTAATGAGTCTGTTTAATCCTTGATTATGGCTTAACCTCATTACTTAACACTAAACAAAAACACCAAAAACATCTAAATAATCACAAGTAGGTTAATGATCTTAATCCTGCATCGAAGGTGATTAAGTGTGAGAAGCTGACTTCACACTTAAGGTATTCTCATTACCCCTAATCAGAGGGAAGATGTGATGAGTTTACTAATCCATTGGTTTAGGCTTAAGCTCATTAGCTTATGACAAATTCTCAAAAGCAATAAAAGACTGAAAACACAAAAACAAACAATAATCGTCTCCTCCGGGATTCTTTTCTCATCATCTTCACTCATAAGCGAGAACTTGCTTCTTCCATCTAATGCAAGACAGTTTGCATCTGTGCCAGACAGATCATACACTTGAGCATAGACAAGCAAGCAATTCACAAGTCAATTCATCTTTCAGTCTCTTTGGGTCGAACTACGGTGTTCTGACTTCCTCATTGCACGAGAGGATACGTAGGCATAACTTAACAGTTATCGAACAAAAGTCTCTGCATATTCCCCTTTTTTTTTTTTTTTTCCAGCCTTATCCTTTAAGCCTCATTGTCATGAGCCGCTCATTCTCATCCCTACACTGACACTTCACTTATACACTTCACTTACACTGACACCTGTACATCCTTTTCCAGCTCTTTTATACACAAATTGCACTGACACTACCCCTTTAAAACACAAATCTTTTAAGCGTGGATCCCGTCGAGTACGACGGACAATCTGGGTGCTAATACCTTCCCAGGTTGTAACCAACCCCCTTTCTCAGTCTCTCTGGTTCGCAAACCGTCTTATCCATCTTTTTCTAGGTCTATGCAGCATTACCTTTCCTTCGGGATAAAAATGCCTAGCTGGCGACTCTATTCATCCTCTAGTGAGTTCACGGCTGTGTGTTCTCACTGTTCCCTTCGCCGACCGTTCGCGTCTGTACCTTCATTTGACCCTATTTCATTTGTCGGGAGCGACAGTGAGCATTTGCTTCATCCAAACCAACTGTGAACAGCTGCTTCCAGCTGCTATATATTCAGCTTCAGCAGTAGATAGGGATACACAATTTTGTTTCTTACTGAACCAAGAAATCAAATTGTTTCCTAGAAAGAAGCATCCTCCTGAAGTGCTTTTTCTGTCATCTGCACTTCCAGCCCAATCAGCATCACAGAAGCCAGTGAGAATTGGTTTGCATCCATGAAAGTACATTATGCCATAGTCACAAGTACCATTAACATATTTCAGAATTCTCTTGACTTGGTTAAGATGACTAACTTTTGGATCAGCTTGATATCTTGCACAAACACCTACTGCAAATGCTATGTCTGGTCTGCTAGCAGTCAGATATAACAAGCTTCCAATCATACTTCTGTATAGGCTTTGATCTACATTCTCACCCTTGTCATCTTTAGTTAGCTTTAAATGTGTGGGAGCAGGAGTTCTCTTATGAGTAGCACTGTCCATCCCAAATTTCTTGACTATGTTCTTAGCATACTTGCTTTGGGAAATGAACATGGAGTCCTCCATTTGCTTTATTTGCAGTCCAAGAAAGTAGGTTAATTCTCCTACTAGGCTCATTTCAAATTCAGATTCCATCTGGTTGACAAAATGTTTAACCATCCTGTCAGACATCCCACCAAAGACAATGTCATCTACATATATTTGAGCAATCATGACATTTCCTTCTTCATCTTTAACAAACAAGGTTTTGTCAATACCACCTTTCCTGTACCCTTGCTTGATAAGAAAAGTAGTCAGCCTTTAATACCATGCTCTTGGAGCTTGCTTCAGACCATAAAGAGCCTTCTTTAGTTTGTATACATGATTTGGACAACTTGGATCAACAAATCCTTTAGGTTGTTCTACATATACCTCTTCATTAAGATAACCATTTAAAAAGGCACTTTTCACATCCATTTGAAATAACTTGAACTTTAAGATACAAGCAATTCCCAAAAGTAGTCTGATTGATTCAAGCCTTGCTACTGGTGCAAAGGTTTCATCAAAGTCTACTCCTTCAATTTGAGTGTATCCTTGAGCTACAAGTCTAGCTTTGTTCTTTGTAACAACTCCTTGCTCATTTGCCTTGTTCTTATACACCCATTTAGTTCCAATCACATTTATGTCATCAGGTCTAGGAACAAGGTTCCACACTTCATTCCTTGTGAATTGACCTAATTCCTCTTGCATAGCACAAATCCAGTATTCATCAGTAAGAGCTTCCTTGATGTTTTTAGGTTCTATTTTAGAAACAAAACAGGACCCTGAAATTTCTTCTCTTGATCTAGTGCTTACACCTCTGTTGGGATCACCAATTATCAAGTCTTTGGGATGATCCTTCTGGATTCTGATGGAGGGAGGTTTGCTGGATTGTTCTGTCCTTGCATCAGTTTGAGTGAAGTCATAATGATCACTCTTTTCTTCAGCTTCAATCTTGATATCAGCAGATGTTCCAACATCTTCTGGGACATCTGTAGGAGCATCATCAATTATCACATTTATGGACTCCATGATAACCTTGGTTCTAGAATTAAATACTCTATATGTTCTGCTGTTTATAGAGTATCCAAGAAAAATCCCTTCATCACTTTTAGGATCCATTTTTCTTCTTTGCTCCCTATCTGCCAGAATATAACAGTTACTTCCAAACACATGGAAGTACTTAACTGTGGGTTTTCTGCCCTTCCAGACTTCATAGATTGTGGACAAATTTCTTTTTCTTAGAGTAACTCTGTTATGGATGTAACAAGCTGTGTTCATAGCTTCAGCCCAGAAGTACAAAGGTAACTTTTTAGCATGGATCATAGCTCTTGCTGATTCTTGAATAGTTCTATTCTTCCTCTCAACAATCCCATTCTGTTGAGGAGTGATTGGTAAAGAATATCCATGATTGATTCCTTCTGAAGAACAGAAATCTAAGAATTTTTGGTTCTCAAATTCTTTTCCATGATCACTTCTTATTCTGATCACACAGCTAGCTTTTTCCCTTTGTATTCTTTGGCATAAGTCTTTGAATACATCAAATACATCAGACTTTTCTTTGATGAAATTTATCCATGTATACCTTGAAAAGTCATCAACCACCACATAGGCATACCTCTTACCACCAAGGCTCTCAACCTGCATAGGTCCCATAAGATCCATATGCAATAGTTCCAAAACTTTGGAAGTTGTCAGATGTTGGAGCTTTGGATGGGACATCTTGGTTTGCTTGCCTATTTGACATTCACCACATATTTTGCCATCATCAATCTTCAGTTTAGGAATACCTCTTACATCATCCATAGAAATAATCTTTTTTATGCCTCTGAAATGAAGATGACCTAGTCTTTGGTGCCATAGTTTCACTTCTTCTTCTTTAGCTAAAGAGCAAGTTGAAGTGAGACTAAAGTCTTGAGGTTCCCACATGTAACAGTTGTCTTTAGATCTGGCTCCTCTCATAACAACCTCTTGTTCTTTGTTAGACACTATACATTCAGTTTTGGTAAAGTTTACACTGTACCCTTGATCACATAATTGACTTATGCTGATCAGGTTAGCAGTTAAACCTTTAACCAGTAGCACATCATTTAGCCTTGGTACATCTTGACAGTCCAAGGTCCCAACTCCCTTGATTTCTCCTTTAGCTCCATCTCCAAAGGTTACATATCTGGATGAATGTGACTTTAAGTCTACTAGCAGATTCTTCAATCCAGTCATGTGTCTTGAACATCCACTGTCAAAGTACCAGTCTTCTTTGGCTGATACTCTTAGTGATGTATGAGCTATATATGCAACACCTTTCTTTGACCATTTGAGTTGAGATTTCTTTTGATACCTCTGCCCTGTGTATTCTTCATCAGTAAAGCTCCAAGGTTGTTTGTTGATTTTGTTCTTGGGCATGTAGCTATGATCAACATGAAGACTAGATTTTGGTCTCCATACCTTCTTGATGACCTCTGTCTTCTGCTTAGGGGGTTGCTGATCTCTTTGATGTCTATAAAGCACTTTCTTGGTAACTTCTATCTTCTGCTTAGGAGGTTGCTGATACATCTGATTTGGATATCCATGCAACTTATAGCAGTGAGGTTTGATATGTCCAAATCTTCCACAATGATGACATCTCCATCTTTGATATTTCTTCTTCATTATGTTCTTTTCAGAATGTTGAGACATCTGTTGGAACATTATGTTTGACTTTGTGTTCTTTTCATGATGTTGAAGCATCTGTTGGGACATCTTGTTTGACTGTATGGACTTTGAAGTAGTTTTGCTAGAGCTAGCTTCATCTTTATGAACTCTGTTAAATCCCAGTCCACTTTTATCCCCTGAATGCTTATTGTTTTTGAGAATAACATCTAGTGTACTTGAGCTACTATTCAGCATTCTAACAGATTTGGACATGTGTTCCAACTTGCAATTGAGAAGACTTACTTCACTTTTCAAGGTATCAATGATCTCTTGATCACTTGCTTTTTCATTCTTTAGTGCTTCATTCTGCTTCTTTAGCTTTATAGTCTCACTGCATATTTCAGTGCTTCTTTTGAATAGATCTTTGTATGCTTGTTCAAGTTCTTCAAAAGTAAGCTCCCCATCACTGGATTCACTTTCAGATTCACATAATCCAGCTAGAGCAGTGATATGCTTAGCTGATTCTTCTTCTGAATCACCTCCTGAGTCTTCATCAGACCAGGTTACAGAAAGTCCTTTCTTTTGCCTTTTTAAGTAGGTAGGACATTCATTCCTGATGTGTCCATATCCTTCACATCCATGGCATTTAATTCCTTTTTCTTGACTGGTCTTTTCATCATAAGTTGACCTTCTATCATTAGGTCTTTTGTTCTCATAAGAGTTTGTGTATCTTCCACTTGGTCTGGACTTGTTTTCCATATTTTTGAGAATCTTTTTGAATTGTCTTCCAAGCATAGCAATGTTGTCTGATAAGCTTTCACCAGTTTCTGATTCATCATCTTCTTCTTCATTAGTATTTGTCACCAAGGCTATGCTTTTGTTCTTCTTAACATTTGTGTCATTCATTCCCATCTCAAATGTTTGAAGGGAACCAATGAACTCTTCAACTTTCATTGTGCATATGTCTTGAGCTTCTTCTATTGTTGTGACTTTCATGTCAAATCTTTTTGGCAAAGATCTGAGAATCTTTCTTACAAGCTTTTCATCAGTCATCTTTTCTCCCAAGGCTCCAGAAGTATTGGCTATTTCTAAGATGTTCATGTAGAATTCATGAACTGTCTCATCTTCCTTCATTCTCAAGTTTTCAAACTTGGTGGTGAGTAGTTGAAGTCTTGACATCTTTACCTTTGATGTTCCTTCATGAGTTGTTTTGAGAGTGTCCCACACATCTTTGGCCAGCTCACAGTGATGCACAAGTCTAAAGATGTTCCTATCAATGCCATTGAATAAAGCATTTAAGGCCTTGGAGTTGCCTAGTGCTGAATCTTCTTCCTCCTTACTCCATTCTTCTTCAGGTTTCAACACTTTTGATCCATCTTTGGTGTCTTGGATAGGGTGTTCCCATCCAATGTTGACTGCTCTCCAGGCCCTGTTGTCAAGTGATCTTAAGAATGCAATCATTCTTGGTTTCCAGTAGTCATAATTAGATCCATCCAGTATAGGTGGTCTATTTACTGATCCTATATCTCTGTCCATGTTTCCAGAATTTGTATTCCCTAGATCTCAGCCAGTATAAACAGGCAGGGTGCCTGCTCTGATTCCAATTGAAATTCTGTGATCAGGTATGAGATGTTCCAACACTTGACAGATTTAACCAAAACTTAAATTGCAAGAAAATTAAATAACACAGTAATTTGTTAACCCAGTTCAGTGTATAGGGGCAGCTGTAACAGTTGTTTGAATAGGGGCAGCTGTAACACCCCAAATTTTCCCTCTTCTTTTTAAGCATCATATCACATCATATTCATCATGAACATATCATATTCTTGGCATCCTAGCATGGAAAGATGAAGCATAACATCCTCATGACCTAACATTAGGCATATGATCATCTGTGGAGGTTCTTGAAGCATCACAAGCTATGACAAGGGGCCCAATGGATTTGTACAAGTCCTATGAGGGGTCTACATTGCATTTACAAGTTTAAGTTCATTCACAAAAGCTCAGAAGGTTGGGAGATCATCAGGGAATCCAGGCTAGGGCAAAGCTCCTACACAGTGATCCCAAATTAGGGTTTGAGTTTCAAGCATGAAAACCTCAAGACTTTGGCCATTTCATTTGGGAAAAGTATTTCACATGTTAAGAGGATCCTAGGGATGAATTTTGGTGAGAAAATTCCTTGTGGAAGTCAAGTATTTCTTCAGTTGCTTGTAAATGAAGAAACTGGTCAACTGTGCCTTAGAAAAGTCAACTGTGAGATTTCAAGGGGTCCAACCCCAATTTTCTAGCCAAGGGATGTTCTTATAATGTTAAAAGAGGTTTGGAAAGATCAAAGATCAAAAATCATGAGGTTTTGAGGTGTTTTGCAAAATTGGTGTGAAGTTGGTTATGGAAAATGGACCAACATTAAACATGAAAGTTGGAGATTAAAGCCTCCCATTTTCAAAAAGTACAAGTACTTTTTCATAGCCTTCATGGTTAAGAAGGTAGAGCCCTCGAAAATTAGGTTAAAACTAGGGCAAAACTTGATTTTTCACTTGTACACCAAAGCAAAAAGTCATGAATCAAATTTTGGGTATTGGTACATACCAAATAAGGTTACAATGTTACAATGCAATGCAAATAGGTCATTTTTCTCCAAGAATTACACCAAATTCGTGCATGATGAGAATTTTATTCCCTAAGTGCAAAATATGCATGATCATGAGAATTGTGTGACACTTTCATCCAATGGTCAAGATCTTTTTGGATTGAAATTGAAATTCTGTGATCAGGTATGAGATGTCCTATGAGATGTCCCAACACTTGACAGATTTAACCAAAACTTAAATTGCAAGAAAATTAAATAACACAGTAATTTGTTAACCCAGTTCAGTGTATAGCCACACTTACATCTGGAGGCTACCAAGCCAGGAGGAAATCCACTATAAGTAATATTAATTCTAGACTTAAACAACCCAGTTTAATCTTTCACTTAATATCTACCCAATGCAATTTCTACCTAAGACACAACTTATATATGAGTACCAACTCACTCCCCCTCAATCACACAGTGATCTTGTTTACAAGTTTAATAAAATTGAAGTCATACTTCAAACAAAACAGCTTGATCTTACTTCACAGTTTCAATCAAGTCACAAATGCACTTATGCTTAAAAGCTCATAAAGTGGTACAATTAAAAACAACCTGCTATTAAAACTCAAAACACCCTATTTTGTCTTCTGAAATTCGTACTCAATTCTGAGATATTCTGTTGCTTAAATAGGTGTATGGATTTTGGGCTTTCTGTAGATTAATCCAATCCTAAAACGCATGCAGCTTCCACCTTGAATTAGGGTTTGTTACTTCCTAGATTCTAGGTGATTTAGTTCTTCTGATTATACTGAATCCTCATAATAACACTCCCTACAGATGCGCCTTATTCTGTTTTTGTCCATCCATAATTAATTCCAGATAACTCTCCTTAAATTTCTCAGATCAGTTAGTCATTAATTAATTCTGGTAGCAGGTTTGAGATGTCTCAACATTTGTTGGGACATCCTGAAAAACTGAACTTAAATCATTTACACAATGTCCCAACATCTGGTGTGACATCCTGAATTAAGTTCTTATACTCTGTTTGATAATGTCCCAACATCTGATAGGACATTCTGAACTGAATTCAATATTTCTTGTTGGTCAAAAATTCTGCCAATTCTAAACATCTACAGAAATCAAGGGTCAGATTGTGAATGCACATGGGAAAGAAAGAAGGCAATGCATGAGTGTTTCATGCTATCACCACAAATTTGCAAATATTGCAAAATCTCTCACACACTCTCTTCCCACGTGCAAAGACCCTCATGCTTTCAGCATTGCCTCATGAGCACACATAAAAGAGAATTAGGGTTTTAGAAGGGTTGAGATCTCTCTCATTTCATCACTCTCAAGTTTTGGCTCAGTTTGCAAATTCCTTCAAATCTTTCTCTACACTTGCTCTCTTCATAAACCAACCACAGATTCTTCATCCTTGAGAGCTCAGGATCACAAATCCACCCATTGTTCAAGCTAATTCTCAAGATTCAACACCTTGCCATTTCAGAGCAACTAGCTTCAAGATCCTAGATCTAGCAACTTTCAAGGCTCTAGTTGCATTTCTTTTGCAACTAGAGTGCATTTGGAGTGGATTGGCAGCATTTTCTTGGCTTCTAACAAGCTATTTCAAGATCTGCAAGTCTCAGGTAAGCTCCAAATTCTCAGATCTAGAATTGAAAATAGAAGTGTGCATTATGATCTACTGGTTATGCTGATCACTCTGCTTGTTTTAAATTCAAATTTGGTGCATTATTGAGCTTTGTATGTGAATTTGAATTTTCATGGTGAAAGCTGTTTCTCTTTGATCCAGCCTGGTCATAGTTCATTTGTGATTTTGGTTGCCATTTTTGAAATCAACATGGTTCAATGATCTGATCTGGAGCTCATGGTGTATTTTTATTGTTGTTTGTTCATTATATGCGTTTTCCGGTGCCGGAGCCCTAGCTCCGGTCACCGGATTCTGGATTGTGTGAATTAGGGTTTGAATTGGAGAAGAAGACTCCTGGACCATTAGATCTTTCCATCTCAACGCATGATAAGCTGCCACATCATTTAATGAACATCCTCCCTCTCACGTGCATCTGTTTTCTATTTTAATTATTTTTATTTCGCACCCCATGTTAACTATTGTATGCCTTCACTCTGATCCAATCATTTTGCTTACCTCAATTAATGAGTTGACTAATCCCAGCTTTTCCTTTAATCCATTGGCTTGCGTTTTTTCATATTTTTCCTGATTTTCTACCATATCTATTATAGGCTGCGCTGAATTGGGTGGGCTTGTCCCTGCTATCCACACCCCATGTCTTTAGGCCCAATGAGATTTGAACTGATTTCCTTTCTCTTCGCACCTCCTGGCTTCTCTCATTTTATTTCTTTTTCTTTTATTTCTTTTTTATTTCAATTTTGGTTTTTAATTTTTAAAATTAGTTCTAAGTTTCAAAAAATTATGAAATAATTCATGGATGTAAATTTGAGTTTTCTTTAATTTTCCATATTTTTATTTGTCATTTATTTTATGATGACACATGTAAATTAATTCCCCCATTTAATTAATTCATTTTAATTCCTTTTTGAGCATGCTGTCTTGTCCATTTTCCATATTGATCCTCATTTTGAATTTTTGAGTGGTTCTTTTTGCTCTGGACTCTTGATAGAGTGTACTTTATGTGTGATTTTTGTTTTGATTATTAGGAGCTTTTTCATTTGGTTTTGACCTTTGACTTGTGAATGAAGTTTCTTAACCCTAGTTGATGTTTGAGCCCTCATTTGACTAGTATAGCTTCTGAATTTCTTCCTATCCTTTTGGCATGGTATTATATCATGACTGAAGATCTTTTGTCCAAGGTTGTGGAATTTTTGGGTGCATATTTGATTTGATTTGAATTTTGGTTCTTAACTTGTCCCATTTTGCTTCTTTTTGATCATAAGTCTTCTCTTTAGCTTAGAAGGGCACTTGTGCCAACTTCTTCATCTTGTTTAGGGTCTCCTTAGGGTATTGGTACCTCTCTGATCTTGGGTTGGGGTTTGTGTTTTGGAAATCTTGTATCTTGTTTACCTTTGAAGTTCTTTCTTTCTTTTGTACATCCACCTCACTTCCTTGCTTCTTTCTTCCCATAATGTGATTGTTTAGCTTTGTGCTTATCTTCTCTTCATCTCTCTTGCTTCTTAAGCACTTCTTTAACTTGGATTTGGTTCTGGTCTTGCACCTAGAGATTGTGTTTTGTGTGTTTTGCTTTGCATCTTCTTAAGTTTGCTTTGCTTTTCCATGTGTTTCATGTTGCCTCATATTGTCTTGTATGCTTCTTTTCTCATCCTTGTGACTTGCATTTGCATTGAGCATTTGTGTGTATGACTTCACTTCTGTTTGTATGATGTTGGTATGACATTATGTTCATTTTGTCTTGCTTGTATGCTTATGTCACTAACCATTTCAGGGGCTATGGTAAGTGAGAGGTGTGGATATGATTCCCACATCTCCAAATCTCATCTCTTCTCTTCTTATTCTTACTTGTGCTAACCTTGTGATTGTTGGGCTTAGGCCTTACTCCCCTCTTCTTCTTTCTTCTTCTTCTTCTTTTCTTTCCTTATTCTTATTTAGGATAGTAAACCACACTAACCTATGATTTCCCATGCATGACAACACTTAGGATTCTTTAGTCCCGCATTATACTTTTTCCTTTTCAGATCTTTTTGGTGCTTTCTCTTCTCATCTTCAAACTTAATTTTAATTCACTTTAATAAATGTTGAGTATTTTCATGTGACATGAGACTTTGCTATGAGATGTTTGCACGCGTTCTGTTTCGGGGCAAGGTGTAAGTCATCCCTTGTGGTGGATAGGTCTTAGCATGAGATTACTTTACAAAGAAAAGCTAAAAAACACTTCTTAACCAAAAATCACAAAAACACATAATAAATGCTAGTAGGTCAGTGTGTCTGAGCCTTCACTTGTGGGACTAGATTTGGGGATTTCCTCAATAGATAGGTGTGCCTCTTGCGCATTCCATTTCGGGATGATGTGAGACGTACACATCCCAGTGAGTAAGACTTAGGTACACTTTCCTATGCAAACTTCACTCATAAAAAGCTTCTAAAAGACACAAACAAAGAATAAGCGTCTCTCCTTCGGGAATTCTTTTCTCATCTCCTTCGCTCTGTCTGCGAACTTGCCCCTACTTGTCATTTTTCAAGACGGTAACGCACTACGGCGACTCTGATCCTCATTGTCCAGATGAGGTACGTAGGCAGTGGGGTAGGGCCCGTTCGAGCATAATCTTTTATTTTCCCTACATTTTTTCTCTTTGTTTTCTTTCTCAGTTCCTTTTCTAGTTCCAGTTCATTTTCTTTTGCAGCATCTTTCATTTCTTCCCCCTTTGAAACAAATTTCTTTGCAAGCGTGGATCCCGTCGGGTACGGCGGACGATCTGGGGTGCTAATACCTTCCCAGGTCGTAACCGACTCCCGAAATCAGATTCTTTGGTTCGCAGGACCCGTGTCCTTCCTTTTCTTTTCTTCTGGTTTGTGCAGCATTACCTTTCCCGTTCCTTCGGGATAAAAATGCCTGGCTGGCGACTCTATTCTTTTCCACGCCACTTTCGCGTTTGCACCAGGATGAAAATCCGGGGAGCGACACCGCGCAATTGACTTTATGGCTTCACCTCCAAGCAACTGAACCAAGTCTTGACTTCTTCAGTGAATTTTTGTCTCAAACTTCATACATAAGCCGTGCAGACCAAATAAAAGCCTTTGCCCTCAAGAAATGGTCAAAATTCAGAAGATAGGAGTGTCTGACCCAAAACCCTAATCAGGATTTCCTTGTACAGGAGAAAAAAGTTGCATCTTGAACTTCTGATGAAATAACTGACTTCCCTGAGGAATTTTCCCACCAAATTTCAACCTTAGGATCCTCTTGACATATGAGAGACTTTGCCCAAATGAAATGGCCAAAGACACAAAGTTTCCCTGCTTGAAACTCAAACCCTAATTTGGGATCATTGTGTAGGAGCTTTGCCCTAGCTTGAATTCCCTGATGATCATCCCATCTTATGAGATTTTTGTGAGTGATCTTGAACTTGTGAATGCACTATAGACTTCTCATAGGACTTGGACAAATCCACTGGGACTCTTCTCATAGCTTGTGATTGCTTCAAAAACCTCCACAGATGATCATATGCCTAATGCTAGGTCATGAGAATGTTATGCCTCATCTTTCCATGCTAGGATGCCAAGAATATGATATGTTCAGGATGAATATGATGTGATATGATGCTTAAAAAGAAGAGGGCAAATTTGGGGTGTTACAGCTGCCCCTATTCAAACAACTGTTAATCTGAAAAGGACGGTAGCACGGGCTATCGACCGTTCAAGATAAACTGTGGTTGAATACCAAGAAAACCTGAAATTTGCACTCTGATGAAGAATGCAGAAACTGGGAAATAAACCCAACCAAATGACGCTTTGGCGACTGAAGTGAAGAGAAAGCAGACGAGCTTCTTCCAAGTTGAAACTGTTATTTGGAATCAGAATACATTGACAGACGAGTCTTCTTCGAACAATCCTGTTACGCCAAGAAATGGACATACGAGTCCTCAGATACTCTACAAAAACATATAACTGGAGACATACGAATCTCCTTCGGACATACCTGTTACGCCAGGACCGGTGATGCACTAAAGTTTGTGGGATAGATATGCCTAATCAAGGTAGACAAACCCTCCTCATATATTATCCATGGATATATGGTATAAGACAGACGAGCCTTCTTCGAGCAAACCTATTACACTAGGTGCAACTTTAATAAGTGGTGCTTGAGACAGACGAGCCTCCTTCGGATATACCTGTTACGCCAGGACCGGTAACCATTTTGACATTTATTCCCACAGTCAGGATTTTAAACCTCTTCAATACAGACGAGTATTGGATGATCATCAGGAGAAGACAGACGAGTGCCATAAGTCAATGATACAAACGAATATCAAACGATGATTTGAGAAACACAGACGAGCGCTTCAGGCGATGATACAAATGGATATCAGCCACTAGTACAGACGAATACCAGAAATCCAATACAGACGAGCATTTGGAGTAGCAATACAGACGAGTACCAGGGTAATTATCAACACATATGGATATAGGCCAACACAGACGAGTATTAGGGATGATACAGACGAGTATCCAAACAAATGCAGACGAGCTTCAAACAGATAATAAACACAGACGAGTGCTGGAGAATGCAGACGAGCAATCACAAATATTACATATCAAACACAGACGAGTGTTAGGAAGTGCAAACGAGCAACATCAAATATCAAACACAGACGAGTGCTGGAAGGTGCAGACGAGCAACATCAAATATCAAACACAGACGAGTTTTGGAAGGTGAAGACGAGCAACAGCAATTCAAACACAGACGAGTGTTGGAAGGTGCAGACGAGCAACATCAATTATCAAACACAGACGAGTGTTGGGGAGTGCAGACGAGACACATCAATTATCAAACACAGACGAGTGTTAGGGAGTGCAGACGAGCCACAACAAAGTAATCATGGGCCACTGTTGGGGAAAGCAAACGAGCAATACCAAAGGGATAACACAGACGAGCGTTGAGAAATGCCGACGAGCTGCAATAAAGTATGAACACAGACGAGTGTTGGGGAATGCTTCCTCAAATATCTTTGTTAGTGAAAAGAGCTCTGAGAGATGAACTCTGTGGGGAATGGGCCTCCCACTGCTTGCTGGGTATACTCCACTGAGGAAGATAAACTGCTCGGGCTACCTGCCAAGACTTAGCTGGGGGAAAATTCTGCTTGGGAGAATGTGACGCCATCCTGCAAAACCTGCAACAACAGAAAACACAAGTGTGCCCCGGGGACTTGCATGGTATGATCTGGTCATCCATCATCACCCGACACTCAAAGTAGATTTCAAATGTTTCCCTGCAATGTCATTTTCTTTCAAATTATCACCATGTTTTAAATGCAATGTTATTTTTGCCAAATATTCAGGACATTTTGCAAACAAAAATAAATACAACACAACTTTTTGACTGAATATTCTTTTTATTGAAAGGCCTCTGAATAAGAAAAGATCTTACATCAGGAAGCAACCACTTGAAAAAGGTAGCTACCAAAAAATTGAGAAAATAAACTATCCTAATGGCAATGGGCACGACATCCCAATGAGTTCCCTTTCTGCTATGACAAACATGTCTTCAAAACTCTCCATTCTTGCCTTTGCTTTCTGAGAGGATGAGGGGACTGTTTCCTATCCTTCTAATATTGTCAAGCTGTGAGAACGATGATTTGGTTCAGATTACTCGGATCGTAGTTGTTCGCTTATTCCCTTGTTTTGCGTGGATCTCCCTTTCGGGTTTTCAATCCACCGGGATACCCTTTTTTGCCTGAGCTGTCCGATGTAGCTTTTCAACTCAGCGGGTGTACACATTTTTTTATATATTTATTTTCCCTAACTTTTGCCCGAGCTTTTTATTCTGTTTTTAGCTCGCCGGGATGCCCTTTTCTTGCCTGGACTTTAATTCTGTTTTGTGTCCAGCGGGTCTTTTTATGCGAAGTATTTTTTAACTGCATCCGAGTTAACAGGGGATTGGAAATCTTCTCCATCCATATTGGTGAGCATCAGTGCTCCTCCTGAGAAAACATTCTTCACTATGAATGGTCCTTCGTAGTTTGGGGTCCACTTGCCCCTGTGATCTGAACCTGGAGGAACAATCCTCTTGAGCACAAGCTCTCCTACTTGATACTCCCGAGTACGTACTCGTTGGTCGAATGCTCGCTTCATTCTCCTCTGATAAAGCTGACCATGACAGATAGCCGCTAATCTCTTTTCCTCAATTAGACATAGCTGATTGTAACGAGCACATACCCATTCAGCCTCATCAAGCTTCACATCCATCATCACACACAATGAAGGAATCTCCACTTCAACGGGCAAGACTCTCTCCATACCATATACCAGTGAGAAGGGAGTTGCCCCAGTTGATGTCCTGACTGACGTCCGGTACCCATGCAGCACAAATGGTAACATCTCATGCCAATCTTTGTAAGTGACAACCATCGTTTGCACAATCTTCTTGATATTCTTGTTTGCTGCCTCTACCACACCATTCATCTTCGGTCGGTAAGGAGAAGAATTGTGATGCTGAATCTTGAAGTCCCGACACAACTCTGCCATCATCTTGTTGTTTAAGTTAGAACCATTGTCAGTAATGATCCTTTCGGGCACTCCGTATCTACAAATGATGTCTCTTTTCAAAAATCTCGCTACCACTTGACGAGTGACGATGGCATAAGATGTTGTTTCAACCCACTTAGTGAAGTAATTAATCACAACCAAGATGAAGTGACGACCATTTGAAGCAGTAGGCTCTATCTTCCCGATCATGTCAATGCCCCACATAGAAAAGGGCCAAGGAGATGACATGACGTTGAGCGGGCTAGGAGGAACATGCACCTTGTCTGCATAAATATGGCACTTGTGGCTCTTACGGGCGTATGAACAACAATCTGCATCCATTGTCATCCAGTAATACCCCGATCTCAACAACTTCTTAGCCATAGCATGCCCTCCTTCATGGGTACCGAAAGATCCCTCATGGACTTCCTGCATTAACAGGCTTGCTTCGTGTCTATCCACGCATCTGAGCAAGACCATGTCAAAGTTTCTCTTGTACAAAACCCCGTCTGTATTCAAGAAGAAGCTAGCAGCAAGTCGCCTTAAGGTCTTCTTGTCATGGGAAGATGCCCCAGCTGGGTATTCTTGATTTTCCAGGAATAGCTTGATATCAAAGTACCAAGGTTTCTCATCAGACACGGCGTCTACAGAGAAAGCATGAGCTGGCGTGTCAAGCCTAGAAATGTCAATTCTGGGCACATAATTCCAACACAAAACTTTGATAGACGAAGAAAGAGTAGCCAATGCGTCGGCAAATTGATTCTCATCACGTGGTATGTACTGAAGCTTAACTGTTGTGAAGAACGTCAACAGTTTTCTGGCATAATCTCTGTAAGGAATTAGATGTTCTTGATGCGTATACCACTTGCCGGTAACCTGGTTAATGACGAGGGTTGAATCTCCGAATATATCGAGGGTCTTAATCCGAAGATTAATAGCCTCCTTTATTCCCATTATGCATGCCTCGTATTCCGCTTCATTGTAGGTGCAGCCAAAAGTAATTCTGGCAGTGAAGGGAAAGTGAACACCTTCGGGAGTGATAAGAACAACACCAACTCCACGTCCGTTGAGATTAACTTCCCCATCAAACATCAACTTCCATTTGGATTCAGGGTCTGGCCCCTCCTCCGCAAGTGGTTCCTTGCAATCGTTTGCTTTGAGGTACATGATGTCCTCATCAGGGAAATCAAACTTCATTGGCTGATAGTCATCTTCAAGAGGTTGTTGTGCAAGGTAATCCGACAATACACTTCCTTTGATGGCTTTCTGAGAAGTATAATGTATGTCATACTCTGTTAAAATCATTTGCCACCTAGCAACCCTTCCGGTTAACGCTGGTTTCTCAAAGATGTACTTGACAAGATCCATTTTGGAAACTAGCAGTGTGGTATGGGTCAACATGTACTCTCTCAGTCGGCGAGCAACCCATACCAAAGCGCAACAAGTTTTCTCGAGCAGTGAGTAACGGGATTCACAGTCGGTAAAATTTTTTCTAAGGTAATAAATAGCATACTCTTTTCGACCAGACTCGTCATGTTGGCCTAGAACACACCCCATTGACCCTTCTAGCACAGTCAAGTACATGATCAAAGGTCTTCCTTCCACTGGAGGCATTAGAATCGAAGGCTCCTGCAAATATTCTTTTATTTTATCAAAAGCTCTTTGGCAGTCTTCATTCCACCTGACCGTTTGCTCTTTCCTTAGCAATTTGAATATTGGTTCGCACGTGGCAGTTAGATGAGATATGAACCGTGAAATGTAGTTCAACCTCCCTAAAAACCCGCACACTTCTTTTTCTATTCTCGGTGCAGGCATATCTTGAATTGCTTTTACTTTTGCAGGATCTACCTCAATTCCTTTCTGACTAACAATGAAACCCAGCAGTTTCCCGGAATGCACTCCGAAAGTGCACTTGTTTGGGTTTAACCTCAGCTTATACTTTATCAGTCTATCAAACAGCTTCTTGGGATTGACCAGATGCTCTTCTTCGTCTCGGGACTTAGCAATCATATCGTCCATATAACACTCTATCTCCTTGTGTATCATGTCGTGGAACAATGTGACCATAGCCCACTGATAGGTTGCCCCGACGTTCTTCAAACCAAAGGGCATGACCTTATAGCAAAATGTACCCCACGGGGTAATGAATGTTGTTTTCTCCATGTCTTCCGGTGCCCTCTTAATCTGATTATATCCGGAGAAGCCATCCATGAAGGAAAATACCGAGAATTGAGCAGTGTTATCTACCAACACATCAATGTGAGGTAACAGAAAGTCATCTTTTGGGCTCGCTCTATTTAAATCCCGGTAATCAACGCACATCCGGACCTTGCCGTCCTTCTTTGGTACAGGTACAATGTTAGCTACCCAAGGTGGGTAACTAGTTACAGTAAGGAATCCGACATCCCATTGCTTCTGAACTTCCTCCTTGATCTTCATCACCATGTCAGGACGAGTTCATCTCAACTTCTGTTTCACAGGAGGACATCCTTCTCTCAATGGTAGCTTATGCACAACAATGTCGGTATCCAACCCTGGCATATCCAGATACGACCAGGCGAAGATATCAACATATTCACGCAGCATACCAATCAAATCTTCCTTCACTTCGGCCTGCAGACTGGCCCCAATCTTGATCTCTTTCTTCACATCTTCAGTGCCGATGTTGATGATCTCAATTTCTTCCTGATGAGGCTGAATAACCCGTTCCTCTTGTTTCAACAATCTGACCAATTCTTCAGGGAGTTCACAGTCTTCCTCAACCCCTTCATCAGCTTGGTAGATAGGATTGTCAAAGTCATGCGTGGTCATAGCAGGAACGTTAACAATAGAATTCGGATGATCAACACTGCACAGATGATGTGCTTATTTCAGAATCTGCTTATTTCTCAAAAGAGACGCAAACACAAAACAAAAAGGAAAAACACATTGCCAATTTTTTTTATTGTTGTTTTTTTTTTTGTGAAAAATTTTAAAACAAAGAAAGAGAACACAATTTGTCTGAAAATGTCCTTTATTCTATGGTAAAATAAATGCATACAAAACATGGTGGCCCATACAATGGATCCTAGCACCTTGGGAAGAGTGCAGGATTTGACAATGCAGCATGATAAGAAAAGGAAACAAATAAATTACTCTGAGTGCCAGGTAACTTGGACGATGTCTTCAGCAGACCAGTTCTTCAGCTCCTCTCCGGGCGCACACAGATGAATCCAGTTGTCCCAGTCACCATCATTGTCTCCCAGTTCATTAGTTGCACAGATTTGGTTGCGGTCGAGCAACCCAACACTTGTAAAAGTAATGGCTTTACCACTTGAAGACCAATTAGACCCACTAGGCTGATAACTCAAACCAAACTTGTCGTCTTTCTTCTCTAATTCCAGCAATTTTCCCCAGCCTTGGGCGCTTCCTAACTGAACCACCTCCTTATCCTGCTTGTAGGAGTGAATGGAGGTACCATCTTTCTCACTACTCTTCTCTATAGGAGTCAAAATGATGACATTAACTGCTTCGAAGGCCTGACACAGAGTCTCGTGGATTTCTCCGTCCATCTCTACATATTTGAAAGTTGATAAGTGGCTCACAAAGATATCTTTCTCTCCGCATACAGTGATTACTTGGCCATCAACCACGTACTTGAGCTTTTGATGCAGAGTGGAAGTTACAGCTCCGGCAGGTTGAATCCATGGACGTCCTAACAGGCAACTGTACGCGTGCTGAATGTCCATGACGTAGAAGGTGCTTTTGAATACTTGAGACCCTATTTTCACAGGTAACTCAACTTCTCCAAACACTGACCTTCTGGACCCATCAAAAGCTTTGACTATCAAATCACTTGGTCTTAAGACGATACCATCAACATTGAGCTTCATTAATGCTTTCTTCGGGAGTACATTAAGAGAAGAGCCTGTATCAACAAGGACATGCGACAAAACAACACCCTTGCACTCCATAGTAATATGCAGTGCTTTGTTATGGTTACGACCCTCTGACGTAAGGTCTCTGTCTGTAAAGCCCAACCCATGGCTTGCATTCACACTGCCCACTACAGCTTCCAGCTAATTAACAGTTATTTCTTGAGGAACATAGGCCATCTGCAACACTTTCAACAAGGCTTCTCTATGTGCTGGAGAACATATAAGCAAAGATAGAATTGATATCTTGGATGGCGTCTGGTTCAACTGTTCGACCACCTTATAATCACTCTTTTTAATTATGCGCATAAATTCCTCCACCTCCTTCTCAAAGGTACCCTGTCCAGCAGCAGGAGTTACTGCTTCTTCAGTTGCTGTTTGCTTTCCTTTAGCCTTTGCTGAAGCCTCAGCCTCAGGATCTCCTCTCAGAACTGGGGGAGCAAATAGACGACCACTTCTCGTAAAACCTCTAACCCCTCCGACGTTCACTACAGTCGGGTCAATAAATACTGACTTAATCTCGATCTTCTGTCCTTCCACGTACACATCTGAGCCGTAATGCCATGGAATGGCTTTATCATCTGTATAAGGAACAGGCCCAGGAACAATGATAGTCACAGGGCTGACCTCAAGAGCATAAATGGTCACAGGTTCTCTTCTAGCAGGCATCTCAGCTGGATCATAGAAAATGGTTATAGTGGACACACCATCAACTTCATTACCAACTTTGTCAAACTGCAAAGACCCTTCATCAATCAGATTCTGCAATCCCATCTTCAGGTCTTCACAACCCTTCACTGAATTCAAACATTCCTCACAATCAGAACTGCATCCCGGAAACACTTGTCTTTTCAACAACCTCTCCTTCACTACCAATAGCGGAGTCTTCACTTCTTCTATGTTCAGAATCAAACTTAACTTCTCACCATCCTCAGCAGCATTTATTCTAGCCCCTCCGAAGTTCGGAATAGGGTTTGAAGTAACATTCGGTGGTGGTGCGAAGTTAATCCCCTTGGAGTCGATCAAATCTTGAACTTTGTGCTGTAGCGCCCTGCACTTCTCAGTTGAGTGCCCAGGTGCCCCAGAATGGAAAGCGCATCTAGCATTGACATCGTATCCCACTGGAAGCTCTCCAGGTGGTGGTGGTGCCAAAGTCCTCAGTTGTATCAAATTCAGGTCCAACAATCTCGGCAGCAATGCAGTGTATGTCATGGGAATTGCCTCAAGCACCCTATTAGCCGGACGAGCTTGTTTTGGCTGATAAGGTCTTTGTTGATAGTTGCTATGTTGTGGCTGCTGTTGTTGCTGTTGTTGTTGAGGCTGTACCTGCTGCACAGGATTGGAAGGGATAGTGACAGCTGCCACTTGCTCATATGACCTTCTATATCCTCGGCCCCGTCCTCGGCCAAACACAGCATTGGTTTCACCTTCCCTCCTTCTCGGGGGTCCGCTGAAAGCTTTTCTTACTCCACTAGCACTGTTTGCATTTGTATCCTGAATCTTTCCCATCTTTAACAAAGTCTCGACCCTCTCTCCAGCGATTACTATATCATTGAACTTGGTAGCCGAACAAGACGCCAATCTTTCGATAAACACTCCTTGCAATGTCCCCATGAACATATCAGCCATCTCATTCTCCAGCAGTGGTGGTTGTACCCTGGCAGCGATCTGACACCACCTTTGAGCATATTCTTTAAACCCCTCCTTAGCAGTTTGAGACATGTTTTGCAATTGAGTGCGATTTGGAGCCATGTCCAAATTGTACTGGTATTGCCTCACGAAAGCCTCTGCCAGGTCCTTCCAGCTCTTAATGTTGGCTCTACTTAGCTTCATATACCATTCCAAAGAGGCCCCAACCAGGCTGTCCTGGAAATAGTACATCCATAGCTTTTCATCATCAGTGTGGGCAACAATCCTTCCTACAAAGGACTGAAGGTGAGTCTTTGGACATGATGTGCCTTTGTACTTCTCGAAAGTTGGGACCTTGAACTTGTAAGGGATTCTAACCCCTGGAACCAAGCCCAAGTCAGTAATGTCGAACCCCAAAGAGTTCTGAGATTGAATTGCCTTGATTTGTTCTGCCATCTCTTCAAATTTTCTGTTCATTTCAGCCCCCTGGCCTTCAGTTTCGTCCAGCAGAGTGAACTGTTCGTCCTGACCATCCATCTGTACATTGTTCAGTCCATCATGTATAATGGTAACCCCTGGCTGTGCTATAGGGATTTCAACCTGACGGGCGCCCGCACTGTTACGATTACATCCATCAGCAGTACCGTTGTTCCTGGCTTGACTATTTTCTATCATCTCACACAGACGTTCCTGATTCTGACCCATTCCTACCATAAGGGTCATAAAATTGTCCATCCTCAGTCTCAAGTCAGCTAAATCAGCCTGCATTTGATCCATGACTCTTTCTCTGTTAACTCTTGTGGGATATCTGTGTATGACTGGCTGTTCTCGAACTTTCCTAGGAGCTATAGTGCCTGAAATTGAAAAGACATTAGGAACTTGTAGCCAAACCTGCAAAACAAGAAAACAGGTGATATGTATGCAATGCAGTTGTTTATGTTTTCAATCCCAGGTCATTCATGCCCCGGTTCCGGTATTTAGCAAAGAAAATCTGATGAATATTGATCCTCGACTTTTAGAAACCTCCGCATAGAAACCACATTCAAACCCTAACAGCAGGCACATAAAAAAAGTGAACTGAAAAAAACTGCATAACATAAATCAGCCTATTAGGCAAAAATAACAGAATTCCCAGTAGGTTACAAGTTTCTAAGAAGAAAAACAAACAACCAGGATTCCTACAACATGTCTGTAGGTAATCCAAAAACAAGAGAAACAATATAAGGAGCAAGACCCCTGCCTGAAGACCCTGAACCCCCCTCACTAAGCCCCAACTCAGACCTAGCCTTCTTGACTCCAGCCATCAACTTGAGGTCTTCAATCTCTTTAAGTGCTGCTTCTAAGGCTTGCTGACTATCTGCTAACTGCTGAGTCTTCTCCCTTCGAATTTGGTGGGCTTGTTCCACTTCTTCCTTCTTGAAAGTCATTTGCACTTCGAAAAAGTGTTCTTTTTCTTTATATCTCTTCAACTCTTGCTCTCTCTGGCCCTGCAACCAGACAATAGACTGACGAGCTTCCTTGAGAGTCTTCGAATTCTTCTTTCGTTCTGCTTCTCTTTTGGATTCCATCAGACCTAGTATTTGAAAGTGGGCTTCCTTTCTAGCAAACTCTTTCTATTTGGCCTCCAAGGTGGTCTGCATCTTCAGCAATTTCTCTTCAGCTTCATTCTTGGCCCGGTTGGCAAGATGGTACAGATTAACCATTTCAGTGTTCTCCACCCTGACTTCATGCAACTGGGCTTCCAACTTCTTGAACTCTTCTAAAGACACAGTATCATTAGACTTAGCAGTTGGAGGAGCTCGAGGTGAGAATGGAAGCAATACCTTTCTGGCTCTGTCTTTCAACCAAGCCTCATACTCCGGGAAGGTTTGATTGTTGCATTTTCCAAAGCTAGCTATCCCTTCTCCCTTGATACACTTCCAAGCTCCAGCAGCTTTCCTTACTAAAGGCATATTGTCCTTTACCGGGAAGTAGAAAATAGGGGTCAACTTCAATTCTTCTGGAACCTCTCTCAAGGCATATCCCAACTGTCTTCTCAACAAGATCGGGTTGTAGTTGATCCCTCCAGTCACTCCCAATAAAGGTACACTAAGATAGCTCCCACAGCTAGTGATGAAACGTGCACCCTGAATCCTCTGAGTAATCCACCTAACATCCTTGGCAAGCAACTTTTCCAGCTTCTGAGCCCATACCAAGGTATGGTCACTAAACACTCCAGTACAAGGCAGATGCCTCATGAACCACATGTGAAATAAAGGAGCGCAGCAACGAACTAAATCTCCCATTTTCTTCTCAGTCTTGCAGTGCACTGAGTAATACAAATCTCCGAGCAGCGTAGGCACGAGATTCTTCAGCAAGAAGAGATGTATGGCATTCATGTCTATGAACTTCTCCATATCTGCAAACAAAATAATGCCATAGATAGAAAGAGCCAAGATAGCACAGACAGAATCCCATTCTTCCTCAACAGCCAACTCTTCCACCTTCTTTACTAAAGCCTCTAAAGAAAACCCAGATACACCTCCCTTAATGATGGTCATAGAATTCACAGCAGAAGTGCTCAAATAAAGAGCCTTGGCAATAGCCTCAGGTGCAGGTCTACTCATCTCAGCATTAAACGGAATCTGGTCTCGAACAGGAACTCCCAAGATCAAAGCATACTCCTCCAGCAAAGGACCTAACTGAAAATCCGGAAAAGTGAAACAACGAAGCTGAGGATCATAGTACTGAAGCAAGGTGTGATTGGCACTTCTCCCAGAAGGATCTAACTCTACCACCACATCCAGAATACTCCCATAAGCTTTCCTGAACCTCTCTACATGATTGGGTGTGATCAGCTTCACCATCTTATTTAACAGGCCAACTTTAGTGTCGAAAAACTTGAAATGAATATTCTGCTTGCGAGGATCTTCCATCTCTGAACAGGATACCGGAACCGGAAGCAAAGATATGAACCTGTGAATGAAAACAAAACATGATTAATGATGAAATGATGCAATGCAAATGCAAAGACATATGATCAATATGGGACTGTCTGGAATCTGGATGCCAAGGCCAAGTAATCAGAAACCCAAATCCTCTGGATAACAACCCACAAACACTCAGATAATCTCAGATACCTAATCAAGAACCAGATAAACTCAAGAACTTCGGAACCAAAGTAACTGTATCAGATCATAAGACTGCACTGGTAACAAGGGTATGATGAAGTCAAGGGTTCCTGCAAACATGTAAACCCCTCCCAATCTCACGGGTGTGCTCCGGGTCAAACATCACGGACTCTCAAAGCCGAATAGCATTAATACTTTCACCATTTCCGAGAAATGGCTCATGACCAAATCAGGGAATCGGTTTGGCATTATATACTACGCAGGGAGGCCTCAGCTGAGTCCGGGAATAAACAAGCATCTCTTATAAGTCCCCAGCTTCGAGCGCTGAAATCGAGAAACAATAGTACATTCAGCCCGTAGGATACAGTACTATTGTCATACGACCAGATGCTTTGACTGAGTTCCTATAAGAGAACCATGCCATCCTATGCGAGTCCCCAGTGGATCCTCAGGTGCGAATGGGTTTGCCACAAAACGTGGTCTGCCACTGTCACCACTAGAGAGGGTTGTTTCCACAAAGGTTCTCAATGATCGGTCCCCAGATGCACATAACTATCAAGGTCCTATCCCGAAGTGGAGGAAATCCCCACATAAGATATTTCCAAGACGGTCACAATCTGGGCGTGAAACACATCGCCACTCATCATGTCACATGTGAGTACAATATGTCCACTCTAATCCTATAGTGCACTCAAGCCGGGTACTTGGCTTATCTCTCAGAAACAGTATCACCCGAACCCACCAAACAGAAAACCAGTCCAGACAGTCCAGTATGATATATGATGGGGAAAATAAATACTGAAAATTGTAAATAAAGCTGTAAACAAAACTGTAAATAAACAACAGTACAATACAACACACAACAGCAAACAGTCAACACCCAAAGAAACAGAAACATGCAAGCACTAGGAGAGACTCTCAAGGGAACCATAGATCTCATGTTAGAAGACTTCCCCAACAGAGTCGCCAGCTGCCGCTCCCCGGATTTCCATCCTGGTACAAACCCGAAAGTGGCGCGGAAAGAGGTAGAGTCGCCAGCCAGGCATTTTTATCCCGAAGGAACGGGAATGGTAATGCTGCACAAACCAGAAGAAAAGAAGAGGAAGGACACAGGTCCTGCGAACTAAAGAGACTGAGTTCGGGAGTCGGTTACGACGTGGGAAGGTATTAGCACCTCAAATCGTCCGCCGTACCCGATGGGATCCACGCTTGCAAAGAAATCTGTTTCAAAGGGTGAAGAAATGAAAGCTGCTGCAAAAGAAAATGAAACTAAACTGGATAAAAGAAAAGAAAAGGGAAATGAAAGAAAGAAATGAAAAGGAAAAATGTAGGGAAAATAAAGATGTGCTCTAACGGGCCCTACCCCGCTGCCTACGTACCTCATATGGACAATGAGGATCAGAGTCGCCGTAGTTCCCCTAACTAGGGGTAGAAATGAAATTGCTGGTGAATTAAGGCTTGAACTGCCTATGTCATTGCTCAGGTGTTGCAGGCTCGGACGACGAGTGTGTTACCGTCTTGCAAAATGACAAGTAGGAGCAAGTTCGCGGACGGAGCGAAGGAGATGAGAAAAGTATTCCCGAAGGAAAGACGCTTATTGTTTGTTTGTGTTTTTAAGAAGCTTTTTATTAGTGAAGTTTCCTCAGGTAAGTGTACCTAAATCTTACTCATTGGGATGTATACATCTCACATCATCCCGAAATGGAATGTGCAAGAGGCACACCTATCTATGGAGGAAATCCCCAAATCTAGTCCCACAAGTGAAGGCTCAGACACACTGACCTACTAGCATTTATTAAGTGTTTTTGTGATTTTTGGTTAAGAAGTGTTTCTTAGCTTTACTTTGTGAAGTAATCTCATGCTAAGACCTATCCACCACGAGGGATAACTTACACCTCGCCCCGAAACGAAACGTGTGCAAGTATCTCGTAGCAAAGTCTCATGTCACATGAGAAGACTTAACCTTTATTAGAGTGGATTGAAATTAAGTTTGAAGATGAGGAGAGAAAGCACCAAAAAGATCTCAAAGGTGAAAAATCTAAGGGAGACTAAAATCCTAAATGTTGTCATGCATGGATGAACCTAGGTTAGTGAGGTTTAAATCCTATCCTAATGAAGAAGAAGGAAAGAAAAGAAAAAGAAGAAGAAGAAGAAGAGGAGGAGGAGAGGTAAGGCCTAAGCCCAACAATCACAAGGTTACTACAAATAAGAATAAGAAGAGAAGAGATGAGATTTGGAGATGTCGGAATCACATCCACATATCTCACTTACCATAGCCCCTGAAATGGTTAGTGACAAAAGCATACAAGCAAAACAAAATGAACACAATGCCATACCAACATCATACAAACAGAAGTGAAGTTTTACACATAAATTCCCAATGCAAACACAAGTTACAAGAATGAGAAAATAAGCACACTAAATCCACATGAGGCAACATGAATTACATAGCAAAGCAAAGAAAACTTGATAAGATACAAAGAAAAATAAACAAAACACAATCTCAAGGTGCAAGACCAGAACCATAACATGTTATAAAAGTACTTAAGAAGCAAGGAAGATGAAGAGAAGAGAGACATAGGGTCAAGCAATCACATTAAGGGAAGAAAGAAGCAAAGGAAGTGAGGTGTATGTTCATAAGAAAGGAAGAACTTCAAAGGCAACCAAATCACAAGATTTCCAAAACACAAATCCCAAACCAAGATCATAGAAGTAGCAATGCCCTAAAGAGACCCTAAACAAGATGAAGAAGTTGGCACAAGTGCCCTTCTAAGCTAAGGAAAGAGCTTATGATCAAAAAGAAACAAAATGGGACAAGTCATGAACAAAAATTCCAATTAAATCAAATATGCACCCAAAAATTCCACAACCTTGGACAAGAGATCCCCAAACATAGCATAACAACATGCTAAAAGGAAAGGAAGAAATTCAGAAGTCAATCAAGTCAAATGAGGGGTTAAACATCAACTAGGGTTTAGAAGCTTCACTCACAAGCCAAGGGCCAAAATCAATTGAACAAGCTTCTAAATATCAGAACAAAAATCACACATAAACTACATCTCCTCATGAATCCAGAGCAAAAAGAATCATCCAAAAATTCAAAATAATGAACAAGATAGAAAATGGGCAAGTCAGCAAGCTTCAAAAATCGATTAAAATGAATTAATTAAGATAAATAAATAATATCCACGTGTCAAAATAAAATAAATGAAAAATAAAAATATTAACAATTAAAGAAAACTCAAACAATCACTCATGAATTATTTTAGAATTTTTAATAACCTAAAACTATTTTTAAAAATTAAAATCCAAAGTGAAAATAAAATGAAAACAAAAAAAGAAATAAGAAAGAAAAAAGGAAGCTGGGGTGCGAAAAGAAAAGACATCCAGTTCAAAATACCACCTGGGCCCAACAGGGGGGTGCGCATAGCAGATGGCCCTAGGCCCAAACGAAAATCTCACTTAACCCACTAATTAATCAGGATTAGATATTAATTAAATGTCATGCTTAATTATTAAAATGAAATAATAAAAACATGTGACATACTACCAACTGGTCACCTTCACTTAAATGAAATAAATAAAAAGAAAGAACGAAAATGAAATAAATAAATAAAAGACAAAACACAGACCAACAGGAAGACGACACATCATCGTCTTCCTCACCACACCATGAAAAAAAATCGCAGGCCAAGGAGAAAACATGGCAAAATGCAGCATGAGCACACCATCTTCATCATTGTATACCTCTCCCAAATCTCAATGAAAAAGCAAAATACAAAGACCAAAAATGAAGCCCCAAACAAGAGGATCACAACTGTACCAATGGTTTTTAAAAACAAGCAGCATACAAAGAGATACGATGTCTTAAAGCTTGACACTTAAAACTGCAAATCACGAATTAACAACTTTCAAGACTTCACAATACTTCAAACAAGTTAAATTAAGCCTATACACCATGAAACAAGTAAGAACAAGCCAAAACCGAAGCCAAAATGAGGTGATTCTCAAACCTGGTATTGAGCTTTAGTTGAGATTCAAAGGAATCCAAAGGTTGAGATGGCTTCCTTATGCCTCCTTTGATCTTCTTTGAGCCAAATAAAGGCACTGTGCTTGGATTTGATTAGCAAATGAGAGGAATCCGAAAATACGATTGATCTTTAAATGATCAACACAGTAGCATTAATCTTCTAAGCAATGGAGTGTAACAATGTTGTGATTAGAAGAATGGTGATGAACACCTTCAGTGATGAATAATGGAGTAATGGAGAGGATCTGGATCTGAAGGATTATGTGGAGGTGAGAGTTTGTTTTCTTGTGTTGCGGGAATCAGAGAGAGAGAGAAAGAATCAGAATGGTGTGTGTGATGAAGACCTACGAAAAATGTGAAGGAGCATCTTATATGGTGAGGGTGCGGGGTGCATATTGGAGGGTGTCCAGGGCAAGTTTGTTATTCATGAAATGCAGAGTTTCTCGTGTGCTCTTCCTCTCTTCATTTTTCTTAATTTGTTTTCAAAGGCAAAGAAAATCATGTGTGTGATGGTGCATTCTATTGTGGTGGTACAGGATTGCTGTTGGATGGTCATTGGATGATGGAGAGGAAAAGAAATGAAGGACAACTATGATTGTTCGTTGCATGAAGCTGCATGGAGTGCATGTTGTTGGAGTCACGTGAAGACTCCTCTCTCTGCTTTGGTTGTGGCGTGCGCGTGACAGTGAGTGGGGAGGAAAACAAATGATTCCAAGGAAAATGGGAGGAGGACACTTGGCATGCTGAAACTAGTTGTCGTTCCCACTAAATGAGGCTAGGTCAAATAGGGTACAGACGCGAACGGTCGGCGAAGGGGAGAACACAAGGGTGAACTGAAAAGAGTCGCCAGCTAGGCATTTTTATCCCGAAGGAAAGGTAATGCTGCATAGACCTAGGAACGATAGATAAGACGGTCGCGAACCAGAGAAACTGAGAAAGGGGGTTGGTTACAACCTGGGAAGGTATTAACACCCAGATTGTCCGTCGTACTCGACGGGATACACGCTTGAATGTTTGTGCTTAAAGGGGTGGTGTCAGTGCTATTTTGTGTGCTAAAACTGGAAAAGAATGCAAGTGTCAGTGTGAGGAAAGAGTATGAAGCTCAAGACTACGAGGCTTACAGAATAATGCTGGAAGAAAGGGGGATATACAAAGACTTTTGTTCGATAACAGTTAAGTTATGCCTACGTATCCTCTCGTGCAATGAGGAAGTCAGAACACCGTAGTTCGACTCAAAGAGACTGAAAGGTAAATTGACTGATGGACTGCTTACTTGTCTATGCTCAAGTCTATGACCTGTCTGGCTCAGGTGCTAACTGTCTTGCATTAGACGGGAGAAGCAAGTTCTCGATTATGAGTGAATGAGATGAGAAAAGAATCCCGGAGGAGACGATTATTGTTTGTTTTTGTATTTTCAATCTTTTATTGCTTTTTGGGTTTTTTCATAAGTTAATGAGCTTAAGCCTAAACCGAGGATTAGTATACTCATCACATCTTCCCTCTGATTAGGGGTAATGAGAATACCTTAAGTATGAAGTAAGCACCTCACACTTAATCACCATGATGTAGGATTAAGATCATTAACCTACTTGCAATTACTTAGATGTTTTTGGAGTTTTGTTTAGTGTTAAGTAATGAGTTTAAGCCATAATCAAGGATTTAATGGACCCATTACACCATCCTAATAGAAGGATAATAGATGAGAACATTTAAGCTGAGGAAGGCTCCTCAACTTAATCCATGATTAGGGATTAACCTCATGACAAAACAAAGCCTTTATTAAAGTGGATTTTAATTAATGATAAGGTTAAGAAGTGAATTTTATGGTTTGTAAGACAACTTGAGAGGGACTTGTCCATTAACACTAGGGTTAGTCCTTCTTAACCAATTAAGGAAGAATTAGAACCCTAATGCAAGGCCCAAATTACAAGCTTGATGTCTTAGTGATTGTTAAGTGAATTGATTAAAGGATTTAAACACCTTAAGGGTTTAACAGTTAGGATTAAAGTTATACACTCCATCCTAATAGAAGGATACATGCATAACCCTAATCACAAAGTCTAAAAACCTTAAGGGTTTTAGTCCTTGATTATGAGGTGAGAAGAGAAGACTCAAAAGATGACACAAAGGTAAAACTAATGGGGGACTAATCAAACCCTAATTTTGATCATACTTGGGTGTTCCTAGGGTTTATGAGGCTTGCAAGAAGATCTCAAGAGAAAAGCCACCAAGGAAGAACCAGGATGAAGGAAAGAGAATCAGAAAGAAGCAAGACAACTTACTTCACTTAAGAAGCTAAGTTGCTTGAAGAAAGAGAGAGAGGAAGGAGCATGAATGAGCAAGCTCACTCTAATTCACAAGTAAAATGTAGCAATGAATGCATAAGAGGGATGAGAAAAGTTTGTGAGAAGTGAAGGCAAATTCACTTCTCAAACACTTACCACCTGAAAAGTTAACAAAGAGAAATGACATGACATGAAAATGAAATGAAATGCAAAGATGAAATCCAAAGTCAGAAGCACAATCATGATGCAAATGATGCTATGAGATGGTATGAAAGCATGTCAAGGGATGAGGATGATCATGCAAGGGATGAGAATGCAAATGAGACATGTAAGAGGCATGAAAGTTCATGAATGCATATGACATCAAATGAAAGCAAAAGCATGGCAAATGGATGATGCAATGATCAAACATGATTCTAATATATCCTAAGATGTCTCATATGTTATGTGGATGCACAAAATGTCATAGCAAGTTCATGTATGCAAGCTTATGTAAGATGGATGCAAGTGAAGATGAAAATTAGGGTTTTAAGGCAACATGAGATGCATATGACTAAAAAAGAAACAAATGAAATTATAAAAAATTGAAAATACACTCAAAGGAACCCTAAACCTATATTAGGTTACCATCCAAAGGGGGAGGTCAGAAGTTAAACCTAGAAGGAGTTATGAATTTTCTAAGTTTCTAGGGTTTTAAGGGTGATCCTAAAGGGAAAATGCCAAACAAAATGAAAATGAAAGGTAAAAATGAAATAAAAATGTTTTTGGATGCTTGAAAGTATGCATAACACAATGCAAAAATAACCATTCACAAACTTAACTTGGATCAAAAGTTATGAATTTTTGAAGTTAGGGTTAAAAATATTCAAATTTAAGAACCCTAATTCAAATGAAAATTGTCAAAGTGTGATCAAAACCAAAAAGAAATTTGTGTTGTGAGTTTGTAAATGTTTCTAAATGTTTGGAAATGTTCTCTGAATTGTTTTGGGATTTTTAAATACCTAAATTTATTTTTAATTAATTAATTCTCATTAACTAATTAAAAATAATCATTTATATGATTTAAAAATATTTTTAAATGCAAAAAATAAAAATAAAAATATTTGTGGGTTCTAAAAATTAATAAAAGCTTGAATAAAAAAATTCCGAATTTTTGAAGTATTTTTACTATTTTTAATAAGATGTACAAAATAAAATAAGAAAAATGAATTAAAAATTAAATAAAGCTGAAGTATGCAAATCCAAGGGCTATGGTTGATTCTGGGTTTGGGCTCGTTGACCACGCGCCATATCCAATGGCCTACATTCAAATCAGGCTAATCTCATTTAATTAATTATTTAAACCTAAATTAAAACTAATGATCTAATCCTAGCCATTGACTGCACGCGGGAAGGACAAATCCAATGGCTCTAATTTAAACTCAGCCTAATCACGCAATTATCCCTAATTGTGCCCTAATCAAACTCAGGTGACCGAAACAGTGTTCCGGTCATCTTCCCCGATCAACCAAATTCATAACTTCTTCTCTAGGAAATTTTAAACCCTCTAAAACTCCAGATCAGACCTTCTAGCAACCCTAAGCAAGAATCAAGCACAAAAACTCATTTATATTTCAACAAAACCAAGATTCGAATCAAACAAGTTTTTAGGTCAAACTTTCAGAGACACAGTTCAGGCTTAATACTCAACCATTTTTAAAACCAACAAGCACAGTGTGATCAGTGAAGCATAAGCAACATTTCTATGGCATAAAAATCAATTTCTGGAAAAAATGTTCTTGGTGATACCTGAACTGGAGCTTTCACCTTTGGAGCTTTCTGACCAGTTCTTTGCTTCAAATCACCCCCAATGATCCCCTTGAAGATTTTTCAAAGCTTGGTTGGAGTTTATATGGCCTCTATGTGAAGTTCAGTGGAGCTCAGGTCAAGGGAGGTGAAAATCTTGTTTTGTGTATAGTGGCTTTCAAGGCAAAATGAAGGGTGGGAAATGATCAGAGGTTGATGGTGAGTTGCTCTATGGTGTTTGTTTTGATGTTTGAAGCTTGTGTGCTAAGTTTCAAAGAAAAATGCATAAGAGGGAGTTTTGGTGTGTGCTGAGTTGTGGGAGGATTCAACCTTGCTTGTTGTGTGTGTTGAGTTGCTTTTGGTCCATGTATCAATCCTTGATAGGTCAGAGAGTTGTTGGAGGCCTATGCTGATTGGTATGGTCCCTTTTGCATAATGTTAAGAAAGTTGTCCTTTGAGGTATGGGCTCATGGCAGGCTGGTTGTGAGGCATGACTCGAGTCAGCTGGCTTTAGGGAGGTCCATGGAAACTGATTTGAAGAGCTGGCACAAGTGGATGTCAAGATTTGGGGCATTTTGCAATTTGTGAAGGTTTTGGCCCCTTTTGAAATACTTGATGATCAAGGCATGAAAATGAGTGATTCCTTGGGAAATTATGAATTATAGGTCATGTATCATGTTTGTGTAATGGTTAGAAGTCAATTAGAGGTCTCATTTTGCCTTGGTATGAGTTTTTGCAAGTTTCCCTCTTTGGTGCATAAGTGAAATTTAATGATTTTTCCCAACTTTACAAGGCCATAACTTGAGTTCTATGATGAATTAGATCAAGTTCTTGTACTTTTTGAAAAGGGAATGATTCAATTCATGACCAAGAATTTTTCATTTGAAGCATTCTTGAATCAAAAAAGGAGGTTGAAAAACTTTACCAAAATGGCAATTTTGCATTACAAGTCACTTTCCCAAAATGGAAACTTTGCAAATGGCTTGAAATTCTTCAATTTTGTGAACTTCTAAACTCTTCTAAGATCAAATAAAGATCATATACACCCAAAATGATGGAAAAGACCCTTTGGTTGGATGATTGGGGGCCTCAGATGCCCTGATTTTGCATTGGCTTGCTCAAGAAGTCATATATTGATCAGATGCCTTCCCCATTGAATTTCTTCATGAAAATTGGTGTGTATGATCCTTATAACATATAGAGACCAATAGAAACAAGAATGACCGAAAATTTTGGAGTTATGGCCTCTGAAACCAAAACCCTAATTTTAGGTCATCTGTGCAGTTAAGCTTGGCTCTGCTTCCATGCCTTTCTCAGTTCTTGTGATTTTCTGATTTTCTTGATCTTGGGAGGATATAATATGATGCTTGAACATACATGGACCCTCTTGAGATGATTGAAAACCTTTGGAGTGGCTCAGATAGCTCAGGGATTGCTCAGGTCACAAACCCTAGATGCAGATGACTTTGAACCAATGCAGTGGACAAAAAATGTAATATGAGGTGATATGATTGAACTTATGCAAATGTGGAAGATCACAAGCTATAGTGTGAACTTAGTGAGGGAAAATTTGGGGTGTTTACAGCTGCCCCTATTCAAGCATGAGTTAGCTGTGCAGGATGTAAGCGACGGCTTAAGAGGCAAACAAGATAACTTGTGGTTGAATACCAAAGACAGTCCGAAATTTGCACTCACTGGTTGTGAAGAAGAAAAGGGATATAGATTGTAAAAGGAAGAAAAGTATGATTATAAAGTGCGGGAAACGGAGGACGACCGTCGAGTAGAGGACGACTGCTGGGGATAAAGCAATGACGGGGACGACCGACATGCTGGGGAAATAGAGGGATCATGATGGGGACGGCCATCAGGTAAAGTAACAAAATTCTCTAGGGATTAAAAGGTAAAGTCAATGATAGGGACGGCCATCAGGTTCATAAAGTAAAGGGTAAACAATGATGGGGGACGGCCACCGGGTTAATGAAATCAAAGGTGAAGGACGATCAACTAGCAGGGGACGGCTGCTCTGTTGGGGAGAAGGATGAGGGACAGTCACCCAAGGTGAAGGTGGATCACCTGGCAGGGTACGGCTGCCAAAAGTATCACGACATAGGACGAATGTCGGATAGAAAAGGTCAACGATGGGGACGGCCATCGGAAAATCATGATGAAGGACGATCATCAAGAGGTGAAGGATGATCACCTAGCAGGGTACGGCTGCTCTCGGGGTTCATCATGACATAGGACGAATGTCAGATAACAAAATCAACAATGGGGACGGCCATCGGATAAAATGATGAAGGACGATCATCAAGAGGTGAAGGACGATCACCTAGCAGGGGACGACTCCTATGATATCACGACATAGGACGAATGCCGGATAGGAAAGGGTTCCAATAATGGAGACTCCGCTGGCGGATGATGAAGGACGATCATCAAAAGGTGAAGGACGATCACCTTGCAGGGTACGGCTGCCGGAAGTATCATGACATAGGACGAATGTCAGAAAAGAAATTTTGTTTTTTACTGGGAATTTGCTGGGAACTCTTCTGGGGAATGGTAGATACAGAAGAGTGTCTACATTCAAGACATGAAAAGTATAAGTGTTTGACGCTGTGTATAGATTAAAGATGCGGACGAGCATCCTTAAGACTATGATATGGACGAGTATCGGTAGAAACAAACGCTGACGCATGTTCAGAGATGATGATACGGACGAGTATCAACTGGTTAACAAAGAACACGGACGAGTGTTGAATTTGAGAAAGATTAGCGGTGTATACAAGATACGGACGAGTATCTGTATGAGTGAAAAATAAGCATGAATGAGACATAGATGAGTGTATCATTTTGCTGGGGAGAGTATGATACAGACGAGTATCATAAGAGGAAGTGTATAAGTTATAAACTCATGAGTGTAAAAACATTTTGAAGATCTGTGGGGATATGATGACATGGACGGGTGTCAGAAGAAGTGTATTATAAACAAGTGTTTGATTTACAATGAGTGTTTAAGCGACCATGCTGGGGAAAGTGACACAGACGAGTGCCAAACGAGTGTATAGATATCTATTTGTGGAGAATGTTCCGGCAACTTTACTGGGGAATAATGACACAGACGAGTGCCAAAAGGAGCATGTATCTGTTTTTGAAAGTGCAAAGGGATACTATTGCATTCTGCGGGGACTGTAAGATTATATACATTGCTGATGGAATGTCGGTCTGCATAGGTGAGTGATTCGAAACATGGCTTGCGATTATGCAATATGTTCGATTTTTGCCGTAATGCTCCGTATTAGACGGAATGCTACGCTTTGAGGGTAAGTATGATGCGAATGCTATGATTATGCAAAACGATACCGATCCGGGATTCGGATCCCGCTGCCGTGGAGCTCTCTGACTATTCTGCTTTGAAAGAATATCCCAGCTGGGGATGAGATCATTGGTAAATCCGATACGGATGATTCTTCTTGGGGGAATAGGTCACTGATAGACCTATCTTGGTAATGAGGAGCCCAACTGGGGTCTGTGGAAGCTTCTGTCACTTTGTTGTGAGATCTTCAGATATTGCTCTTCTGGATAGAGGCTTGAGTTTTGCGGGGAGATGGTTCCCTGTCTTTGTACTTGGCTGGGGAGGAACGATCACTGAACGACCTTTCTAGTGATTTCTGTGGGGATCCTGCTGAGGATGATGTACTTAGCTGGGAAAAGGGGCCTTTCCGATGCTGTTCTGATGGGGAGGAGCTTTCATGCCCCATGTTGCCTTTGCACACCTGCAATCATGTTATGACAAAAAGACATACAAGTATCCCGAGGTATCCCTTACTGGATCCCATAATAGGAGTCTAGACACTCCCGGGAGCAAATATATTTCCTGTAAGCATGTAATTTAGAAAAGACGCATCTGTATTTATGCAATCAATATTTTAAGGAAATCGGACATTTTTGCAAATGAAAATAAAAATGTACGAGACGAAACGTGACTGAAAATTTGAGTTTATTAATTTGTGTGCCTTGAATTGGCAAGTATAGTCAAAGAAACAAATCCCCTAAAATGAGGAGATTGTTACGAATTGAGAAACAAAAAGGTGCTGGCAATGTTGATGACGCTTCAGTGTGCTTCCCTTTTGCTATGACTTGTATGACTTTGACGTTCTTCTCATCTTGCTTTCTGAAGAAAGCCGATTCTGACCGATGCTCAAACCTTTCGAAGCTTTCCATGTTGTAAGTGATACAGACGAATTCAGAATGCAATTGTTCGCTTATTCCATTATTTTGCGTGGATCGCCCTTTTGGGTTTTCAATCCACCGGGATACCCATTTTTGCCTGAGCTGTCCAATATGGCTTTTCAACTCAGCGGGTGTACACTTTTATTTATTTATTTTCCCTTATTTATCCCGAGTCCTTTATTCTGTTTTTGACTCGCTGGGATGCCCTATTTTTGCCTGGACTTATATTCTGTTTTTATGTCCAGCGGGTCATTTTATGCGAACTATTTTTTAACTGCATCTGAATTCACAAGGGACAGGAAGTCCTTACCATCCATAGTACTGAGCATCAGTGCTCCACCGGAGAAAACTTTCTTTACTATGAATGGACCATCGTAATTCAGAGTCCTCTTGCCCCTGTGGTCTGTATGAGGAGGAAGGACTCTTTTCAGCACAAGATCTCCTACTTGGTATTCCCGAAGCCTGATTTTCTGATCGAAGACTTTCTTCATTCTCTTCTGATATAACTGCCCATGACAGATTGCAGCCAACCTCTTTTCTTCGATCAAACTCAATTGTTCGTACCGGGATCGAACCCATTCTGCTTCATTCAGCTTAACATCCATTAGTACCCGCAAGGAGGGTAATTCAACTTCAATAGGTAGGACTGCCTCCATACCATACACAAGCTGATACGGTGTTTCCCTAGTGGATGTTCTGATTGAGGTACAGTACCCATACAAGGCAAATGGTAACATTTCATGCCAGTCTTTGTAGGTGACCACCATCTTTTGCACAATCTTCTTGATATTCTTGTTAGCTGCCTCTATAGCGCCATTCATCTTTGGCCTGTAAAGAGAAGAGTTGTGATGTTGAATTTTGAAGTCCCGACACAGTTCTGCCATCATTTTGTTGTTCAAGTTGGAACCATTATCAGTAATGATTCGCTCGGGCACTCCATATCGACATATGATGTCTCTCTTCAGGAATCGGGCTACCACTTGCCTGGTGACATTTGCATATGAAGCTGCTTCAACCCACTTGGTAAAATAGTCAATGGCTACCAGGATGAATTTGTGGCCATTTGAAGGAGTCGGTTCAATCTTGCCAATAATATCAATGCCCCACATGGCAAAGGGCTAAGGTGAAGACATCACATTCAAAGGATTGGGAGGTATATGCACTTTATCTGCATAAATCTGGCATTTATGACAGTTCCTGGCATAAGCACAATAGTCTGCATCCATTGTGATCTAGTAATAGCCTGATCTTAACAACTTTTTAGCCATTGCATGCCCTCCAGCGTGGGTACCAAAAGATCCTTCGTGCACCTCGCGCATCAACAAGTCTGCCTCTGTTTTATCAACACATCTGAGAAGTACCATATCAAAGTTTCTCTTGTACAAGGAACCATCAGCATTCAGGAAGAAACTACCAGCTAGCCTTCTTAATGTCTTCTTGTCATTGAATGACGCCCCAGGTAGGTATGTTTGATCCTCCAAGAAGCATTTGATGTCATAGAACCAAGGCTTATCATCATTAGCAAGGTCTGCTGAGAATACATATGCTGGTCTGTCAAGCCTGGATACTGAAATCTGAGGTACAAAGTTGGCAGCTTGAACTTTGATCATGGAAGAAATGGTAGCCAGAGCATCTGCAAACTGATTTTCATCTCGAGGGATATACTCAAGTTTGACTGTTGTGAAGAATGTGAGTAACCTCCTTGTATAATCCCGGTAAGGTATCAGATGCTCCTGGTGAGTATACCATTTGCCGTTGGTTTGATTGATTACCAGAGCTGAATCTTCGAATACAGTTAAAGTCTTGATCCTGAGGTCAATGGCTTCCTCAAGACCCATGATGCAAGCTTCGTATTCAGCTTCGTTGTTAGTGCAGTTAAAGGTGAGCTTGGCCGAGAAAGGCATGTGAGCTCCCTTAGGTGTAATGAGTACTGCACCAACACCACGACCATTCATATTAACAGCCCCATCAAACATCATAGTCCATTCTTCTTCTGGGTCAGGCCCTTCAGTGTGAATAGGCTCTTCATGATCTTTTGCTTTTATGAACATGATGTTTTCATCAGGGAAGTCAAATCTCATAGGCTGGTAATCATCAATGGGTTGCTCAACAAGATAATCAGACAACACACTGCCTTTGATGGCTTTTTGAGATGTGTACTGAATGTCATATTCTGTGAGAATCATTTTCCATCTTGCAACCCGTCCGGTAAGAGCTGGCTTCTCAAAAATGTATTTGACCGGATCCATCTTTGAGATCAATAAGGTAGTGTGGGTCAACATATACTGCCTTAGTCGGCGAGCAGCCCACGCTAAAGCACATCAAGTTTTCTCGAGCAGTGAATAACGTTGTTCACAATCGGTAAACTTTTTGCTTAGGTAGTAAATTGTATACTCTTTTCGACCCGACTCGTCATGCTAGCCCAACACACACCCCATTGACTCTTCTAATACTGTCAAGTACATTATTAGAGGTCTTCCTTCAACTGGAGGCATAAGGATTAGAGGTTCTTGTAAGTATTCCTTGATTTTGTCAAAAGCCCTCTTGCAGTCTTCATTCCACCTGACCGTTTGTTCTTTCCTTAACAATTTGAACAAAGGCTCACAGGTTACTGTAAGGTGAGATATGAACCGCGAAATGTAGTTCAATCTACCTAGGAACCCCCAAACTTCTTTTTCAGTTTTTGGTGCAGGCATTTCTTGAATGGCTTTGACTTTGTCAGGGTCAACTTCAATCCCTTTCTCACTTACAATTAATCCCAGCAGCTTACCGGACCGCACCCCGAATGTGCATTTGTTGGGGTTTAGCTTCAATTGGTACTTCCTCAGACGCTTGAATAGTTTCAACAGATTCACCAGGTGGTCTTCTTCAGTGAGGGACTTGGCAATCATGTCATCCACATAACATTCGATTTCTTTATGGATCGTGTCATGGAATAATGTTACCATAGCCCGTTGATAAGTGGCACCGGCATTCTTCAGTCCGAATGGCATTACCTTATAAAGAATGTGCCCCAGGGTGTGATGAAAGTTGTCTTCTCCATGTCTTCAGGTGACATCTTGATCTGATTATATCCTGAAAATCTGTCCATGAAGGAGAACACCGAGAACTGAGCCGTATTGTCGACCAATACATCAATGTGAGGTAATGGGAAGTCATCTTTCGGGCTGGCTCTGTTCAGGTCCCGGTAGTCCACACACATCCGCACTTTTCCATCCTTCTTAGGCACAGGTACAATGTTAGCAACCCACGACGGGTAACTAGTCATAGAAAGGAAAACGGTGTCCCACTGTTTTTACACCTCTTCTTTTATCTTCATTGCCATATCTGGGCGAGTACGGCACAACTTCTGTTTTACTGGTGGACAATCTTCCTTTAGAGGCAGCTTGTGCATAACAATGTCAGTGTCCAGACCTGGCATATCCTGATAAGACCAGGCAAAAACATCTACATACTCCTGAAGTATATCAATAAGTTGTTATTTTACCGAGTCTTGCAGACGGGCCCCGATCTTCACTTCTTTCAAGTCTTCTTCTGTACCAATATTAATCGTCTCAACCTCTTCCTGATGAGGAGTGATGACCTTCTCCTCTTGTCTCAACAATCTGGCTAGTTCTTCAGGTAGCTCATAATCTTCTTCAACCCCTTCATCGGCTTGATTAATCGGATTGTCAAAGTCATACGAAGCCATAGCGGTGTTGTTGTCGGTGCAGTCTGGAGGGCGCTCTCTGCAAGGGTTTAAATTTGTTCATTTTAGTGATCAATTTTATCTTGCTTAGAAAAAGTGAGAATGAAGTTATTATTTTTTAAAACATTGCCCTTTTATTTTTGTACAAAAAATGAAAAATGAAAAACAGTGAGCGGAAAAGAAAAAAGACTCATTTGCAAAAGATGTCCTGATGTTCATTAATTGATCGTTTGCACAAAATACAAGATGGCCCGATTACAAAATGAGCCTTGACATCTTGGGCAAGATGCAGGACTTGATGCATGCTTAAAGACAGGAAATAATAATTACTCTACAGGAGTAACTCTTATAATTTCCTGGGAAGACCAGTTTGAGACTTGGTTCCCCGGGATCCTTGGACGTATCCAGTTTTCCAGGTTGCGCTCGTCTTCTGACTCATCTTTCAAACAATTCACAACATCCAGGGTGAGCATCCCCCCGCTGACAAACTTGGGCTCCGATACAGCCTCTGGTTGATCTTGTCGAGTTGGTCTGTAACCCAACCCGAATCGGTCTTCTTTCTTTTCAACTGGCAGCAACTTGCCCCAACCTTGGGCGGTACCTTCCTCAACAACCTTCCGGGCCTGTTGATATAATGTAATGGAAGTCCCAGACACAGCAGACGCTTCATTAACATTAAGGGCCTCAAACCCCTGACTCAAGGTCTCATGGATCTCCCCATCCATTTCTATGTACTTATACGTAGCCAGCTGGCTAACAAAGATGTCCTCCTCCCCACAGATGGTGATGATTTGGCCTTCCCACTCGAATTTTAACTTCTGGTGAAGGGTAGACGTAACAGCACCGGCGGCGTGGATCCAAGGTCTACCCAACAGACAGCTATAGGCCAGCTGTATGTCCATCACGAAGAAGGTAGTTTTGAAGGTCCGCGGGCCAATCAACACAGGCATATCAATCTCCCCAAGCATTGATCTTTTAGAGCCATCAAATTCTCTCACCACAAAATTACTCGGACGCAAATGCCAAGCCATCATACTCCAGCTTCACTAAGGCTTTCTTTGGTAGAACATTGAGTGACGACCCAGTGTCTACCAGTACATGAGACAGAACAACACCCTTGCATTCCAAGGTGATATGCAAAGCCTTGTTATGGTTGCGTCCCTCTGTTGTTAAGTCAGCATTGGTAAAGCCCAGTCCATGACTGGTGTTGACATTTGTAACCACAGTTTCTAGCTGATTAACAGTAATCTCTTCCGGCACATATGCTGCGTGCAGGACTTTCAACAATGCGTTCCTGTGATGGTAACAGCTGTGCAGTTAAGCTTGGCTCTGCTACCATGCCTTTCTCAGTTCTTGTGATTTTTTGATTTTCTTGATCTTGGGAGGATATAATATGATGCTTGAACATACATGGACCCTCTTAAGATGATTGAAAACCTTTGGAGTGGCTCAGATGGCTCATGGATTGCTCAGGTCACAAACCCTAGATGCAGATGACTTTGAACCAATGCAGTGGACCAAAAATGTAATATGAGGTGATATGATTGAACTTATGCAAATGTGGAAGATCACAAGCCATGGTGTGAACTTAGTGAGGGAAAATTTGGGGTGTTTACACTAGTGACCTCAACAAGTGCTGATACCCTCTCATTTTTCGTGCACCACCACTTCTCATTCATTATTCTTCTTATATTTTTTTTATTATTTTTGCACTATGTGTTTTGGTCACACAAATAACAAAGCAGACCCATTACCACATGATTGTGTACAAAAACAAAGTCACGCCACACACATAATCCATTCCAAATAATAAACCAATAATTAAGTGACACGTGTCCACCAAAACCCTAAAAATATTCCAAACTTCAAAAAATCATAACTTGAGTTCTATAAATGCTACGAAAGTGTTCTACAACTTTTTGGAAAGGGAAAATCGTGCTCTACAACTTTCGTTTTTACCGGAAAATCATTCAGAGCTTTTTCGCACATGAAATAATAGCCTGAAGTTAGGGATCAAATAATTTCTAAAAATAGAAACTTCCAAACTTAGTAACTTTTTGCATACTCCCGACTTTTGACATATAAGCTCAAATGAAATACTCCTTGACATAATATTACCTCAAAAAAAGATAATCCTGACTAAAAAACTCTGAAATTGTCATGTTAACTTTTCTGACCGCACAATTGACTTTCTTGCTTCATCTCCAAGCAACTGAACCAAGTCTTTACTTCTTCAGTGAATTTTTGTCTCAGATTTCATACATAAGCCGTGCAGACCAAATAAAAGTCTTTGACCTCAAGAAATGGTCAAAATTCAGAAGATAGGAGTGTCTGGCCCAAAACCCTAATCAGGATTTCCTTGTACAGGAGAAAAAAGTTGCATCTTGAACTTCTGATGAAATAACTGACTTCTCTGAGGAATTTTCCCACCAAATTTCAACCTTAGGATCCTCTTGTCATATGAGAGACTTTTCCCAAATGAAATGGCCAAAGTCACAAAGTTTCCCTGCTTGAAACTCAAACCCTAATTTGGGATCATTGTGTAGGAGCTTTGCCCTAGCTTGAATTCCCTAATGATCTTCCCATCTTCTGAGCTCTTTGTGAGTGATCTTGAACTTGTGAATGCACTATAGACTTCTCATAGGACTTGGAAAAATCCACTGGGACTCTTGTCATAGCTTGTGATTGCTTCAAAAACCTCCACAGATGATGATATGCCTAATGCTAGGTTATGAGAATTTATGCCTCATATTTCCATGCTAGGATGCCAAGAATATGATATGTTCATGATGAATATGATGTGATATGATGCTTAAAAAGATGAGGGCAAATTTAGGGTGTTACACATTGGGATTCCAACCTTGGGGAAGTTCACCAGTAGGAGGAGATAATTCACGGCATTCAATCAATCCTATTTGGAGCAACTGTAGGCACAAATCAGCATAAGACATGGGCACCTGATCAATAACTCTCTCTTGCTTCTGTCGGGAACGGGTTGCCACCACTGGAGGAGATACACCTGACATCTACTAAAATCCTTCTTTGGGAAACCAAGGTGTAGGAGCTAAGGAAGTTCCTTGATATGGAAAGAAATTGCTCACTTCTTTGGCCGCAACTGGCATAGGATCATTCACCTCATTTGAATCAGGCAAGCAGTGATTAATCTCTGCTCTAGGCTCTTTTGGAAAGCTAGTTGGTGACTCCTGGTGAGGAAATTCATGTTGTGGAGAAAATCCACCTGACAACTCTTGGTTCAGTAAAAATCTTAAAGAGATGGGAGAAATGAGACCTTCTGGTGGAGAAGTGGATGCATGACCATTTTCTTTCTTTAGCAAGGCATTCATGATCCCTGTCAACAGCTTCATTTAAGTTTTCATCATGTCAAACTCTTACTTCAAGAATCTCTGGCCCTGTGACAAGGCTTGTACCTTTGCCCTGAATTGCCCCATCTGGGCCTTCATCTCAGCTACCTCCACCTGGAGTTGTTCAAAGTTTCTGTCCTGGGAATTCTAACTCAAGTTGGCAATTCTGTCAAAAAATCTGACCAAGATAAGAACCTGTCCTTGAGTGCCTGAAACAGAAAGGACATTAGGAACCCGTGGTTATACCTGCAAAAGAAGAAGAATGGTGATATATATGCAATGTAATTGTTTATGCTTTCAATCTCAAGGTCATTCATGCCCCGATTCCGGTATTTAGCAAAGAAATCCAGATGCCTTTTGACCCCCAATCTTAAGAAAAACTTGAAATGAATGTTCTGCTTGCGAGGATCTTCCATCTCTGAATAGGATACCAGAACCGGAAGTAATGATATGAACCTGTGAATGAAAACAAAACATGATTAATGATGGAATGATGCAGTGCAAATGCAAGGACACATGATCACTCTGGAACTGTCTGGAGACTGGATGTTAGAGCCACGTGATCAGAAACCCGAATCCTCTGAATAATAACCCATATGCACTAAGATAATCTCAGATAAACCTGATCAAGAACCAAATAAACTCAAGAACTCTGGGATCAAAGTAACCGTATCAGAACATAAGACTGCACTGGTAATGAAGGTATGATGAGGTCAAGGGTTCCTACAAACCTGTAAACCCCTCCCAATCTCACGGGTGTGCTCCGGGTCAAACATCACAGACTCTCAAAGCCGAATAGCAATAATACGTTCACCATTTCCGAGAAATGGCTCATGACCAGATCAGGGAATCGGTTTGGTATTATGTACTACTCAAGGAGGTCTCAGCGTGAGTCCGAAAAAAACAAGCATCCTTTATAAGTTCCCAGCTTCAAGCGCTGGAATCGAGAAACAATAGTACAATCATCCTGAAGGGTACAATACTATCATCATACGACCAGACGCTTGGACTGAGTTCCTATAAAAGAACTAGGCCATCCTATGCGAGTTCCCAGTGGGCCCTCGGGTGCGAATGGGTTTGCCACAAAATATGGTCTTCCACTGTCACCACTGGAGAGGGATGTTTCCACAAAGGTCCTCAATGATCGGTCCCCAGAGGCATATAACAATCGAGGTCCTGTAATGATCCAGAAAGATTCCAATATCAATACATTCCCAAGAAGGTCGCCAGTCTGGGCTCGGAACTCACTAATACCAACATAGAAAGATTCCATGAAGCCAAAGTGGAACCACTCTAAGTCCTAGGGTGCACTCGAGCCCCGGTTACGAGCTCATCTCTCAATAGAGGTTCCCAATCCCACAGAAAAAAGGAAACCAGCACAGCCAGACAGTCCAGTATAATATGATGCATGAATATAAATACTGAAAATCGTAAAATAAAGCTGTAGATAAAACGGTAAATAAACAATAGTAAAATAAACACGCAACAACAAACAATCAACACCCAATGAAACAGAAACACGCAAGCGCTAGGACTGACTCTCGAGGGGAACTAGAAATAACTCTGGTTAGGGGGTTTCCCAGCAGAGTCACCAGCTGCCGCTCCCCGGATTTCCATCCTGGTACAAACGCGAAAGTGGCGCGGAAAGAGGTTAGAGGCGCCAACCAGGCATTTTTATCCCGAAGGAATATGAATGGTAATACTGCACAAACCAGAAGAAGAGAAAGGAAGGACACGGGTCCTACGAACCAAAGAATCTGGGTTCGGGAGTCGGTTACGACATGGGAAGGTATTAGCACCCCAAATCGTCTGTCGTACCCGACGAGATCCACGCTTGCAAAGGAATTGTTTCAAAGGGTGATGAAATAAAAGCTACTGCAAAACTGAAACTGAATCTGGACAAAGAATCTGGGTTCGGGAGTCGGTTAAGACCTGGGAAGGTATTAGCACCCCAAATCGTCTATCGTACCCGACGGGATCCACACTTGCAATGGAACTGTTTCAAAGGGTGAAGAAATGAAAGCTGCTGCAAAATTGAAAATGAAACTGGATAAGAAAGAAAAGAAATGGGGAAAATGTAGGGAAAATAAAGAGTGTGCTCGAACGGGCCCTACCCCGCTACCTACGTACCTCACTAGACATGAGGATCAGAGACGCCGTAGTTCCCCTAACTAGGGGTGGAAAGATTGCTTGTGAATTAAGGCTTGAACTGCCTATGTCAATGCTCAGGTGTTGCAGACTCGGACGACAAGTGTGTAACCGTCTTGCAAAATGACAAGTAGGAGCAAGTTTGCGGACAGAGCGAAGGGGATGAGAAATGAAGTCCCGAAGGAGACACTTATTGTTTGTTTGTGTTTTTTATGAGAGTTTTTTATTGGTGTGGCACAAGGGAATGAACTCAAACTCTCTTCCATGGAATGTGTACTTGTTACTACATTCCAAGATGGAATAATAGAACAAGCACACCAAGTAAGGAGAACTTATCCAAGACTTGTTTCCAAGGGAAAGGGCCTAAATTAATTGACTTGTTGAATTTATTAGATGTTTTAGTGATTAAAAATGAAAAAGTATTTTTTAGGGTTTTTCTTGATGAAGATGACTTCATGATCCGACTTGTGCATCATGCTAGACAAATGAACTATTCCAAGATGGAATGAATACATATGCCCCATGGAATAAGGCTATTACACAAGAAGTCACTTCATTCTTTATTAATGTTTTTTTAGGTTTTTGTTTTTAGATGAGAAGAGAAATAACCAAAGGAGCAAAAAGGCAAAAGTCTAAAATGGGGAAAGACTAAACCTAAAGTTGTCATGCAAAAGTGGTCCTAAGGTTAGTGAGGTTTCAACTATCCTAAGAAAAAGAAGAACCAAAGAGGAGCAAAAAGAAGAGGAGGAAAGATCTAGCAAGCAACTTACTCCTCTAAAGGAGATAAGTTGCTCCTAAAAGGGGAAGAAAAGAGTTGCCTGACATGATGGCATAAGGTGCATCAAAACACAAAAAGAAAGCAACTTAAAAAGGAAAGATGAAGAGTTGAAATGTGGATGAACATCCACACTTCTCTTACCATGAGCCCCTGCAAGTGTTAGCAAAATCCAACATATGTTCACCAACAAAAACTCATGCAAATGGCATGCTCAAAGCTCACATCAACAAAAATCATACAACATGTCAAATTGCACACACAAGCATTTACGTGTCGAGCACATGGAAGCATGCATCCACCAGCAAGCAAATCACTCTAAACAATCATATTCAATGATCATACAATGATCCATGGCAATTAAAACATGTAAGGGGATCAAACAAGCTCAAAACAGTTCCAAAATGGCATTCTGCTTCAGTGTTAACCGGTTAACCAAAGCGTTAACCGGTTAACCAATTCAAACCTGTAGCAATTTACACAGAAAAGGGATGCGTTAACCAGTTAACCAAAGCGTTAACCGGTTAACACTGTCAAAACAGCAAAAATTCCTGCAGAAAATCAGCTCATAACCAGCTTATCCAAATAATCACACACCAGACCAGCAATCAATTATGCATGAAATAAATGGATCAATTCACATTAATTAACATCATTAAGATCATGAACATTAGCGCACGGATCCAGTTACAAATCAACCAATCAATTCAAGAAACACAAACAAATACGCAAGCACATGGCGGATCTAAAGCACAAGCATGCAAATAAGCTAAAACAGAGCTAGATCTGAAATTAAGAAACCTACAAAGCTGAGGTATGCTTTGGTAATTGTTGTTTGAGCTGGAAATGAGAGATCTCGTGGAGAACTTTGAAGATCCGGTGCTAAGCTTCACACTCCATGCAAAATAAATGCAAGCAAAGGGTCTTGATGCAGAATTTTGGATCCGAAAGCACTTCTAAATCCCAAACCAGATCCGAATCACCAATTAAACTAGCAAAATGATGCAAAGGAGCTATGGATGGAGGTCTAGTTCCAAGATCTACACACCTTAAGGCAAGGTTATGTGATCTTCAAAGAGGAACTCTTAGTGAATTTGGAAAATGTGGGAGAGAAAATGAGAGAATAGTGAGAGAGAAGAGTGAAAATTCAGAATGAAAGATGAAAAAAATGAGAGAGCCCCCTCTTGGTTTGGAGAGAAATGGATTAAATATGGTTTAGGTTTGGGGCCCAAAATTTATGCTTGGGATCCAAAAAAATGTGGTTTGGTAAAGTGATTAGGATTTAGCAATGGAATTAGGCTTGGATTAATGATCTAGATCCTTCTCCACAATTCAAATAGATAAAAAAAATCAGAAAATTAGAAATTTGGAACCAAAGCACATGCTGAATTTGCTGTTGGAATTCAAAACTCGCAGCCGTTAACCGGTTAACCAAAGCGTTAATCGGTTAATGCCAGTGAATTTTGAATTTTCCCTCCTTTTGGTGGGAAACCTCAGGAATAACCCGACGCCAACCGTTTTGATATGATTTTGATCCTCCGTCCTTTTTAGGGCCTTGACCATGATACCAAGCTTGTGTAACATGCCTTGTGATCTTCTTGCCAGGTCATCATACTCTTGATTTTGCCTTGTAGTGCTTCAAATTTCCCGGATGACTGATCATATGCCTTATGCTAGAACATGCAAGTGCTATACTTCATCTTTCTATGCAAAATGCTAAGGACATGACATGCTTATGATGATTATGATATGATGATGATGCTAAACAGAAGAGGGCAAATTTGGGGTGTTACACACATGAGACAAAAAAAGGAGTTTGAAAATATTTTAGAAAAATTTTAACACATAAATACCTCACAATTCAAAGGTGGTTCATACGGATCATCAATGTTGGTAAAACCTGCGCAATTTCACAATTAGTACAAAAATGTCACATGGTTGAATAAGAAAATAGTTTCATCAAATTGAACTCAGAATTATATAAATAGTTCTAATTAATGTTTTAGACATGTTTAAATTATCAGGAACATTATCCAAATATTGCACTATTGAACCTAAGATGTAATGATGGCTCTAAACTGCGAAGGGAAGCCTCCACTAGTAAAACACCATTAAAGAAAGAAATGCATATCAAGTGGAAGATATTAGTTGAATCATAGGCTCCCTCGGTATGAAAACGGTAACCACCGAAGCATCACGATGCTCTAAATTTTTCAAATAGAAAATCAAAGAAAAAGAACAGAAAGAAAAAGAAAAAGACAAGTATTTTTCTATTAGTTGTAAAGACTCAGTATTTTGAAAATTATAAAGATTCAATATCTTGATTACCGTTTAGATTGTTGTAAAGATTCCAGATCTTTATTACGATTTAGATTCTTGTAAATGTTTTGTATCTTTGTTACAGTTTATATTTTAAAGAAAATACGAGTTAGTAGTGTTAATAACCAATTTATTTACTTTTTAAATTAAAAAATAGCGAACTGGTGAAATATTGGGATTGAAGTTTAATTGATTCAATTGTTAAATATACAATTGAACCGTTTATTAAATATACTTAATTAAATTTCCAAAATATGTCAATACAATCATATGCTCATAAATTAATAAAATAAATATTTTAAAAATCCATTACTTATTCAATACAACAATATCTATACTACATATAATAATACAACATAGTTTTACATTTAAATTTCAAGTTTCATTTAAAAATAATTTGAACAAATTAAAATAATATTAGCTATAACAACCAAAATAGGAGTTATTGTGATTATAGTTTATTGCTATTAAGAATTATTACCTTAAGTGAAAATTCAACACCTTAATATTGTCTCCTTAACAACATCCTTTAATGAGGTTAGGCTTGGACTATGTGGAATTACTTCAAAAAATGTGAACCAGACCCATGAATTTGAAAAACATAGAAGTCAATTGAAGAAATGAAGATTAGAAAATTATATTTGTTTTTTATGTAGATCTTGGATCGAAGTTGGATGTATGATAGATTAAACTCCGATAGGTATGGTATGAAATATGAATTTATTAGTGAAGTTGAAGAGTTTGTCAATAAGGTGATGAATCGGCCTCAGTTTTTAAACGAAGGAGGGATAATGTGTCCTTGTGTAAAATGTGTCTGCATTATCTTGAAAACGCCTAATGAGGTCAAACACCACTTGTACAAATATGGTTTCTTGCCTAACTATTATACATGGACTGGTCATGGATAAGAGAATCAGAATGTGGATCTTGATGGTCATTCTAGTAGTGGAGAGAATGTTGGTGGGGATAATCAAGGTGATAAAGAACAATTTGATGCAATGAATGAAACGGTCTCTGATGTTTTCAGGCCATTTGTTAATGTCCCAAATGTGAATGTAATATAGAAAATGAAATAATTAGTGAGGGCGAGGTACCAAATGAAAAAGCTCAATGATTTCATGATGAATTAATCTCTGCAAATCAACCCATTTATGAGGGAGCTTTTGAATCCAGACAATCTATTTCAGTTAAGTTGTTGGCTGCCATGTTCCACAAAAGGCCATAGATTTTTTTATCTCAAATGCTCGTTGATGTTTGTCCAACTAAAGAATGCTTACCTGGAAACTATTACCAAGTGAAGAAGTTGGTGTCTAAGCTAGGATTGGAAGTTGAGAAAATCGATTGTTGTGTGAATGGATGCTTATTATATTTTAAAGAAGATAGCACCTTAACTCAATGCAGAGTTTGTGGAGCTGCTAGGTATGTTCCTCAAAAGCGTGGAATGAGAAAATACAAAGATGTGGCAGTGAAGAGAATGTTCTATTTTCCAATCATTCCTAGGTTACAACGATTATATGCTTCAAAGGAATCTACATCTCAGATGAGATGGCATCGTGAGAACACCAGCAATCCAAATGTTTTGCGTCACCCATCTGATGGAAAAGCTTGGAAACACTTCGATGAAGTTTATCCTGATTATACTAGTGACCCAAGAAATGTAAGATTGGGTTTATGTACTTATGGGTTTACCCTTACTTTCAAGCCTTTAGTTCTCCATATTCATGTTGGCCAATAATAGTTACACCATATAATCTCCCTCCCGAAATGTGTATGAACAAACCATACATGTTGATCCATTTGTATACCCGGAAGGTTGTTGCGGGTTGGATATCTGTGTGGACGGTTGAGTGGAAACACCCGACGTCGAGCAATAGTTCCTGAAGTCACAACAGAGTTAGTAACAACAAAACAAAAACCTACAAAACAAAACAAAAGGTTAGTATGCAATGCAGTATGCTTATTTGTTTCCAAGGTATCCGGCTTGGCACTTGGTTTTGACCTTTCCAGACCCTTGAGGAAGATGCTTGTGATGTTGCTTTGAAAGAACCAACACATATATTACAAAAGGGTAAATGATACATAGTTTGTTTCTTTTTACAATACATGCCCTCCGAGGGGTCAAAAATACAACATAAAGAAAAGTACATGAAATGAAAGCAACAACAAGCAAAAATCAGACACTAAGACCAAACTCGTCCTCCTGAACTTCCTTGAGAAGTGCTCCAGTCACAGGATCAGCTGGACGCTCTGTAAGGTTCCTGATAAGGAGATTCCTGGTGGCAACAACTGCAGTTAGCTTCTTGTGTCGACTCTGGTCCTTTGACCTCTTCACACCAGCTTTAATCTTCAACTCTGAGATCTCTCTCTGGGCTGCTGCCAGGGCTTCCTGTTGCTCTTTTGCATTAGCCTCCAGCTGCTCAATCTTGTCCTGAGTTCTCTTATCCTCCTGAGTGCGAGCTTCGGTGATCCTGACCCACCTAGCCTGACTCTCCTTCAGATACAAATCAGTCTTAGCTCTTTGGAATTGGGCCTCTTTGCAGGCATTCTTCAAAATCTGTTCTCCAGCCCTTGACTTCTTGATGTAATCCTCTGACTTTTCAATCCTGGCTAGATGCTCCACCTTTAGCTTTTCTAACCATTCAATGTCCAGCCGACCATTACTCCTCTCCCAGAGGGTCTTCTGTAGAGCCTGAGTCAGATTCTCATTTCTCTCCTTCAATTTCTCAAACTCCTCTAAGCTGACAGTTGCTGGCGGTGGTGCTGTGGAGGGTCCAGGCACATCTTCAAGGGTGAAGGGCATCCCAGAAATTTGAGCCCTGGCATGAGACCACTCATAGTACTGAGCTGAGGCCACATTGTTGCATTTCCCAAGAATGGTTACCCCTTTAATCTGGACATTGTCCCAAGCCCAGGATGCTTGCCTGACAATAGCCAGATTAGGCTTGATTTCACAATAAAGGGTCTCAGCTAGATCTTGTACACTAGGAGGGTGGACTAATGCATAGCCCAGTTGTCTTTTGAATAGCAGAGGGTTGTAGTTGATGCAACCCTTTACTCCTATCAGGGGTACATTGGGAAACTGCCCGCAACTAGTAATGATGTCTCTGCCCTTGGTGCTCTGAGTGCACCACCTGATGTCATCTGAGGTTAGAGCAACAAGCCTCCTAGCCCAATTTTTCTGCTGGTGAGGGTTCAAGAATGCATCAGTCTTTGGCAAATGCTTGAGCAGCCAAGCATGGAACAAAGGAGCACAGCATCTCACTAATCTTCCCCTCTGCTTTTCATTCCTTTGGTGAACAGAGTAGTAGAGATCTCCCAGTAAGGTGGGCACTGGGTTCCTCAGGATGAAAAGATGGATTGCATTCTTGCTAATAAACTTAGGCTCGTCTGCAAATAATATAACCCCATATATGCTAAGAGCTAATAAAGCATAGACTGCCTTCCACTCCCCCATGGAGGCCTTCAGAATAGCCTGAGAGGTCAAGAAATCCAAGTGAAGACCAGAGACTCCTGCCTTGGCTGTCATGTTCTGCCCAATTAGAGCTGGTTCTAGATACAATGCCTTTGCCACCTCTTCATTACTAGGGAAAGCCATCTCAGGGTTGAAGGGGACTCCACCCCTTATAGGTACACCAACCAATGATGAATACTCCTCTAATAAAGGTCCCAACTGAAAATCCTGAAAAGTAAAACACCTCAGAGGGGGATCATAGAACTGCAGGCAAGTATGAATCAAGCTCCTCTGTGAAGGGTCCAAATCCATAACCACATCAAGGATTCCTCCATAATGTTCTTTGAATAGTGGTATATGGTCTGGAGTAATCAGGGTCTGAATCTTCCTGATGCTAGCCAACTCAGGCTCAAAGAAATGATAGGAGATGTTGCTCTTCTTAGGTGCCATGTTACTGAAGAAGAGCTGAGACAGATGCTGAGAATAACACTGAAGATGGGCCACTGACAGGCTGAGACTGGTGATGGCAGTGGCTGAAGCAGGTAGGTCTATGCAGATGAAGGGGTCAAAACCAAGCCAAAAATATAGGATGGATACCCTGAAAAACAAATAAACACATGTTAAAATGATGCAATGATGATGTATGCAAATGATATGCAAGGGTTTGTGACTGAGCTGGATCTGATTGACTGCCTTGATATAGGTCCATATATGTTCAAGAAAACCAGATGGAGGTTCATAAGTCCAGTAACCCAGGTGGGGGACTCAAATAAAGAGTCACATGTCCAGGGTTAAAATCACAAGAACTGTTCCAAGATGGAGTACTCTTAACAATGTAATAGGGTATGTTGAGGTCAAGGGTACCTGCAAACCTGTAAACAGCCCAACCCCCTCACAGGTGATGTTCTAAAACAAGGATCTTCAGACTTGGATCAGTTATGAGAAGTGTAAACACTTCTAACCTGGAGGTACAGTGTTTACAATAACCATAAAAGATCATCCTCTAATTCACCTCAGTTTCTGAAGGTCAATACTAAAGGTCATCCAGACTTAGCAGGCTTCCCAGATAGCCCTAGCACTACAGGAAATCTGTAGCACAGAGTTCTCAAGAAGAAACCCATATCTGAACCGTGTTTCATATTCCCGCACCAGACCGAAATGGAATGGGAAAGAACATGAACCACTCTAGCCTAGGTGTCACTCAGGTCCCAGGTATAGGACCTCAACTCTCAATAGAACACCCACCCACCAAAGCAACAAAACAGATCCAGCCAGCACAGTATGACAGTATGATATATGTAAAGCTATAAAGGAAGCAATAAAACAACTGTACATAAAGCAAAAATAAATACAAATACAAGCACAAATAGCACATAACACCCCAGTAAACACAAATCAAACAAGCGCTAGGAGGAACCCACAAAAAGAACCAGAAGCCCTGGTTGCAGTATAAGGGTCCCCAGTAGAGTCGCCAAGCTGTCGCTCCCACTAAATGAAGCCGGGTCAACTAGGGTACAGACGCGAACGGTCGGCGAAAGGAGGATGTCAGAACACACAGGAGTGAACTCACAGGGAATGAATAGAGTCGCCAGCTAGGCATTTTTATCCCGAAGGAAAGGTAATGCTGCATAAACCTAAGAAAAGATATGGATAAGACGGTTGCGAACCAGAGAGACTGAGAAAGGGGGTTGGTTACAACCTAGGAAGGTATTAGCACCCAGATTGTCCGTCGTACTCGACAGGATCCACGCTTGAAAGATTTGTGCTTTAAAGGGGTAGTGTCAGTGCAATTTGTGCATCAAAGGCTGGAAAGAATGCAAGTGTCAGTGTAAAAGAAGTGAAGTGTATAAATGTACAGTGTCAGTGTAAGAACAGGAATAAGATGCTCAAGACTATGAGGCTAAAGAAATGATGCTAGAAGAGGGGGAATATACAGAGACTTTTGTTCGATAACTGTTAAGTTATGCCTACGTATCCTCTCGTGCAATGAGGAAGTCAGAACACCGTAGTTCGACCCAAAGAGACTGAAAGATAAATTGACTGATGAACTGCTTGCTTGTCTATGCTCAAGTGTATGACCTGTCTGGCTCAGGTGCAAACTGTCTTGCATTAGACGGAAGAAGCAAGTTCTCGTTTATGAGTGAATGAGGTGAGAAAAGAATCCCGGAGGAGTCGATTATTGTTTGTTTTTGAGTTTTCAGTCTTTTATTGCTTTTGAGAGTTTGTCATAAGTTAATGAGCTTAAGCCTAAACCAGTGGATTAGTAAACTCATCACATCTTCCCTCTGATTAGGGGTAATGAGAATACCTTAAGTGTGAAGTCAGCTTCTCACACTTAATCACCTTTGATGCAGGATTAAGATCATTAACCTACTTGTGATTATTTAGATCTTTTTGGTTTTTGTTTAGTGTTGAGTAATGAGATTAAGCCATAACCAGGGATTAAACAGACTCATTACACCATCCTAATAGAAGGATAATAGATGAGAGTGTTTAAGCTGAGGAAAGCTCCTCAACTTAATCCATGATTAGGGATTAAACTCATGATAAAACAAGGCCTTTATTAAGTGGATTTTATTTAATGATGAGATGATGAAGTGAGTTTTATGGTTTGTAAGACATCTTGAGGAGTACTTGTCCATTAACACTAGGGTTAGTCCTTCTTAACCAATTAAGGAAGAATTAGAACCCTAATGCAAGGCCCAAGTTACAAGTTTGATGTCTTGATGATTATTAGATGGATTGATTGAAGGATTTAAACACATTAAGGGTTTAACACTTAGGATTAAAGTTATACACTCCATCCTAATAGAAGGATGCAGGCATAAGCTTAATCACAAAGCCTTAAGACCTTTAGGGTTTTAGTCCTTGGTTATGAGGTGAGAAGAGAAGACTCAATGAGACACAAAGGTAAAACTAAGTGGGGGACTAATCAAAACCCTAATTATTGTCATGCTTGGTTGTTCCTAAGGTTTGTGAGGTTTACAAGAGAAATTTTCAGAGGAACCACCAAGAAGCAGATGAAAGGAGCAAGAGAAGCAAAGTAACTTGCTTCATTCAAGAAGTCAAGTCACTTGAGGAAAGAAAGTAAGAAGAAAAAGAAAGAGCAAGCTCAATCTTAAACACATAACAAAATGCAGCAATGATGCATAAGAGAGATGAAAAGAAATTATGAGAAGTGAAGGCAAATTCACTTCTCAAAGTTACTTACCACCTGAAAAGTTAGTGAAAGAAATGCAATGCAATGCAAAATGAGATGGAATGGCATGATGCAAACCAAAACCAGAAGCACATACATGATGTTAGTGATGCCATGAGATGATGCAAACATGAAACAAATCATGGGGATGATCATGCAAACTTATGGATGCAAATGAAACAAGTTTAGAACCATGATCATACATGAAAAGTTATGAAATGCAAATGACATACAACATGGCAAATGAAAGATGCAATGATCAAACATGCTTCTGATATGTCTTAAGATGTCAAATGAATCAAATGGAGGCATAAAATGTTATGGCAAGTCAAGGTATGCAAGCAAATGCAAGATGAATGCAAATGGAAGCCCAAATTAGGGTTTATGATCAATGCACCAAACATAAACAAAAATCAGAAGTAAACATCAAGATAAAAAATTGAAAATGCATTCAAAAGAACCCTAAACCTATACTAACTCACTGCCCAAAGGAGAGGTTCCAACTCTTAACCTAACTAGGGTTATGAATTTCCTAAAATTTCTAGGGTTTTTGGGTACCTTAACAAGAAAAAATGTCAAACAAATTGAAAATGAAAGATCAAATCATGCCAATTTAATCTCACAAACTACATGCTAAACAAAATGCAATGCAAAAAGAATCAAAGTCCAACTCTCAATGGTTAGGCAGAAATGATTTTTTGAAGTTTGGATCAAAATAATGCTTTGAAAATGAATTAATTCCATGGAAAATTATCAAAATGCATCAAGATCAAAAAAGAAATTTGGTTTGAGGGTTGGACAATGTTTCTAAATGATTTTAAAGGTTTCATGAATTTTTTGGTGATTTTTAAATACTTAAAAGGATTTTTAATTAATTAATTCTCATTAATTAATTAAAAATAAACTTTTAAATGATTTTAAAATATTTTTTAATGCAAAAAATAAAAATAAAAATGTTTTTGGTTTCTGAAAATTCATAAAAGCCTATACAAAAAATTTCAGAATTTTTAAAATTGTTTTGCTATTTTTAATAAATATGAGAAAACAAATGAAATAAAATGTAAAATAGAAATGAATTTAATCTGAAAATGGAAAAGTATGCAAATCCAAAGGCTAAGATTCAAACATGCACGCGCGCGAATTGACCTGGCGCCATATCCAAGGGATGACATTCAAACTTGGCTAATTATGATTAACCCTAATTAATTGTGCCCTAATCACTTTCAGGCGACCGGAACACTGTTCCGGTCGTCTTCTCCGACCAACCAAAAACGCAAACTCTCTCTACACGCAATGAAAACAAAATCTAAATGCCCAGAACTCTTCCCCATTCAAAAACGAATCAAACCCCTCAATCAAACATCATTTTTCATTCATGAATCAGCCAAATCGAATCAAAACATTTTTTAGGGCAAAAGTTTCAGACAGTTCATACATCCTGGTTTCTCAACTATTTTCAAAAGTAAGCACATATTCATGATCAGGGGAGTGCATAGAAGCTATTAAAAACTTAAAAACATGTTTCTGGAAAAAAGTTTTGAGACGACTACCTGAACTGAAGCTTTTGACTCAGAAGCTTTTTGGCTGTTTCCTTGGCTCAAACCCACTCCAATGATCCTCCTAAGAAGCTTGCAATGTTTGTTTGAAGTTTGCAATGGCTGGTTTGAGAGGTAGCAGGAGTTCTGTCCAATGGCAGGTGGTGATCGTGTTTTTGATTCTTTGAGTTTCAGGCCATGGTGAAGGGTGCTTTGTGATCAGGAAGGTGTATGGAGTTGATTTGTGAAGTTAGTTTGTATGTTTGTGGCCTGTGTGATGAGTTTCGAAGGCTCTTGCCAAATGAGGTGAAAATGAGAATGCTGTCCTATGGAGTCTTTCAGGCTTGTGTTGTAGTTGCTTTGGCTTGCTTTTGGCTTGTATAGATAACTGTGATTGGTCAGAAGAAGTGATGTGTGCTTTATTGATTGGTATGGGTCTTTTTGCCAAAATGTCAAAGTTGGTGTAAGAGAAGTATGGGCTACTTTCTAGCCAAGGACAAAGAGTGTGTCCTGCGCAGCATGATGTGGGGAGATGCCTAGGGTGGCTCAGCAGGCTAGCAAGCAAGTGGGTTGTGTCTTATGATGAGTTTTGCAACTTGCCTTGCTTTTGATTCTTATGAAAAAATCTTGATCCATAGGCCATAAAACATGTGATTCTCTGGGTGCAATCTGACTTTTAGGACTTGTGTGATCATGTGGTGAAGTTTGGAAGCCCATTTGATGACTTAATTTGCCTTGAGAAGTGAATTTGCAACTTTGCCTCTTTGGTGGAAACTTTGAAATTTTGTGATTTTTGCCAACTTTGACAAACCATAACTTTTGATCCAAAATGAATTAGGTCATGTTCTTGTACTTTTTGAAAAGGGAATGATCCATTCTACAACTTTCATGACCAAAGTTTTTCCATTTGAAGCTTTTTTGAATCAAAAAGTAAAGGTTGAAAAAGTTGCCTAAAATGACATTTTCATTAAAAGTCAAACTTTCCCAAAAAGTCAACTTTGCAAAAGACTTGAAATTCTTCAATTTTGTGAACTTCCAACATCTTCCATGATCAAATAAAGATCATATACAATCAAAAAGATGAAGAACACCCTTTGGTTGGGTCATTGGGGACTTCAGATGCCCTGATTTTTCACTGACTTGCTTGAAAAGTCAACTCTTGATCAGATGACTTCCCCATGGAATTTCTTCATGAAAATTGATATGCATACTCCCTATACCATATAGAGACCAATAGAAGCAAGAATGACCAAAAAATTTGGAGTTATGGCCTTTGAAACCAAAACCCTAATTTTAGGTCAACTGTGCAGTCAAGCCTGGCTCTGCTTCCATACCAACCTCAGTTCTTGTGATTCTTTGACATTCTTGACTTTGAGGGGATATAATATGATGCTTGAACATACATGGATCCCTTTGAAGTGATTTATGACCTTTGGAGTGGCTCAAGAAGCTCTTGGATTGCTCAGATCACAAACCCTAGATGCAGATGACTTAGAATCTATGCAGTGAATAAAAAATGTGATATGAGATGCTATGATTGAGTTTATGCATATGAAGAGATCACAAGCCATGGTGTGAATGGATGAGGTCAAATTTGGGGTGTTTACAGCTGCCCCTATTCAATCATGAGTTAGCTGTGCAGGATGTAAGCAGCGGCTTATCAGGAAAACAAGGTAACTTGTGGTTGAATATCAAAGACAGTCCAAAATTTGCACTCACAGAATGAAGAAGAAAAGGGATATAGATTGTAAAGGAAAATAAAGTATATTGTAAAGTGGGCGACGGAGGACGACCGTCGAGCAGAGGACGACTGTTGGGTAAAGAGCAATGACGGGGACGGCCGACATGCTGGGGAGAATGCGTGAAGTAAAGCAATGACGGGGACGGCCATCATGTTGGGGATGAAAAGGGGTTATGATGGGGACGGCCATCAAGTAAAGCTGTAAAATTTTCTGGGGATTAAATGAAACATGATGGGGACGGCCATCGAGTTCACAAAGTAAAGTAACCAACGATGGGGACGGCCATCGGGCTAAAAAGAAAAGGGACCACGACGGGGACGGCCATCGGGTTAAAGAATAAATGAAATAAACAGATGATGAGGTACGGTCATCAAAGGTGAAGGACGATCACCTAGCAGGGGACGGCTGCTCTGTAAGGGATAAGATGAGGGACGGTCATCTAAGGTGGAGGACGACCACCTGGCAGGGTACGGCTGCCGAACATATCGCGACATAAGACGAATGCCGGATAAAAGGTCAACGATGGGGACGGCCATCGGACGAGCATGATGAAGGACGATCATCAAGAGGTGGAGGACGACCACCTAGCAGGGGACGGCTGCTCTCAAGGTTTATCATGACATAGGACGAATGTCTGATAACCAAAATCAACAATGGGGACGGCCATTGGATAAAATGATGAAGGACGATCATCAAAGGGTGAAGGACGATCACCTAGCAGGGGACGGCTGCTAAATATCACGACATAGGACGAATGTCGGATAAAAAGGTCAATGATGGGGACGGCCATCGGACGAGCATGATGAAGGACGATCATCAAGAGGTGGAGGACGACCACCTAGCAGGGTATGGCTGCTCTCAGGGTTTATCATGACATAGGACGAATGTCAGATAAAAAGAAAATTCACTTTACTGGGGAAAAGGTAAACACGGATGAGTGTTTATATCCAAGAAATAAAAGGTATAAGTGTGTCGACGCTGTGTATAGATTAAAAATGCGGACGAGTCTCCTTAAGACTACGATACGGACGAGTATCAGGTAGAAACAAATACTGATACGTGTTCAGAGATGATGATACAGACGAGTATCAACTGGTTAGCAAGGAACACGGACGAGTGTTGATTCCGAGGGGACTCTTCTGGGGAAAAGTAGACACAGACGAGTGTCTAAATTCAGAAAGACGAGAGTGTTTGACACGTGTATAGATTAAAGATGCGGACGAGCATCCTTAAGACTACGATACGGACGAGTATCGGGTAGAAACAAACGCTTGACACATGTTCTGAGATGATGATACGGACGAGTACCAACTGGTTAACAAAGAACACGGACGAGTGTCGAATTTGTGGGGATATAAATGGTGTATACAAGATACGGACGAGTATCTATATAAGCATGAGTATGAAGTATAGGTGATGTATAGATGAGTGTTTATCCTGCTGGGGAGAGTGACACGGACGAGTGTCAAAAGGAGAAGAGTATAGTATAAACAAGTATCTGGTATACAAAGTGTTTCAGGTTACTGTGCTGGGGAAAATGACATGGACGAATGTCAAGGAAATACATATATATAAGTATTTGTGAGTGCAAAGGGGATGCTTTGGCTTTCTGCTGGGGATACGACATGGACGGGTGTCGAGAAGTATCTGTAATATATAAGTGTTTGTTTGTAAAGAAAAACTCGGGCGACTTTACTGGGGAATGATGACACGGACGGGTGCCACAAGGAGTGTGTACTGATGTTTGTGAATGTGAGGCAACTGCTTTTGCTGGGGAATCTGGGGGGTATTCCGTATATTGTTAATGGATTGTCATTACTCCCAAGTGTTTGATTCAGACCATGACTTATGATTAAGCAACATGTTTGATTTTTGCCGTAATGCTCCGTATTAAGACGGAACGCTACGCTTTGTTTGGTGAATATGATGCAAATGCTATGATTATGCAAAGGTACCGATCCGGGATGCGGATCCTATTGCTGCGAAGACCTCTGGTCGATCTGTTTGAAGTGGACATCCCAACTGGGGATGAGATCGTTGGTAGACCTGATGAAATGATTCTGCTTGGGGAAATGGGTCAATGATGGACCTATTCCCGTAAATGAAAGACCCAGCTGGGGTTTGTAGAAGCTTTCCTCACTCTGTTGTGATTCCTTCGTGTGTTGCTCTTCTGGAGAGAGGCTGAGACTCTGTGGGGAAGCGGTTCCCTGGCCTCTGTGCTTAGCTGAGGAAGAATTATTGGCAATTCGGCTGGGAGAAGCAACAAGTGGCAACTCAGCTGGGGATAAAACACTTGGGTGCTAAGACTGAGTGAGTGTTGATTTGCCAGCTCGCAGGGATGAAGCCTTCATGCCCCATGTTGCGCTTTGGAATACTGGCAATCCTGCAAAGACAGAGAAACGAACAAGTAATCCCGAGGCATCCCTTACCAGACTCCGTCATAGGAGTGAGACACTCTCGAGAGTAAGTATATTTCCTGCAAGCACGTAGTTTTTATTTTTTGAGGATAAGCATCTGTATTCATGCAATCAGTATTTTAAAGATATCAGACATTCTTTGCAAATAAAATAAAGTGTACGAGGTGAAACTTGACTGAAAATCTGTTTTATTAATTCGTGTGCCCTAAATTGGCAAGATACAGTCAAAGAAACATATCTCCTGAAATGAGGAGATTGTTACAAATTGAGAAACAAAATGTTGGCAACGTTGACGACGCTTCAAGGAGCTTCCCTTTTTCTATGACTCGTATGACATTTGACTTTCTTCTCGTCTTGCTTTCTGAAGAAGGTTGATTCTGACCGGCGCTTAATCCTTTTGAAGCTAACCAAGTTGTAAGTGATACAGACGAATTCAGAGTGCAGTTGTTTGCTTATTCCCTTATTTTTGCATGGATCGCCCTTTCGGGTTTTCAATCCATCGGGATACCCATTTTTGCCTGAGTTGTCCAATGCGGCTTTTCAACTCAGCGGGTGTACATTTTTTATTGATTTTCCCTTATTTTTGCCCAAGTCTTTTATTCTGTTTTTGACTCGCCGGGATACCCTATTCTTGCCTGGACTTACATTCTGTTTTTATGTCCAGCGGGTCATTTTTATGCGAAGTATTGTTTAACTACATCTGAATTCACAGGGGACGGGAAGTCTTCACCATCCATGGTGCTGAGCATCAGTGCTCCACCAGAGAAAACCTTCTTTACTACAAATGGTCCTTCATAATTTGGAGTCCACTTGCCCCTGTGGTCTGTATGAGGAGGGAGGATTCTTTTCAGCACAAGATCTCCTACTTGATACTCTCGGTGCCTGACTTTCTGATCGAAGGCTCTCTTCATTCTTTTCTGATACAACTGCCCATGACAGATTGCAGCCAATCTTTTCTCTTCAATCAGTCTCAGTTGTTCGTATCGGGACCGGACCCATTCTGCTTCGTTCAGTTTAACATCCATCAGTACCCGTAGAGAGGGTAATTCAACTTCAACAGGTAGGACTGCCTCCATACCATACACAAGCTGATACGGTGTTGCCCCAGTGGATGTTCTGATTGACGTGCGGTACCCATGCAAGGCAAATGGTAGCATCTCATGCCAGTCTTTGTATGTAACTACCATCTTCTGCACAATCTTCTTGATATTCTTATTAGCTGCCTCGACAACGCCATTCATCTTTGGCATGTAAGGAGAAGAATTGTGGTGTTGGATCTTGAAGTCCCGGCATAGCTCAGCCATCATTTTGTTGTTTAAGTTGGAACCATTATCAGTAATGATTCGCTCGGGCACTCCATACCGACAGATGATATCTCTCTTCAGGAATCGGGCTACCACTTGTCCTGTAACATTGGCATAAGAAGCTGCTTCAACCCACTTGGTAAAATAGTCAATGGCTACCAGGATGAATCTGTGGCCATTTGAAGCAGTAGGTTCAATCTTACCAATCATATCAATGCCCCACATGGAAAAGGGCCAGGGTGAATACATTATATTCAAAGGATTGGGAGGCACATGCACCTTATCCGCATAGATCTGGCATTTATGGCATTTCCTGGCATAAGCACAACAGTCGGCATCCATGGTGATCCAGTAATAGCCTGATCTTAGCAACTTTTTGGCCATGGCATGCCCTCCAGCATGGGTACCAAAGGATCCTTCGTGCACCTCGTGCATCAACAAGTCTGCTTATGTTCTATCAACGCATCTGAGGAGTACCATATCAAAGTTTCTCTTGTACAGGGAACCATCAGTGCTCAGGAAGAAACTACCAGCAAGCCTTCTTAAAGTCTTCTTATCATTGGAAGATGCCCCAGGTGGGTATGTTTGATCCTCCAAGAAACACTTAATGTCATGGAACCAAGGCTTATCATCTTTGACAACGTCGGCTGCAAATACATATGCTGGTCTGTCGAGTCTGGACACTGAAATCTGCGGTACAAAGTTGGCAGCTTGAACTTTGATCATAGATGAAATGGTGGCCAGAGCATCTGCAAACTGGTTCTCGTCCCGAGGGATATATTCAAGCTTGACCGTTGTAAAGAAAGTTAATAACCTCCTTGTATAATCCCTGTAAGGTATCAGATGATCCTGGTGTGTATACCATTTGCCGTTGGTTTGATTAACTACCAGAGCTGAATCTCCGAATACGGTCAAAGTCTTGATCCTGAGGTCAATGGCTTCCTCAAGACCCATAATGCAAGCTTCGTATTCAGCTTCGTTGTTAGTGCAGTTGAAGGTGAGCTTTGCCGAGAAAGGCATGTGAACTCCCTTAGGTGTAATGAGTACTGCACCAACTCCACGACCGTTCATATTAACAGCCCCATCAAACATCATAGTCCATTCTTCTTTCGGGTCAGGCCCTTCAGTGTGAACAGGCTCTTCATGATCTTTCGCTTTTATGAACATGATGTCTTCATCAGGGAAGTCAAATCTCATAGGCTGGTAATCATCAATAGGTTGCTCAGCAAGATATTCAGACAATACACTGCCCTTGATGGCTTTCTGGGATGTGTACTGAATGTCATATTCCGTGAGAATCATTTGCCATCTTGCAACCCGTCCGGTAAGAGCTGGCTTCTCGAAAATGTACTTAACTGGGTCCATCTTTGATATCAACAAAGTGGTGTGGGTCAACATATACTATCTCAGTCGGCGAGCAGCCCACGCTAAAGCACATCAAGTTTTCTCGAGCAGTGAATAACGCTGTTCACAGTCGGTAAACTTTTTGCTCAGGTAGTATATTGCATACTCTTTTCGACCAGACTCGTCATGCTGGCCCAGCACACACCCCATTGACTCTTCTAATACTGTTAAGTACATTATCAAAGGTCTTCCTTCAACTGGAGGCATAAGGATTGGTGGTTCTTGCAAGTATTCTCTGATCTTGTCAAAAGCCTTCTGGCAGTCTTCGTTCCAACTGACCGTCTGTTCTTTTCTTAACAGCTTGAACAAGGGTTCACAAGTTGCAGTAAGGTGAGATATGAACCTTGAAATATAGTTCAATCTACCTAGAAACCCTCTAACTTCTTTTTCAGACTTTGGTGCAGGCATTTCTTGAATGGCTTTGACTTTATCAGGGTCAACCTCAATCCTTTTCTCGCTTACAATAAAGCCCAGCAGCTTACCAGATCGCACCCCGAATGTGCATTTGTTGGGGTTCAACTTCAGTTGGTATTTCCTCAGACGCTTGAATAACGTCAGCAGATTTACCAGGTGGTCTTCTTCCGTGAGGGACTTGGCAATCATGTCATCCACATAACATTCGATTTCTTTATGGATCATATCGTGGAATAATGTTACCATAGCCCGTTGATATGTTGCACCAGCATTCTTCAGTCCGAATGGCATCACCTTGTAACAGAACGTGCCCCAGGGTGTGATGAAAGTTGTCTTCTCCATGTCTTCAGGTGACATCTTGATCTGGTTGTATCCTGAAAATCCGTCCATGAAGGAGAATACCGAGAACTGAGCCGTATTATCAACCAATACATCAATGTGAGGTAATGGGAAATCATCTTTCGGGCTGGCTCTGTTCAGATCCCGGTAGTCAACGCACATCCTTACTTTGCCGTCTTTCTTAGGCACAGGTACTATATTTGCAACCCACGGTGGATAGCTAGTTACAGCAAGGAACCCGGCGTCCCACTGCTTTTGTACCTCTTCTTTGATCTTCATTGCCATGTCTGGGCGAGTACGGCGCAGTTTCTGTTTTACTGGCGGGCAGTCTTCTCTTAAAGGCAGCTTATGCATAACAATGTCGGTGTCCAACCCGGGCATATCCTGGTAAGACCAAGCAAACACATCCACGTACTCTTGAAGCAGGTCAGTCAGCTGTTTCTTCACTGAGTCTTGTAGGCAGGCCCCGATCTTAACTTCTTTCACGTCTTCATCTGTACCAAGATTAATCGTTTCGACCTCCTCCTGATGAGGAGTAATAACCCTCTCCTCTTGTCTTAACAACCTGGCTAGCTCTTCAGGAAGCTCATAATCTTCTTCAACCCCTTCATCGGCTTGATTGATCGGATTGTCAAAATCATACGAAGTCATAGCCGTGCTGTTGTCGGTGCGGTCTGGAAGGCACTCTCTGCAAGGGTTCAGTTTGTTCATTTTAGTGATTGATTTTAATCTTGTTTAGAAAAGTGAAATGAAGTTGTCATTTTGAAAACATTGCCATTTTATTTTTTGTACAAAAAGAAAAATGGAAAAACAGTGAGCGGAAAAGGAAAAGACTCATTTGCAAAAGATGTCTGATATTTCATTGATTAATCTTGTTGCACAAAATTATAGATGGCCCGATTACAAAATGAGTCTTGTCATCTTGGGCAAGATGCAAGACTTGATGCATGCTTAAAATATACAGGAAATAATAATTACTCTGCAGGAGTAACCCTTATAATTTCCTGGGAAGACCAGTTTGAGATACGGCTCCCCGGGACCCTTGGACGAATCCAGCTTTCCAGGTTGCGTTCATCTTCCGACTCAACTTCCAAGTTGTTGACAGCATCAGGGGTGAGCATTCCCCCACTAACAAAGTTGGACTTCTTAGCAGCCTCTGCTTGATCTTGTTGAGTTGGTTTGTAACCCAACCCAAATCTATCATCTTTCTTCTCCACAGGCAACAGTTTGCCCCAGCCTTGAGCATTCCCCTCCTCAACAACCTTCCTAGCTTGCTGGTAGGATGTCATGGAAGTCCCAAGTACAGCAGATGTTTCATTAATATTCAGGGCCTCAAACCCTTGACTCATCGTTTCGTGGATCTCCCCATCCATCTCAATGTATTTGTATGTAGCCAGATGGCTAACAAAAATATCTTCCTCTCCACAAATAGTAACGACTTGGCCCTCCCACTCGAATTTTAACTTCTGGTGAAGGGTAGACGTAACTGCGCCAGCGGCATGAATCCATGGTCTACCCAACAAACAGCTGTAGGTCGGCTGAATGTCCATCACGTAGAAGGTCGTTTTGAAAGTTTGTGGGCCAATCGTTACAGGCAACTCAATTTCTCCCAGAACTGATCTCTTAGAGCCGTCAAAGGCTCTCACTACTAAGTTACTGGGGCGTAATGCCAATCCTTCATACTCTAGCTTTACAAGGGCTTTTTTAGGTAAGACATTGAGGGATGACCCTGTGTCTACCAGCACATGAGAAAGAACTGCACCCTTACACTCCATGGTAATGTGCAAAGCCTTGTTATGATTGCGACCTTCCATAGTCAAATCAGCGTTGGTAAATCCTATTCCATTACTAGCATTAACATTTCCAACCACGGCTTCCAACTGATTGACGGTAATCTCCTCTGGCACATAAGCTGCGTGCAAGACTTTTAGTAGTGCATTCCGATGAGCCTCGGAGCACATAAGCAATGATAAAATGGAGATCTTGGAAGGTGTCTGGTGAAGCTGGTCCATTATCTTGTAATCACTTTTCTTGATGATTCTCATGAATTCATCAACTTCTTGATCAAAAGGTGTTTTCAGAGCTTCTTTAGCAACTTGATCTTCTTGCACCATGCTCTTCCCTTTTGCCTTGGCAGCAGCTTCTGCCTCGGCACTGGGTCTTTGAATTTGCGGGGCAAAGAGACGTCCGCTTCGAGTGAAGCCTCCGCCTCCCCCCACATTGTCTACTTGTGGTGAAGAAGTTGATGATTCGAGAGTGATTTTCTGTCCTTCGCAGTATAGATCGGAGCCGTAATGCCAAGGGATGGCATTACTGCTTTCATAAGGTACTGGCCCAGGCACTGTGATAGTGACTGGACTGATGGCAGCTGCAGAAGGGACCATGATAGTATGTGGATCATAGTATATTGTGATTGGTGCTCTGATAGGAGTGGCATTTTGTGAGTTGTAGGCAGAATCATTGGCAGGATCATAATAAATTGTAACTGTTGAGACGCTTTCATTGTTTGCTGTTGATGTTGTAGGAGACATTGTTGACTGGATAGGTGTTGTTGTTGTAGGAGACTCTAAATGAAAGGGTGCTGAAGTTGTAGAAGGGATGTTTGTTGATATCTGGTCCGTTGAAGTAACAGATGAAACATTTGTTGATGAGATTGAAGAGTTGTTCGGAACAATGGCTGTTGCAGTTGTAGAAGACTCTGGAACTGTTGTAAAAGAGATTGCTGGATTGGTAGGTATTGATGTTATGATTTGAAGCAGGCCACTCTGGATGAGACCATCTATGCCATCTCTCAAGTTATCACACCCATTCACTGAAATGTTGCAATAAGCACATCCTAGCTCACATCCAGGGAACATTTGACATTCAAGGAGTTGAGCTTTGATCTCTACCAAGGGTATCCGAATCTGACCCACACTGGTTATCAAGTAAGACAGTTTATCCTCCTCAATTGCATTGATTATGGGTCCTCCGTGGTGTGGCATAGGGTTCTTGTTAACATTTGGTGGTGGTGCAAAGTTAAGAGCTTTAGAATCTACTAAGTCCTGTACTTTCATGTGCAAAGCTCTGCACTTCTCTGTATTGTGGCCAGGTGCATTTGAGTGAAAAGCACATCTGGCGCTGGCGTCATAATTTCTGGGTAGACTGGTAGGATCTGGAGGTGCCAATGTCCTTAGCTCAACCAGGTTGAGTTTCAGGAGTTGTGGCAATAATGTGGCATAGGGCATAGGGATCGGATCGATCAACCTATTGGCCTGAGAAGGTCCCTGTTGATATGGTCTCTGCTGATTGTTGTTGTTGGTGTTGTTGTTGTTATAATTTCTCTGAGGAGGATACTGAGTTTGTTGCTGATAATGGGATTGCTGCTGCGGTTGATAAGCTGGTTGTGGATGAATTGGAGCGGGAATGGTGACTGCTGCCACAGACCTATGAACATATTGCGGTCTGCCCCTGCTGGCCTGAATAGCATTGGTCTCACCAGTTCTTCTTGGGCCCACAAAAGGCTTTCTTGTGTTGCCGGATGAGCTTGCACCGTTGTCAGAAATTTTGCCCATCTTTAATAGGCTCTCAATTCTTTCCCCGGCTATAACGACATCTGCAAAGCTGGTAGAAGAAAAGGCAGCTAGCCTATCAATGTATGTCCCTTGGAGAGTGTTCATAAACATATCAGCCATCTTCCTCTCTGACATGGGTGGCTGGACAGCAGCAGCAAGCTGTCTCCACCTCTGAGCGTACTCCCGAAAGCTTTCCCTGGATGATTGAGACATCCCCATCAGGAGGGTCCTGTTGGGAGCCATATCCAAGTTGTATTGATATTGTCTGATAAAGGCCTCAGCCAAGTCCTTCCAGCACCTGATGGTTGCTCTAGTCAGGTGAGAGTACCATTCCCTTGAAGCTCCCGTTAAGCTATCCTCAAAATAAAACATCCATAGCTTTTCGTCCATGGTATACGCCTTCAGCCTCCCCAGAAAGGACTGTAAATGGGTTCGGGGACAGGAAGTCCCGTTGTACTTTTCAAAGCACGGAGGTTTAAATTTGTGGGGAATCCTGACCCCGTCCACTAGACCCATGTCCATAACATCAAAGCCCAAAGAATTCTGGGACTCAAAGGACCTTAGTTTCTCAGCAATCTCATCTAGCCTTCTGTCATAGGCTTCCTCTCCAGCTCCCATCACTGTAAATTGATCTTCCTGGGGGTCTTCTTGTAACACTCTGCCTGCAGTGGCAGTCCCTTGCACATTAGCAGGGATGTTGATCTCTGGATGAAGGTGGGGTCCATAGACTGGAGGATTAACATGAGGTTGAACTCTCTCATTATTGCTTGTCCCAGCAGTCCCTAGATGGGGGTCTTCCTGATTCTGCCTCTCTACCAGTGCTTTTAATCTCTCTTGGCTTTGAGCCATATTATTCATCACCTCCATAAATTGTGTCATCTGATTCCTCATTTCCAATCTCTCATTGGCCATTTGAGTCCTGACTTCTGTAAGGTCCTGCTGTACTTGATCCATTTGTATACCCGGAAGGTTGTTGCGGGTTGGATATCTGTGTGGACGGTTGAGTGGAAACACCCGACGTCGAGCAATAGTTCCTGAAGTCACAACAGAGTTAGTAACAACAAAACAAAAACCTACAAAACAAAACAAAAGGTTAGTATGCAATGCAGTATGCTTATTTGTTTCCAAGGTATCCGGCTTGGCACTTGGTTTTGACCTTTCCAGACCCTTGAGGAAGATGCTTGTGATGTTGCTTTGAAAGAACCAACACATATATTACAAAAGGGTAAATGATACATAGTTTGTTTCTTTTTACAATACATGCCCTCCGAGGGGTCGAAAATACAACATAAAGAAAAGTACATGAAATGAAAGCAACAACAAGCAAAAATCAGACACTAAGACCAAACTCGTCCTCCTGAACTTCCTTGAGAAGTGCTCCAGTCACAGGATCAGCTGGACGCTCTGTAAGGTTCCTGATAAGGAGATTCCTGGTGGCAACAGCTGCAGTTAGCTTCTTGTGTCGACTCTGGTCCTTTGACCTCTTCACACCAGCTTTAATCTTCAACTCTGAGATCTCTCTCTGGGCTGCTGCCAGGGCTTCCTGTTGCTCTTTTGCATTAGCCTCCAGCTGCTCAATCTTGTCCTGAGTTCTCTTATCCTCCTGAGTGCGAGCTTCGGTGATCCTGACCCACCTAGCCTGACTCTCCTTCAGATACAAATCAGTCTTAGCTCTTTGGAATTGGGCCTCTTTGCAGGCATTCTTCAAAATCTGTTCTCCAGCCCTTGACTTCTTGATGTAATCCTCTGACTTTTCAATCCTGGCTAGATGCTCCACCTTTAGCTTTTCTAACCTTTCAATGTCCAGCCGACCATTACTCCTCTCCCAGAGGGTCTTCTGTAGAGCCTGAGTCAGATTCTCATTTCTCTCCTTCAATTTCTCAAACTCCTCTAAGCTGACAGTTGCTGGCGGTGGTGCTGTGGAGGGTCCAGGCACATCTTCAAGGGTGAAGGGCATCCCAGAAATTTGAGCCCTGGCATGAGACCACTCATAGTACTGAGCTGAGGCCACATTGTTGCATTTCCCAAGAATGGTTACCCCTTTAATATGGACATTGTCCCAAGCCCAGGATGCTTGCCTGACAATAGCCAGATTAGGCTTGATTTCACAATAAAGGGTCTCAGCTAGATCTTGTACACTAGGAGGGTGGACTAATGCATAGCCCAGTTGTCTTTTGAATAGCAGAGGGTTGTAGTTGATGCAACCCTTTACTCCTATCAGGGGTACATTGGGAAACTGCCCGCAACTAGTAATGATGTCTCTGCCCTTGGTGCTCTGAGTGCACCACCTGATGTCATCTGAGGTTAGAGCAACAAGCCTCCTAGCCCAATTTTTCTGCTGGTGAGGGTTCAAGAATGCATCAGTCTTTGGCAAATGCTTGAGCAGCCAAGCATGGAACAAAGGAGCACATCATCTCACTAATCTTCCCCTCTGCTTTTCATTCCTTTGGTGAACAGAGTAGTAGAGATCTCCCAGTAAGGTGGGCACTGGGTTCCTCAGGATGAAAAGATGGATTGCATTCTTGCTAATAAACTTAGGCTCGTCTGCAAATAATATAACCCCATATATGCTAAGGGCTAATAAAGCATAGACTGCCTTCCACTCCCCCATGGAGGCCTTCAGAATAGCCTGAGAGGTCAAGAAATCCAAGTGAAGACCAGAGACTCCTGCCTTGGCTGTCATGTTCTGCCCAATTAGAGCTGGTTCTAGATACAATGCCTTTGCCACCTCTTCATTACTAGGGAAAGCCATCTCAGGGTTGAAGGGGACTCCACCCCTTATAGGTACACCAACCAATGATGAATACTCCTCTAATAAAGGTCCCAACTGAAAATCCTGAAAAGTAAAACACCTCAGAGGGGGATCATAGAACTGCAGGCAAGTATGAATCAAGCTCCTCTGTGAAGGGTCCAAATCCATAACCACATCAAGGATTCCTCCATAATGTTCTCTGAATAGTGGTATATGGTCTGGAGTAATCAGGGTCTGAATCTTCCTGATGCTAGCCAACTCAGGCTCAAAGAAATGATAGGAGATGTTGCTCTTCTTAGGTGCCATGTTACTGAAGAAGAGCTGAGACAGATGCTGAGAATAACACTGAAGATGGGCCACTGACAGGCTGAGACTGGTGATGGCAGTGGCTGAAGCAGGTAGGTCTATGCAGATGAAGGGGTCAAAACCAAGCCAAAAATATAGGATGGATACCCTGAAAAACAAATAAACACATGTTAAAATGATGCAATGATGATGTATGCAAATGATATGCAAGGGTTTGTGACTGAGCTGGATCTGATTGACTGCCTTGATATAGGTCCATATATGTTCAAGAAAACCAGATGGAGGTTCATAAGTCCAGTAACCCAGGTGGGGGACTCAAATAAAGAGTCACATGTCCAGGGTTAAAATCACAAGAACTGTTCCAAGATGGAGTACTCTTAACAATGTAATAGGGTATGTTGAGGTCAAGGGTACCTGCAAACCTGTAAACAGCCCAACCCCCTCACAGGTGATGTTCTAAAACAAGGATCTTCAGACTTGGATCAGTTATGAGAAGTGTAAACACTTCTAACCTGGAGGTACAGTGTTTACAATAACCATAAAAGATCATCCTCTAATTCACCTCAGTTTCTGAAGGTCAATACTAAAGGTCATCCAGACTTAGCAGGCTTCCCAGATAGCCCTAGCACTACAGGAAATCTGTAGCACAGAGTTCTCAAGAAGAAACCCATATCTGAACCGTGTTTCATATTCCCGCACCAGACCGAAATGGAATGGGAAAGAACATGAACCACTCTAGCCTAGGTGTCACTCAGGTCCCAGGTATAGGACCTCAACTCTCAATAGAACACCCACCCACCAAAGCAACAAAACAGATCCAGCCAGCACAGTATGACAGTATGATATATGTAAAGCTATAAAGGAAGCAATAAAACAACTGTACATAAAGCAAAAATAAATACAAATACAAGCACAAATAGCACATAACACCCCAGTAAACACAAATCAAACAAGCGCTAGGAGGAACCCACAAAAAGAACCAGAAGCCCTGGTTGCAGTATAAGGGTCCCCAGTAGAGTCGCCAAGCTGTCGCTCCCACTAAATGAAGCCGGGTCAACTAGGGTACAGACGCGAACGGTCGGCGAAAGGAGGATGTGAGAACACACAGGAGTGAACTCACAGGGAATGAATAGAGTCGCCAGCTAGGCATTTTTATCCCGAAGGAAAGGTAATGCTGCATAAACCTAAGAAAAGATATGGATAAGACGGTTGCGAACCAGAGAGACTGAGAAAGGGGGTTGGTTACAACCTAGGAAGGTATTAGCACCCAGATTGTCCATCGTACTCGACAGGATCCACGCTTGAAAGATTTGTGCTTTAAAGGGGTAGTGTCAGTGCAATTTGTGCATCAAAGGCTGGAAAGAATGCAAGTGTCAGTGTAAAAGAAGTGAAGTGTATAAATGTACAGTGTCAGTGTAAGAACAGGAATAAGATGCTCAAGACTATGAGGCTAAAGAAATGATGCTAGAAGAGGGGGAATATACAGAGACTTTTGTTCGATAACTGTTAAGTTATGCCTACGTATCCTCTCGTGCAATGAGGAAGTCAGAACACCGTAGTTCGACCCAAAGAGACTGAAAGATAAATTGACTGATGAACTGCTTGCTTGTCTATGCTCAAGTGTATGACCTGTCTGGCTCAGGTGCAAACTGTCTTGCATTAGACGGAAGAAGCAAGTTCTCGTTTATGAGTGAATGAGGTGAGAAAAGAATCCCGGAGGAGTCGATTATTGTTTGTTTTTGAGTTTTCAGTCTTTTATTGCTTTTGAGAGTTTGTCATAAGTTAATGAGCTTAAGCCTAAACCAGTGGATTAGTAAACTCATCACATCTTCCCTCTGATTAGGGGTAATGAGAATACCTTAAGTGTGAAGTCAGCTTCTCACACTTAATCACCTTTGATGCAGGATTAAGATCATTAACCTACTTGTGATTATTTAGATCTTTTTGGTTTTTGTTTAGTGTTGAGTAATGAGATTAAGCCATAACCAGGGATTAAACAGACTCATTACACCATCCTAATAGAAGGATAATAGATGAGAGTGTTTAAGCTGAGGAAAGCTCCTCAACTTAATCCATGATTAGGGATTAAACTCATGATAAAACAAGGCCTTTATTAAGTGGATTTTATTTAATGATGAGATGATGAAGTGAGTTTTATGGTTTGTAAGACATCTTGAGGAGTACTTGTCCATTAACACTAGGGTTAGTCCTTCTTAACCAATTAAGGAAGAATTAGAACCCTAATGCAAGGCCCAAGTTACAAGTTTGATGTCTTGATGATTATTAGATGGATTGATTGAAGGATTTAAACACATTAAGGGTTTAACACTTAGGATTAAAGTTATACACTCCATCCTAATAGAAGGATGCAGGCATAAGCTTAATCACAAAGCCTTAAGACCTTTAGGGTTTTAGTCCTTGGTTATGAGGTGAGAAGAGAAGACTCAATGAGACACAAAGGTAAAACTAAGTGGGGGGAATAATCAAAACCCTAATTATTGTCATGCTTGGTTGTTCCTAAGGTTTGTGAGGTTTACAAGAGAAATTTTCAGAGGAACCACCAAGAAGCAGATGAAAGGAGCAAGAGAAGCAAAGTAACTTGCTTCATTCAAGAAGTCAAGTCACTTGAGGAAAGAAAGTAAGAAGAAAAAGAAAGAGCAAGCTCAATCTTAAACACATAACAAAATGCAGCAATGATGCATAAGAGAGATGAAAAGAAATTATGAGAAGTGAAGGCAAATTCACTTCTCAAAGTGACTTACCACCTGAAAAGTTAGTGAAAGAAATGCAATGCAATGCAAAATGAGATGGAATGGCATGATGCAAACCAAAACCAGAAGCACATACATGATGTTAGTGATGCCATGAGATGATGCAAACATGAAACAAATCATGGGGATGATCATGCAAACTTATGGATGCAAATGAAACAAGTTTAGAACCATGATCATACATGAAAAGTTATGAAATGCAAATGACATACAACATGGCAAATGAAAGATGCAATGATCAAACATGCTTCTGATATGTCTTAAGATGTCAAATGAATCAAATGGAGGCATAAAATGTTATGGCAAGTCAAGGTATGCAAGCAAATGCAAGATGAATGCAAATGGAAGCCCAAATTAGGGTTTATGATCAATGCACCAAACATAAACAAAAATCAGAAGTAAACATCAAGATAAAAAATTGAAAATGCATTCAAAAGAACCCTAAACCTATACTAACTCACTGCCCAAAGGAGAGGTTCCAACTCTTAACCTAACTAGGGTTATGAATTTCCTAAAATTTCTAGGGTTTTTGGGTACCTTAACAAGAAAAAATGTCAAACAAATTGAAAATGAAAGATCAAATCATGCCAATTTAATCTCACAAACTACATGCTAAACAAAATGCAATGCAAAAAGAATCAAAGTCCAACTCTCAATGGTTAGGCAGAAATGATTTTTTGAAGTTTGGATCAAAATAATGCTTTGAAAATGAATTAATTCCATGGAAAATTATCAAAATGCATCAAGATCAAAAAAGAAATTTGGTTTGAGGGTTGGACAATGTTTCTAAATGATTTTAAAGGTTTCATGAATTTTTTGGTGATTTTTAAATACTTAAAAGGATTTTTAATTAATTAATTCTCATTAATTAATTAAAAATAAACTTTTAAATGATTTAAAAATATTTTTTAATGCAAAAAATAAAAATAAAAATGTTTTTGGTTTCTGAAAATTCATAAAAGCCTATACAAAAAATTTCAGAATTTTTAAAATTGTTTTGCTATTTTTAATAAATATGAGAAAACAAATGAAATAAAATGTAAAATAGAAATGAATTTAATCTGAAAATGGAAAAGTATGCAAATCCAAAGGCTAAGATTCAAACATGCACGCGCGCGAATTGACCTGGCGCCATATCCAAGGGCTGACATTCAAACTTGGCTAATTATGATTAACCCTAATTAATTGTGCCCTAATCACTTTCAGGCGACCGGAACACTGTTCCGGTCGTCTTCTCCGACCAACCAAAAACGCAAACTCTCTCTACACGCAATGAAAACAAAATCTAAATGCCCAGAACTCTTCCCCATTCAAAAACGAATCAAACCCCTAAATCAAACATCATTTTTCATTCATGAATCAGCCAAATCGAATCAAAACATTTTTTAGGGCAAAAGTTTCAGACAGTTCATACATCCTGGTTTCTCAACCATTTTCAAAAGTAAGCACATATTCATGATCAGGGGAGTGCATAGAAGCTATTAAAAACTTAAAAACATGTTTCTGGAAAAAAGTTTTGAGACGACTACCTGAACTGAAGCTTTTGACTCAGAAGCTTTATGGTTGTTTCCTTGGCTCAAACCCACTCCAATGATCCTCATAAGAAGCTTGCAATGTTTGTTTGAAGTTTGCAATGGCTGGTTTGAGAGGTAGCAGGAGTTCTGTCCAATGGCAGGTGGTGATCGTGTTTTTGATTCTTTGAGTTTCAGGCCATGGTGAAGGGTGCTTTGTGATCAGGAAGGTGTATGGAGTTGATTTGTGAAGTTAGTTTGTATGTTTGTGGCCTGTGTGATGAGTTTCGAAGGCTCTTGCCAAATGAGGTGAAAATGAGAATGCTGTCCTATGGAGTCTTTCAGGCTTGTGTTGTAGTTGCTTTGGCTTGCTTTTGGCTTGTATAGATAACTGTGATTGGTCAGAAGAAGTGATGTGTGCTTTATTGATTGGTATGGGTCTTTTTGCCAAAATGTCAAAGTTGGTGTAAGAGAAGTATGGGCTACTTTCTAGCCAAGGACAAAGAGTGTGTCCAGCGCAGCATGATGTGGGGAGATGCCTAGGGTGGCTCAGCAGGCTAGCAAGCAAGTGGGTTGTGTCTTATGATGAGTTTTGCAACTTGCCTTGCTTTTGATTCTTATGAAAAAATCTTGATCCATAGGCCATAAAACATGTGATTCTTTGGGTGCAATCTGACTTTTAGGACTTGTGTGATCATGTGGTGAAGTTTGGAAGCCCATTTGATGACTTAATTTCCCTTGAGAAGTGAATTTGCAACTTTGCCTCTTTGGTGGAAACTTTGAAATTTTGTGATTTTTGCCAACTTTGACAAACCATAACTTTTGATCCAAAATGAATTAGGTCATGTTCTTGTACCTTTTGAAAAGGGAATGATCCATTCTACAACTTTCATGACCAAAGTTTTTCCATTTGAAGCTTTTTTGAATCAAAAAGTAAAGGTTGAAAAAGTTGCCTAAAATGACATTTTCATTAAAAGTCAAACTTTCCCAAAAAGTCAACTTTGCAAAAGACTTGAAATTCTTCAATTTTGTGAACTTCCAACATCTTCCATGATCAAATAAAGATCATATACAATCAAAAAGATGAAGAACACCCTTTGGTTGGGTCATTGGGGACTTCAGATGCCCTGATTTTTCACTGACTTGCTTGAAAAGTCAACTCTTGATCAGATGACTTCCCCATGGAATTTCTTCATGAAAATTGATATGCATACTCCCTATACCATATAGAGACCAATAGAAGCAAGAATGACCAAAAAATTTGGAGTTATGGCCTTTGAAACCAAAACCCTAATTTTAGGTCAACTGTGCAGTCAAGCCTGGCTCTGCTTCCATACCAACCTCAGTTCTTGTGATTCTTTGACATTCTTGACTTTGAGGGGATATAATATGATGCTTGAACATACATGGATCCCTTTGAAGTGATTGATGACCTTTGGAGTGGCTCAAGAAGCTCTTGGATTGCTCAGATCACAAACCCTAAATGCAGATGACTTAGAATCTATGCAGTGAATCAAAAATGTGATATGAGATGCTATGATTGAGTTTATGCATATGAAGAGATCACAAGACATGGTGTGAATGGATGAGGGAAAATTTGGGGTGTTTACAGATTGCCCTGGATTGGCTGGCTCTTACCACGACTGATTGGGAAAGTCCCCACTCAATGGAGTTTCTTTAAAAAGCGCATCTCAATAGATTGACCTTCGGAAGTTTCAGAATTATCAACTTGGAAAGATTAAGCTTCTGGACTGAGATTCCCTATGTGAACTTTTATAATGCCAAACAAATGTATGCAAGCAGAAGATGTTTATTTTGAGAATGAAAATTCTAATGCAACACACATGTTAATCTTGAAGTTTTACTGTAAAAGATGTCGCGAACCATTGTGAGTGAATCACTGGTTAAATACGACATTGATTTTTGATAGAAGAAACATGAATATGCAACACCAACCCATATCGTTTAGCATAACTCATAGGAGTCAGGAACGCGGTCTCACGGTAGTACGCTTTCAAAATAACCCTACTTCAGTTAGGACTTTTGAGGCTTGTATCGTGGCTTGATTCACGGTTATAAAAACAAAAGATACAGGCTCGAAGTTTATTGGTACCTACCCCTCTTCATGATGTTCTTCATTCCTATGTTCAGCTAGCTTTCACAAGCGCTCACCTCTCAAAAAGGGTTTTGTGATGGTTGAGGAACCAATTACCCTAACGGTTTAAGCACCAATCAGGTTGTTGTTGGGAGTTAGTCACCCCTTCGTCTTTCGTGTCTGCGCCACACGATTTTGTTCTTGTTTAAGGATCTTTCTTGCGTAATCCTTTTCGTTCTTCGCTTTTGCATTCCTTTTCTTATCCCTAACTTTTGCCTGGACTGATTCTTGTGAATCTTTGATCGTGAAGTCCAGCGGGATGCCCTAATTTTTGCCTAAGTCGCTTGTTTTCAACTTTCGACTTAACGGGCTTTTTCCTTCATTTTTTCTTTTCTTTTTTTTTTTGAATAAATCGTGTGACACTGCTTGTCTTGATTTCTTTGAAAGGGTTGTGACTGCCTCACTTCTTGGTTGTTTGAGGGATAACCATAGTGGTTTCCGGTCTTTGGACCTATTGATTGGGATAACCAATGTGGTTTCTGGTCATTGGACCTCTTGATTGGGTACAACGAAATGTAATGGATCCTCAGATTTGCACTCCTTTTTGAAATTTGAATGCCCGGTCAAACTAACTGACACCTACCCTGCCCCTGGGTTACATGCAAGGGTTTTTTCATGTGAAAAGAAACTCCTACTTCAAGGCTCGAATGGGTTAGCAAGGGTCTATCTCCCTTATATCTCCGGTGTTTAGGATTTGAAACAATGTTTGTACATCGTCAACAAGTTCTTTCTCAAAAGCACACAATTAGAGTTTTTGCGTTTTCATTTCGTCATCCTCCCCGATAGAGTTTAAGCACAACAGTTGGTATTGCAATGCACATACATGAGTGAATACGAATGGATTACTTCATAAAAAACATGTGCATTTTATTATGGTTAACATTCAAAAACAAATAAGTTTCATGCATGCATACAAATGTTTAAACAAACAACAGAAAATACAAAGGAAATTACAGTAAAGAAACTGAGCATCACCATCGTTGAGGAGACTTGACTCCTTCTGGATTAAATCAGTCTTGAGCACTTCCCATGATCAGTAAATCTTCATGGACTTGTAGTATTCAGGTAAGTGGTCGCATGTCCAACACGGCAATCATTTCTCATCTTCTAGTTATTCTATCCTTGTAGAAAGTAACGCTGAAAAGTAAAGTTGACACCTAAGTTTACTCGGAATGACCTGACGATCTTCTGCCTACGTATCTCCATTGACCCAAGACCAATGAAGAATCAGAGCGACGTAGTTCCCCTCAATAGGGATGAAAATGCACTAAAAAGACGCACTGTTGCCAAAAATAAGAATATCTGGAATACTTCTGGCTTTATTGCTTTAACTCTTTTCGACAAGCTTTGATAAGAAGACTTCAAATCAAGAAAAGTTGATAGCTTTCGAGTCGATTAAGTCCTGCACCGTGTGGTGAAAAGCTTTACACCTATCAATATGATGCCCTGGCGCCCCAGAATGAAAATCACAGCGGGCATTGGCATCCCATCCATCCGGTAGTGGAAAAGGCGGTGGGGACAGCTTGCGATGCTCAACCAACTTCAACTAAAGCAAATGCTAAAGAAGATCAGTGTGAGACATTGGCAAAGGGTCAAAAAATCTTTCTCTCCTTTGCTGACGACCCTGTTGAGGATTACGTTGGCGACGATCTTGCTGATGATCACGGATGCTGTCTAGTAACGTGAACCCTGATTTCTCTTCTTTCGCTGAACCCAAACTGCCCCTGCTTCTTCGTACTGTCTCTTTTGCTCATTTGAAAATGGCTTCTTGGTCTCAGAAGTAGAGGCACCATTGCCCTGGATCTTTCCTCGCTTCATCCAGTTTTCAATTCTTTCACCAGTCAAGACAATATCAGAAAAACCGTTAGTTGAACAGCCTGCTAATCGTTCTATGAAGTGCCCCAGGAGAGTATCCATGAATAGGTCTACCATTTCTCTTTCCAGCAATGACGGTTGTACTCTGGTTGCGACCTCGCGCCATCTTTGAGCGTACTCTTTAAAGCTCTCGGAGTTCTTTTGTGACATGCTATGAAGCTGGGTTCGGCTGGGAGCCATGTCAATGTTGTACTGGTACTGCTTAAGAAAGGCTTCCCCAAGTTCCTTCCAGTTACGGACAGAGTTCTTTTCCAGTTTCGTGTACCACTCCAGTGAACCCCCGGACAGGCTGTCCTAGAAGTGGTACATTCAAAGCTTCTCATATTTGGTATGTGCAGCGATTTTGCGATAGAAGGCCTGCAAGTGAGTTTTCGGGCAAGATCTGCCACTGTACTTGTCGAAAACAGGAGGTCTGAACTTTGGAGGGATGACCACCCCTGAAACCAGCCCCATATCGGCAACATCAATGCCAAGGTTATCTTTGCATTCTAGAGCCTTTACCTTCTCGGCTAGCATTTGGAAGTCTTGGTTAGGAGGCATATATTCCGTAGATGGAATAACAGTGTTGTTGATCGGATTGCCTTGGGCGTCCAAGGTAATCATTGGAGGATCAACCTGTGGGCAATTCAGCCTCTACATGGCGGTTCTCATTTCTTGTTGCCCCTGCACTATACCATGCATTGTTGCCATGAACTCCCCCATCTGAGTGCGAAACTCGTTCAACTCAATCTGTACTGTGTTCATAATTTGACTAGGGTAGCGTACTGGTATGGCCGATACTTCTCTTGAAATGGTCAAATAAATTAGGAAATCCAGATAACTCGTTAGTATGAAAAAATGATATGCATGAAAATGCCATGTCACTGATCCCACTTCATTCAGATTGGGGGACAGATACCCCACGGAGTGCCACATCATAAGATAAATTCTGTGAGTGTGTGCGGAGAAAGTGTTGAGCATCGGGAATTCAATATCAAAATAAAATTGCCAGGATATAAAAGTTGAAACAATGACACATGAAAACTTCCATAAAGCAAAAAAAATATGCCAACGTGCGAAAACGTATACAATCACTTGCCAATAATACTGAAATACAAGAAAACGTCACAATTCACAACAGAAAAACAAGAGATTCCTTCAACAGCTCTGAAGGTAATCTCGAAATACAAATAAAGCAAATCACATGCATCAAAGAAATCTACATCTCCTGACTTGAGCTTCGTGCAGTCTGCATGGCCAGCTGGATCAAAAGGCTTCAGCTCTTGAGATACCCCTCTGGTGTAATGATCCCTGAATCAATTAGATATTGGACATTGTGCTTGAAGGCTTTGCACTCGTCGATGGTATGTCCGAATGTTCCGGAATGGAATTCACACCTAACATCCATATTGTAATCTGGGGGAATGGGGAAGGGCATTGACAAGGCATTCCTTGGCTGAATCAAAGAATTATCGAGCAAACGGGAAAACACTTGACTAGGAGTAAACACTTCTTCAGCCTGCTTGAGTTTGAGTCTCCCCTGTTGTTGATAGTTCTGATGCTGAGGTGAATTTGAACACCCAAAGTTCTTTTGCACTTTCTTCTTTATGTTGGATTGGTGAATGGGTAGAGGTGACTGGCGCGATGTCTTTACGACCCAGAGTGGAGGCACACACCCCTGATTGGGGATAATTCTTGTGGTAAGGAAAGGAGAAGTACCTTCCAGTGATATGAAATCCTTTGACACATCCCCACTGATCGGTGCAAACTCGATTACCTTTGCATCAATGAGCTCTTTAACTTGATGTTTGAATCTCTTTCAGTTTTCTACATGATGATCAGGTGCCCCGGAATGGAAAACACACCTGGCATTGGCGTCAAAATCTGGAGGAAGCTTTTTGGGTGTGGCTGACATGGTGACAAGTTCAACCAGATTAAGCTCGAGCAAACAAAGAAGCAATTGTACATATGACACCGGAATCGAATCAAACTTGGCTTCAGACGTCTTTGGAATTTGTCCGAAGCTTTTGCCTTTACCTTCCCTTTGATGAATTGGAAGAGTCTGCAAGTTGGGAGGCTTAGGGGCCAAACATTGAGGAGAGTTTCCGCGAAACGCTTCTGATCTTGGAACAAAACCATTGAACTGGGAGGACCAACAACTTCTGTAGCAATAAAGGGGACATGTTGCCCTTCTTGGAGCTTTGGGGCTTCCCTGGTCTGGTTCTCTTGTTTCTTCAGTTGGTAAACTTTCTCTATCAATAGCATGTGGCCACGGTACAAGGTCTGCATGTCCACCAAGAATTGATCCATTCGGACTTTCATTTCAGCTATTTCTGCTTGGCATTGTTCCATGTCCATCTCTTGATGACTGTGATTCAAATTGGCCATTCTGGAGTGTAACTGTCGCTCCCGAAGATTTGCATCCAGGTACAAGCGCGAACGGTCGGCGAAGGGAACAGTGAGAACACACAGCCGTGAACTCACTGGAGATGAATAGAGTCGCCAGCTAGGCATTTTTATCCCGGAGGAAAGGCAATGCTGCATAAGCCTAGAAAAAGATGGATAAGACGGTTTGCGAACCAGAGAGACTGAGAAAGGGGGTTGGTTACAACCTGGGAAGGTATTAGCACCCAGATTGTCCGCCGTACTCGACGGGATCCACGCTTAAAAGATTTGTGTTTTAAAGGGGTAGTGTCAGTGCAATTTGTGTATAAAGAGCTGAAAGCAATATGTACAGGTGTCAGTGTAAAGTGTATAAGTGATGTGAAGTATGAAAGTGTCAGTGTGAGATCAGGAATGAAATGAATTGCTCATGATAATGAGGCTAAAAGAAAGAAGCTGGAAGAGGGGGAATGTACAGAGACTTTTGTTCGATAACTGTTGAGTTATGCCTACGTATCCTCTCGTGCAATGAGGAAGTCAGAACACCGTAGTTCGACCCAAAGAGACTGAAAGGATTGACTGGTGAACTGCTAGCAGTCTATGCTCAAGTGTATGATCTGTCTGGCACAGATGCAAACTGTCTTACATTAGACGGAAGAAGCAAGTTCTCGGTTGTGAGTGAAGGTGATGAGAAAAGAATCCCGAAGGAGACGATTATTGTTTGTTCTTGTGTTTTCAGTCTTTTATTTCTTTTTGGAGTTTGTCATAAGATAATGAGCTTAAACCTAAATCGATGGATTTGGTAAACTCATCACATCTTCCCTCTGATTAGGGGTAATGAGACTACCTTAAGTGTGAAGTCAGATTCTCACACTTAATCACCTTTGGTGTAGGATTAAGATCATTAACCTACTTGTGATTAATTAGATGTTTTTGTGATTTTTGTTTAGTGTTAAGTAATGAGGTTAAGCCATAATCAGGGATTTAACAGGCTCATTACACTATCCTAAAAGAAGGATAATAGATGAGGGTGTTTAAGCTGAGGAAGGATCCTCAGCTTAATCCATGATTAGGGATTAAACCCATGACAGAACAAACCTTTGATTAAGTGGATTTTATTAATGATATGATGATGAAGTATTTTTTATGATTTGTAAGACAACTTGAGGGGGACTTGTCCATTAACTTTAGGGTTAGTCCTTCTTAACCAATTAAGGAAGAATTAGAACCCTAATGCAAGGCCCAAGTTACAAGTGTAATGTCTTGATGATTATTAGATGAATTGATTAAGAGAGTTCAACACCTTAAGGGTCCAAGACTTAGGATTAAAGTTATACACTCCACCCTAAAAGAAGGATGCAGGCATGATCTTAATCACAAAGTCTTAAAGCCTTTAGGGTTTAGTCCCTGATTATGAGGTGAGAAGAGAAGACTCAAAAGAGACACAAAGGTAAAACTATGGGGGAACTAATCAAAACCCTAATTCATTATCATGCTTGGTTGGTCCTAATGTTTGTGAGGTTTTCAAGAACAATCTTCAGATGAACCACCAGGAAGCAGATGAACAAGATCAAGAGAAGCAAAGTGACTTGCTTCATTCAAGAAGTCAAGTCACTTGAAGAAAGAAAGTGGGAGAAGCAAGAATGAGCAAGCTCAAACTCAAACACAAGTATAAATGCAGCATGGTATGCAAGAGAGATGAAAAGAGAAGGTATGAGAAGTGAAGGCAAATTCACTTCCCAAGTTACTTACCACCTGAAATGTTAGAAACAAATGCAATGTAATGCTAGATGAAATGAAATGACATGATGCTAAGCCAAACCAGAAGCATGTACATGATGATTATGATGTTATGAAGTGCTGCAAACATGAGGCAAGGCAATGGAGATATTCATACAAGATTATGAATGCATATGATGCAAGCTAAGGAGCATGAACAAGCATGAAATGTTATGAATCATACAAGACAAATGGCATGGCAAATATGCAATGTAATGGTCAATGATGCTTCATACATGTCTTAAGATGTCAAGTGAATCACAAGAATGCACAATATGCAATGACAAGTCATGTTATGCAAGGAAATGCAAGAGGGATGCAAGAGAAGGCCCAAATTAGGGTTCATGGATCAAGCATCACACACAAACCAAAAACAGAAGCAAACCCTAATATGAAAAATGGAAAATGGCACTCAAAGAAACCCTAGACCTATGACAAACCACTGCCCAAAGGGGAGCTCTCAACTCTCAACCAAACTCAAGTTATGAATTTTGCAAGTTATTAGGGTTTTTTAGGGTTTGTAACAAAACAAATGCCAATCAATTAGAAAATGTAAGATCAAATCTTGGCCTTTTTATCTTTGAAAGCTCATGCTAAATGGAAAACAATGCAAGAAGAATCAATGTCTCAACCTTCACCAATAGGCAGAAATGAATTTTCAAACTTGTGATCAAAATAATGCATAAAATATGATTTAATTCCATGAAAAATTCTTAAAATACATCAAGATCAAAAAAGAAATTTGGTTTGAAGGTTGGACAATGTTTCTAAATGTCTTAGAACATTTCATGAATTTTTTTGTAATTTTTAAGTACTTAAAAGTATTTTTAATTAATTAATTCTCATTAATCAATTAAAAATAATCTTTTAAATATTTAAAAATACCTTTTTAATGATAAAAAATAAAATAAAAATGTTTTTGTGTCATAAAAATTAATGAAACCTTAAAGAAAAAGTTTCATAATTTTTATGATTTTTTAGCTATTTTAAATAAATTGTACAAGTTAATTGAAAATAAATGAATTAAAAATTGAATAAAAAGAGAAGTAATCAGATTGGACGCGTGAGATTGATTCTGGGGATAAATTCATTGACCACGCGCCACATCCAATGGTCCACGTTTGAACTGACTAAATTAAATAAATTAAGATTAATTAACCCTAACACGTGGATTAGGGTTAATCAAACACATCTGGGCCACTCAATCTGGAGGGAAGTCAACAAGTCAGCGCATATCCACGGCCAGCATTCAAACTGTCATTAATTATGGGATTAAACCCTAATTACATTCAGGTGGCCGGAGAAGACCTCCGGTCATCTTCTCCGGCCAGAGGGTCACCTGAAAATCTTCAAGATCTCTCAAAACGCATCATAAATGAAAACTAAGCTATGGGAAATGATCTCCAACACCTCACGAACTAAACCCCTAACCTAAAACAAATTTATCTAACCTAAACAGGCTGAATCGAAGAAAACAAATTCTAGGGTTCGTGAGCTTCAAACAGCAATTAAATCCTCAAAACACATCCATTTCAAAAACTAAAAGCATCAGCATGATCAGGAGAGTATAAGGAACAAGTTTGTAACTAAAAAAGAGATTTCTGGAAAAAATTATTTGGAGCTACCTGAGATTTGCAACCTCTGATTTAGGAACTTTCAGGCCCTTTCTTTAAGTGCAAGCTGCTCCTCTTGGCCCCCCAAAGATGTCTGGATGCTCAAATGGAGTTTAGATTTGCTGGATGATGAGTTTCGAAGAGAACTGCTTCAGTTCAGTCAACAATGGCAGTTGAGATTCTGGCACTTTCAGGCTATGAGAGATGGTTGTTTGTGATCTATGAAGTGTGTTGAGAAGTTTGGCAAAGTTTGTTTTGATGTTTGTGGGCTATGGTGAGAGTTGCAAGTGAAACTGCAAACTGAGGTGAGAGATGGCAGTGAGAGTTTCTGGTTGTTTCAAGCTCTGGTTCTTGATGCTTTGTGTTCTATGGATCAAGGTGAGATGAATGGAGGAAAAAGATTTTGTGTTTGCAGGCTGTGTAGAAGAATTCGATAGAACTTGCAAGTTGGGAGTTTTTTTGTGTAAGTTGTGAATGGTGTTGTTTCAGCCTTGGCCTCTATGTGATATGGCCAGCAAAATGAATGAATAAACAATTCTGATTGGCTGTTTGATGTGACTTGGCCTGCCATGATGGGTGAGTTTGCTTTTGCATAAAGGTTAACTTTTTGTAAGATAGGGTATGGCTCAACTCTAGCCAAGTACAAAGCATGGCTTGGCACAGCAAAAGGTGAGGGAGAGGCTAGCCCAAAGTCAGCTTCCAATGCTGCAAGTTGTAGGAAGTGAATCATGAGTTTTTGCAACTTGACTAGCTTATGTTTCACATGTGATCTTTTGTCCAACCAAGCATGAAACCATGAGCAAACCTAGTCCAATTCTGATTTTTGTGACTTAGAGGATGTTCACATGCTGGTTCGTCATGAATTTGAGGCAGCAATCATGCATTGATTCAAGACTTAGCAAAATTTCCACTTGGTGCATAACTTGAAAAACAATGATTTTTGGCAACTTTGCATGGCCATAACTTTTGATCCATGAAGAGTTAGATCATGTTCTTGTACTTTTTGAAAAGGGAAAGATGAGATCTACAACTTTCATGACCAAAGTTTTTCCATTTGAAGCCTTTTTGGATCATGAATCAAGGCTTGAAAATTGACCTAAAATGGTGCATTCTTGAAAAGTCAACAAAACCCAAAAAGTCAACTTTTGCAAAAACCCTAAATTCTTGATTTCCATGAACTTCAAACTTCTTCCATGATCAAATAAAGATCATATACACTCAAAATGATGAAGATCACCCATTGGTTGGGTCATTGGGGGCCTCAGATGCCCTGATTTTACACTGACTTGTCTGAAAAGTCAACTCTTGATCAGATGACTTCCCCATGGAATTTCTTCATGAAAATTGATATGCATACTCCCTATACCATATAGAGACCAATGGAAACAAGAATGACCAAAAAATTTGGAGTTATGGCCTCTGAAACCAAAACCCTAATTTTCAGTCAACTGTGTAGTTCATCCTGGCTCTGCATCCACTCAAACCCTAGTTCTTGTGATTCCTCTGCATTTTTGACTTTGAGGAGATGTATTATGATGATTGGGCACACATGGATCCCTTTGAATTGAATGGTGGCCTTTGGAATGGCTCAAGATGCCTTGAGGTTGCTTAGATCACAAACCCTAGGTGCAGATGCCTTAGAAACTATCCAGTGAATCAAAAATGTACTATGAGATGATATGATGGTGTATATGCATATGAGATGATCACAAGCCATGTGTGAATGGGTGAGGGCAAATTTGGGGTGTTTACAGCTGCCCCTATTCAAACATGAGTTAGCTGTGCCGGATGTAAGCAACGGCTTAACAAGCAAACAAGATAACTTGTGGTTGAATACCAAAGACAGTCCAAAATTTGCACTCACAGAAAGAAGAAGAAAAGGGATATAGATTGTAAAAGGAAAATAAAGTATATTGTAAAGTGTAAGCGACGGAGGACGACCGTCGAGCAGAGAACGACTGCTGGGTAAGGTGGTATGTGAAGCAAAGCGATGACGGGGACGGCTGACATGCTGGTAAAGTGTATAAAGCAATGACGGGGACGGCCGACATGCTGGGGATAAAAGGTAAAGCTAAGACGGGGACGGCCGACTAGCTGGGAAAATAAAATATCGTGATGGGGACGGCCATCAAGATAGAGCTGCAAAATTCTGAGGATTAATGAAACATGACGGGGACGGCCATCAAGTTCATAACGGTAAAGTAACCAACGATGGGGACGGCCATCGGGCTAAAAAAAGAAAAGGGACCACGACGGGGACGGCCATCGGGTTAAAGAATGAATGAAATAAACAGATGATGGGGTACGGCCATCAAAGGTGAAGGACGATCACCTAGCAGGGGACGGCTGCTCTGTTGGGCATAAAAGAAATATGATGGGGACGGCCATCAAAGGTGGAGGACGACCACCTGGCAGGGTACGGCTGCCGAAAATATCAACGATGGGGACGGCCATCGGATAGAAAAGGTCAACGATGGGGACGGCCATCGGACGAGCATGATGGAGGACGACCATCAAGAAGTGGAGGACGACCACTCAGCAGGGTACGGCTGCTCTCGAGGTTCATCATAACACAGGACGAGTGTTAGATAACTAAAATCAACAATGGGGACGGCCATTGGATAAAGTGATGAAGGACGATCATCAAAAGGTGGAGGACGACCACCTAGCAGGGGACGGCTGCTAAAATCAACGATGGGGACGGCCATCGGATGAGCATGATGGAGGACGACCATCAAGAAGTGGAGGACGACCACTCAGCAGGGTACGGCTGCTCTCAAAGGTATCATAACACAGGACGAGTGTTAGATAAAAGAAAATTTGTTGGCAATCTACTGGGGAGAGTAAACACGGACGAGCGTTTACATCCAAGAAACAAAAGGTATAAGTGTTTAGTATTGTGTATAGATTAAAGATGCGGACGAGCATCCTTAAGACTATGATACGGACGAGTATCATGTAGAAACAAACTGACACGTGCTCAGAGCTGACGATACGGACGAGTATCAACTGGTTAACAAGGAACACGGACGAGTGTTGTATCTGAAAGTATCCTTCTGGGGAATAGTAGACACAGACGAGCATCTATATTCACGAAGACATAAGTGTTTGACACGGTGTATGGATTAAAGATGCGGACGAGCATCCTTAAGACTATGATACGGACGAGTATCATGTAGAAACAAACATTAGACGCAATGTTCTGAGATGATAGTACGGACGAGTACCAACTGGTTAACAAAGAACAAGGACTACTGTCGAATCTGCGGGGATATACATGGTGTATGTAAGATACGGACGAGTATCTGAGTAGGTGTACCAATGAGTAGTGAGTATATAATGTATAGGTGAGTGTTTATCTGCTGGGGATATGACACGGACGGGTGTCAGGAAAGTGTATATACAAGTATAGGCGAACATGCTGGGGATATGACACGGACGGGCGTCAAGAAAGTGTATAGGTATATGTAAGTGCAAAGAGGGTGTCTTTGGCTTTCTGCTGGTGATTTGACACGGACGGGTGTCAGAAAGTATCTGTAATACTGGTGATCTTGGTTTGTAAAGTGTATTCAGGCAACCTGCTGGGAAATGATGGTACGGACGGGTATCAAAAAGGAGATATGCACTGGTGTTTGTGATATGGGGCAACTGCTTTTGCTGGGACTCTGATGGGGATGTATTCTGTATGCCGACAGATTGTCAATATTTACAAGTGTTCAAACAACATGACTTATGATTATGCTATGCATTTGATTTTTTGCCGTAATGCTCCGTATTAGACGGAATGCTACGCTCTGGGGGTGAATATGATGCGAATGCTATGATTATGCAAAGAGGCACCGATCCGGGATTCGGATCCCGTTGCTGCAAAGATCTCTGGTCGATCTGCTGAGGTGAACATCCTAGCTGGGGATGAGATCATTGATAGATCTGTAGTTGTATCTGCTTGGGGATATATGTCATCGATTGACATATTCTCATAATACGGGACCCAGCTGGGGTTGGTAGAAGCTTTCTCTCTCTCTGTTGTGACTTCTTCGTGCGCTGCTCTTCTGAATAGAGGCCTGAAGCTCTGTGGGGAGATGATTCCCTGATTTCTGTATTCTGTTGAGGAATAATGGCTACTCGGCTGGGGAGTTGTGAGAGGCAACTCAGCTGGGGAGAGCAACTCAGCTGGGGATAGAACATTTCAGATGCTGTATGTTGATTTGGCAACTTTGCTGGGGAAGTGGGCACCTCCCAGTGCCAGGTGAGTTGATAATGATTTGCCAGTTGCTGAGACGTAACTTGTATGCCCCAAGTTGTGTTTTGGATACCTGCAATCCTGCAAAGATAAAGAAACGCACAAGTGGTCCCGAGGTATCTTTTACTGAGATTCCGTCATAGGAAATAAGTACTTTCGAGAGTAAGTATATTCCCTGTAAGCATGTGTTTTATTTTTAGAGAGAGGCATCTGTACTTATGCAATTGTGTTTTTAGAGACATCAGACAACTCTTTGCAAAACATAAATGTAAAAAACGAGACATGACTGAAAATCTGATTATATTAATTCGTGTGCCCTGAATTGGCAAGATACAGTCAGAGAAACATATCTCCTGAAATGAGGAGATTGTTACAAATTGAGAAATAAAGTGCTGGCGGTGCTGGCGATGCTTTCAAGGAGCTTCCTCTTCTGCTATGACTCGTATGACAATGACGTTCTTCTCGTCTTGCTTTCTGGAGAGAGTTGATTCTGATTGCAGCTTGATCCCTTGGAGCTTACCAAGTTGTAGGCGATACAGACGAATTCAGAATGCAGTTGTTCGCTTATTCCCTTATTTTGCATGGATCGCCCTTTCGGGTTTTCAATCCATCGGGATACCCATTTTTGCCTGAGCTGTCCAATGCGGCTTTTCAACTCAGCGGGTGTACATTTTTTTGCTTATTTCCCTTATTTTTGCCCGAGTCTTTTATTCTGTTTTTGACTCGCCGGGATGCCCTATTTTTGCCTGGACTTACATTCTGTTTTTATGTCCAGCGGGTCATTTTATGCGAAGTATTTTTTAACTGCATCTGAATTCACAGGGGATGGGAAATCTTCACCATCCATGGTGCTGAGCATCAGTGCTCCACCAGAGAAAACTTTCTTGACGACGAATGGTCCTTCATAATTCGGAGTCCATTTGCCCCTGTGGTCTGTATGAGGAGGGAGGATTCTTTTTAGCACAAGATCTCCCACTTGGTATTCTCGATGCCTGACTTTCTGATCGAAGGCTCTCTTCATTCTCTTCTGATATAACTGCCCATGACAGATTGCAGCCAATCTCTTCTCTTCGATCAGACTCAGTTGTTCGTATCGGGCCCGAACCCATTCTGCTTCACTCAGTTTAACATCCATTAATACCCGTAAGGAGGGTAATTCAACTTCAACAGGTAGGACTGCTTCCATACCATACACAAGCTGATACGGTGTTGCCCCAGTGGATGTTCTGATTGATGTGCGGTACCCATGCAAGGCAAATGGTAGCATTTCATGCCAGTCCTTGTATGTGATTACCATCTTCTGCACAATCTTCTTGATATTCTTATTTGCCGCCTCGACAGCGCCGTTCATCTTTGGCCTGTAAGGAGAAGAATTGTGATGTTGGATCTTGAAGTCCCGGCACAGCTCTGTCATCATTTTGTTGTTGAGATTAGAACCATTGTCAGTAATGATTCGCTCGGGCACTCCATATCTACAGATGATATCTCTTTTCAGAAATCTGGCTACCACTTGCCTTGTGACATTTGCATACGAGGCTGCTTCAACCCACTTTGTAAAATAATCGATGGCGACCAGGATGAATCTGTGGCCGTTCGAAGCAGTTGGCTCAATTTTGCCAATCATGTCAATGCCCCACATGGCAAAGGGCCATGGTGAAGACATGATGTTCAGGGGATTTGGAGGTACATGCACTTTATCTGCATAGATCTGGCATTTGTGACATTTCCTGGCATAGGCACAACAGTCTGCGTCCATTGTGATCCAGTAATAGCCTGATCTTAACAACTTTTTAGCCATGGCATGCCCTCCAGCATGGGTACCAAAAGAGCCTTCATGCACTTCATGCATCAGTAGATCTGCTTCCGTCCTGTCAACACATCTGAGGAGTACCATATCAAAGTTCCTTTTGTATAAAGATCCATCAGTGTTCAGAAAGAAACTCCCCGCAAGCCTTCTTAAAGTCTTCTTATCATTGGAAGATGCCCCAGGTGGGTACGTTTGATCCTCCAAGAAGCACTTGATGTCATGGAACCAAGGCTTATCATCTTTAGCAATATCTGCTGCAAATACATATGCTGGTCTATCAAGTCTCGATACTGAAATCTGAGGTACAAAGTTAGCAGCTTGAACTTTGATCATGGATGAAATGGTAGCAAGAGCATCCGCAAACTGATTCTCGTCCCGAGGGATATACTCAAGCTTGACTGTTGTGAAGAAAGTCAATAACCTTCTTGTATAATCCCTGTAAGGTATCAGATGATCTTGGTGGGTGTACCATTTTCCGTTGGTCTGATTGACTACCAAAGCTGAATCTCCGAATACGGTCAATGTCTTGATCCTGAGGTCAATGGCTTCCTCAAGACCCATAATGCAAGCTTCGTATTCAGCTTCGTTGTTAGTGCAGTTGAAAGCGAGTTTTGCCGAGAAAGGCATGTGAACCCCTTTAGGTGTAATGAGTACTGCACCAACACCACGGCCATTCATGTTGACAGCCCCATCAAACATCATAGTCCATTCTTCTTCTGGGTCAGGCCCTTCAGTGTGAATAGGCTCTTCATGATCTTTTGCTTTAATGAACATGATGTCTTCATCGGGGAAGTCGAACCTCATAGGCTGGTAGTCATCAATGGGTTGCTCAGCAAGATATTCAGATAGTACACTGCCCTTGATGGCTTTCTGAGATGTGTACTATATGTCGTATTCTGTGAGAATCATCTGCCATCTTGCAACCCGTCCAGTAAGAGCTGGCTTCTCGAAAATGTACTTAACTGGATCCATTTTTGAGATCAATAGAGTAGTATGGGTCAACATGTACTGTCTCAGTCGGCGAGCAGCCCACGCTAAAGCACAGCAAGTTTTCTCGAGCAGTGAATAACGCTGTTCACAGTCGGTAAACTTTTTGCTTAGGTAGTATATCGCATACTCTTTTCGACCAGACTCGTCATGCTGACCTAGTACACACCCCATCGATTCTTCTAATACTGTCAAGTACATAATCAGAGGTCTTCCTTCAACTGGAGGCATAAGGATTGGAGGCTCTTGCAAATACTCCTTGATCTTGTCAAAAGCTTTCTGGCAGTCTTCGTTCCACCTGACCGTTTGCTCCTTTCTTAACAGCTTGAATAAGGGTTCACAAGTTGCTGTAAGGTGAGATATGAACCGCGAAATGTAGTTCAATCGACCTAAGAACCCTCGAACTTCTTTCTCAGTTTTCGGTGCAGGCATTTCTTGAATAGCTTTGACTTTATCAGGGTCAACTTCAATCCCTTTCTCACTTACAATAAAGCCCAGCAGCTTACCGGATCGCACCCCGAATGTGCATTTGTTGGGGTTCAACTTTAGTTGGTATTTCCTCAGACGCTTGAATAACTTGAGCAGATTCACCAGGTGATCTTCCTCTGTAAGGGACTTGGCGATCATATCATCCACATAACACTCGATTTCCCTGTGGATCATATCGTGGAATAATGTCACCATAGCCCGTTGATATGTTGCGCCAGCATTCTTCAGTCCGAATGGCATCACTTTGTAACAGAACGTGCCCCAAGGCGTGATGAATGTTGTCTTCTCCATGTCTTCAGGTGACATCTTGATCTGATTATATCCTGAAAATCCATCCATGAAGGAGAATACCGAGAACTGAGCCGTGTTATCCACCAATACATCAATGTGAGGTAATGGGAAGTCATCTTTCGGGCTGGCTCTGTTCAGATCCCGGTAATCAACACACATTCTTACTTTGCCGTCCTTCTTAGGCACAGGTACTATGTTAGCAACCCACGGAGGATAGCTAGTCACAGCAAGGAACCCGGCGTCCCATTGCTTTTGTACCTCTTCCTTGATTTTCATAGCCATGTCTGGGCGAGTTCGGCGCAACTTCTGTTTGACTGGTGGGCATTCTTCCCTCAAGGGCAGCTTATGCACAACAATATCGGTATCCAACCCTGGCATATCTTGGTAGGACCAAGCAAACACATCAACATACTCTTGAAGCAGATCTATCAGTTGCTTCTTCACTGAGTCTTGCAGGCAGGCCCCGATCTTGACTTCTTTCACATTTTCCTCTGTACCAAGATTAATCACTTCAACCTCCTCCTGATGAGGGGTAATAACCTTTTCCTCTTGTCTTAACAACCTGGCTAGCTCTTCAGGAAGCTCGTATTCTTCTTCAACCCCTTCGTCAGCTTGATTGATCGGATTGTCAAAGTCATACGATGTCATAGCCGTGCTGTTGTCGGTGCGGTCAGGATGGCACTCTCTGCAAGGGTTTAATTGGTTCATTTTAGTGATTGATTTTAATCTTGCTTTAGAAAAAAGTGAAATGAAGTTATCATTTTGAAAACACCGCCATTTATTTTTGTACAAAAAGAAAAAAAAAAACAGTGAGCAGAAAAGAGAAAGACTCGTTTGCAAAAAGATTGTCTGATATTTCATTAATTTTAATCTTGTTTGCACAAAAGTACAGATGGCCCTGATTACAAAATGAGTCTTGTCATCTTGGGCAAGATGCAAGACTTTGATGCATGCTATAAAAGATACAGGAAATAATAATTACTCTGCTCGAGTAACACTTATAATTCCCTGGGAAGACCAGTTCGAGACACTGCTCCCCGGGACCTTTGGACGAATCCAATTCTCCAGGTTGCGTTCCTCTTCCAGCTCGTCTTCCAGACAGTTGATAGCATCGGGGGTTAGCATTCCCCCACTGACAAATCCTGGCTCTGCAGCAGCCTTTGCATGACGTTGAGTTGGTTTGTAACCCAACCCAAATTTGTCCTTCTTCTCCTCCACAGCTAAGACCTTGCCCCAGCCTAGGGCAGTTCCTTCTTCAACAACCTTCCGGGCTTGTTGATATGACGACATGGAGATTCCTGAAACAGCAGATGCTTCATTGACATTCAAGGCTTCAAAACCTTGGCTCATCGTTTCATGGATTTCTCCATCCATCTCAATGTACTTGTAGGTAGCCAGGTGGCTAACAAAGATGTCCTCTTCTCCACAGATTGTGACAACTTGACCCTCCCACTCAAATTTTAACTTTTGGTGAAGGGTAGACGTTATTGCGCCGGCGGCGTGAATCCAGGGTCTACCCAACAAACAGCTGTAGGCGGGCTGAATGTCCATCACGTAAAAGATAGTTTTAAAGGTCTGCGGGCCAATTGTCACGGGCAGCTCAATCTCTCCCAGAACCGATCTCTTCGAGCCATCAAAAGCTCTAACCACCAGGTTGCTGGGTCTCAATGCCAGTCCATCATATTCAAGCTTCACCAGAGCCTTCTTTGGTAAGACATTCAGGGAAGAACCTGTGTCCACCAGCACATGGGAAAGGACAGCTCCTTTGCATTCCATGGTTATGTGCAAGGCTTTGTTGTGGTTACGACCATCCACTGTCAAATCAGAATTGGTAAACCCTAGCCCGTTGCTAGCAGTAACATTCCCAACCACCGTTTCCAACTGGTTGACAGTAATCTCCTCTGGCACGTAAGCTGCGTGCAGGACTTTCAGTAGTGCATTCCGATGGGCTTCGGAGCACATGAGCAGTGAGAGGATGGAGATTTTGGATGGCGTCTGGTGAAGCTGATCCACAATTTTGTAGTCACTCTTCTTGATGATCCGCATAAACTCATCAACTTCCTGATCAAATGGAGTCTTCAGGGCTTCTTTGGCAGCTGGATCTTCCTGCACCGGTCCTTTACCCTTTGCCTTGGCGGCAGCTTCTGCTTCGGCAGTGGGTCTTTGGACTTGTGAAGCGAAGAGACGTCCGCTTCGAGTGAAGCCTCCGCCTCCCCCCACATTATCAACTTGTGGTGCAGGTGATGATGTTTCCAGAGTGATTCTTTTCCCTTCACAGTACAAGTCAGAGCCATAGTGCCAAGGGATGGCCCTATTGCTTTCATATGGTACAGGTCCAGGCACCGTGACAGTGACTGGACTGATTGCTGCTGCTGAAGGGATTGTTATTGTTTGTGGATCATAAAAGATTGTGACTGGTGCTCTAGCGGGAGCAGCACCTTCTGAATGGTAGGCGGAGTTATTTTCTGGATCGTAGAATATGGTAACAGTGGAGACATCTTCGTGATTGTTTGCTGGTGTTGTAGAAGGTACCGTTGGAAGAACTGTTGTTGTTGTTGATGAGGAGTCGAAGTGGACTGAAGCTGAAGTTGTAGCAGGAGAAACTGTTGAAAACTGATCATTTGGTAGAACAGATGAAGTACTTGCTGATGTTGCTGATGAATTGTTGGGAACAATTGTTGCTGTATTTGTAGGAGGATCTGAAACCATTGCTGATGAAGTCGTCGGGTTTGCCGGGAATGATGTAGTGATCTGCAGTAAGCCACTCTGAATAAGGCTGTCAATGCCATTCCTCAAGTCTTCACACCCATTCCAAGAAATATTGCAGTATGGGCACCCTAGTTCACACCCCGGAAATATATTGTTTTCACGGAGTTGAGCTTTGATTTCCACCAATGGTGTCCTGATCTGATCCACACTGGTTATGAAATAAGACGGTGTGTCTTCTTCAATTGCGTTAATTCGAGGACCACCATGGTTTGGCATTGGGTTTTTGTTGACATTGGGCGGGGGTGCAAAATTCAGAGCCTTGGAGTCTACCAAGTCTTGTACCTTCATATGCAGAGCCCTGCATTTTTCTGTACTGTGACCAGGTGCGTTCGAATGAAAAGCACACCTAGCGTTGGAGTCATAGTTTCTTGGTAGACTGTTGGGGTCCGGAGGTGCCAACGTTCTTAGCTCAACCAGGTTGAGCTTCAGAAGTTGTGGCAGCAAGGCAGCATACGGCATGGGGATCGGGTCGATCACTCGGTTAGCTTGAGATGGCCTTTGTTGGAATGGCCTCTGTTGATTGTTGTTGGTGTTGTTGTTGTTGTAGTTGTTTCTTGGAGGATATTGATTCTGATGATACTGAGGTTGTTGTTGGAAGTTTTGTTGAGGAGGTTGATAGACTGGCTGTGGATGAGCTGGAGCAGGGATAGTGACTGCTGCTATGGACCTTTGAACATATTGGGGCCTACCCCTGTTGGTATGAATGGCATTGGTCTCGCCAGCTCTTCTAGGGCCTGCAAAAGGCTTTCTTGTACTGCTGGACGAACTGGCGCCATTATCGGAAATTTTGCCCATTTTTAACAGGCTTTCAATTCTCTCCCCAGCTATAACAACATCTGCGAAGCTAGTGGACGAGAAAGCAGCCAACCTGTCAATATAGGTTCCCTGAAGGGTATTCATGAACATATCAGCCATCTCTCTTTCAGACATAGGTGGCTGGACAGCAGCAGCAAGCTGTCTCCATCTTTGAGCATATTCTCTGAAGCTCTCCCTTGATGATTGTGACATCCCCATTAGGAGGGTCCTATTGGGTGCCATATCCAGATTATACTGATACTGTCTGATGAAGGCCTCTGCCAGGTCCTTCCAGCATCTTACAGTTGCTCTTGTCAGATGGGAATACCATTCCCTTGATGCTCCAGTCAAGCTATCTTCGAAGTAGAACATCCACAATTTCTCGTCCATGGTGTAAGCTTTTAATCTTCCGAGAAAAGATTGCAGATGGGTTCGAGGACAAGAAGTCCCATTATACTTTTCAAAACATGGAGGCTTGAACTTGTGAGGGATCCTGACCCCCTCTACTAAACCCATGTCCATGACATCGAACCCCAAAGAATTTTGGGATTCCAAAGACCTCAACTTCTCAGCCAACTCATCCAATCTCCTATCATAGGTTTCCTCTCCAGCACCCATGACTGTAAACTGATCCTCCTGAGGATCCTCTTGAAGCACTCTGGCTGCAGTAGCTGTTCCTTGAACGTTTGCAGGAATATGAATCTCAGGATGTAGGTGTGGACCAAACACAGGGGGGTTGACATGTGGTTGCACCCTTTCATTATTACTGGTGCCAGCAGTTCCCACATGGGGGTCATCTTGAGTTCTCCCTTCTACCAGAACTCTAAGCCTCTCCTGGCTTTGAGCTAAATTATTCATCACTTCCATGAACTGAGTTATTTGGGTTCTCATCTCTACCCTTTCATTAGCCATCTGGGTTCTGGCCTCATTGAGGTCTTGCTGCAACTGGTCCATCTGGATGCCCGGAAGGTTGTTTCTTGTAGGGTACCTGTGTGGCCTGTTGAGAGGGAATAGCCTGCGGCGAGCAATAATTCCTGAATGTCACAACAGAGGTTAGAAACAATAAAACAAAACCTACAAAACAAACAAAAGGGTTAGTATGCAATGCAGTATGCTTATTTGCTATCAAGGTATCCGGCTTGGTCTTCAGTTTTGACCCGTCCAGACCCTTGAAGATGATGCTGTTGAAGTTGCTTTTGAAGTGAACCCAGATGGAAACAAACACAAATATATTACAAAGGTAAAATAATACAAATTGTTCATTTTTTACAACACTAGCCCTCTAAGGGGTCAAAAATACATCACCAAAAAAGCAAAAGTACATGGAAAAGGAACAACAACAAGCAAATAATCAGACTCCAAGGCCAAACTCATCCTCGCGAACTTCCTTAAGAAGTGCTTCGGTCACAGGATCAGCCGGATGCTCCGTAAGATTCCTGATGAGAAGGTTTCTTGTTGCAACAGCTGTAGTCAACTTCTTGTTCTGGCTTTGGTCTTTGGATTTCTTCACTCCAGCTTTGATTTTTAACTCTGAAATTTCCTCCTGGGCTGCTGCCAGGGCTTTTTCCATCTGCTCCATCTTATCTTGAACTCTCTTGTCTTCTAGAGTACGGGCTTCAGTGATCCGGACCCACCTGGCCTGACTCTCTTTCAAGTACAAGTCTGTCCTCGCTCTTTGGAACTGGGCTTCTTTACAAGCATTTTTCAGAATCTGCTCACCAGCTTTAGACTTGTTGATATAGTCTCCAGACTTCTCAATCTTAGTCAAGTGTTCCACTCTCAGCTTCTCCAATCTTTCAATCTCCCTTACACCTTCACTCCTCTCCCTGAGGGTCTTCTGCAGGGCTTGGGATAGCTTCTCATTTCTTTCTTTTAAGCCTTCAAACTCTTCCAAACTGACAGTAGCAGGGGGTGGTGCTGATGATGACTCGGGCATGTCTTTGATGGTGAAGGGCAATCCTGAGATTTGGGCCCTAGCATAGGACCACTCATGATATTGGGCTGATGCCACATTATTACACTTCCCCAGAATGGTGATTCCCTTGGTCTGAACATGATCCCAGGCCCAGGCAGCCTGCCTAACAACAGTCAAACTGATCTTGTTCTCACAGTAGAGGGTCTCAACCAGGTCTTGTTCCCTAGGGGCATGAACCAGTGCATAGCCTAATTGCCTCTTGAACAGCAGGGGGTTGTAGTTGATACTTCCCTTAACTCCTACCAAAGGTACATTGGGAAAGTGCCCACAGCTTGTGATCATATCTCTGCCCTTGGTGCCTTGGGTGCACCATCTGATGTCTGCTGCAGTGAGAGTAGTGAGCCTCTTAGCCCAGTTGCCTTGCTGATGAGGGTTCAGGAATGCATCTGTCCTGGGTAGATGCTTGAGAAGCCAAGCATGGAATAGTGGAGCACAACACCTCACTAGCTTACCCCTCTGTTTCTCATTCCTCTGATGTACTGAGTAATAGAGGTCACCCAACAAGGTTGGCACTGGGTTCTTCAGGATGAACAGGTGGATGGCATTCTTGCTGATGAATCTGGGCTCATCTGCAAACAACACAATTCCATATACACTCAAGGCCAACAATGCACAAACAGCTTTCCAATCCCCCAGGGAGGCCTTCAAACTAGCTTGAGAAATCAGGAAGTCCAGATGAAAACCAGGGATCCCAGCTTTAGAGGTCATATGCTGCTCAATCAAAGCAGGTTCCAGGTGCAAAGCTCTTGCTATCTCTCCATTGCTGGGAAAGACCATTTCAGGGTTAAAAGGAATTTCTCTCTTGATAGGCAAACCAACCAAAGATGCATATTCTTCTAAGAGAGGTCCCAACTGAAAGTCTTTAAAGGTGAAACACCTCAATGGGGGGTCATAGAACTGAATGCAGGTATGGATTAGGCTTCTCTGAGATGGGTCCATATCCATAACCAAGTCAAGTATATCCCCATAATGCTCCCTGAACAGAGGTATGTGATCTGGGGTCATCAGGGTTTGGACCCTCCTGATGTCTGACAGGTCTGGTTGGAAGAAATGATAGGTGATATTGCTTTTCTTTGGAGCCATGATGCTGAAGACTGGGTAGAGTGCTGATGACAATGCTGAAGTAGAAAAAACCACTGACTGGCGGGTGCTGAAGCAGACAGCTAAACTGAAGCAGATGCTGGTGAAGATGGGTCAAAGCTGCAGATGGGGTCAAAACCAAAGCCTGATGAAAATGGATACCCTGAAAAACAAATAAGCACATGTTAATTATGATGCAATGAGGATGTATGCAAATGATATGCAAAGGGTTTGTGACTGAGCTGGATCTGATTAACAGCCTTGGTATAGATCCATGTGTGTTCAAGAATTCCAGATGGAGGTCTAAAAATCCAGTAACCAAGGTGGGGGACTCAAATAAAGAGCCACATGTCCAGGGTTTTAGAATCACAAGAACTATCCAACATGGAGCATTCTTAACAAAGTCAAAGTAACAGGGTATTCTGAGGTCAAGGTACCTGCAAACCTGTAAACAGCCCAACCCCCTCACAGGTAGTGATCTAGAACAAGGATCCTCAGACTTGGATCAGTTATGAGAAGTGTAAACACTTCTAACCCGGAGGTACAGTGTTTACAATAACCATAACAATTCCTCCTCTAATTTACCTCAATTTCTGAAGGTCAATACTAAAAGGTCATCCAGACTTAGCAGGCTTCCCAGATCCCCCTAGCACTACAGGAAATCCGTAGCACAGAGTTCTCAAGAAGAAACCCATATCTGAACCGTGTTTCATATTCCCGCACCAGACCGAAATGGAATGGGAAAGAATATGATTCACTCTAGCCTAGGTGTCACTCAGGTCCCAGGTATAGGACCTTGGCTCTCAGTGAAATACCCACCCACCAAAAAAAAACAAGGAAACCAGATCCAGCCAGCAACAGTGACAGTATGATATATACAAATGCAATAAAGAAAGCGGTAAATAAAGCTGTACGGAAAGCAATAAATAAAGCAAATATACACATACAAATAGCACATAACACCCCCAATAAACACAAATCAACCAAGCGCTAGGAGGAACCCACAAAAAGAACCAGAAGCCCTGGTTGCAGTATAAGGTTCCCCAGCAGAGTCGCCAAGCTGTCGCTCCCGAAGATTTGCATCCAGGTACAAGCGCGAACGGTCGGCGAAGGGAACAGTGAGAACACACAGCCGTGAACTCACTGGAGATGAATAGAGTCGCCAGCTAGGCATTTTTATCCCGGAGGAAAGGCAATGCTGCATAAGCCTAGAAAAAGATGGATAAGACGGTTTGCGAACCAGAGAGACTGAGAAAGGGGGTTGGTTACAACCTGGGAAGGTATTAGCACCCAGATTGTCCGCCGTACTCGACGGGATCCACGCTTAAAAGATTTGTGTTTTAAAGGGGTAGTGTCAGTGCAATTTGTGTATAAAGAGCTGAAAGCAATATGTACAGGTGTCAGTGTAAAGTGTATAAGTGATGTGAAGTATGAAAGTGTCAGTGTGAGATCAGGAATGAAATGAATTGCTCATGATAATGAGGCTAAAAGAAAGAAGCTGGAAGAGGGGGAATGTACAGAGACTTTTGTTCGATAACTGTTGAGTTATGCCTACGTATCCTCTCGTGCAATGAGGAAGTCAGAACACCGTAGTTCGACCCAAAGAGACTGAAAGGATTGACTGGTGAACTGCTAGCAGTCTATGCTCAAGTGTATGATCTGTCTGGCACAGATGCAAACTGTCTTACATTAGACGGAAGAAGCAAGTTCTCGGTTGTGAGTGAAGGTGATGAGAAAAGAATCCCGAAGGAGACGATTATTGTTTGTTCTTGTGTTTTCAGTCTTTTATTTCTTTTTGGAGTTTGTCATAAGATAATGAGCTTAAACCTAAATCGATGGATTTGGTAAACTCATCACATCTTCCCTCTGATTAGGGGTAATGAGACTACCTTAAGTGTGAAGTCAGATTCTCACACTTAATCACCTTTGGTGTAGGATTAAGATCATTAACCTACTTGTGATTAATTAGATGTTTTTGTGATTTTTGTTTAGTGTTAAGTAATGAGGTTAAGCCATAATCAGGGATTTAACAGGCTCATTACACTATCCTAAAAGAAGGATAATAGATGAGGGTGTTTAAGCTGAGGAAGGATCCTCAGCTTAATCCATGATTAGGGATTAAACCCATGACAGAACAAACCTTTGATTAAGTGGATTTTATTAATGATATGATGATGAAGTATTTTTTATGATTTGTAAGACAACTTGAGGGGGACTTGTCCATTAACTTTAGGGTTAGTCCTTCTTAACCAATTAAGGAAGAATTAGAACCCTAATGCAAGGCCCAAGTTACAAGTGTAATGTCTTGATGATTATTAGATGAATTGATTAAGAGAGTTCAACACCTTAAGGGTCCAAGACTTAGGATTAAAGTTATACACTCCACCCTAAAAGAAGGATGCAGGCATGATCTTAATCACAAAGTCTTAAAGCCTTTAGGGTTTAGTCCCTGATTATGAGGTGAGAAGAGAAGACTCAAAAGAGACACAAAGGTAAAACTATGGGGGAACTAATCAAAACCCTAATTCATTATCATGCTTGGTTGGTCCTAATGTTTGTGAGGTTTTCAAGAACAATCTTCAGATGAACCACCAGGAAGCAGATGAACAAGATCAAGAGAAGCAAAGTGACTTGCTTCATTCAAGAAGTCAAGTCACTTGAAGAAAGAAAGTGGGAGAAGCAAGAATGAGCAAGCTCAAACTCAAACACAAGTATAAATGCAGCATGGTATGCAAGAGAGATGAAAAGAGAAGGTATGAGAAGTGAAGGCAAATTCACTTCCCAAGTTACTTACCACCTGAAATGTTAGAAACAAATGCAATGTAATGCTAGATGAAATGAAATGACATGATGCTAAGCCAAACCAGAAGCATGTACATGATGATTATGATGTTATGAAGTGCTGCAAACATGAGGCAAGGCAATGGAGATATTCATACAAGATTATGAATGCATATGATGCAAGCTAAGGAGCATGAACAAGCATGAAATGTTATGAATCATACAAGACAAATGGCATGGCAAATATGCAATGTAATGGTCAATGATGCTTCATACATGTCTTAAGATGTCAAGTGAATCACAAGAATGCACAATATGCAATGACAAGTCATGTTATGCAAGGAAATGCAAGAGGGATGCAAGAGAAGGCCCAAATTAGGGTTCATGGATCAAGCATCACACACAAACCAAAAACAGAAGCAAACCCTAATATGAAAAATGGAAAATGGCACTCAAAGAAACCCTAGACCTATGACAAACCACTGCCCAAAGGGGAGCTCTCAACTCTCAACCAAACTCAAGTTATGAATTTTGCAAGTTATTAGGGTTTTTTAGGGTTTGTAACAAAACAAATGCCAATCAATTAGAAAATGTAAGATCAAATCTTGGCCTTTTTATCTTTGAAAGCTCATGCTAAATGGAAAACAATGCAAGAAGAATCAATGTCTCAACCTTCACCAATAGGCAGAAATGAATTTTCAAACTTGTGATCAAAATAATGCATAAAATATGATTTAATTCCATGAAAAATTCTTAAAATACATCAAGATCAAAAAAGAAATTTGGTTTGAAGGTTGGACAATGTTTCTAAATGTCTTAGAACATTTCATGAATTTTTTTGTAATTTTTAAGTACTTAAAAGTATTTTTAATTAATTAATTCTCATTAATCAATTAAAAATAATCTTTTAAATATTTAAAAATACCTTTTTAATGATAAAAAATAAAATAAAAATGTTTTTGTGTCATAAAAATTAATGAAACCTTAAAGAAAAAGTTTCATAATTTTTATGATTTTTTAGCTATTTTAAATAAATTGTACAAGTTAATTGAAAATAAATGAATTAAAAATTGAATAAAAAGAGAAGTAATCAGATTGGACGCGTGAGATTGATTCTGGGGATAAATTCATTGACCACGCGCCACATCCAATGGTCCACGTTTGAACTGACTAAATTAAATAAATTAAGATTAATTAACCCTAACACGTGGATTAGGGTTAATCAAACACATCTGGGCCACTCAATCTGGAGGGAAGTCAACAAGTCAGCGCATATCCACGGCCAGCATTCAAACTGTCATTAATTATGGGATTAAACCCTAATTACATTCAGGTGGCCGGAGAAGACCTCCGGTCATCTTCTCCGGCCAGAGGGTCACCTGAAAATCTTCAAGATCTCTCAAAACGCATCATAAATGAAAACTAAGCTATGGGAAATGATCTCCAACACCTCACGAACTAAACCCCTAACCTAAAACAAATTTATCTAACCTAAACAGGCTGAATCGAAGAAAACAAATTCTAGGGTTCGTGAGCTTCAAACAGCAATTAAATCCTCAAAACACATCCATTTCAAAAACTAAAAGCATCAGCATGATCAGGAGAGTATAAGGAACAAGTTTGTAACTAAAAAAGAGATTTCTGGAAAAAATTATTTGGAGCTACCTGAGATTTGCAACCTCTGATTTAGGAACTTTCAGGCCCTTTCTTTAAGTGCAAGCTGCTCCTCTTGGCCCCCCAAAGATGTCTGGATGCTCAAATGGAGTTTAGATTTGCTGGATGATGAGTTTCGAAGAGAACTGCTTCAGTTCAGTCAACAATGGCAGTTGAGATTCTGGCACTTTCAGGCTATGAGAGATGGTTGTTTGTGATCTATGAAGTGTGTTGAGAAGTTTGGCAAAGTTTGTTTTGATGTTTGTGGGCTATGGTGAGAGTTGCAAGTGAAACTGCAAACTGAGGTGAGAGATGGCAGTGAGAGTTTCTGGTTGTTTCAAGCTCTGGTTCTTGATGCTTTGTGTTCTATGGATCAAGGTGAGATGAATGGAGGAAAAAGATTTTGTGTTTGCAGGCTGTGTAGAAGAATTCGATAGAACTTGCAAGTTGGGAGTTTTTTTGTGTAAGTTGTGAATGGTGTTGTTTCAGCCTTGGCCTCTATGTGATATGGCCAGCAAAATGAATGAATAAACAATTCTGATTGGCTGTTTGATGTGACTTGGCCTGCCATGATGGGTGAGTTTGCTTTTGCATAAAGGTTAACTTTTTGTAAGATAGGGTATGGCTCAACTCTAGCCAAGTACAAAGCATGGCTTGGCACAGCAAAAGGTGAGGGAGAGGCTAGCCCAAAGTCAGCTTCCAATGCTGCAAGTTGTAGGAAGTGAATCATGAGTTTTTGCAACTTGACTAGCTTATGTTTCACATGTGATCTTTTGTCCAACCAAGCATGAAACCATGAGCAAACCTAGTCCAATTCTGATTTTTGTGACTTAGAGGATGTTCACATGCTGGTTTGTCATGAATTTGAGGCAGCAATCATGCATTGATTCAAGACTTAGCAAAATTTCCACTTGGTGCATAACTTGAAAAACAATGATTTTTGGCAACTTTGCATGGCCATAACTTTTGATCCATGAAAAGTTAGATCATGTTCTTGTACTTTTTGAAAAGGGAAAGATGAGATCTACAACTTTCATGACCAAAGTTTTTCCATTTGAAGCCTTTTTGGATCATGAATCAAGGCTTGAAAATTGACCTAAAATGGTGCATTCTTGAAAAGTCAACAAAACCCAAAAAGTCAACTTTTGCAAAAACCCTAAATTCTTGATTTCCATGAACTTCAAACTTCTTCCATGATCAAATAAAGATCATATACACTCAAAATGATGAAGATCACCCATTGGTTGGGTCATTGGGGGCCTCAGATGCCCTGATTTTACACTGACTTGTCTGAAAAGTCAACTCTTGATCAGATGACTTCCCCATGGAATTTCTTCATGAAAATTGATATGCATACTCCCTATACCATATAGAGACCAATGGAAACAAGAATGACCAAAAAATTTGGAGTTATGGCCTCTGAAACCAAAACCCTAATTTTCAGTCAACTGTGTAGTTCATCCTGGCTCTGCATCCACTCAAACCCTAGTTCTTGTGATTCCTCTGCATTTTTGACTTTGAGGAGATGTATTATGATGATTGGGCACACATGGATCCCTTTGAATTGAATGGTGGCCTTTGGAATGGCTCAAGATGCCTTGAGGTTGCTTAGATCACAAACCCTAGGTGCAGATGCCTTAGAAACTATCCAGTGAATCAAAAATGTACTATTAGATGATATGATGGTGTATATGCATATGAGATGATCACAAGCCATGTGTGAATGGGTGAGGGCAAATTTGGGGTGTTTACAGTAACCAGATCAGGATAAGACTCTGTCCCCGGACACCTGTAATGAAAGTAAGGATGCATGCAAATTCCATGTTCGATTATTTTCGAGGGATCCATCTGCTTTGATTCCAGTTTGGATATAGGAACATATAATGACATGTTTCAAACACAGGATCTCTGGAAATAACCGAACATGTATGATGAAATGCCATGATGTTATGTATGCGACAGGCATGTGATCAAGGATGTGACTGTGTAGTGAATCAGGTAATCTAGTGTCTGTGCAAGGCCATAACATCATCACAAATATCTCTGATAAGGAGTTTGTGACTTCAAAATTCATAATTAACAGAACAAGATCATATCACAGAAGTGTGTTGGCATACAAGGGTGTGTTGAAGTTTAGGGTTCCTGTAAACCTGTAAACCCTTCCCAATCTCACGGGTGTGCTACTCGGGTCAACATCACGGACTCTCAAAGCCGAATAGCAATAATACGTTCACCATTTCAGAGAAATGGCTCATGACCAAATCAGGGAATCGGTTTGGCATTATGTACTACTCAGGGAGGCCTCAGTTGAGTCCGGAAAAACAAGCATCCCTCAGAAGTCTCCAGCTTCAAGCACTGAATCGAGAAACAATAGTAAATTCATTCCGAAGGGTACAATACTACCGTCATACGAACAGTTTTCCTTGACCGGGTTCCTATGAGAGAATCAGGCCATCCTATGCGAGTTCCCAATGGAGCATCGGATGCGAGTGGGTTTGCCAACAAATGTGGTCTGCCACTGTCATCACTGGAGAGGGGTGTTCCTATTAAGGTCCTCAATGATCGTTCCCCAGCTGCACATAACCATCAAGGTCGTACCCTGAAGTGAGGTAATCCCCACACATAATAGTTCCAAGACAGTTGCAATTTGGGTGTGGAACACATTGCCACTCATCATGGTGAGATACCATGGGAGTATAATGTCTGTCCACGCTAATCCTATAGTGAACTCAAGCCGGGTATTTGGCTTATCTCACAGTAACTCCCATCCCGCAGAAAAAATGAAAACCAGCACAGCCAGACAGTCCAGTATAATATGATGCATGGAAAATAAATACTGAAAGCGGTAAATAAATGCGGTAAAGTAGAGCTGTAAAGTAAAAACTGTAAATAAAAACAGTAAAGCTAAACTAAAGCACACAACAACAAACAGATAAACATCCAAAGAAACAAAACCCAACATGCGCTAGGATTGACTCTACAAGGGAAACCAGAGATTCTGGGTTCGATCCCCAGCAGAGTCGCCAGCTGTCGCTCCCGGGATTTTCATCCTAGTACAAACGCGAAAGTGGCGCGGAAAAGGTAGAGTCGCCATCCATGCATTTTTATCCTGAAAGAATTGGAAAGGTAATGCTGCACAAACTTGAGGAATCGGGAGTCGGTTACGAATTGGGAAGGTATTAGCACCCCAGACCGTCCGCCGTACCCGACGGGATCCACGCTTGCTTGTTTGTTTCAAAGGGTGAGAAAAAGAAGAAAGTTGCTGAACAAATGAACTACTAAGTGGAATGCGAATGAGAAAAGGAATTGGAAGAGAAAATGGAAAGAAATGGGGAAATGTAGGGAAAATAAAGATTGTGCTCGAACGGGTCCTACCCAACTGCCTACGTACCTCATCGGGAAAATGAGGATCAGAGTCGACGTAGTTCTCCTAACAAAGGCGGGAACTATTTGTTTGTGTTTTTTACAGCTGGAACTGCGTATGTCTATGCTCAGGTGTTGCAGGCTCGTCTGGTACGAGTACGTTTACCGTCTTGCATGCGAGACAAGTCGTGGCGAGTTCGTGTTGAGAGTGAACGAGATGAGAAAAGAAGTTCCCGCGGGAAAGTCGCTTATTATTTGTTTTTGTCTTTTATGAGAAGTGTTTTGAATTTGTTTGTGAACATTCCCATACTAAGACCTATCCATCGCGGTGAGTATTTATACCTCGCCCCAAAACAGAACGCGTATAAACACTCTGCAACAAAGTCTCGTGTCGTACAAGAACGTTCAACCTTTATTAGGTGTTTTATTATTTTTCTTTGTGAGGTGAGAAAGAATGACTCAAGTTGCAAAAGGCAAAAACTAAGGGGAACTAAGATCAACCCTAAGTTATTTATTATATACAAAAGGGAGATCCTAATAGTTAGTGAGGTTCTTTCTAATCCTAAAGAAGCAAAAGAAAAAGAAAGAAAGAAGAAGGATGCAACTTACTTCCTAAAGAAGATAAGTTGGTCCTAACAAAGGGGAAAGATCCTACCAAACACAACCATGGAAGGAAAAATGAATTAAAATGCATAAAGAAAATGCATAAAAAGAAAAGGATAAGGTGATGGAACTTACCTCAATCTTCCCCACTACAAAAAAAATGTTAATGTGCATTTTATTAAAATAATAAGGCAAACACACAACAATTAAATCCTTATGATTCTAGGACGCAATCTAAAATCTATCTTAATTCTAAAGGAACTACAAATGCTAAGACAAAAAAACAGCATCTACTACAGCCCTTATTATCCAAACAGCTATGACAATTATGCTTAACACACAGCAGCTTTTTACAGCCAGCATGCAACATGGAAAAGTAGGTGTAAAAAACTACAAACAACATGCACTACACATCAAACATCACACATTTTACAACACTTATATGCAAAAACAGCTATGAAATGCAAAATGCAGAATTGATTATTTTCATTTTTTAATGCACAAACTCAATGAATATGCACTAGTTCCATCATGAACATACATTTAAACATGGATCATCATATATAAATGCAAGAACATGAACATTTTTGAAGGATTATGCAAGAATGCATCACATGTGGATTATGCAACAAGTAATGCAAAATGTAACACAAGAAACATGGCATATGAACAGGATGATTATTGATTATGAACATGCAACATGATAACTTAACAAACATACTAAACTCAATGCAAAATTCAAAATTGATTTGATGTAAATTATATGATCAAGCATGCAACTAAATGCAACCAAATGCACATACATATGATTATGCCAAATGCAACATTCATCAACATAATGAAATGCAAAGTAATTTAATGCAACGCAAACATGTAAACACAGAATGCAACATGATTATTACATACCTAATGATGCATCAACATAGCAACACAATGCAAGAAATCAAGTCATACACAAATAAACACAACAATGCATAATACGCGACATGAACGGAATCGTGTCGAAACGACTCGAAATGGGGGAATGAGCTACTGGAAATGGACTCAAAAATTCCCTAAAATCACTACCTAAACATGTATGAACATTAAAGGCACTAGAAAGAAAGAATGAGTAATCAAATAACCTAAAAAATAAAAAATCAACAGTGTTAACCGGTTAACCATATGCGTTAACCGGTTAACGGACCTAAAACAACAGCAGTTTGTGGCAAAACGCACGCGTTAACCGGTTGACCCAAAACAGCAGCGGTTTGTGGCAAAACGCACACATAAAGAAAATGAAATCAATCGCAATCAAAACAAAAAGCGCTTAAAGAATGCCGGAACGGCGAGATGAAGAGAATAACTTAAAGAAGAAGTGATTTAGTTCACCAACCTACGAAGCGGAAAATTGCTTCGGTGATTGTTGCAAGAATCAGAGCTTAATCGAAGAGAAAACCGAGAAAACCGAGAAATCGTAAAATAAATGCGTTCTTCATGTTTGAACCTTCGTATGCTTCCGATAATTCGAAATCTTCCACAAAATTCAGTAGCTTCTTCTTCCACAATCCACAATCAATGAAGGTTGGAGGCTTAAGCTTCAAGATCTTCAATTTTCAATGTGAAACTTGAAGAGCTTATTCAAAAAAGCTTTGGTGAAAGGAGGGAAAAAGGAGGAAAAGTGAGAGAGAAAAAGTGCTTATGAAAGAGTGAAAAATTGGAAAATGGTGTCAACCTTCAACAATGAAGTGATTAAGGGTTATATAGAGGCTAGGCTTGGAGCTAGGTTTGGGTTTGGGGCCCAAAAATTAGGTTTGGGATCCAAAATTAGGTTTGGTAGTTAGTTAGGGTTAGGGTTGGAAAAGGGAATATTCCTTGGAATATTCCTTGGAATATTCCTTGGAATACTCTAGAAGATGGTAGAACATGGTGGAAGCTTCCAAGGGAAATGAAGTGGAATTGAAGTGGAAAACAAGGTGGAAAGAATGAAAGGAAGCGTGGAAAGAAAGTGGAAGGAAAAGTGGAGGGAAATGCAAAACCAACTACTTTTCAAATGATTTTCTTTGATTTTTCTTATGATTCCTCCATCATTTCTTGACCAAATTTGAACCATAGGATCATTGTAACCCTAATTCCATGATTTCGATCTTAAAAGTCCGGAGTCGACCCTTTTTACCTAGCTCGGTTGCCTTTTCTCCGATTCCTCGATTTTCCGTCGTCTGGCCAGTCGAACCCTTTCCAAAATGAATTTGTGGACGAGATTTGAACCCTAGGCCTTTAAAATCATATATAAAACAAAGGAATCCACTTTGAATCAAAACTTCATGTCGAAGCCCCGTAGAAATGAAACCCTGATTCGGCCCTTTCATCCGGAAATGTTGCACTGCTTGCCTCCTTTGATTAAACCCCATCTTTCCATGGCTTTGTTGCTTCAAGTGAAGTCTTGTGGGATAATTTTAACCCTTCGCACAAGGTTGAGAAGCTCAGTGGCCCTTTGGTTGCCTTTGTAATGCCTTCAGTTGCTCCGATCATTAATCACATACCCATGCCTTAGCTATGCTATGTTTGATGCAATGTTTTTGATAATTTTATGAATTTATGAATGCAAAATGTTGAGAAAATGAGAGGGAAAATTTTGAGGTATTACAAAGACCACCACCAATGTTTACCAACCATGATGTTTGGGAAGCTATTCATGATTTTCTAAAAGTCACAAACAATGTCTAGGCCACAAAATGTCCCGGGTATAGGAAACAATATAATTGGAACAAAATAAGTATATTTTGGGATCTTCCATACTAGAAGGACAACTTGTTAAGGCACAACATTGATGTGATGCACATAGAGAAGAATGTATTTGATAATGTGTTTTACACTATCATGAATGATCCTGCAAAAATAAAGGACAATGAGAAGGAAAGATTGGATTTAACTCTTAACTGTTTACATGGGGATTTAGAGATGCACCTTCTACCTAATGGAAAGATGGCTAAGCCAAAGGAAAAATTTGCATTGACACTCGAAGAGGCAATGTTAATCTGTATATGGATTAAGGAACTAAAAATGTCTGATGGTTATTCCTCGAATCTTTCTAGGTGTGTTGATGCTACCAAGTGTAGGATGAAGGGGATGAAAAGCCATGACTGTCATGTATTCATGGAGTGTTTGCTTCCAATTGCTTTTCGCTCCTTGCCTTTTGAGATATGGAAACCGCTGACTGAGTTAAGTCGTTTTTTTAAAGACTTGTGTTGTAATAAATTGAAGTTGGAAGACCTTTTAAGGTTGGAAAATAACATTCCCATCATCATATGCAAGCTAGAAAGAATTTGCCTCCAGGTTTCTTTGACTCGATGGAACATCTCCCGATTCACCTACCTGCTAAAGCAATCCTTGGTGGTCCTGTATATTATCATTGGATGTATCCATTTGAATGTTAATTGTTGTTCATTTTTTGTAGATTAATTAAATGAAAAAAGTATTTTTTAATTGTTTCATGTGTATATTGATGGGAGACTACAAGCGTTCCGTGAAAAATAAAGCCAGGGTAGAAGGTTCAATATGCACTACCTACTTGCACAATGAAACTACTCATTTTTTCTCTCACTATTTCAAGACCTTTAGTTTGTTGCCAAGTACAAGTTTAAGGAACGATCCTCGATCAGATCATGAGAATTCCCAACCAACATTTTCAGTTTTTAGTAAATATGGTCGTCCTAGTGGAAAGGCTATAGTATATTGGGTGATTGATAAGGAATGGAAGTCTGATCATGTGCATGTCCTAATCAATTGTGACGAGGTTAAATCGTATCTCGAGTAAGTACATTTTTGTAAGACAACTGCGTTGTTCTCAACCAATTGTTATAAATACACTCATCAATTTTATGATCGATATCAGATTGTTCATGCAATATCATTTTATCAATGAGGAAGATGCTTCTGGTCTTATACACGAGTAGTTTCCTTCATGGCTAAAGAACTATGTTAGTATATTTCTCGAATTTTATATTATGTGTTTGACAATAAACTATCTCTAAGGCTAGATATATATTTTTAGGTGAATGATGAGAGAAATGGAATGACTAGTCCATATCTGAAGGCCTTAGCTCTCGGCCCTAATCCAAAGGCAATATCATGGAACATATACTTTGTCAATGGGTACAAGATCCACACTCAAGAATGGAGTTGTGGTAAAAAGACGACTAATTGTGGGGTACATGTTAAAGGTGTTACAAATGGAGGAGAAAACGATTTTTCTGGCATCATCCAATGTATCCTTCAATTGGAATACCATGGCTTAAGCAACAAGATTACCCTATTTTATTGTGATTGGTTTGATCCTACAAATAATACTGGAATAAAAGTTAATATTGAGTACAACATTGTCGACATTAAGATGAATAAGCGATATTGTCAGTATGACCCATTCATTCTTGCACAAGAAGCAAAACAAGTGTATTATGCCCCATATCCAGAAATGTGTAGGAATATGCGTGGATGGTGTGCAACAATCACCACAAAACCAAGGGGTTATGTCGAGATAGACAACACTAGGGATGCAATTCCTTATCAATCTGATGAAATGTTACCAGTTGTACCTATTACAGAAGTTGAAGAAATACATGGTTTAGGTGATGGAGGGTTAATTGACGAGGTCGAGCCAATAATAATGACAAATGACCCAATGACTCAAGATTGAGAGAACATTTTATCTTAAGAAATGTTCCTATTAGTTACTTGTAATTTTCATGTTTCATTAGTTACTAATTAGTTACTTGTAATTTTTTTCCGTTAGTTATTTGTAATTTTCATGTTTCATTTGACTCATAAGAAATTTATGATGCGTTGCAACTTCTTATCTTGTTGGTACTAATTGTTTCATGTTTCATTGGTTACTAATTAGTTACTTGTAATTTTGTTCCATTAGTTACTTGTAATTTTCATGTTTCATTTGACTCTTAAGAAATTTATGATGTGTTGCAACTTCTTATCTTTTAATTTTCATATTTTATTTGGCTGCTTTGATATAGATTTTAGGGTTAATAGGCATTCACCCCCTGCAATATGAGCGTGTTTCGGTTTACCCCCTACTATTGCCAAATGCAGGTTTTGGCAACTATTTTTTTTAAAAAACTGTTGCCAAAAGGCAGGGAGAGGGAAAAAGTAAAATTTTCTAACATTACATGGGTATAAATGTCTATTAACCCAAGTGTCGCTCCCGCCAAATAACACCTGGGTCACATAGGGTACAGACGCGAACGGTCGGCGAAAAGAGAAATGAATAGAGTCGCCAACTAGGCATTTTTATCCCGAAGGAAAGGTAATGCTGCATAAACCTAAGAAACGATGGACAAGACGGTTGCGAACCAGAGAGACTGAGAAAGGGGGTTGGTTACAACCTGGGAAGGTATTAGCACCCAGATTGTCCGTCGTACTCGACGGGATCCACGCTTAAAAGATTTGTGTTTTAAAGGGGTAGTGTCAGTGCAATTTGTGTATCAAAGCTGGAAAGAATGCAAGTGTCAGTGTAAAAGAAATGTGAAGTGTAGTATGTACAGTGTCAGTGTAAGAAATGAATGGAATGCTCAAGAATATGAGGCTAAAAGAATGATGCTGGAGGAGGGGGAATATACAGAGACTTTTGTTCGATAACCGTTAAGTTATGCCTACGTATCCTCTCGTGCAATGAGGAAGTCAGAACACCGTAGTTCGACTCAAAGAGACTGAAAGGATGAATTGACTTGTGAACTGCTTACTTGTCTATGCTCAAGTGTATGACCTGTCTGGCTCAGGTGCAAACTGTCTTGCATTAGACGGAAGAAGCAAGTTCTCGTTTGTGAGTGAATGAGGTGAAAAAAGAATCCTGGAGGAGACGATTATTGTTTGTTTTTTTGTATTTTCAGTCTTTTATTGCTTTTGAAGGTTTGTCATAAGTTAATGAGCTTAAGCCTAAACCAATGGGTTAGTAAACTCATCACATCTTCCCTCTGATTAGGGGTAATGAGAATACCTTAAGTGTGAAGTCAGCATCTCACACTTAGTCACCATGATGTAGGATTAAGATCATTAACCTACTTGTGATTAGTTATATGTTTTTTGTTGTTTTTGTTTAGTGTTAAGTAATGAGGTTAAGCCATAATCAAGGATCTAATGAACTCATTACACCATCCTAATAGAAGGATAATAGATGAGAACATTTAAGCTGAGAAAGACTCCTCAACTTGACCCATGATTAGAGATTAAACTCATGACAAAACAAAGCCTTTATTAAGTGGATTTTAGTTAATGATGAGATGAATAAGTGATTTTTTAGGGTTTGTAAGACAACTTGAGGAGGACTTGTCCATTAACACTAGGGTTAGTCCTTCTTAACCAATTAAGGAAGAATTAGAACCCTAATGCAAGGCCCAAGTTACAAGTTTGACGTCTAGATGATTATTAAGTGAATTGATTAAAGGATTTAAACACATTAAGGGTTTAACTCTTAGGATTAAAGTTATACACTTCATCCTAATAGAAGGATGCATGCATAGGCTTAATCACAAAGCTTTAAAACCTTTAGGGTTTAGTCCTTGATTATGAGATGAGAAGAGAAGACTCAATGATGACACAAAGGTAAAAGCTAAATGGGGGACTAATCAAACCCTAATTAATATCATGCTTGGTTGTTCCTAAGGTTTGTGAGGTTTACAAGAAAGATCTTCAGAGAAACCACCAGGAAGCAGATGAAAGGAGCAAAGAGAAGCAAAGTAACTTGCTTCATTTAAGAAGACAAGTCACTTGAAAAAAGAAAATAAGATGAAGAAGAATGAGCAAGCTCAATCTCAAGCACAAGACAATGCAGCAATGATGCATAAGAGGGATGAAAAGAGATTGTGAGAAGTGAAGGCAAATTCACTTCTCAAAGTAACTTACCACCTGAAAAGTTAGTGAAAGGAATGAAATGCAATGCAAATGAGATGAAATGGCATGATGCAAACCCAAAACCAGAAGCATAAGTATGGTGATAATGATGCTATGAGATGATTTAAACATGAAATAAGGCATGAGAATGATCTTACAAACATATGGATGCAAAAGAAGCATGCTTGGGACCATGAATGTTCATGAAAAGTTATGAAATGCAAATGACATACAATATGGCAAATGAAAGATGCAATGATCACACATGATTCTAACATGTCCTAAGATGTGTTATGAACCAAATGGATGCACAAAATGTCATGGTAAGTCATAGTATGCAAGCAAATGGAAGATGGATGCAAAGGAAAGCCCAAATTAGGGTTTATGATCAATACACAAAACAAAATTTAAAATCAGAAGCAAAAATCATGATAAAAATTTGAAAATGCATTCAAAGGAACCCTAAACCTATACAAACTCACTGCCCAAAGGAGGGGACCCAACTCGTAACCTAGTGAGAGTTATGAATTTTCTAAGATTGCTAGGGTTTTATGGTACCTTGTCAAGAAAAATGCCAAACAAAATGAAAATGCAAGATCAATTCATGCCAATTTAATCCTATAAACTACATGCTATACAAGATGCAATGCAAAAAGAATCATTGTCCAACTCTGAATGGCTAGGCAGAAATGAATTTTTGAAGTTTGAATCAAAATAATGCCTTGAAATGAAATTAATTCCATTGAAAATGATCAAAAGGCATCAAGAACAAAAAATAAATTTGGTTTGAGAGTTGGACAATGTTTCCAAATGTTTTTAAATGTTTCATGAATTTTTTTGTAATTTTTAAATACCTAAAAGTATTTTTAATTAATTAATTCTCATTAATTAATTAAAAATAATCTTTTAAATGATTTGAAAATATTTTTTTAATGCAAAAAATAAAAATAAAAATATTTTTGGTTTCTGAAAATTAATAAAATGTTTGATAAAAATTTTCATAATTTTTCAAAGTGTTTTGCTATTTTTAAATAAATGTACAAAAGAAATGAAATTAAATGAAATAAAATAGAATAAAATGAGAAGTCAACTGATCCTAAGGCTGGTATTCAAAGTTGGGACGCGGGAGTTGACTGCGCGCATGATCCAGTGGTTGAAATTCAAACTGACTAATCTTAATTAATTAATTTAAATAAATGAGATTAGGGTTAAGTGAGGAATCTGGGCCATTGAAACGCGCGGGGTATTGACTTAGTCAGCCTAATCTACGCTCCACATTCAAACTTCATTTAATGACAAAATTAGGGCTAATGACTTTCAGACGGCCGGAACAGTGGTTCCGGTCGTCTTCTCCGACAAGCCATTTTTCTAACTCTCTCCAAACTCCATAAAAATGAAATCTCTCTGCCCAGAATCAAACCCCACTCATCACTGAATCAAAACCCCCAAACAAAAACCATTTTTCATTCATCAATCATGCAAATCGAAGCAAAACAAATTTAGGGCAGAAAGTTTCAGACAACTCAAACATACTCAATACTTCACCATTTTCATTTTTAAACACATCATGATGATCAGGATAACATGTAGAATCAATTTATAACAAGTAAATGAAGTTCTGGAAAAATGTTTTGGATGGTTACCTGAGCTGGAGTTCCTCTGATTCCAAGCTTCCTGGCCTCAAGCTTTGCGCAAACCTTCTCCTTTGATCCTCCTGATGATGGAATGGAGCTTAGGATGCTTTGAAAGTGGCTGGTTTGGGAGATTGACAGAGTTCTGTTCAAGGGGGGAAGGAAATCGTGTTTTGATTTCAGTGAGTTTTAGGCTGTTTCAATGGTTGGTTTGTGATTAGTGAGTCATGTTGAGATCAATGGTGAAGTTTGTTTGTGTGTTTGAAGCTTTTGTGATGAGTTTCGAATGGTTTTGCATATGAGGTGAAAAATGAGAATGCTGTGTTCTTGGTGTTTTCAGGCTTGTGTGTGTTGTGCTTTTTGCTTGCAAATGATCCACATAAAGAAGTATGATAGGTCAGAGAGTGGGTGCTGGCCTATTGTGATTGGTATGGGCAAGTTGCCAAAATGTCAACTTGACTTGTACTTGAGGTATGGGCAATGGTACAACTTGCTTTTTGGCTTGTCTTGGCTCAGCTGAGTTTAGGGAGAACCATGGAATTGTTTATGAGATAAATCAGCAAGTGGATCAAGACTTATGAGATGTTTTGCAATTTTCACAAAGTTTGGCCCCTTTGGAAATTCATGAGATTCAAGGCATCAAAATGCAATATTCTTTGGCCCATTCTGATCTTTAGAGGTCATGTGACCATGTTGTGAAGAGTTTGTACACTTTTGAAGCCTTTAGAACACTTGATCATACCATTTTGCAAAATGCCTCTTTGGTAGAAAACTTCAAATTATGTGATTTTGGCCAACTTTGACAAGCCATAACTTTTGATCCAAAATGAATTAGAAAGAGTTCTTATACTTTTTGAAAATGGAATGATCCATTATACAACTTTCATGACCAAAGTTTTCCCATTTGAAGCATTTTTGAATCAAAAAGCAAGGGTTGAAAATTTTTCCCAAAATGGCAATTTTCAATTACAAGTCATTTTCCCAAAAAGTCAACTTTGCAAATGGCTTGGGATTATTCAATTTTGTGAACTTCTAACATCTTCTATGATCAAATAAAGATCATACATAATCAAAATGATGATGAACACCCTTTGGTTGGGTCATTGAGGGCCTCAGATGCCCTGATTTTGCACTAACTTGCTCAAAAAGTCAACTCTTGATCAGATGCCTTCCCCATTGAATTTATTCATGAAAATTGATATGCATGATCCCTATACCATATAGAGACCAATAGAAACAAAAATGACCAAATATTTTGGAGTTATGGCCTCTGAAACCAAAACCCTAATTCTAGGTTATCTGTGCAGTTAAACCTGGCTCTGCTTCCATGCCATTCTCAGTTCTTGTGATTCTTTGACTTTCTTGACTTTGTGGGGATACAATATGATGCTTTAACACACATGGACCCCTTTGAAATGATTGATGACCTTTGGAGTGGCTCAAATAGCTCTTGGATTGCTCAGGTCACAAACCCTAGATGCAGATGACTTAGAATCAATGCAGTGAATCAAAAATGTAGTATAAGATGCTATGGTTGAGTTTATGCATATGAGAAGATCACAAGCCATGGTGTGAATGGGTGAGGGCAAATTTGGGGTGTTTACACCAAGATTTTATTGAAATGACTGGACAAAACGGAAAAAGAAAAGCACCATCGAGCACATCTAAGTAAGATGACTAAACCTTTTCTCCTATTTGGCTTTTTCGTCCTAATCAATTAATAATGTATGGATTTAGAATTATTTTTTTGATGGTTTCTTTGTAAAAAAGAGTTGTTGACATGTTATGCCGTCAACAACAGATTCCACTTGGGACACTTGCTATTAACAACTCTCGTAAGAGAAATACAGAACCTAAGAGAAATCTGTAACACCCCGATTTAATTAATTAATTTAATTTAATTATTTTGGGAAATTTTATGGTTAATTGAGATGTGTGATATTTGTTAATAAGATGATTGATCGATTTAAGTTGTTTTAAGTTGATTTGTGAGTTAGACTTAGTTTGGGGAGGTTTTAATAGTAATGTTGAGGGGTGTAAATAGAGGCCCATTATTGGATTAATTAAATGAATTTTTGGTAATAATAATATTAGTATTATTTTAATACATTTTAATTAAAATAATGAAAATAGGATTAGTAAGGGTTTTGAGGGAATTAGTCATAATCAGAATTTGGAGAGAGGAACGATTCTTTGGGAGATCAAGAGCTAGGGCTAAGGATTTGCAAGAGGATTTCTATAGATAGTTTCAACCGCAGATTCGAGCTTCATTCAATCCAAAAGGTAAGGGTGAGATTCGTATCTTATAACCGGAAGAAAATAATTTGTATGTATGGGATATGGTTGTTTGATTTTCCCTGTAGTTGTATGATGCTTTGTGTGCAATTTCTTATGATTATGATGAATTGATGTTGGTATGTTTGTTATGAATATACTGTTGTTGCTGGTATGCATAATTGCTATGAAGATTTCCTGAGATGTGTGTTGAATTTGTGACGAATTTGGAGTTAGATGATGGTAATAGGATGATAATTGGTGTAGTAATAATAAATGAGTGATAAGATGAAGAATTGTGAGTCTAAAACATGTTAGAAACCCGAATAGGACTGAATCGGAGTGATAGAATGATGAATCCCATAGCAGAAGTTGAATTGAGGAGGTCTCTGGTGGATTGCATATCAGATTTGAGATACGCGTATGGGAGCAGGTGTTACGCGTATGGAGAGTGATTTTTGCATGATCTCTGGTTGTTTGCGTATGGTACTCATATGGGCGTGCACTGATACACGTATGGGGAAGGGTGATACGTGTTTGGGCAGCGTTGATTCATTTTTGTGATTTTGTAGCGTTTCTCTTATCTATTCGCGTCCGTTCCTTATTCTTATGTGTCGCTCCCCGGGATTTCCATCCTGGTACAAACGCGAAAGTGGCGCGGAAAAAGAATAGAGTCGCCAGCCAGGCATTTTTATCCCGAAGAAAGGGAATGGTAATGCTGCACAAACCAGAAGAAAAGAAGAGGAAGGACACAGGTCCTGCGAACCAAAGAGACTGAGTTCGGGAGTCGGTTACGACCTGGGAAGGTATTAGCACCCAGATCGTCCGCCGTACCCGACGGGATCCACGCTTGCAAAAGAAACTGTTTCAAAGGGTGAGGGTATGAAAGTTGCAGCAAAAGAAATGAAAATGAACTGGGAAAGAATCTGAGAAAAGAACTGAAATAAGAAATGAAAAGGAAAAAATGTAGGGAAAATAAAGATTGTGCTCGAACGGGCCCTACCCCGCTGCCTACGTACCTCATCAGGATAATGAGGATCAGAGACGCCGTAGTTCCCCTAACTAGGGGTACTAAAAAGGAAATTGCTTGTGAATTAAAGGCTTGAACTGCCTACGTCAATGCTCAGGTGTTGCAGGCTCGGACGACGAGTGCGTTACCGTCTTGCAAAGTGACAAGTAGGAGCAAGTTCGCGTACGGAGCGAATGAGGTGAGAAAAGAATTCCCGAAGGAAAGACGCTTATAGTTTGTTCGGTGTTTTTTTAGAAGCTTTTATGAGTGAAAATTTGCATAGGTGAGTGTACCTAAGTCTTACTCAATGGGATGTGTACGTCTCACATCATCCGGAAATGGAATGCGCAAGAGGCACACCTATCTATGGAGGAAATCCCCAAAGCTAGTCCCACAGGTGAAGGCTTAAGCACACTGGCCTATTACCATTATTAAGTATTTTTGTGGTTTTTGGTTAAGAAATGTCTTTTAATTTTTCTTTGTGAGGTACTCATGCTAAGACCTATCTACCACGAGTGATGACTCACACCTCGTCCCGAAATGGAACGCGTGCAAGCATCTCATAGCAAAGTCTCATGTCACATGAAAGCACTCAACCTTTATTAAGTGAATTAAAATTAAGTTTGAAGATGAGAAGAGAAAGAGAACCAAAGGAGCAAAAAAGGAAAAAAAAAACTAGGGGGAAAGTTTCTATCCTAAGTTAGCATGCATGGAGTTCCTAGGGTTTGTGAGGTCTTTCTAACCTAAAAGGATCTCAAGAGAAGAAGAAGAAGATAAAAGGAGAGATGAGAAAGGCCTAAGCCCAACAAGAAGATGTTAGTCCATATAAACAAAATGAGAAGAGATGAGAAATGGAGATGTGGAACTCAATTCCCACATCTCAAACTTACCATAGCCCCTGCAAGGTTAGTTTAACAACATAAAACCAAGGCATGAACCAACAAGTCAGAAGCTACACAAGCATATAGGCATGGCAAAGAGTTCACAAGATGATAAGCAAAGCAACACAAGATCATATTGAGATGATTGGAAGTGAAACAAGTGCAAAGAAGGCATGCATAACACTTAAAGAAATAAAGCACATAAAAGAGACCCAACACCAAGACTCAAGGAGACTCAAACCCTATCCTAAGACCAGGAACAACCCTAGACCTCTAAAGGACCCCAAAAGATGAGGAGAAGTTGGCACAAGTTCCCTTCTAAACTTAAAAGAGACTATAAGACTCAAAGTATGCAAAACAAGGCAAGGTGAGGAAGAAAATACCCAAGAAAAAGATCCAAGCACCTAAAAAATCTACCCAACCAGCAAAGTACTCTCCAAACACAAAGAAATGAGAGTCCAAAAGGGTTTGCAAAAATACAGCACCAAACTAGGTCAATGAAGCTCAAGGATAAAAGGTATCACCATTTAGGGTTTTGAAAATTAAGGCACAAGTAACTCAAGCAAAGTCCAGCAAGGAAATTTGTTAAAAATCCAAGATAAATCATGAAGATAGTAGAGTGTCTTAGGATATGAATGCAAAATGAATGGGGTTCATAGCTTAAAGGATGAGAAAAATAGAAATTGGACAAGGCAGATTGGTCTATGAGAGTCCACAAGAAAGCAATGCTCAATGTTGAATTTATTTGGCCACGTGGGATGAAAATAAAAATCTGGAAAAATTATGATAAAAAACTAGATGAATCAAGGAGTGCATATGAATTTTTTTGGATTTTTTAGAGTTAAGGAAGTATTTAAAATGGATCAAAAGCAAATGGAATAAAATTGGTAAAGAAAAAGAATAAAAATAAAGCTAATGGGCCAAGGGGGTGCAAGAAGTAAACACGTTAGTTCAAAAAACAGCATGGGCCTTGCGTGGGGTGTGTGGATAGCGCTGGGGGGCTGAACCTTCTTCTTCATGAAGAAACCCTAAACTCTAACCACCATTAATGAACCAAACCCTAACCCTAACTTCATGAAATCTCAAACCAAGCCACGGCCGGCCATGAAACTCTCCAGAATACATAATCTAACATCACTAAACACAAATACATGCTTGGATTGGATTAAAACTCAAAGAAACTCAAGATATGAATGAAAATAAAATTGTCCATGAAACTTTAAATCACCATAACTTTGTCAATACTCAACCATTTCACAAACTACAAAGAGCATTGTAACCACCACAACATGAGGATTCTAAAACACACAACCCAATACATTTCTATGAGATTCGAAATTTGAGCATACCTAAGGTGGTGTTCCAAATTTGAAGTCAAGAATGGTATAAGGTGATGGCAAATGATCTCCTTATCCCCTTAGATGCAAAATAAATGCATCTAAGGCTTTGCAAACTTGTAAATCCAGCAATGTGCTTCCTTGTGCTTCAAAGCTTCTCAAATGGCCACTTGAACAAACTTCACTATAAATCTAGATCCATGGGTGCTTAATGATCCTTGAGATGAGATGAGTATGAATGTGGTCTTGGATTGAAGAAAGTTTGCCTAGATCAAAAGTTATGGCACAAAATGCAAATGTGCACAAGAAATGAGAAATGGATGATTCTTGAAGAATAATCCAAACAAATGGTATGGAAATGATCAATGAGTGATGAGGATTAAGAATCCAGCAAGAGTTTTGTGAATGGATTCTTGTAGCAAGAGTTTGTGGAGAATAAGCAATTTTGCATAAAAGATGAGAATGAGAGAATGAGTGTGTAATCTGGCTGCCTCTAACCCTAATTCTGATTGTTATGGAATATATATGGCAATGCAAAAGGGTTAGAACAAATGCACGTGAGAGAGGGCTGATTTTTGTGAAAATGCAATTTTGGCCCAAGTGTGCCATAAGCATGCCAAGCTCATGATTTGCTGGCCTCTCTTGCATGTGCATTCACCATCCCACCAATGATTCCCAGCAAACAACTTCAGCCCTTGGATGTAAGCTATCACACCATTGCCATGCTTTGTGCAAATTCAAGGATAAAATGCAAAGTTTTATGGAACTTTTTCATGTGCATGAATTTTTTCACTTTTCTTTGAGCCAAATGACCTAAATGGGATGCATTTTGGTTGTGTAAACTTACTTTGGCCATAGCATAGCAAACTATCCATTTTTGAGCCTTTGTGCAAATGGCTTGGCCTTGAAACTTGGAAATTTGCCCTAAAATACCTAAATTTTCGGGGGCCATATCTCTCAAACCATAAATCCCATGAAAATGTACTTGTACTTTTTAAAAATGGCAGCCCTTACTCTCCAACTTTCATGTTTGGGTTGGGTCCATTTGAAGATTTTTTGATCAAGTTAAGGCCTTGTGAAGTTTAAGGTCAAAATAGCCAAAAATATTAACTTTTCCATGACCAACTTTGTGCACTTTTGCCAAAACCCCTCAAACCACCAAAATTATTGTACTTTAAGATCACCCAACATCTTATAACATTGAATAGACCTCATTTGGCCAAAAAAATTGGGTTAGACCCCTTGGAATGGCACAGTTGACTTTTTCTGGGCCCAGTTGACTTTCTGCTTCATCTGCAAGTAACTGAGGCAATGACTGACTTCCACTTGGAATTTTTCCATGAAAATTGACATGTAGGAACCTCTTATCATATAGAAAACATTGCCCAAAAGAGTTGGCCAAAATTATGAGGTTAAGGCTCTTGAAGCCAAAACCCTAATTTGGTTGCACTGCTTAGGACCCTTGCATTGTCTTGAAACTTGTGATGATTAAGCAATCTTCTGAGCTTTTGCAAGTGATCTTGGCCTTGCCAAAGGAGTCTAGACTCATCATAGGCCTCCCACAAATCCATTGGAACCCTTGTCTTGGCTTAGATGGCCTTCAACACCTCCCCAGATGGCCATATGCCTCATGCTAGGGCTTGATGCTTGTCATGCTTTATTTTTCTATGCTATAATGCTATATATATGATATGCTTATGATGAAAATGGTGTATTATGATGCTTAAAATGAAGAGGGCAAATTTGAGGTTCTACAACTGCCCCTATTCAAGCAACTGTTGATCTGAAAAGGACGATTGCTTCCGCTTTCGACCGTTCAAGATAAACTGTGGTTGAATACCCAAGAAAATGGAAATTTGCGCTCTGATGCAGAAAACAAGAAATGGGAAATAAACCCAATCCAACGATGTTACAACTGAGCTGAGAGATGAGTAAACGAGCTCCTTCCAATGAAACCAAAGGTTCTGATGAAACATGAAACGGACGAGTCTTCTTGTGACCTGTGACGCCAGGTGCAGAAAGCGGACGAGTCCTTAAGAATCTTCAAAGTAACCTGAGATAAACGAATCTCCTTCACTAATCCTTACGCAGATAAGTGGAATAAGACGGACGAGCCTTCTTCGGATAACCCTTACGCAGGTTCCGGGGATGCATATAAGTCTGTGGGGATAGACATGCAGCTAGGATGGACGAATCCTCTTCGCAAATCCTTACGCAGATAAGCGGAATAAGACGGACGAGTCTTCTTCGGATAACCCTTACGCAGGCTCCGGGAATGCATATAAGTCTGTGGGATAGACATGCAACTAGGATGGACGAATCCTCTTCACGAATCCTTACGCAGATAAGTGGAATAAGACGGACGAGTCTTCTTCGGATAACCCTTACGCAGGTTCCGGAAATGGTTTTGACGTTTTAATCCCACCGTCAGGGTTTTCAACCTCTTCACGAATCCTTACGCAGATAAGTGGAATAAGACGGACGAGTCTTCTTCGGATAACCCTTACGCAGGTTCCGGAAATGGTTTTGACGTTTTAATCCCACCGTCAGGGTTTTCAACCTCTTCACGAATCCTTACGCAGATAAGTGGAATAAGACGGACGAGTCTTCTTCGGATAACCCTTACGCAGGTTCCGGAAATGGTTTTGACGTTTTAATCCCACCGTCAGGGTTTTCAACCTCTTCAATGCGGACGAGCATTGGAATGATCATCAAAGAAACACGGACGAGTGTCATAAGTTGACGATACGGACGAGTACCGGATGATGATCCAAGAAACAGGGACGAGTGCTTCTGATATTGATACAGACGAGTATCAGCTTATTCCAGACGATCTTCAAAAGAAAATACCAAACACGGACGAGTGTCGGGGCGTGCAGACGAGCACTAGATAAGTAGCAGACACAGACGAGTGTCGAAGGATGCGGGCGAGCAATCTTCAAAGGAGTAACAAGCACGTACGAGTGCTAAGAGATGCGGTCGAGCATCAAATAAAGATGCGAGTACGGACGAGTACTGGCGACTTTCTTGGGGATATGCCTCAAATAAAGAGGAATCGAAAAATGCACGGACGAGTGCTGCAGGGATGCGGTCGAGCATCAAATAAAGATGCGAGTACGGACGAGTACTGGCAACTTCACTGGGGAAAAACTTCAAAGAACTAATAAACACGGACGAGTGCCGAGAGCTGCGGACGGTCATCAAATAAAGATGTTAGCATGGAAGAGTGCTAGGAATACCTCAAATAAAGAGGAATCTGCTGAGGAAAAGGCACGGACGAGTGCTGAAAGAGGATGAGCATCAAATAGAGATGCGAGCACAGACGAGTGCCGCAAGGTGCTAATTCTTCTGGAGACTGCGGATGAGCAAACTGAATCATCAGATAAGTGTCTAAGAGTGCGAACGAACACTGAATAGCATCAACACAGGCAAAGGCTGATCATGCTGGGGAAGTAGACACTTCCACTCTGGCTGAGGAATGAAGTCCTGGCGGCCTGTGGGAGAAGATTCCAGCAACCTGTTGGGGACTCAAAACTTTTAACTCTGACGAAAACGAAGTGTTGGCAACCTGATGCTTGCCGGAGAAGCTTTCACTAGAAGAAAGACGACTCTGCGTGAGGTATACTTCGTTTAACTGCTTTGAACATCTGTTGAGGATCTGATCATCCTGCTCTGACTCCACTGGGGAGAATTTCCTCTTGCTCTGCTAGGGAAATCCCTTGGGAATGAGAATCCCGATGACTCTGTGGGGAAATGAAGTTACCTGCAACTCTGCTGAGCCAGGGGAATTTCTAGCGATTCCGTTGCGGATAATAAACTTCTGACAACTCCACTGTGGATGGGAGACTTCTACTAACTCCTGCTGGGGATTGACCCGACTTATGGGGAGTGCAGGTGTTCAGATACCTATTGAGAATAAGTCACTTGTAAATAGGAGCTCTGTCGGGGAAATACCTCTGCTTGGAGAATAACCCTCTGCTGCTTGGGGATACGGTGATAACCTGCTAATCCTGCAATAACAGAATACACACACATGCACCAAGATTGGTACGGCCTGATCTATTCATCTGCCGTCACCTGACACTCAAAGCGATGTTAAGTGTCCCTGCAATGTCGTTTTTATCAGTTTGAAAAAGCAACATGTTTCGCATGCAATGTTATTTGTCAAAAATTCAGGACATTTTTGTAAACAAAATAAACATAACACGGTGTTTGACTGAATATTCTTTTTATTGATTGGCCTCTGAATAGGCAAAATTTTACATCAGGAAGTAACCACCTGGAAAGAGGTAGCTACTGTAAAATTGAGAAAAGAAACTATCCTAATGGCAATGGCACGGCATTCCAAAGAGTTTCCTTCCTGCTATGACTGGCATATCCTCAAGACTTTCCGTTCCGTCTTTGACCTTCTGAAGAGAATGAGGGGGGCTGATCTCTACCCTTCTGATATGGTCAAGCTGTTTGAAGCGGTGATGTGGTTCAGATAAACCGGAGCGCAGTTGTTCGCTTATTCCCTGATTTTGCGTGGATCGCCCTTTCGGGTTTTCAATCCACCGGGTTACCCTTTTTTGCCTGAGTTGTCCGATGTGGCTTTTCAACTCAGCGGGTGTACATTTTTTTAAATTTTCCCTAATTTTTGCCCGAGCTTTTATTCTGTTTTTAGCTCGCCGGGATGCCCCTTTTTTTGCCTGGACCATAATTCTGTTTTTGTGTCCAGCGGGTCTCTTATGCGAAGTATTTTTTAACTGCGTCCGAGTTAACAAGGTATTGGAAGTCTTCGCCATCCATAGTGGTGAGCATCAGTGCTCCGCCTGAGAATACTTTCTTCACTATGAATGGTCCTTCATAATTTGGGGTCCACTTGCCCCTGTGATCTGAACTGGGAGGAATGATCCTCTTGAGTACGAGCTCGCCTACTTGGTACTCCCGAGTACGTACTCGCTGATCGAAGGCTCGCTTCATTCTCCTTTGATAAAGCTGGCTATGACAGATAGCTGCTAATCTCTTTTCCTCAATTAGACATAGTTGATCGTATCGAGCACGTACCCACTCAGCCTCATCAAGCTTGACATCCATCAGCACCCGCAGTGAAGGGATTTCCACTTCAACGGGCAAGACTGCCTCCATGCCGTAGACTAAAGAGAAGGGGGTTGCCCCAGTCGACGTCCTGAATGACGTTCGGTACCCATGCAACGCAAACGGTAGCATCTCATGCCAATCTTTGTAGGTGATGACCATTTTCTGTACAATCCTCTTGATATTCTTGTTAGCTGCCTCTACCGCACCATTCATCTTTGGTCGGTAAGGAGAGGAATTGTGATGTTGGATTTTGAAGTCCCGGCACAGTTCTTCCATCATCTTATTGTTCAGATTAGAACCATTATCAGTAATGATTCGCTCGGGCACTCCATATCTGCATATGATATCTCTTTTCAGGAATTTTGCTACCACCTGGCGAGTAACATTGGCATAAGACGCAGCTTCTACCCATTTGGTGAAATAATCAATCGCGACCAAGATGAAGCGATGTCCGTTTGACGCCGTTGGTTCAATCTTGCCAATCATATCCATGCCCCACATGGCAAAGGGCCAGGGTGAAGACATCACATTCAGAGGATTTGGAGGCACATGCACTTTATCCGCATAAATCTGGCATTTATGACATTTTCTGGCATAGGCACAACAGTCTGCATCCATGGTGATCCAGTAATAGCCTGATCTTAGCAACTTTTTAGCCATTGCATGTCCTCCAGCATGGGTACCAAAGGATCCTTCATGCACCTCGTGCATCAGCAAGTCTGCTTCCGCCCCATCAACGCATCTGAGAAGTATCATATCGAAGTTTCTCTTATACAGGGAACCATCAGTGTTCAGGAAGAAACTACCAGCTAGCCTTCTTAATGTCTTCTTATCATTTGAAGATGCCCCAGGTGGGTATGTTTGATCCTCCAAGAAACATTTGATGTCATGGTACCAGGGCTTATCATCTTTGACAATGTCTGTTGAGCACACATATGCTGGCCTGTCAAGTCTGGATACTGCAATTTGAGGCACAAAATTGGCAGCTTGCACTTTGATCATGGATGAAATGGTAGCTAGAGCATCTGCAAACTGATTTTCGTCTCGAGGGATATACTCAAGCTTGACTGTTGTGAAGAAAGTCAACAACCTCCTTGTGTAGTCCCGATAAGGTATCAGATGATCTTGGTGCGTGTACCATTTGCCATTGGTTTGATTAATTACCAGAGCTGAATCCCCGAATACAGTCAAAGTCTTGATCCTGAGGTCAATGGCTTCCTCAAGACCCATAATGCAAGCTTCGTATTCAGCTTCGTTGTTAGTGCAGTTAAAGGTGAGTTTTGCCGAAAAAGGCATGTGAACTCCCTTAGGTGTAATGAGTAATGCACCAACACCACGGCCATTCATATTAACAGCCCCATCAAACATCATAGTCCATTCTTCTTCTGGGTCAGGCCCTTCAGTATGAATAGGCTCTTCATGATCTTTTGCTTTTATGAACATGATGTCTTCATCAGGGAAGTCAAATCTCATAGGCTGGTAATCATCAATGGGTTGCTCAGCGAGATAATCAGACAATACACTGCCTTTGATGGCCTTCTGAGAGGTGTATTGAATATCATACTCTGTGAGAATCATTTGCCATCTTGCAACCCGCCCGGTAAGTGCTGGCTTCTCAAATATATACTTGACTGGATCCATCTTGGAGATCAACAAGGTAGTGTGGGTCAACATGTACTGCCTTAGTCGGCGAGCAGCCCACGCTAAAGCACAACAAGTTTTCTCGAGCAGTGAATAACGTTGTTCACAGTCGGTAAACTTTTTGCTTAGGTAGTATATTGCGTACTCTTTTCGACCAGACTCGTCATGCTGGCCCAACACACACCCCATTGACTTTTCTAATACTGTCAAGTACATGATCAGAGGTCTTCCTTCAACTGGAGGCATAAGGATTGGAGGCTCCTGTAAGTATTCCTTAATTTTGTCAAAAGCCCTCTGACAGTCTTCATTCCACTTGACTGTCTGTTCTTTTCTTAATAACTTGAACAAGGGCTCGCAGGTTGCTGTAAGATGAGATATGAACCTTGAAATGTAGTTCAATCTACCTAGGAACCCTCGAACTTCTTTCTCAGTTTTTGGTGCAGGCATTTCTTGAATGGCTTTAACTTTGTCAGGGTCAACTTCAATCCCTTTCTCACTTACAATAAATCCCAGCAGTTTACCAGATCGTACCCCGAATGTGCATTTGTTGGGGTTCAGCCTCAATTGGTACTTCCTCAGACGCTTGAATAACTTCAACAGATTTACCAGGTGGTCTTCCTCTGTGAGGGACTTGGCAATCATGTCATCCACATAACATTCAATTTCTTTGTGGATCATGTCATGGAATAACGTCACCATAGCTCGTTGATAAGTGGCACCAGCATTCTTCAGGCCGAATGGCATCACCTTATAACAGAATGTGCCCCAGGGTGTGATGAAAGTTGTCTTCTCCATGTCTTCAGGTGACATTTTGATCTGATTGTATCCTGAAAATCCATCCATGAAGGAGAACACCGAGAACTGGGCCGTATTGTCGACCAATACATCAATGTGAGGTAAAGGGAAATCATCTTTCGGGCTGGCTCTGTTCAGGTCCCGGTAATCCACACACATCCTCACCTTGCCATCTTTCTTTGGCACTGGAACGATGTTAGCTACCCACGGTGGGTAGCTAGTCACGAAAAGGAACCCGGCGTCCCACTGTTTCTGTACCTCCTCTTTGATCTTCATCGCCATGTCAGGGCGAGTTCTTCTCAATTTTTGCTTAACAGGAGGACAATCTTCTTTTAACGGTAGTCGATGCACAACTATGTCTGTATCCAACCCTGGCATGTCCTGATATGACCAGGCAAAGATGTCAACATATTCACGCAACATTTCAATCAACCCCTTCTTAACTTCAGTCTGCAAGCTGGCACCTATCTTGATTTCCTTTTTAACCTCTTCTGTGCCGATGTTGATAATCTCGATTTCCTCCTGATGAGGCTGAATAACTCTTTCCTCTTGCTTTAACAACCTGACCAGTTCTTCAGGGAGTTCGTAATCTTCCTCAACCTCTTCATCAGCTTGGTAGATTGGATTGTCGAAGTTATGCTCAGTCATAGCAGGAGAGTTGTCAATGGAATCCGGTTGATCGACACTGCACAAGTGATGTGCTCATTCAGAATCTGTTTAGAGAAAACACACACCAAAAGCAAGAAAGAAAAACACATTGCCATTTTCTTTATTTGTGCAAAAATTAAATTTGAAAGAAAAGGAACGATTTGATTGAAAAATGTCCTTTATTTATGACAAATAAATGCTTTCAAAACATGGAGGCCCATACAATGGATCCTTGTACCTTGGGCAGAGTACAGGATTTGACATGCAGTATGTAAAAAAAATGACAAATAAACGATTACTTTGTGATCCAAGTGACTTCGACAATGTCTTTCGTAGACCAATTGGGCAGCTCCTCTCCTGGTGCACACGGGCGGATCCAATTATCCAGTTCGCACTCGCTATCTCCGTCTTCACTGGTAGCACAGATATGGTTGCGGTCCAGCAACCCAGCACTAGTAAAGGTAATGGTCTTGTTGTCTGATGAACGGACGAGCCCATCAGGCTGAAACCCAAGCCCGAACTTGTCCTCCTTCTTTTCCAGCTCCAGTAGTCTGCCCCAGCCCTGGGCACTTCCTGATTGCACAACCTCCTTGGCCTGCTTGTAGGAGGTAATAGACGTACCTTCTTTATCTTCAGCCCTACTCAGGGGAGACAAGGAACTAACATTCACTGCTTCAAATGCCTGACAAAGAGTTTCATGAATTTCACCATCCATCTCCACATATTTGAATGTAGATAGATGGCTCACAAATATGTCCTCTTCACCGCACACAGTCACAACTTGACCATCCGCTACGTACTTGAGCTTCTGGTGCAAGGTTGACGTCACAGCCCCTGCGGCATGAATCCAGGGTCGACCAAGCAGACAACTATAAGCAGGTTGGATGTCCATCACGTAGAACGTGCTCTTAAACACTTGCGACCCAACCTTGATTGGCAACTCAACCTCTCCAAAGACAGACCTTCGAGAACCGTCGAAAGCCTTCACCACCAAATCACTTGGCCTCAAAACAACCCCTTCCACATTGAGTTTCGTTAACGCCTTCTTCGGCAAGACATTAAGAGATGAACCAGTATCAACCAGGACATGAGACAGCACAACCCCTTTGCATTCAATTGTGATGTGGAGAGCCTTGTTATGATTCCTCCCTTCAGTAGTAAGGTCCCTATCAGTAAAGCCCAGACCATGGCTCGCATTTACACTTCCCACCACAGCCTCTAACTGATTCACGGTAATCTCCTGAGGAACATACGCCATCTGCAACACCTTCAGAAGGGCTTCTCTATGAGCTGGTGAGCACATCAGCAGTGACAAGATAGAGATTTTGGAGGGAGTTTGATTTAGCTGCTCGACTACCTTGTAGTCGCTCCTCTTAATAATCCTCATGAACTCCTCCATTTCCTTCTCGAAAGTACTTTGACCAGTAGCGGGAGTGGCATTATCGTCAGTTGTTATTTGTTTCCCTTTGGCTTTAGCAGAAGCCTCAGCATCAGTGTCTCCTCTCAAAGTCTGGGGAGCGAATAAGCGACCACTCCTCGTGAAACCTCCACTTCCCCCAACATTCACCACAGCTGGGTCCATGGTTACTGTCTTATTTTCCGCTTTCTGTCCTCCGACATACACTTCTGATCCGTAATGCCATGGAATAGCCTTCTCATCTGAATATGGAATAGGCCCAGGCACCGTGATGGTGACGGGGCTTACTTCCGGGACATAAATAGTAACCGGCTCTCTTTGCGCTGGCATTTCAGCAGGATCATAGTATATGGTCACCGTTGACACTTCATCAGTCCTCTTAACAGCCCTATCAAACTGTAACAGCCCATCATCCATCAGTCTCTGTAAACCAGTCTTCAACCTGTCACAACCATTCTTCGACTCAACACAGTCTTCGCAATCAAGCCCACAACCCGGGAAAACCTGACCCTTCACCAATCTCTCTTTGACCAGCAACAAAGAGGTCTTCACTTCTTCAACCTTCTCCACCAAGTTCAATCTCTCCTCTATCTCAATAGCATTAACCCTGGCTCCCCCATGATTAGGGATAGGGTTATTCGTGACATTCGGAGGTGGCGCGAAATTGATTGCTTTGGAGTCGATCAAATCCTGAACTTTATAGTGCAAAGCCCTGCACTTCTCTGTTGAGTGCCCGGGTGCCCCAGAATGGAAAGCGCACCGAACATTGGCGTTGTAACCTGGAGGAAGAGTTCCAGTAGGTGGAGCCAAGGTCCTCAGTTGAATTAAGTTCAATTCCAACAATCTCTGGAGTAAAGTTGTGTATGTCATTGGGATCACATCAAAAACCCTATCAGCTTGGCGTGGCTGCCTCTGCTGATACGGTCTCTGTTGATAGTTGCGCTGCTGTTGTTGCTGAGGCTGTTGTAGAGCCTGTTGAGCTGATTGAATTGGTGTAGCGGGAATTGTGACTGCAGCTATCTGATTGTATTCTCATCTATAACCTCTGCCTCTGCCTCGGCCATATACTGCGTTAGCTTCCCCTTCTCTTCTTCTAGGAGGTCCGCCAAAGGCTTTCCTCGCTCCCCCAGAGCTACCAGCAGTATTAGGGTCTTGAATCTTCCCTGTCTTTAATAGAGTCTCAACTCTCTCTCCAGCAATCACTATATCATTGAACTTGGTGGCCAAGCTAGATGCCAACCTCTCTAGAAAAACACCTTGGAGAGTGCCCATAAACATGTCGGCCATTTCATCCTCTAAGAGAGGTGGTTGCACCCTGGCAGCTAACTGGCGCCACCTCTGGGCATATTCTTTGAAACTTTCTTTTGCCGCCTGGGTCATGTGTTGCAACTGCGTGCGCTTCGGAGCCATGTCCATGTTATATTGATACTGCCTCACAAAGGCCTCGGCTAAACCCTTCCAGCTCTTGATATTGACCCTATTGAGCTTCATGTACCATTCAAGAGAAGCTCCCACCAAGCTATCCTGAAAATAGTACATCCAAAGCTTCTCATCGTCTGTATGAGCGGCAATTCTCCCAACAAACGATTGCAGATGGGTCTTCGGGCAAGTAGTGCCGTCATACTTCTCGAAGGTAGGAACTTTGAACTTATACGGAATCCTGACTCCCGGAACCAAGCCCAAGTCTGTTATGTCGAATCCCAAAGAACTCTGGGACTGAATAGCCTTGATTTGCTCAGCCATCTCTTCAAATCTCTTGTTCATCTCCGCTCCTTGACCTTCAGCCTCATCAAGCAGAGTGAACTAGTCGTCTTGATGGTCTACCTGAATGTTGTGTAACCCATCGTTGATTATTGTCATTCCTGGCTGTGTAACAGGAGGTTCGACCTGACGTGCGCCCGCACCGGTACGATTGTCAGCAGTAGCAGCAGCCGCAGTGTTCCTATTCTGATTCTCAACCATCTCCCGCAGACGCTCTTGGGTCTGCCCCATGCCGGCCATTAGTGTCATAAAATTATCCATCCTTTGTCTCAAATCTGTCAAGTCTGCTTGTAACTGGTCCATGACTCGTTCTCTATTAATCTTGGTTGGATATCTGTGTACTGTTGGTTGCCCCCGAACTTTACGAGGAGCTATAGTGCCTGAAACACAAAACACGTTAGTAACCGAGACACTACCTGCAAAACAACAAACATGTTATATGGATGCAATGCAGTTGTTTATGTTTCCAATCACAAGTCATTTATGCCCCGGTTCCGGTATTTAGCAAAGAGAACCAGATGGGCACTGATCCTCGACTTCCAGAAACCTTCGCGAGAGACCACATTCAAACCACAACAACAAGCAAACCAAGAAATAATGGAAAAACCAAAACATAAATCAACCTATTAGGCAAATAACACAGAATTCCCCGTAGGGTACAAGTCTTTACAAGGAGAAACAAACAACTTGGACTCCTACAACATGCCTGTAGGTAATCCAGATACAAGAAAAGTGAACTAAAAAGCAGAACCAACGCCCAAGGACCCTGAAGCTCCATCACTAAGCCCCCCATCAGATCTGACCTTCTTGACTCCCGCCATCAACTTTAAGTCTTCAATTTCTTTAAGTGCTGCTTCGAGGGCTTGTTGACTGTCTGCGAGTTGTTGGGTCTTCTCTCTGCGAATTTTGTGGACTTGCTCCACCTCTTCTTATTTGTAAGCCATCTGAACTTCAAAGAACTCTTCTTTTTCTTTATATTGTTTCAACTCTTGCTCTCTTTGTCCATTCAACCAGACAATAGACTGACGAGCATCTCTGAGGGTCTTTGACTTCTTTTTGCGCTCATCTTCTCTCTGGGCTTCCATCATCCCCAATCTGCGGAAATGTGCTTCTCTACCTGCAAAGTCCTTCTCCTTAGCCTCCAAAGTCGTCTGTATCTTCAGCAACTTCTCTTCAGCTTCAATCCTGGTCCTATTGGCTTGGTGATACAGGCTTACCATCTCAGTATTTTCAACTCTAACTGCATGTAGCTGGGCTTCCAACTTCTTGAATTCCTCTAGAGGCACAGTATCAATGGACTCAGCAACTGGGGGAACTGGTGTTGAAAATGGTAACAAAACTCTTCTAGCTCTGTCTTTCAACCAAGCTTCGTACTCTGGGAATGTCTGATTGTTACACTTCCCAAAGCTAGCTATCCCTTCTCCCTTAATGCACTTCCAAGCTCCCGCAACCTTCCTCACTAAGGGCATATTATCTTTCACTGAGAAGTAGAAAATAGGGGTCAGTTTCAAATCTTCAGGCACCTCTCTCAAAGCGTATCCCAATTGTCTTCTTAACAGGATTGGATTGTAATTAATCCCTCCAGTTATTCCCATTAAAGGCACACTATGATAACTCCCGCAGCTAGTGATGAAACGTGCACCTTGCAGCCTCTGAGTGAACCATCTAACATCCTTAGCCAGCAACTTTTCCAGCTTCTGAGCCCATATCAAACTATGGTCACTAAACACTCCCGTACTAGGCAAGTGCCGCATGAACCACATGTGAAATAACGGAGCGCAGCAACGGACCAAACCTCCCCTCTTCTTCTCAGTTTTGTAATGAACTGAGTAATACAAATCCCCGAGTAAGGTAGGCACTGGATTCTTCAGCAAAAAGAGATGTATGGCGTTTATATCTATGAACTTCTCCATATCAGCAAACAAAATGATGCCATAGATAGACAGAGCCAAGATAGCACACACAGCATCCCATTCCTCTTCAACAGCCAATTCTCCCGCTTTCTTCACCAGTGCCTCCAAAGAAAACCCGGACACTCCTCCTTTGATAATGGTCAAAAACTTCACAGTAGAAGGACTCAAATAAAGAGCCTCAGCAATAGCCTCAGGTGCAGGTCTACTCATCTCAGAATTGAAAGGAACCTGATCTCGAACCGGCACACCCAGGATCAAAGCATACTCCTCCAGCATAGGGCCCAACTGAAAATCAGGAAAGGTGAAGCAACGGAGCTGAGGATCATAATACTGAAGCAATGTATGAATGGCACTCCTCTTGGAAGGATCTAGCTCTATCACCACATCAAGAATACTCCCATAAGCTTTTCTGAATCTCTCTACCTCGTTGGGTGTAATCAGCTTTACCATCTTTTTCAACAAACCAACCTTGATATCAAAGAACTTGAAATGAATATTCTGCTTTCGAGGATCTTCCATCTTTGAAGAGAATACCGGAACCGGAAGCAGATATATGAACCTGTGAATGAAAACAAAAAACAATGATTAATGATGCAATGATGCAATGCAGATGCAAATGCAAGGACATATGGCCATCTGAGACTGTCTGGAGTCTGGCCACTGACAAGGTCCCTCTGAATAACTGACAAACCAAAAGTCCAATGAGTCACACTCTCTGATAATCACAACCCTCTGAAGAGAATCTCTGGACCACAGCATCAAGAATACCAGAACCAGAAAACCAGAACTTCGGAACCAAAGTAACTGTATCATAACATGAACTGTACTAGTAACAAGGGTATGATGAGGTCAAGGGTTCCTGCAAACCTGTAAACCCATCCCCAATCTCACAGGTGTGCTCCGGGTCAAACATCACGGACTCTCAAAGCCGAATAGCAATAATACTTTCACCATTTCCGAGAAATGGCTCATGACTAAATCAGGGAATCGGTTAGGCATTATGTACTACGCAGGGAGGCCTCAGCTGAGTCCGGGAAAAACAAGCATCCCTTATAGGTTCCCAGCTTCAAGCGCTGAAATCGAGAAACAATAGTACATTCAGCCCGTAGGATACAGTACTAATGTCATACGACCAGATGCTTTGGCTAAGTTCCTATAAGAGAACCAGGCCATCCTATGCGAGTTCCCAGTGGACCCTCGGGTGCGAATGGGTTTGCCACAAAATGTGGTCTGCCACTGTCACCACTGGAGAGGGTTGTTTCCACAAAGGTTCTCAATGATCGGTCCCCAGATGCACATAACTATCAAGGTCCTATCCCGAAGTGGAGGAAATCCCCACACAAGATATTTCCAAGACAGTCGCAATCTGGGCGTGAAACACATCGCCACTCATCATGCCACATGCGAGTACAATATGTCCACTCTAATCCTAGGGTGCACTCGAGCCGGGTACTTGGCTTATCTCTCAGAAATAATATCACCCAAGCCCACCAAACAGAAAACCAGTCCAGACAATCCAGTATGATATATATGATGCGGAAAATAAATACTGAAAACTGTAAATAAAGCTGTAAATAAAGCAGTAAACAAACAACAATACAATACAACAAGCCACATCAAACAAACATCACCCAATGAAACGGCAACACACAAGCGCTAGGAGAGACTCACAGGGGAACCAGAGATTCTGGGTTCGGTCCCCAGCAGAGTCGCCAAGCTGTCGCTCCCCGGGATTTCCATCCTGGTACAAACGCGAAAGTGGCGCGGAAAAAGAATAGAGTCGCCAGCCAGGCATTTTTATCCCGAAGAAAGGGAATGGTAATGCTGCACAAACCAGAAGAAAAGAAGAGGAAGGACACAGGTCCTGCGAACCAAAGAGACTGAGTTCGGGAGTCGGTTACGACCTGGGAAGGTATTAGCACCCAGATCGTCCGCCGTACCCGACGGGATCCACGCTTGCAAAAGAAACTGTTTCAAAGGGTGAGGGTATGAAAGCTGCAGCAAAAGAAATGAAAATGAACTGGGAAAGAATCTGAGAAAAGAACTGAAATAAGAAATGAAAAGGAAAAAATGTAGGGAAAATAAAGATTGTGCTCGAACGGGCCCTACCCCGCTGCCTACGTACCTCATCAGGATAATGAGGATCAGAGACGCCGTAGTTCCCCTAACTAGGGGTACTAAAAAGGAAATTTCTTGTGAATTAAAGGCTTGAACTGCCTACGTCAATGCTCAGGTGTTGCAGGCTCGGACGACGAGTGCGTTACCGTCTTGCAAAGTGACAAGTAGGAGCAAGTTCGCGTACGGAGCGAATGAGGTGAGAAAAGAATTCCCGAAGGAAAGACGCTTATAGTTTGTTCGGTGTTTTTTTAGAAGCTTTTATGAGTGAAAATTTGCATAGGTGAGTGTACCTAAGTCTTACTCAATGGGATGTGTACGTCTCACATCATCCGGAAATGGAATGCGCAAGAGGCACACCTATCTATGGAGGAAATCCCCAAAGCTAGTCCCACGGGTGAAGGCTTAAGCACACTGGCCTATTACCATTATTAAGTATTTTTGTGGTTTTTGGTTAAGAAATGTCTTTTAATTTTTCTTTGTGAGGTACTCATGCTAAGACCTATCTACCACGAGTGATGACTCACACCTCGTCCCGAAATGGAACGCGTGCAAGCATCTCATAGCAAAGTCTCATGTCACATGAAAGCACTCAACCTTTATTAAGTGAATTAAAATTAAGTTTGAAGATGAGAAGAGAAAGAGAACCAAAGGAGCAAAAAATGAAGAAAAAAAAAACTAGGGGGAAAGTTTCTATCCTAAGTTAGCATGCATGGAGTTCCTAGGGTTTGTGAGGTCTTTCTAACCTAAAAGGATCTCAAGAGAAGAAGAAGAAGATAAAAGGAGAGATGAGAAAGGCCTAAGCCCAACAAGAAGATGTTAGTCCATATAAACAAAATAAGAAGAGATGAGAAATGGAGATGTGGAACTCAATTCCCACATCTCAAACTTACCATAGCCCCTGCAAGGTTAGTGTAACAACATAAAACCAAGGCATGAACCAACAAGTCAGAAGCTACACAAGCATATAGGCATGGCAAAGAGTTCACAATATGATAAGCAAAGCAACACAAGATCATATTGAGATGATTGGAAGTGAAACAAGTGCAAAGAAGGCATGCATAACACTTAAAGAAATAAAGCACATAAAAGAGACCCAACACCAAGACTCAAGGAGACTCAAACCCAATCCTAAGACCAGGAACAACCCTAGACCTCTAAAGGACCCCAAAAGATGAGGAGAAGTTGGCACAAGTTCCCTTCTAAACTTAAAAGAGACTATAAGACTCAAAGTATGCAAAACAAGGCAAGGTGAGGAAGAAAATACCCAAGAAAAAGATCCAAGCACCTAAAAAATCTACCCAACCAGAAAAGTACTCTCCAAACACAAATAAATGAGAGTCCAAAAGGGTTTGCAAAAATACAGCACCAAACTAGGTCAATGAAGCTCAAGGATGCAAGGTATCACCATTTAGGGTTTTGAAAATTAAGGCACAAGTAACTCAAGCAAAGTCCAGCAAGGAAATTTGTGAAAAATCCAAGATAAATCATGAAGATAGTAGAGTGTCTTAGGATTTGAATGCAAAAAGAATGGGGTTCATAGCTTAAAGGATGAGAAAAATAGAAATTGGACAAGGCAGATTGGTCTATGAGAGTCCACAAGAATGCAATGCTCAATGTTGAATTTATTTGGCCACGTGGGATGAAAATAAAAATCTGGAAAAATTATGATAAAAAACTAGATGAATCAAGGAGTGCATATGAATTTTTTTGGATTTTTTAGAGTTAAGGAAGTATTTAAAATGGATCAAAAGCAAATGGAATAAAATTGGTAAAGAAAAAGAATAAAAATAAAGCTAATGGGCCAAGGGGGTGCAAGAAGTAAACACGTTAGTTCAAAAAACAGCATGGGCCTTGCGTGGGGGGTGTGGATAGCGCTGGGGGCTGAACCTTCTTCTTCATGAAGAAACCCTAAACTCTAACCACCATTAATGAACCAAACCCTAACCCTAACTTCATGAAATCTCAAACCAAGCAACGGCCGGCCATGAAACTCTCCAGAATACATAATCTAACATCACTAAACACAAATACATGCTTGGATTGGATTAAAACTCAAAGAAACTCAAGATATGAATGAAAATAAAATTGTCCATGAAACTTTAAATCACCATAACTTTGTCAATACTCAACCATTTCACAAACTACAAAGAGCATTGTAACCACCACAACATGAGGATTCTAAAACACACAACCAAATACATTTCTATGAGATTCGAAATTTGAGCATACCTAAGGTGGTGTTCCAAATTTGAAGTCAAGAATGGTATAAGGTGATGGCAAATGATCTCCTTATCCCCTTAGATGCAAAATAAATGCATCTAAGGCTTTGCAAACTTGTAAATCCAGCAATGTGCTTCCTTGTGCTTCAAAGCTTCTCAAATGGCCACTTGAACAAACTTCACTATAAATCTAGATCCATGGGTGCTTAATGATCCTTGAGATGAGAGGAGTATGAATGTGGTCTTGGATTGAAGAAAGTTTGCCTAGATCAAAAGTTATGGCACAAAATGCAAATGTGCACAAGAAATGAGAAATGGATGATTCTTGAAGAATAATCCAAACAAATGGTATGGAAATGATCTATGAGTGATGAGGATTAAGAATCCAGCAAGAGTTTTGTGAATGGATTCTTGTAGCAAGAGTTTGTGGAGAATAAGCAATTTTGCATAAAAGATGAGAATGAGAGAATGAGTGTGTAATCTGGCTGCCTCTAACCCTAATTCTGATTGTTATGGAATATATATGGCAATGCAAAAGGGTTAGAACAAATGCACGTGAGAGAGGGCTGATTTTTGTGAAAATGCAATTTTGGCCCAAGTGTGCCATAAGCATACCAAGCTCATGATTTGTTGGCCTCTCTTGCATGTGCATTCACCATCCCACCAATGATTCCCAGCAAACAACTTCAGCCCTTGGATGTAAGCTATCACACCATTGCCATGCTTTGTGCAAATTCAAGGGTAAAATGCAAGTTTTATGGAACTTTTTCATGTGCATGAATTTTTTCACTTTTCTTTGAGCCAAATGACCTAAATGGGATGCATTTTGGTTGTGTAAACTTACTTTGGCCATAGCATAGCAAACTATCCATTTTTGAGCCTTTGTGCAAATGGCTTGGCCTTGAAACTTGGAAATTTGCCCTAAAATACCTAAATTTTTGGGGGCCATATCTCTCAAACCATAAATCCCATGAAAATGTACTTGTACTTTTTAAAAATGGCAGCCCTTACTCTCCAACTTTCATGTTTGGGTTGGGTCCATTTGAAGATTTTTTGATCAAGTTAAGGCCTTGTGAAGTTTAAGGTCAAAATAGCCAAAAATATTAACTTTTCCATGACCAACTTTGTGCACTTTTGCCAAAACCCCTCAAACCACCAAAATTCTTGTACTTTAAGATCACCCAACATCTTATAACATTGAATAGACCTCATTTGGCCAAAAAAATTGGGTTAGACCCCTTGGAATGGCACAGTTGACTTTTTCTGGGCCCAGTTGACTTTCTGCTTCATCTGCAAGTAACTGAGGCAATGACTGACTTCCACTTGGAATTTTTCCATGAAAATTGACATGTAGGAACCTCTTATCATATAGAAAACATTGCCCAAAAGAGTTGGCCAAAATTATGAGGTTAAGGCTCTTGAAGCCAAAACCCTAATTTGGTTGCACTGCTTAGGACCCTTGCATTGTCTTGAAACTTGTGATGATTAAGCAATCTTCTGAGCTTTTGCAAGTGATCTTGGCCTTGCCAAAGGAGTCTAGACTCATCATAGGCCTCCCACAAATCCATTGGAACCCTTGTCTTGGCTTAGATGGCCTTCAACACCTCCCCAGATGGCCATATGCCTCATGCTAGGGCTTGATGCTTGTCATGCTTTATTTTTCTATGCTATAATGCTATATATATGATATGCTTATGATGCAAATGGTGTATTATGATGCTTAAAATGAATAGGGCAAATTTGAGGTTCTACATTATGTTCCGCAAGAAGTTTGAGGACTATTATGTGATGATAGATGTAATTAAAAGTTAATAATATGATTATTTAATGATTGTTGTTGAACGACTTTGGACTATGAATCTAGAGATGATAAACTAAGACGATTAAGATGATTTTATATTGTTGCGATTATGTATTTTGATGTAGGTGTTATGACTAACGATTTTGTGATGTTACGATGGTGTAAGATGATTTAAGATGAGGTGATGAATGATGTTTACGATGTTTGATTGTGTTGTATGCCATTTTCATACCGCATACATTTGCATTATTAAGATGACATGGAACGGAAAACACGATGTTTAAGATGAAGACTTATGTCTTGCTGATACCCACCTAACTAGCATGAATTTTAAGATGGGAGTTCGCTCTGAATGGTACCACATACATGCATTGTGGAGTCGCATTTGAATTGCATTATTGAATGATTATTGAGATGTTATGGAAGTTGCGATGATAACATGTTTTTGATGAATATGTTGTGAATGGGTGACTGCATGACTTTATCTTGTACATACTGATTATTATATCCTGTTTATAATTGTTGATATCTCACCCCTTCTGTTTGAATGTTACCCCCTGTTGGTAACGTGCAGGTAATCCTGAGTAGTGAGGAGTTTTCCGTTAGATGGTTTGAGTCGTTGGTCGCTCTGATTTGTAACACTTCGGGCGGGGGGATTAGAGAATATTTGAATTAAGTTGAACCTTTGTTTTATTTATGATTGGATACATATTTTTTTTTAAAGATGATTTTTTCTTGGATTTTGATGAATTACTTATGAAGTTGATTTTAAGATGAGTTGTTATGATTTAAATAATTCAGGTGCGTAGTAAAGACATGACTTATTACTTGTTATGGTGTGATGAATTGTTTTAGAAAAGAAAAATGTGATACCCTATTTCATTTAACTCTAATTTACTTATAATTATTTGTGGGTAGAAATGGGGTGTTAAATTAGTGGTATCAGAGCAGGTCAGTCTGTCCGGCCAAGTGTTGAGTCGTAGTTATTTAACAATCGAGTATTGTTATTTTGTGTTAATCTTTGTTCTTGTTGTGGTTTTAAGTTGAGATGGCTGGAAGAAATGACACTGCTATTGTTGCTGCAATGCAAGCAATGACTCAAGCTGTGCAGAACCTACCGAATGTTGGCAAGAATGAGGGATCTCGTAGTTTGGCGACTTTTCAGAGGGAGAATCCGCCTACTTTCAAGGGTAAGTATGACCCTGATGCAACATTGGAATGGTTGAAGGAAATTGAAAGGATCTTCCGAGTGATGGATTGTACGGTAGCACATAAGGTTCGCTATGGTACACACATGTTGGTGCTTGAGGATGATGATTGATGGTTGGAGGCTCGTACAAGATTGGAAGCGGCATGTGAAAAGGTCACTTGGGCTATTTTCCGTAGGGAGTTTATGAGAAAGTATTACCCTGAAGATGTTCGTGATAAGAAAAAAGTGGAGTTCCTTGAACTGAAGCAGGGAAATATGTCAGTGACTGACTATGCTGCAAAGTTCACTGGATTGTCTAAGTTTTATTCGCATTATGATGGGGCTGGAGCAGAATTGTCTAAGTGCATCAAGTTTGAGAATGGGTTGCGTTCCGAGGTTAAGAAGGTCGTGGGGTACCAGAAGATTCGAGTGTTTTCTGATTTGGTTGATAGCTTCAGGATCTTCGAAGAAGATAATAATGTTCATTACAAGTTTATGAATGACAGGAGAGGCAAGCACCAACAGAATCATGGCAAGCCTTATGATGTTTCGGTTGGCAAGGGTAAGTAGAAGACTGCTTCGAGTCAGAGAACTAGTGAGGGAGATACTCTTGATGTTATTGTTTGTTTAAAGTGTGGTTAAGCTGAACACAAGAGCAATGTTTGTACTTATGAAGTTATGAGGTGTTTCCGATATGGCAAGATTGGGCATATGACGAATGGTTGTAAGCATAAAGAGGTAGTATGTTTTAATTGCGGCGAAGAGGGACATATTGGTAGCAAGTGTCAGAAGACGAAGAAAGCTCAGGAGGGAAAAGTGTTTGCATTGGCAGGAACTCAGACCGCTAGCAAGGTCAGGCTTATTAGAGGTACATGTTTCAGTAATATTATTCCTTTAATTACTATTATTGATACTAGTGCGACACATTGTTTTGTTTCTACTGATTGTGTTAAGTGATTGGATCTTAAGTTGTCTGCTATGAATGGAGAGTTAATCGTCAAGATTCCGGCTATGGGATCAGTGACTACTTCTCTCGTGTATTTAAAATGTCCTTTATCGATTTTCAATAAAGATTTCTTGGTTGATTTGGTTTGTCTGCCGTTGACTAGGATGGATGTAATCCTAGGTATTAACTAGTTAGAGTATAACTATGTTCATATAAATTGTTATCATAAGTCAGTGACGTTTTCTACTCCGGAAGAGGAAGGAGTTGGATTTTTTTCTTTCAGAGAGTTGCAGAAGTTGATGAAAGAGGAAGATCAGAGGTTTTCATTGATGGTGATGTTTTCAATTAAAAGCAAATGTAATATTGAAGAACTGCAAGTAGTAAGTGATTTCCCGAGGTTTTTCCTAATGAAATTCCTGATGTGCCACCAGAGAGGGAGGTTGAGTTTACGATTGATCTTGTACCTGGTACTAGACCTATTTCGATGGCACCATATAGGATGTCTGCATCAGAATTGTCAGAGTTGAAGAAGCAGTTAGAAGAGTTACTTGAGAAGAAGTTTGTGAGGCCAAATGTATCGCCGTGGGGAGCTCCAGTATTGTCAGTGAAGAAGAAAGATAGAAGTATGAGACTATATGTGGATTATAGATAGTTGAATAAACTAACGATCAAGAATAATTATCTACTTCCGAGGATTAATGATTTGATGGATCAATTGGTAGGTGCTTGTGTATTCAGTAAGATAGACTTGAGGTCGGGTTACCATCAGATCAAAGTAAGAGATGAGGATATTCAGAAGACTGCGTTCAGAACATGATATGGACATTACGAGTATTTGGTGATGCCTTTCGGTGTTACCAACGCGTCGGAAGTATTTATGGAGTACATGAATCGTATTTTTCATACGTATTTGGATCGTTTTGTGGTTGTGTTTATTGATGATATTCTGATTTACTCTAATTCAGAAGAGGAATATAAAGAGCATTTGAAGACTGTGTTAGAAGTTTTGAGAGAGAAGAAGTTATATGCGAAGTTGTCTAAGTGTGAATTTTGGTTGAAAGAAGTTAGTTTTCTTGGCCTTGTAATTTCAGGTAGTGGTATTTTTGTGGATCCTTCTAAAGTAGAAGTTGTGTTACAGTGGGAAACTCAAAGATCGGTTACTGAGATTATGAGCTTTTACGAGTTAGCTGGTTACTACAGAAGATTTATTGAAGGGTTTTATAGGTTGGCACTTCCGTTGACTAGATTAACTTGTAAGAGTAAGGCTTTCGTTTGGGATATCTGTTGTGATGAGAGTTTTACATAATTAAAGAAGAGGTTAACGTCGGCTCCGGTTTTGACATTCCCTAATCCATATGAACCATTTGTGGTGTATTGTGATGCTTCGTTGATGGGTTTAGGAGGTGTTCTTATGTAGAATAATATAGTTATTGCATATGCATCGAGGCAGTTGCGAGTGCATGAAAAGAATTATCCTACGCATGATTTAGAACTTGCTGCAGTTGTTTTCTTACTGAAGATTTGGAGGCATTATCTTTATGGTTCTCGATTTGAAGTGTTTAGTGATCATAAGAGTCTGAAGTATCAATTTGATCATACATAATTGCATATGAGGCAACGCAGGTGGTTGGAATTGTTGAAAGATTATGATTTTGGTTTGAATTACCATCCGGGTAAAGCTAATGTTGTAGCTGATGCTTTAAGTCGTAAGACTTTGCATATGTCGGCAATGATGATTAAAGAGCTAGAGTTGATTGAGGAATTCCATGATATGAGTTTGGTTTGCGAAGTGACCTTGCAGAGTGTAAAGTTGGGTATGTTAAAGATTCATAATGAATTTCTGGATAATATTAGAGAGGCTCAGAAGTTAGATGTAAAGCTAGTAGATATTATGGTTAGATGTGGTAAATCGGAGAAGAGTGATTTCAAGATGGATGCAAATGGTGTTTTGAGATTGCATGATCGAATTTGTATTCCTGATGATGCAAATATGAAGAAGAGTATTCTTGAAGAGGGTCATAGAAGTAATTTGAGTATTCATCTGGGAGCTACAAAGATGTATCAGGATTTGAAGAAGTTGTTTTAGTGGTCTAGTATGAAGGGAGATATAACACGTTTTGTGTATGCATGTTTGACTTGCCAGTAGTCAAAGGATGAGCATCAGAAGCCTGCTGGATTGATGCAACCGTTGGAAATTCCAGAATGGAAATGGGATAGCATTTCTATGGATTTTGTTATAGGGCTACCTAATATTGCAAGAGGACATGATTTGATTTGGGTGATCGCTGATAGGTTAACAAAGTTGACTCACTTCATTCCTATCAATATTAGTTTTCTGGTGTCTAAGTTGGATGAGATCTATGTTAGAGTGATTGTGAAGCAGCATGGTGTTCCGTTAAGTATTGTGTCGGATAGAGATCTGAGGTTTACGTCAAATTTTTGGAAGAGTTTGCAAGAGGCATTGGGTACTAAGTGTAGGTTGAGTTCAGCTTATCATCCTTAGAAAGATGGACAGACTGAGAGGACTATTTGGTCATTGAAGGACTTGTTGAGAGCGTGTGTTCTTGAACAGGGAGGTTCGTGGGATACTTGTCTTCCATTGATAGAATTCACATATAACAACAATTATCATTATAGTATTGGGATGGCACCTTTTGAAGCATTGTATGGTCGAAGATGTAGGACTCTGTTATGTAGGCATGAATCAGGTGAAGGTGTAGTGCTTGGACCTGAGATATTTTGAGAGACTATAGAGAAGATTAAGTTGATTAGAGAAAAGATGAAAGCGTCTCAAAGCAGACAAAAGAGTTACCATGATAAGCAAAGAAAGGATTTAGAATTCCAAGTTGGTGAGCATGTGTTTCTGAGAGTTACGCATGTAATCGGTGTTGGAAGAACGTTGAAGTCTAAGAAGCTTACTTCGAGGTTTATTGGTCCATATCAGATTTTGGACAAAGTTGGAAAAGTTGCTTATCGAGTGGCTTTACCGCCTAATTTGTTGAATTTGCATGATGTGTTTCACGTTTCGGAACTCCGAAAGTATGTTTCTGATCCGTCTCATGTTGTTAGTATTGAAGATATTCAAGTACGAGATAATCTCATAGTGGAGACTATGCCGGTACGTATTGAGGATCGAGAAACAAAAACCCTTGCGAGGCAAGGAGATAGCGTTAGTGAAGGTTGCTTGGCTAGGAGCTGCACGAGAGAGTAGGACGTGGGAATTAGAGAGTAAGATGCAGGTGTCTTATCCTGAGTTATTTGAGGAAGGTAAGATTTACGAGGACGAAAATGTTATTATGGGGGAGAGTTGTAACACCCCAATTTAATTAATTAATTTAATTTAATTATTTTGGAAAATTTGTGGTTAATTGCGATGTGTGATGTTTGTTAATAAGATAATTGATCGATTTAAGTTGTTTTAAGTTGATTTACGAGTTAGACTTAGTTTGGGGAGGTTTTAATAGTAATGTTGAGGGGTGTAAATAGAGGCTCATTAGTGGAATAATTAAATGAATTTTTAGTAATAATAAAATTAGTATTATTTTAAGACATTTTAATTAAAATAATGAAAATAGGATTAGTAAGGGGTTTAGAGGGAATTAGTCATAATCAGAATTTGGAGAGAGGAACGATTCTTTGGGAGATCAAGATCTATGGATAAGGATTTGCAAGAGGATTTTCATATTTCAACAGAAGATTCGAGCTCCATTCAATCCAAAAGGTAAGGGTGGGATTCGTATCTTATAACCGGGAAAAAATAATATATATGTATGGGATAAGGTTGTTTAATTTTCCTTGTTGTTGTATGATGCTTTGTGTGCGATTTCGAATGATGATGAATTGATGTTGATTAATCTGTTATAAATATACTGCTGATGCTAGTATGAATAATTGCTATGAAGATTTCCTGAGATGTGTGTTAAATTTGTGACGAATTTAGAGTTAGATGGTGGTAATAGGATGATAATTGGTTTAGTACTAATATATGACTGATAAGATGAAGAATTGTGAGTCTAAAACATGTTAGATTGATGAATCTCGTAGCAGAAGTTAAATTGAGGAGGTATCTGGTGGATTGCGTATCAGATCTGAGATACGCGTATGGGGGAGGTGTTACGCGTAACATCTAGTGGTTACGCCGCTTGTTACGCGTTGGAGAATGATTTTTGCATGCTCTCAGGTCGTTTGCGTATTATACACGTATGGGCGTGCACTAATACGCGTATGGGGAAGGGTGATACGCGTTTGGTAAACGTTTGGGCAACGTTGATGCATTTCTGTGATTTCGTAGCGTTTCGCCTATCGATTCGCGTCCGTTCCTTATTCTGATTTTCTACAAGATGTTGGAGGACTAGTATGTGATGATAGATGTAATTAGAAGTTAAAAATATGTTTATTTAATGATTGTTGTTGAACGACTTTGGACTATGAATCTAGAGATGATAAACTAAGACGATTAAGATGATTTTATATTGTTGCGATGGTGTATTTTTTATGTATGTCTTATGACCAACGATGTTGTGATGTTACGATGGTGTAAGATGATTTAAGATGAGGTGATGAATGATGTTTACGATGTTTGATTGTGTTGTATTCCATTTTCATACCGCATACATGTGAATTATTAAGATGGCTTGGAATGGTAAACACGATGTTTAAGATGAAGACTTACGTCTTGCTGATACCCACCTAACTGGCATGAATTTTAAGATTAGAGTTCGCTCCGAATGGTACCACATGCATGCATTGTCGAGTCGCATTTGAATTGCATTATTGATTGATTATTGAGATGTTATGACAGTTGTGATGATAAGATGTTTTTGATGAATATGATGTGAATGGGTGATTGGATGACTTTATCTTGTACATGCTGATTATTATATCCTATTTATAATTATCGATATCTCACCCCTTCTGTTTGAATGTTACCCTCTGTTGGTAATGTGCAGGTAATCCTGAGTAGCGAGGATTTTTCCGTTAGATGGTTTGAGTCATTGGTCGCTTTGATATGTAACACTTCGGGGGGAATTAGAGAACGTTTGAATTAAGTTGAACCTTTGTTTTATTTATGATTGGATAAAGATGTTTCTTTTAAAAGATGATGTTTTTTTGGATTTTGATGAATTACATATGAAGTTGATTTTAAGATGAGTTGTTATGGTTTAAATGATTCCACTGTGTAGTAAAGACATGAATCATTACTTGATATGTTGTCATGAATTGTTTTAAAGAAAGATATGATACCCTATTTCGTTGAACTCTGATTTATTTATAATTGTTTGCGAGTAGAAATGGGGTGTTACAAAATCCACCACCACCTTCTTAGCCTCCACCAACTACTAAACTTCCACCACCTTCTCAGCCTACTATTCAGCCTCCACTAGCTACTCAACCTCCACCACCTTCTCAGCCTACTATTCAGCTTCCACCAACTACTCAATCTCCACCACCCTCTCAGCCTTCACCACCAACTCAGCCTCCAACACCGATTCTGGCAAATCCAACACCACCACCTTCTTAGGAGTTCATATTCATTCATACTCCAGGATATAGTCATCCTCAACCACAAAGTCCTCCCCATCACACCATAAACGAGGAAGTGCAGAGGGACCAAACACTTTTGAATGAGGAACAACAACATGACGGTGGGCAAAAGGCGAAGATCCATATTGTGGAAACAACTAATGTGTAAGTAACTATTTTTTATATAAAAAAGAGTGATATATGACTTATCTTTGTGTTAGTTAAATGTCTTTTTTGTCTTATTTACTAGCACACACAAACACACGAGAAAAACAAGGGTTTTAAATAAGTTATGTTACTTCGTAGAACAGAACCCTCTATTAAGTATGATAAACATAAAAATAAATTTTAAAAAATAAATAAAAATAGGACCATGAAACATAATGGTAATTAAACAAAGGTTGAATTTTGAAAAAAGAAATGGTGAAATGATAAAAGAAGGAAGGGAGCATTGATTTACATTTTGGCTTTAGAATATTGCATGGGTTGCAGTTAAAGTATCTGCAGTTAAAATCAAGTCGCCTTAACTTTACCCTTTGCGGAACCTGAAGTACCTGAAATAACAACATCAACATGGGGTGGGATAAAACTATCTCAATGAGTTCCCTACCTTAGAGTCCTCTCGGCTCTAAGGGTCAAACCTAATGATTCCACGAATACGAAAGACTCCTCTCAAAAGTAACCAAGGAAAAATGGAAAACATTCAAACAACGTTTCCTGAAACACTTCCCGTGGGACTCAGTGAAATACCCACTTCAAGTATAAACCACTAGACTTCCCATGGGACTCAATGAAATACCCATCTCAAGCCACTCGAATGCTTCCCGTGGGACTCAATGTAATACCCACCTCAAGCTAACACTCGCTTCCCATGGGACTCAATGTAATACCCACCTCAAGCTAACAATCGCTTCCTGTGGGACACAATGTAATACCCACCTCAAGATAACACTCGCTTCCCGTGGGACTCAATGTAATACCCACCTCAAGCTAACACTCGCTTCCCGTGGGACTCAATGTAACACCCACCTCAAGATAACAATCGCTTCCCGTGGGACTGAATGTAATACCCACCTCAAGCTAACACTCGCTTCCCGTGGGACTCAATGTAATACCCACCTCAAGCTAACACTCGCTTCCCGTGGGACTCAATGTAATACCCACCTCAAGCCTTTACTGGGGATTCGATCGAAATGCGATTCTCAATTATTACTAGTCTACGGGAATCCTAGATACCTCATAAGTCTTACCATTTCATTTCCTTTAGCTCACAATTCCATAATTTTGCATTTTTAACGTTAATCAAAAAGTCGGGTAAAAATAATATTTTCCAGTGTCAAGTGAAAGTACATATTTGTAGCTTTCAAACGGTATAAAGAACGCTCAAATAGGATAACCGAGTAAAAAGTTATGAATTTTCAAAGTTTTGGAATTAAGTCATTTTCCACAAACTTACAGTGTTAACCGGTTAACCAATTCCGTTAACCGGTTAACCAACTCAACCCAGGGGCTTCTGCATAAAATTTGGACGCGTTAACCGGTTAACCAAATCCGTTAACCTGTTAACCAAACACAGACAGCAGCAGTAACGTGAAAACATGACAGTAAACTCAAAAATCCAAACAAAATTCCTTCCAACAACAAAACAACATATAAAACATGTTCCTATACCTATAGGCAACATACATTAGTGATTAAACCGATTTCTAACCGATTAAACTACCGATTTTTAGGATTTTTCATAATTTGACCTAAAACTCTTAAACCCTAAAAGCTTCGACAAAACCAAAAAGAAGAGTGTCTAGCTATGAACCCACCTCTAGAAAGAAGATTGGATAAGATTGAATGGAGAATGAGTGGGTGGAAGCACACTATTAGGAGTCTTCTTCTTCTTCCTCTTCAAGACTTTTTCTTCTTTTTTTCTTCTCTTCCTTTCTCTCTTCTTCTATTTCTATTTCTATCCAACAAGAAAAATACTTGTGTCTTAAAGAAAAATATAACATTTCCCTATCGACGGGTCTAATTAGGGAGTATCCAAAAATGTCTCTCAATTCAATATTTTATAAAACCTCTGAGTCAGCTAATACTAATTAATGTAATAATATCCCGCTGATTACTCTATTTATTTCCATTAAAATTTCTTTCAGTAATCCGAGACAATATTAATATCAATTAATATTATCCAGAGCACTAAAATAATTTACAGGGTATTACATCCCCCCCCCTCTTAAATAGAAATTCGTCCTCGAATTTAAAAGATTACCTGAACAGGTGAGGATATGATTTCCGCATCTCTGATTCCAATTCCCACGTAGCATCTCCCGGATGCGTCTCATCCTATTTCACTTTGACAAGTGGTATCTACTTATTTCTTAACACCTTGGTTTTTTTTCCAACTATACTGCTCAGTTGGGGTTCAAAGGTCAAATCTGATTCTATCTCGATAGAATCCAGTAGAATAGGCTGAAGCGGATCGGGAACGAACCTACGAAGTTGAGATACATGAAAAACATCATGCATTTCAGATAGATAGGGCGGTAAGGATAAACGATAATCAACTTCACCAATCCTTTCTATGATCTGATACGGTCCCACGTATCTCGGACTTAACTTATGCGACTTAAACGGTCCTTTCAACCTCAATCTCAGAGTGACTTTCAAGTACACGTGATCACCTTCATCAAATTCCAAAAGTATCCTTCGATTGTCACCATAGCTCTTCTGACTATCTTGAGCTTGTTTAACTTCCAAAAGTATCTTTTGATTGTCAGCATAGCTTTTCCGTAGTCTCTTGAATAACTTCCGGTCCCAAAATCCTATCTTCACCCACTTCTGACCAACATAACGGTGTTCTACATTTCCTTCCATACAAAGCCATTTCGATGCTCGCATGATAACTGTTATTGTAAGAGAATTCTATCAATGGTAAGAGTTCCTTCCAATTTCCTTTACTTTCCAAGACACATGCCCTTAGCATATCCTCCATTGTTTGAATCGTACGCTCCGTTTGACCATCTGTTTGGGGATGATTAGAAGTACTCAAACATAAATTCGTACCCATGGCCTATTGGAACACCTTCCAAAATCTCGAAGTGAACTTCGGATCTCTATCTGATACAACAGTAGACGGAACACCATGCAATATCACAATTTCAGCAATAAACATCCTTGCAAGATGACTTGCCTTATATGTAGTCTTCATGGCTAAGAAATACGCAGATTTCGTTAGACGGTCCACAATCACCCAAATAGAGTCATAACAACCCTGAGTACTCGGTAAACCCATTGCGAACTCCATATAAATACTATCCCATTTCCAAATTGGGATATCCAAAGGTTGCAACAATCTGCCCGGTCTTTGGTTCTCAATCTTCACTTGTTGACACACCGCACATTCAAACACAAATACCGCAATGTCCTTTTTCATTCTGGACCACCAATACTCTTTCTTCAAGTCTTGATACATTTTCGAAGAACCCGAATGTATCGTAAAAGAAACTTTATGGGCTTCTTCCAAAATAGTTCTCTTCAATACATCTTCATTTGGAATTAAAATTCTTTGGTTGAGGATGATCCCATCCAACGCCCTTACGAAACCCGGTTGGAGCAATAACTCTTGCAACTTCCCATCCAGAACTTTTGCTTGTTGAATCTCATTCCTCAAGGTAGAATTGATATTCAAGTTTCCCATAATCATACCATTCGGAGTCCAAACAAACTGAAGATTAAGGTCTCGGAACTTTTCCAATAATGCGTACTCCAACACCATCAATTCGACACTATGAATCACTTTTCTACTTAAAGCATCCGCCACTTTATTCGCTTTATCGGGATGATACTTAAACTCAAGGTCATAATCCTTCAAATATTCCATCCATCTCCTCTGTCTCATATTTAGTTCCTTCTGGTCAAAGAGGTACTTCAGACTCTTATGATCACTGAACATCTCAAAACGCACACTATACAAATAGTGCCGCCACACTTTCAAGGTAAACACCATAGCCGCTAATTCAAAATCATGAGTAGGATAATTCTTCTCATGAACTCTCAACTGTTTAGAAGCGTAGGCTACCACCTGACCTTCTGGCATGAGAACACCTCCTAATCCCATCTTCGAAGCATCGCAAAACACTTCATAAGATTTGTTAGGATCGGGAATAATCAAAACTGGAGCAGTTATCAATTTCTCCTTCAACCGCACGAAACTTTGCTCACAACTAGAATCCCATTCGTAAGTGAAGTCCTTCCTAGTGAGTTTAGTTAATAGTAACTCCATCTGAGAAAAACCTTTAATAAATCTTCTGTAGTAACCTGCCAAACCTAAGAAGCTTCTCACTTCTGAAACATTCTTTGGTCTCTCCCAATTAATTATAGCTTCTATCTTCAGCGTATCCACTGCTACACCTCATTGTGATATAACATGTCCAAGGAACTTGACTTCCGACATCCAGAACTCACACTTACTAAACTTAGCAAAAAGTTTCTTTTCTTGCAGTATTGATATGACAATCCTTAGATGTTATTCGTGCTCTTGCGGAGTACGAGAATAGATAAGAATGTCATCGATAAAGATCACCACAAATTGATCCAAATAATTATGAAATATCCGATTCATGTAGTCCATAAAATCAGCTGGAGCATTCGTCACACCGAAAGGCATCACTAAGAATTCTTAATGACCGTAACGGGTTTTGAACGCAGTCTTCAGAACATCAGAACTCTTCACACGAATTTGGTGATAGCCCGATCTCAGATCAATCTTCGAGAACACGCAGAATCCTTTCAAATGATCTAGAAGATCGTCTATCCTTGGTAAGGGATATTTATTCTTGATCGTAACCTTGTTCAACTTACGATAATCTATGCATAACCGCATACCGCCATCTTTCTTCTTTACCAACAAAACAGGAGCTCCCCACGGTGAAACACTAGGCCTTACAAAATGCTTTTCCATCAAATCCTCCAATTGATCCTTCAACTTTTTCAACTCGAGCGGAGCCATCCGATAAGGGGAAACGGATATAGGAGTCGTTCCCGGTATCAGGTCGACTGAGAACTCAACTTCCCTCGTCGGAGGTAAGGAAGTGACATCTTCAGGAAAAACATCAGGAAATTCACAAACTATTAGAATGTTCAAAACTTGTTGGTCATTACTCTCCTCTTTAGTAATGACAAGCAAAACAGACTTCTCTTGTTCAAACAGAAAATTTACCATTCTAACCGTACCTTCTAAGATCGTTGTCAAAATATCCTTCAGAGGCACTTCAACAGAGGGAATAAGGATCAACTTTTCTTCACATCCAATAAACACAGAATTAGCAGACAACCAGTCCATTCCCATAATAACATCAACTTTCTTAAGAGGTGAACAAATGAGATCAATCTGAAAAGTTCTACCATCCACGGACAACGTACAATTCTCACACTTAAGGGGCGTCACGACAGTTTCATCCATGGCGGTAGTAACCAGCATCGGAGGAGACAAAGAAAATACCCGCAACCCAAGTCGTTTCACACAACTAGTAGATATAAAAGAATGTGTGGCTCCACAATCAAATAAAACAAGGCAAGGATGATTGTTAACAAGAAAATTACCCGCAATCAAGGAATTTTTGCCTTTCGTCTTCCTAGTATCCATAGTATAAACTCTCGCTTTCACTTGATCCTTCTTCTGGGGACAATCTATAGCAAAATGTCCTTCTTTCTGGCAAAGGAAACATATCACGACACCCGGATTGCATCTCCCAAAATGGTTCTTATGGCATCGAGAGCAAGAAGGAGGAGCATTACATCTAGCACTCGACACCTATTTCCCTTTGAAGGGTTGAGGCCTCGGCCTAAATTATTGGCTAGATCTCCCCCGATCTCCTTGAACCGACCTTCCATCACTTTCACCAGACTATGTTTTGCGACATAGCATTGTCTCAACATCTCGGAGTAGGTAGTGAACTCTCGTTGAGAGACACTATGTGAGATTTCGGCCCTTAATTCAAACAAGAACTGGTCAATTTTCCACCTTTCATCAGGGTCATACATAGCTTGCCTAGAGTAGGCTGCCATGTTCTCAAACTTCTCAGCATAACTGGCCACAGTCATGCTCCCTTGCCTCAATTGTTGAAATTCGAACTCCTTTTGCATCCTCAAAGAACTCGGGAAATACTTATCCATGAAAATTGTCTTAAATTGTTGCCACACTCTCGGGATCCCTTGTACCATCATCAAATTGGAAGCACTCTCTCACCACCTTCCAACAGGACCTTTTAGTAAATGTGACGCGAAAGTCACCTTGTCTTCTTCACTACAATTCACAATATGGAAAATCCTCTCCATTCCGGTCACCCATTCATGAGCCTTAACTGGGTCCAATCCTCCATGAAACTCCTGAGGGTTCATACGAAAGAAGTCTCTAGATGTTCCACTTATAGCTTCAGGAGCAACCACGTGAGGGTGAAGGTCCCCACTCATCTAATGCATCATCTCTTTCATAAATTGATGTTGTTGTTGCTGCATCTGTTGCATAAATTGGAACATATGAGCATTTCTATCACCACCTGCCTGATTGCTACCGAGAGGAGTGACACTGGGTCGAGCACGAGTTCCACGCCTACCAGCCATATTCCTAAATGTCATCAAAACAGGATTAAGTTGATCAGGCTCAATACCATAAACATAACATTTAATTCTACCGCAAGTTAACGTGTATGAACAGAAAGGAACAATTATAATATTCCAAAGCTAGGTCGAGGGTACGACCTGCTCTGATACCAATTGTAATACCCATATATAAAAGACATACATAAAGCATATTTTTCATATATAAATCTTTAAGTTTGGTACTGAAATACAAATAAGTTCCTAGCAACATATTGTATTAGTATAGCCATTATAACAAAAGTACTAAGACAAGGCCATAATTAATACAAAATGTTCATAAAAATAAAATCTAAGAACTAGATCTGAAGATCTCAAAAGTCCACAGCGGAAGACAAAGCCATCAAACAAGTAAAGATAATCAAGTTGCCTTATCTTTACCCTTTGCGGAACCTAAAGTACCTGAAATAACAACATAAACATCGGGTGAGATAAAACTATCTCAGTGAGTTCCCTATCTTAGAGTCCTTTTTGCTCTAAGGGTCAAACCTAATGATTCAACGAATATGAAATACTCCTCTCAAAAGTAACCAAGGTAAAACAGAAAACATTCAAACAACATTTCTTGCAACACTTCCCAAGGGACTCAGTGAAATACCCACCTCAAGTATAAACCACTAGACTTCCCATGGGACTCAATGAAATACACATCTCAAGCCACTCAGATGCTTCCCGTGGGACTCAATGTAATACCCACCTCAAGATAACACTCGCTTCCCGTGGGACTCAATGTAATACCCACCTCAAGCTAACACTCGCTTCCCGTGGGGCTCAATGTAATACCCACCTCAAGATAACACTCGCTTCCCGTGGGACTCAATGTAATACCCACCTTAAGCTAACACTCACTTCCCGTGGGACTCAATGTAATACCCACCTCAAGCTAACACTCACTTCCTGTGGGACTCAATGTAATACGCACCTAAAGATAACACTCACTTCCCGTGGGACTCAATGTAATACCCACCTCAAGCTAACACTCGCTTCTCGTGGGACTCAATGTAATACCCACCTCAAGCTAACACTCTCTTCTCGTGGGACTCAATGTAATAACCACCTCAAGACTTTACGGGGGATTCGATCGAAATGCGATTCTCAATTCTTACTAGTCTACGGGAATCCTAGATACCTCACAAGTCTTACCATTTTATTTCCTTAAGCTCACAATTCCATAATTTCATATTTTTACGATTTAATCGAAAAGTCGGGTAAAAATAATATTTTCCAGTGTTAAGTGAAAGTACATATTTTTAGCTTTCAAACGGTATAAAGAACGCTCAAATCGGATAACCGAGTAAAAAGTTATGAATTTTCAAAGTTTTGGAATTAAGTCATTTTCCACAAACTTATAGTGTTAACCTGTTAACCAATTCCGTTAACCGGTATTCCAACTCAACCCAGGGGCTTCTGCATTAAATTTGGACGTGTTAACCAAATCCATTAACCGATTAACCAAACACAAACAACAGCAGTAACGTGAAAACATGACAGTAAACTCAAAAATCCAAACCAAATTCCTTCCAACAACAAAACAACATATGAAATATACATTAGCAATTAAACTGATTTCTAACCGATTAAACTACCTATTTTTAGGATTTTTCATAATTTGAACTAAAACTCTTAAACCCTAAAAGCTTCAACAAAACCAAAAAGAAGAGTGTCTAGCTATGAACCCACATCTAGCAAGAAGATTGGAGAAGATTGAATGGAGAATGGGTGGGTGGAAGCACAAGATTAGGAGTCTTCTTCTTCTTCCTCTTCAAGAATTTGTCTTCTTCTTTCTTCTCTTCTTTACTCTCTTCTTCTATTTCTATTTCTATCGAAATAGAAAAAGACATGTGTCTTAAAGAAAAATATAACATTTCCCTATCGACGGGTTCAATTAGGGAGTATCCAAAAATGTCTCTCAATTCAATATTTTATAAAACCTCTGAGTAAGATAATACTAATTAATGTAATAATATCCCGCTGATTACTCTATTTATTTCCGTGAAAATTTCTTAGAGTAATCTGGGAAAATATTAATATCAATTGATATTATCCAGAGCACTAAAATAATTTACGGGGTATTACATGCTTCATGTAAACTTGATCTTGTATTGTATTGTAACATATATTTGTAGGTTAAGTCCAGGTGATCTTGTTGCCGCAATGGATCAAAAAGTTATTGAAAAGAATTATCGAGGAACCTTTGTTAATTATGGTGAGCTTAAATGCCACGGAAGAGACGATGTGAGAAAGGAATGGTTCATCGAGTTTAAAGTAAGACAAGAAATTTCATTTTTAGTAGTTTGATAATGATGTATATTGTTGAGTTTTATTTATTATTTGAATATTTTGTCAGAGGCTTGTATGTTGGGACCATTGTGATGCTGCAAAAATAGGAGAATTGTTTCATCAGAAGTGTGGAAAACAATTGTCTGATATACAACGAAAGGCTAGAGAAAAGGAGCGCAAGCCGGGTTGGATGGGTGTAGATACATGGACGTATCTTCTAGACAAGTGGAAGTCAGATGAATTCAAAGTTGTATCCCAACAAAACAAGATTAATCGATCATCTAAGAAAGGTGGGGCAGTCCATACACTAGGTCGAAGAGCTCACCATGATGTTGCACTTGAATTGGTGTGTGTGTGTGTGTGTGTATATATATATATATATATATATATATATATATACTTTGTAATTACAACGCATTAATATAATTATATATGATATACATTGTGACCGTATATATTTCCTCTAATGATATTCTAAACAACTCAATCGACTGGCACATCCTGATGAGATTTTCTTTGCCACCCATAAAAAGAAGAATGGGGAGTGGGTTGATGCTCGTGTAGCAGCAACACATGTAAGTTAACATTTATTTAATTCATACTACAAAATTCTGTTATGGTGACAAAACCTTCACTTTATCATTAATATTATTATCACTTCTTTTTTTGTTGTCAATTGTTACTATTTCTCACTGCATTGTAATTCTCATCACAAATGATTAGAGAAGACATAAAACTATATTTGTCATAGAAGATCAAAATGTTATAATTTCTAACCTTCACTTTTGAATATAGTCTTTCAAAACATGATTATTGTCCCCAAGGATTACATTTCTTCGCCAATTAGCTACTGCTTTAGCGACCGTATCATTAGCACTACGAATATCATCGATAGAAAACTTATGCTCTGTGATTCCTAATGGTCCAGAATGTAACACCTTAATAACAATTTCTACATATTTCTCAAACTGCATGTTACAATGAAAATAATTGGCCACAACATTGAATAGTTTTTTGTTCTACAAAAATATGTAATTAGATAACCTATGTTCTATATTTACCCGAAATTTTATGTTATTTTACAAGTTATTATATGTTTGTTTTGAAGCCAGAATGTCATCATCAGAAATAGTTGGGAAAAAATCTGGAAAGCTTCAATGTAGTATTTTTAGAACCATTACAGTACATATAGGAGCAATCAACAACAATGACTAGTCTGTTACATTCTTCCAAAATACTAATGCACTATTTAGAAGTACTTGGACTATTGCAACTAATCTTGATGGCTTTATCAAAACACAAGATTATGAATACTCTGAAGATAACATACTGAAATTGTTACATTTCCAAACACGTGGTTTCTTGATGACTTTATAAAGCACAATCAGTAGGTGTACTTGTTTCTTTTCTTGAAGCTGTGAGTATTGAGTCAATTAAGACTAACTGAACACCCAATGCTAGTATTGACTCCTCGAGATAATATGTTTTGAATCTGCATTTAACTGGTTGTATCTTAAAGTAATTATGTTTTGGTATCTTAAAGTAATTGAGAATGGAAAATAATCAAAAAAATGGAAAATAATAACTGGAAAAGTTTCAGGTAGGTGTAAGATGGGACGAATAAAGCAAAGAGTAGTTGAGTTGTTTTTCCTTGGATGACACCAATAATTATTTTGTTTTCTATATAAGGTTGTTTTGTTTTTTACCTAAAGAAATGGATACCCACTAATTGATTGGTTTCTATTAATTATATTTTGTGTGCTCACTAATTGATTGGTTTGTGTTATATCTGTGTATAGGAAAAATTATGCAGTAGTTTGATATAAGTTGGTGATGAAGTGGAAGGATCAACAAGAATACAAATTTGGAAAGAAGTTGTAGGGGTAAAACACAGGCGGTGTTATGGAACTTGACAATTGGCACGTAACATAAGATGGGGAGTAAACTTCTTGAATCAGGTGTCAATTACAAACCCACATAGAGAAACAGATAACCAGGCCATTGAAGCTGCCAGATCCGAAGTTGCTGCTGCGCGTGAAGAGGTTGCACAGGCTAATACGCTGCCAGATGAATTGAAAATGAAATTTGAAGAATTGTCAAAGAAATTTGATATGTTGCATTCTCTTCAGGCGGGTCCTTCTAGTGCTCCTACGAGTGGTCATCCTGATTATAACGATTCAATACGTTCTATTTTTCTTTGAGTTAATGTGAATTGTTAATCATCTTTTGACGGTTATAGTTTAAAATTGATGCGATATGAATATTTAGTTGACTTTAATTCTTGATATGATCGGTGACTGAATATTTCTATATATGCCTAACATTTGTAAACAGAAACACTAGGGAGCACTTTAGGGAGATGAGTTAAGTTTTGGGGACATGAGTTTTAGATTGAGCTAAGTATGGATGGATGCCTTGGCTAAGTATGGTTGTAGTTCGAGGTCTGTTATAGCTGAGTCAATTAACCAATTATATTAATGTATTTCTTTCTGTATTCATTGGAATGTTAGTTTTGAGTAATTTTTTCTCATTAATTTTGGCATAGGAAGAATTCATTATTTACCTCTCCATGAAAATGGTTCTTTACAAAAAACATTATTTTCAGTCAATTGTCACTAACCTAGCTGTTGCACCTAGGCCCAAACAAACTTGCATATCACAGTTCAGGTAATTAATGCTGAAAATGAAAGTATCATGGTTAGATAGATAACATGTTGGAAAATGTTAAGAAACATATTCTAAGAGAAATTGTTAACAGACCATAACATGACAACAGAAGCAGCTGTTAACTTGAAGTAAGTCCAAATTCCTATGAAAGCTCTCATAGTGAAACTTGTCCATGTTTGTTTGCATTTTGGGATAAGAATGATATACAATCCATTTAACAAAACAAGCACCCACCAAGAAAAGCTGAGAGTAAGAAACGCCCTGAGAAGTCCATAGTCTATGAAATTCTGGGATCAGGTACGTGATGTCGAATCAGATGTTTAAACACTTGAAGACTTAAACAAAACTTAAAGTGCAGGTAAATTAAATAACACAGGAAATTGTTAACCCAGTTCAGTGTATCTCCACACTTACATCTGGGGGCTACCAAGCCAAGAAGGAAATCCAATATAAGTAATATCAATTCTGGACTTAAACCAATCAGTTTAATCCTTCACTTAATATCTACCCAAGGCAATTTCTACCTAAGACACAACTTAGATATGAGTACCTACTCACTCCCCCTCAATCACACAGTGATATTTTACAATGTTTAATAAAACTGAAGTTACACTTCAAACACAACAGCTTTATTTTACTTAAAAGTTTCAATCAAGACACAATACACTTTTTGCTTAAAAGCTAATAAAGTGATACACAACTAAAACCTGCTATTAAACACAAACACCCTTTAAAGTCTTCTTAATTTTTCGTCTTCTATTCTGAGAGTTTTTGTTCCTTAAATAGATGCTTGGTTTTTGGGGTTTCTGTAAATTATCCAGTCCTGATAACTCATATTGTCATCACCTTGAATTAGGGTTTGTTACTTCCTTGATTCAAGTTGAGTTAGTTATTCTGTTACACTGAAATCAGATAACTAAGCTCCCTACAGATGCGCCTTGTATTGTTTATCTATTCACAATTAATTCCAGATAAATTCCCTGAATTTACTCAATTCTGTTATGCATCATTTAAGTCTGGTAGCAGGTTTACGATGTCACAACATCTGGTGTGACATCCTGATGTCTGAACTTAATTCATTAACTTATACTCTGTTTGACAATGTCACAACATCTGGTGTGACATCCTGAACTAAGTTCAACACTTCTTGTATGTCAAAAATTCTGCCAATTCTTAACATCTACAAACTCCCCCTTTGGCTAATTTTTGGCTAACACAATCTTCTTGTTTTATCAGAGTGCAGCAGAGTTCTTTTTATCAGAGTGCAACAGAGTTCTTTTCTGTTGAATCATGTGAGAGTTATTATAATTTGCTCCCCCTCAAACCTGTATGTATACTGACTTGTTCAACAAAATTTTCTATTAAAAACTTAGTTCAGAAGCAGGCATTAAACAGACAATCAGCAGTAGGCATTGTCCATTACTTCTCCCCCTTGTTAGATAGAAATTGGGGCCAAACATTACACAAGCAGAGATAAAAATAAAATATTCAAAATTACAAAGACAAAATTACAATGCTGAAACAGGCAGTACACTTTCCTCACACATTTTCACTCAGATTCATCATATTCAGTATCCTCTTCATCTTCAGACTCATCATCAGATTCATCAGCATTCTGAGCAACCTCTTCCATCTCCAGCCTTTGAATTATTTCCTCAAGCTTTTTCTTCCTGGCATCCAGCTCTTTGCAAGTGGTCTTGAGTTCTGCAATCAAGGCTGCTTTGGATATAGGAGTCTTTGCATTTGATGGTCCAGCAGATGTCCCACTGGGAGCTTCAACATCAGCAGCATGATGACTCAAGAACAGTTTGTAGTGGAAGGCCAGTGGACTTTCTCTCTTGCATATTGAATCCTTCTCAGTGAGGATGCCTGGATATTGGTTGAGGATGATTCCACAAAGCAGAGAGGGAAAAGCTATGGGAAGCTTGGTTGCTGGTGTTCCTGCATGCTTTAGTGTTTGATCAAATATGTAAGCCCCAAAGTCCAACTTTGTTTGGGAGCCTACAACACAGATGAATCTTCCCAGTCCAGTAGCTATTGAAGAAGTATGGTTGGTAGGGACCCAGTTGACAGTACCAATTCTATGCAGCATTGCATACTTCGTTGTTAGCAAGCTTACAGAAAGTTTGCCTTTAACTGGCCAAGTTTTGACCTGGTTGGCAGTGATGATCTTGCAGACTTGATTGTCAGTTTTCCCCAGCTCATTAGGCCCATCAGATTCTCTCCCTAGGTAATGATTTATAACCCTAGGAGAGAATTCAACACATCTCACTCTTACATAAACCTTTCTGAAATCTTCTGACTTTCCATCAGCACACCCTTCTTGCAGATTGACAATGAACTCCTTGACCAATAGCTCATAGCAGGGTGAAAAATTTGAAACAGTCTTGAATAGACCAACAGAGGATATTAAGTCTATTACCTCAGTGCACTCCAGTGCATTGCTGCCCAGCTCTCTTTCCAGATCCACCCTTCTTTGGTAGACATACTTTCATTTGCCCACACTAGAAACATGATGGAAGGATACATTGTCCAGAGGAGCTTCAGGAACAGCAGAGGTAGACCTGGGAGGTGCTGGCTTCTTTCTTGGTTGGGATGTTGGGACATCCTCCTCAACATCTGAATCAGGTGGAGTTGCAGCTTTCCTTTTCTGAGTACTTACCTTGGTCCATTGTTTAGTAGGTCCAAAGGAAACTTTGACCTTGTCTTTCTTTGGAGTTGATTGTTTCTTTTCAGGTGTTGCATGTGTAGCAGGCTTCTTCTCCTTCCTAGCCCTAAGCCTTTTGTCTATGCTAGGGTCAACAAATGCAATGATCTTTGTGTCAGAGTCATCATCTATGGTTTCAACAGGAGGAGGTTGGGAAGCCTCCTTTTCATCAGTTTGTTCAGCAGAAGCTTGATCATCAGTGGCTTCATCATCATCAGTTGAGGCCTTGTTCTGGTTCTCAGATGCTTCAACATTTATTGGGACATCCTGTTGAGCAGGAGTGTCCTCTTCAGTCTGATTGCTTTGTTCTTCTTGTGGAGCAGGCATGCTGTTCAGGGGAACAGATACCCCACGCACCACTCTTTGTTCAGATAAAATCATGTTCACAAGATGCTTGATGGATGCATCCACATAGTCAGAAGCTTTGGGGGTGGTGCTTGTAGATGAAGGAGTCCCCTTGCTTTTGCTGAACACAGGTTCCTTTGCTCTTCTCACATTTGGAGTTCTAGGTTTTTGAGCAATAGGGACACTTCCTCTTATTTCGTCTACAGGAGTAGTATCCATTGGTACCATAGAGATTGGGGTTGCATGCACTACATCTTCTTGGTTGAGATTTTCATCAGTGAAGTTAGGGTTTTGATGTTGAGACATTTTTCGAATGTAGTGGAAGAGGAGTTTAGGTTTGATTGATTTTGATGAGCTCAGAAAATCAGCTTTAGCATGCAAATGGTTTTGAGGAGATAGTGAGGAGATGAAGAGCTGAGAGCACGTTTGAGCTTTTATAAAATCTGTTACTAGTGGAATTCTTAAGAGTGGAATACACAGAGTTACTGACCAGACTAGTACTGCCAGCTGGTGATCATGCCACACGATGTCATAGGACATGTTGGCACTTCTCCATAACTGCTATATTTCACATAAGCAGATTCCCAATTTACCCCTTAGGTTTTCAAATTGGGTAGCATCTAAGGCTTTAGTAAATATGTCAGCCAATTGCAGATCTGTGGCTACATGTTCTAATGAGACACCTTCTCTTCCACAAGATCTCTGATGAAATGATGCCTGATATCAATGTGCTTAGTCCTGCTGTGTTGGATACGATTTTTTGAGATGTTAATAGCACTTAAATTGTCACAGTATAATGTCATGACATCTTGTGGGACATTGTATTCTGTGAGCATTTGCTTCATCCATACCAACTGTGAACAACTGCTACCAGCTGCAATATATTCAGCTTCAGCAGTGGATAAGGATACACAATTTTGTTTCTTACTGAACCAAGAAATCAAATTGTTTCCTAAAAAGAAGCATCCTCCTGATGTGCTCTTTCTATCATCAGCACTTCCAGCCCAGTCAGCATCACAAAAGCCAGTGAGAATTGGTTCACATCCATGAGAGTACATTATGCCATAGTCACAAGTACCATTGACATATTTCAAAATCCTCTTAACCTGGTTTAGATGACTTACTTTTGGCTCAGCTTGATATCTTGCACATACACCTACTGCAAAAGCTATATCTGGTCTGCTAGCAGTCAGATATAATAGGCTTCCAATCATGCTTCTGTATAAGCTTTGGTCCATATTCTCACCCTTGTCATCCTTTGTTAGCTTTAAATGAGTGGGGGCAAGTGTTATTTTGTGACTTGCATTGTCCATCCCAAACTTCTTGACAGTGTTCTTTGCATACTTGCTTTGGGATATGAACATGGAGTCCTCCATCTGCTTGATTTGTAGTCCAAGAAAGTAGGTTAGTTCTCCTACTAGGCTCATCTCAAACTCAGATTCCATTTGAGTAACAAAATGTTTAACCATCCTGTCTGACATCCCACCAAAGACTATGTCATCTACATATATTTGAGAAATCATGACATTTCCTTCTTCATCCTTCACAAACAAGGTTTTGTCTATTCCACCTTTCCTGCACCCTTGTTTTATAAGAAAAGTGGTCAGTCTTTCATACCATGCTCTTGGGGCTTGCTTCAGACCATTAAGAGCCTTCCTTAGTTTGTATACATGATCTGGACAACTTGGATCAACAAATTCCTTAGGCTACTCCACATATACTTCCTCATTAAGGTACCCATTTAGAAAGGCACTTTTAACATCCATTTGAAACAGCTTGAACTTTAGAATACAAGAAATTCCTAGAAGTAGTCTGATTGATTCAAGCCTTGCTACTGGTGCAAAGGTTTCATCAAAGTCTACTCCCTCAATTTGTGTGTATCCTTGAGCTACAAGTCTAGCCTTGTTCTTTGTAACAACTCCCTGCTCATTTGACTTGTTCTTGTACACCCACTTAGTGCCAATCACATTTATGTCATCAGGCCTAGGAACAAGATTCCATACTTCATTCCTTGTAAACTGACCTAATTCTTCTTGCATGGCAGAGATCCAGTACTCATCATTCAGAGCTTCCTTGATGTTTTTAGGTTCTATCTTTGAAACAAAACAGGAGCCTGAAATCATCTCTCTTGATCTAGTGATGACACCACTGTTGGGATCACCAATTATCAGATCTTTAGGATGATCTTTCTGATTCTGATGGAGGGAGGTTTGCTAGATTGTTCTATCCTTGCCTCAGTTAGTGTGAAGTCAGGATTATCACTCTTTATTTCAACTTCAGTATGACTGTCAGTAGATGTTCCAACATCATCAGCTACATCTACAGAGGCATCATCAATGATCACATTTATTGACTCCATTATAACCTTGGTTATGGAGTTAAATACTCTGTAGGCTCTTCTATTTATGGAGTATCCAAGGAAAATCCCTTCATCACTTTTAGGATCCATCTTCCTTCTTTGATCCCTATCAGCCAGAATGTAACATTTACTTCCAAACACATGAAAGTATTTGACTGTAGGTTTTCTTCCCTTCCAGACTTCATAGATGGTGGACAAAGTTCCTTTCTTAGAGTGACTCTATTGTGAATGTAACATGTTGTGTTCATAGCTTCAGCCCAAAAGTACAGTGGTAACTTTTTAGCATGAATCATAGCTCTTGCTGACTCTTGGATAGTTCTGTTTTTCCTCTCAACAATCCCATTCTGTTGAGAGGTGATAGGAGAAGAATACTCATGATTGATTCCTTCTGAAGAACAGAAATCTGAGAATTGTTTATTCTCAAACTCCTTTCCATGGTCACTTCTTATTCTGACCACACAACTTGCTTTTTCTCTTTGTATTCTTTGGCACAGATCTTTGAATACATCAAACACATCAGACTTTTCTTTGATGAAACTTATCCATGTATATCTTGAAAAGTCATCAACAACCACATAGGCATATCTTTTTCCACCAAGACTCTCAACCTGCATTGGTCCCATAAGATCCATATGCAATAATTCCAAAACTTTGGAAGTTGTCAGATGTTGGAGCTTTTGATGTGACATCTTGGTTTGCTTGCCTATTTTACATTCACCACACACTTTACCTTCATCAATCTTCAGTCTTGGAATACCTCTTACAGCCTCCATAGATATGATCTTCTTTATTCCTCTGAGATGAAGATGACCCAGTCTTTGGTGCCACAGCTTCACTTCTTCTTCTTTGGCTAAGGAGCAAGTTGAAGTGAGACTGAAATATTGAGGTTCCCACATATAGCAGTTGTCTTTTGATCTGGCTCCTCTCATTACAACCTTCTGTTCTTTGTCAGACACTATGCATTCAGTTTTGGTAAAGTTTACACTGTAACCTTGATCACATAATTGACTTATGCTAATCAAGTTAGCAGTCAGTCCTTTTACCAGCAGCACATCATCTAGTCTTGGTACATCTGGGCAGTCCAAAGTCCCAACTCCCTTGATTTCTCCTTTTGCTCCATCTCCAAAGGTTACATATCTGGATGAGTGTGACTTTAAGTCTATCAGCAGATTCTTCAATCCAGTCATGTGCCTTGAGCATCCACTATCAAAGTACCAGTCTTCCTTAGCTGATACTCTGAGAGATGTATGAGCTATATAGGCAACAACCTTCTTTGACCATTTTTTCCTGTTGAGAGGTTTCCTTTGATGCTTATGCCCTGTGTAGTGTCCATCTTTAGAGCTCCAAGGTTATTTGTTGAACTTGTTCTTGGGCATGTATTTGTAGCTTTGATCAGCATGAAGACTAGCTTTAGGTATCCATACTTTCTTGATGACCTCTGTCTTCTGCTTAGGGGGTTGCTGATATCTTTGATTTCGATGTCCATGCAGCACTTTCTTGGTGACCTCTGTCTTCTGCTTAGGGGGTTGCTGATACCTCTGATTTGGATGTCCATGCAGCTTGTAGCAAAAAGGTTTGATGTGACCAAACCTTCCACAATGATGGCATCTCCATCTTTGATACTTCTTTTTCATCATGTTCTTGTCATGATGTTGAGACATCTGTTGGGACATCTTGTTTGACTTTATGGGATTTGAAGTTGTTTTGCTGGTGCTAGCCTCAAACTTTTGAGCTTTATTAAATCCCAGCCCAGTCCTATCCCCAGAGTGCTTGTTGTTGTTGAGAATGACATCCAGTGTGTTTGAGCTACTGTTCAGCATTCTGACAGATTTGGACATATGCTCCAATTTGGAGTTGAGTAGGCTTACTTCACTTTTCAAAGTGTCAATGATCTCTAGATTACTTGTCTTTTCAGCCTTTAATACCTCAATCTGCTTCTTCTGCTGTATATTCTCCATGCATACTTCAGTGCTCCTTTTACACAGCATCTTGTATGATTCTTCAAGCTCTTCAAATGTCAGCTCCTCATCACTAGATCCCCCTTCAGTTTCACATACTCCAGCTAGAGCAGTGATGTGCTTTGCAGATTCTTCTTCTGACTCACATCCTGAGTCTTCATCTGACCAGGTCACAGAGAGACCTTTCTTCTGCTTCTTTAGATAGGTTGGGCATTCACTTCTGATGTGTCCATATCCTTCACATCCATGACATTGAATCCCTTTTCCTTGATTGGTCTTCTCATCATAATTTGACCTTCTATTAGAATCATAAGGTCTTTTATTCTCAGAAGAGTTTGAGTTTCTTCCACTTGGTCTGGTCCTGTTTTCCATTCTTTTGAGAATTTTGTTGAATTGTCTTCCAAGCATAGCAATTGTTTCTGATAAATTTTCCTCAGATTCTACTTCATGACTTTCTTCTTCTTTATCAGTATTTGAGACCAAGGCTATGCTTTTGTTTTTCTTCACAATTGTATCATTCATTCCCATCTCAAATGTTTGAAGGGAACCAATGAGCTCTTCAACCTTCATTGTGCATATGTCCTGAGCTTCTTCTATTGCAGTAACCTTCATGCCAAATCTTTTTGGGAGTGATCTGAGAATCTTTCTTACCAATTTTTCATCACTCATCTTCTCTCCCAAAGCACCAGAAGTATTAGCTATTTCCAGGATGTTCATGTAAAACTCATGAATGGTCTCATCTTCCTTCATTCTCAAGTTTTCAAACTTGGTGGTGAGAAGTTGAAGTCTTGACATCTTCACCTTTGATGTTCCTTCATGAGTGGTTTTGAGAGTGTCCCAAACATCCTTGGCCAGCTCACAGTGATGCACAAGTCTGAATATGTTCCTATCAATGCCATTGAATAAGGCATTTAAGGCTTTGGAATTTCCAAGTGCTGAATCTTCTTCCTCCTTGCTCCACTCTTCTTCTGGCTTCAACACTTTTGCCCCATCCTTATTGTCTTGGACAGGGTGCTCCCATCCTTTGTTGACTGCTTTCCAAGCCCTGCTATCAAGTGATTTTAAGAATGCTACCATTCTTGGCTTCCAGTATTCATAGTTGGATCCATCCAATATAGGTGGTCTATTCACAGATCCTACATCTCTGTCCATGTTCCCAAAATTTGCAGTCCCTAGATCTCACCCAGTTAAACAGGCAGGGTACCTGCTCTGATGCCAATTGAAATTCTAGGATCAGGTACGTGATGTCGAATCAGATTTTTAAACACTTGAAGACTTAAACAAAACTTAAAGTGCAGGTAAATTAAATAACACAGGAAATTGTTAACCCAGTTCAGTGTATCTCCACACTTATATCTGGGGGCTACCAAGCCAGGAAGGAAATCCAATATAAGTAATATTAATTCTGGACTTAAACCAATCAGTTTAATCCTTCACTTAATATCTACCCAAGGCAATTTCTACCTAAGACACAACTTAGATATGAGTACCTACTCACTCCCCCTCAATCACACAGTGATATTTTACAATGTTTAATAAAACTGAAGTTACACTTCAAACACAACAGCTTGATTTTACTTAAAAGTTTCAATCAAGACACAATACACTTTTTTCTTAAAAGCTCATAAAGTGATACACAACTAAAACCTGTTATTAAACACAAACACCCTTTACAGTCTTCTTAATTTTTCGTCTTCTATTTTGAGAGTTTCTGTTCCTTAAATAGATGCTTGGTTTTTGGGGTTTATGTAAATTATCCAGTCCTGATAACTCATACTGTCATCACCTTGAATTAGGGTTTGTTACTTCCTTGATTCAAGTTGAGTTAGTTATTCTGTTACACTGAAATCAGATAACTAAGCTCCCTACAGATGCGCCTTGTATTGTTTATCTATTCACAATTAATTCCAGATAAATTCCCTGAATTTACTCAGTTCTGTTATGCATCATTTAAGTCTGGTAGCAGGTTTACGATGTCACAACATCTAGTGTGACATCCTGATGTCTGAACTTAATTCATTAACTTATACTCTGTTTGACAATGTCACAACATCTGGTGTGACATCCTGAACTAAGTTCAACACTTCTTGTTTGTCAAAAATTCTGCCAATTCTTAACATCTACAGTCTAGAACATAAATCAAAGAGTTGATATACATTTGTTTATTTGTTCATAAGTGGTTGGTATTGCTGACATTAGAAGAATTAAATCTCAATTCAAGACATCACAAATATTCATCAGAATAAAGCTTGTCAAAGCTAGAGATGCTATGAAAATGATCCAGTATCTAACTATTTCTGTTTTTGAAAGAGAAAGCTAATATATCTACTAAAGATAAAGAATTACAACTTCATCAATATTGTTGCAAAACCTTTCCCCTATTAATTTTACTAGGCGACTATTTTACTCTTAGACAATGCCAATATTACGTTCTTACTAAAACTAGAAAGCCAGAGCAGCTTTTCTAACAGGTTTCCCCTCCCCACAAACAAATAACAACCAAAATAACAAACAAAATTCACTCTGTGATATGTTAATGTTGTAATCACACTTTGATTTTGTATATGAATTCCACGATGTAGTGATGATAAATCAATTTCAGGTCCATAATTTGTTTTGCTATGTTGATATTTGTTTTGATTTGATTATATCACAATAGTATGTATTTCGAGTTTGTATCTATTTTGATTTCAGGTTTGTAAGCTTGTGATTACCAATTGGTTTTATTTGCTGTTGTTTTGAATCCACTACTCTTGAATTTTTGTTCATTTATATACACTTTGATATGTTTGAAAGTCGTGCATTATAGTCACGTTGGCTTAGACATCGTTACAAGTTTGTGTATGTTCTCGACTGGTTTTCTGCTGCGCATCTTAGTCATTTGCTTATGTTGCTGCTCTCTTGTCACCTATTGTATGTTTCGGTAACGGTTCGACTTAAACTTGTTTTGATTATACTGTTGTTTTTCTTATGTTGTTACTACTATAGTACATCTTTCAACACAAACCAATTTGTGTATGAGTGTCTTTAGACTCCTTTGGTAGGATTTTATGTGGTTACATGTATGTATAAAATAGATAATTAAGCGATCTGAAGCAATTTCCCCCAAAACTTGTTTTCTTACAGTTGAAAAAAAGTAGTTAAAATAGGAAATAATTGGATTGAAATATTGTGTAATGCTTTAATGAACAGAGTTTCAAATAGTAAATATAGGCTTCATAATTTATTTATAGTCTGACTCAAATTAATTTCCATACTTTTATAATGGCAGCTGGTAGAATATGCTATTTTAATACAAGTACTTTTTTTTATCACTTGAATCTTTATATGTCTGACTCGTGTCTACTTATTTTAGATGTTGCAGGAGGAGAAGGATTATGAGGATGATGATGAGGAAGTTAATGTTGGTTATCATTATTAGTATATGTAGATCGTTTAGGAGATTATCAGTATTTTGGAACTCCCTAGTATTTTAGAACTCACTAGTATTTTGACTTTGGTGTATTTTGGAACTCATTAGTATCTTGATGTTGATGTATTTTGGAACTTATTAATATATTGATGTTGGTGTATTCAGATTATGTATTTGTAAGTAAAATTGTTTTGGATCACCTAAATTGTGGATTATTGAGTCTTTTTTGGAATGTCGTTGGTCTGTTAGAGTAGGTATTGTAAAACAGGTCTAGATTAGAACATGTGATTTGAGTGGCGATGGTATAAAGTGAACGTGACGATTTCAAAAAAAACAAAATGAACATTAATACCAGTAGTGTCGGCCATAAAGCCGACGCTACCATCAAAATATGTTAAGTAAAATTACTAGTGGCGGCAACAAGGCCGACGCTACGATACAAAATACACTGTCTAAATTTACTAGTGGCGGCCACGAGGCCGACGCTACCAGCAAACAATATGCTGGTTAAAATTGTTAGTGGCGGCCTCGTGTCCGACGCTACTGTCAAATTTCACGTAGTTTGAAATTACTAGTGGCTGCCACGTGGCCGACGCTACGATACAAAATACGCAGTCTAAATTTACTAGTGGCAGCCACGAGGCCGACGCTACTAGCAAAAAATATAATGGCTAAAAAAGTTATTGGCGTCCATGAGGCCGATGCTACCATCAAATATCATACTGTCTAAAACCACGTGGAAAAAAAATTAGCGATAGTCAACCCAATAAAAAAATGACACCTTGTAGTCTTTAGTGGCGCTTAAAACCGACACTAACTCGGTAATTAGCTGCGTAATTTCGGTCAGCAATTAACGATGCTTTAGTGTGGGATTTTGGCCGCTGCTACCTGAGTGTCACACAAAAGGCCGCCGCTAATATTATTAACTTCTAGCTTTGGAAAGTTCACCCCGACACCCAGGCTAAGTCGATGCTAACCCCTTTTAGTGTCGGTTTTTTGGCATTAGCGAGGGCTTTTTGGCCGACGCTAATATTGTCTTTTCTTGTAGTGGAGCATTGTCACACTTAGGTTACCCTCGTCACATTTGTGACGGTCGTCCTAGGGAGGTGATGAGTGTCACACATACCCGACGGACGTCAAGCAAACGGGACTGTCAGCCCACAACCAAACCTGCAACTTCTTCTATGTTTCACTCGTTCTCGTTCCGTCTATGTAATCGCTCACAGTTTCATCTCAGAGCAATTCCCCAATCAACCCAGTCCATAATTCCACAATAGTGTAACATACTTATACACAAACAACATTAAGTAATCTATTTTTGATTAATTCAACCACACAATTCAATTCTTTTATTCAACTAGAACAACTTATTCAACTAAAACAACTTGTTCACCAAAATAACATAACCACTGACAAAATAATCTATATACCCAATCCCACAAGTAATAATCATATTATCCTGATTATAGATATAGAACCCCACCCTTACCTTGGATTGAAGACAACTCTAACACTTTGATCGGAACCCTAGCTTTTCCTTCTCCTAAGCACTTCACGTAACCTCTTTCTCAACTTCTTGTTTTTTCTTATTTTTATTGATAACCTCTATTTCTATAATTATAATTAACTTATGGTTTTAATTTAATTTTAATAATTTTCATTGGGTCTAAACCATACACCTCCCACAATTACTACTTCTATTCACACACAAGCCCACTTACAAAGACTAATATAATTCTACTATTAAATCCCCAAATTAATCAACTTAACTTAATCCAACTAATCACAACACAACTTAAATCAACTTAATCGACTTAATAAACTTAATTCAACTAAAACCAACTTAGCAACTCAACACAAATCAATACCAAATATACAACAATATTTAATTAAATAAATAATTAAATAATCAGGGCATTACAACTCTCCCACACTTAGGATATTTTCGTCCTAAAAAATATTACTTTATTCAAACAACTCGGGGTAAGATTCTCGCATCTTACTTTCCAACTCCCAAATCTAAATTTCTCTGGCAGCTCCCAACCAAACTACTTTCACCAACACAATATATTTGCCTCTCAGTGTTTTCATTTCACGATCCACGACTCATACAGGCATCATCACAATAGTAAGATTATTCCGTACTTGCACATCATCCATACTAATCACATGAGATGGATCTGAAATGTACTTCCAAAGTTGCGACGCGTGAAACATATCATGCAAATTCGAAAGATTAGGCGGTAAAGGCACTATATAAGCAACATTTCCAACTCTATCAGAAATCTGATACAGGCCAATAAAATGATGAGTGAGCTTCTTAGACTTCAACGCTCGTATAACACCGGTTACAAGTGTAACTCTCAAAAATACATGATCACTAGCTTGAAATTCCAAATATTTCCTTCGCTTATCATGATAACTCTTTTGCCTACTTTGGGAAGTTTTCATCTTTTCTCGAATTAACTTCACCTTCTTAGTAGTCTCTCGAACAATCTTAGATCCAAGTATTACACTTTCTCCCGATTCATGCCAACACAAAGGAGTCCTACATCTCCGACCATACAACGCTTTAAAAGGTTTCATTCCAATACTAGAATGGTAATTGTTATTCAGTGAATTCTATCAATGGAAGATAAGTATCCCACAAACATCCTTGCTCAAGAACACACACTCTCAACAAATCCTCTAGTGAGTGAATAGTTCTCTCTGTCTGACCATCTATCTAAGGATGATACGCCGAAATCAACCTCAACTTAGAACTCAACGAATCTTGCAAACTCTTCCAAAATCAGAAGTAAACCTCAGATCTCTATCTGACTCAATGCACAAAGGAACACCATGCAACTTAACAATCACACTAGTGTAAATATCTGCCAACTTAGATACTGGAAAACTGATATTAATAGGAATAAAATGATCTGACTTCGTAAGCATATAAACAATCACCCAAATTGAATCATGTCCTCTTGAAGTATAAGGCAATCCCGTCACATAGTCTATTGAAATGCTATCCCATTTCCATTTTGGAACTTCTAACAGTTACATCAACCCTGCAGGCTTCTGATGCTCAACTTTCGACTTTTGACAAGTTAAACATGCATACACAAAACACGCTACATCGTTCTTCATCCCAGGTCGCCAAAACAAATTCTTCAAATCTTGATACATGTTTGTAGCTCCCGGATGAATACTCAACTAACTTCTATGACTCTCTTCCATAATCATTTCTTTCATCTCTGCATCATCAGGAATACAAATTTGTTCACGGAACCTTAACACACTGTAAGTATACGAGTGCGCCTAAGAGGTGGTGAATTAGGTTCTTAGAAATTTTTCCGGAATTTTATCGATGGATGAATAACTCTTGATTATTGTTCTAAGTTTAAAATGCGGTAAAGCGGAAAAGTAAAGTGGACACGGCGATATATAGTGGTTCCCCTCACAATCCGAGAGTACTCCACTCCCCTTTCAACACGAAAGAGAATTTACTATAGTTTTGGAAAAATACAAGACTTTTCCTAGTCTTTCTATACAAATCACTAAACTATACTCACCAAGATCAATCCTTTTGGAATTTTCAACTATGTTTTATTGAGAACAATCCTCTCAATGAAAGACTTCTTGTATCCACAATCCGGATAACAAGAACAAAACAATAATGCTGAATTTTATAAGATAGAAATTTGAAGCTTTGAATTTTTATCAATATAACAATTGATCTTCTCTTTCACTAACAATAATTCATAATCATAAAAATATTAGATAGCTCAAGAATATTCTGATTATATAATATGAAGTAATGCAGAAAAATTCTTGTTGAAAGTTTAAGAGTTTTGTGAATTTTTTCTATGAAAATATTTTTGAAAGAGGTGACAAATGATTTGAAAAAGTTTGGAATCTATATGCACATAACACCCTTATGAAACAATGTAATAACAACTAAAAATTCATGAACAAATGTCAATGCATCATGAAAAGGTTCCATGAAAAGATACATAAAGAGGTGTTATGAAAAATACTGATTTTTCAAATTTGTACAGGCTGCAATCGATTGCACTATAATGCAAATCGATTGCACATGCATACGTTGCCAAATTTTTCAAAGTTTTGAAACATGCAATCGATTGCAGGTAAATGCAAATCGATTGCACCAAGTTAAAAGGGCAAAAATACTTAAAACAAACAGATGTAAATTGATTGCATGTATAGTGAAATTGATTTACACAAGCTTAAATTTGAAAAATGCAAATTTAAATTATGCTAAGTTTAAGATATGATTATGCCATGATATTGGTTTTTGATTGAGCATCTAAGACTTTAATTTTTGTGAATAATTGTTAATATACCTTCATGAAACATCTTCTTGAAATAAGTCTTTGAACATGATGCATTAATCTTGAAAATCATCTTTGCCTTCTTTATCATATGTAGCTAAGAGATGTGTCTTCATCAAAACAAGTGTTGACCATGGAGAAGCTTGACTTCACATTCTCCCCCTTTTTGATGATGACAAATAATCTTCTTAGATGCTTTAACATTTTCGGAAAAGATGCATATCTCCCCCTTTGTATGTGAATTTGAGCTTTGCACCTTTAGGAAATTCAAAACAAGAAAATGTACAAGCATAACATCTTTCTCCCCCTTTGACATTATCAAAAAGAAGGGAAAGATGGGTGAAAACGAAAATTGATAGTGAGAAAGAGAAAAATCAGAATTTTTAAGGATATAAAAAATGTGGGAATTTGGTAAGAGGAGTTATGGTGAGTTATTTAGGTGGTTAAGAGAATTTGAAAAGTGTTAATGAGTCAAGGTAGGGAATCTTGTAGATTAAGGCTAAGAGGGAACATAATCTGAAAAGTTAGTCTTGGAAATGATGTGATTTGATGTATATGAGTTTATGACACCATGGATCAAAGGAAATAGGAGGGAATAATAAAAAATAATTTTTTTCAAAAAGTTCCAGACTGCAATCGATTTGTATTTTCATGCAATCGATTGCACTGTTCAAAAAATACGTGAAAAAGGCAATTTTCCAGACTGCAATCGATTTTCATTTTCATGCAACCGATTGCACTAAGCCCAGTTTTGAAAAAAAACACAAAATTATCAAACTGCAATCGATTGCAGTCAACATGAAATCGATTGCACCTTTAAAAATTGTTGAAAAATGAAAAATAAACATTCTAAAACATTTTTTAAACATATTTAATGAATCATACACATATATGGCACATATAAGAAAATAGAAACATATTGAAATATTTTGCTTAAACAAGAGAAGAATGAATGTTGTGCACCTTTGTTAATGGATGATTTATATATCTTTTTCATCTAAGATTCCAAGTTCTCTTCTAATCTTGTAAAAAGGTTCTCTTGCGAGCGGCTTTGTGAAAATGTCCGCTAATTGATTATGCGTATCCACGAAGGTAACATCTACGTCTCCATTAAGAACGTGATCACGAAGGAAATGGTGCCGAATGTCTATGTGCTTTGTTCTTGAATGCATGACTGGGTTCTTTGTGATGTTGATGGCACTTGTGTTGTCACATCGAAGAGGAATGCAACCGAGATCTACGCCATAGTCAAGAAGTTGCTGCTTAAGCCACAAAATTTGTGCACAACAACTGTCATTTGCAATGTATTATGCTTCGGCCGTGCTAAGTGCGACACAAGCTTGCTTCTTGCATGCCCATGATACTAGTGCATTCCCGAGAATATGACAAGTGTCACTTGTGCTTTTTCTATCGGTCTTACATCCTACATAATCAACGTCAGAATAACCAATTAAAGAACATGTACTACCTTTTGGATACCATAGTCCGACATTCGTTGTTCCTTTGAGATACTTCATAATCCTATTTACGGTGGTGAGATGAGATTCCTTCGGATTTGCTTGAAAGCGTGCACACAGACATACACTAAACATAATGTCAGGACGGCTTGCCGTCAAATATAATAATGAACCGATCATACCTCGATACTTTGTGATATCAATTGAAGTGCCAGATTCATCTTGATCAACGTACGTTCCGGATCCCATAGGAGTGGACATCACTTTGCAACTATCCATATCGAATCTTTTTAATAGTTTCTTGCAATACTTGTATTGGTTGATGAAGATGCCATCCTTTGTTTGCTTGATTTGAAGTCCAAGAAAATAGTTCATTTTTCCCATCATGGACATTTCGAATTCTCCTTGCATCATAAGTGAAAATTCTTCGCAAAGATCTTTGTTTGTTGAACCGAATATGATTTCGTCGACATAGACTTGAATTAGTTAGGTGTTACCTTTGAACTTCTTTATGAACAACGTCTTGTCAACCTTTCCTTTTGTAAAACCCTTCTCACATAGGAAGTTGCTAAGGCGATCATACCATGCTCTTGGTGCTTGCTTTAAGCCATAAAGAGCCTTCTTCAACTTGTAGACATGAGAGGGATTCTTGAAGTCTTCAAAACCCGGAGGTTGTTTGACATAGACTTCTTCATTTATGTAGCCATTTAGGGAAGCGCTTTTGACATCCATCTGGTATAACTGAAAATTCATTGAACAAGCATAAGAAAGTAATAATCTAATTGCTTCTAACCTTGCTACCGGAGCAAACGTTTCATCAAAGTCGATTCCTTATTCTTGATTTTAGCCTTGTACGACCAATCTTGCTTTGTTACGAACTATGATTCCGTTCTCGTCAAGTTTGTTCTTGAACACTCATCTTGTTCCTATGATGTGTTTGTTGTCCGGTCTTGGTACAAGAGTCCAAACTTGATTCCTTTCGAATTGATTAAGTTCTTCTTGCATAGCTATTATCCATTGATCATCGCCTAAGGCTTCGTCGATTTTGGTTGGTTCAATTTGAGATACGAACGCCATGTTGAGACAAGCATCCTTGAGATTTAGTCGAGTTGCAACGCCTTGGCTAATATCACCAATAACTTTATCTATCGGGTGATCTCTATGAGTTCTCCATTCATTCGGAAGATCTTGATGTTCTTCAATAATTGGTGAGTCATCTTCTTGTGATATTGCTTGTTCTTTTGATGTCTCCTTTTGTTGTTGTGATATATCTACTACATCATCATCATCATCCTCAATAATATTATCCTCTTTTGAGGGGTTAGTCTCATCAAATGAAACATGAATAGATTCTTTAATAGTAAGTGTTCGTTTATTGAAAATTCTAAAAGCTCTACTTGAGAGAGAATAACCAAGAAATATACCTTCGTCGGACTTCTCATCAAACTTACCAAGATTGTCCTTACCGTTGTTGAGAACAAAGCATTTTCATCCGAATATGTGGAAAAAAGATATGTTTGGTTTCCTACCCTTGAACAACTCATATGGAGCCTTCTTGAGAATTGGTCAAATATTGACACGGTTGCTCACAAAACAAGTCGTGCTAACCGCATCCGCCTAAAAATATTTAGGAAGATTTGAGTCGCTAAGCATTGTTCTTGCAAGTTCCACTAATGCCCTATTCTTCCTTTCTACGACACCGTTTTGTTGAGGAGTCCTTGGTGCGGAAAAGTTGTGAGAGATTCCATGTTCTTCACAAAAATCTTCAAATGATGAGTTTTGGAATTCTCCACCATGGTCGCTTCTAATGGAGACTATTGAGAGTGACTTCTCGTTTTGAATTTGCTTGGCATACTTCTTGAATGCTTTGAAGGCATCACTTTTCTGCACTAAAAACAATGTCCATGTGTATCGAGAGAAATCATCAACAATAACTAAAGCATAAACGTTACCTCTGAAGCTTTTTGTTCTTGATGGACCGAAAAGATCCATATGTAACAATTGTATTGGACTTGAAGTAGATATCACTTTCTTGGATTTGAAGGATGTTTTGGTTTGCTTCCCTTTTTGGCAAGCATCACATAACTTGTCCTTAATGAACTTTATCTTCGGAAGACCAACAACTAGATCATGCTTTATTAATTTGTTTAAAAGATCCATGTGAATGTGAGCAAATCTCTTATGCCAAAGCAATGCCTCGTTGTTGTTTGCCATTAAGCACTTTACCTTCAAGGAAGAGTCATCAAAAGAAATCATGAAAATGTTATTAATTATTTTACCTTTTAGCAAGAGGTCATGGGTGAATTCATGTTCTATCAAGCATTCCTCCTTTGTGAAGTTGATTCGGAACCCTTTGTCACACAATTGACTTATGCTAAGAAGGTTGTGTTTGAGGCCTTCCATATAAAGGACGTCTTCGATGATTGTATGAGGAGGTGCACCAACGGTTCTAACTCCAAGAATTTTTCCTGTATTATCATCACCGTAAGTAACGTATCCTTTGGCCTTAAGTGATAGACTTGAAAATTTGTTGATGTCACCGATCATATGCTTTGAACAACCGCTATCAAGATACCATTGATTCGAAGTTGTTTTCAAGCATACCTACAAAACAAAAATCAAGTATTGTTAGGTACCCAAATTGCTTTGGATCCTTGATAGTTAGTACCCTTTTCAACCCACACATAATGCCCTTTAGCAACACCAATGTTGCGCACATAGCAAGCATTAGGTGTGTGTCCTTTGGTTCCACAATAAAAACAAGTAGGTTGAAAATGACTTCTATATCTAGGAATATAACTTTTTTTCTTAACAATTCTTTTCTTTCTATGACTTTGATGCACACTTTTAGAATTGTTTGCCTTTTCTTTAACAACTTGTTCACTTGCTTTAACAAAAATAGTCTCATTTGTGCTTGGTTTGGAAAACTTAGAATATCCTAATCCACTTTTATCATTAGGATACCTTTGGTTCCTAAGAATTTCCTCCAAGCCAATTTGACCTTTTTCATATCTTTCTAAAACTCTTTTAAGTTGAACAATTTGGAAAGATAAAGACTCACAATTTTTACATACAAGACTTTGTTTTTCATTCATCAACTTTTGCTTTTCACTTTCAATATATTTTTCTAAAGCAATATTTTTTTCTTCTAAAGATGAAATTTGTTTCTTTTGGGATGAAATACTTTTATACAAAGTCTTGCATTCTCTTAAGAGTTCATCTATTACATCTTGTGCATCATTATCATAAATAGAAAAGTTGCTACTAACCTCGTCATTTTCTTCATCAAAGTGATGTGAAGCCATTAGAGCCATATTTGCACATTCATCGCTCTCCGATTCCGATGAGGAACTAACTTCATTTTTGTCCCAAGCAACATAAGCCTTTTTATTCTTGAAATCCTTCTTGCCTCTGAATCCTCCTTTCTTTGCAAGTCTTGTACAATCCGGCTTTATGTGACCTTGCTTCCCACATTCATAACATGTGACTTCTTGAATCGATGTGGATGCATCCTTCTTCCTGAAATGTTTATTCTTTTTAGGAAAAGAGGAATTTTTTTTTTGTTAAAAAACTTACCAAGCTTCTTAACAAGAAGCATGAAGTTCTCATCTTCGGAAGTCTCGTCATCTTTGTCATCCTTCGTGTCAATCTTCAAAGCAATTCCCTTCGACTTTTTCTCTTGACTTTCGTGCTTCTCGAGCCTTCCAAGTTCCAATTCGTGCTCTTGAATTTTTCCAAAGAGGGATGCGGATGTCATTGTTGAGAGACTCTTCTTTTCCAAAATAGCGGTCACTTTAGGTTGCCATTCCCTTGTCAAGGATCTTAGGAATTTCAAGTTGAGATCGTCGTTGGTGAAGGTCTTCCCGAGAGAAATCAAGTGATTTGTTAGATGAACGAATCTTTTTTGTAAGGCAACAATAGATTCCCCGGGCTGCATACGGAACATCTCATATTCTTGACTCAAAGTATTAAGCCTTGATCTTTTTACTTCTGTTGTTCCTTCATGCGTTTCTACCAAGGTATCCCAAATCACCTTTGCCGATTTACATTGTGATACGGGGAAGAACTCGTCCATACTGAGAGAGCTTTGGAGTATGTTGATTGCCTTCTTCTCATTTAGGATCTTCTTCTTATCATCTTCATCATAAGTATTTTTTAACTTTGCGGTTCCAACGCCATTGATTACGTTAACCGGATTATGTGGACCTTCTTCGATCGCTTCCCATATGCCTTATCCTTGGGCTTCAAGATGTGCTCTAATTCTGATTTTCCAAAAATCAAAGTATTCGCCGGAGAAGAGTGGAGGCTTGTTGCTACTTCCACCGTCTTTAAAAACCGGATGTGTGCTTGCGGAAGCCATGCTGGATCACTAGGAACAAGTTACCTATAACTTGCTATGATGCCAATTGTAAGTATATGAGTGCGCCTAAGAGGGGGTGAATTAGGTTCTTAGAAATTTTTACGGAATTTTATCGATGGATGAATAATTCTTGATTATTGTTCTAAGTTTAAAATGCGGTAAAGCGGAAAAGTAAAGTGGACACGGCGATATATAGTGGTTCCCCTCACAATCCGAGAGTACTCCACTCCCCTTTCAACACGAAAGAGAATTTACTATAGTTTTGGACAAATTCAAGAATCTTCCTAGTCTTTCTATACAAGTCACTAAACTATACTCACCAAGATCAATCCTCTTGGTATTTTCAACTATGTCTTATTGAGAACAATCCTCTCAATAAAAGACTTCTTGTATCCACAATCCGGATAACAAGAACAAAACAATAATGTTGTATTTTATAAGATAGAAATTTGAAGCTTTGATTTTTTTATCAATATAACAATTGATCTTCTCTTTCACTAATAATAATTCACAATCATAAAAATATTAGATAGCTCAAGAATTTTCTGATTATATAATATGAAGTAATGCAGAGAAATTCTTGTTGAAAGTTTAAGAGTTTTGTGAATTTTTTCTATGAAAATATTTTTGACAGAGGTGACAAATGATTTGAAAAAGTTTGGAATTTATATGCACATAACACCCTTATGAAACAATGTAATAACAGCAAAAAATTCATGAATAAATGCTAATGCATCTTGAAAAGGTTCCATGAAAAGATACATGAAGAGGTGCTGTGAAAAATACTGATTTTTCAAATTTGTACAGGCTGCAATCGATTGCACTATAATGCAAATCGATTACACATGCATACGTTGCCAAATTTTTCAAAGTTTTGAAACATGCAATCGATTGCAGGTAAATGCAAATGGATTGCACCATGTTAAAAAGGCAAAAATACTTAAAACAAACAGATGTAAATCGATTGCATGTATAGTGAAATAGATTTACACAAGCTTAAATTTGAAAAATGCAAATTTAAATTATGCTAAGGTTAAGAGATGATTATGCCATGATATTGGTTTTTGATTGAGCATCTAAGACTTTAATTTTTGTGAATAATTGTTAATATACCTTCATGAAACATCTTCTTGAAATAAGTCTTTGAACATGATGCATTAATCTTGAAAATCGTCTTTTCCTTCTTTATCATATGTAGCTAAGAGATGTGTCTTCATCAAAACAAGTGTTGACCATGGAGAAGCTTGACTTCACACACACCTTACACATCTAACTTGAAATCATTATTCTCAGACTGATCAATTCCTACCATCGAATCTACCAACTTCACATCTAACTTATGAGCCTCTCTGATACTGTCTAGAAAATCATTGTTAATCTTCAACATTCCCAACATAACACTCTTCAGTGTCACTTCGCAAACTAAACTCATATCCCTGAATTGTTCAATTAGTTCCAACTCTTTAACCATCATCGCCGACATATGCAATGTTTTTCGACTTAAGGCATCAACTATAACATTAGCTTTACCGGGATAATAGTTCAAACTGAAATCATAATCCTTTAATAATTCCAAAAACCTTCGTTGTCTCATATTCAACTCCTTCTGATCAAACAAATACTTTAAACTCTTATGGTCACTAAACACTTCAAATCTAGAACCATAAAGATAATGTCTCCAAATATTTAGCACAAAAACAATTGCAACAAGTTCTAAATCATGCGTAGGACAATCCTTTTCATGAGTTCTCAACTGCATAGAAGCATAATCAACCACCTTATGATTCTGCACAATATACCACAAATGGTTCTCCTGAATTCGATAATGTCAAAACCAGAGCCAACTTCAACCTCTTCTTCAATTCCGTAAAACTTGTTTCGCACCGGACGTCCCACACAAAAGCTCTACTCTTACAAGTCAACTTATTCAACGAAAGTGCCAACTTAGAAAAACCTTCGATAAACCTTTTATAATAACCAGCTAGACCCAAAAATCTTCTAATCTCAGTAACTGACTTTGGAGTTTCCCACTGCAACATATCATCTACTTTAGATGGATCCACAATAATTCCACTTCCTAAAATGACATGCCCAAGAAAACTAACTTTCGTCAACCAAAATTCGCACTTAGACAACTTTGCATACAACTTATTCTCTTTCAAAACTTGCAATACTAGTTTCACGTGTTCTACGTGCTCTTCTTCCGACTTAGAGTAAATCAAAATATCATCAATGAACACCGCCACAAAACGATCCAAATAGGTATGAAAGATATGGTTCATGTATTCCATAAATATTATCGACACATTAGTAACACCGAAAGGCATTACAGAATACTTGTAATATCCATAACGTGTTTTGAACGTCGTCTTCTGAATATCCTCATCTTTCACTTTAATCTAATGATAGCCCGATCTCAAATCGATCTTGCTAAGCACACAAGCCCCTACCAACGGATCCATCAAATCATTTATTCTCGGAAGCAGGTACTTGTTCTCATTCGTCACTTTATTCAATTGTCTATAATCAACACAAAGTCTCATACTTCCGTCTTTCTTCTTTACTAATAACACTGGAGCTCCCCACGACGATAAAATTGGTCTCACAAACTTCTTCTCAAGTAGCTCCTCCAATTTCTTCTTTAATTCAGACAATTCAGATGCAAACATCTTATACGGTGCCATAGACACAAGTCTAGTACCAGGTACAAGATCGATCGCAAATTCAACTTCTCTCTCTGGAATGTCATCAGGGAAAACTGCAGGAAATTCACACACCACTTACAACTCTTTAATCTTAGCTTTTCCCTCAATAGACAACATCGCTATCAACGAAAACATTTGAGCTTCTTCTTTCATCAACTGTTGCAAATCTCTATAAGACAATAAACCAACTCCATCCTCTTCAGGATTAGAAAACCTCACCGACTTACTATAACAATTGGTATAAACATAGTTAAACTCTAACCAGTTCATTCCTAAAATCACATCCATTCTGGTTAAAGTAAAACACACCAAATCAACAACAAAGTCTCTACCAAAGATATATAGAGGACACTTTAAAAACACAAAAGAAGTAGTTACTGATTCTTTAGCCGGAATCTCGATGACCAATTCTCCATTCATAGAAAACAACTTAAGACCCAATCTTTTAACACATTCAGCATCAATAAAACAATGTGTAGCACCAGTATCAATAATAGTAATTAAAGGAGTATTATTAATGAAACATGTACCTCAGATGAGTCTGTCCTCATTAGTTGTCCGAGTCCCCGCCAATGCGAACACTTTTTCAGTCTGCGCCTTCTTTGGATTTTCACACTGAAGTATCATAAGGCTTTCCACGACTCTGCTAGTGCTTGCCCTTTCTCTAATTAATAATCTTGTAATGAGCATTGTTATCCTCTTCATAAATCCTATAGATGTCAACCAAATCAGGGAAGACACTAATCTTCTGATATCCAACTACCTTCTTAATCTCTGGACACAACCCATTCTCAAACTTGATTCACTTCAAAATTTCAACATTCGCCTCATTACAGTGTAGGTAAAACATAGCCAACTCGACAAACTTCGTAGCATAATCAGTAACCGAAATGTTACCTTGCTCCAGCTTGAGAAACTCAGTTTCCTTCTTTCCACGGACATCCTCTGGATTATACTTCCTCAAGAATTCCCAACGGAACACAGCCCAAGTGATCTCCTCACCTGCAACATCCAATCTCTAACGAGTATCTAGCCACCAGTCATCAGCCTCGACTGCCAACATATGAGTCCCATATAGAACCTTTTGAGCCAAAGTGCAGTTTATCACATGAAATATTCTCTTGATATCCTTCAACCAAAACATATGTTCTCCCCCTGAGTGGTACATATCAGAGCAACAGCACTGACTCAAATCTACTAAGGTACTCAGCTCTACTCTGGATTACTTGCACGTTACCAACAGAGGGTAACATTCAAACATAAGGGGTGAGATATCGAACTATATAATCAAGCATATGATAAGTACATATTAAATTACATTATATAAACCACCACTTCACAATTCAAAAACAACTTAAACAACACAAGATACAACTTAACAACATACTTATGCAACTCAAAGATGCAACTTAGACAAATGCAATGCATGTGGTACCATTTGAGCAGAAATCCCAACTTATAATCTTTCCAATTAATAGAGACATCAACACAAGGCATAAGCCTTAAACTTTATTTTGCCAAACCAGGCCAACTTACCGAGCAACAACTCCAACTTAAATAATGATATGTTATGCGACTCAATATTAATGTCAAACAACAACAACCACGACATCATAGAAACACAACAATATTCAACTTTGGCCAAAGGCCTGCAACTCATAATCTTGCCATTTATAAGGCACTGCAATATAAAACAACAACCAACAACTTTACAACTTACAGCAAAGAAACACAATACAAGAGCAACAATTTATACCGCATTCCTATTCACTCAAGTGCTAACTACCGATTAATTAAATTATTTCTTATGCTCAGTTATTACTACTTATTACCAGTTTCTCATTATACTTCTGTTAAATCCATGACAGCCACCAACATATCAAACTTGCTTCTAAACTTACTCCACTGTTATATAATTTTATTCTACTAATTAATCTCAATATTACTTATTAACTCTCTGTCAAATAGTTATTATAATCACTGCTACTTCAAATACTATTCTCCAACTTAATTATGTCACTGGAAATAAATTAGGATAAACCAATCTTGCAGACATAGAACATAGAAACAAGACAACAATTTTCCCCAGACATCGTGTGACCATCATCACACTTGTGATAGTCATCCTAGGGAGGTGACGGGCGTCATACATCCCTGACGGACGTCAGGCAAACGAGACGGTCGTGCCACAACCATACCTGCAACTTCTTCTCTGTTTCCCTCGTTCTTGTTCTGTCTCTACAATCCCTCATAGTTTCATCTAAGAACAATTCTCCAATCAACCCAGTCCATAATTCCACAATAACTTAACATACTTTTACACAAACAACATCGAATAATCAATTTTTCGATTAATTCAGCCACACAATTCAATTCTTTTATTAAACTAGAACAACTTATTCAACCAAAACAATTTGTTCACCAAAATAACACAACCACTGAAAAAGGAATCTATATACCCAATCTCACATGTAATCATCATATTATCCCGATTATAGAGTTAGAAACCCACCCTTACCTTGGATTTAAGACGACTCCAACACTTTGATCGGAACCCTAGCTTTTCCTTCTCCTAAGCACTTCACGTAACCTCTTTATCAACTTCTTGTTTTTCCTTATATTTACTGATAACCTCTATTTCTATAATTCTAATTAACTTATGGTTTTAATTTAATTTTAATAATTTTCATTGGGCCTAAACCATACACCTCCCACAATTACTACTTCTATTCACACACAAGCCCACTTACCAAGACTAATATAATTCTACTATTAAACCCACAAATTAATCAACTTAACTTAATCCAACTAATCACAACACAACTTAAATCAACTTAATCGACTTAATCAACTTAATTCAACTAAAACCAACTTAGTAACTCAACACAAGTCAATACTAAATATACGATAATATTTAATTAAATAATCAGGGCGTTACAGGATGACTTAAGAATCCCCCACTGATCAGTGGAGCCTCCTGTAAGAGTAGTACTTGTTGATCAAGCAATTGTGAAAATAATTCTATTCTTTATCTGGGAGCCTGAGAAGCTAAGGACCATAAAACCCCTTTACCCCCACTTGGCATTTTTAGGATTTTAGTGCGACATCTATGAGGGTGTAAACCTGAAATAGTTGATACGTGATACTACGCTCATGTGAGATTCTCTTGATAATATTATTGATTTCCAAGTAATCGATGTGCTAGTAATATCCGAAAGATGAACTGAAACTCTAGGAACCTTTTAGAACCTGTTGTACGGGTACTTTTACCCCCTAGTACACACCTTGTGGTTGACTCTTCGTAGCTTCCAATAACGGTTAGTAATCAATTTCTCCTAATCTATGATAATTAATTGATGTTTTTGTTGATAAATGAGTTTGTTATATCATAGTGATTTATTGTTTCACTAACCCCTCATCGAACTTGCATTCATTTAAATAGATTTTTGAGATAATAATAATAAGAAAAATTAAATTATTCTTGAAAATCAACTTAGACGATCCAATGTTTATCTAATTGCATGCATATTGTAAATTCACGATTTCCTCTTTAGCTTATAGAATTTGATTCAATGTTACAATTTTTTCAAAATAATGATAAATGAATGTCACTTTGAGTCTTTCATATAAAATTTGATGTTTGAAAAATAAACTAGAAAAAAGAAATAGAAAATCAAATTTTATTTGAAAGACTTAGAAGACATCCATTTATCACCATGGTGAGGATTGGATCTCTTCTAAGTCTTTCACAAAAACAAAATTTGATTTCCTCTTTTTTTTTTCTAGTTTTTTTTGCAAACATTAAATTTTATGTGAAAGACTCATAGTGACATCCATTTATTATTGTTTTGAAAAATTTGTAACATTGAATTAAATTATATGGGTTATTAAGGAAATCTTAAATTACAAGATCCATGCAATTAGAAAAATATTGGAATATTTAAGTTGTTTTTCAAGAATAATTTAATTTTTCAGACTATTATCTCAAAAATTTATTTGAATGGTTTTATATGGTTAATGAGGGGCAGACAAAAACAAACAATCCCATATTTTATAATAAACTCTTACATATACCACCATGGTTGAAACTTATAATTGTGGTGAAATGTTTAAACGCTAATGGCGTTACTGAGATTCAAACCTATGACCTATAAATTATTTTTTAAGAGTTGTTTTCTTTACCTGTTTTTATAAATAGCACGCTACGTAACTTATAATCAAAGCCACAACCTTATAACGGATGTGAAACCATCATTATATTTGTTTCACAATCGTTACTATACGTGTCGTTTTCTGTAGTAGTGATTCTCTATATCAGTTAAATACTTATATATGATTTTTGATACTAAACTAATCATATTCTAGACATGTTGTATTTGGGGTGTTACAACATGTGTTGGAACTTCTTGAGAATACCAGCTTTATTTCTGCAAAACCAGCATCTATTTCCTTTGATCCTAACACAAAGTTATCGTGCACAATTCTTGTTCCTTTGAGTGATGCCTCTTCCTATAGAAGTATCATTGGAAGACTTTTATATTTAACAAACACTAGACATTCCATATCTCTCTCACTCTCTCTCTCTCTGCTCAACACCTTACTCAACATTATGATACAGTTAGCAGTTTTTTTTTTTTAATTTCTATTAGATTAATACTTAGTGAATTATGTTTAGTTTTAATCACATAATTGGACCGTACATAATTATATATTGGTTTAAATAATTTTTTCGTTTTCTTAAAAAAATTTTTTTAAAACAAGAGATATATTAATACGAGTAGAATGGATACTCGAACCAATGATACAAGGTGAAAGCTAATCAAAAACACCAATCCCCAAAAATCTACAATCGGAAGAAATTATCCACCAAATTGATCCCTAAGTTGATGTATTTTTGTTTTAAGTTGTTAATTTTTTTTTCCGGAAATAATCCCTGAATTTTAAAATCATTTTACATTTTAATCTCTAAAATGAAAATCCATGGGAAAATTCGAAAAAAAATTCATAGGAAACTGACAAATTATAAATCCAAAAGAAAATTCAAAGACAAATCCGTAGGAAATATGTAAATTTTCCTGTAAGTTTTAAATTTATAAACTAAAACAAAAAATTTAACATTCAGAAATTAATTAAAAAAAATTTAAGAACTAAAAACAAAAACACGTCACCTACAATTTATAGGACGAAAGATTATTTAAGTCTTATATATATTTTTCCCTCATTTTGTACTTTTTGCCTTTTCATATTTACATAATTCACTTTTATGTTTCACAATGAGAAGTTTCCTCAATTGAGTGATTCAATGATTGTCCAAATCTTCAAAATTTTCTGAATGAGTTTGAATTTGTTTATGTAATGCTATATCTTGTTTGTTTGTTCCATTTTGTTTTACTTTGTGCCTTAATCAATTACTCATTTGCAGGTTAGATAAAAGTTTTACACTACTTACAAATTTCAATAAAGAATACTCAAACAAATCAATGAATTACAATCTCAATGTCAAGAATCCATCATGTTTAAATAAATTTCCCATCCAAAAGAAAAAGAAAAAGGTTCACCCTCTGCCTAAAGTTAAGTAGCCTCAACTCTCAGTTTAAAAAGAAAGCAACCAATGAAAAACAACCTCTCAACCATGGATTACAAAAAGAGGAAAATGTTGAAACAAATATAAACAAAATAGAATTGAAGTTAACACTTGGGAAGATCAGCTGGTGGTGGAAGCACCTTCTGATTTGGAAGCTTTCCATCCAAAACAATCCATGCCATCTTAAGACCCCAACTTGTGTGGATTTCCAAGTGACAATGCATAAACCATGCCCCTACACACACAAATCAAATTATTCAATGATTTTTTTTATATATAACCATTGTGAAAATAATGCAAAACATTTTTTTTATAGTAACCCTCGAGTTTCTGATGTTCGGCTTAAAAATAAGTAAAGTCTGATCAATGATTATTTCAAAAAAAGATTGAACTCAGATGTTTTTTCTTGACTCAACAACCCTAATTGAACTTCATGTGCAACTAAACTCAATCCATTCGGCGATGCAAAATATTAAAACGAATGTAAATTTTAATAGTAACTAATATGAACAAATTATGAACTGACCTGGATTATCTGCTAGGAATCTGATAGCAACCCAACCACCAGATGGAACACCAATTGTATTCCTTTCAACAGGATCAACAAGATTATAATTTTGTGGATCTTTATTCGAATTATAGTTACCGAATCCTTGTCCAACAACAAAGAAGTTAAATCCATGCAAATGTAGAGGGTGGCTTTCAACACCAAGAATACTAGTATCTTGCAACACAAGTTCCACACTTGTGTTAAAAGGAAGAACCACAACCTTTGTTCCATTCCCAACCATAGTGTTATTCGGCGGTGTTCCGGTATAATTAAATGGATTCAAAGGTCTAGTTGGGAAATCAGTAGTGTAAACTCCATTAGATTGTCCAAAGTAATGAGCTTGGAGTAATGCAGTGGTTGGCATTGTGTAAGAAACATTGTTCACTGATGCTGCAAACATTGTTCCATTGGGACCTTGACATGTTTGGTTTGTGTTACAAGGATTAGTACCTAGGCCTACTGTGAAGAAAAAATGCTTATCGACTTTTTGTGGAACATTAGCTGGAAATTTAGCATTTGCTAAGCTATGAAGTTTGTTGGAGAAATTTGTTGCAAAAGAAGTGTCATTAAGCTGTGGAAGAACAGGTTTGAAAAGTGGAAGATTTTTTAGTGAAGAATTTGAATTATTATTGGTAAATGGAGGTTCATATTCTATGATTCCAGCAACTGTGGAATTATCAAAAGTTCCTAAGCCAGTTGCATATGGTCTTGCAAGCATTAAGAATGTTGCTTTTGGAAAATATGGTTTTGTTTTGAGAAGAACATTTGTGGTTTGTCCAGGTGCAATAAGGATCGTGTCGGTTTCAAAGGGTTTTACATAAACTGCATCTGCTTCAACAACTGTCAAAGTATGATTTGCCATGCTAATGAATAGTTCATCATTTAGTGCAGCGTTGATGAAGCGTAGAAGATAAGTCTTTCCAGGTTTCACCTTCAACTTGAATGTATCTGTAGAGAATTACATCTAGTATTAGGACTTTTGTATAAACGCGGTTAACGAATAAATATTTATCATATAAGTATTTCTTACCTTTAGCAGAACAATTATAAAGCGGTCCGGGAAGTCCATTAATGGTGTATGCATCAGAAACATTTGGTCCTCCACCAGTTTGAAGAGCTTGTGCAATGATTGCTTCAGGATCTCCATTAAACCATTCCCCTTAAACCATAATTAATTTTTAATTAACATATATAAATTAAATTAATTATACATATAGTTCATTAAGTAAATGTCATTTCATTACCAAATATGATAGGAACTTCCTTGTGAGGTTTTGCAAAAGGGTATTCAACATTTTTCTTGGGAAGAATAATGAGAGGACCATAGAGTGTTGATCTTAACCAAGAAATATGAGCATGCCAAAAGAGTGTTCCTCTTTGGCCTTTGATTGTGTAATTGTAAACATAGCTTTGACCTGTTTGGATTGGACATTGTGTCACATATGCTGGCCCATCTGCCCATCCTGATTGAAGCTGTCTGATTCCATGCCTATTTCAATAATTCCAAACTTTATTTTTCATTATTTCTGATAAATTATTTACTCATCTATTTTCAGTTACTTTCAATGTAATGCTGTTTACCAATGAATGGAGATGTTGTTTGGCACATGGTTAACAACTGTTATGACAAGACGATCGCCTTCTCTAGCGACAATGCGAGGCCCCGGAAATTTACCATTCACTGTTACCATGCTCTTTGTGTGACACAATCTTGTCACATTTTGATGCCTTATCTGCAATAATTAATATATAACAAAAGTAAATAAAAAAAAAAAAACATAAAAGGAAATTTACAGAAAATTAATGGTAAAGAGTGTTTTTGAGGGAGTACATCAAAATGATAGTGTCTGGTTGTGCTAGCAAGTGCAACTTCAAATAAACAAATATTAACCAATGACAAAAATATCACTGATGAAAAAAGAGAAACACCCATTTTGATATTAAAACTTTTTGAGACTTTGAGTTTGAAAGTTTGTTTATGCTATATTGAAAAAATGCTGGTCTATAAATAGTTGTATGATTAGGTGAATACAATATAAGATGAACTCAATATTGTTGTCATTGAACTGTAATAGTAGTTAGAACTACTTTAGAGTGGTGTCAAAGACATCCAATTTCATTTTAACTCCTTCTTGTGCAAGTTAAAATATTGGTTAATAATTTTTTAATTATTGTGGTTATTATTGCTGCAAATCTCTTTCATTGTGTGTCTCATATATTTGTTGTGTATGAAAGTTTTCATCTAATTGGAACTCTAGGGAAGATTGAGAGTACATCATTGGTCAAATGTAACTTTCTCAACCACTGTTCTTCTTGTTGCATAAGTAAGAGGGATCTATCTAATTATTGTGTCACTTCAATATAATTTGTACGATATTTTTGTATGAAATAGAATTCAAATGCATCTGAATCGACATTCTTCACCTAGCTAGACATAATGATTATGTTAAAAGAAAACAATATGTGATGATTTAAATTATGGACATGGTTAAGTGGTCAATGTGTACTTATTAGTTTGCTTAGATATGGTGTTAGTTAGGTGATTGGTTAAATCTATATTCAATTATTTCTCATAATTTAAATATTAACATGTATTATTTAGTGCTACATTATTATTTTACAATAATTCTCGAGAAAATTTGAAAAGAGTATAATCCTACTAAGATCAAAATCTAAGGTATAACATAGTTCATAAGAAAATACATACCCATCATCATTGTTTTATTTTGGACATGTATTATTTGAAGGTTTATAGTGTTACATTTTTATTGTTTGGATTGTCAAAATATATTACGAGGAGGGAGATATTGGATTAGCACAAAAATATGTTTTTTTTTTAGATGCTTTGTTTGGGTTTGAAAGAAAATCTAATCCGCATAGGTTTCTCCGGTGTCCGCCACCGACTTAGAGACCTTCTATAGTGGGCTATTCTTCCTTGAATAACTCCTCTAAATCCATCTCAACCCCAAACACAAAAAGAAATCATTTGCACAAACTCTTCAAAATGCATGTGACATGCCAACTTCTATTTTTTTGAAATCTTGCCTCATAGGTAACTACCACTCGATCAAGATACCTAAAGAGGCTTACATAGCAAGACTCGAGCGTTACAGGAATAATTTACTTTGGAGATTAATCATTAGTAATTGAAGGCATTAGAATTATCTTACAAGCTCATGAAATTATGGAGTCCAATCACAAATTAATCACAAATTGAGATTTATCTCTTTTGGGATGTAGGTATTTGGAATATTCATTCAAATCAATGGATGATCTCAATAAAATTTGGAGTGTAGGGACATTTAATGTTCATCCCTGGCTCCTATGTTTTTGTCTATGTAGATGCCAAATTTTAGACCAGAAAATTTGAAGATTACATGTGCTTAAGTGTTGTTTAGGATGCATAGTTTTCCCTATTCATAACCAACTACGTTATTTGCAATTACTTCTAGTATCGAAACTCCTTTATCAGTTGATGAATTTTCAATAAAAAGACTGTAAGGGAATTTTATGTTTGTGCAAATAGACCTTCACATGTTAGATATTCTTCTTGATTATATTTTGCTAGAACGAGAGTGTAGCGGTAAAAATCTTGAGTGTAAGTTATGGATTAACACTAACTCAAGGTAAACAAAGTCGCCACCACGCTTTTATTTTATTCAAAAAGGAAAATGAAGAAAGAGCGAATAAATCCTAATGAATCTAAAAGCAAAAATTTAAAAGAATCAAGCAGAGAAAGGGTAAGGAGAATTTGTTACAAAATGGGAAGGTTTTAAGCGCCCAAAATGTCTGTGGTACTCCACGAGAGCCCTTTGAAAATTTATTGCTTATGGTTTGAAAATGGTTTAGTAAATGAGAGTGAGTGGTGTAACACCCCAAAATGTTCCCTCTCATTTCATGGCATTTAGAATTTCATTTGCATACATATCATTGCATTCTTAGCATAAGAAGTTAAAGTATAACATCCATAGTTTGAGGCATAAGGCATGTGATCAATGACTTGCAAGTTTGTGATTAGACAAAGCCAAAGAAAAAGGTTAAGTGTCTCTCAACAAGGCTCAAATGTATCTCACATCCCACACAACCTCAAATGGTGTTTCAAGGCCCTAGAAGAGGGATATTCACCATGAAGCTAGCTTATTGCAATATCTCCTACACAAAGGACCAAATTAGGGTTTTGATGGCAAGAGGACTCTTGAGGTTTTTCTTGGTTCCAATTTGTTCTCATGGTATTATATATGATCTCAAGTGTCTATGGATGGATTTTGAGGCATTGGTTTATTAAGGAAGTTTCTCAGGCAGACACTTACTTGTGGTGCAAGCAAAAGTCAATTGTACAAAAAGAAAAGTCAACTGTGACTTTTTGAGGATTTGTTCATAATTTTCAAGGTCCCATTACCCTCACATGTTCTTCAAATGTCAATGTTCATGTCATTCATCAATAATCAAGAAGTAGGGAAAAAGTTACTATTTTTTGGAAAATGACCTATAATGTGAAATTTCCATTTTTGGCAACTTTTCAAACCATCTTCAACCTAATCTTTCATCATAAAAAATGATCCAAATGGAATTTTTCCAAACACGAAAGTTGAAGATCTTTCTCTCCCATTTCCAAAAAGTATTAGATCACTTCCATAGCATTTGTGAAACTCAAGATATGATCAAAAGACCAAAGATGGTGTTTTAGGGTTTTCCATGAATCCAATTTCTTCCACTTTTGCAAAATGCTTCCTACAAGACTTGTGATGCTTTTAATGTGAAAATTAAGTCCATATATTTAATGTAGAATCCATTTGAAGCAAGTTTGGTTTAGAATTATTTAAATTCATGACTTATTTCTCACTTTCATATCAAATGGCCAATTTGCAAAATACATCAAAACTTGAGAAGCAAGCCACTACAAGACACAAAATCATTTATATTCTGAATTACACATGATGTGAAGCCAATGTATGCAAAATTCCTCATGAACGTGTGAATCACAAGTTCCATGCTTACATGCAATTTTTCAAATTCCCTCCAAACTTTTTAACCACACTTCCCTTGGGCCTCTAACTCTGGTTAGGCCCAAATTAGATCATACATAAGCCTCAGAGAACCATAGTTCATGAAGAGCTTAATGAATTTTTTAGTTTCACCAGATTTTGAATTTTCATTCTTCTCTTTGATTCTCCCTCCACACAAGTGCATTTTGCATAATTCTTACATATTCTCACTCCTTGAAGTTCATAGAAGCTAGATCAATCATCATTTGAAGCTTTAAACAAGGATTTCATAGGATCCGAATTTGAATTGCACTTCTTAAAATCTCAAGATCCAGACCAAATCTAAGCTCTAATTGCTTTTATTTGCAATTAGAGGTTCCTAAGGCTTGATCTAGAGCTTACAAATGGCTTTCTAAGATTAATTTGAGCTCTTCAAGGTTTCAGGTTAGTGATGAATTCTTGCTCTTAGATCTTAGTTTTTTATGTGTGTTTGAATCTCTGGATGTTACTGAATGCATTGATGTATTTAGAATTGATTTTGGATGTATAAAATGATCATATTGTGAGTTTGAAAATTTTCAGATCTAGATGTTTTTCTTTGACTCTCTTAATTCATGCATGGTTTGATGATTTGAATGTGATATTTAAGATCTTGAAGTGATTCTACTTTGATTTATGGTCTTAGATCTTGTTTCTTGACAAATGTTTGTTGTTGCTCGCCTGAGAAGGTTACCGGAGCCCTAGCTCCGGCACCGGAAGTTATTTGCAGATGGCCTGATTCTGAAGGTAGAATATGATGTTATGGCTCTTGGATCATTGGATCTGATGGCTATGGCATTGCCAACACATTAAAATACATGTGCAACATTCGTGGCTTTTAATTCTCATATTAATGTTTGTGTGTGCGCGCTCATGCTTGTTATGATGTACTTTTGATCTAGACCACTGATCTATCATACTTGTTTAATTGGTTGATGGATCCTGATGTGTATGATGAATCTTATGGTGTGTGTTGAGTCTTTGTGTTGACCATAGACTTTTCTGAAGAGTTGTCTTGTGTTATTGGACTGAACCTAGGATAAGTGATATCCCCACTCCCTATTGAGCCCAATATCATATTTGAACTTGTTTTTTTGCTATGTCTGCACCCCTTGCATCATTCTCATTCATTTTTATTTTTATTTTCATACCTTTTCATTTTATTTTCTTAAAATCATTAAAATGCATTATAAATCTCTACAAAAATTCACGAGCATCGTTAAAACATTAAAATAATTTTAGAAATTTTTTATTTCTGAATTTATGCATTTTCATATTATTTTTAATATTTTATTTCATTTCTTTTTTAAACTTGTTCCTATTTTCATACATCAACTTCAAAAATTATTTTCTCATGGTTCCTTAAACATTCTTGAACAAGTCTTTATTTTCATTTAGGTCCTCCATCTTTGCATTTTGGTTTATAGTTCTTAAGTGACCTTTGCTTAATTGTTTGAAGAGCTTTCTCTCTGAATTTTTGTATGGGCTTTTGATATGTGTTTGGACCTTGGTTGATGACATTTGTGCTTTAATTTCATAATTTTTGAAAGCCATTTGGTATGTGTTTGGTTCCTTGTGTTTGAAGGTATCTTACTTGATCATCCCATGGTTTCTCCTAACCCTAATTGCATGAGGCACTTGTGCTAGCCATTTGAGGTCTCTTGTTTTTGTTTGAGAGACATGTATAGACTTTAAGAAGCCTTGTTTGATCATTGTTAAATGCATTTGGTGTATGTTGACCTTGTGTTTGTGTGATGCTTCTTGTATGAACTTTTTGACCTAATTCCTTCACATGTCTTCATCCTATGCTTCTCATGTTTGATTGTGTGCTTCTACCATGATCATATCATCATTTCATTTGCATTTTCAACCATGACATTCTAATTACTTATCCATGAGAATCCATACTTGTATGCGATTTTTCATCTTTTGCATTTCATTTCAAGTATGAAGCATCATTTCATTATGTGACGTTCTTCTTACATGTTGGTTAAGTGGTTTAAGCTTGATTGTCGTGAATATTTGCCATATTCATTTATGCATTTTTTACATGTGATATTATGCATATACTTCTGACTTTAACCATTTCATATCATCTTTGCATCTCATACTTTCATCTTCATCCTACTTTTTTCTTATAACATGAATATGTGTTTGCATTTCTCTCCTCATCTCGCATTTTATCATGAACTAACTCATGTCTATTGGTATGATAATTTATGGGGACTGTAGGCATTTAAACATGATGTTGTATTCTGACTTTGAGGTTTACCATGTGTCCTTAACCATGTTTGGATACCTTTGTCTTCTTACTTCTTCTTATGCATCTTCTTTGAACTTATTTATCTCTTTTGTACCTCTTTGCAAGATGTTTGATTATTTTTTAGTTCCTTGAACTTTGTAAGTGTTGTTATGACTTGGTTCTAACTTGTAAGGTCTTGGTACTTTAATAGCAATTCATTTGATTATTTGGTGTGTTTGGTTCTTATGTCATGTCTTATGAACTTTCATGTTTCTTTCACTAACCTTGCAATGGCTTTGGTAAGTTGTAGGGATATGGATGTGCTTCCATATTCCAATATCTAATTTCTCTTTTAATGTTCATACTTGTGCTTGTTCAAGCATTCCATATGCTTTTCTTTTTTCATAATTTCTTCTCATCCCCTTTAGAAGCAACTTAACTTCCCTCTTGGAAGTAAGTTATTTTCTAATCCTATTTTTTTCCTTTTCTTCTTCTCTTCTTCCTTCTTCATCAAGGTAGAGATCTTGAGCCTCCCAAACTTAGGATATACAAGCATGATAACTTCATTAGGTTTAGTCTCCCTTAGACATTTTACCTTTGGTTTCCTTTTGGTTGTTTTCTCTTCTCGCCTCAAAACAACTTCAAAAGACCTAATAAAGGTTGAAGTGACTTCTTATATTATGAACTTATTCCATGGGGCATTTACATCTATCCCATCTTGGGGTAGTTTAAACTTTTCTATCATGATGTACAAGTCTAAGCTTGAAGTCATCTTCATAAATAAAAGCTAAAAAAAAACTTTTTCACTTCAAAATACAAAAATACTTAATAAGTACAATGAGTTAGTGTGCTTGAGCCCCAATCTTTAGAACCAAGTCTTGGGGGACTTCTCTATGCGTGGATGTGCTTCTTCCTTATTCCATCTAAGAGTGATGTAAGAAGTACATATTCTAGGGAAAAGGACTTGAATACACTTTCTTGTGCCAAATTTAATTAAATCTTCTAAAATCATTCAAACCAACAATAAACATCTTTCCTTCGGGAATTCTTTTCTCATCTCCTTCACTCTTAATAAAAGAACTTTCTTATACTTGCCTCTTTGCAAGACGGTAAACGCACTCGTTCTAGATGAGCCTGGAACACCTGAGATGGACATAAGCAGTTCAAGCCATAAAAAACACAAACAAACAGTTTTCCTCCCTAGTTAGGGGAACTACGTCGACTCTGATTCTCATTTCCGATGAGATACGTAGGTAGTGGGGTAGGGCCCATTTGAGAAATTTCTTTATTTTCCTTAAATTTTTCCTATACCCTTTCCTCCTCTTATACAGTTTCCAGTTTCAGTTCAGCAACAATTTATCTTCATCCTTTGAAACAAATTAGCAAGCATGGATCCCGTCGGGTACGACGGACAATCTGGGGTACTAATACCTTCCGAGTTCGTAACCGACTCCCTTACCATTTCTCTTTGGTTCGTGAGACCCTGCTTTCTCCTTTCTTTTCCAGTTTGTGCAGCATTACCATTCCTTCGGGATAAAAATGTATGACTGTAAACTCTTCCTTTTCCACGCCACTTTCGCGTCTGTACCAGGATGGAAATTTCGGGAGCGACAAAAGGATGAGAAAATAATTAATTTTTAATGTTGTGTTTGACGAAACTTTCATCTCATGACTACGTACCCACAATGTGCAATGTAAGATCAAAACCCTGTAGTTCGTGGTACAAATAGTGAAAAATGGTTGGTTTTGATTGATTTTACTTAATGAAGAAGAAAGAAATGCACAAAGGCACAAAAACACTTGAATGAGTTTGGTTTTGTGGAAAATTGGAACAAACCCTAGTACAAATAGCATGTCGTTGAAGTCCGTTCACATTTTATTGTTTAATTGGGCCTTGTGTTATGAATCCAATTGTTTAAGTTAGCTTGTACCCTAAGTTAGCTTGTAATGGGTAATTATTAAAAATCCCATTAGGTTAGTGTGTTAGTTTTCTTATAAATAACATACTAGTCTCTCATATTTTTTATAAGGGAAAATAGAAAGATAAAATCCTAATTCAAAAGTGAGAGAGGTTATTTGTTATTCTTATATACTTATAATCTTGTTTCAAGATAAAGGAAAGAGTAACAGTTTATAACCAATCCTTTTATCCGTGATTACCCTAAACCCTAACCCTTGTGGATTTCTTGATCATAAAGAAACCTATTATACTTTGTTTCTAAGGTATCCTATTCACAATAAGCTATTTTTATTTTTTGAATTGAAGTCAAAATGATTAATTTCATTGACATTTATTAAAGAAAAGAAAAAGTAAAAGCCACTTGACAAAGTCAAGGTTTTAATTTATTAAAGTGGTAAAAGTTTGAAAACAAGAATCCTTTGAAAAATAGAGGAAGTTTTGAAAATTGAAGAAGGGGAGGAGATGAAAAGCCTATCCTAAAAAGAAAATAAAAGAGATAAAGGAGGAAAGATCTAACCAAAATTCATGATACTTCCAAGCATGAGCACAAGAGTTTCATCCTTATAAGAATAAGATAGAAAATAGCCAAATAAAGGTTAAAGTACCAACTCCATGATGATCCAAATAAAATGGAAGATGTCCTAGAATCTAAGTCCAAAACTCCAATTCCAATGCAAAGGATAGTAACCATAGTCCAAGATCAAGATCACAAGTTTTTTAGAGGTTTAATCCTTTATTAATATTTTTGTGTCCAAATGGACAAAGGAAAAAGCACAAAGATATATAAACATAAACATAAACATAAGCATGATAATGAATGATAAAGCATAATAAGAGCATAATAAAAGTAAAGGAGATAATGGGGCGAGAAGAAAATTAAAGTGGATAAGGTGCGAGAAGGAAAGTAAAGTAGTAATATAGTAATAGCAACAATAATATGTACATAATAATGGTATGGTGAACTTAATCATCCACAACCAAAAGAGGTAACCACGCATTTAGTTCCAAAACCGAAAAGGCAACCGATTTCACTTAGTATCTTACACTATAGTGATTAACTGATGCAATCAGACCCAAATTCGATGAAACTTGAAAGAAGATTGGGATACCCAAAGCAACTATGCATCAAGCTTTAAAAGTCGTGGATCTAAATACACACTTTTGAGGATTGATGATTTGATGGATCAGCTGGTAGGTGCTTGTGTGTTCAATAAGATTGATCTGAGGTCTGGTTATCATCAGATATGAGTTAAAGCTGATGATATTCCTAAGACAGCTTTCAAGATGAGATATGGTCATTACGAGTATATTGTGATGCCATTTGGGGTTTCTAATGCACCTGGTGTATTTATGGAATATATGAACAAGATCTTTCATGAGTATCTTGATAAATTCGTGGTGGTTTTCATAGATGATATCTTAGTATATTCTAAATCAGAAGAGGAGCATACTGAGCATTTAATGATTGTGTTGCAAGTAATGAGGGAAAAGAAATTGTATGCTAAGTTATCCAAGTGTGAGTTCTGGTTGAAGGAAGTGAGTTTCCTCGGCCATGTAATTTCAAGTGGTTAAATTTTTGTGGATCCTTCAAAGATTGATGCGGTATTACAGTGGGAGACTTCGAAGTCTGCTACGGAGATTCATAGTTTTCTTGGATTAGCTGGTTACTATCGTAAGTTCATTGAGGGTTTTTATGAGTTAGCTTTACCATTGACACAATTGACTAGGAAGATTCAATCGTATGTGTGGGGTGTCGCATGCAAAAAGAGTTTTGTGGAACTCAAGAAGAAGTTGACAATTACACCGGTGTTGGTTTTGCCGAATCCAGATGAGTCCTTCGTAGTTTATTGTGATGCTTCCAAGATGAGTCTTGGTGGAGTTTTGATGCAGAATAATAAAGTGGTTGCTTATGCTTCTAGACAGTTAAGAGTTCATGAGAGTAACTACCCTACTTACAAATTAGAGTTGGCATCTGTTGTATTTGTACTTAAGATTTGGAGGCACTATTTGTTTGGTTCGAAATTTGAAATATTTAGTGATCACAAAATTTTAAAGTACTTATTTGATCAGAAAGAGTTAAATATGAGGAAGAGGAGGTGTCTTAAATTATTAAAAGATTTTGATTTTGATTTGAATTATCATCCTGTTAAGGAAAATGTAGTGGTTGATGCTTTGAGTAGGAAGTCGTTGCATATTTTGATGCTTATGGTGAAAGAACTTGGGATGATTGAGCAATTCAGAGACATGAGCTTGTTGTGTGAGACTACTATAGATAGTGTGAAATTGGGTATGTTAAAGCTGAGTAGTGGGATTTTGGAAGAGATTTGTGAGGGTCAGAATTCTAATTTGAAATTAGTTGATCAATTGGTGTTGGTCGATCAAGGTAATGCAGGTGACTTCAGAATTGATGAAGAGGGAGTTTTGAGATTTTGGGATAGGGTATGTGTTCCAGATATTCCAGAAATTAAGAAGAGTATTTTAGAAGAGGGACATAAGAGTCGACTGAGTATCCATCCTGGCGCGACGAAGATGTATAAGGATTTACGCAGGTTATTTTGGTGGTCGGATATGAAAAAAGATATTGTTGAATTTGTATATTCTTGTTTGACATGTCAGAAGTCAAAGACTGAACATCAGAAGTCTTTAGGTATGATGCAACCATTCAATGTTCTAGGGTTGAAATGGGATAGTATTTCCATGGATTTTGTGATTGGGTTACCTAAGACTACAAGAGGTAATGATTCGATTTGGGTGATTATAGATCGGTTAACTAAGTCGGCGCATTTCTTACCGATGAATATTAATCATTATATGCAAAGGTTAGCTGAGATTTATATTGATGAAATTGTGAAGTTGCACGGTGTCGCTCCCACCTGATGACACGGGGCCAAGAGGGGTACATACGCGAACGGTCGGCGAAAGAGAAGAGAATGAATAGAGTCGCCAGCTAGGCATTTGTATCCCGAAGGAAAGGTAATGCTGCATAAACCTAAGAGAAGATGGATAAGACGATCGTGAACCAGAGAAACTGAGAAAGGGGGTTGGTTACAACCTGGGAAGGTATTAGCACCCAGATTGTCCGTCGTACTCGACGGGATCCACGCTTAAAAGATTTGTGTTTTAAAGGGGTAGTGTCAATGCAATTTGTGAATCAAAGCTGGAAAGAATGCAAGTGTCAGTGTAAAAGAAATGTGAAGTGTATAAGAGAAGTGTCAGTGCAAGGAAGGAATGTGAAGTTGAGGACTATGAGGCTTAAAGAAAAATGCTGGAAGAGGGGGGGATATACAGAGACTTTTGTTCGATAACAGTTAAGTTATGCCTATGTATCCTCTCGTGCAATGAGGAAGTCAGAACACCGTAGTTCGACTCAAAGAGACTGAAAGAAAAATTGACTGATGAACTGCTTGCTTGTCTATGCTCAAGTGTATGACCTGTCTGGCTCAGGTGCAAACTGTCTTGCATTAGACGAAAGAAGCGAGTTCTCGTTTGTGAGTGAATGAGATGAGAAAAGAATCCCGAAGGAGACGATTATTGTTTGTTTTTGGGTTTTCAATCTTTTATTGCTTTTTGAAGTTTGTCACAAGTTAATGAGCTTAAGCTTAAATCAAGGGTTAGTAAACTCATCACATCCTCCCTCTGATTAGGGGTAATAAGAATACCTTAAGTATGAAGTAAACACCTCACACTTAATCACCATGATGTAGTATTAAGATTATTAACCTACTTGCATTTATTTAGATGTTTTTGTTATTTTTGTTTGGTGTTAAGTAATGAGTTTAAGCCATAATCAAGGATTTAATGGGCCCATTACACCATCCTAATAGAAGGATAATAGATGAGAACATTTAAGTTGAGGAAGGCTCCTCAACTTAATCCATGGTTAGGGATTAACCTCATGACAAAACAAAGCCTTTATTAAATGGATTTTAATTAATGATAAGATTAAGAAGTGGATTTTATGGTTTGTAAGACAACTTGAGGGGGACTTGTCCATTAACACTAGGGTTAGTCCTTCTTAACCAATTAAGGAAGAATTAGAACCCTAATGCAAGGCCCAAGTTACAAGCTTGATGTCTTAGTGATTATTAGATGGATTGATTAAAGGATTTAAACACATTAAGGGTTTAACACTTAGGATTAAAGTTATACACCCCATCCTAATAGAAGGATACAAGCATAACCCTAATCACAAAGTCTTAAAACCTTTAAGGTTTAGTCCTTGATTATGAGGTGAGAAGAGAAGACTCAAAGATGACACAAAGGTAAACTAATGGGGGGACTAATCAAACTCTAATTGTGATCATGCTTGGGTATCCCTAGGGTTTATGAGGCTTGCAAAAGATCTTCAAGAGAAAAGCCACCAAGGAAGAAGCAGGAGGAGAAGCAGAAGGAAGCAAGACAACTTACTTCACTTAAGAAGATAAGTTTCTTGAAGAAAGAAAGTGAGGAGGGAACATGAATGAGAAAGCTCACCCTAATACAAAAGTAAAAATGCAGCAATGATGCATATGAGAGATGAGAAAAGATTATGAGAAATGAAGGCAAATTCACTTCTCAAACACTTACCACCTGAAAAGTTAGCAACAAGAAAATGAAATGGAATGAAAATGAGAAAGATGCAATGATGCCAACCAAAACCAGAAGCATAAACATGATGTCAATGATGCTAAGAGATAATGCAAACACATGTCAAGAGTTGTGGATGATCATACAAGGATGAGGATGCAAATGAATCATGTTTTGAACCATGAAAGTTCATGAAAGTTTATGAAATGAAATGAATGCACAACATGGAAAATGAATGATGCAATGATCAAACATGTTTCTAATGTGTCCTAATATGTCTTAGAAGTTATGTGAATGCAAAAAATGTCATGGAAATTTCATGTATGCAAGCATATGGAAGATGGATGCAAATGAAGGCAAAAATTAGGGTTTATACATAACATGCAATACAAAAATCAAAATCAGAAGCAAATGACATGATAAAATATTGAAAATGGAATCAAAGGAACCCTAATCCTACACAAGTTCACTGCCCAAAGGAGGATACCTAAATCTTAACCTAATGGAAGTTATGATTTTCTCAAGTTGGCTAGGGTTTTAAGGCACCTCAAAAGGGAAAATGCACAACAAATTGAAAATGAAAGATAACTTAAAACCAATTTTATCCTAGAATCTACATGATATGAAAAGTGCAATGCAAAAAGAACCATCATCAAACTCCTCATGGTTAGGCAGAATGGATTTTTCTAAGTTAGGGAAAAAATATTGACTTTTAAGAACCCTAATTCCAAAGAAAAATATCAAAATAGGTCAAGAACCAAAAAGAAATTTGTTTGAAGAGTTTGATAATGTTTCTAAATGTATCAAAATGCAATGTGATTTTTTTGGTGAGTTTTAGAAACATAAATGCTATTTTAATTAATTAATTTTCATTAACTAATTAAAATAAACATTTAAATATTTTTAAAATACGAAAATTATGCAAAAAATAAAATAAAAATTATTTTCAGAATGAGGAAAATATTTGAAATGAAAATTCAAAAGAAAAATATTTTTGAAGTTTTCTAGCTATTTTAAATAAATTGTGCAAGATAAATGAATTAAAATGAAAATAAAATTGAATTAAAAGGGAAGTCAACTGATCGAGTGGCCCAGATTCAAAATAGGAAGGGAGGGAATTGACCAGCGCGCGCAAATGGACGGCCCAAATTCAAACTTCACTAATTATGTCATTAACCCTAATCTGAACCCTAATTACATTCAGGTGACCGGAACAGTGTTCCGGTCATCTTCTCCGGCTAGCTCCTCACTCAATCTCCCTCAATACGCAACCCCAAGACCCCTAAAGCTCCAGAAATGATCCTCTCCTCAACCCCAACAAGAATCAAACATCAAAACTCATTTATTCAACATCAAAATCATGAATCGAAGCAAAACGGAAAACATGGCAAAAATTTCAGAAGCTTATGAAATGCTTATTTCTCAACTATTCTCAAAAGTAAAGACATCGTGGTGATCAGTGAAGCATGTAGAGTCATTCTATAACATAAAATGAGAGTTCTGGAAAAATAAATGCCATGGCTACCTGAAGTTGAGCTTTCGAAACAAGAGCTTTCTGGCCAGTTCTTTGCCTCAAATCCACTCCAATGATTCCCCCCACGAGCTTGTGATGCTTGGTTGGAGCTTAAATGGCGTCAGAAGGAAGTTGGCAGAAGTTCAGTTCATGAAATGTTGAAATCGTGTTTTTGATTCTGAAGGTTTTAGGGCAAAATGAAGGGTGGGAAATGATCAGTGATGTTTATGGAGTTGAATGGTGGAAAAAGTTTGAAGGTTTGATGGTTGAGTTGGGAGATTCAAAGGCTTTTGCAATTTTGGGGATTTTTGAGTGTGCTGTGCATTCTCAAGTCTCAGGCTGCAATCTTGTGTGCTTTTGCTTGGTTTTGATCCACATAATGAAATGTGATAGGTCAGAGAGTGGGTGTTGGCCTATGTTGATTGGTATGGGCAAGTTGCCAAAATGTCAAAAGTTGGTGTACTTGAGGTATGGGCTCATGGCAGGCTGGTTTAGGGGCATGGTTCGAATCATCCAGCTTCAAGGAGGTCCATGGAAAATAATTTAGTGAGCTGGCTCAAGTGGATGAGGAGATTTGGATCATTTTGCAATTTTATACAACTTTGACCCCTTTTGAATTTCTTGAAGTTTAAGGCATGGAACTTGGGAAATCTTTGAGAAATTCTGAAGTTTGAGTCATGTATAATGCTTGTGTAATGCTTAGACATCAATTAGAAGTCACAAATTGCCTTGGTACAAGAATTTGCAAGTTTCCCTCTTTGGCACATAAGTGAATTTTTGTGATTTTTCCCAACTTTGCAAGACCATAACTTGAGTTCTATGATGAATTAGGTCAAGTTCTTGTACTTTTTGAAAATGGGAGGATCCAATCTACAACTTTCATGACCAAGAATTTATCATTTGAAGCATTTTTGAATCAAAAAGAGGAGGTTGGAAAACTTTCCCAAAATGGCAAGTTTTCATTACAAGTCACTTTCCCAAAATGGAAACTTTGCAAATGGCTTGAAATTCTTCAATTTTGTGAACTTCCAACTTCTTCTAAGATCAAATAAAGATCAAATATACCCAAAATGATGGAGAAGACCCTTTGGTTGGATGATTGGGGGGCCTCAGATGCCCTGATTTTGCACTGACTTGTTCAAGAAGTCATCTATTGATCAGATGCCTTCCCCATTGAATTTCTTCATGAAAATTGGTATGCATGATCCTTATAACATATATAGACCAATAGAAACAAGAATGCCCAAAAAAAATTGGAGTTGAGGCCTCTGAAACCAAAACCCTAATTTTAGGTCATCTGTGTAGTTAAAGTTGGCTCTGCTTCCATGCCTTTCTCAGTTCTTGTGATTTTCTGGCTTTCTTGATATTGGGAGGATATAATATGATGCTTGAACATATATGGACCCTCTTGAGATAGTTGGAGACCCTTAGGGTGGCTCAGATAGCTCAGGGATGGCTCAGATCACAAACCCTAGGTGCAGATGACTTAGAACCAATGCAGTGAAGCAAAAATGCAATGTGAGATGATATGTTTGAACTTATGCACATGAAAAGAATCACAAGCCATGGTGAAATGAGTGAGGGAAAATTTGGGGTGTTTACAGCTGCCCCTATTCAAACATGAGTTAGCTGTGCAGGATGTAAGCAGCGGCTTAACAGGCAAACAAGATAACTCGTGGTTGAATACCAAAGACAGTCCAAATTTTGCACTCACTGAATGAAGAAGAAAAGGGATATAGATTGTAAAAGGAAGTAAAGTATGATTATAAAGTGCGGGAGATGGAGGACGACCATCGAGCAGAGGACGACTGTTGGGGATGAAGCAATGACGGGGACGACCGACATGTTGGAGATATAAAGAGATTATGATGGGGACGGCCATCAGGTGAGGTAACGAAATTCTATGGGGATTATAAGTGAAGTCGACGATGGGGACGACCATCGGGTTAAAGAAACAAATGATAAGGGACGGTCATCAGAGGTGAAGGACAATCACCTAGCAGGGGACGGCTGCTCTGTTGGGGAGAAAGATGAGGGACGGTCATCTAAGGTGAAGGACGATCACCTGGCAAGGTACGGTTGCCAAAAGTATCACGACATAGGACAAAAGCCGGATAGAAAAGGTCGACGATGGGGACGGCCATCGGATAAGCATGATGAAGGACGATCATCAAGAGGTGAAGGACGATCACCTAGCAGGGGACGGCTGCTAAAATATCACGACATAGGACGAATGTCGGATACAAAAAGGTTCTAATAATGGAGACTTCGCTGGGGGAATGATGAAGGACGATCATCAAGAGGTGAAGGACGATCACCTGGCAGGGTACGGCTGCCGAAAGTATCACGACATAGGACGAATGCCGGATAGAAAGAAATAATTGACATTCACTGGGGACTCTTATGGGGAAGGGTAGATACAGACGAGTGTCTATATTCAAGAAAGAAAAGGCATAAATGTTTCGACTCTGTGTATAGATTAAAGATGCGGACGAGCATCCTTAGGACCGTAATACGGACGAGTATTGGTAGAAACAAACGTTGACGTATGCTCAAAGATGATGATACGGACGAGTATCAACTGGGTAACAAAGAATACGGACAAGTGTCGACTCTGAGGGGAAATAGACGGTGTATACAAGATATGGACGAGTATCTGTATAAGTAAGAGAGTATGAGTGAGACACGGACGGGTGCTCCACTTGCTGGGGAGAGTATGATACAGACGATTATCATAAGAGGAAGTGTATAGGTTATTACAAACAAAGGTTTGGATTTACAAAGTGTTTAGGCAACTATGCTGGGGATAGGTGACACGGACGAGTGTCAGTAGAGTGTGTAGATATATGTAAACATGTATTTGTGAGTGCAAAGGGGACGCTTTGGCTTCCTGCTGGGGATTTTGAGAGGTGTCCTGTATGTTGTTGACGGTACGTCAGTATCCACAGGTGACTGATTCAAAACATGGCTTGTGATTATGCAATATGTTTGATTTTTGCCATAATGCTCCGTATTAGACGGAATGCTACGCTCTGGGGGAAGTATGATGCGAATGCTATGTTTATGCAAAGATACCAATCCAGGATTCGGATCCTGCTGCTGTGAAGATCTCTGACTGATTTAGCTTGAAAGAAATATCCCAGCTGGGGATGAGATCATTGGTAAAACTGATAAGATGTATGATTCTGCTTGGGGAAACAGGTCACTGATAGACCTATCTTGGTAACAAGAAGCCCAGCTGGGGTCTGGAGAAGCATCCGTCACTTTGTTGTGAGATCTTCCACATTGCTCTCCTGGATAGAGGCTGGAACTCTGTAGGGAGATGGCTCCCTGTCTGACACTTTGCTGGGGAGGAATGATCACTGAACGATCTTCTTAGAGATATCTGTGGGGATTCTGTTAAGGATGATGAACTCAGTTGGGGAAATGAGCCCTGTCGCTCCCAACAAATGAGGCTAACTCAAATGAGGTACAGACGCGAACGGTCGGAGAAAGGATGAAATGAAAAGAGTAGAGTCGCCAACTAGGCATTTTTATCCCGAAGGAAAGGTAATGCTGCATAAACCTAAGAAAGATATGGATAAGACGGTTGCGAACCAGAGAGACTGAGAAAGGGGGTTAGTTACAACCTGGGAAGGTATTAGCACCCAGATTGTCCGTCGTACTCGACGGGATCCACGCTTAAAATATTTGTGTTTTAAAGGGGTAGTGTCAGTGCAATTTGTGTATAAAGAGCTGGAAAAGGATGTACAGGTGTCAGTGTAAAAGAAGTGTGAAGTGTAGTATGTGCAGTGTCAGTGTAAGAACAGGAGTGAAAAGCTCCAGACTATGAGGCTTAAAGAATGATGCTGGAAAGAGGGGGAATATACAGAGACTTTTGTTCGATAACTGCTCAGTTATGCCTACATATCCTCTCGTGCAATGAGGAAGTCAGAACACCGTAGTTCGACCCAAAGAGACTGAAAGATAAATTGACTTGTGAATTGCTTACTTATCTATGCTCAAGTGTATGACCTGTCTGGCTCAGGTGCAAACTGTCTTGCATTAGACGGAAGAAGCGAGTTCTCGTTTGTGAGTGAAGATGATGAGAAAAGAATCCCGGAGGAGACGATTATTGTTTGTTTTTGAGTTTTCAGTCTTTTATTGCCTTTTGAAGTTTGTCATAAGTAAATGGGATTAAGCCTAAACCAATGGATTTAGTAAACTCATCACATCTTCCCTCTGATTAGGGGTAATGAGAGTACCTTAAGTGTGAAGTCAGCTTCTCACACTTAATCACCATGGTGTAGGATTAAGATCATTAACCTACTTGTGATTATTTAAATGTTTTTTTGGTTTTTGTTTAGTGTTAAGTAATGAGATTAAGCCATAATCAGGGATTAAACAGACTCATTACACCATCCTAATAGAAGGATAATAGATGAGAATGTTTAAGCTGAGGAAAGCTCCTCAACTTAATCCATGATTAGGGATTAACTTCATGACAAAACAAAGCCTTTGTTAAATGGATTCTTATTAATGATAAGGTGATGAAGTGAGTTTTAGGGTTTGTAAGACAACTTGAGGGGGACTTGTCCATTAACACTGGGGTTAGTCCTTCTTAACCAATTAAGGAAGAAATAGAACCCTAATGCAAGGCCCAAGTTACAAGCTTGATGTCTTGATGATTATTAAGTGAATTGATTAAAGTATTTAAACACATTAAGGTTTTAACACTTAGGATTAAAGTTATACACTCCATCCTAATAGAAGGATACAGGCATAAGCTTAATCACAAAGCCTTAAAGCCTTTAGGGTTTAGTCCTTGATTATGAGATGGGAAGAGAAGACTCAATGAGACACAAAGGTAAAATCTAAATGGGGGACTAATCCAAACCCTAATTATTGTCATGCTTGGTTGTTCCTAAGGTTTGTGAGGTTTACAAGAGAGGTCTTCAGAGAAACCACCAGGAAGCAGATGAAAGGAGCAAAGGGAAACAAAGTAACTTGCTTCATTTAAGAAGACAAGTCACTGTAAGAAAGAAAGTAATATGAAGAAGAATGAGCAAGCTCAATCTCAAACACAAGACAAAATGCAGCAATGATGCATAAGAGAGATGAAAAGAGATTGTGAGAAGTGAAGGCAAATTCACTTCTCAAAGTGACTTACCACCTGAAAAGTTAGTGAAAGGAATGAAATGCAATGCAAATGAGATGCAATGACATGGTACAAACCAAAACCAGAAGCATGTGTGTGATGTTGATGATGCTAAGAGATGGTGCAAACATGAGGCAAGGCATGAGAATGATCATACAAACATATGGATGCAAGAGAAGCATGCTTAGAACCATGAACATACATGAAAAGTTATAACATGCAAATGACATACAACATGGCAAATGAAAGGTGCAATGATCAAACATGATTCTAATATGTCCTAAGATGTATTATGAATCAAATGGATGCACAAAATGTCAAGGCAAGTCATGGTATGCAAGCAAATGGAAGATGGATGCAAATGAAAGCCCAAATTAGGGTTTATGATCAATGCACAAAACAAAAATCAAAACCAGAAGCAAACATCAAGATAAAAAATTGAAAATGCATTCAAAGGAAACCTAAACCTATACAAACTCATTGCCCAAAGGAGGGGCTCTAACTCTTAACCTAATGAGGGTTATGAATTTCTTAAGATGGCTAGGGTTTTAAGGTACCTTGTCAAGAAAAATGTCAAACAAATAGGAAATGCAAGATCAATTCATGCCAATTTAATCCTCTAAACTACATGCTATACAAGATGTAATGCAAGAAGAATCAAGGTCCAACTCTTAAAGGCTAGGCAGAAATGAATTTTTGAAGATTGGATCAAAATAATGCCTTGAAATGAAATTAATTCCATGGAAAATTGTCAAAAGACATCAAGATCAAAAAAGAAATTTGGTTTGTGAGTTGGACAATGTTTCTAAATGATTTTAAATGTTTCATGAATTTTTTTGTGATTTTTAAATACTTAAAAGTATTTTTAATTAATTAATTCTCATTAATCAATTAAAAATAAACTTTTAAATGATTTAAAAATAAATTTTAATGCAAAAAATAAAAATAAAAATGTTTTTGGTTTCTGAAAATTAATAAAAGCTTGAATAAAAATTTTCAGAATTTTTTTAATGATTTTTACTATTTTTAACAAAATGTAGAAAACAAATGAAATAAAAATGAAAATAAAATGAATTTAATGGGAAGTAATCAGGATCAATGGCCAGCATTCAAACTGGACGCGCGGGAGTTGACTGCGCGCGTCATCCAGTGGTTGAGATTCAAACTTGACTAAGGCTGATTAATTAAATTAAGGGTTAATTATACGATTCCCCCCTGTCATTAGGGCGGAATTTGATTTTGCCCCCTTGAAGTTTTTTTTTTATGAACGCCCCCTTATAAAATCAAAAATCAACTTTTACCACACCCTATCCCTTGTTTGGATGACTAGGTATATTGTAAATGGTTATGTGGCATTTCTATTATCCACGTGGCATTTTAAATTTCTTTGAAATTTGATTCATTTCCACGTAATATTTTAAATTAATTTTTAATTTTATTTATTTATATTTCGTATTAAATATTTAATAATTAAATTACTTTATTTATTTATTTTTCGTATTAAATATTTCTTAATTTAATGATTTCCACGTAATATTTTAAATTTCTTTAAAATTTGATTCATTTCCACGTAATATTTTAAATTAATTTTTAATTCAATTTATTTATTTTTCGTATTAAATATTTCTTAATTAAAAGACTTTATTAATTTTAATTATGAAAATATTCTAAAATTTCATTTGGGCTTAATGCTCAGAGTTTGTTAATGGCCCAATACATCAAATTCATTCAAAAAAATTTAATGTGAACTAATATATATACACTTATATTTTATCCCCACAAATCGATGTGGGACTAGTGAGAATGAGAAACAGTGGAGCTATAGCTTTTCTGCAATACCCAAATGGAAATACATCATCACAGGCAGAAACAGTGTCCCTGAATTATCATCAAAAACTTTGTCCATGAATTCTTGCGAGAAACAGTGAAAGAAAAACTCATGTAACTTTAAGACTTTTCATCTTCCACACCTTCAACATTGAATACGCTGCTGCTACTAACGAAAACATATGATGAACCACCTGAACCAATGTTAACATTAAGTCAAGTTAAACCACCACCTTAATCATCTCCAGCTAAGTTCCTACAAAATGAAATGTCTTAAAATTGAATAAGAGATTCAACTACATATAAGACAGTTAAATTAAATAATGCAAGTTAGGAAGATATTATCCTTACATACTCATATCCACCCAGAGAAGGAAAAAACCAAAGGATCATTGCTAAATCAAAAATGAAGTAACCAACAGAAACCTGTGGAAACAAATATCAAACATAAGATATAAAGACTTTTTCACCAGATAAAAAGAAAATGTTGTTGATCACAAAAATGAGATGTTAAAATATGATCAGAACGATATATAACAATTCAAAAATTGATATGAATCATCATGAGAAAAAAAGTAGGAAGAATATGAATTCTTATCCCAAGTGCAAATGTTGACAAAGAAGAGTTATGAACTGTAATAGGATCAGTAGACTGGTTGTCAGAAAATAAATTTGAGCAAAACACCAAGTATAATGACATAGCTGTTATGAAAATTGAATGAATAGTTGATACAGATCTGCACAAATAATCAAAGTCCATAAATATTTCATATCATGAGCAACAAAAGAAAGATATTTTACACTCAAGGTTCATCTTTGTCTTCTGGTTTACAATTGCATCTTTGTCTTGAGCAACAAAAGAAGACAAAGATCACACCTTCATACCTCATAAACCTCTTCCATTTCAAAACTGCAAACTCTCCATTTTCAAGACTCACCTCACCGTTTCATAAAACACAACCTCAAACACAGAAGCCACCAAAAGCCTCGCCGCATACCGAAACGAAATTCAAACATCACTACCTCCATCGTAACAAAACCGCGAAAACCATCAAACAAGGTGTAGATCCGCCGCCGTTAACACTTACGAACAAAAATTCAAATTTGTGCTCACAACCACCATCGACGACATTCCACCCTTCCGCCGTCACCATCACCACCGCAAACGTCCCGAATCCGACCGGAAAACGCCACCGAATCTGTTTCCGCCGTGGGAGAACCAAGTCCGGCGAATCGTCACCAAACCGCGAGGCAGAGAGGTTCACTAAGCCGAGAAGACCGCCGCCGTGAAACCCTTTTCGCTGAGAGAGCTTCCGCTGAGAAAAGAAGGAATTGTGTTGTTAAGCCGTTGTGTTGAGGGTGGAAATATAAATAAATAAAATTAAAAATTAATTTAAAATATTACGTGGAAATGAATCAAATTTCAAAGAAATTTAAAATGCCACGTGGATAATAGAAATGCCACATAACCATTTACCATATACCTAGTCATCCAAACAAGGGATAGGGTGTGGTAAAAGTTGATTTTTGATTTTATAAGGGGGCGTTCATAAAAAAAAAACTTCAAGGGGGCAAAATCAAATTCCGCCCTAATGACAGGGGGGAATCGTATAATTAACCCTTAAATTAATTAAATGGGATTAGGGCTAAGTGACAAATCTGGACCACACACGTGCGCGGGAGATTGACTTAGTCAACCAGATCAACGATCCACATTCAAACTTCATTTAATTACAAAATTAGGGCTAATGACTTTCAGACGACCAGAACAGTGGTTCCGGTCGTCTTCTCCGACGAGCCAAATCTCTAACTCTCTCTAAACTTCATGAAAATGAAATCTAATTGCCCAGAATCAAACCCCATTCAACACTGAATCAAAACCCCCAAACAAAAATCATTTTTCATTCATTAATCATGCAAATCGAAGCACAAAATATTTAGGGCAGAAAGTTTCAGAGCAATCATACATCCTGGTTTCTCAACCATTTTCAAAAATAATCATATCCCCATGATCAGGGGAACACATAGAATCATTTAAGAACTCAAAATGGAGTTTCTGGAAAAAAGTTTGAGATGGCTACCTGAGATGGAATCTCCTGGTCCTGAGCTTTCTGGCCTTTTCTTTGCTGCAAGTCCACTCCTTTGAACCCTCTGATGATGAAATGAAGCTTAGAAAGCTTTGGGGATAGCTGGTTTGTGAGATGGCAGAAGTTCTGTTCAAGGGGGGGTGATGATCGTGTTTTTGTTTCAGTGACTTTCAGGCTATGGTGATGAGTGGTTTTTGATCAGTGAGGCATGCTGAGATTGTTTGTGAAGTTTGTTTATGTGTTTGAAGGCTGTGGAGAGTGTTTCGAATGAAAATGCAAGTTGGAGAGATTTTGATAACTATGGCTTGGAGTGTGTTTCAGCTTGAAGTGTGTAGTGTGTTATGCTGGCTTTGGTCCATGTATCAAAAGGTGATAGGTCAGAAAGTTGTTGGTGGCCTATGGTGATTGGTATGGGTCTTTGGCCAAAATGTCAAACTTTGTGTAAGAGAAGCATGGGCTCATAGCTAGCCAAGGACAAATGGGGTGTCCTGCGCAGCAAGAAGTGTGGAGAGTCCTAGGATTGATTATGAAGTCAGCAAGCAAGTGGATTCATCTTTGAGTGAGGTTTTGCGACTTGCTTCATCCTTGGCCCTTTTGAAATTTCTTGTTCCACAAGTCACAAAAATGAACAAACTCTTGGTGAATTCTGATCTTTAGGCATTGGCTCATGTTGGTATGAAGATTAGAAGTCCATTTTATAGCACAATTTGCCTTGGCAAGTGATTTTGCAACTTTGCCTCTTTGGTAGAAAACTTCAAATTTTGTGATTTTAGCCAACTTTGACAAGCCATAACTTTTGATCCAAAATGAATTAGGTCATGTTCTTGTACTTTTTGAAAAGGGAATGATCCATTCTACAACTTTCATGACCAAAGTTTTTCCATTTGAAGCATTTTTGAATCAAAAAGCAAGGGTTGAAAAAGTTTCCCAAAATGGCAATTCTCATTATAAGTCAACTTTCCCAAAAAGTCAACTTTGCAAATGACTTGAAATCCTCCAATTTTGTGAACTTCTAAAATCTTCTATGATCAAATAAAGGTCATACACAATCAAAATGATGAATAACACCCTTTGGTTGGGTCATTGGGGGCCTCAGATGCCCCGATTTTACACTGACTTGTTCAAAAAGTCAACTCTTGATCAGATGACTTCCCCATGGAATTTCTTCATGAAAATTGATATGCATGCTCCCTATACCATATAGAGACCAATAGAAACAAGAATGACCAAAAAAATTGGAGTTATGGCCTTTGAAACCAAAACCCTAATTCTAGGTCATTTGTGCAGTTAAACCTGGCTCTGCTTCCATGCCATTCTCAGTTCTTGTGATTCTTTGACATTATTGACTTGGAGTGGCTCAAGAAGCTCTTGGATTGCTCAGATCACAAACCCTAGATGCAGATGACTTTGAACCAATGCAGTGAATCAAAAATGTGGTATGAGATGCTATGATTGAGTTTATGCATATGAAGAGATCACAAGCCATGGTGTGAATGGGTGAGGGCAAATTTGGGGTGTTTACAGCTGCCCCTATTCAAACATGAGTTAGCTGTGCAGGATGTAAGCGACGGCTTATCAGGCAAACAAGATAACTTGTGGTTGAATACCAAAGACAGTCCAAAATTTGCACTCACAGAATGAAGAAGAAAAGGGATATAGATTATAACAAGGAAATAAAGTATAATATAAAGTGCGAGCGACGGAGGACGACCGCCGAGCAGAGGACGACTGCTGGGGAAAGAGCAATGACGGGGACGGCCGACATGTTGGGGAGAATGCGGAAAATAAGCAATGACGGGGACGACCGACATGCTGGGGGATATGAGAGTTTATGATGGGGACGGCCATCAACTAAAGCTGTAAGATTCTCTGGGGAACATGTAAAAGTAAATGATGAGGTACGGTCATCAGGTTCATAAAGTAATGCAAACAACGATGGGGACGGCCATCGGGCTAAACTGATGAAGGACGATCATCAGAAAAAGGAAAAGGGACCACGACAGGGACGGCCATCGGGTTAAAGAATAAATGAAATAATGATGAGGGACGGTCATCAAAGGTGAAGGACAATCACCTAGCAGGGGACGACTGCTCTGTTGGGGATAAGATGAGGGACGGTCATCTAAGGTGAAGGACGATCACCTGGCAGGGTACGGCTTCCGGAAGTATCGCGACATAGGACGAATGCCGGATAAAAGGTCGACGATGGGGACGGCCATCGGACGAGCATGATGAAGGACGATCATCAAGAGGTGAAGGACGATCACCTAGCAGGGGACGGCCGCTCTCAAGGTTTATCATGACATAGGACAAATGTCAGATAAAAAAGATCAACGATGGGGACGGCCATCGGATAAAATGATGAAGGACGATCATCAAAAGGTGAAGGACGATCACCTAGTAGGGGACGGCTGCTAAATATCACGACACAGGACGAGTGTCGGATAGAAAAGGTCGACGATGGGGACGGCCATCGGATGAGCATGATGAAGGACGGTCATCAAGAGGCGAAGGACGATCACCTAGCAGGGTACGGCTGCTCTCAGGGTTTATCATGACATAGGACGAATGTCAGATAGAAAAGATATTGCTTTGCTGGCGACCTACTGGGGAATTGTAAACACGGACGAGAGTTTACATCCAAGAAATAAAAGGTATAAGTGTTTTGACGTTGTGTATAGATTAAAGATGCGGACGAGCATCCTTAAGACTACGATAAGGACGAGTATCGGGTAGAAACAAACGCTTGGCGCATGCTCTGAGATGATGATACGGACGAGTATCAACTGGTTAACAAAGAACACGGACTAGTGTTGATTCTGAGGGGACTCTTCTGGGGAAAAGTAGACACAGACGAATGTCTAAATTCAAGAAGACAAGAGTGTTTGACACAGTGTATGGATTAAAGATGCGGACGAGCATCCTTAAGACTATGATACGGACGAGTATCAGGTAGAAACAAACGCTTGACGCATGTTCTGAGATGATGGTATGGACGAGTACCAACTGGTTAACAAAGAACACGGACGAGTGTCGAATCTGAGGAGTAATATGTGGTGTATATAAGATACGGACGAGTATCTGTATAAGTGAAATAAGAGAGTGGTGCATAGTTGAGTGTTCAACCTGCTGGAGGGAGTGACACGGACGAGTGTCGGGAATTATATACAAGTATATGCTTTACAAAGTGTTTAGGTAACTATGCTAGGGAAAGTGACACGGACGGATGTCAAGAAAGTTATATACGTATCTGTGTGTGCAAAGGGGACGCTTTGACTTTGAACTGGGGATATGACACGGACGAGTGCCACAAGGAGTATGTACTGGTGTTTGGGAGTGTAAGGCAACTGCTTTAGCTTTAGCTCCCCGCTAGGGAATCCGGGAGCATTCTGTATATTGTTGATGGATTGTTATATTCGCAAGTGTTTGATTCAAAACATGGCTTATGATTATGCAATGTGTTTGATTTTTGTCGTAATGCTCCGTATTAGACGGAATGCTACGCTTTGTGGGGTGAATATGATGCGAATGCTATGTTTATGCAAAAGATAACGATCCGGGATTCGAATCCCGTTGCCACGAAGATCTCTGGCTGATCTGCTTGAAGTGAACATCCCAGCTGGGGATGAAATCATTGGTAGATCTGATGAGATGTATCTGCTTGGGGGAATAGGTCATTGATAGACCCATTCTTGGTGATGAGGGGCCCAGCTGGGGTTTGTAGAAGCCTTCGTCACTCTGTTGTGATTCCTTTACGCGTTGCTCTTCCGGGTAGAGGCTGAAGCTCTGTGGGGATATGGCTCCCTGGCTTCTATACTTGGCTGAGGAGGAAGAAAGATTGGCATCTCGGCTGGGGAGAAATAGCAAGTGGCAACTCAGCTGGGGAGAAATAGCAAGTGGCAACTCAGCTGGGGAGAAAGAACTTTGGGTGCTAAGACTGAGTGAGTGTTGATTTGCCAGTTTGCTGGGATGAAGTTTACATGCCCCATGTTGCGTTTTGAATACCTGCAATCCTGCAAAGACAGAGAAACGCACAAGTAATCCCGAGGTATCCTTTACCGGATTCTGTCGTAAGAGTTCAGACACTCCCGGGAGTAAATATATTTCCTACAAGCACATATTCTTTAGAAAAGAAACATCTGTATTTATGCAATCAGTATCTTAAAGACATCGGACATTTTGCAAATGAAAATAAAATATACGAGACGAGACATGACTGAAAATCTGATTTTATTAATTCGTATACCCTGAATTAGCAAGATACAGTCAAAGAAACATATCCCCTGAAATGAGGAGATTGTTACAAATTGAGAAACAAAATATTGGCAATGTTGACGACGCTTCAAGGAGCTTCCTCTTTTGCTATGACTCGTATGACATTTGACGCTCTTCTCGTCTTGCTTTCTAAAGAAGGCTGATTCTGGAAGAAGCTTGATCCTTCCGAAGCTTACCAAGTTGTAAGTGATACATATGAATTCAGAATGCAGTTGTAAGTGATACAGATGAATTCAGAATGCAGTTGTTCGCTTATTCCCTTATTTTGCATGGATCGCCCTTTCGGGTTTTCAATCCATCGGGATACCCATTTTTGCCTGAGTTGTCCAATGCGGCTTTTCAACTCAGCGGGTGTACATTTTTTTTTGTTTATTTTCCCTTATTTTTGCCTGAGTCTTTTATTCTGTTTTTGACTCGCCGGGATGTCCTATTTTTGCCTGGACTTACATTCTGTTTTTATGTCCAGCGGGTCATTTTTATGCGAAATATTTTTTAACTGCATCTGAATTCACAGGGGACGGGAAGTCTTCACCATCCATAGTGTTGAGCATGAGTGCTCCACCGGAGAAAACTTTCTTTACTACGAATGGCCCCTCATAGTTCGGAGTCCACTTGCCCCTGTGGTCTGTATGAGGAGGGAGGATTCTTTTCAGCACAAGATCTCCTACTTGGTACTCTCGGTGCCTGACTTTCTGATTGAAGGCTTTCTTCATTCTTTTCTGATACAACTGCCCATGACAGATTGCAGCCAATCTTTTCTCTTCAATCAGACTCAGTTGTTCGTATCGGGATCGGACCCATTCTGCTTCGTTCAGCTTAACATCCATCAGTACCCGCAGGGAGGGTAATTCAACTTCTACTGGTAGGACTGCCTCCATACTATACACAAGCTGATACGGTGTTTCCCCAGTGGACGTTCTGATCGATGTACGGTACCCATGCTAGGCAAACGGTAGCATCTCATGCCAGTCTTTGTAGCTGCCTCAACAACGCCGTTCATCTTTGGCCTGTAAGGAGAAGAATTGTGGTGTTGGATTTTGAGGTCCCGGCATAGTTCTGCCATCATTTTGTTGTTTAAGTTGGAACCATTATCAGTAATGATTCGCTCGGGAACTCCGTATCGACAGATGATATCTCTCTTCAGAAATCGGGCTACCACTTTCCTTGTAACATTTGCATAGGAAGCTGCTTCGACCCACTTGGTAAAGTAGTCAATGGCTACCAAGATGAATCTGTGGCCGTTTGAAGCAGTCGGTTCAATCTTGCCAATCATATTAATGCCCCACATGGCAAAGGGACAGGGTGAAGACATTACGTTCAGAGGATTAGGAGGCACATGCACTTTATCCGCATAGATCTGGCATTTATGGCATTTTCTGGCATAGGCACAACAGTCAGTATCCATTGTGATCCAGTAATAGCCTGATCTTAGCAACTTTTTAGCCATGGCATGCCCTCCTGCATGGGTACCAAAGGATCCTTCGTGCACCTCGTGCATCAACAAGTCTGCTTCTGTTCTATCAACGCATCTGAGGAGTACCATATCAAAGTTTCTCTTGTACAGGGAACCATCAGTATTCAGGAAGAAACTACCAGCAAGCCTTCTTAAAGTCTTCTTATCATTGGAAGATGCCCCAGGTGGGTATGTTTGATCCTCCAAGAAGCGCTTAATGTCATGGAACCAAGGCTTATCATCTTTTACACCGTCTGCTGCAAATACATATGCTGGTCTGTCAAGTCTGGACACTGAAATCCGAGGCACAAAGTTGGCAGCTTGAACTTTGATCATGGATGAAATGGTGGCAAGAGCATCTGCAAACTGATTCTCGTCTCGAGGGATATACTCAAGCTTGACCGTTGTAAAGAAGGTCAATAACCTCCTTGTATAATCCCTGTAAGGTATCAAATGATCCTGGTGTGTGTACCATTTGCCGTTGGTTTGATTAACTACCAGAGCTGAATCTCCGAACACAGTCAAAGTTTTGATCCTGAGGTCAATGGCTTCCTCAAGACCCATAATGCAAGCTTCGTATTCAGCTTCGTTGTTAGTGCAGTTAAAGGTGAGTTTTGCTGAGAAAGGCATGTGAACTCCCTTAGGTGTAATGAGTACTGCACCAACACCACGACCATTCATATTAACAGCCCCATCAAACATCATAGTCCATTCTTCCTCCGGGTCAGGCCCTTCAGTATGAATAGGCTCTTCATGATCTTTTGCTTTTACGAACATGATGTCTTCATCAGGGAAGTCAAATCTCATAGGCTGGTAATCATCAATAGGTTGCTCAGCAAGATAATCAGACAATACACTGCCCTTGATGGCTTTCTGAGATGTGTACTGGATGTCATATTCTGTGAGGATCATTTGCCATCTTGCAACCCGTCCGGTAAGTGCTGGCTTTTCGAAAATGTACTTAACTGGGTCCATCTTGGAGATCAATAAGGTAGTGTGGGTCAACATATACTGCCTCAGTCGGCGAGCAGCCCACGCTAAAGCACAGCAAGTTTTTTCGAGTAGTGAATAACGTTGTTCATAGTCGGTAAACTTTTTGCTTAGGTAGTAAATTGCATACTCTTTTCGACCAGACTCGTCATGCTGGCCCAGCACACACCCCATTGACTCTTCTAATACTGTCAAGTACATTATCAGAGGTCTTCCTTCAATTGGAGGCATAAGGATTGGAGGTTCTTGCAAGTACTCCTTGATCTTGTCAAAAGCTCTCTGGCAGTCTTCGTTCCACATGACCGTTTGTTCCTTTCTCAACAGTTAGAACAAGGGCTAACAGGTTGCAGTAAGGTGAGATATGAACCTTGAAATGTAGTTCAATCTACCTAGAAACCCCCGGACTTCTTTTTCAGACTTCGGTGCAGGCATTTCTTGAATGGCTTTGACTTTATCAGGGTCAACTTCAATCCCTTTCTCGCTTACAATAAACCCCAGCAGCTTACCAGATCGCACCCCGAATGTGCACTTGTTGGGGTTCAATTTCAGTTGGTATTTCCTCAGACGCTTGAATAGTTTCAGCAGATTTACCAGGTGGTCTTCTTCTGTGAGGGACTTGACAATCATGTCATCCACATAACACTCGATTTCTTTATGGATCATGTCGTGGAATAATGTTACCATAGCCCGTTGATAGGTCGCACCAGCATTCTTCAGTCCGAATGGCATCACCTTGTAACAGAACATGCCCCAGGGTGTGATGAAAGTTGTCTTCTCCATGTCTTCAGGTGACATCTTGATCTGATTGTATCCTGAAAATCTGTCCATGAAGGAGAATACCGAGAACTGAGCCGTATTATCAACCAATACATCAATGTGAGGTAATGGGAAGTCATCTTTCGGGCTGGCTCTGTTCAGGTCCCGGTAGTCAACACACATTCTCACCTTGCCATCTTTCTTAGGCACATGTACAATATTAGCAACCCACGGCGGATAGCTAGTTACAGCAAGGAACCCGGCGTCCCACTGTTTTTGTACCTCTTCCTTTATCTTCATTGCCATATCTGGGCGAGTACGGCGCAGCTTCTGTTTTACTGGCGGGCAGTCTTCTCTTAAAGGCAGCTTGTGCATGATGATATCGGTGTCCAACCCTGGCATGTCCTGATAGGACCAAGCGAACACATCCACATACTCCCGAAGCATATCAACTAGTTGCTCTTTCACTGAATCTTGTAGGCAGGCCCCGATCTTAACCTCTTTCACGTCTTCATCTGTACCAAGATTAATCGTTTCAATCTCCTCCTGATGAGGAGTGATAACCTTCTCCTCTTGCCTTAACAACCTGGCTAGCTCTTCAGGAAGCTCATAGTCTTCTTCAACCCCTTCATCAGCTTGATTGATTGGATTGTCAAAGTCATACGAAGTCATAGCTGTGTTGTTGTCGGTGCAGTCTGAGAGGCACACTCTGCAAGGGTTTAGATTGTTCATTTTAGTGATTGATTTTAACCTTGTTTTAGAAGAAAGTGAAATGAAGTTTATCATTTTGGAAAACATTGCCATTTTATTTTTGTACAAAAAGAAAAAAATGAAAAACAGTGAGCAGAAAAGAAAAAGACTCATTTGCAAAAGACGTCCGATATTCATTGATTGATCTGTTTGCACAAAATTACAAGATGGCCCGATTACAAAATGAGTCTTGTCATCTTGGGCAAGATGCAAGACTTGATGCATGCTTAAAAATACAGGAAATAATAATTACTCTGCAGGAGTAACCCTTATAATTTCCTGGGAAGACCAGTTTGAGATACGGCTCCCCGGGATCCTTGGACGTATCCAGCTCTCCAGGTTGCGCTCATCTTCCGACTCATCTTCCAAGTTGTTTACTGCATCAGGGGTGAGCATCCCCCCAATGACAAAACTGGGCTTCTTAGCAGCCTCTGATTGATCTTGTTGAGTTGGTTTGTAACCCAACCCAAATCTGTCCTCTTTCTTCTCCACGGGCAGCAACTTGCCCCAGCCTTGGGCATTCCCCTCTTCAATACCCTTCCTGGCTTGCTGATAAGATGTCATGGAGGTTCCAAGTACAGCAGATGCCTCATTAATGTTCAGGGCTTCAAATCCCTGGCTCATGGTTTCATGGATCTCTCCATCCATCTCAATATATTTGTACGTAGCCAGATTGCTAACAAAAATATCTTCTTCACCACAAATGGTGATGATCTAGCCCTCCCACTCGAATTTCAGCTTCTGGTGAAGGGTAGACGTAACTGCGCCAGTGGCATGGATCCAAGGTCTACCCAACAAACAGTTGTAGGCCGGCTGAATTTCCATCACATAGAAGGTAATTTTAAAAGTCTGTGGGCCAATCATCACAGGCAGATCAATCTCTCCTAGCACCGATCTCTTAGAGCCATCAAATGCTCTCACTACCAAATTACTTGGACGCAATGCCAAGCCATCATACTCCAGCTTCACTAAGGCTTTCTTTGGTAAAACATTGAGTGAAGACCCAGTGTCTACCAGTACATGTGATAGAACAGCACCCTTGCATTCAAGAGTGATGTGTAAAGCCTTGTTGTGATTACATCCCTCAGTTGTTAAATCAGCATTGGTAAAACCCAACCCATGGCTGGTATTGACATTTGCTACCACGGTCTCCAACTGATTAACGGTGATCTCCTCTGGCACATATGCTGCGTGCAAGACTTTTAGTAATGCATTCCGGTGAGCTTCGGAACACATCAGCAGGGATAAAATGGAGATTTTTAAGGGAGTTTGGTGAAGCTGATCCACCACTTTGTAATCACTCCTCTTGATAATTCTCATAAACTCGTATACATCTTGTTCAAAAGATGTCTTCTGTGTTTCCTTGAGAATGGGTTCTTCAGCTATTACACTCTTTCCCTTTGCTTTGGCAGCAGCTTCTGCTTCGGCATTAGGTCTTTGTGATTGCGAGGCAAAAAGGCGTCCGCTTCTGGTGAAGCCTCCGCCTCCCCCGACATTATCAATCTGTGGAGAAGAGGTTGAAGCGTCAAGAGTGATTTTCTCCCCATTGCAGTAAAGGTCATAGCCATAATGCCAAGGGATGGCATTACTGCTTTCATACGGAACTGGTCCAGGTACCGTGATGGTAACCGGACTGACTGCAGCAGAGGAGGGTGTTGAAATAGTGTGTGGATCGTAGTAGATGGTAACTGGTGATCTGGCTGGAGATGCCACTGCTTGTTGTTGAAAATTGTTGTTCGGAGGAATATTTGACGGATCATAATAAATAGTGACTGCTGAGATATCTGCTGATGTTGTAGAAGATCTTGCTGGATAAATGGATGTTGATTTTGTAGAAGATTCTGAATAAAGGGGTGCTGATGTTGTAGAAGGAATGTTTGTTGATGTCTGATTTGTTGACGTGATGGACGGAGCCATTGTTGATAGTACTGATGCATTGGTTGGAAGGATTGTTGTTGCAGTTGTAGGAGACTCAGGAATTGTTGTCAGAGAGATTGCTGGGTTTGAAGGTGTTGATGTTGTGATTTGAAGTAGGCCACTCTGGATAAGACCATCTATGCCGCTTCTCAAGTTATCACACCCGTTTACCGAAATGTTGCAATAATCACAACCGAGCTCACACCCGGGGAATATCTGGCATTCTAAGAGCTGAGCTTTAATTTCTACCAGAGGTGTCCGGATTTTCCCAACACTGTTTATTAAGAAAGACGGCTTATCTTCCTCAATAGCATTGATTCTTGGTCCTCCGTGGTTGGGCATGGGATTCTTGTTAACATTTGGCCGGGGTGCAAAGTTTAGAGCTTTAGAATCTACCAAGTCTTGTACCTTCATTTGTAGAGCCCTACATTTCTCTGTACTGTGGCCAGGTGCATTGGAGTGAAAAGCACATCTGGCGTTGGCGTCATAATTTCTTGGCAGACTGGAAGGATCTGGTGGTGCCAACGTCCTTAACTCAACTAAGTTGAGCTTCAGGAGTTGTGGCAATAAAGCGGCATAATGCATAGGGATTGGATCAATCACCCTATTGGCCTGAGATGGTCTCTGCTGAAAAGGTCTTTGTTGATTGTTGCTGTTGTTGTTGTTGTAGTTTCTCTGAGGCGGATATTGAACTTGTTGTTGGTAGTGGGGTTGTTGTTGTGGTTGATATGCTGGTTGCTAAGGAATTGGAGCGGGAATAGTGACAGCTGCCACTGACCTATGAACATACTGTGGTCTGCCCCTGTTGTCCTGAATAGCATTAGTCACACCGGTTCTTCTAGGCCCCACAAAAGGCTTTCTGGGGTTGCCGTACGAGCTCGCACCATTGTCAGAAATCTTGCCCATCTTTAATAGGCTTTCAATCCTTTCTCCAGCTATGACTACGTCAGCGAAGCTGGTGGAAGAAAAGGCAGCTAGCCTGTCAATATATGTCCCTTGAAGGGTGTTCATAAACATGTCGGCCATTTCCCTTTCCGACATGGGTGGCTGGACAGCAGCAGCAAGCTGTCTCCACCTCTGGGCGTATTCTCGGAAGCTTTCCCTGGATGATTGAGACATTCCCATCAGGAGGGTCCTGTTAGGAGCCATATCCAAGTTGTACTGGTATTGTCTGATAAAGGCCTCAGCTAGGTCCTTCCAGCATCTGATGGTTGCTCTAGTTAAGTGAGAGTACCATTCCCTTGAAGCCCCTGTTAAACTATCTTCAAAATAAAACATCCATAGCTTTTCATCCATGGTGTATGCCTTCAGCCTCCCCAGAAAGGATTGTAAGTGGGTTCGTGGACAGGAAGTTCCGTTGTACTTCTCGAAGCACGGGGGTTTAAACTTGTGGGGAATCCTTACCCCGTCCACTAAACCCATGTCCATGACATCAAAGCCCAGGGAATTTTGAGACTCCAGAGATCTCAATTTCTCAGCAATTTCATCTAGCCTTCTGTCATAGGCTTCATCCCCAGCTCCCATCACAGTGAATTGATCCTCTTGGGGGTCTTCTTGTAATACTCTGCCCGTAGTAGCATTCCCTTGCACATTAGCAGGGATGTTGATTTCTGGATGAAGGTGGGGCCCATACACAGGGGGATTAACATGAGGCTGAACCCTCTCATTGTTGCTCGTTCCTCCAGTCCCTAGATTTGGCTCTTCCTGGGTATGCCTTTCTACCAATGCCCTTAATCTTTCTTGGCTCTGAGCCAAGCCATTCATCACCTCCATGAACTGGGTCATCTGGTTTCTCATCTCCAGTCTCTCATTGGCCATTTGAGTCCTGACCTCTGTAAGGTCCTGCTGTACTTGGTCCATTTGTATACCCGGAAGGTTGTTGCGAGTGGGATATCTGTGCGGACGGTTGAGAGGGAACACCCGTCGTCGAGCAATAGTTCCTGAATCACAATAGAGTTAGTAACAAACAAATAAAAACCTACAAAACAAGACAAAAGTTAGTATGCAATGCAGTATGCTTATTTGTTTCCAAGGTATCCGGCTTGGCACTTGGTTTTGACCTTTCCAGACCCCTGAGGAAGGTGCTTTAATGTTGCTTGAGAGAGAAAGAACTCAGATGAAACAAACTAATGAATATATTACAAATGGTTATCATACATAGTTTGTTTTTTACAATACATGCCCTCTGAGGGGTCAAAAATACAACATAAAAGAAAAGTACATGAAATGAAAGCAACAACAAGCAAAAGTCAGACACCAAGACCAAACTCATCCTCCCTAACTTCCTTTAGAAGTGCTTCAGTCACAGGGTCAGCTGGATGCTCTGTGAGGTTTCTGATAAGAAGATTCCTAGTGGCAATAGCAGTAGTTAGCTTCTTGTTTCTGCCCTGGTCCTTTGACCTCTTCACACCAGCCCTAAGCTTCAATTCTGAGATTTCCTTCTGGGCTGCTAGCAGAGCCTCCTGTTGCTCCTTTGCATTGGCCTCCAACCGCTCAATCCTGTCCTGAGTTCTCTTATCTTCCTGAGTGCGAGCTTCAGTGATCCTGACCCACCTTGCTTGGCTTTCTTTCAGGTAGAGATCAGTCATAGCCTTCTGAAATTGGGCCTCTTTACAGGCATTCTTCAAAACCTACTCTCCTGCTCTTGACTTCTTGATGTAGTCCTCTGCCTTTTCAATCTTGGCCAGATGCTCCACCTTAAGCTTTTCTAACCTTTCAATGTCCAGACGACCATCACTCCTCTCCCAGAGGGTTCTCTTTAAGGCTTGAGACAGATTCTCATTCCTTTCTTTTAGCTTCTCAAACTCTTCCAGGCTGACAGTGGCTGGAGGTGGTGCTGTGGATGGTCCAGGTGCATCCTCAATGGTGAAGGGCATCCCAGAAATTTGAGCCCTGGCATGAGACCAATCATAATACTAAGCTGAGGCCACATTGTTGCATCTCCCAAGAATGGCCATCCCTTTGGTCTGGACATTGTCCCAAGCCCAGGATGCTTGCCTGACAATAGCCAGATTAGGCTTAATCTCACAATAAAGGGTCTCAGCTAGATCTTGTACTCTAGGAGGGTGGACCAATGCATAGCCCAATTGTCTTTTGAATAGCAGAGGGTTGTAGTTGATGCAACCCTTCACTCCTATCAGAGGTACATTGGGGAACTGCTCACAACTAGTAATGATGTCCCTGCCCTTGGTGCTCTGGGTGCACCACCTGATGTCATCTGAGGTCAAAGCAACAAGTCTCCTAGCCCAATTCTTCTGTTGGTGAGGATTCAAGAATGCATCAACCTTGGGCAAGTGTTTGAGCAGCCAGGTATGGAACAGGGGAGCACAACATCTCACCAACCTTCCTCTTTGCTTTTCATTCCTTTGGTGAACAGAGTAGTAGATATCTCCCAGTAAGGTGGGAACTGGGTTCCTCAGAATGAAAAGATGAATGGCATTCTTGCTAATAAACTTAGGCTTATCTGCAAATAATATAACCCCATATATGCTGAGGGCTAACAATGCACAGACTGCCTTCCATTCTCCCAAGGAGGCTTTCAGGATAGCCTGAGAAGTCAAGAAATCCAAGTGTAGACCAGAGATTCCAGCCTTTGCTGTCATGTTCTGCTCAATCAGAATGGGTTCCAGATACAATGCTTTTGCCTACTTCTTCATTACTGGGAAAAGTCATCTCAGGGTTGAAGGAGACACCACCCCTAATAGGTGCACCAATCAGTGATGAATACTCTTCCAACAAGGGTCCCAACTGAAAATTCTGGAAGGTGAAGCATCTCAAAGGAGGATCATAGAACTGTAGGCAAGTGTGAATCAAGCTCCTCTGAGAAGGGTCCAAATACATAACCACATCAAGGATGCCTCCAAAATGTTCTCTGAATAGTGGTATATGGTCTGGAGTGATAAGGGCTTGGACCTTCCTGATGCCAATCAGCTCAGGCTCAAAGAAATTATATGAGATGTTGCTCTTCTTGGGTGCCATGTCTGCTGATGAAGAGCTGAGACAGATGCTGATGACGGAGACTAACACTGGAGATGAGCCACTGATAGGCTGATACTGGTGATGCAGGTGACTGAAGCAGGTAGCTGATGAAGGTAGCTGAAGCAAATAGCTGGTGAACAAGGGCCTATGCAGATGAAGGGGTCAAAACCAAGCCAAATGTAATATGGATACCCTGAAAAACAAATAAGCAAATGTTAAATGATGCAATGATGATGTATGCAAATGATATGCAAGGGTTTTGTGATCAAGCTGGATCTGATTACTGCTTTGGTATAAGTCGCTGTATGTCTAAGAAGTCCAGATGGAGGTTCATAAGTCCAGTAACCAAGGTGGGGGACTCAAATAAAGAGTCACATATCCAGGGTTAAAATCACAAGAACTATCCCAAAATGGAGTACTCTTAATCAAAACAAAGTATCAGGGTATGCTGAGGTCAATGGTTCCTGCAAACCTGTAAACAGCCCAACCCCCTCACAGGTGATGTTCTAAAACAAGGATCCTCAGACTTGGATCAATTATGAGAAGTGTAAACACTTCTAACCTGGAGGTACAGTGTTTACAATAACCATAAAAGATCCTCCTCTAATTCACCTCAGTTTCTGAAGGTCATAGTAAAGGTCATCCAGACTTAGCAGGCTTCCCAGATAGCCCTAGCACTGCAGGAAATCTATAGCACAGAGTTCTCAAGAAGAAACCCATATCTGAACCGTGTTTCATATTCCCGCACCAGACCAAAATGGAATGGGAAAGAACATGAACCACTCTAGCCTAGGTGTCACTCAGGTCCCAGGTATAGGACCTTAAACTCTCAATAGAATCCCACCCACCAAGGCAAAAAACAGATCCAGCCAGACAACAGTATGACAGCATGGTGTATATAAAGCTGTAAAGAAAGCAATAAATAACTGTACATAAAGCAGTAAATAAAGCAAATATACAAACACAAATAGCACATAACACCCCAGTAAACACAAATCAAACAAGCGCTAGGAGGAACCCACAAAAAGAACCAGAAGCCCTGGTTACAGTATAAGGATCCCCAGCAGAGTCGCCAAGCTGTCGCTCCCAACAAATGAGGCTAACTCAAATGAGGTACAGACGCGAACGTTCGGCGAAAGGATGAAATGAAAAGAGTAGAGTCGCCAGCTAGGCATTTTTATCCCGAAGGAAAGGTAATGCTGCATAAACCTAAGAAAGATATGGATAAGACGGTTGCGAACCAGAGAGACTGAGAAAGGGGGTTAGTTACAACCTGGGAAGGTATTAGCACCCAGATTGTCTGTCGTACTCGACGGGATCCATGCTTAAAAGATTTGTGTTTTAAAGGGGTAGTGCCAGTGCAATTTGTGTATAAAGAGCTGGAAAAGGATGTACAGGTGTCAGTGTAAAAGAAGTGTGAAGTGTAGTATGTACAGTGTCAGTGTAAGAACAGGAGTGAAAAGCTCCAGACTATGAGGCTTAAAGAATGATGCTGGAAAGAGGGGGAATATACAGAGACTTTTGTTCGATAACTGCTCAGTTATGCCTACGTATCCTCTCGTGCAATGAGGAAGTCAGAACACCGTAGTTCGACCCAAAGAGACTGAAAGATAAATTTACTTGTGAATTGCTTACTTATCTATGCTCAAGTGTATGACCTGTCTGGCTCAGGTGCAAACTGTCTTGCATTAGACGGAAGAAGCGAGTTCTCGTTTGTGAGTGAAGATGATGAGAAAAGAATCCCGGAGGAGACGATTATTGTTTGTTTTTGAGTTTTCAGTCTTTTATTGCCTTTTGAAGTTTGTCATAAGTAAATGGGATTAAGCCTAAACCAATGGATTTAGTAAACTCATCACATCTTCCCTCTAATTAGGGGTAATGAGAGTACCTTAAGTGTGAAGTCAGCTTCTCACACTTAATCACCATGGTGTAGGATTAAGATCATTAACCTACTTGTGATTATTTAAATGTTTTTGGTGTTTTTGTTTAGTGTTAAGTAATGAGATTAAGCCATAATCAGGGATTAAACAGACTCATTACACCATCCTAATAGAAGGATAATAGATGAGAATGTTTAAGTTGAGGAAAGCTCCTCAACTTAATCCATGATTAGGGATTAACTTCGTGACAAAACAAAGCCTTTGTTAAATGGATTTTTATTAATGATAAGGTGATGAAGTGAGTTTTAGGGTTTGTAAGACAACTTGAGGGGGACTTGTCCATTAACACTGGGGTTAGTCCTTCTTAACCAATTAAGGAAGAAATAGAACCCTAATGCAAGGCCCAAGTTACAAGCTTGATGTCTTGATGATTATTAAGTTAATTGATAAAGGATTTAAACACATTAAGGGTTTAACACTTAGGATTAAAGTTATGCACTCCATCCTAATAGAAGGATGCATGCATAAGCTTAATCACAAAGCCTTAAAGCCTTTAGGGTTTAGTCCTTGATTATGAGATGGGAAAAGAAGACTCAATGAGACACAAAGGTAAAATCTAAATGGGGGACTAATCCAAAGCCTAATTATTGTCATGCTTGGTTGTTCCTAAGGTTTGTGAGGTTTACAAGAGAGGTCTTCAGAGAAACCACCAGGAAGCAGATGAAAGGAGCAAAGGGAAGCAAAGTAACTTGCTTCATTTAAGAAGACAAGTCACTTGAAGAAAGAAAGTAATATTAAGAAGAATGAGCAAGCTCAATCTCAAACACAAGACAAAATGCAGCAATGATGCATAAGAGAGATGAAAAGAGATTGTGAGAAGTGAAGGCAAATTCACTTCTCAAAGTGACTTACCACCTGAAAAGTTAGTGAAAGGAATGAAATGCAATGCAAATGAGATGCAATGACATGGTACAAACCAAAACCATAAGCATGTGTGTGATGTTGATGATGCTAAGAGATGGTGCAAACATAAGGCAAGGCATGAGAATGATCATACAAACATATGGATGCAAGAGAAGCATGCTTAGAACCATGAACATACATGAAAAGTTATAACATGCAAATGACATACAACATGGCAAATGAAAGGTGCAATGATCAAACATGATTCTAATATGTCCTAAGATGTATTATGAATCAAATGGATGCACAAAATGTCAAGGCAAGTCATGGTATGCAAGCAAATGGAAGATGGATGCAAATGAAAGCCCAAATTAGGGTTTATGATCAATGCACAAAACAAAAATCAAAACCAGAAGCAGACATAAAGATAAAAAATTGAAAATGCATTCAAAGGAAACCTAAACCTATACAAACTCACTGCCCAAAGGAGGGGCTCTAACTCTTTACCTAATGAGGGTTATGAATTTTTAAGATGGCTAGGGTTTTAAGGTACCTTGTCAAGAAAAATGTCAAACAAATAGGAAATGCAAGATCAATTCATGCCAATTTAATCCTCTAAACTACATGCTATACAAGATGTAATGCAAGAAGAATCAAGGTCCAACTCTTAAAGGCTAGGCATAAATGAATTTTCGAAGATTGGATCAAAATAATGCCTTGAAATGAAATTAATTCCATGGAAAATTGTCAAAAGACATCAAGATCAAAAAATAAATTTGGTTTGAGGGTTGGACAATGTTTCTAAATGATTTTAAATGTTTCATGAATTTTTTTGTGATTTTTAAATACTTAAAAGTATTTTTAATTAATTAATTCTCATTAATCAATTAAAAATAAACTTTTAAATGATTTAAAAATAAATTTTAATGCAAAAAATAAAAATAAAAATGTTTTTGGTTTCTGAAAATTAATAAAAGCTTGAATAAAAATTTTCAGAATTTTTCAATGATTTTTACTATTTTTAACAAAATGTAGAAAACAAATGAAATAAAAATGAAAATAAAATGAATTTAATGGGAAGTAATCAGGATCAATGGCCAGCATTCAAACTGGACGCGCGGGAGTTGACTGCGCGCGTCATCTAGTGGTTGAGATTCAAACTTGACTAAGGCTGATTAATTAAATTAATTAAATGGGATTAGGGCTAAGTGACAAATCTGGACCACACACGCGCGCGGGAGATTGACTTAGTCAACCAGATCAACGCTCCACATTCAAACTTCATTTAATTACAAAATTAGGGCTAATGACTTTCAGACGACCAGAACAGTGGTTCCGGTCGTCTTCTCCGACGAGCCAAATCTCTAACTCTCTCTAAACCTCATGAAAATGAAATCTAATTGCCCAGAATCAAACCCCATTCAACACTGAATCAAAACCCCCAAACAAAAATCATTTTTCATTCATTAATCATGCAAATCGAAGCACAACATATTTAGGGCAGAAAGTTTCAAAGCAATCATACATCCTGGTTTCTCAACCATTTTAAAAAATAATCATATCCCCATGATCAGGGGAACACATAGAATCGTTTAAGAACTCAAAATGGAGTTTCTGGAAAAAATTTGAGATGGCTACCTGAGATGGGATCTCCTGGTCCTGAGCTTTCTGGCCTTTCCTTTGCTGCAAGTCCACTCCTTTGAACCCTCTGATGATGAAATGAAGCTTAGAAAGCTTTGGGGATAGCTGGTTTGTGAGATGGCAGAAGTTCTGTTCAAGGGGGGGTGATGATCGTGTTTTTGTTTCAGTGACTTTCAGGCTATGGTGATGAGTGGTTTTTGATCAGTGAGGCATGCTGAGATTGTTTGTGAAGTTTGTTTATGTGTTTGAAGGCTGTGGAGAGTGTTTCGAATGAAAATGCAAGTTGGAGAGATTTTGATAACTATGGCTTGGAGTGTGTTTCAGCTTGAAGTGTGTAGTGTGTTATGCTGGCTTTGGTCCATGTATCAAAAGGTGATAGGTCAGAAAGTTGTTGGTGGCCTATGGTGATTGGTATGGGTCTTTGGCCAAAATGTCAAACTTTGTGTAAGAGAAGCATGGGCTCATAGCTAGCCAAGGACAAATGGGGTGTCCTGCGCAGCAAGAAGTATGGAGAGCCCTAGGATTGATTATGAAGTCAGCAAGCAAGTGGATTCATCTTTGAGTGAGGTTTTGCAACTTGCTTCATCCTTGGCCCTTTTGAAATTTCTTGTTCCACAAGTCACAAAAATGAACAAACTCTTGGTGAATTCTGATATTTAGGCATTGGCTCATGTTGGTATGAAGATTAGAAGTCCATTTGATAGCACAATTTGCCTTGGCAAGTGATTTTGCAACTTTGCCTCTTTGGTAGAAAACTTCAAATTTTGTGATTTTAGCCAACTTTGACAAGCCATAACTTTTGATCCAAAATGAATTAGGTCATGTTCTTGTACTTTTTGAAAAGGTAATGATCCATTCTACAACTTTCATGACCAAAGTTTTTCCATTTGAAGCATTTTTGAATCAAAAAGCAAGGGTTGAAAAAGTTTCCCAAAATGGCAATTCTCATTATAAGTCAACTTTCCCAAAAAGTCAACTTTGCAAATGACTTGAAATCCTCCAATTTTGTGAACTTCCAACATCTTCTATGATCAAATAAAGGTCATACACAATCAAAATGATGAAGAACACCCTTTGGTTGGGTCATTGGGGGCCTCAGATGCCCTGATTTTACACTGGCTTGTTCAAAAAGTCAACTCTTGATCAGATGACTTCCCCATGGAATTTCTTCATGAAAATTGATATGCATGCTCCCTATACCATATAGAGACCAATAGAAACAAGAATGACCAAAAAAATTGGAGTTATGGCCTTTGAAACCAAAACCCTAATTTTAGGTCATTTGTGCAGTTAAACCTGGCTCTGCTTCCATGCCATTCTCAGTTCTTGTGATTCTTTGACATTCTTGACTTTGAGGGGATATAATATGATGCTTGAACATACATGGACCCCTCTTGAAGTGATTGATGACCTTTGGAGTGGCTCAAGAAGCTCTTGGATTGCTCAGATCACAAACCCTAGATGCAGATGACTTTGAACCAATGCAGTGAATAAAAAATGTGGTATGAGATGCTATGATTGAGTTTATGCATATGAAGAGATCACAAGCCATGGTGTGAATGGGTGAGGGCAAATTTGGGGTGTTTACAAGCCCTCCCTGATGCTGTCCTGGAGAAAGTGCTGAGGAAGTAATGATTTGGCATCCTGCTGGGGAAAGCCTTTCATGCCCTATGCCGTGTGTTGAATACCTGCAATCCTGTTAAGACAAAGAAATGTACAAGTACTCTGAGGTATCCCTTACTGGATTCCACCATAGGAATTTAGACACTCCCGGGAGCAAATATATTTCCTGTAAGCGTGTAACTTTTAGAAAAGACGCATCCGTATTTATGCAACCATTATATTAAGGACATCAGACATTTTTGCAAATAAAGATAAAAATGTACGAGACAAAATGTGATTGAGAATCTGATTTTATTAATTTGTGTGCCCTGAATTGGCAAATACAATTAAAGAAACAGATCCCCTGAAATGAGGAGATTGTTACAAATTGAGAAACAAAAAGGTGTTGGCAATGTTGACGACGCTTTAGTGTGCTTCCCTTTTGCTGTGACTCATATGACATTGATGTTCTTCTCATCCTGCTTTCTGAAGAGGGCTGATTCTGACCGACGCTTGAACCTTCGAAGCTTACCGTGTTGTGGGTGATACAGACGAATTCAGAATGCAGTTGTTCGCTTATTCCCTTATTTTGCGTGGATCGCCCTTTCGGGTTTTCAATCCACTGGGATACCCATTTTTGCCTGAGCTGTCTAATGCGGCTTTTCAACTCAGCGGGTGTACATTTTCTTATTTATTTTCCCTTATTTTTTCCCGAGTCTTTTATTCTGTTTTTGACTCGCCAGGATGCCCTATTTTTGCCTGGACTTACATTCTGTTTTTATGTCCAGCAGGTCATTTTATGCGAAGTATTTTTTAACTGCATCTGAATTCACAGGGGACGGGAAATCTTTGCCATCCATAGTTTTGAGCATCAGTGCTCCACCAGAGAAAAATTTCTTTACTATGAACGGACCATCGTAATTCGGAGTCCACTTGCCCCTGTGGTCTGTATAAGGAGGAAGGAGTCTTTTCAGCACAAGATCTCCCACTTGGTATTCCCGAAGCCTGACTTTCTGATCGAAGGCTTTCTTCATCCTTTTCTGATATAACTGCCCATGACAAATTGCAGCCAATCTCTTCTCTTCGATCAGACTTAGTTGTTCATATCGGGATCGGACCCATTCTGCTTCGTTTAGCTTGACATCCATTAGTACCCGTAAAGAGGGCAATTCAACTTCAACAGGTAAAACTGCCTCCATACCATACACAAGTTGATACGGTGTTGCCCCCGTGGATGTTCTGATTGAGGTACGGTACCCATGTAAGGCAAACGGTAGCATTTCATGCCAATCTTTGTAGGTGACCACCATCTTCTGCACAATCTTCTTGATATTCTTGTTAGCTGCCTCAACAGCGCCATTCATCTTTGGCCTGTAAGGAGAAGAATTGTGGTGTTGGATCTTGAAGTCCCGGCATAGTTCTGCCATCATTTTGTTGTTTAAGTTGGAACCATTATCAGTAATGATTCGCTCGGGCACTCCATACCGACAGATGATGTCTCTCTTCAGGAATCTGGCTACCACTTGCCTGGTGACATTGGCATAAGAAGCTGCTTCGACCCATTTGGTAAAATACTCAACGGCTACCAGGATGAATCTGTGGCCATTCGAAGCGGTCGGTTCAATCTTGCCAATCATATCAATTCCCCACATGGCAAATGGCCATGGTTAAGACATCACATTCAGAGGATTTGGGGGCACATGCACTTTATCTGCATAAATCTGGCATTTATGGCATCTCTTGGCATAAGCACAACAGTCTGCATCCATTGTGATCCAATAATAGCCTTATCTTAGCAACTTTTTAGCCATAGTATGCCCTCCGGCATGGGTACCGAAAGATCCTTCGTGCACCTCGTGCATCAACAAGTCTGCTTTTGCCTTATCAACACACCTAAGAAGTACCATATCAACATTCAGGAAGAAACTACCAGCAAGCCTTTGATGTCGTGAAACCAAGGCTTATCATCTTTAACAACATCTGCTGAAAATACGTATGCTGGTCTATCAAGCCTAGACACTGAAATCCGAGGTACAAAGTTGGCAGCTTGAACTTTGGTCATGGAAGAAATGGTAGCCAGAGCATATGCAAACTGATTTTCATCTCGAGGGATATATTCAAGCTTGACTGTAGTGAAGAAAGTAAGCAACCTTCTTGTATAGTCCTGGTAGGGTATCAGATGATCCTGGTGAGTGTACCATTTGCCGTTGGTTTGATTGATTACTAGAGCTGAATCTCCGAATATAGTTAAAGTCTTGATCCTGAGGTCAATGGCTTCCTCAAGACCCATAATACAAGCTTCGTATTCAGCTTCGTTATTAGTGCAGTTAAAGGTGAGTTTTGCCGAGAAAGGCATGTGAACTCCCTTAGGTGTAATGAGTACTGCACCAACACCCCGACCATTCATATTAACAACCCCATCAAACATCATAGTCCATTCTTCTTCCGGGTCAGGCCCTTCAGTGTGAACGGGCTCTTCATGATCTTTTGCTTTTATGAACATGATGTCTTCACCGGGAAATTCAAATCTCATAGGCTGGTAACCATCAATGGGTTGCTCAGCGAGATAATCCGACAATAAACTGCCTTTGATGGCCTTTTGAGATGTGTATTGAATGTCATATTCTGTGAGAATCATTTGCCATCTTGCAACCCGTCCGGTAAGTGCCGGCTTCTCAAAAATGTACTTAACTGGCTCCATCTTTGAAATCAATAAAGTGGTGTGGGTCAACATATACTGCCTTAGTCGGCGAGCAGCCCACGCTAAAGCACGACAAGTCTTCTCGAGCAGTGAATAACGTTGTTCACAGTCGGTAAACATTTTGCTTAGGTAGTATATTGCATACTCTTTTCGACCAGACTCGTCATGCTGGCCTAGCACACACCCCATTGACTCTTCTAATACTGTCAAGTACATGATTAAAGGTCTTCCTTCAACTGGAGGCATAAGGATTGGAGGCTCTTGTAAGTATTCCTTGACTTTGTCAAAAGCCCTCTGGCAGTCTTCATTCCATCTGACCGTTTGTTCTTTTCTTAACAATTTGAACAAAGGCTCACAGGTCGCTGTAAGGTGAGATATGAACCTTGAGATGTAGTTCAATCTACCTAGGAACCCCCAAACTTCTTTTTCAGTCTTTGGTGCAGGCATCTCTTGGATGGCTTTGACTTTATCAGGGTCAACTTCAATCCCTTTCTCACTCACAATAAACCCAGCAGCTTACCGAATCGCACCCTGAATGTGCATTTGTTGGGGTTTAGCTTCAGTTGGTACTTCCTCAGACGCTTGAATAGCTTCAATAGATTCACCAGGTGGTCTTCTTCTGTGAGGGACTTGGCAATCATGTCATCCACATAACATTTAATTTCTTTATGGATCATGTCATGGAATAATGTTACCATAGCCCGTTGATAAGTGGCACCCGCATTCTTCAATCCGAATGGCATTACCTTATAATAGAACGTGCCCCAGGGTGTGATGAAAGCAGTCTTCTCCATGTCTTAAGGTGACATCTTGATCTGATTATATCCTGAAAATCCATCCATGAAGGAGAACACCGAGAACTGGGCCGTATTATCAACCAATACATCAATGTGATTTAATGGGAAGTCATCTTTCGGGCTAGCTCTGTTTAGATATCGGTAATCCATACACATCCTTACTTTGCCGTCCTTCTTAGGCACTGGTACAATATTAGCAACCCACGGCGGGTAACTGGTCACAGCAAGGAAACCGGCATCCCACTGTTTCTGTACCTCTTCTTTTATCTTCGTAGCCATATCTGGGCGAGTACGACGCAACTTCTGTTTTACTGGCGGACAACCTTCTTTCAGAGGCAGCTTGTGCATGACAATGTCGGTGTCCAACCCTGGCATATCCTGATAAGACCAAGCAAAAATATCCACATACTCCCGAAGCATGTCAATCAGTTGCTCTTTTACTGAATCTTGTAGGCAGGCCCCGATCTTAACTTCCTTCAAGTCTTCTTCTGTACCGAGATTAACCGTTTCGACCTCCTCCTGATGAGGAGTGATAACCTTCTCCTCTTGTCTCAACAACCTGGCTAATTCCTCAGGTAGCTCATAATCTTCTTCAACCCCTTCATCAGCTTGATTAATCGGATTGTCAAAGTCATACGAAGTCATAGCAGTGTCGTTGTCGGTGCAGTCTGGAGGGCACTCTCTGCAAGGGTTTAGATTTGTTCATTTTAGTGATCAATTTTATCTTGTTTAGAAAAAGTGAAAATGAAGTTATCATTTTGAAAAACACTGCCATTTTATTTTTGTACAAAAAATGAAAAATGAAAAACAGTGAGCGAAAAAGAAAAGACTCATTTGCAAAAGATGTCCTGATATTCATTAATTGATCTTTGCACAAAATACAAGATGGCCCGATTACAAAATGAGTCCTGACATCTTGGGCAAGATGCAGGACTTGATGCATGCTTTGAAACACAGGAAATAATAATTACTCTGCAGGAGTAACTCTTTTAATTTCCTGGGAAGACCAGTTTGAGACATGGTTCCCCGGGATCCTTGGACGTATCCAGCTTTCCAAGTTGCGCTCGTCTTCTGACTCATCTTCTAAGCTATTTACAACATCCGGGGTGAGCATCCCCCCGCTAACAAACTTGGGCTCCGTCGCAGCCTCTGGTTGATCTTGTCGAGTTGGTCTGTAACCCAACCCGAATCGGTCTTCCTTCTTCTCCACGGGCAGTAACTTGCCCCAGCCTTGGGCGATACCCTCCTCAACAACCTTTCGGGCTTGCTGATATGATGTGATGGAAGTTCCTAGCACAGCAAATGTTTCATTAATATTAAGGGCCTCAAACCCTTGGCTCATGGTTTCATGGATCTCCCCATGCATTTCAATGTATTTGAAGGTAGCCAGCTGGCTAACAAAAATATCCTCCTCCCCACAAATAGTAATGACTTGGCCTTCCCACTCGAATTTTAACTTCTGGTGAAGGGTTGATGTCACGGCGCCAGCGGCGTGTATCCATGGTCTACCCAATAGACAGCTATAGGCAGGCTGTATATCCATCACAAAGAAGGTCGTTTTGAAAACTTGTGGGCCAATCACTATTGGTAATTCTATCTCTCCCAGAACTGATCTTTTAGAACCGTCAAAAGCTCTTAGTATCAAGTTACTTGGGCGTAGTGCCAATCCGTCATACTCCAGCTTCACAAGGGCTTTCTTGGGAAGGACATTGAGGGATGACCCTGTATCTACCAGTACGTGGGAATGAACTGCACCCTTACACTCCAAGGTAATGTGCAAAGCCTTGTTGTGATTGCGACCTTCCGTTGTTAGATCAGTGTTGGTAAACCCTAGTCCATTACTAGCGTTGACATTTCCAACTACAGCCTCTAACTGATTGACGGTAATCTCCTCCGGCACATAAGTTGCATGCAGGACTTTTAATAGTGCGTTCCGATGAGCCTCGGAGCACATTAGCAACGACATTATGGAGATTTTGGAAGGTGTTTGGTGAAGCTGGTCTACCACCTTGTAATCACTTTTCTTTATAATTCTCATGAATTCATCAACCTCTTGATCAAAAGGAGTCTTCACAATTTCTTTGAAAACATGTTCTTCTTGCACCATGCTCTTCCCTTTTGCCTTAGCAACAGCTTCTGCTTCAGAATTAGGTCTTGGAATTTGTGAGGCGAAGAGACGTCCGCTTCTAGTGAAGCCTCCGCCTCCCCCCACATTGTCTATCTGAGGTGAAGAAGTTAATGATTCCAAAGTGATTTTCTTCCCCTCACAGTATAGATCTGAACCATAATGCCAAGGGATGGCATTATTGCTTTCGTAAGGAACTGGCCCAGGCACTGTGATAGTGACCGGACTGATAGCAGCTGCAGAGGGGACCACAATGGTGTGTGGATCATAGTATATGGTAACCGGTGCTCTGACAGGAGAAACATTTTGTTGTGAATTGTTGGTAGGAACATTTGTGGGATCGTAGTATATTGTAACCGTTGAGATGCTTTCATCAATTGTTGTTGGTGTTGTAGAAGGTACTGTTGACTGAATGGGTGTTGAAGTTGTAGCAAGGATGGTGACTGAACTTGCATCCGTTGAAGTGATTGATTGAGCGGTCGTTGGAGTTATAGTAGAATTCGTTTGAACAATGGTTGCTGACGTTGTAGGAGTATCTGTGAATGTTGAAGAAGGAACTGCTGGAGTTGTAAGCGTTGTTGTCATAATCTGAAGGATACCATCTTTAATAAGACCATCTATGCCGTTTCTCAGCCTTTCACACCCATTGACTGCAATATTGCAATACCCACAACCGAGCTCACACCCGGGGAACATTTGGAATTCCAAAAGCCGAGCCTTGATTTCAACCAATGGTGTTCGAATTTGTGCAACACTGGTGATTAAGGTGGATGGTTTGCCTTCCTCAATAGCGTTAATCTTGGGCCCGTTGTGACTAGGCATTGGATTTCTTGTGACGTTCGGAGGAGGTGCAAAGTTAAGAGCTTTTGAATCCACCAAATCTTGGACTTTCATCTGTAAGGCCCTGCATATTTCAGTATTATGCCCCAGTACGTTTGAATTAAATGCACACCTGGAAAAGACTGCAGGTGAGTGCGAGGACAGGAGGTACCATTGTACTTTTCAAAGCATGGGGGTTTGAATTTGTGGGGAATTCTCACCCCATCCACTAGGCCCATGTCCATCACATCGAAGTCCAAAGAATTATGAGACTCCAAAGATCTTAACTTCTCATCGATTTCGTCCAATCTTCGGTCATATACTTCATCTCCAGCCCCCATAACAGTAAATTGTTCTTCTTGGGGATCCTCCTGCAAGATTCTTCCCCCAGCAGTATTACCTTGCACATTTCTCGGGATATTAACTTCTGGTTCCAGATGAGGTCCAAATATTGGTGGGTCAATACGAGGCTGGCCCCGTTCATTGTTGCTAGTTCCTCCTGTTCCCAGATGAGGTTCCTTAGGAGTTTGTCTTTCCACCAGCTCTCTCAACCTTTCTTGACTCTGGGCTAAGCCATTCATTACTGCCATGAACTGAGACATCTGGTTTCTCATCTCTACTCTCTCATTGGCCATCTGATTTCTGACCTCAGTCAGATCCTGCTGTACTTGGTCCATTTGAATACCGGGAAGGTTGTTGCGAGTCGGGTATCGGTGTGTGCGGTTGACAGGGAACACTCTGCGACGAGCAATGTTTCCTGAGATCACAACAAAGTTAGAAACAAAGATAATAACAAAACCTACAAAACAAAAACAAAGTTTGTATGCAATGCAGTATGCTTATTTGTTTTCCAAGGTATCCGGTTTGGTTCTTGGTTTTTACCTTTCCAGACCTCGAGGAAGATGCTTGATGTTGTTGAGAGAAAGCCCAAATGGAAACAAACTAAAAATATATTACAAATGGTGAACAATATATAGTTTGTTTTACAACACACGCCCACGGAGGGTCAAAATACAATAAAAGGAAAAGTACATCAAATGGAAATAACAACAAACAAACAATCAGACATCCAGTCCAAACTCATCCTCTCTGACCTCCTTCAGGAGTGCCTCAGTCACCGGACCAGCTGGGTGCTCTGTAATGGTCCTAATGAGGAGGTTCCTGGTAGCAATGGCAGTAATCAGTTTCTTATGCCTGTCCTGGTCCTTTGATCTCTTCAATCCTGCCTTGAGCCCCAACTCTGAAATCTCCCTCTGAGCTGCCAACAAAGCTTCCTGCTGCTTCTTCTCACTGGCCTCTAGCTGTTCAATCTTGGCCTGAGTCTTCTTGTCTTCTTGTGTACGGGCTTCGGTGATCCTGACCCACCTAGCCTGACTCTCTTGCAGATAGTGCTCAGCCCTAGCTTTCTGAATCTTGGCCTATTTACAGGCATTCTTCCATATTTGTTCCCCGGCTCTTGCTTTCCTGATATAGTCCTCTGTCTTCTCAATTTTGGTGAGATGCTCCACCCTAAGCTTCTCCAACCTTTCAATATCCAGACGACCATCACTTCTTTCCCAAAGAGTCTTCTTCAAGGCTTGAGATAGGTTCTCATTCCTTTCCTTCAGCTTCTCGAATTCTTCTAGGCTGACAGTTGTTGCTGGTTGTACTGTAGATGGCCCAGGTATGTCTTCCAAGATAAAAGGCATTCCGGTAATTTGAGCTCTAGTACGGGACCATTCAAAGTATTGAGCTGAAGCAACATTATTACACATCCCAAGGATAGCTACCCCCTTTGTCTGGATGTTGTCCCACGCCCAGGATGCTTGTCTGACACCAGCTGAATTAGGCTTCACTTCACAATACAGGGTCTCAGCTAAATCTTGTCCTCTGGGAGGGTGAACCAAGGCATAGCCCAGTTGTCTCTTGAACAACACAGGATTGTAGTTGATGCAACCCTTTACTCCTATCAGAGGAACATTTGGGTATTGTCCACAGCTGGTGATAATGTCTTTGCCTTTGGTGCTCTGGGGGCACCATCTAATATCATCTGACGTCAAGGCAATGAGCCTTTTAGCCCAATTCTTCTGTTGGTGTGGGTTCAGGAAGGCATCTGACTTAGGCAGGTGTCTGAGCAGCCAGGTGTAAAACAAAGGAGAACAACATCTTACCAACTTCCCCCTTTGTTTCTCATTCCTCTGATGAATGGAGTAGTAAAAATCTCCTAGCAATGTGGGCACTGGGTTCTTCAGAAGAAACAAATGGATAGCATTTTTGCTGACAAATTTAGGCTCATCTGTAAATAGTATAACCCCATATATGCTGAGGGCTAACAGTGCACAAACTGCCTTCTACTCTCCCAATGAAGCTTTCAGGATGGCCTGAGAAATCAAGAAGTCTAAGTGTAAACCTGGAATCCCAGCTTTTGTTGTCATGTTTTGCTCAATTAAGGCAGGCTCCAGGTACAGTGCCTTTGTTATCTCTTCATTTTTAGGAAATGCCATTTATGGGTTGAATGGGATTCCACCTCTGATAGGTACTCCAATCAATAAAGAAAACTCTTCCAGCAGAGGCCCTAACTGAAAGTTTGGGAATGTGAAACTTCTCAAAAGAGGGTCATAAAACTGCAAGCATGTGTGGATCATGCTTCTCTGAGAAGGGTAAAGGTCCATAACCATATCCAGGATTCCTCCATAATACTCTCTAAACAAAGGGATGTAATCAGGTGTGATGAGTGACTGGACCTGCCTGATACCAGTCAACACAGGCTCAAAGAAATGGTAGGATATGTTGCTCTTCCTGGGAGTAGTCATGGATGCTGCTGAAGAAGCTGAAGATTGGTACTGATGAATATCACAGACTGATGTTGGAAATGAGCCACTGACAGGCTGATGCTGGTGATGATGAAGCTAGCTGAAGTAGATAACTGATGAAAACAAATGAAGCAGAGGTCTATGCAGAAGAAGGGGTCAAAACCAAACCAGACATGACATGGATACCCTGAAAAGCAAATAAACAAATGTTAAATGATGCAATAATGATATATGCAAATGATATGCAAGGGTTTGTGATCAAGCTGGATCTGATTATCTATCTTGATATAAGTCCATGTATGTTCAAAAGTCCAGATGAAGGCTTAGAAATCCAGTAACCAGGGTGGGGGACTCAAATAAAGAGTCACATGTGTAGGGTTAATCACAAGAACTGTCCAAAATGAGGTACTCTTAAACAAAATAGTAATAGGGTATGATGTGGCCAAGGGTACCTGCAAACCTGTAAACAGCCCAACCCCCTCACAGGTAATGTTCTAAAACAAGGATCCTCAAACTTGGATCAGTTATGAGAAGTGTAATCACTTCTAACCCGGAGGTACAGTGTTTACAATAACCATAAAAGATCCTCCTCTAATTCACCTCAGCTTCTGAAGGTCATAATAAAGGTCATCCAGACTTAGCAGGCTTCCCAGATAGCCCTAGCACTACAGGAAATCTGTAGCACAGAGTTCTCAAGAAGAAACCCACATTTGAACCGTGTTTCATATTCCCGCACCAGACCGAAATGGAATGGGAAAGAACATGAGCCACTCTAGCCTAGGTGTCACTCAGGTCCCAGGTATATGAACTTAAACCCTCAATGGAACCCCACCAACCAAAACAGCAAACCAGATCCAGCAATGATAATGACAGTATGAGGTATATATAAAAATACTGTAACGAAAGCAATAAATAAAGTTGTACATGAAGCAGTAAATAAAGCAAAAACAAATAAACATACATAGCACATAACACCCCAGTAAACACAAATAAAACAAGCGCTAGGAGGAACCCACAAAAAGAACCAGAAACCCTGGTTGCAGTATAAGGGTCCCCAGCAGAGTCGCTAAGCTGTCGCTCACACCTGATGACACAAGGCCAAGAGGAGTACAGACGCGAACGTTCGGTGAAAGAGAAGAGAATGAATAGAGTCTCCAGCTAGGAATTTTTATCCCGAAGGAAAGGTAATGCTGCATAAACCTAAGAGAAGATGGATAAGACGATCGCGAACCAGAGAAACTGCGAAAGGGGGTTGGTTACAACCTGGGAAGGTATTAGCACCCAGATTGTCCATCGTACTCGACGGGATCCACGCTTAAAAGATGTGTGTTTTAAAGCGGTAGTGTCAATGCAATCTGTGAATCAAAGCTGGAAAGAATGCAAGTGTCAGTGTAAAAGAAATGTGAAGTGTATAAGAGAAGTGTCAGTGCAAGGAAGGAATGTGAAGCTCAGGACTATGAGGCTTAAAGAAAAATGCTGGAAGAGGGGGGATATACAGAGACTTTTGTTAGATAACAGTTAAGTTATGCCTACGTACCCTCTCGTGCAATGAGGAAGTCAGAACACCGTAATTCGACTCAAAGAGAATGAAAGAAAAATTGACTGATGAACTGCTTGCTTGTCTATGCTCAAGTGTATGACCTGTCTGGCTCAGGTGCAAACTGTCTTGCATTAGACGGAAGAAGCGAGTTCCCGTTTGTGAGTGAATGAGATGAGAAAAGAATCCCGAAGGAGACGATTATTGTTTGTTTTTGGGTTTTCAATCTTTTATTGCTTTTTGAAGTTTGTCATAAGTTAATGAGCTTAAGTTTAAATCAAGGGTTAGTAAACTCATCACATCCTCCCTCTGATTAGGGGTAATAAGAATACCTTAAGTATGAAGTAAACACCTCACACTTAATCACCATGATGTAGGATTAAGATCATTAACCTACTTGCATTTATTTAGATGTTTTTGGTATTTTTGTTTGGTGTTAAGTAATGAGTTTAAGCCATAATCAAGGATTTAATGGGCCCATTACACCATCCTAATAGAAGGATAATAGATGAGAACATTTAAGCTGAGGAAGGCTCCTCAACTTAATCCATGGTTAGGGATTAACCTCATGACAAAACAAAGCCTTTATTAAATGGATTTTAATTAATGATAAGATCAAGAAGTGGATTTTATGGTTTGTAAGACAACTTGAGGGGGACTTGTCCATTAACACTAGGGTTAGTCCTTCTTAACCAATTAAGGAAGAATTAGAACCCTAATGCAAGGCTCAAGTTACAAGCTTGATGTCTTAGTGATTATTAGATGGATTGACTAAAGGATTTAAACACATTAAGGGTTTAACACTTAGGATTAAAGTTATACACCCCATCCTAATAGAAGGATACATGCATAACCCTAATCACAAAGTCTTAAAACCTTTAAGGTTTAGTCCTTGATTATGAGGTGAGAAGAGAAGACTCAAAGATGTCACAAAGGTAAACTAATGGGGGGACTAATAAAACTCTAATTGTGATCATGCTTGGGTATCCCTAGGGTTTATGAGGCTTGCAAAAGATCTTCAAGAGAAAAGCCACCAAGGAAGAAGCAGGAGGAGAAGCAGAAGGAAGCAAGACAACTTACTTCACTTAAGAAGATAAGTTTCTTGAAGAAAGAAAGTGAGGAGGGAACATGAATGAGAAAGCTCACCCTAATAAAAAAGTAAAAATGCAGCAATGATGCATATGAGAGATGAGAAAAGATTATGAGAAGTGAAGGCAAATTCACTTCTCAAACACTTACCACCTGAAAAGTTAGCAACAAGAAAATGAAATGGAATGAAAATGAGAAAGATGAAATGATGCCAACCAAAACCAGAAGCATAAACATGATGTCAATGATGCTAATAGATAATGCAAACACATGTCAAGAGTTGTGGATGATCATACAAGGATGAGGATGCAAATGAATCATGTTTTGAACCATGAAAGTTCATGAAAGTTTATGAAATGAAATGAATGCACAACATGGAAAATGAATGATGCAATGATCAAACATGTTTCTAATGTGTCCTAATATGTCTTAGAAGTCATGTGAATGCACAAAATGTCATGGAAATTTCATGTATGCAAGCATATGGAAGATGGATGCAAATGAAGGCAAAAATTAGGGTTTATACATAACATGCAATACAAAAATCAAAATCAGAAGTAAATGACATGATAAAATATTGAAAATGGAATCAAAGGAACCCTAATCCTACATAATTTCACTGCCCAAAGGAGGAGACCTAAATCTTAACCTAATGGAAGTTATGATTTTCTCAAGTTGGCTAGGGTTTTAAGGCACCTCAAAAGGGAAAATGCACAACAAATTGAAAATGAAAGATAAATTCAAATCAATTTTATCCTAGAATCTACATGATATGAAAAGTGCAATGCAAAAAGAACCATCATCAAACTCCTCATGGTTAGGCAGAATTGATTTTTCTAAGTTAGGGAAAAAATATTGACTTTTAAGAACCCTAATTCCAAAGAAAAATGTCAAAATAGGTCAAGAACCAAAAAGAAATTTGTTTGAAGAGTTTGATAATGTTTCTAAATGTATCAAAATGCAATGTGATTTTTTTGGTGAGTTTTAGAAACTTAAATGCTATTTTAATTAATTAATTCTCATTAACTAATTAAAATAAACATTTAAATATTTTTAAAATACGAAAATTATGCAAAAAATAAAATAAAAATTATTTTCAGAATGAGGAAAATATTTGAAATGAAAATTCAAAAGAAAAATATTTTTGAAGTTTTCTAGCTATTTTAAATAAATTGTGCAAGATAAATGAATTAAAAGGAAAATAAAGTTGAATTAAAAGGGAAGTCAACTGATCGAGTGGCCCAGATTCAAAATAGGAAGGGAGGGAATTGACCAGCGCGCGCAAATGGACGGCCCAAATTCAAACTTCACTAATTATGTCATTAACCCTAATCTGAACCCTAATTACATTCAGGTGACCGGAACAGTGTTCCGGTCATCTTCTCCGGCTAGCTCCTCACTCAATCTCCCTCAATACGCAACCCCAAGACCCCTAAAGCTCCAGAAATGATCCTCTCCTCAACCCCAACAAGAATCAAACATCAAAACTCATTTATTCAACATCAAAATCATGAATCGAAGCAAAACGGAAAACATGGCAAAAATTTCAGAAGCTTATGAAATGCTTATTTCTCAACTATTCTCAAAAGTAAAGACATCGTGGTGATCAGTGAAGCATGTAGAGTCATTCTATAACATAAAATGAGATTTCTGGAAAAATAAATGCCATGGCTACCTGAAGTTGAGCTTTCGAAACAAGAGCTTTCTGGCCAGTTCTTTGCCTCAAATCCACTCCAATGATTCCCCCCACGAGCTTGTGATGCTTGGTTGGAGCTTAAATGGCGTCAGAAGGAAGTTGGCAGAAGTTCAGTTCATGAAATGTTGAAATCGTGTTTTTGATTCTGAAGGTTTTAGGGGAAAATGAAGGGTGGGAAATGATCAGTGATGTTTATGGAGTTGAATTGTGGAAAAAGTTTGAAGGTTTGATGGTTGAGTTGGGAGATTCGAAGGCTTTTGCAATTTTGGGGATTTTTGAGTGTGTTATGCATTCTCAAGTCTCAGGCTGCAATCTTGTGTGCTCTTTCTTGGTTTTGATCCACATAATGAAATGTGATAGGTCAGAGAGTGGGTGTTGGCCTATGTTGATTGGTATGGGCAAGTTACCAAAATGTCAAAAGTTGGTGTACTTGAGGTATGGGCTCATGGCAGGATGGTTTAGGGGCATGGTTCGAATCAGCCAGCTTCAAGGAGGTCCATGGAAAATAATTTAGTGAGCTGGCTCAAGTGGATGAGGAGATTTGGATCATTTTGCAATTTTATACAACTTTGGCCCCTTTTGAATTTCTTGAAGTTTAAGGCATGGAACTTGGGAAATCTTTGAGAAATTATGAAGTTTGAGTCATGTATAATGCTTGTGTAATGCTTAGACATCAATTAGAAGTCACAAATTGCCTTGGTACAAGAATTTGCAAGTTTCCCTCTTTGGCACATAAGTGAATTTTTGTGATTTTTCCCAACTTTGCAAGACCATAACTTGAGTTCTATGATGAATTAGGTCAAGTTCTTGTACTTTTTGAAAATGGGAGGATCCAATATACAACTTTCATGACCAAGAATTTTTCATTTGAAGCATTTTTGAATCAAAAAGAGGAGGTTGAAAAACTTTCCCAAAATGGCAAGTTTTCATTACAAGTCACTTTCCCAAAATGGCAACTTTGCAAATGGCTTGAAATTCTTCAATTTTGTGAACTTACAACATCTTCTAAGATCAAATATATCCAAAATGATGGAGAATACCCTTTGGTTGGATGATTGGGGGGCCTCAGATGCCCTGATTTTGCACTGACTTGTTCAAGAAGTCATCTATTGATCAGATGCCTTCCCCATTGAATTTCTTCATGAAAATTGGTATGCATGATCCTTATAACATATAGAGACCAATAGAAACAAGAATTCCCAAAAAAATTGGAGTTGAGGCCTCTGAAACCAAAACCCTAATTTTAGGTCATCTGTGCAGTTAAAGTTGGCTTTGCTTCCATGCCTTTCTCAGTTCTTGTGAGTTTATGGCTTTCTTGATCTTGGGAGGATATAATATGATGCTTGAACATATATGGACCCTCTTGAGATAGTTGGAGACCCTTGGGGTGGCTCAGATAGCTCAGGGATGGCTCAGATCACAAACCCTAAGTGCAGATGACTTAGAACCAATGCAGTGAAGCAAAAATGCAATGTGAGATGATATGTTTGAACTTATGCACATAAAAAGAATCACAAGCCATGGTGAAATGAGTGAGGGCAAATTTGGGGTATTTACACACGGTGTACCTTCGAGTATTGTATCAGATAGAGATCCGCGATTTACATCGAGGTTTTGGAAGAGTTTGCAGGATGCTTTGGGTACTAAGTTGAGGATAAGTTATGCTTATCATCCGTAAAAGAATGGTCAGACGGAAAGAACAATTCAATCTTTAGAAGATTTGCTGAGAGCTTTTGTATTGGACCAAAGAGGATCTTGGGATTGTCATTTTTCGTTGGTTGAGTTTACATATAACAACAGTTTCCATGCTAGTATTGGAATGGCTCCATATGAAACGTTGTATGGTAGACGTTGTCACACTCTGTTGTGTTGATATGAGTTAGGAGATAGTTTGATATTTGGACCTAAAGTTGTCCAGGAAACAACGAAGAAGATAAAGTTGATTTAGGAAAGGATGAAGACGTCTCAGAGTCGTCAGAAGAGTTATCATAATAAGAGAAGAAAAGCACTTGAGTTCCAAGAGGGAGATCACATTTCTTAAGGGTTACTCCTATGATTCGTGTGGTATGAGCTTTGAAGTCTAGAAAGATCACTCCACGTTTTGTCGGTCCGTATCAAAGTATGAAGAGAATAGGAGAGGTTGCCTATCGAGTGGCTTTACCGCCATCACTTGCGAATTTACATGATGTCTTCCATGTGTCGCAGCTGAGGAAGTATATTTCGGATTTGTCGCATGTAATTCAGGTAGATGATGTTCAGGTGAGGAATAATCTGACAATTGAAGCTTTACCTGTAAGTGATTGATAGCAGAGAATTGAAGCAACTGCGAGGTAAAGAAATTGCCTTAGTGAAGGTATTATGGGTCTTAAAGAATGTGTTTATGATGGTGTTGTTGTTGAATTTTGTTGTTGACGTTGTTATGATATGGTTATACTTAATTTATTTATATTTCATATCCTTGTATTATTATAATGAATTATGATTACACACCCTGCCTGCTTGGAAATGTTGTGTCTTATATGGGTAACTTGTAGATGATAAGGAATAACTCTGCAATACGAGAGGATTTTCAGAGTCTTGGAGCGTGTCTTTTATTACTTTAGGAGTGGTTTTGCACTTTTGTGTCCTGCTCTGTGTCATGTAACATCAGGTTGGGGATTTAGCTATTAAACCTGTTTTCCTATTATGTTTTATTGAGGATAATTTTTCTTTTACCATATGATGTTAATTCTGGATGGGTGAAGTTTATTTTTAAAAGGAGAAGTAATGATTTGAATTATTTAAGTTTGATTCCGCTGCGAAATAAATATGTATTTTGTTTATGTTGATGATGTAACTCGTGTTACGGGACAGGACATTGAATAAATTATGTTTTTGAATAAAGTGTGATGCCCTTCTTGTTGTGTACTCTGGTAATAATTTACATAAATTGCATTTTGGGTAGAAGGGTGTTACAGCCGTTACGGTGATACAATGCGGTCGTTGCAGCATTATGATGCGATTTTTAGTGTGAATTACAATCACACCACAATTTCAGATGATGTGGTCCGCAATTTAAAACCATGATCAGAACTAGATGTATCATCAATACCAAGATTGATGGTCTGGAACAAAGTATTAGGATAATGTTTTTTTTTCTGTCACATATCTATTGCAGAATTAAAACCATGCCACTGCAGAATCATCGTGGAAGAATATTGTTTTTATGTGTAATATATTTAGATACTAGGGCACAGTTGAATACTTTCAGCGTTAATGTATAAAAAATTAAGATGCTAGCAATGCAAGGGTAAAATACTTGAATATTTGGTTGTTAGCACATATGTTTGTATGCCATAATGTGTGGATGCTTGATTTTAAATTATAAGATGTTAATCAAAGTTTCTGATAATTAATTAGAATTTAACCGTTCAAACCAATCTATTATAACCGATAAACAGTTTAAATCAAAACCAATCAAACCGATTCAGTATTCGGTCAAAATTGGATCTTGAAATAAAATTCATGATTTCAAATGGATTGATATTTTGGACCCAACCCCAATTCAAACCGATAAAAAGGTTAATGAAATCTCATTCAACTAATCAATTTATTCAAATTAATATAGTTAGTATTATTTTTATTTCTTTATATTCAAGTACATATAAAATTAAGTTAAAAAAAAGAAAGATAATGAGCTTATGCCTATGAACCTATACTTCTTTGTAGAAGGCCACTTGTCAAATCCCTACTCGTACAGTAGAGGCAAGAATGGAGTTACATGGATTGAATGCAGTGAGGAGTTGCATCTTTAAGATGATAGCCAACAACTTGGTCTTGAAAAGGTGAAACATAGAAGACTAGTCAAACTCACCTACCATTTGGTGAAATTTCTATTAACTTGTAGAACATACGTTACTTTAGGCCATTTGAAGATCACCGACACATTTCAGCATATTTTGAAGAAATAATATTATTCTGCTGCCACCACAAATGGTTCTTAGTAAAAAGTTAAGCGTCTCAGAAAGGTATATGACCCACAGAGGTGTTGGTTGATATTGGTTGTGAAATCGACAGACAACTCTAACAATACATCCCCAATTTAGGTGGAACATGCTTTGGTTACATGGAGTTGGCGTATTTTTAAAATTTTAGGGTTAGTAGGAATCATCTTAGTTTAATAATAAGTTTTTTAATTTATTTTAAATTAGATTCAATCTAATGATAAATTAATATTAATATTTATAATCATTCAATTGAATATAATTTAAAAGTTACGATTGAAATAATATAAAAAAATTATTCTTGAAATAAGTTGAAATTGAGTTTTACTCGCACTTGCCCATGTCCCTAGTTAAATCAAATTTTTTATGTTAAATTCGGGGCAGAGCGGTCGGGTTTATGCATGGGCGGATTTTATTGTCATGCATACATACATATATTTGATGAAGTCTTAATCTAATATGTCACTCGAAACTCTTATTTATTATATAATCACTAATAACTATAAAGTGTGTCACACAACATCTAAATGAATAAGAGACACCATTAAGGTTAAGATGTGATGTTGCTTGGTGGAAATTGATACACCAACTTCAACATGAATTTTTTTTATGAAAGAAGTATAGAATTAGTAGTACATATAGTCGAGGGAAATATAAGTCTTCCCACATAGTAGTTATAAAAAATCGGGGTAATATAACTATAAATGAATGACAAATTATCTAAATAAAATAATAATAAATCTATTACCTCAGTGTTTTTATAAACTGAGGAAAATATAATTATAAAGAAACGCACTTCGAATTCTTGTAACTTCATTTATATATATTTTTAATTATTTCTCATTTTGCGTCTTTCAATCTTCCTTTTTCTTTCTTAGTTAATTTTTTTCTAGTTAATTAGTAATTCTCAAATTTTTTGATATCAATAAAAATGAATACGCAATGATATGTAAGAAAATATTTCATTAATTAAAAACAGGATAACAAATTATTATTTCACATATTCAAATTTCTGACTCCACTCAATTTCAATAGTCTCACTATTAACTATCTCTAATTGAGAGAAAGGTTCAGAAAGAACTCTTCCATATAGTATGAGGAAAGTCATTGCGTCCCTAGAGATGATTATAATTTTCCTTTAACAAGTCAAAAATGGTAAGAGGAAGATTGAATATGATGTTCTTGGTAAGGATTAACAAGAAATGTTTATCATCCCATGTAAGTGTTTCCATTTGTTTCTCCATTTAATGAAGATTTGACACTAGAAGTTGATACAAAAAAATTCCAATTGGTCAGTAGAGTTGCAAGACTGTAGAGATTATCATTGTTGGCATAAATTAGGCCAAGTTAATATGAGTAAGAATTGTTGAATCTATAATGTACAACACAACAACCTTCCTTTTCATAATTTATTGTCTGAGCAATAAGTGACTGAGTAATTGTGATAGGAGAGTCATTGACATATGACTGGATTGACTAAACATCATGAGTAAATGGTCCAACAGAGACATTTAACCAGAACTCTTTAACGAGATTAATGTAGATGGGTCCATAAAGAATGTCAAAGTAGCCATTCAACTTTTTTTTTTGCAAATAGTTTTCCTTATATGAAAACTTGTATCTTTCAAATCATCGAAATCAACAAACTATTACTTAATAACGAACAAAATATTTATCTAAGGTTGTTGAAAACGTTTTTGAAGAAAATAAAAGACTTTGAAACTAGGTTTGAAGACACAGAGAGTTGGAAATGAGACGTTGAAACTAGGAATAGTGTTTAAATACATTGGAGAATAAGAAGTGGGACAATAAGATAAGCTCAAACGTCTCCTTGAAAATCCAAAAGATACTTTTCATTTTTTAATATGGATGATCATTGATATTATAGTGATATGATTGATTCCTATACACACCATATTTTTTTTAAGAAATAAAAACCACTTATTATAATCAACTTATTATCTCGGTTATTCAAATAATCCGAGGGGAAAACAATTCAGGAACCTTTTAACTTTTTTTTTTGTAAACTGAATGATATATCTCGTCGGTTTCCTTAATAACTGAGGGATAAAATAATCATATTTTACTATAAAAGCACTCGTTAAACAAATTTTACCCTAATCCTGACTTATATGTAGCCTGCTCGAAATTTAAATGGATCATTCTTTTAGGATCCATCTCACAAAATGGTAATAATATTGTTGTTGTTGTTATTGTACTCTATGATGGATTGCAAGGGAAGAAAAACATTTTTTCAAATTTGGAACAAATAATTCCTTTAAAATTTGGATGCATTCAATGGTTGGAACAAATAACTCCTAAAAATTGGATGCATGCAATATTTGGAACACATAATTCCTTACACCAAAATTCTTCTTTTGCTTTATTATTGTGTTTCAGTATTTTGTGTACATAATATAATTAAAAAAAATCATGTTCATATTGGTTTTTAATAAAACCGAGGGAATAATTTGGCATGATAATTTTAGATATTGATCATCGTCCTTAAACAAATATTTGTCGTCCATTTCATGATTATCAACGCTCAAGACACTACCATTAGTGATTTGCGTGAAACCTAAAAAAATTCCATTATAAATGCCTTTTGTTATCTATAATCGATAAAGAAATGTCATAAATTGCTTGAAACTACCCACTTCCTCCACTTCGACTTTTTCCATTAGGAGTTCTCTATGATGAATTGCAATGTGTTTTTAAATATTCATTTGAGCAAAAAATTATTTATTTTTCTAACCCTTTTTTTTATATCAAAAACAAATACTTGTAAGGTGAAGCATTTGTTCTTGCTCAAATATCAAGGAGTCAAAAATCCAACATATGATCTTCATGGATAAATTAATTTGAAAAAAATTGTGTAAACAATGTAATATTCTGGGTAAACATTGTAGTTTGTAAACAAATTATTAATACTTATTTTTTATGTAAACAATGTAACGAATTTCAATAAAACAAATCTATCTTACCGCTCGGTTTTATTAAAAACCGAGACATATAAGGCGCTAGTTTTGTAAATAATATAAATGATAATGTTGAGGTTGAATCCATGTGCAAATTAATATACCCCATAATGTTTAAAAAATTGATGTGATAAGTCGTTACTTTTCATGACTCCCTTCGTTACTTCGCTAATGTAGCCGAGGTAAAATGTATTTCGTGTCCGATGTTAAAAGCACCTTTGGTAGTAGTGGACACTCGTTTCCCCTACTCATAAGTGAAAAATACGTAAAATACATAAACACTTATTAACTTAATTCACAAGTAATCAATGTTCCTTTGGTAAACACTCTATACATTTGGCTAACACAACTCAAAAGTAAGCTTTCATCCTTACTTATCACATTATCACACAAAGTCTCCACATCTTCTACTGCACGATTAATGTTAATAACACCTCCACCATTGGTTATAGTAGTACCTACCTTAACATCTTCATGGGCATGATCATTACCATCCTTAAGGAATTAATGTTTTGTCAACATGTTGTACATGATGTTTGGCACACTTTTATTAACATCTTGAAATCCCATATTGGTTTCATGGGTCTCTTCACTAAAAGACATGAGATGATGATTTCTCAATGGCCTATACATGAGTGGGACATCAATCACAATTCCACCAACATCCATAGCAGATGTATCAACATGTGGACTATCTATAACATATTTCAAGACACTAAGAGTAACACCAATTTCAACTTTACCAAAAAAATTATCCTGTTATTGGTTAACTAAAACTCTAGACATGTGATAAGGATTTTTATAATCCATATTCTTTCTGAGCTTTTTCTTTAGAACCACCCTTGGATGTTCTATGTTGTGAGGACCTCGAGTCTGACCATCAATGATAACTCCTTGTTTAAGTCTCATAAAGTCCATATGACGTAAATCAGAAGTAAAATGTTGAACCCTCTGTATGACATCTATTTTCTTCTCAAGGTGGAAAATTTTATAAGTACTTACTTCTTCAACATTGAGATCAATATAAATATGATAGCTTTCTCTGCAACAATCCTCAAGCTTTTTCAACCACAGTTCAGTTTCTAACATGTCTTCCATGATGTCTGAAACATGGTGTAATACCCCATATTTTAATTAATGCTCAAAGTAATATTAATTATAATCAATTGGGTTCCGGTGTGCTCTAGAAATTATCTATTATGATAATTAGAGAAACTGATGAGCTCAGATTGAATTGAATAATATTATCTGACTCCGAGGTTTTGTTAATTGATGCATTAGAGACATTTTTGGATACCCTCGATTTTTGGACTGGTTAGTGTTATTAACTAAATGATATTTTTCTATATATCATGTTTTCGTCTCATTTTCCAAACATAGTAACAAAGATAGAGAGAGAAGTAAGAGACAAGGTAGAGAAAGAAGAAAAGAAGAAAAGAAAACCTAGAAGATCAAGAAGAGCTTGGATCATCACTTCTTCATCAAATCATCTCAAACTTCCTCATCATCATCCATTGCAAGGTGGTATCTAGTTAGAGACTTAAGTTCTATCATTTTTTTTATTTCTAGAGCTAGGTTTGAAATTGAAAGAAAATGATAATTTTGCTAATCAATGATTTTCTAACGGTTGAAATGCGGAGAAAATTCATGAATATAATCAAGATAGGTGTGATGACGCCTTATGATACTTTTTATGTTGTTGATTTGAGTTATTTTGAAATTCCACTGGTTTTTTGTTGAGAAAAATGCAGGTTATGGAATTCTGGTTCGATATTAGCTGATTAACCATAGCATGTTAACCGGTTAATGCACTTGTTTTTGCACTTTTTCATGGAAAATGGGATTGGTTAACTGATTAACTCCATATGGTTAACCGATTACCAAAAATGTGTCTCTAACTCTTAGAACGCCTATGTATGAACAATGTGGCTTGGTTAACCAGTTAACCATAGCATGTTAACCGGTTAACACTGTTGAGTTTTTTTAAAAATGTTTTAAAATTCATAACTTTTGAATTGGGTGTCCGATCTAGGGATTCTTGGTATCAATAGAAAACTATGAAAGCATTTTATACAATAAGAAGTGAATTTATTTTTATAGGATTGATATTTAATTAATTGAGAATTTAATTGAATTGTGAGACTTATTTAATTTTGATAGTTAAATAAAATTGAAGAATTATGTAATTGAGAATATACATAAATAAAGCTTCAAAGTATGAGAAAGTGTGGAAACTCTACGTCAATGGAATAACCTAGAGACAAAACTTGGTCTTAATGGAGGTTTTAGAATAACAATTCTTAGGAATCGATACTAGAAGTGTATCTTTGGTAAGTAGTTGTTAGCGGAGGGTAAGACTTAGTTTGAGAGCTCCTCCGATTATTCTGATTTATCCTTTAATAAATATTTGTGACCCATACGCATATCCTCTTGTATAGGTTGGTTGGGGAAAGTATTTAGTAAGTAAGTAACCGTGACCCATGCACATGTCCTCTTATGTCGGTTGGCCGGGTAAAGTTACTTAGTGGGTGGTATTAGTGACCCATGTTGAGAATCCTCATGGAGGGTTGGCTGAGAAAAGTACCCGAGTGTAGAACTTTGTGACCCATGCACATGTCCTCTTGTGTAGGTTGGCTAGAGAAAGATATTTATGATAGTATCCGTGAACCGTGTCGAGAATCCTCTTGGAGGGTTATCCGGGGAAATATGGCTACTTTTAATGATTCGTGATCCGTGTGTATATCCTCTTGTGTAGGTTGGCCGTGGAAAGTTGCTTTGGCATGTTTTGCCAAATTAATGATATTGTGAGTTGTTAAACTCGTGAGATTGTTTCATTGTGTGAGATGTGTGAACTCAAGTTCATTTCCCTTTTTCCCCGACTTGAGTTAGGTTGGTTAGAACCTTGTAAAGCTGGGAGAATCTATAAGATATAGAGCTTATTGAGATATGTTATCTCACTTGATGTTGTTAATTGTATTTCAAGTACTTCAGGTTCGGAAAAGGGTAAGCATAAGGTCATTTGATTATCCTTGCTCGTCTTATTTTTTTGGGATGACATAACTTCCATTGTGGAGTTTTATTTTGAGATCATTAATGATCTTATTCTTAGTAATTTTGGACATCTTGTGTATATTATGCTATAGTTTTAGTATTGTGTATTTTGGGCATATAATGTATACAATGTGTTAACTAGGAACTTATTGGTATTTCAGTACCAAAACTTGGATTCATGTATAATATATATGCTTTTATGTATGCTTTTATATATGGGTGTTATACATGGTCTTCAACATTATGCTATATAGTGGAAGCCACCATCTTCCTCTTTACAAACTTATTTCTCTTACGCCTATCACAAGGTGAAACAAATATTCCTCCTATCATTTGTCTAATGTAGCTACTTTCAAGATATCAATCTTCAAAAGAAACCTCTTTGTGGGTGAAACATGCAACACAAATATTAGGCTTGTCAAGCCAAACATTTTTATGTTTCCTTAAAAACTTCTTATTCCACTTAGGATACAATTGTTGATGGTGTGGTTGTTTACTATACACCTTATAGTAGTACATGAGAATGGAGGGGACACTCTTAAAGAGCTGGTAATCAGATTTGATCTGATGATGATTCATGTTACCTGACATGCTGCATTTTTATTTCTATGTAGGTTATTTTTTTAGGAAGAGATTTTGAGTATTTTGTTAGCCTTTATTGAGGGAAGGTTTAAATTGGACCAGGAGAATGATTTGGTTTGGAAACCAAATCCTAAGGGTTATTTCTCAGTGAAATTTCTACATGATTTCCTTTTGTCTTCTAGTACCCAAGAAAGAAAGTAGGTCAACTAGAGTAATTCAAATGGTTAGCTAGGATTTGGAAGAGTTAGGCACATTTTGTTAATATAAAACTTGATTGCTTTAAGAATGATATTAGTTTATAAATGGTTTTTCAATCAAATGTGTCACATGCAAGTATACATGCTTTAGAATGCAACAAGTGATAAAGTAAAGGTCGAACCCACAAGGAAGTGGAAGGATATAATTCGATTAAGTCACAAATTACTTAAAAGAGATAATATGAGCAACGTAACAAGATAGTAAGAGAGTAATGGAAAAGATGTCACACACAGCAAAAACACAAAGTAATAGAAATAAAAGTATAAAATAATCAAGAGAGTAGTTAATGAGTTAAATCCATTAGTATAGTTGATGCTGAAAAGTCTCCATGACGTGAAGTGTCATGCCTCAAAAGGTCAGAACTTGATCTAGTGGTGTATCTCTACAACATCAGATTCATACATATCCTAGGGTAAGGGAAAAAATATCTAAGCCATACTTGTAACCATAATATGTGTCTGGTTTTAATTCTGAAAAGTCTTTATGGTCTCAACTTCTTATCTCTAAGTAAGTTGAATTAAGTGAATATCTCTATCCTACTTTATTAACCACTTTTGTTATGAAATCCACTTGTTTATTGGGTATCCCTTAACCAATAAGCTTTTACCTTTTTCATAGTTGATCACTCTAAGAAGAAAGTATATAGCATAAAAACACATAAAAAAATAAGACACTTAAAAACACATCATTTCAACTTAAAACATCATTTATTCTAACTTCATAATACTCATTAAACAAAGGTTTAGCTCATGATGAGCTGATCATACATTTAAGGAGATGAACTAAAAGGGAACATATTATTACAAAATGAAGTAAAGAAATGCAACCTAATAGTGACTTATACTTCTATTGTGTTGGATAAACAACAAGAGACTTCTTCAGACATGAAAGCTTCCAACAATGTACACAGGTCTTAAGTGAGAAAATAAACTCTATAAACTATTCTAACTTAAGACAAAAAATAAAGATAAGTTTTTGTGTGAAATTCTTCCGCCATTTTCTTCAATGCTGAGTTCTCTATTTATGGAGTTGGTGGTGAGTGTGAGTGGTTGCTTTCTTGGATCATGGGCTTTTGATAAACTTTATGAGGAGGCCTAAGATAAAATCCTAAAGTGGGAAAACTATCCTCCAACCTTTCCTTTGCAAGTTATCAGGTACACGTTGGTGGGAGATAAGAACGCTTTTGCATGCTAACACAACAGGTTGGTGGAGTTTCACAAATCGCTGGTGGGTTTTCAAGGTTTGTCGCCCTTTTGCTCATGGTCCCCACCATATTCTTCTTCTTGTCCTCTAGCAATTTGATATTTATCCAACATCTCTTTGCTCAAATGCTCTGAAATCTCTTCCACGTATGCCCTAGTTATTATCTTCCAAATCTCTTTGAATTAATTTTTTAAGAATTTAATCAATTATTCAGATCCCTTTATCCTCCCATATAGCTCCAACAACAGCCTTGCAAGGTCACGCCTCAACTTGTCTTCAGCAAACTACAATTCTAACAAAAATACAAAAGAAAACATAAAAGAATCACCTATTGTGCTTAAGACTTAATCAAAGTAAAGTTAACTAAAATGCAGTAAATTTATAAAAACCTAATCAAATATGTTATGCAAAACAGGGCTAATTAATACACTAAAGTAGTGTTATCACATTCCAAATTAGTTTTTTTCTCTTAGCCGTTTCTACAAGATAGGTTTACTACTATGCTAAATCTTAATAAGTGTAGTATCTTTCCAATGGGCATTCGTGTGTAGTGTGATGTATGCCATGTTCATGTTGATCAGGAAAATCATTTGTTTATTCACAACGAAGTAATGTATGTTATTAGGTATATGGCGATTAAGTGGATTAGGTATACTTTTACCTTTTTAGCAATCATTATTATGGGTGTTCGAGGAGTTTATGGGATTAGGCATGCAGTGGTTTGAACTATTTGGTCTATGCATGATAATAATTATTTATTTTCCAAGGACATCTTGTTTGCTAATATTGAATAGCTTCGATTATATTCCTTTCTTAAAAGTAGGTTCATGCACATTTGTCAACTCTAACGTCTCTTTATAGATTGAGAGTAGGACTCACTCATGTACTTAAGATTACAGAGGAGTATTTTCTAGACAACCGCCTCTCTGAATTTTATCGGTACCTTATTTTCCTTATCTTAACTTTTATAATTAATAAGTGGCTTTTGCTTCACGTACATGTGCATTTCTTTTAGGTCATAACAAGCATAAATATATCATTGATTATCTCAAGGCATGGGATCAAGGTATCTTGTGTCATTAGTTTTCCTCAAGAGAGGGAGGAGTTGTGCAAGGAAATAAGAGAGGAGATGTTCTAAGTCTCATGACATGTTCAAGTTATAAGGGTTCTCACATTCTTCAAGAGGTCTCAATGAGCTCATCCAATAATCTGAGGATTAAGATTTTGAGGGGTTGATCTCATCCTTCTATCTTTTGGCTCTAATCCAAGATCTTGATTCAAAGGTAACATGTGTAGGATTTCTAGGATTTATTGAACATAACTTGGTTCCATGGTTATACACTCCCAAAGCATCCATGTGTTCATCTCAAAACATCACGAGTCATTTCACGAGCCTCATCTAGGGAGAGGAAAATTAAGGTTTTATCCGATCAAGAAATTATTAATCCAAAAATTCAACCTTTGAGAGAATTTACTAAGTAAAGGCATTTCTAGTCATATTTCATGTTATGAGGAGTTTTGATCAGGGAGAATCATAAAATCAAAAAAAGGGCCAAATTAGGGTTTCTTAGAATTTTTATCTAAGTATAAAATTCCTTTTATGCATAACTTCCAAGGATATGGCCATGGAAAGACATGCACATGAATAAGTTATTTTGGTGCATTAAAGTTGATATCTTTGATATTATGAGAATTTTCTTCATACAACACTCTTTTATCATCTCATGCCACACCATTACATTATCATTCCTCACCATAATATAAACCAAACATGTATCATACTTTTCACCATATTTCAAACATTTTTCCATAAAGAAAATGCAAAAAGTCCCAAAACTTGTCCACCATTCCTCACACTCTTTTTCAAATGTATTCCACTCATACACACTCCATTTTGCTCACTCATACCACACAAAATACTCCATCCATGCACATGCCAAACCTGTATGCACTATTCACACCATTTGTTTGCCAAATTTTCAAACACTTATTTTCTCTTATTTTAGGTCTCTAATGACTTCTCACCCATCATATATAACCTAAGAACAAACCCTAATTGGAGGAGGAGCTTCATTCTTCCGTTTTCATCATCACAAAGGTATCTAGAGACTAGATAAGGGATTTTCTTTAAGATGTGTGTTCTAGGTGCAATGCACATAACTCCATTTGGTCAGCTTACTTTTCACCACCCTTCCATGCTAGTTCATCACGCGTAAAGATGATCATTCATGTGCATCTGAAGTCCTAACCTATGTAGGCATTGGTTTATATCTTGTTTGTGTATGATTTCTTGATGTTTTATTTTTTAGGGCTTACTTTGATGCATGTTTTCGTGTGTGTCTAATGGTTATTTTTTATAACTAACCGCATATTTGAAATCAACACGAAAAAATATTGGAGATAGTACCCATGTTATTTTAGTTTGATGAAGTCGAAAATTTGTGTTTTTTACTATTATGTATTGTTTATATGGTGATAGAGATTTCAAAACTGAAAAATAATATTTGATAACACTGAATCACATTACATATTTGATTCGGATTGAACTTGTTTATTAGGACTTTACTGTTGATTTCTTGTGTTATGCTGGTGTTTTGTTTTGTTTTCAGGTATTTTGTTTATCAAGAGCTCCTCGTGAAGAAATGAAGAAAAACAAGTAAGAAAACCAGTTTTTGAGCAAATTGTTCACATTGCATCCAGCATGGCGGCCACCACAGGGTAGGCCATGACATGGATGGATGTAAACAACTGTCAATTGTCATGCTCCCCTCATCATTTCCCCTAGTTCACATGGCGGGAGCCATAGAAGAGTGGCAGGCGCCACTTTTGTTTCTCATCATCCCGCTCAAAAGGAGTTAGAGGGGAATCTTGTCTTTCCATTTTGTTTTCTTTGGCTATAAATAGATTTGTTCACTGTTCATTTTCTTTACGCAAGCTTGGTTGCAAACTTAATCCATATACTGTCCAATCTTGTAAGTGATAGTCCTTTTACATCGAAGAGTTATCACACCATTGATAAAGTATGTAATCAAGTTTGGAGCACTCTGGTAGAAGTTAATCTTGCCGCCATTTTCATTTCCAGTCGCATTTATTTCCAGTTGTACCTGATTTAAAGCCTCCGATTTGGAGCAAGTTTCTATTTTATCGCACTTGTCTTTTACTTCATTTATTTTATAGCACTTGCTTTTATTTACTCTAATTTATCACACTTGTATTTTATTTTATTTATTTTATCATACTCACTTTAATTTACTTTATTTCCTTGATTCACACTTATTTACTTGCTTTATTTACTTGCACCATTTACTTCTTTTGCAAATCTATTTACCTTAAGAATTTACTTTTAACATGATCTATTTTAACATGTCTATTTACATTTCCATGTCTGGATAAATTTTAAAAGGTTAGAATGTAAGGATCATAGTCAAAGTAATATTTCATACAATGTGTGTATAGAAATTCTTAGGGGCTATTTTGGTTTTAACACAAGTTTTCTGTACTTTATTTCTGTTGGGTAAGATCGAAAGTCGTCCAACCTTTGGTTAAACTTGGTTAGTCTTAAATATTCAAAGGAAGTGAAAGCGCTTTTTCCAATTAAGTAGGAATTTTTAATACTGTAGAAAAACGATTTTAAAACTATATTTGGACGCGTTTATGGGTTCAAAGTCCGGTTCGCACGAACCTCTATTTGTTAAAAGTTCCAAGTAAAAATACTTTTCAACTAAGTCAAGAAACTATATTTATTAAAAATAACTTTATTACTTTAACACATTTCACACCTTTTTATAAGTGATAATAAGAGGGTTTGATTAAGGGATAAATTTGGTTCTGAATAGGCGAAAGCAAAAGTTCCCGTTAAATAAGTTATTTTCAAAAGTAGAGAATATTGCCCCATAAGTAGTTCTATTTGATAACATTTGAAATATTAATTGATTGTGTGAATTACATTTTGTCGCTCCTCGGACTTTACGTCCCGGTGCAGACGCAGACGGTCGGCAATTTTGGAGGTTGAGGTTAAATAGAGTCGCCAGCTAGGCATTTTTATCCCGAAGGAAAGGTAATGCTGCATAAACCTAGAAACATATGGATAAGACGGTTGCGAACCAAAGAAACTGAGTTAGGGGGTAGGTTACGACCTAGGAAGGTATTAGCACCCAGATCGTCCGTCGTACTCGACGGGATCCACGCATACCTGTTTGTGTTTTAAAAGGGGATGGTGTATGTGCTAAACTGTGTATAAAAGAGATGGAGGAATAGATGTACAAAATGTCAGTGCAAGAAGAAAGTGAGTGCTCAAAACTGAGGCTGAGGAAAAGAGAACTGGGAGGAGAAGAGGGGGGACAAAGAGACTTTTGTTCGATAACTGTTAAGTTATGCCTATGTATCCTCTCGTGCAATGAGGAAGTCAGAACACCGAAGTTCGATTCAAAGAGACTGGAATGATTTGATGTGAACTGCTTACTTGTCTATGCTCAAGTGTGTGACTCGTCTAGCTCGAGTGCTAATTGTATTGCATTAGACGGGAGAAGTGAGTTCTCGTTTACTGAATGAAGATGATGAGAAGAGAATCCCGGAGGAGACGATTATTGTTTGTTTTTGTGTTTTCAATTTTTTATTGTTTTTAGTGTTTTGCATAGGATAATGAGCTTAAGCCTAAATCAATGGTTTGTAAACTCATTATATCCTCCTGATTAGGGATAATGAACCTACTTAAGTGTGAGATAAGCATCCCAACTTAATTACCATGATGATGTAGGATTAAGATCATTAACCTACTTGTGATTATTAAGATATTTTTTGGGTTTTTGTTTTGTGTTAAGTAATGAGTTTAATCTCTAATCAGGGATTAGTGAACTCATTACACCATCCTAAGAGAATGATGATAGATGAAAACACTTAAGCTGAGAAAGACTCCTCAACTTAATCCATGGTTAGGGACTAAATTCATTATATAACAAACCTTTATTAAGTGGATTTTAATTAAAGGTGGGATTAAGAAGTGAGTTTTATGTTTGTAAGACAACTTGAGGAGGACTTGTCCATTAAACACTAGGGTTAGTCCCAATTAACCAAAGGGAAGAGATGGAACCCTAATGTAAGGCCCAAGTTACAAGCTTAAGTCTTGATCATTATTAGGTGTTTTGATTAAGAGGTTTAAAAAATTAAAGGTTTAACACTAAGTATTAAAGTTATACACTCCATCCTAAGATAAGTATGCAGGCATAACCCTAATTCAAAGTCCTAAAGCTTTAAGTGTTTAGCCTCTGATTATGAGATAAGAAGAGAGACTCAAGAAGACTCAAAGTTAAAAGACTAAGGGAGACACCATGGTTTGTGAGGCATAAGAGAAGATCTTCAGGAAGCCACCATGGAAGAAGAAGCAGATGGAAAGAGAAGGAGAAAGAGAATAAGTTACTTACTTCTTGAAGAAGATAAGTAACCTAAGAGAAAGAGATTGGAGCAAGAGAGCACAAGTGAAACAAGTTCACTTCAAAGACAAATAAATATGCAAATGAAGAGATGAGAAGAGGTGGGATGTGAAGGCAAATCCACATCCCAAACAACTTACCATAAGCCCCTGAAATGTTAGTGTGAAATGCATAAGGTGCAAAGCAAAAGGAAATAAAGCAAATGAAGATGCAAATGACCAAAACCAGAAGTTAATATGCTATGAAAATGTGTCATGATATGATGCCAAGTTATGTAATATGCTTATGTATGATCATACAAAGGATGAGATGCAAAGGAAGCATGAAAAAAGCTTGAAAACACATGGATGAACATGAAATGTAATGAATGCAAAACATACCAAATGAACGAAGAAATGATCAAGCAATGTTCAAGCATCTCTTAAGATGTCTAAGATGGCATACAAAAGCATGGAATGTCATGGAAAGTTCATATGATGATGATATGCAAAGATGGATGCAAATGAACATGAGAAATTAGGGTTTTATGAATGTATGAGATGCATATGATCAAAACAGAAGCATACATCATGATAAAAATTTTAAATTGAACTCAAAGAAACCATAAACATACACAAGATCACTCACCAAAGAGGAAGGTCAGAAGCTAAACCTAGAGGAAGTTATGAATTTCCTAAGTTAACTAGGGTTTTTGGGTGATTCTAAAGGAAAAATGCAAATCAAATTGAAAATGCAATGCAAAATTATGAGATAAATAACCTAGATACTAGATGCAATTGTAAAAGAATGCAACAAGAACCAAGTTCAAACTCATCATAGTTGATCTTAAATGATTTTTCAAAGTTAGGGTTAGAAAAATGGAATTTTATGAACCCTAATTCAAAATAAATTGTGAAAACATGAACAAACCTAAAAATAAATTTGTATGGTGAGTTTGTAAATGTTTCTAAATGTATGAGAATGCTTCATGATTTTTTGGTGATTTTTAGATACCTAAATGTATTTTTAATTAATTAAAATCAATTAATTAATTAAATACAACATTTAAATGATTTAAAAATACTTTTTTAATGAAAAAATTAAAAATAAAAATGTTTTTGAGTTTAGAGAAATATTTAAAGTGAAAATGCAGAAAATGGTATTTTTAAAAGTCTTTTTGCTATTTTTAATAAATATCTGAAAGAAATGAAATAAAATGAAATAAAAATGAGAAGTATGCAAGATCTATGGTCCAGATTCAAACTGGAGGTGACTGCGCGTGCTGATGGGTGGCTGAGATTCACTCTGATTAAATTAATTTAATTAAACCTAAATAAACTAATTAATTAAAGATTAGGGTTAATGAGGCATCTGGGCCGTTCACACACGCGGGAAGCACATATCCAATGGTCCATATTCAAACTCACACATTAACCCTAATTAAAACCCTAACCACTCTCAGGTGACCGGAGGAAGCTCCGGTCACCCCAAAACCTCAACTTCTTCCCTATGCTATGATAACACACCAAAATATTCAGAATCACTCATTGAATATCATTAAACAAGAATCAAGCAACAAAAACAATTTATTTTGCACATACAAAGAGAATCGAATCAAACAAGTTTTACGGGAAAAATTTCAGAAGCTTCATACATTCTCATTTCTCAACTATTTTGAAAACTAAACACATCAACATGATCAGGAGAGCTTTTAGATTCATTCTATAAATTAAAAGGAAAGTTCTGGAAAACAAAGTTCTTGATGATTACCTAAGTTGAAGCTTTTCAGTTTGGAGCTTTCTGACCTCCTCTCTTGTGCAAAACCACTCCAATGATCCCCCTTGTGCTTCTGAAAGGCTTAGAACAAGTTTGTTTTGGCTGGTTTGAAATGTTTGGTTCTGATAACTCAGAAATCGTGTTTGTGTTGTGGAGTGTTTCAGGCCATTGTAATGGTTGGTTTGTGTTCTATGATTGATTTTGAGATGATTGGTGGAAGAAGTTTTGAGTTTGAGTGGTCGTGCAGAGAGAATCGAAGACTTGAAGGTTTATGGAAATTTTGGGCAATCTAAGCTTGTTGGATGTTTCAGGCTCCAATGTTCTATGAAATGAGGTCCATGATGTTTGCATAAGAGGTTCTGATTGGTCAGAAAGTTGGTGGTGGCATAGTGTGATTGGTATGGCTTCATTTGCAAAAAAGTTAATGTTGGTATATCATGAGTATGGGCTGGGACATAGGAGATCTTATGGCTTGTCCTGCCTCAGCTAGCATTGTGGAGAGAAATAGGATGGTTTGTGATGAGCTGCATCACTTGGATTACAAGATATCATAGGTTTTGCAATTTTCCCTCTTTGGAAATTTTGTGAAAATAGCTCATAAAAACTTGTGATCCAAGGCATGATTCTGATCCAAATGTGTTGCATTATCATGTTATGATGCTTAGAGATCAATTAGAGGTCACAAGAGTGCTTAAAACTTGATTTTGCAAAAATCCCTCTTTGCCATGAATTTGAAAATTATAAGATTTTTCCCAACTTTGAAACATCATATCATGAGTTCTAGGATGAATCAAGAGGAGTTCTAGGATGAATCAAGAGGAGTTCTTGAAGCATTTTTTATCAAGAAAGAGGAGGTTGAAAATCTTTCCCAAAATGGAAAGTTTCCATTACAAGTCATGTCCAAAAATGGAAAGTTTGCAAATGGCTTGAAATTCTTCAATCTTGTGAAATTATAACCACTTCTAAGATCAAATAAAGATCATAGAACCTCAAACTGATGAATGTGACCCTTTGGTACCATTGGTGGTGGCCTCAAATGCCCTGATACTGACTTTTCTTGCACAACAAGTTACCAGTTGATCAGCTGACTTCCACAATGAATTTCTTCATCAAATTTGGTACACGTGCTCCTTATAATATATTAATACCATTAGAATCAAGAATGACCAAAACATTTGAGGTTAAGGGCCTCAAACCCAAAACCCTAATTTTAGGTCATCTGTGCAGGAAATCTTCAGTCTGCCTCTATGCCTTTGCCATGCTTTGTGATTTTGTGACTTCAAAGACTTCTTGGGGATGAAATAGGATTGTACACCACTCATGGACCCTCTTGGCATGCTTCAAGACCATTGAGATAGCTCAGATCACTTCTTGGATTCTCCTGATCACAAACCCTAGCTATGCAACTTATGCAGATGAAATGAACTATGCAGTGTGAGATGTAATGAGATGTTTATGCAATATGAAAAGATCACAAGCCATGGTTTGAGAAAAAGTGAGGGAATATTTGGGGTGTTTACAGCTGCCCTATTCAAGCATGAGTTAGTTGTGTAGGGTGTAAGCTCATGGCTTAACAGACAAACAAGATAACTTGTGGTTGAATACCAAAGACATTCCGAAATTTGCACTCACTGGGGAGAAGAAGAAAAGGGATATAAATTGTAACAGGCAGTATAGTATGAATATCAAATGAAAGCGATGGAGGACGACCATCGAGTAGAGGACGACCATCGGGCCAAGAAATAAAACACTCTGGGGATTAAAGAAATGAGGAAAGCACTGACGGGGACGACCATCAGGTTAAAGGGTAAATAAATCGTGACGGGGACGACCATCGGGTAAAAGAATAAATGAAATAAGGATGAGGGACGATCATCGAAAGGTGAAGGACGATCACCTAGCAGGGGATGGCTGCTGAAAATATCACGACATAGGACGAATGCCGGATAGAAAAGGTCAACGATGGGGACGACCATCGGATAAGCATGATGAAGGACGACCATCAAGAGGTGAAGGACGATCACCTAGTAGGGTACGGCTTCTCTTGGGGATTATCTCGACATAGGACTAATGTCGGATAACAAATATCAACGATGGGGACGGCCATCGGATAAATGATGAGCGACGATCATCATAAGGTGAAGGACGATCACCTAGCAGGGGACGGATGCTAAAAAGATATCATGACGTAGGACGAATGCCGGATAGAAAGTTCCAATCAATGAGGATTCCACTGGGGAAAGGATGAGGGACGGTCATCCAAAGGTGAAAGAAGATCACCTGGCAGGGGACGACTGCCGAAAGTATCACGACATAGGACGAATGCTGGATAGAAAGATCAATGATGGGGATAGCCATCAGATAATTGATGAGGGACGGTCATCAAAAGGTGAAGGACGATCACCTGGAAGGGTACGTCTGCCGAATATATCACGACATAGGACGAATGTCAGATATAAAAGTTGTTTTGTTGGTGACTTACTGGGGAATGGTAAACACAGACGAGTGCTTACGCTTCGAAATAAAAGGTATAAGTGTTTGACAGTGTGTATAGACTAAAGATGCGGACGAGCATCCTTAGGACCACGATACGGACGAGTATCGATAGAAGCAAACGCTGACATGTGTTTGAGGATGATGATACGGACGGGTATCAATCGGTTAAGCAAGGAACACAGACGAGTGTTTGATCTGCCGGGGAGGTGATATATACAAGATACGGACGCGTATCAGAGGATTGTGTGTAAGTATGTACAAGTGTTTTGACCTGCTGGGGAAATATGTGCAAGACGCGGATGAGTGTCAAAAAGATTGAGCAAGGGACACGGACGAGTGTTTGACTTACTGGGGAAGTATGACACGGGCGAGTGTCAAAAAGAATATGTACAAGTATGAATAAGTATCTGTATTGAGAGTGCAAAAAGTTATATGGCTTTTTCTGCGGGGGATAAGTTTTGTATATTGTTGGTGAAGTGATTCTGATGTCTGTAGGTGATTGGCTCGAACCTGGCTTATGATCATGCAAATGTTGGATTTTTGCCGTAATGCTCCATATTAGACGGAATGCTACGCTCTGCGTGGGGAAAAATGATGTGAATGCTATGATTATGCAAAATGAGAGAACCGATCCGAGATCCGGATCCTGCGGGGAGAAAGATTTATGGGCGATCTGTCTGGAGGGAGAACTCCGTTGGGGAAAGAGATCATTGGCCGATCTGTGGGGAGAGAGGATCACCAAACGATTTTCTTAGGGAACTCTGTAGCGCTATGGGGGAAGAAATCTGTGGGGATCCCGGCTGGGGAAGCTTCCGTTGAAGAGACTCATGTTGGGGGTGAGGAGGCTTCGACAACTTCGCTAGGGAAGAGTTGTTCAGGTATTGCTCGGGAGATCCTGCTTGGGGAGAAGAGAACTTCTAGGAAGTAATCTGTTGTAACTCCTTCGTCCAACACGTCGGGGATTTAATGAGTTTCTCGAAGGATCTTCTGAGGGGATAACAACTTCGTGGAGGAAAACTCCTGTCAAGTAACCCTGCTGATGAAGTGATTGCTGACTTCACTAGGGATATAATACTTGATATGCCCCATGTTGTGTAAGATTGTCCACCTTGAGTACATGCAACCTGTTAAAAAGAAAACACACAAGTGTCACGAGGTATCCTCAACCGGATTCTGTCATAGGAGTTAGATTTGCTCAAGAGTGCATATTTCCTACAAGCATTTATTGAAAATGGCTTATATGTTTTCATGCAAGTGTTGTATTATAAACTTTGGACATTTTGCAAACGAAACAAAAAATGTACAAAACAAAGTGTGACTGAAAATTTTGATTTTATTGATTTGTGTGCCTTGAATGGGTAAGTACAATGAAGAAGAAAATCCCTAAAAAGAGGAGATTGCTGTAAAATTGAGAAAATAAAAGTGTTGGCAATGTTTGAAGTTGACGCTCCAGTGAGCTTCCTTTGCTATGACCTTGACGTTCTTCTTATCTTGCTTTCTGAAGAAGGTTGATTCTGACCGACGCTTTATCCTTTCGAAGCTTGCCATGTTGTGAGTGATACAGACGAATTCAGAATGCAGTTGTTCGCTTATTCCCTGATTTTTGCGTGGATTGCCCTTTCGGGTTTTCAATCCACCGGGATACCCATTTTTCACTAAGTTGTCCGATGTGGCTTTTCAACTCAGCGGGTGCACATTTTTTTTCAATTTTTCCCTTATTTTTTCCCGAGTCTTTTATTCTTTTTTTGACTCGCGCGGGATGCCCTATTTTTTCCTGGACTTACATTCTGTTTTTATGTCCAGCGGGTCTTTTATGCGAAGTATTTTTTAACTGCATCTGAATTCACATGAGATAAGAAGTCTTCGCCATCCATAGTAGTGAGCATCAGTGCCCCACCAGAGAAAACTTTCTTTACTATGAATGGGCCTTCGTAGTTTGGCGTCCATTTTCCCATGTGGTTTGTATGAGGAGGAAGAAGTCTTTTCAGAACAAGCTCTCCCACTTGGTATTTCTGAGGTCTGACTTTCTGATCGAAGGCTTTCTTCATCCGCTTTTGATATAACTGCCCATGAAAGATGGCTGCTAATCTCTTTTCTTCAATCAGACTCAGTTGATTATATCGAGATCGGACCCATTATGCTTCATCCAGTTTCACGTCCATCATTACCCGTAAGGAGGGTAGTTCAAATTCAACAGGTAGGACAACTACCATACCATACACAAGCTGATAAGGTGTTGCCCCAGTAGATGTTCTGATAGAGGTTTGGTACTCATGCAACGCAAATGGTAGCATTTCGTGCCAGTCTTTGTAGGTGACTACCATCTTCTGCACAATCTTCTTGATATTCTTGTTGGCTGCCTCAACAGCGCCATTCATCTTTGTCCTGTAAGGAGAAGAGTTGTGATGTTGAATCTTGAAGTCCCGGCAAAGCTCTGCCATCATGTTGTTGTTCAAATTGGAACCATTGTCAGTAATGATTCGCTCGGGAACTCCATATCGACAGATGATATCCCTTTTTAGAAATCGAGCCACCACTTGCCTGGTGACATTTGCGTACAAAGCTACTTCGACCCATTTGGTGAAGTAATCGATGGCTACCAGGATGAATCTGTGACCATTTGAAGCAGTCGGTTCAATATTTCCAATCATATCAATGCCCCACATGGCGAAGGGCCAAGGTGAATACATTACATGCAAAGGATTCGGAGGAACATGCACTTTGTCCGCGTAGATCTGACATTTGTGACATTTTCTGGCATAGGCACAACAGTCTGCATCCATTATGATCCAGTAGTAACCCGATCTTAACAACTTTTTTGCCATTGCATGTCCTCCGGCATGGGTACCGAAAGAACCTTCATGTACTTCGTGCATCAGTAGGTCTGTTTCCTTCTTGTCCATACATCTGAGCAAGACCATGTCGAAGTTTTGCTTGTATAAGGAACCATCAGTATTAAGGAAGAAACTGCCGGCTAGCCTTCTTAAAGTTTTCTTATCATTAGACGATGCCCCAGGTGGGTACGTCTGAGTTTCCAAGAAGCTTTTGATGTCATGGTACCAAGGCTTGTTATCATTGATAGTGTCCACAGAGAATACATATGTCGGTCGGTCCAGTCTGGATACTATAATCCGAGGTATATAATTGGCAGTTTGTACGTTGATCATGGATGAAATGGTAGCCAAAGCATCTGCAAACTGATTCTCATCTCGAGGGATGTATTCAAGCTTAACTGTTGTGAAGAAGGTCAATAATCTACTTGTATAGTCACGGTAGGGAATCAGATGCTCCTGATGAGTGTACCACTTGCTATTGGTCTGGTTGATTACCAAAGTTGAATCTCCGAATACATTCAAGGTTTTGATCCTGAGGTCAATGGCTTCCTCAAGACCCATGATACAAGCTTCGTATTCTGCTTCGTTGTTAGTGCAAGCAAAGGTGAGCCTTGCTGAGAAAGGCATATGAACCCCTTTAGGTGTAATAAGCACTGCACCAACCCCACGACCGTTGCAATTAACTGCCCCGTCAAACATCATAGTCCATGCTTCTTTTGGGTCAGGCCCTTCAGTGTGAATAGGCTCTTCAAAATCTTTTGCTTTTAAGAATATGATGTCTTCATCAGGGAAGTCAAATGTCATAGGCTGGTAATCATCAGTGGGTTTCTCAGCCAGATAGTCAGACAATACACTTCCCTTGATGGCTTTTTGAGAGGTGTATTGAATGTCATATTCTGTTAGAATCATTTTCCATTTTGCAACCCTTCCGGTAAGTGCTGGCTTCTCAAATATGTACTTGACTGGATCCATCTTTGAGATCAATAAGGTAGTATGAGTCAACATATACTGTCTTAGTCGGCGAGCAGCCCACGCTAAAGCACAACAAGTTTTATCGTGTAGTGAATAACGTTGTTCATAGTCGGTAAACGTTTTTCTTAGGTAGTATATTGCATACTCTTTTCGACCAGACTCGTCATGCTGGCCCAACACACACCCCATCGAATCTTCTAATACTGTCAGATACATGATTAGAGGTCTTCCTTCAACTGGAGGCATGCGAATTGGAGGTTCTTGCAAATATTCTTTGATCTTGTCGAAAGCTCTTTGACAATCATCGTTCCACCTGACTATTTGCTCTTTTCTTAACAACTTGAACAAGGGTTCGCAGGTTGCAGTGAGATGAGATACGAACCTTGAGATGTAGTTCAATCTACCTAAGAACCCTCGAAATTCTTTTTTAGTCTTAGGTGCATGCATTTACTGAATAGCTTTGACTTTATCGGGATCAACCTCAATTCCTTTTTCACTTACAATAAAGCCCAGCAGCTTACCAGAACGTACCCCGAATGTGCATTTGTCGGGGTTCAACCTTAACTGATACTTCCTCAGACGCTTGAATAATTTCAACAGATTCACCAAATGATCCTCCTCTGTAAGGGACTTGGCAATCATATCATCCACATAGCACTCTATTTATTTATGGATCATATCGTGGAATAATGTTACCATAGCCCGTTGATATGTTGAACTGGCGTTCTTCAGACCGAACGACATTACCTTATAGAAAAACGTGCCCCAAGGTGTGATGAAGGTTGTCTTTTCCATGTCTTCAGGTGACATCTTAATCTAATTGTATCCAAAAAATCCATCCATGAAAGAAAATACCGAGAACTGAGATGTGTTATCCACCAATACGTCAATGTGAGGTAATGGGAAATCATCTTTCGGGCTAGCTCTGTTCAGATCCTGGTAATCGACACACATACGCACCTTGACATCCTTCTTAGGTACGGGTACAATGTTAGTAACCCACGGCGGGTAACTAGTTATAGCAAGAAAACTGGCATCCCACTGCTTTTTTATTTCCTCCTTGATTTTCATGGCCATGTCTAGGCGAGTACGGCGTAGCTTCTGTTTAACTGGAGGACAATCTTCTTTCAGTGGCAACCTGTGCATGACAATATCCGTATCCAGACCTAACATATCTTGATAGGACCAAGCAAAGACGTCGACATACTCTTGAAGCATACTTATGAGTCGTTCTTTCACTGGAGCTTGCAGACTGGCCCCGATCTTCACCTCTTTCACATCTTCCTCGGTACCAAGATTGATAGTCTCAACCTCCTCCTGATGAGGAGCATTCACTTTTTCCTCTAGTTTTAACAATCTGGCTAACTCTTCAGGCAAATCAGTGTCTTCATCAACCCCTTCATCTGCTTGATTAATCGGATTATCGAAGTAATACGAGGTCATAGCAGTGTCTTTGTCGGTGCAATCTGGAGGGCTATCTCTGCAAGGGTTGCGATTTGTTCATTTTAGTGATTGATTTTATCTTATTTAGAAAAAGTGAATGAATTTTATTAAGAAAAACATTGCCATTTATTGTTTTGTGCAAAAATAACAAAAATGAAAAGACAGTGAGCGAAAAAGATTGTTCGCAAAAGATGTCCATTGTTCATTAATTTCCATTTGCACAAAATACATATATGGCCCTATTACAAAATGAGTCTTGACACCATGGGCAAGATGCAGGACTTGATGCATGCTTAAAACAGGAAATAATAATTACTCTGCAGGAGTAACCCTTATAATTTCCTGGGAAGACCAATTGAGGACTTGTTGGCCTGGGACTCTTGGACGGATCCAGCTTTCCAGGTTGTAGTCGCTTTTAGCTTCGTCTTCCCCATTGTTGATAGCATCCGAGGTTAGCATTCCCCCACTTATGAACTTGGGAGCTTCAGCAGCCTCCTCTTGGACCTGTCGGGATGGTCTTAAATCCAAACCGAACTTGTCTTCTTTAATCTGAACTTGCAACAGCTTGCCCTATCCTTGGGCATTCCCGTCTTCGACAACCTTTCAAGCTTGTTTGTAAGAAGCAATTGAATTACCAGACACTTAAGCTTTTGCTTCATTGACATTGAGAGCCTCAAACCCTTGGCTCATTGTCTCATGGATCTCTCTGTCCATCTCAATATACTTGTAAGTAGCTAGATGACTAACGAAGATATCTTCCTCCCCACAGATTGTGATAACTTGGCCTTCCTATTCGTATTTTAACTTCTGGTGAAGGGTCGACGTCACAGCGCCAGCGGAATGAATCCCTGGCCGACCCAACAAACAACTATAGGCAGGCTGAATGTCCATCATGTAAAAGATAGTTTTGAAGATTTGTGGGCCAATCACCACAGGCAGCTTAATTTCCCTAAGAACCGACCTTTTAGAACCGTCAAAGGCTCTCACAACCAGGTTACTTGGACGCAGTGCAAGAGCATCATATTTCATCTTGACCAAGGCTTTCTTTGGAAGAACATTGAGTGAGGAACCAGTGTCAACCAAGACATGAGAAAGAACAACATCTTTACACTCCAAGGTGATATGAAAAGCCTTATTATGGTTACGGCCCTCCATAGTTAGATCAGCATCGATGAACCCTAGTCCATGACTAGTATTGACATTCGAAACCATCGTTTCTAGCTGATTAACTATAATCTCTTCTGGCACGTAGGCTGCGTGCAGGACTTTGAGAAGTGCATTCCTGTGAGCTTCGGAACACATTAGTAGTGATAAAATAGAGATTTTGGAGGGTGTCTGATGGAGCTGGTCCACAACCTTATAGTCACTTTTTTTTATTATTCTCAAGAACTCGTCTACATCCTGGTCAAAGGATGTCTTCTGAGTTTCCTTGGTAATAGGATCTTCAGGCACCACACTTTTGCCCTTAGCCTTGGCAACAGCTTCTGCTTCAACATTAGTTCTTGGGAATTGTGAGGCAAAGAGACGTCCGCTTTGAGTGAAGCCTCCGCCTCCCCCCACATTATCAATTTGTGGTTTGGAAGTGTCAAGAGTGACTTTCTTTCCGTTGCAATATAAATTTGAGCCATAGTGCCAAGGCACGACACTGCTGCTGTCATATGGAACTGGTCCTGGTATCGTGATAGTAACTGGACTGATTGCTACGGAAGAAGGAATTGAGACAGTCTGAGGTTCATAATAAATTGTAACAGGAGGTCTGACCGGAGATGGTGTTGGTGATGAAGGTTGCTGATGTTGATGTGAGTTGTTGAAAGAATCTGGAACATGGATTGTTGTCGGATCATAGTAAATGGTAACAGTGGAAATGTTTTCATTGACGGTTGTTGTTGTTGTAGAAGGATGTGTTGAACTGATATCTGTTGAAGTTGAAGAAGGGATGATTGTTGATGTTGTAGAAGAATCTGTTGGAATGATTGTTGCTGAAGTTGTAGGAGTGATACCTGTTACATCTGGTGGAATGATGTGTGATGGTGTTGTAGGAGGAATGTTTGTTGATGTTGTAGAAGCTAGAACTGTTGAAGTGATCTGTAAAGTGCCTTCTTTGATAAGATTGTTGATACCGTTCTACAACCTGGGAACACTCGGCATTTCAAAAGTTGGGCTTTAACCTCGGCCAGAGGTGTTTGAATACTTGCGACACTGTCAATTCGGTTCATTGGTTGATCCTCCTCAATGGCATTTATCCTAGGCCCGCCATGGCTAGGCATAAGATTCTTTGTAACACTTGGAGGGGGTGCAAAGTTGACTTCCTTAGAATCAATCAAATCCTGAACCTTCATGTGTAGGGCTCTGCATTTCTCTGTTGTATAGCCAGGTGCATTGGAGTGGAAGGCAAACCTGGCGTTGATATCATAGTTTCTTGGAAGATTCTGGGGATCTGGTGGGGCCAGAGTCCTCAATTCGATCAGATTGAGCTTTAATAATTGTGGAAGTAAGGCATCATAGGGCATCGGGATGGGATCGAAAACCCTGTTGATTTGTGAAGTCCTTTGTTGAAACGGACGATGTTGTTGATTTCTATTGTTGTAAGATCTTTTTTGAGGAAATTGTTGTTGCGGTGGGAAGTGTTGTGGTTATGGAGGATACTGTTGTTGAGGTGCTGGAGCTGGAATTGTGACAACAGCTACTGATCTTGGCATGTATTAAGGCTTACCTCTGCCCATGTGTACTGAGTTGGTCTCACCTGTCCTGTGAGGTCCTAAGAAAGGCTTTCTTGTATTGTTGGAACTAGCACTGTTGTCTGAAATTTTGCCCATCTTCAAAAGACTCTCAATTCTCTCTCCAGCTATAACTACATCCGCAAAGCTGGTGGACGAGAAAGCAACAAGTCTGTTAATGTAAGTTCCTTGCAACGTGTTCATAAACATGTCGGCCATTTCTCTCTCAGACATCGGAGGCTAGACAGCAGCAACAAGTTGTCTCCATCTTTGGGCATATTCCCTAAAGCTTTCTCTTGAAGACTGCCTCGGACAAATCCTTCCAGTTTCTTACTGTTGCTCTGGACAGGTGAGAATACCATTCACTGGATGCCCCGGTCAGACTGTCTTCGAAGTAGAACATCCACAATTTTTCTTCCATGGTATAAGCTTTCAGTTTCCCCAGAAAGGACTGCAGGTGCGTATGTGGACAAGAGGTACCATTATATTTCTCAAAGCAAGGAGGCTTGAACTTGTGAGGAATATTGAATCCCTCAACTAGACCGTCTATTACATCAAATCCCAAAGAGTTTTGGGACTTCAAAGATCTCAACTTCTCCGTTATTTCGTCTAGACGACGATCATAGGCTTCATCCCCAACACCAATTACTGTAAATTGTTCCTCTTGAGGGTCCTCTTGCAAGGCATGACCTCTAGTGCTTCCTTGGGTATCTCTGATAACATTGACTTCAGGATTAAGATGAGGTCCGAACTCTGGCGGATTTGTTCGTGGCTGTCTGTGATCATTGTTACTAGTACCTCCTGTACCTGGATGATTCTCTTATGGAGTTTTTCGTTCAACTAACTCTCTTAATCTTTCTTGGCTTTGAGCCAACCCAGTCATTACTGCCATGAACTGGTTCATCTGAGCCCTCATCTTAGTTCTCTCATTAGCCATCTGAGTTCTCACGTCAGTCAAATCTTGTTGAACTTGGTCCATCTGTAAGCTCGGAAGGTTGTTTCTGGTTGGATACCAGTGAACTTTGTTGATGGGGAAAACCCTCATACGAGCAATGTTTCCTGAAACAACAACAAAGTGAGAAAACAACAACAAAAACACCTACAAAACAAAGAATGAGGTTAGTATGCAATGCAGTATGTTTATTTGTCTTCCAAGGGTATCCGGTTTGGTTCTTTGGTTTTGACCTTCCAGACCTATAGGAATGAAGATGATGTTGTAGAAATCAAAACTCGTCAGAAAATCCAAGTAATACATAAACCATACATTACAAATGCAAAAGATACCTAGTTTATGATTACAATAAGTTCCCATGGTGGGTCAAAGTACATTTAAGTCAAGAAATACAACAAAATCACCATGAGAAATAAAGTACAAATAAAACGCAAGTACAAAGAAATCAAACATCCAGCCGAAAGTCATCCTCCTTGACTTCCTTCAGGAGAGCATCAGTTACTGGTCCAAATGGATGCTTTGTGATGTTCCTGATAAGAAGGTTCCTGGTGGCAATGGCACTTGTCAACTTCTGATACTTGTCTTGGTCTTTTGATCTCTTCAACCCCGCCCAGAGTTTTAACTCGGAGATTTCCTTCTGTGCTGCCAACAAGGCTTCCTGACTCTTCTTCTCATTAGCTTCGAACTGCTCAATATTAGCCTGTGTCTTCTGATCTTCTTGCAAACGAGCCTCAGTGATCCTGATCCACCTAGCCTGACTCTCTTCTAGGTAATGCTCAGCTATGGATTTTTGAATCTTAGCTTCTTTGCAAGCATTCTTTAATACCAACTCCCCTGCTCGGGCTTTTCTGATGTAATCGTTAGTCTTCTCAATCTTAGTCACATGCTCGATACGGAGCTTCTCTAACCTCTCATTGTCCAGACGACTATCATTCCTCTCCCAGAGGGTCTTCTTTAGAGCTTCATAAATTTGGGTATTCCTCTCTTTCAGTTTCTCAAACTCCTCTAAACTGTCTGTAGCTAAAGGCTCTACTGTTGATGGCCCTAGCACATCTTCCAGGGTGAATGGCATGTGGGTGATCTGTCCTCTGATGCGAGACCAATCAATGTACTGAGATGAAGCTATGTTGTTGCACTTGCCAAGAATAGCAGTCCCTTTTGTCTGTATGTTATCCCAAGCCCATACTATTTGTCGGATGATGGCATGATTATTTTGAACATCACAGTAAAGGGTCTCTGCTAAATTCTGCTCTCTTGGTGGATGTACTAAGGCATACCCTAGCTTCCTTTTGAAAAGCAAATGATTGTAGTTGATGTAACCCTTCACTCCAATAAGAGGTACATTAGGATACTGTCCACAGCTTGTAATTATATCCCTGCCCTTGGTGCTCTGAGTGCACTACCTGATGTATTCTGAAGTGAGAGCAATCATTCTCTTAGCCCAGTTTCTTGACTGATGAGGATTCAGGAAGGTTTCTGTCCTTGGCAGGTGTCTCAATAACCAACAGTAGAAGAGAGGTGCACAACATCTGACTAGTCTTCCCCTCCGCTTCTCATTTCTCTGATGCACTGGGTAGTAGAAATCTCCTAACAAGGTAGGAACTGGATTCTTTAGCAGGAAGATATGGATATAATTCTTTCTTACAAACTTAGGCTCGTCTACAAACAAGATGATTCCATATACACTGAGAGCCAGGAGAGCACAAACAGTTTCCCACTTCCCTGCTGCAGCATGACTGGTGGCCTGAGTGATCAAGAAGTCCAAATGGAGGCTTGGGATTCTAGCCTTGGTAGTCATATGCTAATAAATGATGGTGACTTCCAAGTGCAGAGCCTTAGCTATGTCTTCATTCCTAGGAGCAGTCATCTCAGGGTTGAAAGGGACTCCTCTTCTGATGGAGATACCCAACAACATGAAAAACTCTTCCAACAAAGGACCCATCTGAAAGTTTGGGAATGTGAAACATCTAAGAGGAGGGTCATAGAACTGAAAGCAAGTGTGGATCATGCTCCTCTGTGATTCATCCAAGTCCATGATCATGTCCATAATACCACCATAATGTTCCCTGAATAAAGGGACATCATCAGGAGTGATAAGTGTCTGAATCTGTCTGATGCCATCTAGGGAGGGCTCAAAGAAATGATAAGTGATGTTGCTCTTCCTGGATGAGTCCATACTGACAATGGATGCTGATGAAGATAACTGAGGAGAAATACTGATGAAGACAACTGGAGAAAATATCAACTGAAGAAGACATCTGATGAAGATAACCGATGAAGGTGGCTAAGCAGAAGAACAGTCAAAACCAAACCAAAGATGATATGGATACCCTGTAAAACAAATAGACAAATGTTAAATGATGCAAAATGATGTATGCAGAATGATATGCAAGGGTTTTGTATCACGTGATGGATTTGTCATTTGTTCTTTATAGGGTCCATGAGTGTTCATAAGTCCGGATGAAGGCTAGAAAACCAGTAACCAGGTGGGGGACTCAAATAAAGAGTCACAAGTCCAGGTTTTCATAGGATCAGTCCAAAATAGTGTAACCTTAAAACAATATCAGTAACAGGGTATGTTGAGACCAAGGGTTCCTGCAAACTTGTAAACATCCCAACCCATTCACAGGTATTGTTCTAGAACAAGGATCCTCAGACTTGGATCTATTATGAGAAGTGTAAACACTTCTAACCTGGAGGTACAGTGTTTACATTAATCATAAAGGATCCTCCTCTAATTCACCTCAGATGCTGAAGGTCATCTAAAAGGTCATCCAGACTTAGCAGGCTTCCCAGATAGCCCTAGTACTACAGGAAATCCGTAGCACAAAGTTCTCAAGAAGAAACCCATGTCTGAACCGTGTTTCATATTCCCGCACCAGACTGAAATGGAATGGGAAAGAATATGAAGCCACTCTAATCCTATGTGTCACTCAGGCTCCCGGTGTGGAACCTTGCTCACTGAGATACCCCTCCCACCAAGGCAAACCAACAAATCCAGCACATGATATGATGACAATAATATGAAATGCATAAAGCAATAAAGCAATAAACAAAAAGCACATATAACACCCCCATAAACACAAATCAAACAAGCGCTAGGAGAAACCAACAAAAAGAACCAGAAGCCCTGGTTGCAAAGGATAATTCCCCAGCAGAGTCGCCAAGTTGTCGCTCCCTGGACTTTACGTCCCGGTGCACACGTGGACGGTCGGTGATGTTAGAGGTTGAGGTTGAATAGAGTCGTCAGCTAGGAATTTTTATCCCGAAGGAAAGGTAATGCTGCATAAACCTAGAAATATATGGATAAGACAGTTGCGAACCAAATAAACTGAGTTATGGGGTAGGTTGCGACCTGGGAAGGTATTAGCACCCAGATTGTCCGTCGTACTCGACGGCATCAACGCATACCTGATTGTGTTTTAAAAGGGGATGGTGTATGTGATAAACTGTGTATAAAAGAGATGGAGGAATGGATGTACATAGTGTTAGTGCAAGAAGAAAGTGAGTGCTCAAAACTGAGGCTGAGGAAAAGAGAACTGGGAGGAGGAGAGGGGGGACAAAGATACTTTTGTTCAATAACTATTAAGTTATGCCTACATATCCTCTCGTGCAATGAGGAAGTCAGAACACCGTAGTTCGACTCAAAGAGACTAGAATGATTTGCTGTGAACTGCTTACTTGTCTATGTTCTAGTGTGTGACTCGTCTGGCTCGAGTTCTAACTGTCTTGCATTAGACGGGAGAAGCGAGTTCTGATTTACAAAATGAAGGTGATGAGAAACGAATCCCGGAGGAGACGATTATTGTTTGTTTTTGTGTTTTCAGTTTTTTATTATTTTTGGTGTTATGCATAGGATAATGAGCTTAAGCCTAAATCAAGGGTTTGTAAACTCATTATATTCTCCCTGATTAGGGATAATGAGCCTACTTAAGTGTGAGATAAGCATCCCAACTTAATTACCAAGATGATGTAGGATTAAGATCATTAACCTACTTGTGATAATTAAGATGTTTTTTGGGTTTTTGTTGTGTTAAGTAATGAGTTTAATCTCTAATCAGGGATTAGTGACCTCATTACACCATCCTAAGAGAAGGATTATAGATGAGAACACTTAAGCTGAGGAAGACTCCTCAACTTAATCCATGGTTAGGGACTAAATTCATTATATAACAAACCTTTATTAAGTGGATTTTAATTAAAGGTGAGATTAAGAAGTGAGTTTTAAGTTTGTAAGACAACTTGAGGAGGACTTGTCCATTAAACACTAGGTTAGTCCCTCTTAGCCAAAGGGAAGAGATGGAACCCTAATGTAAGGCCCAAGTTACAAGCTTAAGTCTTGATCATTATTAGGTTTTTTGATTAAGAGGTGTAAACAAATTAAAGGTTTAACACTAAGGATTAAAGTTATACACTCCATCCTAAGATAAGGATGCAGGCATAATCCTAATTCAAAGTCCTAAAGCTTTAAGTGTTTAGCCTCTGATTATGAGAAGAGAGACTCAAGGAGACTCAAAGGTAAAATACTAAGGGATACTATATACAACCCTAAAATAATCATGCTTTGTTGTTCCTATGTTTTGTGAGGCATAAGAGAAGATCTTCAGGAAGCCACCATGGAAGAAGAAGCAGATGAAAAGAGAAGGAGAAAGAGAATATGTTACTTACTTCCTGAAGAAGATAAGTAAACTAAGAGAAAGAGATTGGAGCAAGAGAGCACAAGTGAAACAAGTTCACCTCAAAGACAAATAAATATGCAAATGAAGAGATGAGAAGATGTGGGATGTGAAGGCAAATCCACATCCCAAACAACTTACCATAAGCCCCTGAAATGTTAGTGTAAAATGCATAAGGTGCAAAGCAAAAGGAAATAAACCAAATGAAGATGCAAATGACCAAAACCAGAAGTTAATATGCTATGTAAATGTGTCATGAGATGATGCCAAGTCATGTAAGATGCTTATGTATGATCATACAAAGGATGAGATGCAAAGGAAGCATGAAAGAAGCTTTAAAACACATGGATGAACATGAAATGTAATGAATGCAAAGCATACCAAATGAATGAATAAATGATCAAGCAATGTTCAAGCATGTCTTAAGATGTCTAAGATGGCATACAAAAGCATGGAATGTCATGGGAAGTTCATATGATGATATGCAAACATGGATGCAAATGAACATGAGAAATTAGGGTTTTATGAATGTATGAGATACATATGATCAAAACAGAAGCATACATCATGATAAAAATTTGAAATTGAACTCAAAAAAACCCTAAACATACACAAGATCACTCACCAAAGATGAAGGTCAGAAGCTAAACCTAGAGGAAGTTATGAATTTCCTAAGTTAACTAGAGTTTTTGGGTGATTCAAAAGGAAAAATGCAAATCAAATTGAAAATGCAATGAATAATTATGAGATAAATAACCTAGATACTAGATGCAATGTGTGAAAGAATACAACAAGAACCAAGTTCAAAATCATCATAGTTGATCTTATATGATTTTTCAAAGTTAGGGTTAGAAAAATGGAATTTTATGAACCCTAATTCAAATTAAATTGTGAAAACATGATCAAACCTAAAAATAAATTTGTATGGTGAGTTTGTAAATGTTTCTAAATGTAGGAGAATGCTTCATGATTTTTTTTGGTGATTTTTAGACACCTAAATGTATTTTTAATTAATTAAAATCAATTAATTAATTAAATAAAACATTTAAATGATTTAAAAATACTTTTTTAATGCAAAAATTAAAAATAAAAATGTTTTTGAGTTTAGAAAAATATTTAAAGTGAAAATGCAGAAAATGGTATTTTTAAAAGTCTTTTTGCTATTTTTAATAAATATGTGAAAGAAATGAAATAAAATGAAATAAAAATGAGAAATATGCAAGATCTAAGGTTCAGATTCAAACTGAAGGCGACTGCGCGCGCTGATGGGTGACTGAGATTCACTCTGATTAAATTAATTTAATTAAACCTAATTAAACTAATCAATTAAAGATTAGGTTAATGAGGCATCTGGGCCGTTCACACACGCGGGAAGCACAGATCCAATGGTCCATATTCAAACTCACACACTAACCCTAATTAAAACCCTAACCACTCTCAGGTGACCGGAGGAAGCTCCGTTCATCTTCTCCGGTCACCCCAAAACCTCAACTTTCTCCCTAGGCTATGATAACACACCAAAATCTCCAAAATCACTCATTGAACATCATTAAACAAGAATCAAGCAACAAAAACAATTTATTTTGCACATACAAAGAGAATCGAATCAAATAAGTTTTACAGGCAAATTTTCAAAAGCCTCATACATTCTCATTTCTCAACTATTTTGAAAACTAAACACATCAGCATGATCAGGAGAGCATTTAGATTCATTCAATAACTTAAAAGGAGAGTTCTGAAAAGAAACAAATGCTCTTGATGATTACCTGAGTTGAAGCTTTTCAGTTTGGAGCTTTATGACCTCCTCTCTTGTGCAAAACCACTCCAGTGATCCCCCTTGTGCTTCTGAAAGGCTTAGAACAAGCTTATTTTGGCTGGTTTGAGATGTTTGGTTCTGATAACTCAGAAATCGTGTTTGTGTTGTGGAGTGTTTCCGGCCATTGTAATGGTTGGTTTGTGTTCTATGATTAATTTTGAGATGATTGGTGGAAGAAGTTTTGAGTTTGAGTGGCTATGTAGAGAGAATCGAAGACTTGAAGGTTTATGGAAATTTTGGGCAATCTGAGCTTGTTGGATGTTTCAGGCTCCAATGTTCTATGAAATGAGGTCCATGATGTTTGCATAAGAGGTTCTGATTGGTCAGAAAGTTGGTGGTGGCATAGTGTGATTGGTATGGCTTCATTTGCAAAAAAGTCAATGTTGGTGTACCATGAGTATGGGATGGGACAAAGGAGATCTTATGGCTTGTCCTACCTCAGATAGCAATGTGGAGAACCATTGGATGGTTTGTGATGATCTGCAGCACTTGGATTGTAAGATAGCATAGGTTTTGCAATTTTCCCTCTTTGGAAATCTTGTGAAAATAGCTCATAGAAACTTGTGATCCAAGGCATGATTCTGATCTAAATGTGTTGCATTATCATGTTATGATTCTTAGAGATCAATTAGAGGTCACAAGAGTGCTTAAAACTTGATTTTGCAAAAATCCCTCTTTGGCATAAACTTGAAAATTATAAGATTTTTCCCAACTTTGAAACATCATATCTTGAGTTCTAGGATGAATCAAGAGGAGTTCTTGTACTTTTTGAAATTGGGAAGATCCAACCTACAACTTTCATGTTTGAAGATTTTTCATTTGAAACATTTTTGATCAAGAAAGAGGAGGTTGAAAATCTTTCCCAAAATGGAATGTTTCCATTACAAGTCATGTCCAAAAATGGAAAGTTTGCAAATGGCTTGAAATTATTCAATCTTGTGAACTTCTAACCACTTCTAAGATCAAATAAAGATCATAGAACCTAAAAATGATGAATGTGACCCTTTGGTACCATTGGTGGTGGTCTCAGATGCCCTAATACTGACTTTTCTTGCACAACAAGTTACCAGTTGATCATCTGACTTCCACAATGAATTTCTTCATAATATTTGGTACACATGCTCCTTATAACATATTAAGACCATTAGAATCAAGAATGACCAAAAAATTTGAGGTTAAGGGCCTCAAACCCAAAACCCTAATTTTAGGTCATTTGTGTAGGAAATCTTCAGTCTACCTCTATGCCTTTGCCATGCTTTGTGATTTTGTGACTTCAAAGACTTCTTGGGGATGCAATAGGATTGTATACCACTCATGGACCCTCTTGGAATTCTTCAAGACCATTGAGATAGCTCAGATCACTTCTTGGATTCTCTTGATCACAAACCCTAGCTATGCAACTTATGCAGATGAAATGAACTATGCAGTGTGAGATGTAATGAGATGTTTATGCAATATGAAAAGATCACAAGCCATGGTGTGAGAAAATGTGAGGGAAAATTTGTGTGTTTACACATTCGAGCCTGTTATTTTAATTTGAATTTATATAGTCGTACTTTTCTTTCATTGTGCACTCTTAAAACTCCCGTTTTGATTTGCCTTAGATAAACATCGTAACAATAAAAATCGATAGATTGACGTTTGGTCTCTGTAGGATCGATAATCTTTTGTATTACTCCGATGTGATTCGTATACTTGCGAAAACACCACATCAAGTTTTTGGTGCCATTTCCAGGGACCAATTATGTCAAATTTCGTATCTGGTTATTACACCGTCTAGACTAAGGCTTTACTAGCTGGTCAGTGCGAAGAGCTCGTAGTACCAGTAGTTTATTATATCCTTTAGCGGAACACGAACGTTACGTTCACACATGTCTCTACTTCATAGAATTAAGAAAGTTATGGCCGAAGATCATAACCAAAGACCCCTAAGGATTTCACTCAACCATCAGATAAGGAACTCGGTTCTAGTATAGTAAACCCTACTATTTCTGCTAACATAATTGAACTGAAACCCACCCTAGCTGATACTTTTAAAACCAATGGTGCTACTCCTGAGCCGATTCGTTTAAGACTATTCCCTTTCTCCCTCAGAGATAAAGCCCGTACATGGTTAGATTCCCTTCCATCCAATTCTATAACAACCTGGGAAGAACTTAGGAGAATGTTTCTTTCTAGATATTTCCCCCAAGTAAGTTTGATGTTCCTCGGAACCAAATAACCAGATTAACTCAAAACCAAGGTGAATAACTTTTAGAAGCTTGGGAGAGATATAAAGACCTATTAAGAACATGTCCACACCATGGCTTGAAACAATGGTTAATCTTTCATACCTTATATGATGGAATTCATTATAACACTAAGTTGTCCACCAACGCTACCGCTGGCGGCGCTATGATGAATAAACCTTACCTTGAAGCTTGCATTCTCATCGAAGATATGGCCCAAAATCATTATCAATGGGGAACAGAATGAGCAACGGTGGAAAAGATAGAGGCCTAAGGAGGAATACATGAGATAAATTCTATAGACATGATGCAAGACAAAATGGATTCTTTGGCCTTTAAGGTTTACCATATGTACACGAATCCAACTACTGCAGCAGCAGTCCCGTTAGAATGTGAAATATATGGAACCAAAGGACACCAATCAACGAACTGCAATCTTTTAAATGAAAATAAATCAGACCAAGTCAGTTATGCCCAAGGAAACCCATTTTCAAACACTTATAACCCTAGATGGAGGAATCACCCAAACCTCTCCTATAATAACAATAACCTTATCCAAAACCATGCACCTCCGAAACCACTAGGTTTTCAAGCCCAAAGACAAAACCAACCTATGCAAGCATTGCCACCAAAGAAGAACCTTGATAAATTTATGGATAATTTTATTTTGGCTCAAACTCATCAAAACAAAGAACTTCTAAACCAGAACATTCATGTAAACGAAATGATTACCCAATTAGCAACCAAGGTTGACCGAATACTCACCCATAATAAGATGCTTGAAACCCAGATCTCTCAAGTAGATCTCAAACAAGCCCCCCAGACCACACCTGAAGGACATTTCCCTAGACAACCTCAACAAAACCCTCGAGTACAAGCCAATGCCATTACCTTACAAAGTGGGACCGCTTACGATGAACGCTTAACCCGATATTGTGTGAACCCAAAACTTCTAAGAAATGTGTTGTACCTACGGACGAAGTAGAGGAACCAATGGAATATGAAAAAAAACAGAAAGATCAAGATAAGGGAAAAGCTATAGATTAAACTTATGTACCACCCCCTCCATGAAAACCACCGGTACCATATCTGCAAAGAATCAAACAAACCAAGATCAATAACCAATTTCAGAAATTCATTAAAGTAATAGAGAAACTTCATGTAGAGATTACTTTCATAGAAGCCATCACCCAAATACCATCTTATGCAAAATTCCTAAAAGACATCCTTACCAACAAACGTTGACTTGACTATCCAAAACCCTTGGAATAATAATTAATTTTCGAGAATAAACTTGCCACCAAGTACAAGGATCCTGGAAATTACTCCATACCTTGTACTTTGGGGAGTCGTATCATCGATAAAGCTTTTCTAGACTTAGGATTTAGTGTGATATTAATTCCTCTAACAGTTTGTGAGAGGTTACAATTAGGAGAATTGCAACCTACTAAGATATCTCTTAAATTAGCTTATAGATCTGTCAAATATCCAGTAGGAATATTAGAAGATGTCCCAGTCATGATCGGCCAATTGTTTATCCCTACTAATTTTATTTTCATGGACATTAAATAAAATGACGACATCCCAATCCTCCTAGGTAGGCCATTCTTATCAACCGCATGAGCCATAATAGATGTCAAGAGAGAAAAATTACCTTTTGAAGTAGGTTATGAAAAGATAGAATTTATTCTTTCAAAATTCCTTATGGCACTAGTGATAGGAGATGCATGTTATTCCATATACATCATTTATGAATTCATTAGGGAACTAGATCAAGAAGAACCCACATAAACAATCAAGCTACCTTCAACCCTCATAACGGAAGATGGTGAATTTAAGGAACCCTACATTGATGATAACCTTTACGAATGTTTATCCCTTACCCCAGGCCCTATGCCATTCCCCAAGAAACCAACTTTAGAACTTAAAGAATTACCCAAGAATCTAAGATATGAGATTTTAGATGAGGGAATGCACCATCCAGTTATAGTAAGTGCCACCCTAAGCCAAAAAGAAACAAACCATCTCTTAGATGTTTTGCGAAAATATCACTCAACCTTAGGATATAATATCTCTGATCTAAAAGGTATAAGTCTATTTGTGTGTATGCACCATATTTTACTTGAGGATGATTCAAAACCCTCCAAACAACATCAGAGAAGGATAAACCCTATAATGAGTAATGTTGTTAAAAAGGAAGTTCTTAAGTTACTAGAGGCAGGTATGATTTATCAAATCTCATATAGTAAGTGGGTGAGCCTTGTTCATGTAGTACCTAAAAAGGGAGGCATCACAATCGTGCAAAACGAGAAAGGAAAACATGTAGCAAAACAAATAGAAGAAGGGTGGCGTATATGCATAGATTATAGAAAATTAAACAAAGAGACTAGGAATGATCACTTCCCTTTACCATTTATAGACCAAATGCTGAAACATCTAGCTAGACACTCTTACTTTTTTTATCTAGATGGATATTTAGGTTTTTTTTCCAAATTCCTATTTACCCAGAAGATTAAGAGAAAACGACCTTCACATGCCCTTATGGGATCTATGCCTACATACGAAGGCCATTCGGACTTTGTAATGCTCCAGCTATTCATAGTGTTGTATGATGTCAATCTTCACTGATTACCTTGATGGAATTATGGAAGTATTCATGGACGATTTCTTGGTATGCTGATTTGATTTTAAAAACTGTCTCACTAACCTTGAGAAAATTCTGAAAAGATGTGTGGAAGTAAACCTAATGTTAAATTGGGAGAAATGTCACTTTATGGTTACCAAAGGTATACTTTTAGGACACATAGTCTCTGAAAAGGGTATTGAAGTCGATAGAGCCAAACTAGATGTAATAGAAAACTAAGACCATTAGGGAAGTCCAAAGTTTTCTTGGACATGCTGGTTTCTACCGATGTTTCATCAAGGATTTATGTAAAATAACCAAACCTTTAACTGTCCTTCTAATGAAGGATGTTGAATTTGTTTTAGATGAAAAATATAATGAAGGATTTAACCTTTTGAAACAAGCATTAATTTCAGCACCTATTATGCAACCCTCAGATTGGACCGAACCATTCGAAATCATGTGTGATGCTAGCGATTATGTTATAGGAGTTGTTCTAGGTTAAATAAAAGATAAGAAATTACATGTGATTTACTATGCCAATAGAACCCTAAATGTTGTTCAACCTAACTATGAAACAACTGAAAAAGAACTCCTAGTTGTAGTTTTTGCTATAGACAAATTTCGATCTTATCTGGTAGGGGCTAAAATTATAGTTTATACATACCATGTTGTTATTCGTTACCTATTAAGTAAAAACGATGCTAAAACTAGGTTACTTCAATGTATACTTTTACTACAAGAGTTTGATCTAGATATTCGAGACAAGAAAGGCACAGAAAATGTAGTTGTTGACCGCCTTTCTAGGCTTGAATACCTAAAACCAGATTTAGTATCTATAAATGATAATTTTTCCTATGGAAAATTGATAGCTAAGATAGATACCATTGAAGAAAATAACCTAGATCATCATATGAACTCCGAGAAATATTTAGCAGTAAGTAGTATACCTTGGTACGCTTATTTCGTTAATTATCTAGCCGTTGATATCATACCTACTGACCATAATTATCAACAGAAAAAGAAGTTCTTTAATGATGTAAGAAATTTTTAATAGGATGAACCAATCCTTTTCAAAAGAGGTTCAAATGGTATCTTCCGTAGTTGTGTTCCATAAGAAGAGGTAAGAAATATCATAGAACACTATCACTCTACACCCTATGGGGGGACATGCAAGCAAATCTAAAACACATGCTAAAATTCTTCAAGCTGGCATTTTCTGGCCCACAATATGGCATGATTTTCATGCTTACATAGTGAAATGTGATCGATTCTAGCACATTGGGAACATCTCAAGACTTGACGAAATGCCTTTAAGAAATATTCAAGAGGTAGATCTTTTCGATGTTTGGGGTTATTAATCTTGGTGTTTTGATGGTATGAAATTGTTGCATTAGGGTTCATGACGGTACAAGGGTTGCACCGTCAATGAGGTCTGTTGTAAAAGTCATGTATTCTGTAAGTGAGACTGTCTCAATGAGGGAAGCGTGACAGCCTGATGGTCGTCATAGACTTAAGTGCAACGGTCATCACATACTTAAGTGCGACGATCGTCATGGGAAAAGGGTGACGATCGTCAAAAGGTCTTGACAGGTGACAGTTAACATATAATTTATGACAATCGTAGGCCGTAAGTTGGTGCAAGTGTTATGTCAATACAGTTTGTGCTTTAGGTTATGCATTTTCCAAAAATTCAATTTGATTTATTTAATTAACAAGATTTAAATTAATAATAATAAAATTTGTTTATTATTTTACTTGTGGTGATCAGTTATGGCCTTAGTTTATTTTTCTTTGTTTTGGATTTTATAAATACGACATGCGTGTCGTGCCTCTCTCTTTTTCTCATCATGTAACTTCTTTTCTCATCTCACTCTCTCGCATATAAAACGAGATTCCTTTATGTAATATGCTATTATAAAGAAAGAGGTGACTATAAAACAAATAAGGCTTTCTTGGAGATCTTGCTTGGAGAAGTGAATATCGTTATTAGGTTTAGCTTAAGTTCTCTCATTGACTTGGGAGAACAATTGCGCTAGGGGTCATAACTGTTTCATTTGTATGTATGTTGATATATATTGTATGTATATTGATGCATGTGTGAGGAACGATTTATATGATAAATAAGTCGTAAGATCAAACTAATTAAAATTCCCTCAAAGCTAATATTAAGTATGTTGCTTTCCAAGTTTTAGAACTCATCAAGACTAGTATTGAAAATGTAGGTTTCGCATAATGCGAGGTACATGTTCTATATTAGTAAGGTGCGATGCGATAAAAGTAATATCCAATTTCTATAACAATGGGTCAAATTTAACTAAACAAAGTATAATAAGATTATATACGTTTATAAGCAAGACTTGGGAATGATCCATATAATGGATATGAATAAGGAGTTATCCACCCAACTAAAATATTCAAGAATTTTATTGGATGCAATTGGAAGGAGTTCCTGTAACACCCCATTTTCTACCCGCGAATATAACTGAAAATCAGAGTTTACGAAAATTTTCCACAAAAACGGGATATCACATTTTCAACTTTAAACAAATTCCAACTTATGGTAATTCATGCTTAATACATAGCACTTTTCATAAAATCAACATAAACAACATCATTCACTCCAATAATTTAACTTCATAAAATATCACGCGACAGATTCATAAAATTGATTCATAACACCTTTAACCAACATAAAACAACTTTGAAATACTAAAAAGCATTCTAATTTCTTCAATTAAATAAAATTCAGCAATGTAAGCAATTCAACAAAACAGACACGTGTCAATACCCCGAGTGCTACGTAACAGAGCGACTGACCACCGACTCGACTAAAGGTAATCGGTTACTCCTCAGGATTACCTGCACGTTTCCAACATAAGGACAACATTCAAACAGAAGGGGTGAGTTATGATAATTATAATCAATATATGTAAAACAATACAATGAATAAGGATCGTAAACAAAAAAAAACCACTTAAAAACATCAACCAAACATCAACACAAACAACTCAAGGAAAATGCAACTTTAATGCGACTCGACTAATTATGCATGGGGTACCATCGGAGTAAAACTATCAACTTAATCATTGCCAGGTTATCGAGGCATCAAGGCATAAGCCTTCAACTTTCAACTTAAATTTCCAATTCAGACCAACGTGGTGTGAACAACGGCTCCGAAAAATGCAAATGACTTAAATGGCATACACGACTTTAAACTCAGACAACATAATAACAAGAGAAACTTGTAACACCCCAAAATTTGCCCTCATATTTATTACCACTAATTGGCTTATGTTTACAGTCATCTGCATTTTTCACTAGGTCATAATACTCACAATCATACATTTGCATTGAATTCCTCAGGCACGAGATCAAAGCATTTTCTTGTGATATGAATTTTTGTATTTAGAGGTGATTCATCTGGCTATGGAACTTGAATTAAGACAAAGGTATGAACTAACAACATCACGAGCATCTTTCTATCATAGCTCATCCAACTACAAGGCTTTTATTTGCCAAGACTTGTTAGAGCTTGTTCCTTATTCAGTGACAAACGATATTCATCAGGATCTAGTTCACCTTTTCAATTAGTGTTTTGTGTAAGGTATTTCAATTTATAGATTAAATCATGGTAATTTGGTTTTGAGAAATAGTTCAGAGGTTTGTGGGAATTCGGTTTTGGTATGATCTACGGATTCAATTCAAGATTCATTAATGATTTGCCTTATTTCTCATGGATTGATCTAATTTGGTCTCAAATACGACTTTTTCTGTGGGTTCGATCCAATTATCACTGTTCAAAACTCAAAGGATCTTCATCATGTCCGATTTCAAAGATTTATTTGCACTTGAGATGTTATTCAAGGTGCAAGGTGATTTGGATTCAGTGACGAATTATTCATTCAAGAGGTTACTTAATGCCATGAATTTAGGATATGCGAGTTAATCAAATGGATCAAAGTTTTTAAGTTTCAAGCATGTAGATCGGAGTATCTAGTCATGTTTCATTACTTGGAATTCGAGATATAAGTTTTTCTTCTTCTAACCAATGGCCACTCTCATATAGATATCCTGTTTCGACATAATTTGCTTCGTTAGTCCAATTGTCTAAATTCTTGTCCACTTTTAGCTAAATTCAATAAATTTTTCAAATACAATAAGTTTTAAGTTCAAATATAAGTCATTCTCATCTTCAACCATAATCCAGTTATATTATATTCAAATATCTATTATGAAGGTCCATATTCATTTAACCATATCAATTACAAGTTTTTGTGGTCCATATTCATTTAACCATATCAATTACAAGTTGTTATGTCTCAAAAGCAATGGCCACAAAAATGACAAGGATGAAGGGTGGGTCCAAGTACTTATCATTATGAAGAAAATGATACTAGAAAAGCAGGAAAAGGCAGTTACAAAAACTAGCGCAATATATAAAAAAAATTACAGAAAAAAATATGAAAAAATTAAGGACACAAATTGATAGCTGATTTTTCAGCTTATCAAAAGTCAGTTACAGGAAAATACAGTTGCTAACCCAAAAAACTAACAAAAAAAGTTAGTTTGAAAACAATGGAGAGTTCTCTAACTAAAACTGAACACAAAATTCAGAAAGGGGGAGTTGTAGAAAAATCAGTGATAATAGCATCCATAATCAGTTACAGTTATAGAGAGTTATAAGAGAAACTAATTAGAAAAAAATGAAAAAATGACACCAGAAAGAAAAACTCAGAGAATAATAGTTATAACAAAACTTCATAACAAACTTCACTCTTCATTTTTTCTCCAATCTCCTTGACCCAAAATGCAGAACCTCTTCATCATCTTCAACTCTCTTCATCCATCAACATTCTTCATCATCTCTCAACCACCACATCTTTATCACTTTTAATTTTCACACCCTGAATCTCCAATCTTCAACAACTTCAACATCAACATCTTCAATCAACTACGATGATTTAGTGTGGCTGAGAATCATCTCAGAAGAATCAGTTCCACTTCGACATCGACGTCGCAACCTTGATTACTTCAGCATCGGATTCAGAACCTGTAACATAGATTCGACGTATCCGTAATGCAATCCCAATAGTGAACCTCAAACCTTCATCAATCATCACAAAACTACATAACAGGAATTATAAGGGGAAGCATAACAAAAAAAGGAGAAAAAATCATAACAGAAAAAAGATTCAGTTTTTCCTCTTCTACCTCACCAATCAATCTTCAACGCCATTTTCTGCAAAACTCTATCATAACCCAGAACTTAGACTCTCTGCAAATTGATCACCACCTTTATCTATCAAAGAACACAACCCTTTTCATCAATCCCTCTCGGCAACACTTCATTCTCCACCACCTCTCCAAGCACATTCACACAACCGAAACTCTTCAGCCTATCTATCATCATCATCTTCACGTTTCTTAATACAAGTTTCATCAAGATCTTCATTGTAAATATTAAATCAACAATTTGTATTTCAAGAAAGAATCAACACATTCAATAATAGCTCATATTCGTGCAAAGAAGAGGAAAGGAATTAAAATACGATTCATACCCGAACTCTTCGTCATGACCGATGAATGCTTCATTCCTCTTTTGATGTCGATTGAATTGTCGTGTCGTAGTCGTGGTCGTGGTGGATTTGAGCTATAGAACGAATAATAGGAGACCGATGATGAATTTCGAAGCAAACTGCATCTTTAAAGAAAGATTTAGGTCGTTCGATTTTTGGTTCGAGGTACTATGTCGTAGATTCATGAAAAACGGAGGAGATGATGTTGGCCGACAAAGATGCTTGAATCAAAGAAGATGTAGAGATGACTATTGTGAGGAAGACGCAAAGATCATGGTGTGTGAGTCGAACTCAGAGAAGGAAAAGATCGCGGTGGAGTTTTGGTGGTTATCAGCGGCCATTGCGCGATGAGAAGATTGGGAATGGGTGAGGATAACAACCCATTGAGGAAGAAGAAGAGTACTTGTTATTTTGTGCGATTTCTGTGTTTATTTCATGATATCTAGGCTATGTTTGGATTAATGGAACGTAACGGAACGGAGCGGAGTGGAACATAGCGGAGCGGAATGGAGCGGAGTGGAATGGAATATAGATCCCACTCCATTGTTTGGATATCTTATTAAAAATATCACATTCCATCACATACACTCCAAATTGGATGGAACAAAAAATGGGGATTTGGATGGAATGGGATGAAATGGATTCCATCATGTTCCATTCCATTCCATCAATTATTTGCAAATCCAAACAATGGAATCACATTAGTTACCACTCCATTCCATTTCATTCCATCACATCCCACCAATCCAAACATACCCCTAGGGTTTCTTCTAATTATTATTCAGAGTGTTGAATTCAAGAACATGTACATGGACAAAACCCGTTGGGCCTCTGCACCATGGAAACAATTTCCGCACTTCCATAATCACTATCTCACCTCCTTGCATCTCTCCTCATGTGAAATGGGCCTGAACCCATAGATCTTCTATATGCACCCTTGTTTCACTTAACACACCCCCTCTGCAGCTATGGAATTTGGGCCATTGGGTCAGGGAACTCCTTTTCAAACCAAATTTCTTAGCATATACCTCCCATTGCTTCTTTATCTTTGGAGAGTTTCTAATTATTGTTATTGTAAAAAAAATTTGAATATTAATTTTCTTGTTAATTTATTTTTTGTGGATTAATCTATTGATTAATTTTTTTTGTTACTTTTAATTAGAATTTTGGTGAGAATTTTAATTAATTGTATATGACTAATTTTGGGTAAGTGTTCATGAGTTCTTTTGGATCGATACGGATCGATTTTGGATTATGGTGGAGCTTCACAAAGCAATTATGGAAGATAAGCATTTATTTTTCTTATGGGAGATTACAAGAATTTGCATGAATTTTTTGGGTTTCTTTTATGTGAGGAATCAACACTTCCATCAAGTAAGAAATCTCGACTTTAACGGCTTTAACGCATCATTCTAGTTTGTATGCTGCTTAGGATCATATAACTTAAGGTGAATATTGAGCCCTCCTACCTGAGGCACTGGATTTATTTGTAATTTATGATGATATGCGTCGATTTCGGAGCTTAGGGATCAGGTTACAGATTATAGGATTCGCTTCCACCACACTTTCCCTTAATTACCATTTTTTCCCGTTTCGTCGCAATTATTAAAAATAGTTTCGAGTGTGATAAAATCCTGGAAATATTCATGAGTGATCCTTATTTTCTTAATTAATTTTGTATATTTTTTCCATAATTGGATGATTTTAATAATTAATTTGGATTTTTCATTCAAGTTGTCCCAAAATGAATGGTTTTGACATAAGGGACCAAAGATATTTTTTCCCATAGGTGTGAGACCTATTTTTTGTGTGTGATTAAACACTATAATTTGTGACATTTTGATTCTATTTAGGATTTTTCTTCATAATTTTTGGTTCCATTTTAGATCCACTTTGTGGAGTTATTTTTCGGCGATCATGCCTTGTTATCTTAATCGTCAAGTGAATTGTTTCTGCACTTAGGTGAATAATTTTGTGAAATCCTTTTAGACCATGTAAGCTAATGACTTTATCATTCCAGGGATTTAATTTCATAATTTTTCAATCTTTTTTACTATTTTTCATGTCATCTAGATTATAGGCCCGATTATGTGCGTATTTGCTCCATATGCTAGGTTTTAGCAAGGCACTCATGCCATTTGCTTGAGATACTTTTTGGTAACTTTTAGGAGTTAATTATAGGTCACTTTTAGGTCATTAATTCTAGTTAGAGGTCACTTTTTGAACCATGTTCATTTGGTTTGTTTTGGTGTTTTAAAATGCATCCTTACTTAAACCAGTTTAACCTAAACTTGTTTCTCTTCTCCTCTAAATGTTAACATGACTTATGTGGGAATCATAAATTCCCATCCATGCTTTCTAATTGCATCCTATACCTCATATTCTACTGACCTATAGTCACCTCATGTTCATTTGTTCTCACATCTTCTTCTCCTTTCTCCATAGTATTAAACCATTGCATCCATGATGGTATGTTCATTCATCTACCTTCATAAGAATTCACTACTGACTTTGATACTCATTTCATATATTAATTCATGCTTGTATGCCATATGCACTCATACTTTATCCTTGAACTCTAACTTGCATTTAGGTGAACTTAGGTGGACTTGTTATACATAGTTTGACATAGTTTGAACTTATGAGGCATCCTATCACCCTTAGAGTGAACTTAGGTGAACTTAGGTGAACTTCTTGCATTCTTTGATATACCATTGTTCCCCGCTCTTTGGTTTGAAGTTTTCCCCATAGTGTGTGTGTTATCTTCCCTCTAGTTTAGAGTGTCGACCATTAAGTAGAAAGTGTTTATCCTTTCAATATTCCCCATTGAGTATTTTCCTCGTGGATGATTTTGATTCAGTTTTCTCCTTACTTTATTATCAGGATGGAATTGTTCCCAGTTGAGATATTTCCTCCTCGGGATGAGTCTTGTTTGACCGTTTCTTTCCAATTTGTTCTTGGATTGAATTTTGGTTACTTTGTGAATGTTTACATCAAGTTAAACGTCCTTTTGATGGTAGTAGGTATTATTCTTCCCTTATTCAAGCTCATTGCTTTTTCTCCTACTAAATACACCAGTAGTTGAGTCCATTTCCTACTAAATACACCAGTAGTTGAGTCCATTTCCTACCAATTACACCGGTAGTTGATCATATTTCCTATCAATTACACCGGTAGTTGATCCTATTTCCTACCAAATACACCGATAGTTGATCCTATTTCTTACCAAAAGCATCGATAGTTGATTACCCTTTCCCAATTCAGTACTCCTACATCTATTGGACTTGAATACTTTGTTTGGTTGATATTTCCCTAGCGGAGTTTTAATCTTCCTTGTTGTTTTTATCCTGATTATGTCTCACAATATTTTTCCCAAGTTGAGTCAGTTATCCAGTGATTTATTTTCCTGGTAAACTCTTATGTTGGCTGTTGCTTTTCCCCAACGGGATTTTCTTTTGTGTCCCTGAGCTTTTGCTTTTCTCTGATGGTCTTATTCTCTCCATAGAGATCTTGGTTTGTATATCATATCATATTCATATCATGTCATAATCTCTTAGGACAAAAATTGGGTGTTCTATATTTAAGTCTCTCCCATCTTGAAGAGACGAAGATGTCAATCTTCATTTCTTCATATTGAAGAAACTTAAATAGGGGCAGCTGTTATACCCTAATTATTGATTCACCACAGTGGTCGAAGATTGATAATGATTATCCTGAGTTTGGATCAGAAGCAAGAAACCTTCGATTGGCATTATCTACTGATGGAATGAACCCACATGGTCTTCAAAGTATTTCACATACCACATGGCCTGTGATTCTTATGATTTATAACCTACCTCCGTGGCTATGTATGAAGCGTAAGTACATGATGTTATCTATGTTAATCTCTGGGCCTAAACAACCAGGTAATGACATAGACGTATACTTGACACCTCTGATCGAAGATTTAAAGATTTTGTGGGAGAACGGTGTGGAGGTTTATGATGGATATAGGAAAGAAAGTTTCAATTTGAGGGCGATGTTGTTTGGCACAATTAATGATTTTCCAGCATACGGGAATCTATCTGGGTATAGCATTAAAGGTCAACGTGCGTGTCCTGTTTGTGAAGACGAAACCGATACGATTCGATTGGAACTTTGCCAGAAGAATGTGTTTCTCGGTCATCGTAGATTCTTACATTCTAAACATCACTACCGTGGGCGGAGAAAAGCATTCAATGGAGACACCGAACATCATAGAGCTCCACCCGCATTGTCAGGTGAACAAGTTTTTGAAAAGGTGAAAGATGTGCGTACTGAGTTTGGCAAGCCTTTTGCACATAAGATTGTGAAAGGTGGGTGGAAGAAAAGGTCGATATTTTTTGAATTGCCATATTGGAAGTCTTTATACGTGAGACATTTTCTCGATGTTATGCATATTGAAAAAAACGTATTTGAAAGTGTTATCGGTACATTACTCAATATAAAAGGCAAGTCTAAGGATGGCCTTAAAGCAAGGGAGGACATGTTAAAAATGGGAATGAGAACTGAATTAGCACCCGTGAAGAAAGGAAGACGAACATATCTACCACCTGCTACTTTTACTTTATCTAGAAAGGAGGAAAAAAATTTGTGTAAGTCTCTGAGTGAAGTTAAGGTTCCAGAAGGATACTCATCTGATATCAGAAGACTTGTTTCTATGAAAGACCTCAAGTTGAAGAATTTGAAGACACATGATTGCCATGTTATAATGGAACATTTTCTACCGATAGGTATATGTTCTATTTTGCCAGAAAAAGTAAGAAGTTCCATAACTAAATTGTGTTTTTTCTTTAGGTCAATTTGTAGTAAGGTGATCGATCCCGAGATCTTACCAACACTACAAAAAGAGATTGTAATTACCTTGTGTGAGCTTGAAATGTATTTTTCTCTGTCTTTTTTTGACATAATGGTTCATTTAGTTGTTCATCTTGTGAAAGAGACACAGTTGTGTGGACCAGCTTATATGAGATGGATGTACCCTGCTGAACGGTATATGAAAATATTAAAAGGGTACGTGAAATCCCGAAGTCGATTAGAGGGTTGTATTGTTGAACGATACATTGTTGAAGAAGCTGTTGAGTTTTATACTGAATATTTGTCTAACGTTCAATCGATTGGACTCCCCAGAGCTCAGATTTTCGACAAAATGGAAGGTAAAAAATTAATTGGGAATAAAATTGTGACAATATCAAGGGATGAACGGGATCAAGTTCATTTGTATGTTCTGCACAATAATAATGAGGTTGAGCCATATGTTGAAATGCACAAGGATGTACTCCGAAGGTTAAATCCAAACAGAAATGAAAATTGGATAGTTATAGAGCACAATCAAAGTTTCATACAAAGGTTGAAGGATCATATTTATTTGAAGCGCTCTTCAGATCCTTCTTCGGTAACAGAAAGGTTGAGATGTTTGGCATATGGTCCAAGTTTGCATGTGTTTTCTCATAGCGCATATTCAATTAATGGATACACATTTTATACCAAAGAACAAGATGATAAGAGTACTATGCAAAATAGTGGTGTCACCGTGCTAGCTGAAGCAATGCATATATCAAGTATGAAGGACTTAAACCCCAAATATGCAAATTTGTCATATTTTGGAGTTATTGAGCACATTTGGGTGTTTGATTACGAGAAGTTTCAGATTCCCATCTTTGGTTGCAAGTGGGTGAATAGTAGTGGCATACGAATGGATAAGTCTGGATTTTTGCAAGTTGATCTTACTAGGGTGGGGTACAAAGATGAACCTTTTATTCTAGCATCTCAAGCTAAACAAGTGTTCTATGTGAATGACCCGAAGAGTACAAAATGCTCTATAGTGCTTTTCTCTAACAAAGTGACTGATGATAGCGGTGTCGATCAATGTGATATTGATGTTGAGAATGAGTCATGCATTAGACGGAATGAGTTGAATAGAAATGATGAAGTTGAGGATCTTATACCGGATGAGTCATATATAAGAAACGATCATAATGAGGGAATTTGGATCAATTCATCCGTATGCATTGCTAAGAAACAAGTGATTAATATTCCAGCAAAGAAAAGAAAGAGATGTTAGTGACTTAGGTAAATTATCCATGGTTTCTTTATTTATTTTTTCAATTGTTTTGATTATAAGTTATATGTGATAATGCATGATTTCATTATATTTTTGTTTTCAATTGCTTTGATTATAAGTTATATCTGATAATGCATGATTTCTTTATTTTTTTGTTTTCAATTGCTTTGATTATAAGTTATATCTGATAATGCATGATTTCGTTATATTTTTGTTTTCAATTGCTTTGATTATAAGTTATATCTGATAATGCATGATTTCTTTATTTTTTTGTTTTCAATTGCTTTGATTATAAGTTATATTTGATATTTGATGGTTTCCTTGGTTTATTACAGGTTAGACATGGCTAATGACCAACATGAGGAAGTTAGTAAAAAAGTATCCGCGGAAGAAGAAATTCGAAGAGGCATCACAGTAATGAGAAGGGTGGTCCAAGGAAGATCTCGAGGCATCATACTAGATGTCTATTGGAGCAACCAAGGACAGCTTATAGAACCTAATGGGCATACCTTAACTAGTTTTATCGGTGCACTAGTAAGGAATGAAATTCCCATTACATGTGATGATTGGAGAAACAAAGAGCTGAATGAGTCCAAAGAAAAAATTTGGAGTGAGATAAAGGTACAATCATTTGGCCCTTAATTATACGGTATCAATTTTGTTTTTTCAATTACCGATACTAACTATCAATCTGTATGTTTTTCTTAGCGATGTTTTAACATCGAAGAAGAAAGAAGAGGTTTTTGTATGAAATTGGCCGGAAAGCTTCTAAGAGGGTTTCAGACATTTTTATCATCCAAGTTCCTTAAGGATGCGGATGGTAATTTTGTGGATGCGGAGCTTCCTAAAAAATATGAAAGTTTGATATCGGCTGAAGAATGGGAAGCTTTCAAATCCAAAAGACAAGACCCGGTTTTTCAAAGAATAAGTGCTACAAATCGGGAAAGAGCATCAAGTCCCGCATATCCGTACCGAAAAGGACGTGTCGGATATGGACGCTTAGAACAATCCATGGTAAGTATTTATAAATTGCGATAACAAATTTGTTCATCATATATTAGTTTTATCTGATCAAATTGTATGACTTAATGTGTAGCTGCAGAAGGAGGAAAGTTCAGAAACATCTCTTCCTGCACATGTTTTGTGGAAGGAAGCCCGTGTGGGCAAATCTGGAGTTCCTCAAGAAGAATTTTTACACGTATACCAGAAATGTGTAAGTATAATATTTTTTCATTAATTGAATAACATTTTTATACACAAATATTTGACAAGTATACGGTATTCATCTGATTTTTCAGGAGGAGCTATCTCAGTCTTTATCTCCCGATGATACTAGGAGCATACTTAGTCGGGCATTAGATGTCCCTGAGTATTCTGGTCGGGTGAGGGGTAAGGGATTTGGAGTCACTCCGACCTCCCTGAGTATTAAAAAAGGAAAGGCTCCTAGTAATCGGGAGCTTCATGTAAGAATGGAAGCCATGCAAGCTGAGCTTGATGCATTGAGGAGAGAAAGAGAGGCTAGCGCCTCAACAGTATACAGAGATGCTTCGGACAAAGACAGTATCAACTGTACCTTTCAGCCGAACATTCCAGAGGTAATTACATATAATTGTCTTAAATTGAACTATTTGCTTAAATTATGTATTTGACATATATACACATTAACGATTTCTTGTTATTATTGGTTTTAGGGCATTTCTCATTATCAGCTGTATTTGTCGTCACCATACTATCGGATGGTTGGCAAGGGAAAAGTGCATAACGTTAGCGGAGTATTACTCCACACTAGAGAGCTCACTGCTGGATGTTTGAAGGTATCAGTTGATATTGCAGTTGAGCCGAATGCAGCATTACCATATCCTAGCGATGATTCGGATGCAACAACGGTGCACGAAGCAGTAGGTTCGTTTGTTGCATGACCGACAAACCTCATATGCGTAGGATATGAGGTATGCTTAAAACTTATGTTAACTTCCTTGGTATATTCAAAGTTTAAAATTTATGCTTAAAATTTTACTTACATATTTTCCTTGGTTATGTTAAATAGACTCCCACAAAATCCAAATCAAAAGATAATGCGATTCCACGGCATACCGAGTCCACGGTTTCAAGAAAAGAGGTAATATACAATTATATGACATATATTCATGAAAGTTGTTACATTCTTAATTTGATCTAACTATTTATATGACATGTAGCTTCAAGAAAATGAGGTTAGCAATGCCTCCACACAACAAAAAAAGGAGGTTAGCAACGCCTCCGCACGGGTAAAAAGTCCTGGTGCTAAGAAGACCGTAGCTAGGAAAAAACCTACCACCAAGTATAGGTCGTGCCTCAGGACATTTCTAGAGATGACCGATATACCGACCGGAGGTGTTCGGACTGTACATATGGAGGTAGGGATTTTCGGCTTTGATTACAACCAAATGATTGGTAATGAGGACTTCATGCAAGTTTTTGGTCGTGAAAAAATCGGCGTCACCGTTGTCAATACATATGTTAGGTAAATCCGGACTACTTTGTTTTATTAATTAAACAACTTATGTTAATGATGTTTACTTTATGTTAATGATGTTTTTATATTAGGTTTTTGTATGACAAATTGATGCGCCCCAATGGTTTGGACGTGTCATTCGGATTCTTAGCACCCGTGACCGTCAACTATGGTTTAATCTTAAGTAGACCGGATACCGTGACGGAGTACGTTCTTCGGATCCTCATGGACAATAAAGATGCGGAGAAGTTGTTTTTTATACCGTTTAATACCGGGTTAGCATTTCATTCTAAATTCATCTATTATAATTATTTTCCAAGTTACCATCTAACATTTGCCTAATCATTACAGTGGACATTGGTTGTTGCTCGCAATCAATCCTATCCGAGAAATTGTATATTATCTTGACTCGTTAGGAAATGATTGGACAACATACCCGGATATGAAGGTCCTAATTGACACGTAAGTGAGAATGTTCAAAATTTTTCTTAGTTTATGTGAATTGTTCTAATTGATTCATTTTTATTTTATTAGCGTCCTACAAGCTTTTCGGGCCCAACGAGATATCCAAACCTCAAGGAGGGGCGCCAACTCCATTACATGGATTAAAGTGGCGGTATATTTTTAATTACCACGTTTTTTATTATATTAGTGATGACACTTGATAAAACTTAGGATTTATAATCCATATTTTTTTTTCATATGTAGTGTCCTCGTCAACGTAATCAAATAGATTGCGGGTATTTCATGTTGAGGTTTATGCGAGATACTCTTGTTTTGGGCCGATTAGAGATTCCCACCGATGTATGTATTTCTAACTTATGAGTTATTTTTATATTTACACATATCTCATATAATTAAATAGTTGGAATTAATTCAAAATATGTTATATTATTATGTAGTACTTTGATGAATTCAAGTGTGCATTTTATACAAAGGATCAAGTGGACGAAATCAAAGAGGAGTGGTGTCAATTCATGATAGAGCTCAAAGTTTGTTCATAAATTTGTGTAATTAATGTGTACATTTGTAGTATATGTAATGACTTGTAAATGTGTACATAAATTTGTATATATTTTGATACATTTAAGGCAAAATTGGTTTGAATTGGTATATATATATATATATATATATAATTGTTAGCCAAAAATTGGTAGAAAAAAGGCCAAAATGGCATATATAAAATGTGATAATTGTCTGCCAAAATCTGGTTGAAAACAGGTAGAAATTCTGGTTTATAAACCTGGAAAAAATGTGGTTTCAAACAAAACCTTCAAAAAATTTCATATACCTTAGACAGCGCTTTTGTAAAAAGCGCTGTCTAAGGGGGGGATTAGAAAGCGCTTTAGGCAAAAGCGCTGTCTAAGGTATACCTAAAAAAATTAAAATAGGAGGGGCTTAGAAAGCGCTTTTGGCCAAAGCGCTGTCTAAGGGGGGGGGGGGGGGCTTAGACAGCGCTTTTCAAAAGCGTTGTCTAAGGTATACCTAAAATATTTAAAATAAAAGGGTCTTATAAAGCGCTTTTGGCCAAAGCGCTGTCTAAGGGGGGGCTTAGACAGCGCTTTTAAGATTTAAAAAAGCGCTGTCTAAACCTTTAGCAGCGGAGGTTTAGACAACGCTTTAAAGCGCTGTCTAAGGCTAAAAAAAGCGCTGTCTAAGGTCTTGTTTGTTGTAGTGAATGAGTCATGCATTAGACAGAATGAGTTGAATAGAAATGATGAAGATGAGGATCTTATAACGGATGAGTCATATATAAGAAACGATCATAATGAAGGAATTTAGATCAATTCATCTGTACGCATTGCTAAGAAACAAGTGATTAATATTCCAACAAAGAAAATAAAGAGATGTTAGTGAAAGAGGTAAATTATGCAATTATATCCTTGGTTTCTTGATTATAATTTATATTTACACATATCTCTCATATAATTAAATAGTTGAAATTAAATCAAACTATGTTATATTATTATGTAGTACTTTGATGAATTCAAGTGTGCATATTATACAAAAGATCAAGTGGACGAAATCAAAGAGGAATGATGTCAATTCATTATAGAGCTAGGTGTTATGTGAGGTATAATATTGTACTCTTACTTTAATTGATGAGAATTTAAATATGTGTAACGTTGTAATTTCTATAATATTGTTTATTAATTGAATTACAATCTTTGTGTTGTTTCAGGACCTATGTATATTTGCAACAATGCTTTGGATGAATTAGATATGTGTACTTATAATATGTACATTTGTAGTAAAATAAAATGACTTGTAATTATAATAGGCCAAAATGGTTTGAATTGGTATATATATATATATATATATATATATATATATATATATATATATATATATATATATATATATATATTGGTTTGAATTGCATTTTATGGATTTATAATTTTGGTGCATAAATTGATATATAATGTGTGATATTTGTCTGCCAAAATTTGGTTGAAAACAGGTCAAAATTCTGGTTTAAAAACCTGGTAAAAAAAGTGGTTTCAAAAAAATTATTCAAAAATTTGCGTATACCTTAGACAACGCTTTTGGCAAAAGCGCTGTCTAAGGGGGGATTAGACAGCGCTCTCACCAAAAGCGTTGTCTAAGGTATACCTAAAAAAATTAAAATACGAGGGGATTAGACAGCGCTTAAACCAAAAGCGCTGTCTAAGGTATTCCTAAAAGCGTTGTCTAAGGGTACCTTAAACAGCGCTTTTAAGATTTAAAAAAGCGATGTCTAAATCTTTAGCAGCGGAGGTTTAGACAGCGCTTTAAAGCATTGTCTAAGTGAAAAAAAAGCGTTGTATAAGGTCTTGTTTGTTGTAGTGCAAACAAGATCGCACTAGTTTCTCGATTTTTCTCGGGTGTAGGTTTATGTCTCACAGGGGATCACCATTGCTTTTATTTGTTTAATGTGTTTATATTTACTAACCATTAATCAAAATCCAAAAAAATATTTTGTTTTCTTGATTAACTTTGAGTTTATGAAGAATTCACCTTGAATTCTTGATCAATTTTGAGTTAAACCTTCATTCTTTTCTTTTTTGTTCATCAATTTCAGTAGATCAAGCTTGATATTGAATCAATTTGAAGAGTGTTCTTGGTAATTCACTTTTTCCATGGTTCTACCTTCATCATCAACATTTAAGTGGGAAAAATTATTTATTTTGCAAGGAGATCTTGTTTGTTAATCACTGAATAACTTCGATTATATTCCTTTCTTAAAAGTAGGTTCACGAGCATTTATCGACTTTAACATCTCTTTATAGATTGAGAGCAGGACTTACTCATATGCTAAGATTATAGAGGAGTATCGTCTAGACAACTGCCTCTCCGAATTTTATCGGTGCCTTATTTACCTTATCTTAGATTTTAAGGGGGTTATTTGCTTAATTCTTTCCCGGTTGTAGTCGTGGTTAGTATCGATTGGGTGGAGAGTTTTATTGTTCCTTTTCGTTGGTAGGCTTTTGTAGCATTTGCTATTCTTTACACTATTTTGTTGGGTTTGAGGTTTCTCAAGTGCTCAGACATCGGTGTATTTGTGTTTTTGCCCTAAAAATTATGGTGAAAAATATTTGTGTACATATATTCTTTCATTTAGGAACATAATGGGATTTTAATAATCTAAACCCTATTTAGTTAAAGTTTGTTGTCCAAAAAGATTAACTGCAAAACGTAAACATCTTATAGGAAACTGTGGGTTCAAGATTGTGTCCCACAGTTTCTTGTTGAATATAAACACAAGATGAGCCTAACATATAAAAGAAAACAAAAAACAACAAAGGAACATACACACTCAAAATACCAAAGAAACAAAAACCAGAATACTAATACCAAAGCCTTAAGCAAACCAATAGCTATCACATTTGATTTTAGGCATGACAAATTACCAAAAGAAAAAAAGCTTGGTATATTCAACTACTATCATTCAAAAAATGAATAATTCTAACAATATTTCTAAAGAAAGAAATCCATTATTTATGCATAACTTCCTTATAGTTCCATTATTAGTTATGTAACAAAAGAAACGCATGATATCAATTAACTCTTGCTTCTATACATAAAAGTATATATCTATATCTATATCTATATATATATATATATATATATATATATATATATATATATATATATATATATATATATATATATATATATATATATATATATATGTTACCGTCACTTATTTTCTTCATATGATAATTCAATCTTTTTCTATTTATTTATTGTGCGTAATCGTGTAATATACGAGTTTTCTATTTAAATAAACATAAATATAAACTTTTTTGTATTCATGATCTTTAAGTTATAACTTAATAAATAATCTAATTTTATTTTCAAAATAATTTTTTTAAATGAGTACTATATAAAGAGCTTGAAGTTTACTATTCATAATGCAGAACAAAAGAGAATAGAGTTCAAAGATTAAACCTTCACCAAAAATGGCAATGCACATTTGCACACTTTTTCTCTTGGGACTTTTATGCATTGCATTGGTCCTAGCTTCTGGTAAGAAACATAAGAATTTTTTCCATTTAAATTCTATTTTGTACATCATTGTCTTGAGAGTTTTTTTGTTTTTAGCAGGAGCAACTGGTGATAATCCAGGGGAGGTATGCATTGGTGGACCATGTCAAGATTGCGGCAGAAGATGTCTTATATGGGGATTTCAGAAAGGTGGCTGTAATTTAAGTTCACTATGTTGTTGCAGTGATCATTTTTGAAATAAATTACATGATAAATATACATTATACGTAATATCGAATAATATAAATAAGACACTTTTTCTTCTAAATCTTTTATTTTCATGCTAGAAGCATACATGTTTGATGTCTGGTTTGAGCAGAAGTAAAAGTGGAAGATTTGAAAGAAGAATGACTTCTTCAACTTATTGACATGGATTATAGAATTATTCATGGGTGAAAATTGTTTCCATTTAAATAGTATATATCAAGGGTGTAAATTATAGTTTATATCCAATGAAACATTACTATTTTATTTTAGTGTTCTTATGCAACCTTTCAAGTAACAAAGTAAAATCTTCCCTGAACCTGTTTAAAATAGCAGCAGCAAAACCCTTTAAATTCCATACCCAAATATCTTCATCCCACTTTCCCATATAGGCCACCATGGTTTTCTTTAAATTGCAACCTGAAAAAAGAGAATTAAAAGAAACCACTAAGGCCAAAAAGGAATTCTTCTATCGTCGTTAATGATACAACCAACCAAATCAGAAAAATTGAACACTTTCAAAGATGGCACATGAATTCAACAAATCTTTCCACCAACTGGAAGATGATTTTGAAAATCGAATATTATCGCTCAAAATCCAAAAAGAAATGTTTCCATATCTCGCACTTCGTACTTTCCTTCAAGGACTTTCATGTTCGTTAATTATTCGCCATTTCCATTTTGTTAAAAGCACAATATTGAACTGTTTATTACTTTTCACTCCTAAACCCCCCAACGTTTTCTCCTTTCAAATCAAATCCCACTTCATCAAATATATCTTTCTTTTCTCATCTTTCTTTTCGAAAACAAGAAAATTGGAAAATGTTAGAGGGTTGTTCAGTTGTGAAAATCTCTTGAGAGATTATAGAAGTATCAGAAAGTTTATCCATTTCACTTCACTTGATTACAGTTTCATTAGATTGTATCAGTTTGGTAATATGATCTTCCATGATAACAATTTTCTTAGCCAGAACATAAGAAGTTACTTGAGAGTGGGCAGCAGTAGCAAAGATCCAAAATTCCTTCACCAACTTAGGAAAAGTTGGACCCATTAGATGGTCAAAGTACTTTTCCCAGCCTTGAGCTACGACTTCTAGCGTTAAATCAAACTCATTATCCTTCAAGCTTTCAAAACCAACAAATAACTCACAAAGAACTTCAAGTTTATCTATAGGAGTGAGAAGTGTTCTGACTGGTGAGATGTGGTGTTCTTCTGAGGTTTGAGTAGCTGGAGCTTGTTGAGAAGAAGCTTGTTGAATGTTTTGAGAGGAGGAAGCCATTGATTACCAATATTAAGGTTTGGAGCAAGAATTCAGTGAATGCAGTGAAAATAGAAACAAGAGAGTGAAGGTGAAAGTGAAAGTGTGAAAAGTGTAAGTGAGGTAAAAACAATCATATAAATAAAGAGTTTTAAAACGGTAAAAAAAATGCAATTAGTGGAAAAACAATTAATGCAAAAACATCATAATTATTATCATTAAATGAATTCTGACAAGGGAGTGGCGTAAAAGATTTGAAACAGTTACCAACGTGGCTCTTGCCTCAATGTTGTCTTTTCAGCTGTTTCAGTTACACATAAGTTGAGCACGTATTCTTCTTCAGAGGACATCTGTCCAAAAGCTGGAATGCATGTTTTGTCCTTCCTCAGAGTTTGAACACGTATTCTTATTCTGATGACACCTCGGAGCTTCATTGATAAATGTTGATGTAATGATGTGCATGTCATTTTCTTGACACAAAAGTCTAAGAAGTAAACAGTCAGATCGAAAAGAAAAACTTCTAAAACAATTTTCCTTCTAACAAAAGTAATGTTAATAAGAAGATAATGAGTAAAAGAAATTCTGAGAGTTAAATATATGGATTTAAACATTGTCATTCTGGACATAACTCCATACTGAGATTAGTCATAATGAAATTAAATATATCTTCAGCAAGGAGTTTTGTAAAGATGTTAGCCCATTGATGGTCTGTATTTATAGATTTTACAAATAATATCCCCTTTTGAGTATAATCCCTAATGAAGTGATGTTTATCTTCTATATGTTTAGATCTAGAATGTAAAATAGGATTTTTAGAAAGATAGATAGAAGAAGTATTATCACAGGGGATAGGAATGTTACTCTCATAAATGTTGAAATCCTCAATTTGATTTTTCATCCAAAGCATCTGAGTACTACAACCAGTTGTTGTTATGTATTCAGCTTCAGCAGTTGAGAGTGCGATGGTTGATTGTCTTTTTTTGGACCAAGATATTAGGTTGTCTCCCAGAAATTGACAACTTTCTGAAGTACTTTTTCTTTTTGTTCTGTCTCCAGCAAAATCAGCATCACAGTACCCTATAATCTTATATTCTCTGGACTTTCTGTAGCATAAGCCAAGGTTAGTAGTATCTTTCAGATACCTAAAGATTCTCTTAACTTCTGTTAAGTGAATCTCTTTAGGATCTGATTGGAATCTAGCACATAAACAGACGCTATACAGAATATCTGGTCTTGAGGCAGTTAAGTAAATGAGAAAGCCAATCATACCTCTGTAGATCTTATGATCTACTTTCTTACTTATCTATTCCTTCTCCAGAATACACGTGGGATGCAATGGAGTTTTGGAAATCTTACTATCTGACATGTCAAATTTCTTCAGAAGTTCTTTGACATATTTGCTTTGATGGATGTATGTTCCTTCTGATGTTTGGTTTATTTGAATTCCCATAAAGAACTTCAATTCTACCATCAGGCTCATCTCAAATTTTTCCTGCATAGACTTAGCAAATTCCTTTCCCAAGGCACTTTTAGTAGAACCAAAAATAATATCATCTACATAAATTTGACAAATCAGAATTTCCTTTTTAAAGGTTTTACATAATAAAGTTGTGTCCACTTTCCCTCTGGTAAAATTATTTTCCTGAAGAAAATTGCTTAGTCTTTCATACCAAGCTCTGGGAGCTTGTTTCAGACCATATAAAGATTTTTTCAATTTGTAAACATGTTCTGGAAATTTAGAGTTTTCAAAACCAGGAGGTTGGTGCACATAAACTTCTTCATCAATATAACCATTTAAAAAAGCACTATTGACATCCATCTGATAAAGAGTGATCTCATGATTTACAGCAAAAGAAATTAAAAGTCTGATAGATTATAACCTTATGAATGGTGCAAAGGTTTATGTATATTCTATTTCTTCTTGCTGACTATAACCTTGTGTAACCAATCGTGTTTTGTTTCTGACAACTTCACCTTGTTCATTGAGCTTGTTTCTGAATACCCATTTGGTTTCAATGATGTTGAATCCCTTAGGTCTAGGAACTAAATCCCATATGTCGTTTCTGATGAATTTATTTAGTTCTTCCTGCATAGCAAGTATCCAATCATTTTATGCAAGAGCTTCGTCAACAGAGGTTGGTTCGATTAGTGACATAAGTCCCATTAAGGATTCTTTAGAGTTTCTGAATGAGGATCTTGTTCTGATTGGATAATCTTTCTTTCCCAAGATTACATCTTCTGGGTGATTCAACGTGCTTCTGGATTGTCTCTTCTGACTGGGTTCTTTAGAAGTTGTTGGTGTAGTTTTCGTGTCTTGTTATATGGATCGTTGTTCTTCAGATATTCTTTCTTTAGTGATTTGAACTTCTATATCTGCAAGATTTTCATTCTGCTTTGGTTTTTCAGAACCAAGCTTATCATCAAATCTGACATAGATAGATTCTATCACAATTCGTGCTTTTGTATTATATACTCTGTAACATTTTGAACATTCAGAGTATCCTAACATATAACACTTTTGTGATTTAGAATCAAACTTATTCAGAGGATCATTAGTATTCAGAATAAAACAAGTACATCCAAAAGGATGAAAGTATGAAATGTTGGGCTTTCTGTTCTTCCACAATTCATAAGGAGTCTTCTGCGGAATAGGTCTTTTAGAGATTCTATTCTGAATGTAGCATGTTGTATTTACTTCTTCTACCCAAAAGTGTTTAGCCATGTTAGTCTCATTGATCATGGTTCTGGCCATCTCTTGCAATGTTATGTTCTTACGTTCTACAACTCCATTCTGTTGTGGAGTTCTAGGGCAAGAGAAATTGTGATAGATGCCATTTTAATTAAAAAATAATTCCAATTTTTTGTTTTCAAACTCTCCACCATGATCACTTCTGACTTTGATAATTCTAAACTCTTTTTCGTTTTGGACTTGTTTACAGAAGTTAGAAAATACAGCAATTGACTCATCCTTGTGTCTAAGAAAACTTACCCATGTCCATATGCTATAGTCATCTATGATCACTAATCCATACTTCTTACCACTGATTGAGGAAATTTTCAATGGTCCAAACATATCAATGTGAATAAGTTCTAATGGTCTAAAGGAAGAAACAACATTTTTGGATTTAAAAGCAGGTTTAGAAAATTTGTCTTTCTAACATGCTTCACACAGAGCTTCTGTGTTGAACTTCAAATTTGGAAGTCCTCTGACCAGATTGAGTTTGTTAATATGAGACAATCTTCTCATATTAACATGTCCCAATCTTCTGTGCCATGCCCATTGCTTGTTATCCACAGACATCAGGCATTTTACATTCTAACTTTTCAATTCAGAAAGTTTTATTTTATAGATGTTGTTCTTTCTTTTTCCACTAAACAGAATAGTTCCATCTTTCTGACTAACAACTTTATAGAACTTTTGATTGAAGATTATATCATAATTGTTATCACTTAATTGACTTATGGATAACAAGTAATGCATTAATCCTTCTACTAATAAAACATTAGAGCTAGAGGGAAGTGTATCGTTACCAATAGTTCCAGAGCCAATGATTTTTCCTTTTCGATTTCATCCGAAGCCTACATAGCCTCCAGCATTTAGCTCAAGACTTTGGAACATATGATTTCTTCCCGTCATGTGTCGCGAGCATCCAGAGTCCAGGTACCAAGATTGGTGTTTCAATCTGGATCTTAAAGACATCTGCAACATACACAATTTTATCTTTGGGTACCCATATTTTCTGGGTCCTTGTTTGTTAGACTTTACAAACTTCTGATTGAGTTTGAGTTTCTCATCAGAACTTGTAGAACAGGATGACTCACTAGTATATTTCAGATCATGATTATGACCATAGGTGAAGTGAGAACTTAAAGGAGTGTTGACTTTTATAATCATATCATCAACCTGTTTAAACTTTAGTGGTTCTTCTCCTTTGGTTTTCACATAACTTGTACCTCTTCTACCATTTCTGCTAACTCCATAGATCATTGAGGCAATTTTTCTTCTATCTATGTTTTTAGCTAGAAAGTTTTGACAACTATAATCATATTGTTTTATGATACTATCAGAACTCAGTAGAACTTCTGATTCATATTCCTTCTGAGCTTTAAGTTTTTCAAAGGAAATTTTGCATTCTAAAATTTTTTCTTTTTAGCTCAAAGTTTTCTGACTTCAGTTTTATGATCTCCTCCGATTTAGATACAAGAATTTCTGAGAGGCTATCTTCTAATTGAGATCAAGAAAGTTTAGAGAATACCTCTTATGTATCAGAATCTGATTCTGATTCAGATAAGTTGACATCTTCTGGTATCTTTGCCATTAATGAAATGTTGGCATGTTCATCTTCTGACTCTGATTCAGCTTCAGAAGATTATGAGTCATCCCATGTGGCCATGAGACTTTTCTTCTTCTCTCTATTGAACTTCTTTATGGGCTTCTCTTTCTGAAGGTTGGGACAGTCACAATTGTAGTGTCCAGGTTCCTTGCATTCATAGCAAACTACTTCTTTTCTTCTGGACTTCTTGTAGCCAGATGATGATTCAGAGTGATTGCTTGATCTTCTGGGATTCCTGAACTTCTTCTGGCGATGCTTCCAGAGTTGTTGAACTCTTCTGGAAAGAAGTGATAGTTTGTCTTCTTCCGATGAGCCTTCAAAACTTTCTTCTTCTTCCTGCAAAGATTTGGACTCAGATTTATTAGATTTAAGAGCAACATACTTACCTTTCTTCTGGGGTTCATCTTCTTCTAGTTCTATCTCATGACTCCTTAGTGAGTTGATCAGTTCTTCAAGAGATATTTCATTCAGATTCTTTGACAACTTAAGAGAAGTGACCATGGGTCTCCATGCCTTTGGAAAGCTTCTGATTATCTTCTTCACATGATCTGTTGTTGAGTAGCCCTTGTCCAGAACTTTTAGTCTAGCCACCAGAATTTGAAACCTTGAGAACATCTTCTCAATCGTTCCGTCTTCTTCCATCTTGAATGCTTAATACTTTTGAATAAGTTCCAGAGCTTTTGTCTCCTTGACTTGGGTGTCGCCTTCATGTGTCATCCTTAGAGAGTCGAACATGTGTTTGGTTGATTCTCTGTTTGTGATCTTTTCATATTCTGTATATGAAATAGTACTTAGAAGTATGGTTTTGGCTTTGTGATTGTTTCTGAATTCCTTCTTCTATTGAGCCTTCATATTCTTTCTTTCAATCTTCTGACCATCTTCTCCAACAGGATGAATGTATCCATCAGTCACCATATCCAAGAGATCTCCATCCAGAGCCAGAACGAAACTCTCCAGAACATCCTTCCAGTAGTCAAAGTTGTCTCCATTGAACACAGTAGGTTTTCTATTGATCTTGTCATTTTAGTAATCATTTTTGTTGTTGATTGAGTCTACCATTGTGTTTATCTTTTGGATCTTTTACTGACACGGTTAAGTGTATTGCTCAGAACCTAGAGTTCTGATGTCAATTGAAGGTGCAAAAACACAAGGAAAGGGGGTTGGAATTAGGTTTTCAAAAGCAATGAAAGCAAATGACACTTTGATTTATCCTGGTTCGTTTGAACTCAAACTACATCCATTCCACCCGCCAAGGTGATTTTGCCTCTCTCAACAAGGTCTTAATCCACTATTCAAAACTTTGAATACAATCATTAAGACCTATATTCAAGGTCTTCTTGAGTCTATTGACTACACTAGCCACTCAAGGAAAAAAAATTATTTACAAGGTTTGTAACAGAAATGCTTCAAAAAGTAGTTATTACACAGTGATAATTTTTACAAAATTAAGAATAGAAAAGAAATTGATTGTATAAGTTTGCGCGAGAGGAAGAAGCTTCAATTTCTTCAAATGATCTCTTTTTATAGACTGTTAATGAAGATATCCATTTAGAAGATGTGAATCACTTTAGCTTTTGTTTTATCATCAAAAGTTTTGTCCTGCACATAGAAGATACTTTTAAGTGCTACATTTTGTTCTTATAAATATTGTTATCATCAAAACTACAAAAGAGAAGTAGAATCAAATCTTGTTCTAACACAGGATACTCATGAAGTCTGTAATAGAAAGGTTTTATGTGACCAAATCTGCCACAATAATGACACCTCCATCTTTGATATCTTTTCCTTTGATGAGTTGATCTTCCTGTACCATGATGTTGATACATTGGTTTCAACATCTGATTTGAGACATCATTCTTGAGATTTGGTTGACTGCTACTTGAGGAGTTGTTTTTAGTACCATCAAATCTTATCCCAGACAAGTCTCCTGCACTTCTTATAGTCTGAAGAATCTCATCTAGTGTTTCATATCCACTGTTCAGCATTCTGATGGATTTGGTTATTTGATCAAGCTTGGAATTCGACATTGTGGCTTCATTGTTCAGGTTGGATATTATTTTTAGATGTTCTTCCTTTTCAGCCTCTAGTTTTTCTATGATCTTCTTCTGCTTTTCTTCTTCTTGAATCACTTGTGCACATCTTATACATAGCTTTCTATAAGAATCAGCAAGTTCTTTAGAGGATAGCTTATTCTCACTAAAGTCATCATCATAAATACATGTCCCTATCAAAACATTGATATGTTTAGTTGATTCCTCTTTAAAATCACTTTCGGAATCTCCATCAGACCATGAAACAGATAGGCCTTTCTTTTGTCTCTTTAGATAAATAGGACATCTAGCTCTAATTTGGCCAAAACATTCACAACCATAACAATGAACTCTTTTGCTTTGATTTGACTTCTCTTCTGGAATTGTCCTTCTACTAGGCTCATTTGATCTATTGATGTTAGATGAGGTGTTCTTGACATTTGATCTTGAATTCATATTCATCCTTTTCATAACTTTGTTGAACTGTCTTCCAATCATGGCAATAGTTTATGTCAGACTTTCTTCAATTTCCACTTCACCTTCTTCTACTTCTACCTCAGTATTAGACACCGGGGCTATGCTTTTATTCTTCTTTATAGGGACATCACTAATTCCCATTTCAAATGTTTGAAGAGATCCAACAAGATCTTCAACCTTCATATTGCAGATGTCATGTGCCTCCTCTATAGCAGTCACCTTCATAGAAAATCTTTTGGGAAGAGATCTGAGAATTTTCCTCACAATCTTTTCATCAGACATTTTTTCTCCTAGAGCTCCTAAAGTGTTAGCAATCTCAAGAATATTCATGTGAAAATCATGAATAGTCTCATCTTCTTTCATTCTTAGATTTCAAATTTAGTAGTGAGCATCTGAAGTCTTGACATCTTGACTTTGGAAGTTCCTTCATGAGTGGTTTTGAGAATATTTCAAACCTCCTTGGCCAATTCACAATGATGCACCAATCTGAATATGTTTCTATCAATCCCATTGAACAAGGCATTTAGGGATTTAGAATTCCCTAGAGCCAACTCATCCTCCTCTTTGCTCCAATCTTCCTCGGGCTTCAAAGACTTTGATCCATCTTTATCAATAATGACAGTATGTTCCCATCCTTTGTTAGCATCTTTCTAAGCCTTCTTATCCAAAGATTTTAAGAAGGAAACCATGAGAGCTTTCTAGTAATCATGGTTAGATCCATCCAGAATTGGTGGTCTATTCCCAAATCCTCCATCCTTGTCCATTGTACAAGAAAATACTTCCCCTAGATCTCACCATGAAAAAAAGGCAGGATGCCTGCTCTGATGCCAATTGAAATTCAGGAAACAAATATAAGATGTTGAATAGGATGTTATAACACTAATATCTGACAAATTAAAAATAACAAGGTAAATAAACAAAAACAACAGTAAAGAACACAAGCAATTATTAACCCATTTTGGTGCAAACACACCTACTTTAAGTAGAGTCTGAAACATAGGCATGGGCATGGGTATGCAGAACTTGCACATCCATATAAACCTAAATACGTTAATTCCTAAAATAAAGGAACAAATATAGCAACATCTAAAATGTTCTTCTAATAACACTCGATGTTGAATCATATCCTTCTAATTTAGGCGCCTGATAATACTCAACAATTCACACAAGTTAGTAACAGAAAACGCACGCGCATAAATAAGGATTCAATTAGGTATTCAGGCCTAGTCACAAATATCATGACATCAGTCTTGACATCTTAAAAATTGCTGCATAGTAAACCTTCACACCTGTAGATTGTTTAAATCACATATCATACCATCACACATGATATTATAAACAACACATGTTTTATCATAAAATACTATCAATCTACAACATCTACAGTTCTTATATAATTGGTATATCCGACAAAAGGACTTTAAGTTTCAAAGTGTAAAAGAGAGAAAGTGTGAAAGCTCACCTGATTGTGTCTGTTTGAGTAATCAGTGTTTGGTAAAGAGAAAAGTGCTTTTCTAGAAGAATTATTGCTAAAATATGCACGTGTACACACACACATGTACTTACACATGCATGTATACACGCACGTATATACGCACGCACGCATACACACACGCTTAAAAGTATTTTTAAGGCCTCACTTTTTAAAATAAAATCAACAAACATGTTTTTAGAGCATAACCAATCAACAAGGAAATTTTCCAATTGATTAGAAGAAATTTTAAAACAGCCTTCGATTAAATAAGTGTCCTAATAGATTAGATAATAGATAGTGCAATATATAATGGACTATGACACCATCTCAATGAATTGTAATGGGTATCTATCAAAACCTTCAAATTTTAACACAATTAAATTGATATTGTAAGTACCTAACGAATTTTCTAATCAATTAGGTCCTTTATATTTCCCATGATATGTTTCCTAAAATGCAGAATTTCTTGGTCTATAAATAGAGAGGCTCTCTTTCATTTCAAATCATCAAAAAATTTGAAACTTCTCAATTTTCCTCTTTTTCAATCTCTCTAAAATATTTATGATTTTTTCTTACATATTTTAAGCCATAGTGATTTGAGAGTGTTCTTGAGTATAATGAGGGATTTTTTTCTGGGTGAGGGTTTCATTGTAAATTAATCAAGAGTTCTTTTTTCTCTAGAGTAAACCATTCATCCTTAGGAAGTAGTTATTTTTCTTAGGAGATCCCCATTAAATAAAAGTTCTCTTTTGGTTTGTGAAGAATAAGAGAAGAAAAAATTCCTAATGATTCAAGAGCTTAATCTGGTTAAAAGGTTTGTTAGTTTGATATTAGGCTGGTATAAAATTTCACTCTATTTTGATGTTCAATCTATGTAAAAGCTCAGTAGCTTCGAGATCAACCCGATAAGAATCTCGGTTTAGTTTGTAGTCAGTGCGTGTAAAACCTTGGTTATCTTCGGAGGATATCGAACTCAAAAGTCCAAATTGGTTAGAGATTAGCCTATGCAAACTCTCATTTTTTCTCAGAGACTAACCACTTGAAACTCTATAAATTGTTTGGAGAGAAGATTAAACTCTTCATTAATAAGTTTTTTTGTTTGGTTGGAAGATAACTTGAAGCTTTATTTTCCACTATAAGAAGTTTCATGGGCTTAACGATATAAAATCTCTCAAACATTATTAGATACTCTCAATACTAGTTTTTGGGGAATAAATAGGTCAATTATTTATGATAGAAACTATGTAAATCTCTAGTGTTATTTCTCTTCCCTTAATTCTTTTTTTCTACATAGTTTTTGTTTTATACTAAAACTTCTTTATTAAAAATGTTTTTAAACTCTGTTTATGAAGATGATTTTGTTTTAAACCATCATTTTTAAAACCTCCACAATTCATCCCTCCTCTTGTATATGAAATATTTTTTCCACAAGTGGAATCAGAGTCTATATCTTATTTAAAGACTAATCCTCTGAAGAGGAAGATCACTTCTAACATTTCTTTCAACAAGAAGATTTTCCTAAAGACACACCCACCATTTAACGGTGATAGGTTTGAATTATTGAAAGATGGATTTAAAATATTTATTCAAAGTCTTGACATTGAATTGTGAGAAATAATAGTCAACGGTTCGTTTATTCCTGCTCATTGCATAAATGGTGAAGTAGTAGATAAAGTAGATTTTATTTAGACCCTGGAGGAGAAGATAAAGTTTGAAAACTAGTTTAAAACTAAAAATGTTTTAGTTATATCCTTAGATAAAAATCAATTATTTTATGTTTATAATTGTAAATTCGCTAAGAAAATGTGAGATTGTAACGCCCATATAATATATATATCTAGAATAATATCACGCAAGTGTTATTTTTGATACTGACACCATCATAAGTGCCTAATAACATAATTCACATTCTTGACTAATACTAAAAACAATACAAACTATGGTGCAAGACATGAAAATTATACTAAAACAAAAAATGCTAAGATCAATACAATATTCATCATTGTACAAGACAAATACACAACGGAAAAACTAAGACTATGCTTCTCTTGAAACATCCCGAGCATAGCTCCACTTGTAAATCAACCTGCAAAGAAACCTGAAAAGCAACAACAATAGTGGGGTAAGATATCAACATCTCAGTGGGTTCCCTATCTTAGAGTTCTCTCGGCTCTAAGGGTTTTAACTAATCATTACTCAAGTCGGGGAAAAACCTAGACTTCGAGTTCATATAACAACTAGACATAACAATGAAACAACGGAGCACAAAGTGCTTTAAGGCATCATTCTCCACCCAACCATACTATGGAAAACAAGTACGGGTCACTCAATCCTTAACATATAGATAACTTTCCTCGCCCATCCATACCATGGAAAACAAGCACGGGTCACTCATTATCTACCAAAGGTACTTTCCCCGCCCAGCCACACCAGGGCATATAAGCACGGGTCACAACACCTTACCACAAAGTAACTTTCCCCGCCCAGCCATACCATGACAAACAAGCACAGTTCACTCGTTACTTATCCTAACAGATAACTTTCCCCGCCCAACCTTACTATGGCAAACAAGCACGGGTCACGGTCATCTATTAAGGGATTCGAATCCGCGGATTAATTATGTCTCTTTTGTCGTCCAGTCTCATGGGACCTCGACACGAGCTAAACATAATTAAATTAGGATTAACGCGATGGGAACACAACTTCCATCTGTTCACAACTACTTAGCATGAGGATACTATTCGAGTATCGACATCTAAGCATTTATATGTCTCTAGACCAGTTTTTGTATCAACCTAGGGTGATCCTAAGCATCTCACAAAATCATACCATCTAACCATTTCTAGTTACATTACTAGGCCATACTATGGTTTATGGTAAAGTTTCCTCACTCTTTTTCCATTCTTGATGCCTTTAATTATATAATTCTCGATTACATAATCTAACATTTCAATTTAATTATTACAATTAAACTATTCACACAAAATCTCTTTGTCTCTACTTTCATTCAATCCTCATGATTAATCACATAATCCATAAATCGATTTATATTATAATTCCCTAACTAACATAATTACGGCTAATTAGGAAAGTCGGATATAATTCGGCTCAAAATAATATTTCTCGGTCTCAAGAGATAGAACATATTACTAGCTTCAAATCGATATAAAGAACACATAAATCGGATGAACGAGAAAAAAGTTAAGAAACTTTAAAAGAGGAATAGAAATTAATATCTTTGATCGGCATAAAATAAATAATTATTTTCAACTTAAAAAGTAATATTTTCCTCTACCATTGGATAATACGTTGTCATAGCTTTCCAAGGCATCGAACGGGGACTGAAACTGACTTACGGTTCAAATGTTACGGTTAAAACAAGAGGAGCAATAATTTTCCCTGCGCAGGGGACTTCGCTATGCGAACATAATTTCGCTATGCAAACTCAGGAAGTGGAAAAATCCCCTGTTTTCGCTATGTGAACCATAGCGATCCGTAACGAACTGCACCAGTTTCAGCACGTGTTTTTATGAAGAAAACACCCAAAATTCATCATAAACTCAACCAAAACACTATGTATCATCCAAGCAATCGTAATAGGTTTAACATATAAGTAACCCGACTATTCTACCCGATTATTTCAACATTTTAACCGTTAGAAACTTCGATTAATCCATTTTTATCATTTTCTCACAACTTAACTTAACTCTTAGAAAAAAAACAAGAATTCTAAAAGAAAAGGTTTCTAACTAGAACCCACCTCTAACCATGAAGAGGAGTTTGATGAAGATGAAGATTGTTGAAGAAATGATGATGATTCTTCATCTTGATGCTTCTAGGGTTTTTCCTCTTATTTTCCTTCCTTTCCTGGTTTTCTCTTCTTCTCTTTCTCTTCCCACAAACTTGTTTCTAATCTTGTGTTAATGAGAAAAGGAAAAGAAATGATATCTTATACTATTAATTAGTAAAACTAACTAATGGGTCCAATTTAAGGGTATCCAAAAATTTCTCTGAGTCGAATATTTAATAAACCTCTAAGTCAGATAATACTAATTAATTAATTTAAGTTCGTCAGTTGCTCTAATTATTTTAATTGAAAACTCTCATAGCACACCGGAACCTTATTAATCTTAATTAATATTATCCAGAGCATTTAATTAAATACGGGGTAGTACATCCTCCCCCCTAAAATTGAAATTCATCCTAGAATTTCCTTTACTCAACAACAACAACAGTTTACACTACGGGAAAATAGGGCTTAGAGAGCGTTTTTTTTTACCTTAGAGAGTGCTTGAAAGCGTTGTAAAAAGTTGCGCTGTCTTAGGTAAAGACAACGTTTTTTAATGGAAAAAGCGCTTTAAAAGGCCCCAAATAGAGAGCGCTTTTTAAGAAATACGCTTTCTAAAGTAGGCCTTATAAAGCGTTTTTTTCCTTAAAAAGCGCTCTCTAAGCTATGCCATTAGACAACGCTTTTAAAGCGCTTTCTGTTGTATACATTTAAAATTTTAATAATTATTTTTACATTATTTTAGAGAGAGCTTTTATGAAAAAAGCGCTTTCTTTGGTCCCTCATTAGAGAGCGCTTTTGAAAAGCGCTTTCTAAAGGCTACCTATAATTTTTATTTTATTTTTTGTATCACTTTAGAGTGCGCTTTTAGGAGAAAACGCTTTCTATAGTGGAACTTAGAGAGTGCTTTTAAGAGAAAGCGCTCTCTAAAGTGTACCTATAATTTTAATGATTTTTTTCAAAACATTCCATTTCTTCCATTTTTATACGCAGAACCTGTAAATGCTTGTTTTAGGCAGTATACAAGTATAAACCAATTCTAAAGTGTACCAGTATAATTCACATTAATATAAACCATTCCAAACCATTTTTTCAAACCATTTCATCATTTATATAAACCAATTCATTTCTATCCATTTCAAACCAATATAAACAATCTCAATATTATCGGTATTTATCACCGGAAACTATATATATACCTAAAACCAATTCACTTCTATCCATTCCAAACCAATTCATTTACACCATATGTCATGTACATATATACCACAATATAAACCTATATATACCTTAAATTATTCTTTTTTCTATAATAAATTCACTCAATTCCTCCATAATTTCACCAACTTTTGCGGCCATGTAATGAGGACACGCGAATTCTTCAAAGTACTACATAACAAAACAAAATATGCATTAATTAGTTAATATCCGATAATATGCGTGATATACGATATTAAAATAAATCCTAAGTTATAAATCTATGCATACCTGATTAGGAATCTCTAATTGATCCAATTGAATGATTTCTCTCATGAACCTCAAAACGTAGTACCCGCTGTCTATGCCATTTTTCTCTCATGATACTGTCTCTTAATATACAAATAAATCATAAAGAACGAAAACAACAACAATATCATCAAGTAAATAAGATAATGGTTCATAAACTTCTCGTTCTAACGTGTTTAAAGAACGATAACTCATAATCAATTTGAGAAACTAGTGAGAGTGATATAATTATGGTTACTTGAAGATGTCTTTATAAATTAATTATTAAATTATTGACATCAATCTCTCCGATAACAAAATAATGTTACTCATTGTATACACATTTGAAAGTTCTACTATATAGTTTAAGGACTTTCAATATCAAATGATAACAAAATCAGCAAGAACATCATCAATATAGTTCTACAATATAGGACTCTACTTTAAGGAGCTTTTTCAATGGACACCACACTTTCAATATCAAATGACAACAAAATCAGCAAGAACATTATCAATATAGTTCTACAATATAGGACTCTACTGTATAGTTTCTTTAACATAAAATCAACAAGAACATCATCAAGAATGACAACAACATAAATGGGTTTCTTCAACACAACATCATCAAGAACGACAACAACAACAACTACAATGAATAATATCAGCAAGAACGAACAATGAGCAACGACGTACCTTAACAATGAGCAAGAACGAGCAATGAGCAACAATGAGAACGAACAATGAAAAGTATCAGCAACGAACGAACAATGAGAATGACGAAGCAACGATAAACTTCAGCAATGAGAAGCAATGAGAAGCACGGTCAAAGAAAATGTTCGCAACAGAAGCAAGAAAGGGTTTAGGAACGACAGCGATTCTGGTTTTTGAATCAGAAAATGATTAGAAACGTTTTATATTTTATAAAATGATTGACTTTAGCTTTCTAAGGTAGAAAATATATTTAAAAAATTAAAATGAGTCTGGGCGAGGGGGATTCGAACCCCATACCTAAAGCATTAAGATAAACCTCCTTGACCAGCGGTACTACGCCCTCATCAGTTTATATAATTCACATTAAATATATATAATATAAGTTTCCATATATATTTAATTAATATAATTTCTATATATCAATTAGTATATTTTAATATAATTTCTATATATCAATTAATATATTTTAAATTATATATTAATATAATTTCTATATATTAATTTATATGTTTTAAATTATATATTAATATAATTTCTATATTAATTGATATATATATATATATATATATATATATATATATATATATATATATATATATATATATATATATATATATATATATATATTAAATTATATGATAATATAATTTCTCTATATTAATTGATATATATTAAATTATATATTAATATAATTTGTATATATTAATTAATATATATTAAATTATATATTAATATAATTTGAATATATTAATTAATTTATATTAAATTATATATTAATATATATTAAATTATATATTAATATAATTTGAATATATTAATTAATATATTTTAATAAATAACCTTAGAGAGCGCTTTCTTAAGAAAACGCTTTCTAAGGTCTTTTGATAGTTTTACCTTAGAGGGCGCTTTACTATAAAAGCGTTTTCTAAAGTAGAAAATATAAATAAAAAAAATTAAAATGAGTCTGGTAATGTTTAGGTACCATTTAATGTTTAGGTACTTTGTAATTTGGTATGTTGGAATATTATGAACAAATATGTTTCGAAATCTGGTGATGAGAACTTATTTCTTTTTGCACAATATGTTTCTGTTTTGATATATAAATTTTAGTTAGGTTGATGATTTGAAATACAAAGGCATACATCAAAATCCAATTTTCACCTAAGAATTCGCTTCACCCACAAAACAGAACTGTCATAGCCTTTTATATGTCAAAACAGAAGTTGTTAGAAGAAAAACAGAATTATGTATCGATGTCAACCTCGTATGTATCGATACATGTTAGTTTTATAACTTGTATGAGTCGATACATAGATGTATACATCGATGCATACTGAAGCTTTGATTAATTTTCAGAAATTTAATCCAAGCATGCATCGATACATATTACGAATGTGGCGATACAAAGCTTATTTCCAGAAACACAAATAAAGCATGTATCGATGCAACACACGTATGGGTCGATACATAACATGTTTACATAAACATAAAAGAAGCATGTATCTATGCAAGATTCGTATGAATCAATACATATCGATGCAAAATATATTAACTAATATATTTTAAATTATATAATAATATAATTTCTATATATTAATTAATATATTTTAAATTATATATTAATATAATTTCTATATATCAAATAATATATTTTGAGATATATATTAATATAATTTCTATATATTAACTAATATATTTAAAATTTTATATTAATATAATTTCTATATATTAATTAATATATTTTAAATTATATATTAATATCATTTCTATATATTAATTAATATATTTTAAATTATATATTAATATAATTTCTATATATCAATTGATATATTTTAAATTATATATTAAATATTTAAATATATTATTTAAATATATTATTTGAATATATTAATATAATATTTTGATATATTAATATAATTTTAAATATTTTAATTATATTTTGATAAATTAATAAAATTTTATATATTAATTAATATTTTTATATATTTAAATATATTAATGAATATATTATTTAAATATATTATTTAAATATATTATTTGAAAATATTAAAAAACAATATTCGTATATATTTGAATATATTATTTAAATATATTATTTGAATAGATTAAAAAAAAAATATTTGAATATATTAAAAAAAATATTTTGACATATTAATATAATTTTAAATATATGAATTATATTTTGATATATTAATATAATTTTAAATATATTTTAAATTATATATTAATATAGTTTTAATATATTTAAATATAATTTAAATAAATTAAAATGTTTGTATTTAAAACATATATTTGAATAATTATAAATATAATTTAAAATAAATTAAAATTTAATTTAATATGATTTAAATATAATAAATATAATTTGATATATTAATATAATTTAAAATTCCTTCCCTACCAAAAGGGCGTGAGTTCGATACCCAATTTTGCCATATTTTGTGATTCTTTATATGGTTCAGTATATTTGTACCAAACACAAAAGACAACGCTTTTGTTATAAAGCGCTCTTATAGGTCTTTTGTAAAATAATTTAAAATAAAGTGATTTCTTAATTTACACTTTAGAAAGCGCTTAAGGTGAAAGCGCTATCTAAAGTGGTCACCTTAGAAAGCGTTGTCTAATGTACCCTTTAGAAAGCGCTTTTTTGAGCAAATTTTCAATTGACCTATAGCAGCGCTTTTCATTAAAAGCGTTGTCTTTTGTGCACTGCCAAATGCCATTTTTGGCAAAGTGTTACAACACTATCTTAGATCCACACTTATCCTTACTTCTTCTACATATTCTTACACATTCAAATTCCAATTTGACTTCGCGGCTCAAAGTCCTCGCTTCATAGTAAATCAACTTCACGTCCTTACTCATACGTTTGTTCCAACATTGGGTTAATTTCTAACTTGCTATTTCCATAATTCATCTGTTGTTTCATACTAAATCACTTAGGCTCATCTCTTCTTCGGAGAAACATACCATCCAAATTCCTTTTATCAAGTCACAACACAAAGGCATAACACTCCAACACAAAGCCCGCCAAAAAACGAGCGGGGCGGGCATGCCCGCTAAGTTGAAATGGGCATAAAAGTTTAGCCCGCCCCACCAAAGTGGCGGGTTGGCGGGCGGCGGGCTTGCCCGCCTTCATTATTTATTTATTTTTTTCTATTTTTTAAAATAAATTAAATGGTTTTTTTTTAATTTCAATAAAAAAACATCATACCAACATTTTGAAAGCATAAATGGCAAAAGACTAAGTCCATCAAGTATTAATCTTCAATAAAAAATAGAACTTTCAACAAGCTTTCACCTAAATTATAAGCAAAATATAAGGAAAAATGTTTATTTCATAGGTGCGGCGGGCTTTGGCGGGTGGCGGGTTTTGGCGGGGCGGACTTTGGCGGGTGGCGGTCTTTAGCGGGGCGGGCTCTGGTGGGCGGCGGGCTCGAAATCCCAACCCAACCCGCCATTTTTAGGCGGGTGTGCGGGCCGGGCCGGCGGGTCACGACCCGTTTTGCCACCCCTAATTTCGGGACAACAACACTTGACAAAATTCCACAAGGTATCTTAGTGAAATCATATCTATGCACAATTTCCAACGAAAGTTCTTATTAAAAATCCTTCAATCACTGAAACCATCTCAAAGTTTGTCAAACGACTTATGTACCCATTCCACTTGGTCCGACATCATACATTGTAACCATTTTACATTTGAAACTCCATCATTTCAGTGTCATACATACGGACAACACACTCAGAACAAAATTCTCTTACCTCAACACTTACAAATAATTCTCTTCTAATTCTCAACAATCCGACTGAACTCTTTCATCTGTCTCCTTCCACTATGCTCTCCAAGTCTAACAGTGGAGATATTACAATTTATCAAACAATACCGGGTAGCTGATAGTCTGCGGAGCACACACTATCCATCAGAGTCCTCACTAACCAATGAAACAAAACTTGTAGACCTTCTGGGATAGACCAACTTACTTGTCAACCACATAATAATAACATCGGTCCAAACACCCATATAATATATATCTAGAATAATATCATACAAGTATTTTTTTTTGGAACTGACACCGTCATAAGTGCATAATAGCATAATTCACATTCTTGACCAATACTAAAAACAATACAAACTATGGTGCAAGACATGGAAATTATACTAAAACAAAAATGCTAATATCAATACAATATCCATCATTGTACAAGACAAATACACAGCGGAAAAACTAAGACTATGATTCTCTTGAAACATCCCGAACATAACTCCACTTGTAAATCAACCTGCAAAGAAACCTGAAAAGCAACAACAATAGTGGAGTGAGTTATCAACATCTCAGTGGGTTCCCTATCTTAGAGTTCTCTCGGCTCTAAGGGTTTCAACTAATCGCTACTCAAGTCGGGGGAAAAACCTAGACTTCGATCTCACATAAGAACTAGAGACAACAATGAAACAACGGAGCACAAAGTGCTTTAAGACATCTTTCCTCGCTCAACCATACTATGGCAAACAAGTACGGGTCACTCGGTCCTTAACGTATAGATAACTTTCCCCGTCCATCCATACCATACCATGGCAACAAGCACAGTTCATTCATTATCTACCAAAGGTACTTTCCCCGCCCAGCCACACCAGGGCACACAAGCACGGGCCACGGCACCTTACCATAAAGTAACTTTCCCCGCCCAGCCATACCATGGCAAACAAGCACGAGTCACTCATTACTTATCCTAACAGATAACATTTCCTGCCCAGCCATACTATGGAAAACAAGCACGGGTCACGGTCATCCATTAAAGGATTCAAATCCACAAATTAATTATGTATTCCCAGTCGTCTCGTCTCATGGGACCTCGACACAAGCTAAACATAATTAAATTAGGATTAACGCGATGGGAACACAACCTCCATCCGTTCACAACTACTTAGCATGAGGATATTATTCGAGTATCGGCATCCAAGCATTTCTATGTCTCTAGACCAGTTTTTGTATCAACCTAGGGTAATCCTAAGCATCTCACAAAATCATATCATCTAACCATTTCTAGTTACATTACTAGGTCATACTATGGTTTATGGTAAAGTTTCCTCACTCTTTTTTCATTCTTAATGCCTTTAATTATATAATTCTCGATTACATAATCTAACATTTTAATTTAATTATCACAATTAAACTAATCCCATAAAATCTCTTTTCCTTCTACTTTCATTCAATCCTCATGATTAATCACATAATCCACAAATCCATTTATACTATAATTCCCTAACTAACATAGTTACGGATAATTAGGAAAGTTGGGTAAATGTCGGCTCAAAATAATATTTCTCGGCCTCAAAAGATAGAACATATTACTAGCTTTTGTGAGAGTTTATTGTACTCGTGTTCATGTTTCACTTTTTCTTCAACAAGATTGTGGTTCTCTTGTTTGATTACTTTGTTTGGTTCTTGAGATTATTTCGCTAAAATATTTGTTTGTTTCATTAAATTTTTTTCGGAAAATCTATGTTTTGTTTGTGATCTTTTTCGGTTGAAGTCTCTATTTGGTTTATGAGCTACACTTGTTAAAAGTTCTATTTAGTTTAGGGAATTACTATATAAAATCTCTCATTTGTTATAAGAAGGTTTGTGGAAATATCATTAAAAACTATAGATATTTTATAAGTGGAAGTCACAAAAAGAAACTTTTAGAAAAATGAGTGATCTAAGTGATAGGCCAATCATGTATAAATCTTGGTGCAGTTTCTCTACCCTTATCTTCTATCTTTTATTTTTATTTACTCACTTTTTCTCTCTTATCCACTTTCTTGTGTATGTTTATTTTTAAATAATTTTTTATAAAAAAATTAATCCCAAGTTTTGAATATCATAATTCACCACCTTCTTTATGTTTAAAGTCACTTATTCAAAAATCTCTTTTCTAGAAGCTTGATCGTTTGTGTTGTTGTTGTTACTAATTGTGGTTTCCCTCGTCAACATGAATTATTGTTGCACTGACATTGGAACAAGTGTGTGTGGCCCATTTTATTGGGCCCCGAGGTGAGTGCCAAATATATTCATAAAAGCACACAAGCGATGACCGATAAACTCTCAGTCGAATTCTCTTGTAGATTGTGCTTGATTTAGTGTCATTGCCATGTTCATATCATAGGTGATTGGGAATCGTGCTTGATTTCCAAATTCTTTAACCATGATAGTCTCAATCAACCATAATTGTGTTCTTTATCATATCTCAATAGATATCGACATATACTTGATTTTGGCTAGTGTAACCAACCTGGCCCATCAATTATTTCAACTCGGCCTTGTTTTTTTGGACAAATCATTAATCTAGGTGAGCTCCGCTAGATTCTGGTTGAATCTGGTTCATTCAAGAATCCGACTCTAGAAACCAAATATCATAGTCAAGAGAACAACCCTCTCTTAACTACAATTATAGATCAACAACGATATACAAAAGATATTTTTACTGAAGTGTTTTCTCTTTCGGCACTAAAATAATATTTAAATGAATATAAAATGTAGAAATACTCTCAAGTCAAAGAAAACAACTTAAGAAAAACAACATCTTAATCATAGATTACAAAAGAGGGAAACTTTTAAACAAATAAACAAATATAAGCAAAATTAGATTGAAGTTAACACTTGGGAAGATCAGTTGGAGGTGGGAGCAACTTCTGATTTGGGAGCTTTCCATCCAAAACAATCCATGCCATCCTAAGACCCCAACTTGTGTGGGTTTCTAAATGACAATGCATAAACCATGCCCCTACATAAAATTCAACATTATGTAATGTTTTTTTATATACAAAGTTGAACTAGAAGATAAGTAAAATTTGATTAATGAATGTTTCAATCAGGAATCGAATTTGAATGTTCTCGACCAATTCGGCTAATTAGACATTTTTACCAGTACTATGAAGAAATTATGAACTAACCTGGATTATTTGCTAGGAATCTTATGGCAACCCAACCACCAGATGGAACATCAACTGTATTCCTTTCAACTGGATCAACAAGATTAAAATTTTGTGGATGCTTATTTGAATCATAGTTACCAAATCCTTGTCCAACAACAAAGAAGTTAAATCCATGCAAATGTAGAGGGTGACTTTCAACACCAAGAATACTAGTATCTTGCAACACAAGCTCCACACTTGTGTTAAAAGGAAGGACCACAACCTGTTTTCCTTTCCCTACCAAAGTGTTATTCGGCGGTGTTCCCGTATAATTAAATGGATTCAAAGGTGTACTTGGGAAATCAGGAGTGTAAACACCATTAGATTGTCCAAAGTAATGAGCTTGAAGTAATGCAGTGGTTGGCATTGTGTAAGAAACATTGTTCACTGATGCTGCAAACATTGTTCCATTGAGACCTTGACATTTTTTGTTTGTGTTACAATGATTAGTACCTAAGCCTACTGTGAAGAAAAAGTGTTTATCAACTTTGTGTGGAACATTAGCTGGAAATTGAGCATTAGCTAAGCTATGAAATTTGTTGGAGAAATCTACTGCAAATGAAGTGTCATTAAGTTGTGGAAGAATTGGTTCAAAAAGTGGAAGTTTGTTTGATGAAGAATTTGAACTGTTAGTGGTAAATGGAATTTCATATTCTATTATCCCCGCAACGGTTGAGTTGTCGAAAGGCGCTAAACCTGTGGCATATGGTCTAGCTAACAATAAAAATGATGCATTTGGATAATATGGTTTGGTTTTGAGAAGAACATTTGTGGTTTGACCAGGTGCAATAAGGATTATGTCGGTTTCGAATGGTTTTACATAGACTGCATCTGCTTCAACAACTGTGAGGGTGTGATTTGCAATGCCGAAGAATAATTGATCATTCAGTGCAGCATTGATGAAACGTAGAAGGTAAGTCTTTCCTGGTTTCACCTTCAACTTAAATGTATCTGCATAACAGCAACTCATATCAATGATTCTTGTAACAACAGATAAATAAAACCAAACAGTTTAATTAAGTGTGTATAACACAAACACTTATATCATATTAAGTATTGAAAATTACACTCACCAGGTTTTAAGTGAATTTTTAGTGACGGCAAAAAATCATAGGTATAGGTACAGATGAAATTTACCTACGGTTTTTATCGGTCACTAAATATTTCCGTTGCTATATCTACCCTTTTGAGAAGTTAGTCCATATTTTAAAATTAGAGGAAGAATCAATGCTATTTTAATAGATCTGGTGAGTATAAATCCCCCGATTAAATACATATAATAAGCTTTTTTTACAGAGGCCGACATGTTCTATCTCTAAGACATGAGTACTTTTAAAATGGCGAAGTTCATGTCCGAGCACACATACCATACCCGTGGTACTTATTTTTTCTCATTTCTCTTTCTTGAGTGAAATTTGTGATTTTCTCAAATGTCAATATAACATTTTATGTATTTTAATTTCTTTACTATTGTATCCCGTACCATGGTGTTTTTCGAAAAGTCGTGTCAAGTATCGGTACTGTACCTGCACGAGGTACCGTACCGGTACATATGGATCATAGTATTCTATGTATTACTAAAGCATGTGTTTTTCTGATATACCTTTATCAGAGCAATTATAAAGTGGTCTATGTATAAGTAAAGCAGGTGTTTTCTTTATATACCTTTATCAGAGCAATTATAAAGTGGTCCAGGAAGTCCATTAATTGTGTATGCATCAGAGCAATTTGGTACACCACCAGTTTGAAGAGCTTCTTCAATGATTGCTTCAGTATCTCCATTAAACCATTCCCCTAAAACCAATTTTATAATTTAATTAGCATATATAAAAATTAAGATATTTATCTAGTTTATTAAGTAATTTCATTACCAAATATAATAGGAAATTCTTTGTATGGTTTTGCAAAAGGATACTCAACATTTTCCTTAGGAAGAATAATGAGAGGACCATAGAGTGTTGATCTTAACCAAGATATATGAGCATGCCAAAAAAGTGTTCCTCTTTGGCCTTTAATTGTGTAATTGTAAACATAGCTTTGACCTGTTTGGATTGGACATTGTGTCACATATGCTGGCCCATCTGCCCATCCTGATTGAAGCTGTCTGATTCCATGCCTATTTCAATAATTCCAAACTTTATTTTTCATTATTTCTGATAAATTATGTACTCATCTATTTTCAGTTACTTTCAATGTAATGTTGTTTACCAATGAATGGAGATGTTGTTGTGTACATGGTTAACAACTGTTATGACAAGACGATCGCCTTCTCTAGCGTCAATGCGAGGCCCCGGAAACTCGCCATTTACGGTCACAATGCTCTTTTTGTGACACAATCTTGTCACATTTTGATACCTTATCTGCATCAATGTATAACATCAATTTTATTACATGCACAAGAAAAGATAGAAGGAAATTGTAAGAAAATTAATGGTAAAGAGTGTTTTTGAGGAAGTACTTCAAATTGATAATGTCTGGTTGTGCTAGCAAGTGCAACCTCAAATAAACAAAAATTGATCAATGACAAAAATATCACTTGGATTTTAAGTGATGAAAAAAGTGAAACACCCATTATGATATTGAAACTATTTGAGACTGAGTTTGAAAGTGTCTTGATGCTATGTTGAAACAATGTTTGGTCTTTATGTTATGTTTGTTGATGCTATGTTGAAACATGTTGGTCTTTATATAGGTGTATGATTAGGTGAATAAAATATAATGTAATATTGAAATATAAGATGAACTTTATATAGGTGTATGATTAGGTGAATAAAATATAATGTAATATTGAAATATAAGATGAACTCAATATTGTTGTCGTAGAACTATAGTAATAGTTAGAACTTTTGGGAAATAATCAAAATAATCAGACTCTTTAAAGTAGAATGAATGTTTTTTCCACACATGTGCAATTTAAACAAGTAGATAAAGAAATTAATTCCAAAGCATAATAATAATAATAATAATAATAATAATAATAATAATAATAATAATAATAATAATAATAATAATAATAATAATAATAGAAGAAAAATATAGCATAAACACCAAATTTTTAAAATGGAATTTTTTTTTCTAAGGTGAGAAAATAAAAATCTCAGCGGTAAAATCTTCCACTATATAAGAAGGGAACAAAAATATCTTTGTAATACTAGAGAATAACAACTTTCAATGAAGATGAAAAACACACGACCAAAAAACATTTCTACAAATGTTGATGTACCGATACAAATCTAAAAGAATGTAAAATTACTTTAAAAAAATATATTAATTGAAAACAGCTAAGTGATATGAACATTATGTATAATAATTTGTTGAAAAAATTGATTAAGTTTCTGACATGTTCATCTATCACTCAAAAACTTGTGAAATTGAAAGGTTGAATAACATCAAACTATCATTGAAATCTAACAATAATATTGATTTCGTTGATAGTAAAGATATCTGAGACAAAAGAACAATGAAATTCAAAATAAGCTACAATCAGTCTAAGCAAATCCACCAAGAGAAAGAGGAAGATAAAAGATGAGAGTTCAAAAAATTATTTACCCAATTCGATTTAGTTGATTTACTCTTGGAGAGAGAGAGAGAGAGAGAGAGAGAGATGGCTGATTCACTATACTCAATATTTGTAACAAGATATTGCTAAGAGTTATAAGAAAGTAGTCCCCCAAACTTTGAAGAACAAATATTATTTTCACCTAAGTGCTTCTCATCTCTCCAACTCTTTATATAAATCACACAAACACAAAGTGTTTAGAAGTGTTTCCCAATTCCCTTAGACATCTCAAAATATTTCCAAATATTCAAAGAAATCAATAATTTATACCTTTTACTTCCTTAAATTCCCCATCTAAGATTATCACTTTTCCATCTATCTCTTTTTAAGACCCACTAACAATAAGATAGAGATACATATTTATAAATGTTGAAATCCAACATATCTATAAATAATCCACAACATGACCCATTAACTAATGGATGCGCAAAATGAAATGACCAAACCCGTCACTAGAAAACTACTTGAACCAGACTTGTTGCCAAAAGAATTGTCTTTGCTTATACCAGACCGTTGTTGCCTGCACATGTTCACCGCTCACCGTTGGTCAGGATATTTTTATCCACCTAATGATTTCTTGTCTTTGTCTTTTCCTCTTTGAGATATTCACTCTCTGACTTTGGTGTCCTTTGTCGAATTCCCACCTTCTTTTCTAACGTTTTGGTTTCTATGTATTTTGAAACATGTTTTCGTTCACTTCACCGCTTAAGGTCTTAAAGAATAATTCTACAATTATCCACCTTGTGTAACGCCCCGACTTAGTTTGCTTATTTTTTGTAATTTAACTATATGATAATTGTGATTGGGTTATGTTATTGATGTGTTTGAGCTACCCTTTGTGTGCGGTAGTGGCCTTAAGAATATACTTTAAGGTGTTTGGGGATGTGTGACCAATAATGTAGAACTTGGTGATGTGGTGAGTAAGACTAATTAAATGATATTAGTAATATTTAGTTAATTATAATATTAGTTAAAATATTATTTAATTATTTAATTAGTGATAGTAATAATAATTATTTTAATAAGTGGAATTAGTAATAATTATAATATTATAATAAAAGAAAATAAAAGTAAGGGAATTAGGGAGAAGTTGTCAAAACGTTAAAATTTGGAGAAAAGAGAAAGAAGGGGTTAGGGAAAGAAAGAGAGAAGAGCACCATTATTGAGAAAGCTTTTGCAAGAAATCTAAATTAAGGGTGAAGTTCTAATTATCTAAGGGTTAATATGATGATGGTGGATAGATTATGTATGTGTAGGATTGTGCTTTTCTTCTCTCTATGTATGATCATTGTTGCAATTTTTTTATTGTTGGATTGATTGAATTGTTTGATGAACTATGTGTTGTATGTTGATGTTGTGATTGTTGTTGGAATGATGAATTGTTGTAATTGATGTTGTTGGAATTATGTAATGGATGGAATTGTTGATGGAGATGTTGTGTTGTTACGTGACGTTGCGAGTGAGAGTCGGAACTCAAAGTTATGACTATTTTATGTGACGCTGCGTTTGTGCATCGACCATCGTCAGTTGAACAAGGTAATTATCAAGAACAAATACCCCTTACCAAGGATAAAAGACTTATTGGATCAATTGAAAGGAGTTTGTGTATTCTCGAAGATTGATTTATGGTTGGGTTATCATCAGATTCATGTGAAGAGTACTGATGTACCAAAGACCGCATTTAGGACCCGTTACAGTCATTACGAGTTCTTGGTAATGCCTTTTGGTGTGACGAATGCTCCAGTTGTTTTCATGGACTATATGAATGGGATTTTTAAAGCTTATTTGGATCAATTTATTGTGATCTTTATAGAAGAAGTTCTTATTTATTCTCGTACTTCACAAGAGCACGAAGAACATCTAAGAATTATTTTGTTGGTGTTGCAAAAGAAACAACTTTTTGCTAAGTTAAGCAAGTGTGAATTCTGGATGTCAAAAGTTAAGTTCCTTGGTCACGTTATATCTTAAGGAGGTGTGTAACGCCCTGATTCAATTATTTCATTTTTGTTGAGTCTTTTATTTGAATTGAGTGATAATTGTTTTAATTATGAAATTAGTATGTTTATGTGATATGTTGATGAGTTATATTATTTTACCGTTTTGAGAATTTTCGGGTAAAATTAGATTGGAGGGTATTTTAGACATTTGCTAATTAATGAGAAGTTAGAAAATAGGTAGAATTATAATTTTTGTGAGAAAAATGATATTTGGTAGAAAGTAGAAAATAGAATAGAAATAGAAATAGAAAGTTATAAGAGTAGAAAGAGAAGAAAAAGAGAGAATAGAAAGAAATAGAAGAGAAAAAAAGGAGGATAAGAGAAAAGAGAAGGAAAAGAGGAAAACTTGGAAAATCTTCAAGATTGCTCCTAGGAATCAAAACAATCGGGTAAGGTGTGAAATATTGTTATCTTATCATTGTGTATGATTATATATGTGTTAGATTGATTGGGTTTTTGTTTTGAAGAAGTTTAGAGAATGTTAGGTTTTAGGATTTTGATAAGAATCTAAAAAATTGGTAGATTAATCGGTTAGAACTTGATATAATCGAAGTATGATAATGAATACATGTTAATGATCATGTTTGTGGAGGTTTGGTGGGGTTTTGGAACCCTTTAGGTTGATTGTTGCGTAACTGAGCTGCTACTGAAATCACAGTTCTCGCTCAGCAAGCTTTCCAGAACATTTTTCGCTCAGCGAGACCTAGAAGTGGGAAATTGTGTTTTAATTCATAACTTTTGATCCGAGTATCTGTTTTAAGCATTCTACATATCGATTCAAAGCTAGAAACATATAGAAACTAATGATGCTAAAATATGTAATTTTTAGCCGACTTTTCCGAAAAACCGTAATTATGTTAGTTAAGGAATTGTGGGATTGATTGAGGTATAGTGGCCGTTTGGCAAATAAATGCATTTCGTGAAGTGAATATGAATGCATGTTGATAGTGAAAGAGTTTGTTGTCGTTTGGCATAATTTATGTGAATGTGTATAGTTTGTTTGTGACTATATGAGATGAATGCATAATTATATTGCGAATACGTATGCATTTTCAAGAATGTTGTGGGTCATTTGCATGTGAAGCATAATGTATGCATTCTTGTGTTATGGGATTCTATGTGAATCTGTTGTAACATCATGTTCCCATGTAGGGTGTGAGCGATGATTAAAACATGATTGTGTGCCCATGTGGGGTGTGAGCAATCGGATTGTGTGCCCGTGTGAGGTGTGAACAATTCATAAACATTGTGTGCCCGTGTAGGGTGTGAGTAATGGGTGATTTAATCACAAATGATTGTGTGCATGTGTGGGGTGTGAGCAATCTGAATGTGTGCCCGTGTGGGGTGTGAGCAATCTATAAACATTGTGTGCCCATGTGGGGTGTGAGCAATGGGTGAACATCGTATGCCCGACGAAGAGTTACTTTAGGTAACGAGAGATGGTTCCAATAAGATCCTGAGTGAACTTGAGATGATTGAGTCGGTACCGCATTGCATTTGCATAGAGTCGTGAGTCGGTCTCTATGATTTGCATTTATCATCTATAATTGAAAAATGGGTGAATAAACATGAATAATATATGTTTATGTAGAATGATGTGAAATGGTGAAATTATGTATGATGAATATGCTTGGTTTGTTTATATACATTGTGATGTATATATGTGATGAGAAATGAATTATGGTGAGAATATGTATATGTATATTTTAATGTTATGATTATATAATTATATGCATTCTTATTATGATAATATTTCTCACCCTTCTGCTGTTTTATGATGCTCTATGAGGCATTACGGAGTAGGTTTGTTGGAGGTCTTTTTGGTGAAGCGAGTCTTCATTCTTTTGGTCGGTCGGCTCTGGTATGTAGCACCGGGTAGCTAGGGTTGGCTTGATACCTTTTTGTGATGCATTTGTATATGTATCTTGGTGATGAATGTTTATGTAAACATGAATTATTGGTGAATCAAACTTTATTATCTCTCTCTCTCTCTATATATATATATATATATATATATATGTGTGTGTGTGTGTTTGATGTTGATTAATGTTTAGTTTCCGTTGTTATTTTAATGTTGAGATATGGGTGTAAGTATTTAATCCCTCTGTTGCAAGTTACCCCATTGTTGCATATCGTTAAATGAGCAAGTGTTGGATGTTTTAATTTCATGTATAATGTGACATACCTCTTTTATATTATGTTTTAATTATACTCTGATAAAAATTTTAATATGTGCATAAATAATTAATTGATTATTTGGGGGTATATAAAGGGGGTGTTACATTAGGTGGTATCAGAGCCAGTGTCGAGTCAGTTGTGTCTGTCTTGTTGTTGTGATGGTTGAACTTTTGTTTAATATTGTTGTTGTTTTTGGGAATGATCTTAATATGGCTGGTAGAAACGACAATGTGATGGCTGCTACTTTGGAAGCAATGGCTATGGCGGTGCAGGGTGCTCCGAATGTGAATGTTAATGATGAGTTCAGGAAGAATCAACCACCGGTCTTCAAAGGAAGATTTGATCCCGATGGTTCTTAGAATTGGTTGAAAGAGATTGAAAGAATATTCAGAGTCATGGATTGTGCTTAAGAGAGTAAGGTGAGGCTTGGTTCTCACATGCTGAAGGAAGAAGCCGATGATTGGTGGGTCGGTAGAAGTCAAACTCTGGAGGAAGAAGATGAAGAGATAACTTGGGAGTTATTTCATACTGAGTTCTTGGGGAAGTATTACCCTGAAAGTGTGAAAGGGAAGAAGGAATGGAGTTCCTTGAACTGAAACAAGGTAGTATGTCTGTGGTGGACTATACTACTAAGTTTGTGGAGTTGGTTCAATCTCATCCTCACTATGCTGCTACTACTGATGAGTTCTCGAAATGTATTAAGTATGAGAATGGTTTGCGTCCTGAGATTAAGCAAATTGTAGGATATCAAATAATAAGGAGGTTTTCAGATTTGACGGAATTTTGTAGAATTTTTGAGGAGGATAGTAAGGCTCGCTCTACACATTACAAGAGTTTGAATGAGAGGAAAGGAAAGCAAAAATCTAGAAGTGGACCTTATGTGACACCCGCTGATAAGGGCAAGCATATGGGAAACTTTGATAAGAGATCTGGTGGAGGAGGTTCTGGTCCCATTAAGTGTTACAAGTGTGGTGATTTGGGTCATAAGTCTTTTGAGTGTGGGAAGAACATAATGAAATGTTCAAACTGTGGAGACCTTGGGCATGCTACTACCGAGTGTAGAAGGAATGTTGTGAAGTGTTTCAATTATGGAAAAGTGGGTCACATTAGTACTAAGTGTACTAAGCCGAAGCAAGCTCAAGCAGGCGGAAAGGTGTTTGCATTAGCAGGGAAGGACACTACTAGTGCAAACCGTTTGATTAAAGGTACATGCTTTATTAATAGTACACCTTTAGTTACTATTATTGATACGGAAGCGACTCATTCGTTCATTTCTTTTGAGTGCGCTAAGAATTTGAATTTGTTTATGTCTTCTTGGGGTGGTGAGATGGTTATTGAGACTCCTGCTTCAGGGTCGGTAACTACTTCTTTGGTGTGTGTAAGTTGTTCTTTGACCATGTATGGTAAAGATTTTGTTATGGATTTAGTTTGTTTGCCATTGGAGGGTTTGGATGTAATCTTGGGTATGAACTGGTTGCAATTTAATTGAGTTCATATAGATTGCTATCATAAGTTAGTAAGGTTTTCTTCTTTGGATGATGTTGAAGATGAGAGTTTCCTATCCACGAAAGAGTTAAAGAAACTTTTAGTGGACGAAGCTCAATTGTTTGGTTTGTTTGCATCATTGTCGGTGGAGAGTGAAGTTGAACTCAATGGGTTCCCAGTGGTGTGTGATTTTCCAGAAGTGTTTCTCGAGGATATTAAGGATGTACCGCCGGAAAGAGAAGTTGAGTTTTCTATTGATCTAGTTCCAGTGTACTAGACCGATTTTGATGGCACCGTATTATATGTCAGCATCAGAGTTGGTAGAGTTTAAGAAACAATTGAATGACTTGTTGGACAAGAGGTTTATTAGGCCGGGCGTTTCTCCTTGGGGTGCTCCGGTATTGTTGATAAAGAATAAGGATGGGAGTATGCGGTTATGCATTGATTATCGACAGTTGAACAAGGTGACAATTAAGAACAAGTATCCTCTTCCAAGGATCGATGATTTGATGGACCAATTGGTTGGTGCACGTGTTTTTAGTAAGATTAATTTGAGATCAGGATATCACCAGATTCGTGTGAAAGAAAAGGATATTCAAAAGACGGCTTTTAGGACACGGTATGCTCATTACGAATATTTTGTGATGCCATTCGGGGTTTCTAATGCGCTGAGTGTGTTTATGGAATACATGAACCGTATTTTCCATGAAAAGTTGGATCGTTTTGAGGTTGTGTTCATCCACGATATTTTGATTTATTCTAAGTCTCAAGAGGAGCATGAAGAGCATCTAAGGATTGTGTTACAGATTTTGAAAGAGAAATAATTGTATGCTAAGTTGTCGAAATGTGAGTTTTGGTTGTCGAAAGTGAGTTTTCTTGGACATGTTATTTCCGATGGTGGTATTAGTGTTGATCCATCCAAGATTGATGCGGTAATGCAATGGGAAATTCCTAGATCGATTACGGAGATTCGAAGCTTTTTAGGCTTGGTGGGTTATTATCGGAGGTTTATCGAGGGATTTTCAAAGTTGGCACTTCCGTTAACGCAATTGACTTGTAAAGGAAAAGCTTGCATTTGTGATATTCATTGTGAAGAGAGTTTCATTGAACTTAAGAGAAGGTTGACTACGGCTCTGATTTTGATTTTGCCAAATCCGACGGAACCATTTGTGGTGTTTTGTGATGCTTCATTGTTTGGGTTAGGTGGTGTTTTGATGCAAGATGGAAAAGTTGTGGCTTATGCTTCAAGACAATTGAGAGTGCATGAAAAGAATTATCCTACACATGATTTGGAGTTAGCGGCCTTGGTGTTTGTTTTGAAAATTTGGAGGCACTATCTTTATGGTGCAAGATTCGAATTTTTTAGTGATCACAAGAGTTTGAAGTATTTATTTGATCAAAAGGAATTGAACATGAGACAAAGAAGGTGGTTAGAGCTTTTGAAGGATTATGATTTTGGTTTGAATTACCATCTGGGTAAGGCAAATGTGGTGGCCGATGCCTTAAGTCGCAAGTTGTTACATATGTCCGCATTGATGGTGAGAGAATGGAAACTTTTAGAGGATTTTAGAGACTCGAGTTTAGTTTGTGAAATGACGCCGAGAAGTGTAAGACTTGGTATGCTACATGTTACGAATGATTTTCTTGCAACCGTATGTGAAAAGCAAAAGTTGGATTTGAAGTTCGTTGATTTGATGATGAATGAGAATGAGGATTTCAAGGTTGATAATTTTGGAGTTTTGAGATTCCGTGATCGTATTTGTATTCCCGATGATGTGGAGTTGAAAAAGATGATTTGGAAAAGGGACGCCGAAGTAACTTAAGTATTCATCCGGGAGCGTATAAGATGTATCAAGATTTGAAGAAGATCTTTTGGTGGTCCGGGTTGATGAGAGATGTAGCCCATTTTGTGTATGCGTGTTTTACTTGTCAGAAGTCTAAGGTAGAACATCAGAAACCTAGTGGTTTGATGCAACCGTTGGATATCCCGGAATGAAATTGGGATAGTATATCGATGGATTTTGGTACGGGATTGTCGAATTCGTAAAGAGGTCATAATGCTATTTGGGTGATTGTTGATAGACTAACTAAATCTGCTCACTTTATTCCAATTGACATTAGTTATCCTTTGGAGAAGTTAGCCGAGATTTATGTTTTTATGGTTGTGAAGTTGCATCGAGTTCCTAAGAGTATTGTATCAGATAGAGATCCTAAATTTACATCGAGGTTTTGGGAGAGTTTGCAAAAGGCTTTGGGTTCTAAGCTAAGATTGAGTTCGGCTTACCATCCACAAACAGACGGTCAAACCGTGAGGACAATTCAATCGTTGGAGGATTTGTTGCATTCTTGTGTGCTAGAGCAAGGTGGTGCTTAAGATAGTTATTTAGCGTTGATTGAGTTCACCTACAATAACAGTTTTTATTCAAGTATAGGTATGGCATCATTTGAGGCTTTGTATGGTCGGAGATGTCGAACACCTTTGTGTTGGCATGAAACTGGTGAGAGAATGGTAGTTGGACCGGAGATGGTACAAAAAACGACAGTGAAGGTGAAGTTTATTCGAGAGAAGATGAGAGCTTCTCAAATTAGACAAAAGAACTATCATGACAAGATAAGGAAAGATCTTGAGTTTCAGGAAGGCGAACATGTGTTTTTAAGAGAAACATTGGTTACAGGGTGTGGGTTGTGCTTTGAAGTTAAAGAAGTTGACTTCTCGTTTTATTGGTCTGTATCAGATGACTGCACGAGTTAGTGTTGTGGCTTACCGTGTGGCGTTGCCTCCGAATATTTCGAATTTTCATGATGTGTTCCATATTTCGCAACTTCGGAAGTATGTTCTGGATCCGTCACATGTTATTCCTATGGACGAGGTTGAAGTGAGAGACGACCTTACGGTTTGAAGCTTTACCAATTAAGATTTTGGATCGTGAAGTCAAGAAGCTAAGAGGCAAGGATATTGCACTTGTGAAAGTAGCGTGGGGAGGCGATGCAGAAGGAAATATGACTTGGGAATTAGAGAGTGGGATGCGAGAGTCGTATCCGGAGTTGTTTGAATCAGGTAATATTTTCGAGGACGAAAATTTCTAAAGTGGGGGAGAGTTGTAACGCCTCGATTCGATTATTCCATTTTTGTTGAGTCTTTTATTTGAATTGAGTGATAATTTTTTTAATTATGAAATTGGTGTGTTTATGTGATATGTTGATGAGTTATATTATTTAACCGTTTAGAGAATTTCCGGGTAAAATTAGATTGGAGGGTATTTTAGACATTTGCTAATTAATGAGAAGTTAGAAAATAGGTAGAATTATAATTTTGTGAGAAAACTAATATTTGGTAGAAGGTAGAAAATATAATAGAAATAGAAATAGAAAGTTATAAGAGTATAAAGAGAAGAAAAAGAGAGAATAGAAAGAAATAGAAGAGAAAGAAAAGGAGGAGAAGAGAAAAGAGAAGGAAAAGAGGAAAACTTGGAAAATCTTCAAGATTGCTCCTAGGAATCGAAACGGTCGAGTAAGGGTGTGAAATATTGTTATCTTATCATTGTGTATGATTATATATGTGTTAGATTGATTGGGTTTTGTTTTGAAGAAGTTTAGAGAATGTTAGGTTTTAGGGTTTTGATGAGAATCTAAGAAATTGGTAGATTAATCGGTTAGAACTTGATATAATCGAAGTATGATAATGAATACATGTTAATGATCATGTTTGTGGAGGTTTGGTGGGGTTTTAGAGCCCTTTAGGTTGACTGTTGCGTAACTGAGCTGCTGCTGAAATCGCAATTCTCGCTCAACGAGCTTTCCAGAACATTTTTCGCTTAGCGAGACCTGGAAGAGGGAAATTGTGTTTTAATTCATAACTTTTGATCCGAGTATCTGGTTTAAGCATTCAACATATCGATTCGAAGCTAGAAACATATAGAAACTAATGATGCTAAAATATGTAATTTTTAGCCGGCTTTTACCCGACTTTTCCGAAAAAACATAATTATGGTAGTTAAGGAATTGTGGGATTGATTGTGGTATAATGGCCGTTTGGCAAATAAATGCATTTTGTGAAGTGAATATGAATGCATGTTGATAGTGAAAGAGTTTGTTGTCGTTTGACGTAATTGATGCGAATGTGTATAGTTTGTTTGTGACTGTATGAGATGAATGCATAATTATATTGCGAATACGTATGTATTTTCAAGAATGTTGTGGGTCATTTTGCATGTGAAGCATAATGTATGCATTCTTGTGTTGTGGGATTCTATGTGAATCCGTTGTAACATCGTGTGCCCATGTGCGGTGTGAGCGATGATTAAAACATGATTGTGTGCCCATGTGGGGTGTGAGAAATCGGATTGTGTGCCCGTGTGGGGTGTTAGCAATCCATAAACATTGTTTTCCCGTGTGGGGTGTGAGTAATGGGTGATTTAATCACAAATGATTGTGTGCCCATGTGGGGTGTGAGCAATCGGATTGTGTGCCCGTGTTGGGTGTGAGCAATCCATAAACATTGTGTGCCCATGTGGGGTGTGAGCAATGGGTGAACATCATATGCCCGACGGGGAGTTACTTTAGGTAACGAGCGATGATTCCAATAAGTTCCTGAGTGAACTTGAGATGATTGTGTTGGTACCGTATTGCATTTGCATAGAGTCGTGAGATGGTCTCTATAATCTGCATTTATCATATATAATTGAAAAATGGGTGAATAAACATGAATAATATATGTTTATGTAGAATGATATGAAATGGTGAAATTGTGCATGATGAATATGCTTGGTTTGTTTATATACATTGTGATGTATATGTGTGATGAGAAATGAATTGTGGTGAGAATATGTATATGTATATTTTTATGTTAAGATTATATAATTATATGCATTGTTATTATGATAATATTTCTCACCCTTCTGCTGTTTTATGATGCTCTCTGAGGCATTGCAGATCAGGTTTGCTGGAGGTATTTTTTGTGAAGCGAGTCTTCATTCTTTTTGTCGGTCGGCTCTAATATGTAGCATTGGGTAGCTAGGCTTGGCTTGATGCCTTTTTGTGATGCATTTGTATATGTATCTTGGTGATGAATGTTTATGTAAACATGAATTATTGGTGAATCAAACTTGATTATATATATATATAAATATATATATATATATATATATATATATATATATATATATGTTTGATGTTGATTAATGTTTAGTTTCCGTTGTTATTTTAATGTTGAGATATGGGTGTAAGTATTTAATCCCTCTGTTGCAAGTTACCCCATTGTTGCATATCGTTAAATGAGCAGGTGTTGGATGTTTTAATTTCATGTATAATGTGACATACCTCTTTTATACTATGTTTTAATTATACTATGATGAAAATATTAATATGTGCATAAATGATTAATTGATTATTTGGGGTATAGAAAGGGGGTGTTACAAGGTTTGGCGGTAAACCTGTCGAAAGTGGAAGCAGTGATCAATTGGGAGAAACAAAAGAATACTTCAGACGTCAGGAGTTTTCTAGGTTTGGGTGGTTACTATAGAATGTTTATTAAAGGATTTTCTCAGTTAGCATTACCGATGACAAAACTTACCCGAAAAGAATTTGCTTACGAGTGTGATTCTGGTTGCGCATAAAGTTTTAAGAGCTTGAAAGAAAGATTGATAAATGCTCTTATTTTGATTATTCCTGATCCCAACAAGTTATACCAAGTGTTCTGTGATACATCGAAAATGGGATTAGGAGGTGTTTTAATGCAAGATGGTAAAGTGGTGGCATATGTTTCTCGGCAGTTAAAATTTCATGAGAAGAATCATCCAACTCATGATTTGGAGCTAGTTGCAGTAGTTTTTACTTTGAAAGTGTGGCGGCATTATTTGTATGGTGTGCGTTTCAAAATGTTTAGCGACCACAAAAGTTTGAAATATTTATTTGATCAGAAAGAGTTGAACATGGGACAGAGAATATGGGTGTAGTACTTGAATGATTATGATTTAGAATTAAAGTACCATCCAAGGAAGGCGAATAAAGTGGCAGATGCCTTAAGTCGAAAGGTGATTCATAGTGCAGAGTTGATGATACTAGAGTATACCTTATAACAAAGGTTTCAGGATCTTAATCTTCAATTTTTTTGGACACCTGATGGTGTGATTATAGGAAATTTGAATGTCGATTCTACTTTAAGAGATGAAATTCGGCAAGGATAGATGTTGGATGAGAAGTTACAAGAGGTATTACTTCAACCGGGTTTCTTACGGGCAACGAATGTCATCATTCTTTTTAGTCAAAGAGTTTGTGTTCCAAATTATGTGGTATTAAAAAGGAAAGTTTTAGATGAAGCTCATAAAGTTACTTTTATGATACATCCTGGTTCTTTAAAGATGTATCAAGACTTGAAGAGAGATTATTGGTGGTTTGGCATGAAAAGAGACATTGCGGTGTATGTGTCAGAATGTGGAGTATGTCAACAAGTGAAGATTGAACATCAGAGACCGGGCGATCTGTTGCAACCTTTAGATATTCCAGTTTAGAAATGGGATAGTATTTATATGGATTTTTCAGTGGGGTTACCCAGTACACAAGGCATATATGATTCTATTTGGGTGATAGTGGACCGACTAACGAAATCTTCACATTTCTTAGCCGTGAAGACTACTTATAAGGTAAGTAATCTTACAAGGTTATTCATTTCTGAAAATGTGATACTTCATGTTATTCCTTAGAACATCATTTCAGATAGAGATCCAAAGTTTATTTCAAGATTCTAGAGAGCTTTTCAACAAGCTATGGGTACCAATTTGAATTTGAGTACATTGAACCATCCTCAGAAGGACTGTCAGACAGAATGTATAACCCAAACTATGGAAGATACGTTAAGGGCTTGTGTGATGGATACAAGAGGAAAATTGATGGATCTCTTACCATTTATTGAGTTCTCTTACAATAACAGTTATCATGCAAGCAACGGTATGTCTCCTTACGCGGCTTTGTACGGGAGAAAATGAAGGACACCTTTGTGTTGGGAGGAAATTGGTTAAGATAGCATTTTGGGACCCAAAATTATTCAAGAGACTACTGAAAAGATTAAGATGATTTGTGAGAAAGTTAAGCAAACACAGGATCTTTAGAAGAGTTATATGGATAACTGAAGGAGGCCTTTGGAATTTGAAGATGGTGACCATGTGTTTTTGAAAGTTACTCCGAGATTGAGACTAAAAGGACCGTTTAAGTCACAAAAGTTGAGCTCGAGATATGTGGGACCGTATCAAATCTTAAAAAGGATTGGTGAGGTTTCTTATAGGCTATCCCTACTACCTTCTCTATCAGAGATGCATGATGTATTTCACGTGTCTCAACTTCAGAAGTTGGTTCCCAATCCTCTTCAACCAATACTTCCAGATCCTATTGAAATAGAAATGGATTTGACTTTTGAACCACAACCGAGCCGTATCTTGGGAAGAGAAACCAAAGTGATAAGAAACAAGGAAATACCATTTGTTAAGGTGCAGTGGGATGTAACACATTCAGGAGATGCTACTTAGGAAGTCAAATCGGAAATGCGAGATGTTTATCCTCATCTTTTCATGTAATATTTTAAATTCGTGGATGAATTTCTATTTAAGGAGGGGAGGATGTAATACCCCGTAAATTTAATTAATGCTCTACATAATATTAATTAATATTAATAGGGTTCCGGTATGCTCTGAAAGTTTTTTTAAACTTAAATAATTAAAGCAACCGACGAACTCGTATTAAATAGTTAATATTATCTGACTTAGAGATTTTGTTAATTAAGTGACTCATAGATATTTTTGGATACCCTCTATTTGGACCAATTGGGTAATAATATATATTATATCAGTATCACATATACTATTATTTTCATTGTGTAAAAACAAATAGAAACAAAGAGAGAGGAAGAAGAGAAAAGTGAGAAAAAAGGAAGGAAAAGAAGAAAACTTGAAAAAGAATAAGAAGATCATTGTAACATCAAACTTCATCATCCATCATTCATCTCATAATCTTCATCATCTTCATTGATAGGTGAGTCTAGTTAGAAGCTTTTATTTTAAGAGTTTCTTGAGTTTTAGAGTTTAGGTTAGATTTTGATAAAATCGTGAAATCGAAGTTTCTAACGAATAAAATGTCGATTAAATGTTTGAGTGTGATCATTGTGTGTGCGGGATTCTCTGTTGATGCTTATCACAATGGTTATTGAGGTTTTAAGTGGATTTAAAAAGGAAACAACATGAAAACAATAAGTATTTTTTTCTTTTACTCACTAAGTAACCGGTTACCCTTTGAAAACTGGACTTTTAACGCAGAATTTGCACTAGTAACCGATTACCCTCTGTCGCTCCCCGGATTTCCATCCTGGTACAAACGCGAAAGTGGCGCGGAAAAAGAATAGAGTCGCTAGCCAGGCATTTTTATCCCGAAAAAAGGGAATGGTAATGTTGCACAAACCAGAAGAAAAAGAGGAAGGACACAGGTCCTGCGAACCAAAGAGACTGAGTTCGGGAGTCGGTTACGACCTGGGAAGGTATTAGCACCCATATCGTCTGCCGTACCCGACGGGATCCACGCTTGCAAAAGAAAATGTTTCAAAGGGTGAGGGTATGAAAACTGCAGCAAAAGAAATGAAAATGAAAAGAAACTGGAACTGGAAAAGAACTGAAATAAGAAAATAAAGGAAAAATGTAGGGAAAATAAAGATTGTGCTCGAACGAGCCCTACCCCGCTGCCTACGTACCTCATCAGGATAATGAGGATCAGAGACGCCGTAGTTCCCCTAACTAGGGGTAACAAGGAAATTTCTTGTGTCTTAAGGCTTGAACTGCCTATGTCAATGCTCAGGTGTTGCAGGCTCGGACGACGAGTGTGTTACCGTCTTGCAAAATGACAAGGAGCAAGTTCGCGTACGGAGCGAATGAGGTGAGAAAAGAATTCCCGAAGGAGAGACGTTTATTGTTTGTTTGTGTTTTTTATGAAGCTTTTATGAGTGTGTCACAAGGAAGTGAACTCAAGCTCTCATCAATGGAATGTGCACTTGTCACTACATTCCAAGATGGAATAATAGAACAAGCACACTCAAGTAAGGAGAAGATCCCCAAAACTTGAACCCGAAGATTAGGGCCTAGGCTCACTAACTTGTTTATTTATTAGGTGTTTTGATCATTTACAGATGAAGAAGTATTTTTTTTTATGCTTTTCTTTTATGAAGGAGATACCTTGATCAGACTTGTACATCACAAGGTAAACTTGTACAATCCCAAGATGGGAAGACTACAAGCATACCTCATGGGATAAGGCTATGGACCAAGGCATCACTTCAAACTTATTAAGTATCTTTTAAGAGTTATGAGATGAGAAGAGAAGAAGAACAAAAAAGGATCATAAAGGTAAAAAGCTAACGGGAAAAGTCTAATCCTAATATTCACATGCTCGGATGGTCCTAGGTTAGTGAGGCTTACTATCCTAATGAAAGAAAGAAGAAGAGAAAGATGAAAGGAGAAGCTCCATGGTGGCCTAAGCACACCTCGAGTTAAGAAGAAAAGAAAACAGATGAGGAAAAAGAATTAAGATGAATAAGAAATAAGATAAGAAGATGAGAATGCGATATGGAGACAAGATGACAATGCACAAACAGAGCCTACACCAGTAGGACTTCCAGATGCATCAGTATGCAATAACAAAATCGGTCTCAATGGTACCTAACGGAGAAGGTCCGTTGCCTCTTCAACATGTGCAAAAGAAATCTAGTATATCTCAAATCAGTAATTGAATCCAACAATCAAGCACAATTATCAGCTTCCAGCATCCAGAATTAAAACCAAGAATCAATCCACATGATATCAGAGCCTAAGTGAAATCCATATTCAGACATCTCATTAATCCAAATAATTGATCACAAGATCATCACTAAGTTACATCTTCCATCATCAAAGTCAAGCAAGGAGCCTACAAAACATCAAACACAAAGACTAAAACCAAGATCAAATAAAATCCTATTTAAATAAACCAAAATAATCAAACCTAAATACAAAACTATATTAAAAATTAATAATCGAAATTAAAAGAGAATTCTAAACTAAAAAACCTTAACAAAATTAACTAATTGCAATTAGAAAGAAATATCAACTAAAAAAAACTAATAAATTAATTAATTAACAAAAACTTTCAAAGTAAAATAAAAAGAAAACAAAAGAGGGGGGAATCCGCTGGAGATTGAGGTGTGAAAGGAACAAAACGATCATGAGCCAACAAGAACTCAAAGAAGCCCAACGGAGAACTAACTACACAATTAAAAAAAATAGCAACCAAAACATGAAGAGAGTGTGATCCGCAAGCTTCAGGGTGTGGATAACAGAAGGCAATTACCCAAGCCCAACAAAATGCACATTAAAAAAATATAGTAATTAAGTGATAAAGAAAAGTGACAAAACAAAAAGAAAACAAAATCGACAAACTCCTCCTCTTCAAATACCCTGTTCCCAAAACAGAATCCCCTTTCTCTATTTCCAGACAAAAACCCAAACATGGACGCGACCTCTTCTTCTTCCCAAACTGCGATTTCTCCTTCACCTCGATACCATCAATCTTCTTCTAAAAAACAAAACAACGCCGAAAACGCCGTTAATCAACAAACAAAGAAAAACCAACGCAGTTCAACTCTCCATCTCAGCTTCTAATCGCGACGGTCTCACTTCAAATCGCAAACGGAAGGATGTTTGCGAAGATGATTGGTAACTGGACGAGATCTCATGGAAGCTCCTAAGCTCAAGGTCTCGATGTCTCTCTCTCTCTCGATTCGTTCGTCTCAATCACACATCAGATCTTTCTTATTTTTCATCCTTAATGATCTCGTCGTGCTCCGTCTTGAACACTGGCGCATCCTTTCCTTACCCATTCATGATGTACTAATTCGAACGACGGTAATTCATGGCGATTCGTGGTTCAAACCTCTTTACTTTTGAAGGAGCACGGTGCCAGTTTCTCTCTCTTTTGTTCTTGTTTTCGATCTCAGTTTTGTTTCACAGATTCGGCTTCATGGTTTTGCGGTGAGTTGTTGAAGGTTTGATGGTTGATGAAGCAAGTTGTTGTGAGCTGAATGTTGCTGGATTGTTGAAAGTTTGGGTGTGAGAACAAAGAAGTTGATAATGGATGCAGGGGAGGTGAATGAAGATAATGGTGGTTTTTGTTGTATTGAGGTGAGTGTTCGCATGAAATATTGGGGAATGGTGGTGGAAGAACGTGTTCTTGTGCAGGGTGAATGGTTTCGTTTTTCAGAGGTTCTCAAAGGATAATGAGAAAGAGGAATTCAATTTGTGAGTGAGCAACGTGTCTCTTTTTGTCTGTCTGTTAGAATTGAAAAAGAAACCCTTCCAAGCTGTGTGAGAAATGCATGATATATGGAGTGAAGGGTTAGAGAGTGAGCAGGGTGGAAAAGGCATGACGTTGGGTGTGTATGCTGTGGAATTCTTGTTGTGGGTGATTTGAAATACGCGTGCTGCGGTCCGTTTGTTATTGCTGTGTTTGAAAAAGAAATGGTTGTGCAGAATGAGAGTAGTGGTGGGACCGTGAAAGGTGTGTGGAGTGAGCTGCAGTAGAAACGAATTTGGTTGAAAGCCCTTTTTCGTGAATCAATTTCTTTTTTACTGAAAGGTGCTAGCTGGCGGTACAAAGCATTGGTGGAATTGAAATGTTATGGCAAAAAATGGTTGTACATTATGGAAGTGGGGTTATGACAAATTTGAGAGAAAAGAATAATAAAAAAAAACTTCATGATGCAATGTGTCTCTTTTGACCTATAAAAGAAAATGAAAGTGGACTTGCCAATGGACGATATGTTTAATCGATTTTGGAATAGAATAAATAAAAATGATTTGGAAATGGCTTTGGAATAGAATAAATAAAAGGATTGGAAAATGGTTTATAAAATATGAATTTGAATTGAATAAAAAAATGATATAAATGGTCTAGAAATTAAATTAAAAAATGGAATTGGTGGAATACGGGATTATTTAGAGGTGTTTAGGAAATTGAAGAAAAGAAAATAAATTGGAATGAAATAGAATCGGCTAAAAAATGGATATTGACAAATGGTGTAATTTGGATAAATGAAATTGAAACAATTACCACCAACACGAACACAACCATGGAATCTTGATTTTTAATTCGATATCAACTTGCATTGGTTTCCACACACCACAAACGAAATGAGCACAACAGCCACTGGACAACTTGCAACTCACACAAACCAAAACTTGATAACCTGGAGAATTCCACATACCACAATAAATTGACCTTGCATTCTCATTGTCTGATAAATAAACCAACGACACAAGTATCTTGCACATGAAGGAATATCCTGAAGGTTTGACAAAGATTATGTCAAACTTCCATCTGAAATGGATAATGAATGAACAACCCTCCTTGACCCAAAATCAGAGCTTTTGAGATATCTAGAAAGGAGAAAATAACCAGAGAGGCTGAGAAGAAAGGGATAGTCTTGTAACTTGATGGAGAAGAGATCCTTAATTCATGCTTCATTACTGATGATGGGCAAGATGAATCAGTAAATATTCTTCAGACGTGAAATCCTTGAACAACATTTAACTAGGGAAATAAACCCTAATTGAGTGACAATAGCATAAGAAAACAATGTCATTGATGGCTGCATAGCTGAAACTTTGAATTCTCTAATAATCCGTAGATAAAGATGTGAAACCCTAATCACCAGGAAATCTCGATCCCATGCCTTAGGAACTTATACAAATGGTATGCAAAATGCGTATGAATGCAAAACGAAAAGCTGACAAAGGTAGAAAAGCCAGAGGGAAAATTTAGGGTGTCTACAGCTGCCCCTATTCAAGCAACTGTTGATCTGAAAAGGACGATTGCTTCCGCTTTCGGCCGTTCATGATAAACTGTGGTTGAATACCCAAGAAAAATGGAAATTTGCGCTCTGATGCAGAAAACAAGAAATGGGAAATAAACCCAATCCAATGATGTTTCGACTGAGCTGAAAGATGAGCAGACGAGCTCCTTCCAACGAAACCAAAAGTTCTGATGAATCATGAGACGGACGAGTCTTCGAATGACCTGTGACGCCAGGTGCAGAGAGCGGACGAGCCCTTAAGAATCTTCAAAGTAACCTGAGATAGACGAATCTCCTTCACTAATCCTTACGCAGATAAGTGGAATAAGACGGACGAGTCTTCTTCGGATAACCCTTACGCAGGTTCCGGAAATGCATATAAGTCTGTGGGATGGACATGCAACTAGGATAGACGAATCCTCTTCACGAATCCTTACGCAGATAAGTGGAATAAGACGGACGAGTCTTCTTCGGATAACCCTTACGCAGGTTCCGGTAATTGTTTTGACGTTTTAATCCCACCGTCAGGATTTTCAACCTCTTCAATGCGGACGAGCATTGGAATGATCATCAAAGAAACACAGACGAGTGTCATAAGTCGACGATACGGACGAGTATCGGACGATGATCCAAGAAACACGGACGAGTGCTTCTGATAATGATACGGACGAGTATCAATCACTGGTATAGACGAATACCAGAAATCCAACACAGACGAGCATTGGAATCTTCAATAGGGAATAATCTAACACAGACGAGTGTCAGAAAAGATACAGACGAGTATCAGCTTATTTCAGACGATCTTCAAAAGAAAATACCAAACACGGACGAGTGTCGGGGCGTGCAGACGAGCACTAGATAAGTAATAGGCACGGACGAGTGTCGAAGGATGTGGATGAGCAATCTTCAAAGGAGTAACAAGCACGTACGAGTGCTGAGAGATGCGGCCGAACATCAAATAAAGATGCGAGTACGGACGAGTACTGGCGACTTTCTTGGGGATATGCCTCAAATGAAGAGGAATCGGAAAATAAAAATGCACGGACGAGTGCTGCAGGGATGCGGACGAGCACCAAATAAAGATGCGCACACAGACGAGTACAGGCAACTTCGCTGGGGAAAAAAACTTCAAAGACTAATAAGCACGGACGAGTGCCGAGAGCTGCGGACGGTCATCAAATAAAGATGCTAGCACGGACGAGTGCTGGGGAATACCTCAAATAAAGAGGAATCTGCTGAGGAAAAGGCACGGACGAGTGCTGAAAGAGGATGAGCATCAAATAAAGATGCGAGCACAGACGAGTGCTAGTAGACATAGACTCTACTGGAGAAAGCAAACGAGCAATACCACAGAGCTAACACAGATGAGTGTTGAAAGATGCAGACGAGCAACAATAAAGCATGATATATCACTGCTGGGGATAACTCTGCTTAGAGATAACACAGACGAGTGTTGACAAACGCAGACGAGCTGTAGACAAATGCCTGATTGGCCACCGAGAGTTACAACTCTGCAGGGGAAGATAAGTCTAGAGGTCTGATTACCCATCTCTGACTGAGGTGATATATACCTGACTGTATCATCAAATGACCACCAGTATGGCAACTTTGCTGGGAAATATTTCACTGCCGGAAGTGGAGATCAGGCATGAACTCTGTGGGGAAGGATCATCTTCAGACTTGGCTAGGGAAGATGCTTCGTCAAATAACTCTTGCTGGGACCCTTGCTGGAGAGAGAGCTCTGACAATTCTAACTTTGTGGGGAAACAAGGCCTTCAGCTGCCTGTTGGGAAAACTTCACTGTGGAAAGATAAGTCCGCTTGGGGATGAGAACGATTCAATTAGCCTTGAAGTTCTGCTGGGGATATCATCTGCTCTAACTCAGCTGGGGATGTGTCAACCTTCTGGACTGACGGAGAAACATATTTGGCAATGCTCTGCTGAGGAGAGACTTTGCTGGAGAATCAAGTAAGTCGAAATATGCCCCATGTATGGTACGATGACTGTGTTGGGAAGATATGTCAATGAAAATTTGACTTTGAGTGAATGAGAATAACCAAATCCTCACGAACAAACCTTGTCGGCTGAAAGAAGATCTTTATGCTCGGGGAAGAAATAAACTTCCAATGCCCTGCTGGTAAAATAAATACCAGACATTCCCTGAGAATTAACACAGTGCTTCAAACTTCTGAGCTCAACAAATGCATACTGATTATCCAGAGTGACCAAGCATCCCTTTACTCTTCAAATTGCCTCAGATTGCATCGTCTATGAAAAAGATTGTCTTCAGAGGATTTTACAGAAGACATGGCATCCAGAATTGCCCTAGTGTCTTCAAACTCTCGCAGAAATCAAACGGATCTCGAGATGACTGCCCCAGATTGAGTCTTGAAATGAATCTTGCTCCACACCAGAGAGAAAACAGAAACCATGTGGTATGAAGATGCAATGCAAATGATGCAAGATGCAGTCATATGCTCATGAATATGCAAGCGGGAGATGATGAAACAAGGATGGTTGGGCGTAAGGCCAGGTTGACAGATGTTTTTTTGGTTAACAAGCAATTGGAATTAAATGATAAATTACCAGACGAGAACCGATTTATTGAAGGTAGGCCAACAGACGAGAACTGATGGGAAAAGAATAAGTCGTCAGACGAGAACTTACTCCTTAGGTTCATTGTCAAACGAGAATTGACTCTGAAAAAGAATGACTACCAGACGAGAACTGGCGTTCAACGGGCTAAATGAAAAAAAGGTGACCAGACGAGAACTGGTTAAAATATTCGCCTACCAGACGAGAACTGGTACTTGAAGTTGGTTTGCCAGACGAGAACTGGACTTTGGGTTTGTCTGCCAGACGAGGACTAGACTTTGAAAAGTTTTGCCAGACGAGAACTGAACTTTGAACGGTCAAGAAGTTGGGGTTACGAGGCCCTGAGTGAGATCTGATGATTGTTGGGATTATACTCAATGCATCTATGATGCGTATGCTCTAGAGATGCGACATGAATAACGCATGCAAATGACTTATGCAATGCTTTTGAAAAGCTAGAAAGAGCTCCCGAGGATGGGAAGAAAGGTCTTAGTGACAAGGCTTCTGGTTGAGAAGGGTGACAAAGGTGACGGTGGGTAGCATGATTTCTCGACACTCGTCTTGAACTCTGAGATTACTGATATACTTGCTCTGCGTAGCTAAAGTTTCCCCTGTCTGGTAAGTCTCTAAACAGACTGTCACTGATTATCCAATTCCTGGCATAGTAGACTTGGATGTTCTCTCGAGGAGAGTTGCACTTAGTGATCTCTGGAAATGTCCTGCCCCGGTATGAGTGCGGAAGCGACCTGACTCATTCTGACTGAGCATTGTAGGAATTCATCATTGGTCAACAGAGAATCCGGGAGACCTGCCCCTGTTTGGTGGACTCAGCTGTGATCAACTGATTTTGAATGATGTTCCTCAATCAACTGAAGCTATGGAGCTTGCTTTACACTGCCAAATTCCTTGGTCGACAAAACCACTGGATGAAATGCCTCTGATTCATAGGCCCACAAGGTGCCCTTGATTCTAGATATCATCGTTGAATGATCAAATTCCCTCGTGATTGCCCTTTGTAGGAACTTCCCTGGTGTCACGAACTGACTTGCAATTAAAACTGTTCATTCACAAATGGTAATTTTAATGCAGTACACATGCAAGTTTTGAAAATTTATTTGTTATAATACTGTGACAGTGTGCGACGAATGGACGATTAATCCAAACGTAGTGCTGAGGAAGCAAATTGTTAGGAGTCAGCTTACGCAACCTTGTCGTAGTATGCTTTCAGAATTGAACCTGATTCAATTAGGACTTTTAAGGGTTATGACGTGGCCTGGTTCACGGTTTTATAAAGAAAGATATATGGCTCAAAGTTTATCTGTGCCCACCCATTCTCCTTGATGTTTTCCAGTCCTATGTTCAGCTAATTCTCCCTAAGCGCTCGCCTCTCGAAAGGGTTTTGTAATGGTTGAGGACCCAATGACATTGACAGTTTAAGCACCCATGAGGTTTCTTGGAGCAACAGCCACCCCTTCTGACTTTGTGTTTGTAGTCACACGACTTTGTTCTAATGGAAGATTTTCTTTCTGATCTTTTTTACTCCCTAATTTTTGCCTGGACTGATTCTTTCTGAATGTTTTTTTTTTTTCAATTTTGAAGTCCAGCGGGATGCCCTAACTTTTGCCTAAGTCATTTGTTTTCACTTTTTTTTCTTCGACTTAGCGGACTTTATTTCTCTTTTTTTTCTTTTGATTTTTTTTCTTGAACAAATCGTGTGACACAGGTTTGTCATGACTTGCTGAAAGGGTTGATTGCCTCATTCCTTTGTTGGTGAGGGATAACCATTGTGGTTTCACATCTCTTGACCTCTTGAGGTGTACTGAAGAAAAGGTAATGGATCCTCAGATGCTCACTCCTTTGGAAATTTGAACGCTCGGCCAAATTGACTGATGACTACCCTGCCCCGGGTTAAATGCGAGGGTTTTTTCGTTCAGAAAAGAAACTCCTACTTCAAGGCTCAAAGGGGTTGACGAGGGTCTATCTTCCTTATATCTCCAGTGTTTGGGAATTGAAACAATGCCTGTACATCGTCAACAGGTTCTACTCTGAAAGCATACCTTCAACAATTATGGGTATTCAGTTGTCATCATCCTCCCTCAAACCTGCTAAACAACAGTGAAATAAATGGGAGGTAAATGGATGCAATTTTTTTTTGTTTTTTTTGTTTTTCAATGCAAGTAAAGAAAAATGAGCGAATGCGACATAATCGATTCAAAAATGCAAGATCACTACATTAACATTACCATTTAAAACAACAATGCTTAAAAGACAAGTAGCTGCTAACAGGAAAGAAACTACAATGCAAATGACAAAAGGATACAATAATCACCAATTCTGATGACATTTTCTTGTCTGGACCTCTGAAATCAGGAGACGCTTCTCCGAAGTCTTTGAACTCAATTAGGCAAGAGGTTGACGTGCACAACCAAGCTTCCTTCTGGAAAAGATATGTAGCCCTTGTCGATCAACTGTTGTACTTTGGCTTGAAAAGCTTTGCAATCTTCAGTTGAATGCCCCATTGATCCACCATGATACCCACACTGCTCATGAGGATTGTACCCTGGAGGTTACGACTCTAGAAACGGCTTGAGAGGCTTGGGAACCACCAAAATGTTCTGAACTAGATGTGGCAAAAGTTCACTATATGCCATGGGAACTGGATGAAGAGGAGCGTTCCGTCTTTCCAGATTGTTGCGAGGCCTATGATGGCTCTGAAGTTGATTCTGAGATCTTCGACCATGAGCTTGCAAATGTGGACGAGGAGGAGTCCAGGGTTTCTGATACGGTGCTCTGAGCATTGCCGAATGCCCATAAGAGTATCCAGACACAGGAAAATATGATCTCTGAAAAGATGATGGTCTAGAACGTTCGACATTGGCCATGACTGCACTCGCGTCATACCATTCTTCCCTTCGGGAGCTAACAACAGACTCACTTTCACTAGCTGGGATGTTCAAAAAGTCTTGAATCTTTCCACTTTTGAGCAAGTTCTCGATGCGTATTCCAACTGTCATCAAATCAGAGAAGCTTAACGTCCCAATGCCACTCATTCTTTCCAAGTACGGGCCTTGCAACGTGCCCACGAACAGGTCAACCAATTCTCTGTCTGAAAGTGGTGGCTGCACTTGAGATGCCAACTCTCTCCACCGTTGTGCATATTCTCTGAAAGATTCACCAGTTCTCTGAGATAAGCTTTGCAACTGCATGCGACTGGGCGCCATGTCCACATTGTACTGGTATTGCTTTACGAAAGCTCTGGATAAATCATTCCAGGATCGGATATGACTGCTTTCCAAATCCATGTACCAACTTAAAGATGCCCCACTTAAACTGTCCTGAAAACTGTGAATCATCAGCTTATCATTGCATGCATGAGAAGTCATTTTTCTACAGAACATCACCAAATGACGCTTCGGGCAACTGACACCAGTGTATTTCTCGAACTTCGGAGTCTTGAAATCTGGAGGAATGACAAGACCAGGCACCAAACACAGGTTTAGAGCATCAAAGCCAAAGGCATCAGGATCCGCTAAGGCTTTGAGTTGCTCGTCCAACACACGAAACCTTTCAGCAGGATCAAAAGCTTGTGGATCCTTGGTTTTCACAAGAGGGATTGCCCCTTGGAAGCTCAACATAGGGAAGGCAAAACTCTGATAATCCGTAGAATCAGAAGAAGATGAAGGTCCACCTTGGACAACAGATGGTTCAAGTACATTCTGATTCACGATCGGGGTCTGTGCAGGCTGAGCTTGAGTAAGGTTGTTCACTTGTGGAAGATCCTCATCAGGAGAAAGACCATATAAAGGATTGGTCATCGAAGTGAAACCAGGTGGAAACTCAACATTCTGATGGTTGCTTTCTAACATAGCTACTGACAGCTTCAAACCTGACCTTTACCTCTTGACACTGCTCAGTCTAACTTCAAACAACTTTTCTGCCTTCCAACAGTTAGCACTTGTTCACACTGAGTACCGGGAAATCAGCTGGCTGGTCATGGACAAAAGAGGAAGGATGAGCTCTCTGGAAAAAGGATATGCAATGCTGATGCAAATGCAAAATGCAATATGATGATGATAGAGATGCAAAGACATGGGATCACAGCTGGAAACTGCCTGGAATTTGGAATACTGCCAAGAATCGAGTGTCTGTAACCACAAGATCTCTGTATGATAACCCAAAATAGTAACCGAGAACCAAAGGTCAAGAACTTCAGGATCGTAGAGACCAGATCAAAACATAGAACTGCACTGGCAATGAGGGTATGCTGAGGTCATGGGTTCCTGCAAACCTGTAAACCCCTCCCAATCTCACTGGTAAAAGGCTCTGGGTCAGACATCAATGACACTCAAAGCCGAATAGCAATAATACTTTCACCATTTCCGAGAAATGGCTCATGACCAAATCAGGGAATCGGTTTGGCATTATACACTATGCAGGGAGGCCTCAGCTGAGTCCAGGACACAAGGTCATCCTATGCGATCCCCAGGTGGGCCCTCGGATGCGAATGGGTTTGCCACAAAATGTGGGCTGCCACTGTCATCACTAAAGAGGGATGTTTCCACAAGGTTCTCAATGATCGGTCCCCAGCTGCACATAACTGTCAAGGTTATGTAATGAGAGAGGAAGATCCCCAAATCAAGACATTTCCAAGACAATCGCAACCTGGGTGTGGAACTCACTACTACCCCCATGACAAGATCTCATGAGGCCAAAGTGGAACCACTCTAAGTCCTATGGTGCATTCGAGCCGGGTACTTGGCTCATATCTCTCAAGAACAAGTAACACCCATCCCACCAAAGAAAACCAGTCCAGACAGTCCAGTATATATACATGATGCAGTAAATCAAGATTGAAAACTGTAAATAAAGCTATAAATAAAGCTGTAAATAAACAACAATAAAATACAACAAGCCACAACAAACAAACATCACCCGATGAAACAGCAACACACAAGCGCTAGGAGAGACTCACAAGGGAACCAGAGATCATCTGGTGTGCAGTCCCCAGCAGAGTCTCCAGCTGTCGCTCCCCGGATTTCCATCCTGGTACAAACGCGAAAGTGGCGCGGAAAAAGAATAGAGTCGCCAGCCAGGCATTTTTATCCCGAAGAAAGGGAATGGTAATGCTGCACAAACCAGAAGAAAAAGAGGAAGGACACAGGTCCTGCGAACCAAAGAGACTGAGTTCGGGAGTCGGTTACGACCTGGGAAGGTATTAGCACCCAGATCGTCCGCCGTACCCGACGGGATCCACGCTTGCAAAAGAAACTGTTTCAAAGGGTGAGGGTATGAAAACTGCAGCAAAAGAAATGAAAATGAAAAGAAACTGGAACTGGAAAAGAACTGAAATAAGAAAATAAAGGAAAAATGTAGGGAAAATAAAGATTGTGCTCGAACGGGCCCTACCCCGCTGCCTACGTACCTCATCAGGATAATGAGGATCAGAGACGCCGTAGTTCCCCTAACTAGGGGTAACAAGGAAATTGCTTGTGTCTTAAGGCTTGAACTGCCTATGTCAATGCTCAGGTGTTGCAGGCTCGGACGACGAGTGCGTTACCGTCTTGCAAAATGACAAGGAGCAAGTTCGCGTACGGAGCGAATGAGGTGAGAAAAGAATTCCCGAAGGAGAGACGTTTATTGTTTGTTTGTGTTTTTTATGAAGCTTTTATGAGTGTGTCACAAGGAAGTGAACTCAAGCTCTCATCAATGGAATGTGCACTTGTCACTACATTCCAAGATGGAATAATAGAACAAGCACACTCAAGTAAGGAGAAGATCCCCAAAACTTGAACCCGAAGATTAGGGCCTAGGCTCACTAACTTGTTTATTTATTAGGTGTTTTGATCATTTACAGATGAAGAAGTGTTTTTTTTATGCTTTTCTTTTATGAAGGAGATACCTTGATCAGACTTGTACATCACAAGGTAAACTTGTACAATCCCAAGATGGGAAGACTACAAGCATACCTCATGGGATAAGGCTATGGACCAAGGCATCACTTCAAACTTATTAAGTATCTTTTAAGAGTTATGAGATGAGAAGAGAAGAAGAACCAAAAAGGATCATAAAGGTAAAAAGCTAACGGGAAAAGTCTAATCCTAATATTCACATGCTCGGATGGTCCTAGGTTAGTGAGGCTTACTATCCTAATGAAAGAAAGAAGAAGAGAAAGATGAAAGGAGAAGCTCCATGGTGGCCTAAGCACACCTCGAGTTAAGAAGAAAAGAAAACAGATGAGGAAAAAGAATTAAGATGAATAAGAAATAAGATAAGAAGATGAGAATGCGATATGGAGACAAGATGACAATGCACAAACAGAGCCTACACAAGTAGGACTTCCAGATGCATCAGTATGCAATAACAAAATCGGTCTCAATGGTACCTAACGGAGAAGGTTCGTTGCCTCTTCAACATGTGCAAAAGAAATCTAGTATATCTCAAATCAGTAATTGAATCCAACAATCAAGCACAATTATCAGCTTCCAGCATCCAGAATTAAAACCAAGAATCAATCCACACGATATCAGAGCCTAAGTGAAATCCATATTCAGACATCTCATTAATCCAAATAATCGATCACAAGATCATCACCAAGTTACATCTTCCATCATCAAAGTCAAGCAAGGAGCCTACAAAACATCAAACACAAAGACTAAAACCAAGATCAAATAAAATCCTATTTAAATAAACCAAAATAATCAAACCTAAATACAAAACTATATTAAAAATTAATAATCGAAATTAAAATAGAATTCTAAACTAAAAAACCTTAACAAAATTAACTAATTACAATTAGAAAGAAATATCAACTAAAAAAAACTAATAAATTAATTAATTAACAAAAACTTTCAAAGTAAAATAAAAAGAAAACAAAAGAGGGGGGAATCCGCTGGAGATTGAGGTGTGAAAGGAACAAAACGATCATGAGCCAACAAGAACTCAAAGAAGCCCAACGGAGACCTAACTACACAATTAAAAAAAATAGCAACCAAAACATGAAGAGAGTGTGATCCGCAAGCTTCAGGGTGTGGATAACAGAAGGCAATTACCCAAGCCCAACAAAATGCACATTAAAAAAATATAGTAATTAAGTGATAAAGAAAAGTGACAAAACAAAAAGAAAACAAAATCGACAAACTCCTCCTCTTCAAATACCCTGTTCCCAAAACAAAATCCCTTTTCTCTATTTCCAGACAAAAACCCAAACATGGACGCGACCTCTTCTTCTTCCCAAACTGCGATTTCTCCTTCACCTCGATACCATCAATCTTCTTCTAAAAAACAAAACAACGCCGAACACGCCGTTGATCAACAAACAGAGAAAAACCAACGCAGTTCAACTCTCCATCTTAGCTTCTAATCGCGATGGTCTCACTTCAAATCACAAACGGAAGGATGTTTTTGAAGATGATTGGTAACCGGACGAGATCTCAGGGAAGCTCCCAAGCTCAAGGTCTCGATGTCTCTCTCTCGATTCGTTCGTCTCAATCACACATCAGATCTTTCTTATTTTTCGTCCTTAATGATCTCGTCGTGCTCCGTCTTGAACACCGGCGCATCCTCTCCTTACCAATTCATGATGTACAAATTCTAACGACGGTAATTCATGGCGATTCGTGGTTCAAACCTCTTTACTTTTGAAGGAGCACGGTGCCGGTTTCTCTCTCTTTTGTTCTTGTTTTCGATCTCGGTTTTGTTTCACAGATCCAACTTCATGGTTTTGCGGTGAGTTGTTGAAGGTTTGATGGTTGATGAAGCAAGTTGTTGTGAGCTGAATGTTGCTGGATTGTTGAAAGTTTGGGTGTGAGAACAAAGAAGTTGATAATGGATGCAGGGGAGGTGAATGAAGATAATGGTGGTTTTTGTTGTATTGAGGTGAATGTTCGCATGAAATATTGGGGAATGGTGGTGGAAGAACGTGTTCTTGTGCAGGGTGAATGGTTTCGTTTCTCAGAGGTTCTCAAAGGATAATGAGAAAGAGGAATTCAATTTGTGAGTGAGCAACGTGTCTCTTTTTGTCTGTCTGTTAGAATTGAAAAAGAAACCCTTCCAAGCTGTGTGAGAAATGCATGATATATGGAGTGAAGGGTTAGAGAGTGAGCAGGGTGGAAAAGGCATGACGTTGGGTGTGTATGCTGTGGAATTCTTGTTGTGGGTGATTTGAAAAACGCGTGCTGCGGTCCGTTTGTTATTGCTGTGTTTGAAAAAGAAATGGTTGTGCAGAATGAGAGTAGTAGTGGGACCGTGAAAGGTGTGTGGAGTGAGCTGCAGTAGAAACGAATTTGGTTGAAAGACCTTTTTCGTGAATCAATTTCTTTTTTACTGAAAGGTGCTAGCTGGCGGTACAAAGCATTGGTGGAATTGAAATGTTATGGCAAAAAATGGTTGTACATTATGGAAGTGGGGTTATGACAAATTTGAGAGAAAAGAATAATAATAAAAACTTCATGATGCAATGTGTCTCTTTTGACCTATAAAAGAAAATGAAAGTGGACTTGCCAATGGACGATATGTTTAATCGATTTTGGAATAGAATAAATAAAAATGATTTGAAAATGGCTTTGGAATAGAATAAATAAAAGGATTGGAAAATGGTTTATAAAATATGAAATTGAATTGAATAAAAAAAATGATATAAATGGTCTAGAAATTAAATTAAAAAATGGAATTGGTGGAATACGGGATTATTTAGAGGTGTTTAGGAAATTGAAGAAAAGAAAATAAATTGGAATGAAATAGAATCGGCTAAAAAATGGATATTGACAAATGGTGTAATTTGGATAAATGAAATTGAAACAATTACCACCAACACGAACACAACCATGGAATCTTGATTTTTAATTCGATATCAACTTGCATTGGTTTCCACACACCACAAACGAAATGAGCACAACAGCCACTGGACAACTTGCAACTCACACAAACCAAAACTTGATAACCTGGAGAATTCCCCAGCAGAGTCGTCAGCTGTCGCTCCCCGGATTTCCATCCTGGTACAAACGCGAAAGTGGCGCGGAAAAAGAATAGAGTCTCCAGCCAGGCATTTTTATCCCGAAGAAAGGGAATGGTAATGCTGCACAAACCAGAAGAAAAAGAGGAAGGACACAGGTCCTGCGAACTAAAGAGACTGAGTTAGGGAGTCGGTTACGACCTGGGAAGGTATTAGCACCCAGATCGTCCGTCGTACCCTACGGAATCCACGCTTGCAAAAGAAACTGTTTCAAAGGGTGAGGGTATGAAAACTACAGCAAAAGAAATGAAAATGAAAAGAAACTGGAATTGGAAAAGAACTGAAATAAGAAAATAAAGGAAAAATGTAGGGAAAATAAAGATTGTGCTCGAACGGGCCCTACCCCGCTGCCTACGTACCTCATCAGGATAATGAGGATCAGAGACGCCGTAGTTCCCCTAACTAGGGGTAACAAGGAAATTGCTTGTGTCTTAAGGCTTGAACTGCCTATGTCAATGCTCAGGTGTTGCAGGCTCGGACGACGAGTGCGTTACCGTCTTGCAAAATGACAAGGAGCAAGTTCGCGTACGGAGCGAATGAGGTGAGAAAAGAATTCCCGAAGGAGAGACGTTTATTGTTTGTTTGTGTTTTTTATGAAGCTTTTATGAGTGTGTCACAAGGAAGTGAACTCAAGCTCTCATCAATGGAATGTGCACTTGTCACTACATTCCAAGATGGAATAATAGAACAAGCACACTCAAGTAAGGAGAAGATCCCCAAAACTTGAACCCAAAGATTAGGGCCTAGGCTCACTAACTTGTTTATTTATTAGGTGTTTTGATCATTTACAGATGAAGAAGTGTTTTTTTATGCTTTTCTTTTATGAAGGAGATACCTTGATCAGACTTTTACATCACAAGGTAAACTTGTACTATCCCAAGATGGGAAGACTACAAGCATACCTCATGGGATAAGGCTATGGACCAAGGCATCACTTCAAACTTATTAAGTATCTTTTAAGAGTTATGAGATGAGAAGAGAAGAAGAACCAAAAAGGATCATAAAGGTAAAAAGCTAACGGGAAAAGTCTAATCCTAATATTCACATGCTCGGATGGTCCTAGGTTAGTGAGGCTTACTATCCTAATGAAAGAAAGAAGAAGAGAAAGATGAAAGGAGAAGCTCCATGGTGGCCTAAGCACACCTCGAGTTAAGAAGAAAAGAAAACAGATGAGGAAAAAGAATTAAGATGAATAAGAAATAAGATAAGAAGATGAGAATGCGATATGGAGACAAGATGACAATGCACAAACAGAGCCTACACCAGTAGGACTTCCAGATGCATCAGTATGCAATAACAAAATCGGTCTCAATGGTACCTAACGGAGAAGGTCCGTTGCCTCTTCAACATGGGCAAAAGAAATCTACTATATCTCAAATCAGTAATTGAATCCAACAATCAAGCACAATTATCAGCTTCCAGCATCCAGAATTAAAACCAAGAATCAATCCACACGATATCAGAGCCTAAGTGAAATCCATATTCAGACATCTCATTAATCCAAATAATCGATCACAAGATCATCACCAAGTTACATCTTCCATCATCAAAGTCAAGCAAGGAGCCTACAAAACATCAAACACAAAGACTAAAACCAAGATCAAATACAATCCTATTTAAATAAACCAAAATAATCAAACCTAAATACAAAACTATATTAAAAATTAATAATCGAAATTAAAATAGAATTCTAAACTAAAAAACCTTAACAAAATTAACTAATTGCAATTAGAAAGAAATATGAACTAAAAAAAAACAAATTAATTAATTAATTAACAAAAACTTTCAAAGTAAAATAAAAAGAAAACAAAAGAGGGGGGAATCCGCTGGAGATTGAGGTGTGAAAGGAACAAAACGATCATGAGCCAACAAGAACTCAAAGAAGCCCAACGGAGAACTAACTACACAATTAAAAAAAATAGCAACCAAAACATGAAGAGAGTGTGATCCGCAAGCTTCAGGGTGTGGATAACAGAAGGCAATTACCCAAGCCCAACAAAATGCACATTAAAAAAATATAGTAATTAAGTGATAAAGAAAAGTGACAAAACAAAAAGAAAACAAAATCGACAAACTCCTCCTCTTCAAATACCCTGTTCCCAAAACAGAATCCCCTTTCTCTATTTCCAGACAAAAACCCAAACATGGACGCGACCTCTTCTTCTTCCCAAACTGCGATTTCTCCTTCACCTCGATACCATCAATCTTCTTCTAAAAAACAAAACAACGCCGAACACGTCGTTGATCAACAAACAAAGAAAAACCAACGCAGTTCAACTCTCCATCTCAGCTTCTAATAGCGACGGTCTCACTTCAAATCGCAAACGGAAGGATGTTTGTGAAGATGATTGGTAACCGGACGAGATCTCAGGGAAGCTCCCAAGCTCAAGGTCTCGATGTCTCTCTCTCGATTCGTTCGTCTCAATCACACATCAGATCTTTCTTATTTTTCGTCCTTAATGATCTAGTCGTGTTCCGTCTTGAACACCGGCGCATCCTCTCCTTACCGATTCATGATGTACAAATTCGAACGACGGTAATTCATGGCGATTCGTGGTTCAAACCTCTTTACTTTTGAAGGAGCACGGTGCCGGTTTCTCTCTCTTTTGTTCTTGTTTTCGATCTCGGTTTTGTTTCACAGATCCGGCTTCATGGTTTTGCGGTGAGTTGTTGAAGGTTTGATGGTTGATGAAGCAAGTTGTTGTGAGCTGAATGTTGCTGGATTGTTGAAAGTTTGGGTGTGAGAACAAAGAAGTTGATAATGGATGCAGGGGAGGTGAATGAAGATAATGGTGGTTTTTGTTGTATTGAGGTGAATGTTCGCATGAAATATTGGGGAATGGTGGTGGACGAACGTGTTCTTGTGCAGGGTGAATGGTTTCGTTTTTCAGAGGTTCTCAAAGGATAATGAGAAAGAGGAATTCAATTTGTGAGTGAGCAACGTGTCTCTTTTTGTCTGTCTGTTAGAATTGAAAAAGAAACCCTTCCAAGCTGTGTGAGAAATGCATGATATATGGAGTGAAGGGTTAGAGAGTGAGCAGGGTGGAAAAGGCATGACGTTGGGTGTGTATGCTGTGGAATTCTTGTTGTGGGTGATTTGAAAAACGCGTGCTGCGGTCCGTTTGTTATTGCTGTGTTTGAAAAAGAAATGGTTGTGCAGAATGAGAGTAGTGGTGGGACCGTGAAAGGTGTGTGGAGTGAGCTGCAGTAGAAACGAATTTGGTTGAAAGCCCTTTTTCGTGAATCAATTTCTTTTTTACTGAAAGGTGCTAGCTGGCGGTACAAAGCATTGGTGGAATTGAAATGTTATGGCAAAAAATGGTTGTACATTATGGAAGTGGGGTTATGACAAATTTGAGAGAAAAGAATAATAAAAAAAACTTCATGATGCAATGTGTCTCTTTTGACCTATAAAAGAAAATGAAAGTGGACTTGCCAATGGACGATATGTTTAATCGATTTTGGAATAGAATAAATAAAAATGATTTGAAAATGGCTTTGGAATAGAATAAATAAAAGGATTGGAAAATGGTTTATAAAATATGAATTTGAATTGAATAAAAAAAATGATATAAATGGTCTAGAAATTAAATTAAAAAATGGAATTGGTGGAATACGGGATTATTTAGAGGTGTTTAGGAAATTGAAGAAAAGAAAATAAATTGGAATGAAATAGAATCGGCTAAAAAATGGATATTGACAAATGGTGTAATTTGGATAAATGAAATTGAAACAATTACCACCAACACGAACACAACCATGGAATCTTGATTTTTAATTCGATATCAACTTGCATTAGTTTCCACACACCACAAACGAAATGAGCACAACAGCCACTGGACAACTTGCAACTCACACAAACCAAAACTTGATAACCTGGAGAATTCCACATACCACAATAAATTGACCTTGCATTCTCATTGTCTGATAAATAAACCAACGACACAAGTATCTTGCACATGAAGGAATATCCTGAAGGTTTGACAAAGATTATGTCAAACTTCCATCTGAAATTGATAATGAATGAACAACCCTCCTTGACCCAAAATCAGAGCTTTTGAGATATCTAGAAAGGAGAAAATAACCAGAGAGGCTGAGAAGAAAGGGATAGTCTTGTAACTTGATGGAGAAGAGATCCTTAATTCATGCTTCATTACTGATGATGGGCAAGATGAATCAGTAAATATTCTTCAGACGTGAAATCCTTGAACAACATTTAACTAGGGAAATAAACCCTAATTGAGTGACAATAGCATAAGAAAACAATGTCATTGATGGCTGCATAGCTGAAACTTTGAATTCTATGATAATCCGTAGATAAAGATGTGAAACCCTAATCACCAGGAAATCTCGATCCCATGCCTTAGGAACTTATACAAATGGTATGCAAAATGCGTATGAATGCAAAACGAAAAGCTGACAAAGGTAGAAAAGCCAGAGGGCAAATTTAGGGTGTCTACACCTTCCTAGTAGTAACTGGTTACCCAAAAGGTGTCTCTAAATCTCATTTAGCCTATGTTTGTCAAGTAACCGGTTACCCTCCTGGTAGTAATTAGTTACCACTGATGTATTTCTAAATTATTTTCTAAAATGTATAACTTTTCACTCGGATGTCCGATTAATGCGTATTTTATATTGATTTGAAGCTGAAATGATATTCTATCTATTGGAATGGAAAATTATTACTTTTGTCAATGAATTTAATTATTTAATCTATTTGTTCGAGTTTTGTGCTTTATGGAACTAAATAATATGAAAGCATAAAGACTAGGGTGAGTGAGGAAACCTTGTACACTACCTTGTGGAGACTTAGTAGTATGACTAAGAAGTTATTAGAACTAGATGGTGATGTGCGATCATTCCGTATATGATATGTACCTTAGTCGTGTAAAGTTATAGTGGTTAGAATACGCTATACGAAACATGTGCGAACCCGTTTGGGATTGTTGTTTGTGGAAAAAGCATTGTAACCTTAGGAATGTTTCATACATTCCCATTTGAGTGAAATCACGTAATCAGAACCGAATTTTTCTAAGAATGTCGTTTCAAGGGCCAAGGACTCCTCTACAATGTACGCATGCATTACTTGGCAGGTTTGATTCTCACGTTAGTACAAATGGAACATATTCATATGTAGAGACTTGAGATAGTTAACAGGCCATGTGAAATGACAATTCAAGGTTAACAGGCCTAGGATCCGAATTCATTTCGTATACCATGTAAATACAATGATCCATGACTCGTGTCGACTCTTAGACATAGGAGAGGACAGGAATATGGGATGCCTTCATGGTTTTCGGATTAGTGATACTTTCGAGTTATTAAACTAAAGACATGTTTCATATGACTGTGAATGCTGTGAAATCAAGGTATTAGTTCTTTTCGACTTGAGTATAATTTTATTTTAGAACCTTGTTAAGCCGAGATAATCCATAAGATGGGAATTCATTGAGATTTGTTATCTCACCCCTCATTGTTGATTACTGTTTCAGGTACTACAGGTTTTGAGAAGGGTAAAGATAAGGTAATTTGACTTATCCTTACTAGTTGTTTTTTTTGGCATGGTTTCCACTGACGGAGTTTATTTTGAGATCATTGTTGATCTAGTTCTTAGCTTTTTATTATGAACATCTTATATGCATTATGCCTTAGCTTAGAGTTTTGTATTTGGGCATTTAATGGATGTAATGTGTTGCCTAAGAACTTATTTGTATTTCAATATCCAAACTTGGATTCATGTATAATATATATGCTTGATGTATGTTGTTATATATGGGTGTTATATGATCAAGTTTATAATTCAGTTGGATTACTTCATTTTTCAACTTAGAGATAGTTTAAAGATGATCTTATTTTTCAACCTCTAGTTGGATTATGAGTTTCTTCTGCTTCTCTCCTTGTTGATAGATTTCTTTGCTTTTAAGTCACAACTTACTGTAGGAAGTTACCAGCTCTTCAAAGGACAATTCATCATTACTAGAATCTTCATCAGAGACATATCTCCCTGTCAGAACAGTAACATTTTTAGTAGATTCTTCTTCAAGTTCACTTTCAGATTCCTTATCAGACCAAGCAACAATTAGACCCTTCTTTTTCCTCTTGAGGTAAGTAGGACATTCAACTCTAATGTGACCAAATCCTTCACATCCATGGCACTAAATCCATTTTCCTTGAGTGGATTTTTCTTCATACATTATTCTTCTACTAGCATCTTAGGATTTGTTGATGTTAGATGAGTTATTCTTGACATTAGCTTTTGACTTCATGTCCATCTTTCTCATCACTTTGTTAAATTATCTTCCAAGTAGAACTATATCATTGGATAGTCCTTCATTAATATCTAGATCACAATCCTCCTCTCCATCTTCAGTATTGGACACAAAGGCAATGCTTTTGGATTTCCTATCAGATCTGTCACTAATCCCCAATTCAAATGTTTGAAGAGATCCAATAAGTTCATCCACTCTCATCTTACTAATATCTTGATATTTTTCTATGAAAATTACTTTCATATCAAACTTCTTAAGAAGAGACCTGAGAAGTTTTCTAACAAGCTTTTCTTCAGACATATTTTCACCCAGGGCACTTGAGGAATTGGTTATCTCAAGAATATTCATCTGAAAGTCATGTATGCTTTCATCATCTTTCTTCTTAAGGTTTTCAAACTTGGTAGTAAGCAATTGAAGTCTTGACATCTTCACTTTATAAGTACCTTCATGAGCAATTTTAAGAGTATCCCAGCCATCTTTAGCTATATCACAATTGTTCACTAACCTGAATATATTTCTATCAATTCCATTTAATAAAGCATTCAAGTCTTTGAAATTTACAAGATCCAATTCATCATCCTCTTTGGTTCATTCTTCCTTAGGTTTCAAATCAGAAGTAGCTTTTCCATCTTTCCCATCCTTTTACAACAACTTTCCAGGCATTTTTATCCAAAGATTTCAAGAATGCCACCGTACGAGGATTCCAATAATCATAATTAGTACCATCCAGAATAAGAGGTCTGTTCATAAATCCTCCTTCCTTGTCCATAATCCCAGAAAGTATTGTCCATATATCTCACCAGAACCAGAGCAGGATGTCTGCTCTGATACCAATTGAAATTCTAGTATCAAATATGAGATATCGAAGGATATGTCATGACATTAATATCTGAACAATGATTAAAATATGAACAAGATAAATAAGGCAAAATATAATTGAAAAGACACAAGCAATTGTTAACTTAGTTCGGTGCAAACACACCTACATCTGGAGGCTACCAAGCCAGGAAGGAAATCCATTAATAAGAATTAGTTTGAAGATTCACAGTAAACAATCTCCAGTTTACAATCTTCTCACCTAATATTTACTTGTGTGATTTCTATCTAAGACACTCTCAGATAATAGATACCTCTAACTCACCCTCAATCACAAGCATTGATAATAACATAAAATTACAAAAGAGAAGAACATTCTTCAAAGAAAATACTTGATCTTACTTAAAAGCTTCAATCAAGAATAATACACTCTTGTTTAAAAGCATAAAGTGAATAACTTACAACTCAATAAAAACTCAGTCCAATTCAACCATCTAGGTGATGTGTGAATGACTCACAAATAACAAACAAAAGACATAACCTTAATTCTTGAACATGCAACTTTCAATCTCTTTCTCTCTGTCTTGTAATTAAGGTTAGCACCTCTTTAAAAACAGAAAGATCTTCATATGCTTGAGCTATGGAAAAGGACAAATTTGATCTTCAAATCTTCTTTAAACAAAAAGCATGAAAAAGGAAACAACTGATTCTTCCAAAAATGTGATAGTCTGCTCTAATATTATCACCAACAATTACGCAATCAATCACTCAACATAAACACAAAAAAGATTGTGAAATAATCACGCAACAGATAAACCATAACATTCTGAACGGAATGTTCTGTCATAACATGTTAGAACATCATACTTGACATCATGAACATACTACTGCAACAACACATAAAACACTTGCAGAATGCTTATCACACATGTCAAGACATCAATCAAACCATTATGAGGTAGTAACTTGTTTTACCAAAATTTCTGCCAACTACAGAACTAACAAACTCTAAAGAAAATAAAACTTTTATATTTCTACCAACTACATAACTAACAAACTCTAAAGAAAATAAAACTTTTATATATATATATATATATATATATATATATATATATATATATATATATATATATATATATATATATATATATATATAAGAAAAAAAGAAAATATTCTCTCTATTCTATTATGACTGATCTATTTAGAATAAGAAAATATTCCAAAATAAATGATCTATTTTAATTATATTTTTTAATTATACTTTTTAATTAATATTAATTTTTATCATTTTTAATATTTAATAAATGATACATTAATAAAAATATTATTCTTTTATTTATTTATTTATTTTCTTAATTTCTATAAAATGGTCAATTAGATTATTTATTGTGAGAAAGAAGGAATATGAACAACATACTAAATTTATAGAAAAATAATAAAATTTACTAAATAAAAATCCAAGACTCGAAATAATTTTTCCTTGTTTATTATTATTTTTTTTTTTTTCAGGGAATCTTTCCTTGTCTTTTAAATCCATGTTTCACGTGTTTCTTATTCTTTGGCTATTGCTTTCTTTATTACTCAGTACAAGTTGTGACTTTATGTATTTAGTGATTACAAAATCCCTTTTGGCCCATAAACTACCCATCTTTTTTTCTTTCTTTCTTTTTGCTATTCACATGGTGTAAAGTGATCCACCCAAAGTGAGAGAGACCTTTCTAATTAATCTGTTACTTCAACCACCGTTCTTCTTGTTGCAAAAGTGAGAGGCATCAATTTGATTAATTTGTCACTTCAATATATATTCGTACCATATTTTTATGAAATAAAATTCAAGTGCATCTGAATCGACATTCCTCACCAAGGTAGATATAATTATTGTGATAAAGAAAAACCAATACATAATGATTTAAATTATGTACATGGTTAAGTGATCATGTGTAGTTGTTAGTATGCTTAGATATGGTGTTACTTAGGTGATTGGTTACATTTCAATTCAATTACTTCTAATGATTTAAACATTAACCTGCCCTAGTGTCTTAGTGTGCGTTTGATTCACGAAATGATGAAATTGATTTTAATATAATTGAATTTAATATAATCGATTTTAATATATAGTTGAGTTTAACATAATTATTTTATGTTTAATATATTTATATAAAAGTTAGTTGAATAAAGAATTTCGGTATAAAACTTACATTTAAATTTAGAAGTTACAAATTATAACTTTAAATAAAATTAATTTAGATCATAATTAATTATGATAAAAAATCAAACACCTCAAAATCACTTTAGAATAAATTATAAATCTTTAAATTTGTTTTTGTCTTTTCCAAAAATCAAACCATATTATTATACATTTTGGCTCGATAATTTTTTTTCTTCTAAAAACACGCATCAAACTACTATTGCTAAATAACAAGGAATTTAAATATATAGACTACATGTGCATATATATATATATATATATATATATATATATATATATATATATATATATATATATATATATATATATATATATATATATATATATATATAGAGAGAGAGAGAGAGAGAGAGAGAGAGAGAGAGAGAGAGAGAGAGAGAGAGAGAGAGAGAGAGAGAGAGAGAGAGAGAGAGAGAGGGGGAGAGGACAATATGTGATTTTTGATGGATATATGCCCCTTGAGATGTCAATTGGGGTGTATCCCTTACATGGCATAGGGGCTTGCCCTTAAGGGATGATATGAGTAATATTATTTATCCATTTCTTAGTTATGTGTGTGAATTCAAATCATAACTCCTTATAAAATTCACAATCAACCGTGTACCTCAATAAAGGGGAAACATTTACTACTCCTTAGGGGTTCTTAAATTCTACGATCACACACCTCTATAAATGCCCTAACCTTGGCGTTTAGGAGACAAATAACCGCATACCCAGAATAACTCATAAACATAAAGCTTCTCACCTCACATGAACTTACTCTCTCCATAACCATAAACACCTCCAAACATGGTCTCACGCAACCACGAGCAATCCCTAACCACCAAAAACTACTAAGGCCTCTGGTCATCCTTACTAGCATGGAGGTACCATACACTCATGTACTTTTTGACAAACACTAAAACTAACTTGGGGTACACTTTCTGTTACCATATTCACTTAGATACTCATTGAAATCTCCATTCCTAGGCCTAATTGTGCCCAATTATGGTAGCTAGGAGAGCGCCATTTTCAATGCTAGTACACACTGAAGGTAGTAGTGATTACAATGCCATGGTAAAGATGTGTGCCTCTATGGATGCAATGTGCTTCCAGAACCAAGGTCAAGAGAACAATGTCCTCGACATCCAACAACACTAACAAAGGGCTAACCCTAATAAGATATGGAAGTGTTGGACTGCAACCACTTTCAAATGAAATATGGGAATCACATTTTCCCGAAGGGTTCAAGCCTCCCTCCTTGGAGAATTTTGATGGGCATAGTGATCCTTATGAGTATGTTGCCTCCACAAATACATAGATGACCATCATTGGAGCGCATGACTCCCTAAAGTGAAAACTCTTGTCTGACACTTTCAGAGATGCAATCTTACGATGATATATGGGCCAAACCCGAGTTTCCATTGCTAACTATCAGGAGACGGTGAAGAAAAATGTACACCAGTTTGTAGTCAGTCGACATAGGAAGATGTCATCCACTAGCCTGTTTAACATATGACAAGTCCCCTTAGAGTTGTTGAGAGAATACCCCGTCTGTTTCAACGAGGCTACCATAAGGGTCGTCCCCCAAATTCAAGGGATGTTTATGGGGGAGTTTTAGAATGGTCTCAAAGTAGGACATTTCCACAAGTCTCTCTCCTAGAGACGAACGTCTTCATTAACAAAAGTTCCTACAATGGAGGAATTCTAAATAAAGGGTTGGGCTAGAAACATTGGAAAAAAAAGAACGAGGCATAAAAGAGTGTGTACCCAACACCGAAGGTTCGTAACACTTATGAAAGAGAAACTATACAATTTCCATCAAAGAAAAAGTCACATTTTAGTGAGTAGGAAAGATGGTGACAAGTTTCACTCCCCCTGAGTACTTGACGTGAACAGAAGGTTCTCCACTTGCATAATATCCTTGTACCTTCAGCTATAAAGAAAGGCGTTATGGAAACTAAGCCAAATAGATTTTGTAAATTGCATAAAGTTAATGAGCACCACACAAAAGACTATAATCAACTCAAGATATTGAGTGCCTGATCTAGGAGAGACACCTCAAGAAGTATGTCAAGGGCGGCCACTCCCAAGGGTCAGGTGGGTCCAATTCTTGAGGGTGAGACGATGTAGGAAGCCCTGGATCCAAAAAAGGAAAGGATCCATCCAAATAATAGGGAAGAAATTTCTTACACCATACACTCAACACAGTTAAAACAAGCTTCATTAGGGAAAGGAAACTAGCTTTGCAGGAAAAAAGTATGCCAACGAGGTATCAAATATAGAGGACCTCCCCAAGGAATCAAAGGAAAGTGAGATGAAGACGATAAAAATTAGGATATCCTTTTCAGAAAAAGATGTAGTAGGAATCCACCCTCACAATGATAACCCCATGATCATCATTGTTTGGTGTGATGATTGGGAGATCAAGAGAGTTCTCTTTATCAACTGAGCTACGTGGATATCTTGTACTTGAATAAAGTTTAGAGAAATCGCCTCGACCTATAAGAATTAAAAAATTTCAAGGGATCACTCGTTGGATTCTCTTGGGAGCAAGATGATTAAAAATATACTAAATAAGACCGCCTTTATAGGCGATCAAAGTGTTGGATCCACAAGAGGGATCATTTTCTCCCTTAGAGGGGATCAAAGTGTTGGATTCTCTAGAGGGATTGATGGACGATTTACTAGCAAGTGTACTAGTGTTCTTATATAACTAATAAAAATAAATTTGTCTCCATAGAGATTGTGAACATAAAAAAGGTATGTTGTGTGATGTTATTTAAAAACAGTAACATGGTGTTTTCAGACTATTTTGGTCGAAAACACAAGAAAAGTGTTTTATAGCGATGATGAGAAAAATGATCAGGTTTTATTGTCAGAATCCCCTATTTCTACTTAATTAATGAAATGCGCATTAATATACATGCAATGAATACAAAGTTACATGACAGACTAACACTAATATTGCACTCAATCCATTAGCATGTAGCTCACTACCCTAAGCGTCAATTCCCTGATCCCTCTAACAAATTGTAACGTCAAACTAGGAGACATAGCTCATTAATCATTAAGTCATAATTCCTAATCATATTATCCCTAGTCAATTAGAGAAATCAAAATTTAAAGTATGTCTGATAAATAGCCTTAGGGTCTGTAGTTAATATTATCAAGATTAATTTGAATGTTGTAACTGACAAAAGGTAATGTGCATAATCAATAATTGAAACATAACAAATATTCAAAGCAATTACATTTACATCAAACATATGTACCAATCAAGTAAAAACATGTTCTTCATCAGTTAAAACCTAACCTAAGTGGAATCTAGCTACTCATGTTGAAAGTAATCAATACCAGCAGTGTAAATTCGAAGAACATGAAGAATCTTTGAAGAAAGACACTCTCAATTGGCTTTAATGGCCTTCAAAAGCTCCAAATTCAGTCTTAACTTCAATTTCATGTCTCGGTAGTTGAACCCCCAATTTTTCCTCTTTCTTATCCTTATAAAGTAGTCAGAAATGTGTTAGCGAAAAGCAACAATGTGGGTGTGCTGCTTTTCAACGTGAGTGCGTTACTTTTCAACATGGGTGCGTTAGAGACAACGTGGGTGCTTTATAGACACATATTTTCCATGGGCTCAACGTGTTTTTGTTCCTTTTTCTACCAGATTTCTCACTAATTCATTTAATTTACCCAAAAGTGATTTTTCAACATTTTCACTTAAATGTGTCTATCTTGCTCAATTCTTGTCAGAATTTGTTGATTTTTCTTGCTAAATGATATATAGTGATAGCCCATCGTCACAACCCCAAAATTGAACTATTGTTTGTCCTTAAGTAACTTATATAAACACTAAATATTTGTTAGAAATAAATTACAAATCTTACCACATGAATGTCACTTGCTTTTGCTAATTGAGGCGTCAGATCCCTGCTTTGCTTTAATTAATTCAGATTTGTTCTTCCAGCATCAATACTCAACCTATCTCTCTACTCACCATTAAACACTTAGTTGCAAGGGTGTTCACTAAATCAACATGCAAGAGTAAAAAATTAATACATTTTTGAAATTTATTTACGAAATCAGTTAGATCATTTTTAAACACACGCATTTGAGGATTTTTAAGGTTGTGTCTTGGCTAATGTTAAGGTACGAAAACCTTTTAGATAATAGGCTTAAACCTTAGAGTTAGGTACTTATTTTTCCTTCTATTGTCTTTTTTCTTTCATATCACTCTTTCTTTCATATTGGGTATTAGAGATTTTTCAAATTTGTGGTCATTTTCTTTTCTTTTCTTTTCATCAATTGTTTTTTAAAATTCCATATTTTTTACGTCTTTATTTGTCTTTTTTCTTTTCTTTTGTTTGACCAAGTTCTCTAGTACCCCAAACATAAATTTTGCTAACTTCCAAGAGAATCCCCAAACTTAATTTTTAGCTTACATTGAAATTAAAATCTATCTACCTAACTCCAACGAGGGTGGAAGGATTTTTTTTATCTTTCAAGTAAAAGGATTATAATAAGATAAGTTGCTGAAGAATAGGCTAATGCTCAAATTGGTTAATAAGGGATATAAATCATAACACAAGGGTGGTTTACAAAGCCACAATGCTTTCAAAAATAATTATCTCTATGTGGGCTTATCAGATATCTTCATTAAAACAAATAAAGTGCAAACTCGGGATATTGCAGATGCATGGATACGATCAAAAAAAGAAATAAGTAAACAATGGAATTATTTTGGCTAAAACCTCACTTGTTTTATATTCGAAGGTTGAGTACCAACAATGGTATTTATTCTCTTCATCAGTCATCACTCAACTTGGTCACTTCAATCATGATCACTTTATTTATTATGCATCGTGACTGCTTTTATATTCAATGGTAAGGAAGTAACTTAACTAAAAAAGAAACAGACACAAAAGAATTTCATTAATAAAAGAGAAATAAGCATAGAAAATTTTTGGGGCAGAGATATTTTTTTGGAGCCCCCTTTCTTCAACTTATTAGTACTAAAGGACACAAAAAATAAACAAACACAAACATAGACTATTGAACTAGAAACTATCATCTGGATGGCAGAAGTCACGAAGCCGATTAAGGCCATCCTAGTGTTGTTGATTATGCATAGCCAAAGGGTCCTCATCTCTGCTCGCCTATTTTCTATGTTTTGATTCTACTCAACAAAGTACGACTCCATTATTGTTGAAGTAGGAAATATTTCCCCTATATTAGGGACAAATACATGATGTTTATGGTTGTTGAGCATATGATGTTGATGGATCATAGGTAAAAATTCTCTTGGATGCCATAGTTTCCAAAAATAGGGTGAAAACACAAGAAATTGCAAGAGTAATAAAGAAAGATTAGTGAGAAGAAGATTTAGTTTAAGTTGGAATAAGAAAATAATGGTTGGAAAACCACTTTTGTAGGCTTGCTTCCGCATAATGTTCCTGAATTGAGATCCAATGTGTCCGTGTTGGCCAATGGTACAACTAACAATCATAATAAAATGGTCACAATCACCAACATTCAAATCTATACTGCTGAAATGATCCAACGCGTCTGTGTTAGCAGCTTAGCGCACCAGCATTGAATCTTAATTTGCTAGCGTTATTTTTTATGGTAAGACTCTTTTCTATATAGAATTCTTCCATGTCTCACTTCCTTCTTACCAATTGCTACTTCCATTTCCCTTTTTAGTATTTTATTTATTTAGCAAACAAATTAAAAACATTAACTCGATAAAATGCAATACACACGAAAATTTAAAATTAACAGAAAGTAAATTTAACTAGACTGAAATAAAATAAGTTACAGAATCGTGGGTTGCCTAACGCTTGTTTAAGGTCACGAGCTTGACTGTAGAGCCTATGGATCTGCGAGAACCAGAGATACCATCTTTGATGCCTGTTCAATAACTTTAAAATCCCTGAGCTCATTGATCTTAACATTGAAGACCTTATAGTCTCCATGATCTTTCACTATAACACTTCCATCCTCATATATTTTCTAAATTATGTAAGTCCTATATGACTTACACCTAAACACACATAAAAACCCTTTTAGTCTAAACTTGCACCATCAGACCCTCTGTCCCACCCTAAATTTTTACTTTAGTTGGTATCTTCTTCTTAGTTGAATTTAGTAATTTACTCACCTTGTAGCATAAAGGATGCTTTGTGGCTTCAAACACATTAAAAACCACTTGTTCTTTGTAGAGCCTAAATGTTAGATCGCCTAACTCGACATCAATCAAAGCCCTTCTTATTGCTAGGAATGGATTCCAAGAATCATTGGAGTTTATCATCTTGTGGCATGTCTACAATATAAAAATTTGACCAAAAACCAAGGTCATCAACCTTAACTAACACATCTTCCAAAATTCCATATGGGTATTTTACAGATCTATCAGCTAAAGTGAGAGTAAGATGGGCATACTCTAGCTCTCCACAACCCAACCTTTTCATCATTGAAAGTGATATTAGATCAATGATTTTTCCCAAATCACAAAGAGTTTGATCAACTTTTATACACTACTACAGAAAAATAATATAATCACAGTTGGAAAAGGGATACCATAACGCCTAACCATCCGTTGTAAGGTAAGGGGTGAATGCATGTCAAGTGCTTTACACCACGGTCACCAGACTGTGATAGTAAGGCTGGAAGCGTGCTAACTACCACAACAGTTAATAGTCTCAACCGTTGGGGTATCATTTATGAAAATATGATTAAATCGCGCTTAAAATAAATAATAGTTGTTGAAAGTACCAGGGTTTATTATATAATATCATATTTCATCACAATTCTATAGTAATACTGTGGTTAAATATATATTTAAAATTTTTATTTATTTATTAACGCAATGTATATAGTTTTTTTGTTATTTTTGTTGGATTTTACTTTTATTTTGTAATACAATCATAGTATATAGATGAAATAGAAGTGTAGATGTTAAGAATTGACAGAATTTTTGACAAACAAGAAGTTATGAACTTAGTTCAGGATGTCACACCAGATGTTGTGACATTGACAAATAAATTAAAAGTTAATGAACTTAGTTCAAGACATCAGGATGTCACACCAGATGTTGTGACATCGTAAACCTACTATCTGACCTAAATGATGCGTAACAGAAGTGAGTAAATTCAGGAGAAATTATCTGGAATTAATTGTAAAAAGATAAGCACTCCAAGGTGCATCTTTAGGAAGCTTAGTTATCTGGTTTCAGTGTAACAGAATAACTAACTCACCTTGATTCAAGGAGACAACAAACTGACTCACCTTAATTCAAGGAGATGAATGTGGGATTTATCAAAGTCTGGATAATTTGAAAAAAGCCCACAAACCAAGCATCTATTTAAGGAACTGAAACACTCAAGAAAAAGTACGAATTTTTTAGAAGATTGTAAAGGGTGTTTTGTGAAGCTGGTTATTTTAAGCAGGTTTTAATTGTTTGTCACTTTATGAGCTTTTAAGCAAAAAGTGAATTGTGTCTTGATTGAAACTTTTAAGTAAGATCACGCTGTTGTGTTTGAAGTGTGACTTCAATTTTATTAATCATTGTAAAAGATCACTGTGTGATTTAGGGGGAGTGAGTAGGTACTCATATCTAAGTTGAGTCTTAGGTAGAAATTGCCTTGGATAGATATTAAGTGAAGGATTAAACTGGTTGGTTTAACTCCATAATTAATATTACTTATATTGGATTTCCTTCCTGGCTTGGTAGCCCCCAGATGTAAGTGTGGAGATACACTGAACTGGGTTAACAATTTCCTGTGTTATTTAATTTACCAGCTCATTAAGTTTTGTTTAAGATTTCAAGTGTTTAAACATCTGGTTCGACATCACGTACCTGATCCCAGAATTTCAAGAAGAGTATATAATAGACAATTTCAATAAAAGTCCAAAAAGGGAAAAGTACAAAAATAATTTTGTTACATATATTTTTGAATGTCGGAACCCATAACACCAATGAATCTTTCATAATCTATGACTCTCTCCTTACTCCCCTTTGTCAGAATCATAGTAATAAATCTTCCTCGACTTCTTTTTCTTTTTCTTCTTCTTCAGCTTGTTCTTCTTCTTCTTCTTCTTCTTGGTCTTCCTCACCCTTAATTAATCACCAACACAATATGATCTAGATGGATGGACCTCTTGAGTGGACCGCTGATCATGGTGTTGTACAATGGTGAGCTTAGTTGTGACATTTCTATTAGAATTATCATATGGAGAACTCATGTTGATAAAGGATGTTACAAAGAATAGTTTGAATAAGTTTAAAATTATGCATTTATAGATGAGGTTGAAGATGAAACATTGTGAGCCTTAATGCTTACAATGATGATTACTTCTAATGGTTGATATCATTGAATGACATTGTGACCGTCTTGAAAATTGGAGAAAATTTTCAATCATCATTATACTTGGGAATATAATTTCTCTCATTTAGGAAGAGCAAAGGTTGTAAGTACAAATAATATTACAATGGTTTCATATTAAATTCATTAATAAATAATTTTGAAAAGTGGAAAAAATGTTGTTGCCAGGATTCAAAACTTGTACCACTAACTTTATCACCACGGTGGAATGCATAATTGTGATTAAATATCTTTCAAAAAACGAAAAAAATCATAACGTGCATCCAATATCATATATTATGTTACATAACGTCTATTTTATAGTAGTGATAGGCTCAATAGAACACGGAATAATGAACCTACCATAATTGGTACATTTTGATGGAAGTGTTAGTTGAATGATAACACTACACTCTTCAGCTAAAATAACATTTTCATCATCCCTTAACCTTCATTTTTCAGAAAGGAGCTCTTTCATAAACTTAGCATACATTAGAATTTGATCCATGGCTTCACAAAAGGGGATGCTGACTTTAAGTTTATTGCAACATCTCCTTGAACTTTTTGAACTAATCTTTTTTTCCATCCTTCTTCTTAGGCCTCTCTTTCAAGAAAGGGTAATGTGTTATGATATATTCAAGAAGTTAAGGATATGGTTCATTAAGAATTTGTTTCTTGTTCCTCCTCCATGTGAGTTCTTATCTATAAATTGGTCAAGAGTTCAACCCTTAACCTCATCATTACTTTCATTCTCACTTTTTTCTCCCTCATTTTCAATGAGTTTCTTAACTTCTTCATCAATATTATCTCTCAAAGTACCTCCATTTGAGGCATCAATGAGCATCTAGGTAGTTTTTGTCAACCCTCTCAAAATGTGTGACAAAATATCCATTGAGCTCAAGTTGTGATTCGAGAACTTACAGAGTACCTCTTGGATTTATGAATTCAGCGCCACACTTAGGGATACGATGTGCATAGCATCCCAATCCATGGCGCTTAGTATGAGCTAGGCGCAACCCCTAGGGATCTATACTATAAGGAAATAAAGTTGCGCCCTTACTAACAACATTTTATTTTAGCGCAGTCGTAACGCTTGATCCTAAAAGTGATATCAAAGCAAGGTCATGGATTTGAATCCCCCCGGATAACACTAGGGGAAGATTGTTTAAATTATTAATTCGCCATCACCCTTAGGGATTTGATGGGCTTAACATCTCAACCTATGGAAATTATTATGCGCTAGGCCCAACATCTTGAAGGCTTTATAATTTAAGTAAATAAAGTTGCGCTCTCACTAACAACAATTACTTTTAACACAGTACTTTTAACAATAATTGTTATGTTGCTTTGAGTTATTGTTAATTTTATATGCTTCTCTGCCATTACCCATATGGGCCCTCTAATACGCGTAATGGAACGAAAAATGGGGGTCCTCTTCTCTTTTGCGTACGAAACGCGTAAGAAATTTGTTATGTTTAAGAAGTTACGCATAACAGACCATAATACGTGATCTATTACGCAAAAGCCTTGCTTTACGCGTACCATGCCAGCCATACGCGATCTGTTACGCAAAAATCAATTTGAACTGAAATTTTCTGCATATTTTACGTGCAACAGATATCCTTACGCGTAATCCGTTGTAGGGTTTTGTTTAAATACTCATGTTCGTACTGTTTTTCCATTTTTCTGTTTTCTCTTACGCAAAAATCATTGTATCACCGTTTATCTCTATTTTTTGTACTCTCATTATTCACAGATTCATCATGTCTTCTTCTTCATCCGAAGGAACTCATATCTTTCGTACTTCTCTTCATCAAGAACGGTACAATTCAATCAAAAATCGCATTATCTGTGATGAAAAACAATGGGTTTATCAAGAGGAGGCATTTCTAGATGTCACTGAAATCCTCAAGAAACAAAAGCTTATTTACTTCAACAACCAGATTCCTACAGTGGCGAAGGAACTCATTTGGGAGTTTAAAGCAAACACGTGTCACTCAAAGTAGATCACGATTAATAGTGAAGACAAAGAGGATCCTATTGACAACGAACATTTTGTTTCTCGGGCTCGTGGTAAGAAGATTAGTTTTGACTGGAAGACGATTAAATCTGTATTGAAATGAAAATTTCATGACTCTCACAGCCCATTTGCTGAGTTCCAGCGATCTGGAAAAAAGAAGATGACCTTATGATAAGATTAGAGAATTGATAGCTAGCCCAGGAAAGGATTGGGTACCTTCATCAAAGGGTTTTCCGGCAAAGATCTATGTTGTTGATTTGTTACCTGTGCTTAAGGCTTTGACATATTTCATTCATTATAATTTGAACACTAATCGGAGTGGATCCGATTTGGTCACTGTGAGGTCCCTAATTTTGTGGCATCTATTGGATAAGAAGTAGATGAATTTGGGAAGGATTATTTCAGAAAACATGGATGATATTGCTCAGAGTCCGAAGAAATCTCTAGGACATGCTATTGTTATCTACCTGCTGTGTAAGAAAACAAGCGTGGTGGATTTGGATGGCGACTTCCTGTTGACACCAGCAGCACAAGTTAATGCAGAATAGATGAAAGAGAGGACGATGAAAACTAACATTCCTCCACCTATTAGATGGACAATTGATCAGGATGTTGGTCCTAGTTCTCAGCGTCAGGATGCGCAACCGTCATAACCTATAGAGCCACATACTTCTCAGCAGCCTCCACCGGTCTTTGATGAGGATTCATTAGACCATCAGTTGTGGATGTCTCAGTTCTGTGCGTTATAGGATTTTTGTTATTCATATGGATTGCAGGGCCAATATTTGACCAACATGACATAGGCATGGGGAGCTGCTCAGCGTTTCAGAGATAGGTTCAGTGGAGTGCCCCAAGCACCGTATTTTGGGAAGTTTACTTACCCATGACCGGGGATTACGGCTCATCTGAGAGGTGTCGCTCCCCGGATTTCCATCCTGGTACAAACGCGAAAGTGGCGCGGAAAGAGGTAGAGTCGCCATCCAGGCATTTTTATCCCGAAGGAATGAGAATGGTAATGCTGCACAAACCAGAAGAAAAGAAAAGGAAGGACACAGGTCCTACGAACCAAAGAGATTGGGTTCGGGAGTCGGTTACGACCCGGGAAGGTATTAGCACTCCAGATCGTCCGCCGTACCCGACGGGATCCACGCTTGCAAAGAAACTATTTCAAAGGGTGAAGAAATGAAAGTTGCTGCAAAAATGAGACTAGAACTGAACCGAAAAAAGGAACTGAAAAAAGAAATAGAAGAGGAAAATGTAGGGAAAAAAAAGAGTGCTCGAACGGGCCCTACCCCGATGCCTACGTACGTCATCTAGACATGAGGATCAGAGTCGCCGTAGTTCCCCTAACTAGGGGTGGAAAATATTTCTCGTGAATTAAGGCTTGAACTGCCTATGTCAATTGCTCAGGTGTTGCAGGCTCGGACGACGAGTGCGTAACCGTCTTGCAAAATGACAAGAAGAAGCAAGTTCGCGGACAGAGCGAAGGTGATGAGAAAAGAATTCCCGAAGGAAAGATGCTTATTGTTTGTTTGTGTTTTTTAGAGCTTTTTATTGGTGAGGCACAAGAGAATGAACTCAAGCTCTTTTCCATGGAATGTGTACTTGTTACTACATTCCAAGAAGGAATAATAGAATAAGCACACCAATTAAGAAGAAGATCCCCAAAACTTGGTTCCAGAGATTATGGCCTAAGCTCACTAACTCGTTGAATTTATTAAGTGTTTTGTTTGTAATTTTTGTGAAGAAGTCTTTTTTTTTATGATTTTCTTTGTGAAAGTAGTCTCATGATTAGACTGTTACATCATGCTAGACAAGCTTGTACTATCCCAAGATGGGAAGACTACAAGTTCCCCATGGAATAAGTCCATACACACAAGGCTACCTCAACCATTATTAAGTGTTTTTTTAGGTTTTTGTTTTGAGATGAGAAGAGAAAGAACCAAAAGTGCAAAAGGCAAAAAGTCTAAAAGGGAAAGACTAAACCTAATGTTATCATGCAAAAGTGGTCCTAAGGTTAGTGAGGTTTCAACTATCCTAATGAAGAAGAAGGAAAGAAAAACCAAAGAGGAGCAAGAAGAAGAGGGAGCAAGAGCTACCAAGCAACTTACTCCTCTAAAGGAGATAAGTTGCTCCTAAAGGGGGAAGAAGAAAGTTGCAACACATGATGGCATAAGGCACATCAAAAAACACAAGGAGAAAGCACTTAAAAAAAGAAAGGATGAAGAGTTTAAATGTGGATGAACATCCACACTTCTCTTACCATAAACCCCTGCAATGTTAGCAAAATCCAGCACATGTTCATCATCAAAACTCATGGAATTAACATGCTCAAAGTTCACACCAACAAAGATCAAACAATCATGCCAAACGTAGCACACACAAGCATTTACGTGTCGAGAACACGGAAGCATGCATCAACCAGCAAGAAAATCACCCCAAATAATCATATTCAATGATCATACAATGATCCATGGCATTTAAAACGAGTAAGGGGATCAAACATGCCAAAAATAGCCCAAAAATGGCCTACTGCTTCAGTGTTAACCGGTTAACCAAAGCGTTAACCGGGTAACCAGTCAAAACCTGCAGAAAAACAATACAGAAACATGTGTGTTAACCAGTTAACCAATCCGTTAACCGGTTAACGCTGTTAAAACAACAACAATTCCTGCAGAAAAATCAGTTCAAACCAGCTTTTCCAATTAATCTCACACCAGACCAGCAAGCAATTGAGCATGAAAATAGTGTATAAATTCACATTAAATGGCATCAATAAGCTCATGAACATTAGCACATGGATCTAGTCACAAATCGATCAATCAATTCAGGCAACACAAGCAAATACACAAGCACATGGTGGATCTAAAGCACAAGCATGCAAATAAGCTAAAACAGAACTAAATCTGAAATTAACCAACCTACAAAGCTGAGGTATGCTTTGGTAATTGTTGATCGAGCTGAAAACGAAAGATCTCACGCAAAACTTTGAAGATCCGGTTCTAAGCTTCACACTCCATGCAAAATAAATGCAAGAACAAGGTCTTGATGCAGAATTTTGGATCCCAAAAGCACTTCTAGATCTCAAACCAGATCTGAATCACCAATTAAACCAGCAAAAAGATGCAATGAAGCTAAGGATGGAGGTCTAGTTCAAAGATCTACACACCTTAAGGCAATGTTATGTGATCTTCAAAGAGGAACTTTGAGTGATTTGGAAAATTGGGAGAGAAAAGTGAGAGAATTGTGAGTGAGAAGAGTGAAAATTCAGAATGAGAATGAAAAATTGTGAGAGAGCTCCCTCTTGGTTTGGATGAAAATGGATTAAATATGGTTTAGGTTTGGGGCCCAAAAATTAGGCTCGGGATCCAAAATTATGGTTTGGTAGTGAGATTAGGATGTAGCAATGGGATTAGGCTTGGATAAGTGCTCTAGATCCTTATTTTTAATTCAAATTAATAAAAATCAGAAAATTGAAAATTGGAACCAAATCACACATGCTGAAAAATGCTGCTGGAATTCAAAATTCGCAGCCGTTAACCGGTTAACCAATCCGTTAACCGGTTAATGCTAGTGAATTTTAAATTTTCCCTCCTTTTGGTGGGAACCTTCAAAAATAAGCCGGTGCTGACCGTTCTGACTGATTTTGATCCTCAATCCCTTTTTCTTGCTTTGACCCTGATGTCAACCTTGTAACATGCCCTGTGAACTTTGAATTTCTCTGATGATTGATCACATGCCTTATGCTGGAATATGCAAATGATGTGCTTCATTTTTTCTATGCAATATGCTAAGGAAATGACATGCTGATGATGATTATGATATGATGATGATGCTAAATAGGAGAGGGCAAATTTGGGGTGTTACAACTTCCCCTATTCAAGCAACTGTTAATCTGAAAAGGACGGTAGCACGACTATCGACCGTTCAAGATAAACTGTGATTGAATACCAAGAAGACCTAAAATTTTCACTCTGCTGGAGAATTCCAGCAATGGGAAATAAACCCAACCAAATGACGCTTTGGCGACTAGAGTGGGGAGAAAGCATACGAGCCCCTTCCAAGTTGCATTGTTACTTTGGATAGAAAACTTAGACAGACGAGTCTTCCTCGAAAACACCTGTTACGTCAGGTGCTGGACATACGAGTGTTCTTCAAACAAACCTGTTACGCCATACGAGCCCTCATACATTTTGCAATATATGATCTGAGACAGACGAACCTCCTTCGGATAAACCTGTTACGCCAGGACCGGTGATGCACTTAAGTCTGTGGAATAGACATGAATAATCAGGATAGACGAACCCTCTTCATATGTTATTCGTAGACATATGTGTAAACACCCCAGATTTTCCCTCACTAAGTTCACACCATGGCTTGTGATCTTTCTCATTTGCATTAGTTTGATCATACCATCTCATATTACATTTTTGCTTCATTACATTGGTCCAAGTTCATTTGCATCTAGGGTTTGTGATCTGAGCAATCCAAGATTCATTTGAGCCACTCCAAAGGTCTTCAATCATCTCAAGAGGGTCCATGTATGTTCAATCATCATATTATATCCTCCCAAGATCAAGGAAGTCAAACAATCACAAGAGCTGAGAAAGCATGGAAGCAGAGCCAGATTTAACTGCACAGATGACCTAAAATTAGGGTTTTGGTTTCAGAGGCCATAACTTCAAATTTTTTGGTCATTCTTGTTTCTATTGGTCTCAATATGTTATAAGTATCATATATACCAAGTTTGATGAAGAAATTCATTGTGGAAGTCATCTGATCACTGGGTAACTTCTTGAGCAAGTCAGAGCAAAATCAGGGCATCTGAGGCCCCCATCAATGGACCCAAAGTGGATTTTTCATCAAATTGAAGTTATATGGTCTTTATTTGATCATTGAAGTGCTTAGAAGTTCACAAATTTGAAGGAAAGTGAGCAAAACCAAAAGTTGCCAAAAATGGAAATGACTTGTAATGTAAACTTTCCATTTTGGGAAAGTTTTTCAACCTCCTCTTTCTCAACCAAAAATGCTTCAAATGAAAAATTCTTGGTCATGAAAGTTGTAGATTGGGTCATTCCCTTTTCAAAAAGTACAAGAACAAGATCTAATTCATTTTGGAACTCAAGTTATGGCTTTCCAAAGTTGGCAAAAATCACATAATTTCATGTTTCATGCCAAAGAGGGATTTTTGCAAAACCTCATGCCAAGATATTTTGTGACTTCAAAGTGACTTCTAAACATCATAACATAATTGTGCATGCCTTAAAACTCAGAATTGGCCCAAGAATCCCAAGATTTCATGACTTGCACATGAAGAAATCCAAAAGGGGCCAAACTTTGTCAAATTTGCAAAACCTCCCACAACTTCTCACAAACTTGCTGATTTGCCTCAAAATGGTTTCCATGGTCATCCTTGATCTTAGTTGCACCAGACACCCCTTTGTCCTTCGCCTGAACCAGCCCATACCTCAAAGAACACATAATCTTGACTTTTTGCATTTTCACCCATACCAATCACACTATGCCATTACCAACTTTCTGACCAATCACAATAACTTATACTAATCAAAAGCAAGCCAAACATAACAAGAACACAGCCAGAATCATCAGCATCCTCATAGTTCACAAAAACTCTCCCTTTTTCATTTTCTGTCGAATCCCACAACTCAGCCACTCATTCTCAAAACAAACACCACCATTCATCTCCAAATTCATCACTGAACATTTCCCACCCTTCACTTTGCCCTGAAAGTCACCATACACAAAACACAATTTCCCCCCCTTTTGAACTGAACTTCACTGAACTTCAAGGAGAGGTCACAAATACTTCAACAAAGCTTCAAAGCTTCTTCAGGGAGGTCATTGGAGGCATTTTGAAGCAAAGAAGCAGCCAGAAAGCTCCAAGGTTGAAAGCTTCATCTCAGGTAGCCATGTGAAAACATTTTTCCAGAATCTTTTTTTTAAGTTCTTAAATGGTTAGGTTTGATCCCCTGAGTGCAATGAACTTGTTATTTTTGAAAATGATGAAGAATTGAGAGTGTATTGCTTGTCGGAAAGTTCCACCATTTTTGTTCATAGCTTTAAATCTTAAGAATGGCTGAAAATAAATTCTGTTTGAGGGTGGATTTGGGCTTAGGGGAGTGAAAGGAACGAATCTAAAGCTTTAGAGCTCCAAAAATGGCCTAGGGAGTGAGTTGCAAAATTCTCAGGGAAGTTGTGGCCGGAGAAGATGACCGGAGGTCATTTCCGACCACCTGAAAGTGATTAAATGATAATTAGGGTTAGGGCTTCATGTTTGAATCTGGACCTTTAGATTGGTTTTCCCTCGTGTGAGTGTGTGGCTGAGATCATGTCATTAATAATTAATCAGGATTAATTAATATTTTAAATAGGTTTAGTTCAGTTTAAATTTTGTCCCTTGGATTTGGCGCGTGGTCAAAGCTTTCAAACCCAGATTGAATCCTGGCTCTCCATTGTGCATACTTTCCTTTTATTTTAATTTTATTTCATTTTTCTTATTTAATCTTTCACGAATTTTTAAAAATAGTCAAAATAGTCAAAAAAATTCTGAAATTTTTTATCAAACTCACCACACAAATTTCTTTTTGGTTTTGATCACACTTTGACATTTTTCAAATGAATTAGAGTTCTTAAATTTGCATATTTTTAACCCTAACTTCAAAAATTCATAACTTTTACACCAAAGTGAGTTTGTGAATGATTCTTTCTGCATTGTGTTATACATGGTTTCAAGCATCTAAAACATGTTTGTTTCATTTTTATTTTGCATTTTCAATTTGTTTGGCATTTTACATTTAGGATCACCCTTAAAACCTTAGAAACTTCAAAAATTCATAAGTCCCTCTAGGTTTAGCTTCTGACCCCCCCCTTTAGATGGTAACCTAGTATAGGTTTAGGGTTCCTTTTGTTGCATTTTCAATTTTTTATCCTTTGATTTTCTTCTGTCTTTGCCATTTGCATCTCACATGTTCACATAACCCTAATTTCTCATCTCCACTTGCATCCATCTTGCATATGCTTGCATTCATGAATTTTCCATGGCATTTTGTGCATTCACATGACTCATAAGACATCTTAGGACACATTAGAATCATTTTTGATCATTGCATCATCCATTTTCCATGTTATGCTTTCATTTCATTTCATGTGCATCTATGAACTTTCATGCTTCCTTTAAGTTACATTTGCATCCTCATTGCTTGTATGATTATCCACATCTCATGACATACATTTGTATCATCTCTTAGCATCATTTGCATCATAAACATGCTTCTGGTTTTGGTTTGCATCATTGCATCCTTTTCATTATCATTTCATTTCATTTCCTTTCACTAACCTTTCAGGTGGTAAGTGTTTTGAGAAGTGAATTTGCCTTCACTTCTCACAATCTCTTCTCATATCTCTTATGCATTCATTGCTGTATTTTGTATTTGTATTAGAGTGAGCTTGCTCATTCATGTTCTCTCTTCACTTTCTTTCTTCAAGCAACTTATCTTCTTAAGTGAAGTAAGTTGACTTGCTTCTTTCTGCTTCTCCTCTTTCCATCTTTGCTTCTTCCTTGGTGGCTCATCTTGAAGACTCCTTGCAAGCCTCATAAACCCTAGGAATATCCAAGCATGATCACAGTTAGGGTTTGATTAGTCCCCCATTAGTTTTACCTTTGTGTCATCTTTTGTGTCTCTCTTCTCACCTCTTAATCAAGGACTAAACCCTAAAGGTTTTAAGGCTTTGTGATTAAGGTTATGCCTGTATCCTTCTATTAGGATGGAGTGTATAAATTTAATCCTAAGTGTTAAACCCTTAATGTGTTTAAATCCTTTAATCAATTCATCTAATAATCACTAATACATCAAGCTTGTAACTTGGGCCTTGCATTAGGGTTCTAATTCTTCCTTAATTGGTTAAGAAGGACTAACCCTAGTGTTAATGGACAAGTCCCCCTCAAGTTGTCTTACAAACCATAAAATTCACTTCTTAATCTTACCATTAACTAAAATCCACTCTAATAAAGGCTTTGTTTTGTCATGAGGTTAATCCCTAATCATGGATTAAGTTGAGGAGCCTTTCTCAGCTTAAATGTTCTCATTTATTATCCTTCTATTAGGATGGTGTAATGGGTCCATTAAATCCTTGATTATGGCTTAAACTCATTACATAACACTAAACAAAAAAATCCAAAAACATCTAAATAAATGCAAGTAGGTTAATGATCTTAATCCTACATCATGGTGATTAAGTGTGGGGTGCTTACTTCATACTTAAGGTATTCTCATTACCCCTAATCATAGGGAGGATGTGATAAGTTTATTAACCCTTGGTTTAGGCTTAAGCTCATTTTCTTATGACAAACACAAAAAGAAATAAAAGATTGAAAACATCAAAACAAACAATAATCGTCTCCCCCGGGATTCTTATCTCACCATCTTCATTCACAAACGAGAACTCGCTTCTTCCGTCTAATGCAAGACAGTTTGCACCTGAGCCAGACAGGTCATACACTTGAGCATAGGCAAGCAAGAAGTTCACAAGTCAATTTATCTTTTAGTCTCTTTGAGTCGAACTACGGTGTTCTGACTTCCTCATTGCACGAGAGGATATGTAGGCATAACTTAACTGTTATCGAACAAAAGTCTATGTATATCCCCCCTTTTCCAGCACCATTCTTTAAGCCTCATTGTCTTGAGCATTGCACTCTTCCCTTGCACTGACACTCCTCCATTTCACCTCACATTTCTTTTGCACTGACACTTGCATCCTTTTCCAGCATTGATACACAGATAGCACTTACACTACCCCTTTAAACACAAATCGTTTAAGCGTGGATCCCGTCGAGTACGGCGGACAATCTGGGTGATAATACCTTCCCAGGTTGTAACCAACCCCCTTTCTCAGTTTTTCTGGTTCGCGACCGTCTTGTCCATCTTTTTCTAGGTTTATGCAGCATTACCTTTCCTTCGGGATGAAAATGCCTAGCTGGTGACTCTTTTTATTCCTTCTCTCTTTCGCCGACCGTTCACGTCTGTACCCCTTCTCGCCATGTGTCATCAGGTGGGAGCGACAGCTTGGCGACTCTGCTGGGGAACCTTATACTGCAACCAGAGCTTATGGTTCTTTTTGTGGGTTCCTCCTAGCGTTTGTTTGATTTGTTTACTAGGGTGCTATGTGCTAGTTGTGTTTATTTATTTACTTTATTTATTGCTTTATGTAGATGTTAAGAATTGGCAGAATTTTTGACAAACAAGAAGTGTTGAACTTAGTTCAGGATGTCACACCAGATGTTGTGACATTGACAAACAGAGTAACAGTTAATGAACTTAAGTCAAGATATCAGGATGTCACACCAGATGTTGTGACATCGTAAACCTACTACCAGAATTAAATGATGCATAACAGAACTGAGTAAATTCAGGGGAATTTATCTGGAATTAATTGTAAAGAGATAAGCAATACAAGGCGCATCTTTAGGGAGCTTAGTTATCTGATTTCAGTATAACAGATTAACTAACTCACCTTGAATCAAGGAGGTAACAAACTAACTAACCCTAATTCAAGGTGATGACAGTGGGATTTATCAGGTCTGGATTATTTGCAAAAAGCCCAAAAACCAAGCATCTATTTAAGGAACAGAAACTCTCAGAATAGGGTACGAAATTAAGAAGACTGTAAAGGGTGTTTGTGTTTAATAGCAGGTTTTAATTGTGTATCACTTTATGATCTTTTAAGCAAAAAGTGTATTGTGTCTTGATTGAAACTTTTAAGTAAGATCAAGCTGTTGTGTTTGAAGTGTGACTTCAATTTTATTAAACATTGTAAAATATCACTGTGTGATTGAGGGGGAGTGAGTAGGTACTCATATCTAAGTTATGTCTTAGGTAGAAATTGCCTTGGGTAGATATTAAGTGAAGGATTAAACTGGTTGGTTTAATTCAAGAATTTATATTACTTATATTGGATTTCCTTCCTGGCTTAGTAGCCCCCAGATGTAAGTGTGGAGATACACTGAACTGGGTTAACAATTTCCTGTGTTATTTAATTTACCTGCACTTTAAGTTTTGTTTAAGTCTTCAAGTGTTTAAACATCTAATTCGACATCACGTACCTGATCCCAGAATTTCAATTGGCATCAGAGCAGGAACCCTGCCTGTTTAACTGGGTGAGATCTAGGGACTGCAATTTTTGGGAACATGGACAGAGATGTAGGATCTGTGAATAGACCACCTATATTGGATGGATCCAACTATGACTACTGGAAGCCAAGAATGGTAGCATTCTTAAAATCTCTTGATAGCAGGGCTTGGAAAGTAGTCAACAAAGGATGGGAGCACCCTGTCCATGACAATAAGGATGGGGCAAAAGTGTTGAAGCCTGAAGAAGAGTGGAGCAAGGAGGAAGAAGATTCAGCACTTGGAAATTCCAAAGCCTTAAATGCCTTATTCAATGGCATTGACAGGAACATATTTAGACTTGTGCATCAATGAAACTTCTCACCACCAAGTTTGAAAACTTGAGGATGAAGGAAGAGGAGACCATTCATGAGTTTTACATGAACATCCTGGAAATTGCTAATACTTCTGGTGCCTTGGGAGAAAAAATGAGTGATGAAAAGTTGGTAAGGAAGATTCTCAGATCACTACCAAAAAGATTTGACATGAAGGTTACTGCAATAGAAGAAGCTCAGGACATCTGCACAATGAATGTTGAAGAGCTCATTGGTTCCCTTCAAACATTTGAGATGGGAATGAATGATACAATTGTGAAGAAAAACAAAAGCATAGCCCTAGTCTCAAATACTGATAAAGAAGAAGAAAGTCATGAAGCAGACTCTGAGGAAAATTTATCAGAAACAATTGCTATGCTTGGAAGACAATTCAACAAAATTCTCAAAAGAATGGAAAATAGGTCTATACCAAGTGGAAGAAACTCAACCTCTGAGAATAAAAGACCTTATGATTCTAATAGAAGTTCAAATTATGATGAGAAGACTAACCAAGGAAAAGGGATTCAATGTCATGGATGTGAAGGATATGGACACATCAGAAGTAAATGCCCAACATATCTAAAGAAGCAAAAGAAAGGTCTCTCTGTGACCTGGTCAGATGAAGACTCAGGATGTGAGTCAGAAGAAGAATCTGCAAAGCACGTCACTGCTCTAGCTGGAGTATGTGAAACTGAAGGGGGATCCAGTGATGAGGAGCTGACATTTGAAGAGCTTGAAGAATCTTACAGGATGCTGTGTAAAAAGAGCACTGAAGTATGCATGGAGAATATACAGCAGATTGAGGAATTAAAGGCTGAAAAGACAAGTAATCTAGAGATCATTGACACTTTGAAAAGTGAAGTAAGCCTACTCAACTCCAAAATGGAGCATATGTCCAAATCTGTCAGAATGCTGAATAGTAGCTCAAACACACTGGATGTCATTATCAACAACAAGCACTCAGGGGATATGACTGGGCTGGGATTTAATAAAGCTCAAAAGTTTGAGGCTAGCACCAGCCAAACAACTCCAAATCCCATGAAGTCAAACAAGATGTCCAAGCAGATGTCTCAACATCATGACAAGAACATGATGAAAAAGAAATATCAAAGATGGAGATGCCATCATTGTGGAAGGTTTGGTCACATCAAACCTTTTTGCTACAAGCTGCATGGACATCCAAATCAGAGGTCTCAGCAACCCCCTAAGCAGAAGACAGAGGCCACCAAGAAAGTGCTGCATGAACATCCAAATCAGAGGTCTCAGCAACCCCCTAAGCAGAAGACAAAGGTCATCAAGAAAGTGTGGGTACCTAAAGCTAGTCTTCATGCTGATCAAAGCCATAAATACATGCCTAAGAACAAGTTCAACAGACAACCTTGGAACTCTAAAGATGGACACTACACAGGGCAGATGCATCAAAGGAAACCTCACAACAGGCAAAAATGGTCAAAGAAGGTTATTGCCTATATAGATCATACATCTCTCAGAGTATCTGCTAAGGAAGACTGGTATTTTGACAGTGGCTGCTCAAGGCACATGACTGGACTGAAAAATCTGCTGATAGACTTAAAGTCACACTCATCCAGATATGTAACCTTTGGAGATGGAGCAAAGGGAGAAATCAAGGGAGTTGGGACCTTGGACTTCCCAGGTGTACCAAGACTAGATGATGTGCTGCTGGTAAAAGGATTAACAGCTAACTTGATCAGCATAAGTCAATTATGTGACCAAGGTTATAGTGTAAACTTTACCAAAACTGAATGCATAGTTTCTGATAAAGAATAGAAGGTTGTCATGAGAGGAACCAGATCAAAAGACAACTGCTATATGTGGGAACCTCAAGATTTCAGCCTCACATTAACTTGTTCCTTAGCCAAAGAAGAAGAAGTGAAGCTGTGGCACCAAAGACTAGGTCATCTCCATCTCAGAGGAATAAAGAAGATCATATCAATGGAGGCTGTAAGAGGAATTCCAAGACTGAAGATTGATGAAAGTAAAGTGTGTGGTGAATGTCAAATAGGCAAGCAAACCAAGATGTCACACCCAAAGCTCCAACATCTGACAACTTCCAAAGTTTTGGAATTATTGCATATGGATCTTATGGGACCAATGCAGGTTGAGAGTCTTGGTGGAAAAAGATATGCCTATGTGGTTGTTGATGACTTCTCAAGATATACATGGATAAGCTTCATCAAAGAGAAGTCTGATGTGTTTGATGTATTCAAAGATCTATGCCATAGAATACAAAGAAAAAGCAAGTTGTGTGGTCAGAATAAGAAGTGACCATGGAAAGGAGTTTGAGAATAAAAAATTCTCAGATTTCTGTTCTTCAGAAGGAATCAATCATGAGTATTCTTCTCCTATCACCCCTCAACAGAATGGGATTGTTGAGAGGAAAAACAGAACTATTCAGGAGTCAGCAAGAGCCATGATTCATATCAAGAAGTTACCCCTGTACTTTTGGCCTGAAGCTATGAACACATCATGTTACATCCACAATAGAGTCACACTAAGAAAGGGAACTTTATCCACCATCTATGAAGTCTGGAAGGGCAGGAAACCTACAGTCAAGTACTTTCATGTGTTTGGAAGTAAGTGTTACATTCTGGTTGATAGGGATCAAAGAAGGAAGATGGACCCTAAAAGTGATGAAGGGATTTTTCTTGGATACTCTATAAATAGCAGAGCTTACAGAGTATTTAACTCTAGAACCAAGGTTATAATGGAGTCAATAAATGTGATTATTGATGATGCCTCTGCAGATGTTGCTGATGATGTTGGAACATCTGCTGACAATCAAACTGAAGTTGAAATAAAGAGTGATAATCCTGACTTCACTCTAACTGAGGCAAGATCAGAACAATCAAACAAACCTCCCTCCATCAGAATCCAGAAAGATCATCCTAAAGATCTGATAATTGGTGATCCCAACAGTGGTGTAATCACTAGATCAAGAGAGATGATTTCAGGCTCCTGCTTTGTTTCAAAGATAGAACCTAAGAACATCAAGGAAGCTCTGAATGATGAGTACTGGATCTCTGCTATGCAAGAAGAATTAGGCCAGTTTACAAGGAATGAAGTATGGGATCTTGTTCCTAGGCTTGATGACATAAATGTGATTGGCACTAAGTGGGTGTACAAGAACAAGTCAAATGAGCAGGGAGTAGTTACAAAAAACAAGGCTAGACTTATAGCTCAAGGATACACACAAATTGAGGGAGTAGAATTTGATGAAACCTTTGCACCAGTAGCAAGGCTTGAATCAATCAGACTACCCTTAGGAATTACTTGTATCCTAAAGTTCAAGATATTTCAGATGGATGTTAAAAGTGCCTTTCTAAATGGGTACCTTAATGAGGAAGTTTATGTGGAGCAACCTAAGGGATTTGTTGATCCAAGCTGTCCAGATCATGTATACAAGCTAAGGAAGGATCTTTATGGTCTAAAGCAAGCTCCAAGAGCATAGTATGAAAGACTAACTACTTTTCTCATTAAACATGGGTACAAGAAATGTGGAATAGACAAAACCTTGTTTGTGAAAGATGAAGAGGGAAAGGTCATGATTGCTCAGATACATGTGGATGACATATTGTTTGGTGGGATGTCAGACATGATGGTTAAACATTTTGTTAATCAAATGGAATATGAGTTTGAGATGAGCCTAGTAGGAGAACTAACCTACTTCCTTGGACTGCAAATCAAGCAGATGGAGGACTCCATGTTCATATCCCAAAGAAAGTATGCAAAGAACACTGTCAAGAAGTTTGGGATGGACAATGCAAGTCACAAGAGAACACCTGCCCCCACTCATTTAAAGCTGACAAAGGATGACAAGGGTGAGAATGTGGACCAAAGCTTATACAGAAGCATGATTGGAAGCCTACTATATCTGACAGCTAGCAGACCAGATATAGCCTTTGCAGTAGGTGTGTGTGCAAGGTATCAAGCTGAGCCAAAAGTAAGTCATCTAAACCAGGTTAAGAGGATTTTGAAATATGTCAATGGTACTTGTGACAATGGCATAATGTATTCTCATGGTTGTGAACCAATCCTCACTGGATTTTGTGATGCTGACTGGGCTGGAAGTGCTGATGATAGAAAGAGTACATCAGGAGGATGCTTCTTTCTAGGAAACAATTTGATTTCTTGGTTCAGTAAGAAACAAAATTGTGTATCCTTATCCACTGCTGAAGCTGAATATATTGCAGATGGTAGCAGTTGTTCACAGTTGGTTTGGATGAAACAAATGCTCACAGAATACAATGTCTCACAAGATGTCATGACATTGTACTGTGACAATTTAAGTGCAATTAACATCTCCAAAAATCCTATCCAACACAGCAGAACTAAGCACATAGACATCAGACATCATTTCATTAGAGATCTTGTGGAAGAGAAGGTGATCACATTAGAACATGTAGCCACAGATCTGCAATTGGCTGACATATTTACTAAAGCTTTGGATGCTACCCAATTTGAAAACCCAAGGGGTAAATTGGGAATTTGCTTATGTGAAATATAGCAGTTATGGAGAAGTTCCAGCATGTCTCATGACATCGTGTGGCATGATCACCAGATGGCAGCATCAGTCTGGTCAATAACTCTATGTATTCCACTCTTAAAAATTCCAATAGCAACTGTTTCTATAAATGCACAAACGTGCTCTCAGCTTTTCACCTCCTCACTATCTCCACTAAACGATTTGCATGCTAAAGCTAATTTTCTAAGCTCATCAAAATCAATCAAACCTAACTCCTCTTCCACTACATTCGAAAAATGTCTCAACATCAAAACCCTAACTTCATTGATGAGGGTATCAATCAAGAAGATGTAGTGCATGCAACTCTAATCTCTGTAGTACCAATGGATACTACTCCTATAGACGAAATCAGAGGAAGTGTCCCTATTGCTCAAAAACCTAGAACTCCCAATGTAAGAATAGAAAAGGAGCCTGTGTTCAGCAAAAGCAAGGGGACTCCTTCATCTATAAGCACCCCCAAAGCTTCTGACTATGTGGATGCATCCATCAAGCATCTTGTGAACAGGATTCTTTCTGAACAAAGAGTGGTGCGTGGGGTATCTGTTCCCCTGAACAGCATGCCTGCTCCACAAGAAGAACCAAGCAACCAGGCTGAAGAGAACATTCCTGCTCAACAGGATGTCCCAAGAAATGTTGAAGCATCTGAGGGCCAGAACAAAGCCTCAACTGATGATGATGAAGCCACTGATGATCAAGCTTCTGTTGATCAAACTACTGAAAAGGAGGCTTCCCAACCTCCACCTGTTGAAAATCTAGATGATGACTCTGACACAGAGATCATTGCCTCTGTCAACCCTAGCATAGCCAAGAGGCTTAGGGCTAGGAAGGAGAAGAAGCCTGTTGGACATGCAACTCCTGAAAAGAAACAGCCTACTCCTAAAAAGGACAAGGTCAAAGTTGCCTTTGGACCTACTAAGCAATGGAGCAAGGTAAGCACCCAGAAGAGGAAAGCTGCAACTCCACCTGACTCAGATGTTGAGGAAGATGTCCCAACATCCCAACCAAGGAAGAAGCCAGCACCTCCCAGGTCTACCTCTGCTGTTCCTGAAGCACCTCTGGACAATGTGTCCTTCCATCATGTCTCTAGTGTGAGCAAATGGAAGTATGTCTACCAAAGAAGGGTGGCTCTGGAAAGAGAGTTGGGCAACAATGCATTGGAGTGCACTGAGGTAATAGACTTAATATCCACTGCTGGTTTATTCAAGACTGTTTCAAATTTTTCACCCTGTTATGAGCTGTTGGTCAAGGAGTTCATAGTTAATCTGCAAGAAGGGTGTGCTGATGGAAAATCAGAAGATTTCAGGAAGGTTTATGTAAGGGGGAGATGTGTTGATTTCTCTCCTAGGGTTATAAATCACTACATGGGGAGAGAATCTGATGGGCCAAATGAACTGGGCAAAACTGACAACCAAGTCTGCAAGATCATCACTACCAACCAGGTCAAGTCTTGGCCAGTCAAAGGCAAACTATCTGTCAGCCTGCTAACAAGGAAGTATGCTATGCTGCACAGGATTGGAACTGTCAACTGGGTCCCCACCAACCACACTTCCTCTATAGCTACTGGACTGGGAAGATTCATCTGTGCTGTAGGCACCCAAACAAAATTGGACTATGGGGCTTACATCTTTGATCAAACCTTAAAGCATGCAGGAACATCAGCAACCAAGCTTCCAATAGCTTTTCCCTCTCTGCTTTGTGGAATAATCCTCAACCAATATCCAGGCATCCTTACCGATAAGGATTCTGTATGCAAGAGAGAGAGTCCACTGGCCTTCCACTACAAACTGTTTCTGAGCCATCATGCTGCAGATGTTGAAGCTCCCAGTGGGACATCTGCTGGACCATCAAATGTCAAGACTCCTATATCCAAAGCAACCCTAATTGCAGAGCTAAAGACAACTTGCGAAGAGCTGGATGAAAGGAAGAGAAAGCTAGAGGAAATAATTCAAAGGCTGGAGCTGGAAGAGGGTGCTAAGAATGCTGATGGATCTGATTCTGAGTCTGAGGATGAAGAAGATACTGAATATGATGAATCTGAGTGAAGCTGTGTGTGTGGAAAGTGTACTTCCTGTTTCTGCTTTGTAATTTTGCTTTGTAATGTTTTTGTTTTTCTCTCTGCTTATGTAATGTATGGCCCCAAATTTCTGTCTAACAAGGGGGAGAAGAGAACTGAGTACTGAACACCAATGTCTGCTGCTGTTTAATGAACAATGCTGAAGTTAAATTCTGTCTTCTGAACTAAGTTTTTTTGAATGCTCATTAGTATATCAAATTCTGTTGAACAAGTCATAGCAGTATACATACAGGTTTGAGGGGGAGCAAATTATTATCTCTCATATGATTCAACAGAAAAGAACTCTGCTGCACTCTGATAAAAGAACTCTATCTGATAAAACCAGAAGATTGTGTTAGCCAAAAATTAGCCAAAGGGGGAGTTTGTAGATGTTAAGAATTGGCAGAATTTTTGACAAACAAGAAGTGTTGAACTTAGTTCAGGATGTCACACCAGATGTTGTGACATTGACAAACAGAGTAACAGTTAATGAACTTAAGTCAAGATATCAGGATGTCACACCAGATGTTGTGACATCGTAAACCTGCTACCAGACTTAAATGATGCATAACAGAACTGAGTAAATTCAGGGGAATTTATCTGGAATTAATTGTAAAGAGATAAGCAATACAAAACGCATCTTTAGGGAGCTTAGTTATCTGATTTCAGTATAACAGAATAACTAACTCACCTTGAATCAAGGAGGTAACAAACTAACTAACCCTAATTCAAGGTGATGACAGTGGGATTTATCAGGTCTGGATTATTTGCAAAAAGCCCAAAAACCAAGCATCTATTTAAGGAACAGAAACTCTCAGAATAGGGTACGAAATTAAGAAGACTGTAAAGGGTGTTTGTGTTTAATAGCAGGTTTTAAATGTGTATCACTTTATGAGCTTTTAAGCAAAAAAGTGTATTGTGTCTTGATTGAAACTTTTAAGTAAGATCAAGCTGTTGTGTTTGAAGTGTGACTTCAATTTTATTAAACATTGTAAAATATCACTGTGTGATTGAGGGGGAGTGAGTAGATACTCATATCTAAGTTGTGTCTTAGGTAGAAATTGCCTTGGGTAGATATTAAGTGAAGGATTAAACTGGTTGGTTTAATTCCAGAATTAATATTACTTATATTGGATTTCCTTCCTGGCATGGTAGCCCCCAGATGTAAGTGTGGAGATACATTGAACTGGGTTAACAATTTCCTGTGTTATTTAATTTACCTGCACTTTAAGTTTTGTTTAAGTCTTCAAGTGTTTAAACATCTGATTCGACATCACGTACCTGATCCCAGAATTTCACATTATGTACAACTTTATTTATTGCTTTCTTTACAGTCTTATGCATTTTTCATACTGTCATTGTTGGATCTGGATTTCCTTGGTGGGTGGGGTTTCTCTGAGTGATTAAGGTCCTATACCTAGGACCTGAGTGACACCTAGGCTAGAGTGGTTCATGTTCTTTCCCATTCCATTTCGGTCTGGTGCGGGAATATGAAACACGGTTTAGATGTGGGTTTCTTCTTGAGAACTCAGTGCTACAGATTTCCTGTAGTGCTAGGGCTATCTGGGAAGCCTGCTAAGTCTGGATGACCTTTACTATGACCTTCAGAATCTGGGGTGAATTAGAGGAGGATTTTTTTATGGTTATTGTAAACACCGTACCTCCGGGTTAGAAGTGTTTACACTTCTCATAACTGATCCTAGTCTGAGGATCCTTGTTCTAGAACACTACATGTGAGGGGGTTGGGTTGTTTACAGGTTTGCAGGAACCCTTTACCACAACATACCCTGTTACAGTATTGTTTAAGAATACTCCACTTTGGACAGTTCTTGTGATTAACCCCAGATATGTGACTCTTTATTTGAGTCCCCCACCCTGGTTACTGGATTTCTGAGCCTTCATCCAGACTTTTGAACATACATGGGCCTTATATCAGGACAAAAATCAGATCCAGCTCTTGATCACAACCCTTGCATATCATTTGCATACATCCTCATTGCATCATTTAACATTTGTTTATTTGTCTTTCAGGGTATCCATTATATCTTGGTTTTGGTTTTGACCCCTTCTACTGCTTAGACCTCTTCTTCAGCATCTGCTTCAGCTATCTCCTTCAGCACCTGCACCAGTCTGTCAGAGACTCACCTTCAGCTTCTCAGTCTGTGATCTTCATCAGCTTATCTTCAACTTCTTCATCAGCACTCATGACTACTCCAAGGAAAAGCAACATATCTTATCACTTCTTTGAGCCCTCTTTGACTGGTATTAGGCAGGTCCAGTCACTCATCACACCTGACTACATCCCACTATTCAGAGAGCACCATGGGGGAATTTTGGACATGGTTATGGATCTTGATTCATCTCAGAGAAGAATGATCCACACATGCATGCAGTTCTATGACCCTCCTCTTAGATGCTTCACCTTTCCTGACTTTTAGCTAGGACCACTGCTAGAGGAGTTTTCTTTATTGATTGGAGTTCCTATCAGGAAGGGAATTCCTTTCAACCCGGAGATGACTGCTCCCAGAAGTGAAGAGATAGCAAGGGCATTGTACTTGGAGCCTGCCCTTATTGAGCAAAACATGACAACAAAAGCTGGGATTCCTGGTTTGCATCTGGACTTCTTGACTTCTCAGGCCATCCTGAAGGCTACATTGGGAGAATGGAAGGCAGTCTATGCACTCTTAGCCCTCAGCACATATGGGGCTATATTATTTGCAGATGAGCCTAAGTTTGTTAGTAAGAATGCCATCCACTTGTTCTTGATGAAGAACCCAGTGCCTACCCTGCTAGGGGATTTTTACTACTCAGTCCACCATAGAAATGAAAAGAAAAGAGGGAAGTTGGTTAGATGATGTGCTCCTTTATTCTACTCCTGGCTACTCAGAAACCTACTTAAATCAGATGCTTTCCTGAACCCACATCAGCAGAAGAATTGGGCTAAGAGGTTCATCTCCTTGACTTCAGATGACATCAGATGGTGCACCCAGAGCACCAAAGGCAAGGATATTATCACCAGCTGCGAGCAATACCCTAATGTGCCTCTGATAGGAGTAAAAGGTTGCATCAACTACAACCCTTTACTGTTTAAAAGGTAATTGGGATATGCCTTAGTTCACCCTCCTAGAGGACAGGATTTAGCTGGGACCCTATATTGTGAAGTGCAACCTAATTCAGCTGTTGTTAGGCAAGCAGCCTGGGCCTGGGACAACATCCAAACAAAGGGGACAACTATCCTTGGAAGGTGTAACAATGTTGCTTCAGCTTAGTACTCAGACTGGTCCCGTGCTAGAGCTCAAATTACCATAATGCCTTTCACCTTGGAAGACACACCTGGACCATCCACAGTACAGCCTGCAGCAACTGTCATCCTGGAGGAATTTGAAAAGTTGAAGGAAAGAAATGAACGGCTATCTGAGGCCCTAAAGAAGACTCTTTGGGAAAGAAGTGACGGCCGTCTGTACATTGAGAGATTGAAGAAGCTCAAAATTGAGCATCTGACCAAGATTGAAAGGACAAAGGACTACATCAGGAAAGCTAGAGCCCGGGAACATATATTGAAGAATGCCTGCAAGGAGGCCAAGATTCAGAAAGATAGAGCAGAGCATTATCTAGAAGAAAGCCAGGCTAGGTGGGTCAGGATCACCGAAGCCCGTGCACTAGAAGACCAGAGGACTCAAGCCAAGATTGAACAGTTGGAGGCCAATGAGAAGAAGCAGCAGGAAGCTTTGTTGGCAGCACAGAAGGAGATATCAGAATTAAAACTCCGGGCGGGGTTAAAGAGATCCAAGGATCAGGACAGGCATAAGAAGCTGACTAATGCCATTGCTACCAGGAACCTCCTCATTCGGACTATTATAGAGCACCATGCTGGTCCAGTGACAAAGGCTCTCCTGAAGGATGTCAAGGAGGATGACTTCGGATTGGATGTCTAATCCTGTTGTTTGTATTTCTTTTCTTTTGATGTACTTTTGCTTTTGATTGTTGTATTTCTTTTGACCCATCATGGGCATGTTTTGTAAACAGACTATGTATTTTTCATCTTTTGTAATATATTTAGTTTGTTCCATTGGGCTTCTTTTCTCAACATCATCAAGCATCTCCTCGAGGTATGGAAAGGTCAAAACCAAGAACCAAACCGGATACCTTGGAAAAAAAATAAGCATACTGCATTGCATACTAACATTTATCTTTGTTTTGTAGGTTTTGTTTATTATCCTGTTTCTCACTTTGTTGTGCTCTCAGGAAACATTGCTCGTCGCCGAGTGTTCCCTGTCAACCGCACACACCGGTACCCTACCCGTAACAACCTTCCCGGCATTCAGATGGACCAGGTACAGCAGGACCTGACTGAAGTGAGAAATCAGATGGCAAACGAAAGGGTCGAAATGAGAAACCAGATGACCCAGTTTATGGCAGTAATAACTGGCTTAGCCCAGAGTCAAGAGAGGTTAAGAGAGCTGGTGGAAAGACAAACACCTGAAGAGCCTCACCCTGGTACAGGAGGAACTAGCAATAATGAACGCGGACAGCCTCGCATCAACCCGCCAGAGTTTGGGCCCTATTTGAACCCTGATGTTAATGGGAATGTTCCAGGAAATACAGCTGCAGGCAGGATCTTACAGGAGGATCCCCAAGAGGAACAATTCACAGTTGTCGGAGCTAGAGATGAGGTGTATGACAGAAGACTGGATGAGATTGCTGAAAAGTTAAGATCTTTGGAATCCCAGAACTCCTTAGGCTTTGACGTGATGGATATGGGGCTGGTAGATTGGGTGAGAATTCCCCACAAATTCAAGCCCCCATGCTTTGATAAATATAATGGTACCTCCTGTCCGCGTACCCATTTGCAATCTTTCTTAGGAAGACTCAAGGCTTATACCATGGATAAGAAGTTATGGATGTTCTATTTTGAGGACAGTCTGACTAGAGCTTCAAGGGAATGGTATTCGCACCTGACGAGGGCCACTATAAGATGTTGGAAAGACTTGGTCGAGGCCTTTATCCGTCAGTACCAGTACAACCTAGACATGGCTCCCAATAGAACTCTTCTAATGGGCATGTCTCAGTCTTCAAGGGAAAGCTTCCGAGATTATGCTCAGAGGTGGAGACAGCTTGCTGCTGCTGTCCAGCCACCCATGTCTGAAAGAGAAATGGCTGACATGTTTATGAACACCTTGCAGGGAACTTATATTGACAGGCTTGCTGCTTTCTCTTCCACCAGTTTTGCCGATGTAGTTATAGCTGGTGAGAGAATAGAAAGTCTTTTGAAGATGGGCAAAATCTCTGACAACGGTGCAAGCTCTTCCAACAACCCCAGAAAACCTTTCGCAGGACCCCGAAGGGCGGGTGAAACTAGTGCTATCCATACAAGCAGGGGCAGACCTCATTATTCTCACAGATCAGTAGCAGCCGTTACTATCCCAGCTCCAGCTCCACAACATCCATTATATCCTCAACAACAACAACATCATCATTATCAACAGCAACAATATCACTTTCCGCAACAAAGAACTTATAGCAACAACAACAACAACAACCAACAGCAGCGCCCCTTTCAACAGAGGCCATCTCAAGCAAATAGGGTGATTGACCCAATCCCTATGCCTTATGCTGCTTTACTGCCACAACTCCTGAAGCTTAACCTGGTTGAGTTAAGGACGTTGGCTCCACCAGATCCTCTCAATATCCTGAAGAATTATGATGTTAATGCCCGGTGTGCCTTTCACTCCAACGCACCTGGTCACAATATTGAGAAGTGTAGAGCCTTATAGATGAAGGTTCGGGATTTGGTCGATTCCAAAGCTCTCAATTTCGCACCTCCTCCAAATGTTAACAGAAATCCTATGCCTAATCATGGTGGGCCCAAGATTAATGCCATAGAAGAAGATCAACCATCTGCACTAATTGATGATGTTGCACAAATTCAAACACCACTGGCAGAAGTCAAAGCTCAACTCTTAAAATTCCAAGTGTTCCCGGGCTGTGGGGCCTGCTGCGAATTGTGTAAAACTGCTATCAATGGTTGTGAGAAGCGGAGGTTTGGTATAGATGGCCTCATCGGAGATGGAATTTTGCAGATTACTACAACAGCTCCTTCAACAGCTCATTCTTCAACAACAATGGATCCTCCTACAACATCAACAATTCTTTCTTCAACAACGACAAAACTTACTACAACTGCAACAACTATCACTCCCACCGATTCATCAACAACTCCAGCAATCACTCCATCCATTATTTCAACAGATCAGAGTTTAGCAACATTTACTTCTACAACCCCAGCACCCATCTTATCAACGGAAATGCCTACAACACCAGCAAACGTTAATGAAGATGTCTCAACGGTCACGATATACTATGACCCGACAAGTGTTCATCCCAGCAACAATTTTCAACAACAAACTGCGACACCTCCTGTCAGATCTCCAGTCACAATCTACTACGATCCGCATACCATCACAGTTCCTTCCGCTGCAGCAATCAGTCCGGTCACTATTACGGTACCTGGACCCGTTCCTTATGAAAGCAGTAATGCCATACCCTGGCACTACGACTCTGATCTCTACTGCGACGGGAAGAAAATCACCCTAGATTCATCAACCTCTTCACCACAAGTTGACAATGTTGGGGGAGGCGGAGGCTTCACCAGAAGCGGACGCCATTTTGCCTCACAAACACCAAGACCCAATGCTGAAGCAGAAGCTGCTGCTAAGGCAAAAGGAAAGAATGTGGTACCTGAAGAGCAAGTTATTAAGGAAACTCAGAAGACGTCTTTCGAACAAGATGTAGACGAGTTCATGAGAATAATCAAGAAGAGTGATTACAAAGTGGTGGTCCAGCTTCATCAAACACCCTCCAAAATCTCTATATTATCACTATTAATGTGTTCCGAAGCCCATAGGAATGCATTGTTGAAGGTCCTGCACGCAACATATGTGCCGAAAGAGATTATTGTTAATCAGTTGGAAACTGTGGTTGCGAATGTTAACACCAGTCATGGACTGGGCTTCATAGATGCTGATTTAACAACGGAGGGACGCAATCATAATAAGGCCTTACACATCACCTTAGAATGCAAAGGTGTTGTTCTTTCTCATGTACTTGTAGACACTGGGTCTTCACTCAATGTCCTCCCAAAGAAAGCCTTAGTGAAGCTGGAGTATGATGGTTTGGCATTGCGTCCAAGTAATTTGGTGGTGAGAGCATTTGATGGCTCTAAGAGATCAGTGCTTGGAGAGATTGATCTACCTGTGTTGATTGGCCCGCAGACCTTTAAAACTACCTTCTTAGTGATGGACATACAGCCGGCATACAGCTATCTGTTGGGTAGACCCTAGATTCACGCCGCTGGCGCTGTTACATCTACCCTTCACCAGAAATTAAAATTTGAGTGGGAAGGCCAAATCATCACAATCTATGGAGAGGAGGACATTTTTGTTAGCCAGCTGGCTACCTATAAGTATATAGAGATGGATGGGGAGATCCATGAGACTATGAGTCAGGGGTTTGAGGCCCTTAACATTAATGAAGCAACTGCTGTATCTGGAACTTCCATCACTTCATATCAACAAGCCCGTAAGGTTGTTGAGGAGGGTACCGCTCAAGGCTGGGGCAAGCTACTGCCAGTTGAAAAGAAAGAAGACAGATTCGGGTTGGGTTATAGACCAACTCGACAAGATCAACCAGAGGCTGCAATGGAGCCCAAGTTTGTCAGCGGGGGAATGCTTACCCCGGATGTTGTGAACAGTTTGGAAGACGAGGAAGAAGACGAATGCAACCTGGAAAGCTGGATATGTCCAAAGATCTCGGGGAACCAAGTCTCAAACTGGTCTTCCCAGGAAATTATAAGAGTTACTCCTGCAGAGTAATTATTATTTCCTGTCTTTAAGCATGCATCAAGTGCTGCATCTTGCCCAAGATGTCAGGACTTATTTTGTAATCGGGCCATCTTGTATTTTGTGCAAACGATCAATTAATGAATATCAGGACATCTTTTGCAAACGAGTCTCATTTTTCTCGCTCATTGTTTTTCATTTTTCATTTTTTGTACAAAAATAAAGTGGCAATGTTTTTCAAAATAATAACTTCATTTTCACTTTTTCTGAACAAGATAAAAATTATCACTAAAATGAACCAATCTAAACCCTTGCAGAGAGTGCCCTCCAGACTGCACCGACAACGACACTGCTATGACTTCGTATGACTTCGACAATCCGATTAATCAAGCCAATGAAGGGGTTGAAGAAGATTATGAGCTACCTGAAGAGCTAGCCAGGTTGTTAAGGCAAGAGGAAAAGGTTATCACTCCTCATCAGGAGGAAGTGGAGACAGTAAATCTTGGTACCGAAGAAGACTTGAAAGAAGTGAAAATCGGGGCCCGTCTGCAAGATTCAATGAAGGAGCAACTTATTGACATGCTTCGGGAGTATGTGGATGTTTTTGCTTGGTCTTATCAAGATATGCCAGGTATGGATACCGACATTGTTATGCACAAGCTGCCTCTAAAGGAAGACTGTCCTCCAGTAAAACAAAAGTTGCGCCGTACTCGTCCGGATATGGCCATGAAGATAAAAGAAGAGGTACAAAAGCAATGGGACGCCGGTTTCCTTGCTGTAACTAGTTACTCGCCATGGGTTGCTAACATTGTACCAGTGCCTAAGAAGGATGGCAAGGTGCGGATGTGTGTGAATTACCGGGATCTGAACAGAGCCAGCCCGAAGGATGACTTCCCTTTACCTCACATTGATGTATTGGTCGACAATACGACTCAGTTCTCGGTATTCTCCTTCATGGATGGATTTTTAGGATATAATCAGATCACGATGTCACCTGAAGACATGGAGAAGACAACTTTCATCACACCCTGGGGCACATTCTATTATAAAGTGATGCCATTCAGACTGAAGAATGCTGGTGCCACTTATCAACGGGCTATGGTAACATTATTCCACGACATGATCCACAAAGAAATTGAATGTTATATGGATGACATGATTGCCAAGTCCCTTACGGAAGAAGACCACCTGGTAAATCTGTTGAAGCTGTTCAAATGTCTGAGGAAGTACCAATTGAAGTTAAACCCCAACAAGTGCACATTCGGGGTGAGATTCGGTAAGCTGCTGGGATTTATTGTAAGTGAAAAGGGAATTGAAGTTGACCCTGACAAAGTCAAAGCCATTCAAGAAATGCCTGCACTAAAGACTGAAAAAGAAGTTCGGGGGTTTCTAGGTAGATTGAACTACATTTCAAGGTTCATATCTCACCTTACTGCAACCTGTGAGCCCCTGTTCAAGTTGTTGAGAAAAGAACAAACGGTCAGGTGGAATGAAGACTGCCAGAGGGCTTTTGACAAAATCAAGGAATACTTACAAGAGCCTCCGATCCTCATGCCTCCAGTTGAAGGAAGACCTCTGATAATGTACTTGACAGTATTAGAAGAGTCAATGGGGTGTGTGCTGGGCCAGCATGACGAGTCTGGTCAAAAAGAGTATGCAATATACTACCTAAGCAAAAAGTTTACCGACTGTGAACAACGTTATTCACTGCTCGAGAAAACTTGATGTGCTTTAGCGTGGGCTGTTCGCCGACTAAGGCAGTATATGTTGACACACACTACTTTGTTGATCTCAAAGATGGACCCAGTCAAGTACATATTTGAGAAGCCAGCACTTACCGGAAGGGTTGCAAGATGGCAAATGATCCTCACAGAATATGACATCCAATACACATCTCAGAAAGCCATCAAAGGCAGTGTATTGTCTGATTATCTGGCTGAGCAACCCATTGATGATTACCAGCCAATGAGATTTTACTTCCCTGATGAAGACATCATGTTCATAAAAGCAAACGATCATGAAGAACCTATTCACACTGAAGGGCCTGACCCAGAAGAAGAATGGACAATGATGTTTGATGGGGCTGTTAATATGAATGGACGTGGAGTTGGTGCAGTCCTCATTACACCTAAGGGAGTTCACATGCCTTTCTCGGCAAAACTCACCTTTAACTGCACTAACAACGAAGCTGAGTATGAAGCCTGTATCATGGGTCTTGAGGAAGCCATTGACCTCAGGATCAAGACTTTAACCGTATTCGGAGATTCAGATCTGGTAATCAATCAAACCAACGGTAAATGGTACACTCACCAGGAGCATCTGGTTCCATACCAGGATTATACGAGGAGGTTACTGACTTTCATCACCATAGTCAAGCTTGAGTATATCCCTCGTGATGAAAATCAGTTTGCAGATGCTCTGGCTACCATTTCATCCATGATCAAAGTTCAAGCTGCCAACTTTGTACCTCGAATTTCAGTTTCCAGACTGGACATAGCAGCATACGTATTCTCAGTAGACATTGCTAAGGATGATAAGCCTTGGTTCTATGACATCAAATGCTTCTTAGAGGATCAAACATATCCACCTGGGGCATCATCCAATGATAAGAAGACATTGAGAAGGCTAGCTGGTAGTTTCTTCCTGAATGTTGACGGTTCATTGTACAAGAGAAACTTTGACATGGTACTTCTCAGATGTGTTGATAAGACAGAGGCAAATTTGCTGATGCACGAGGTGCATGAAGGATCTCTTGGTACCCATGCAGGAGGGCATGCCATGGCTAAGAAATTGTTAAGATCAGGTTATTACTGGATCACAATGGATGCAGACTATTGTGCCTATGCTAGAAAGTTCCACAAATGCCAGATTTATGCGGATAAAGTGCATGTGCCTCCAAATCCTTTGAATGTGATGTCTTCACCTTGGCCCTTTGCCATGTGGGGAATTGATATGATTGGAAAGATCGAGCCGACTGCTTCAAATGGTCACAGATTCATCTTGGTATCCATTGACTATTTTACCAAGTAGGTTGAAGCAGCTTCGTATGCAAATGTTACCAGGCAAGTGGTAGCCCGATTCCTGAAGAGAGACATCATCTGTCGGTACGGAGTGCCCGAGCGAATCATTACTGATAATGGTTCCAACTTGAACAACAAAATGATGGCAGAACTGTGTCGGGACTTCAAGATCCAACACCATAATTCTTCTCCTTACAGGCCAAAGATGAATGGCGATGTTGAGGCAGCTAACAAGAATATCAAGAAGATTGTGCAGAAGATGGTGGTCACCTACAAAGACTGGCATGAAATGCTACCATTTGCCTTGCATGGGTACCGTACATCAATCAGAACATCCACTGGGGCAACACCGTATCAGTTTGTGTATGGTATGGAGGCAGTCCTACCTGTTGAAGTTGAATTACCTTCCTTGCGGGTACTGATGGATGTCAAGTTGAATGAAGAAAAATGGGTCCGATCCCGGTACGAGCAACTGAATCTGATCGAAGAGAAGAGATTAGCTGCAATCTGTCATGGGCAGCTATATCAGAAGAGAATGAAGAAAGCCTTCAATCAGAAAGTCAGGCTTCGAGAATACCAAGTAGGAGATCTTATGCGTAAAAGACTCCTTCCTCCTCATACAGACCATAGGGGCAAGTGGACTCCGAATTATGATGGTCCTTTCATAATAAAGAAAGTTTTCTCTGGTGGAGCACTGATGCTCACTACTATGGATGCTGAAGATTTCTTATCCCTTGTGAATTCAGATGCAGTTAAAAAATACTTCGCATAAATGACCCGCTGGACATAAAAACAGAATGTAAGTCTAGGCAAAAATAGGGCATCCCGGCGAGTCAAAAACAAAATAAAAGACTCGGGCAAAAATAAGGGAAAATAATCAAAAAATGTACACCCGCTGAGTTGAAAAGCCGCATTGGACAGCTCAGGAAAAAATGGGTATCCCGGTGGATTGAAAACCCGAAAGGGCGATCCACGCAAAAATAAGGGAATAAGCGAACAACTGCATTCTGAATTTGTCTGTATCACTTACAACGCAACAAAATTTCGAAAGGTTAAAGCACCGGTCAGAATCAACCTTCTTCAGAAAGTAAGATGAGAAAAATGTCAAGGTTATACGTGTCATAGCAAGGGAAGCTCACTAAAGCTTCGTCAACATTGCCAGCACCTTTTTTTTGTTTCTCAATTTTGTAACAATCTCCTCATTTTAGGGGATCTGTTTCTTTGACTGTACTTGCCAAATTCAGGGCCTACAAATTAATAAAATCAGATTTTTAGTCACACTTCGTCTCGTACATTTTATTTCATTTGCAAAAAATGTCCAATATCTTTGGTATAACGTTTGCATAGAAACAGATGTGCCTTTCTAATCACATGCTTGCAGGAAATATGTTACTTACTCCCAGGAGTCTCTAAAACTCCTATGATGGAATCCAGTAAGGGATACCTCGGGGTACTTGTGCGTTTCTTTGTCATAACAGGATTGCAGGTGTCGAAGCACAACATGGGGCATGAGAGGTTTTCCCCACCAAAGCTGCCAGATCATTATTTCTCCAGCACATCTTCCAAGATGCACCAGAAATGGTCTCTCCCCATCAGAGTGACCATGCATCACTTCTCCAGCACAGTTTCCTCAGTGCAGCATCCGAAGGTACTCATTTCCCCAGCTGAGTTGTCAAGTATCATCCTCAGCAGGATCCCCACAGAAATCTCTAGGAAGATCGTTCAGTGATCTTTCCTCTTCCCCAGCCAAGTGCTAGGCAGGGAACCATCTCCCCACAAAGCTCCATCCTCTCCCGGAAGAGCAATGTCTGAATTTCCCGCACAAAAAAGTGACGAGAGCTTCCTCATCCCCAGCTGGGATCCTCATTACAAAGATAGGTCTATCGGTTATTTATTTCCCCAAGCAGAGCGATATATCAGATCTACCAATGATCTCATCCCCAGCTGGGGTATCCTTTCAAGTAGATCGGTCAGAGATCTTCACGGCAACGGGATCCGAATTCCGGGTTGGTATCTTTTGCATAATCATAGCATTTACATCATATTTCCCCCAGAGCGTAGCATTCCGTTTAATACGGAGCATTACGGCAAAAATCAAACATATTGCATAATCACAAGTCATGTTTTAAATCAGCCACCTGTGGATACTAACATTCCATCAGCAATATACAGAATACCTCTCAATTTCCCCGGCAGAGCGCCAAAGCATCTTCTTTGCACTCCTAAAATACAGATACATGCTCCTTTTGGCACTCGTCCGTGTCATCTTTCTCTAGAAAGTCGACAGGACATTTTCTACAACCAGATACTTATACATTACAGATACTTCTTGACACTCGCCTGTGTCATATCCCCAGCAGAAAGCCAAAGCGTCCCCTTTGCACTCACAAATGCATGTCCATATTCTCCCCTGCAGATATATCTATACACTCTCTGGGCACTCGTCCATGTCACCACTCCCCAACGGGTTTGCCAAACACTTATTTATAATACACTTCCTTCGACACTCGTCCGTGTCATCCTATCTCCACAGATCGCCAGAATATCTTTTTCACTTATAGGTTCATAACGTATACACTTTCTCTCTTGACGCCCGTCCGTGTCATACTCTCCCCAGCAGTGGAATACTTGTCTGTGTCTCACTCATGCTTACTCATACAGATACTTGTCCGTATCTTTTATACACCACTTTTTCCCCTCAGATTCAACACTCGTCCGTGTTCTTTGTTAACCAGTTGGTACTCGTCCGTACCATCATCTCTGAACATGCGTCAAAGTTGTATCTACCGATACTCGTCTGCATCGTAGTCTTAAGGATGCTCGTCCGCATCTTTAATCTATACACAATGTCAAACACTTATACCTTTCATTTCTTGAATGTAGACACTCGTTCGTGTCTACCATTCCCCATAAGAGTCCCCAGCAAATCCCCAGTAAAAGGCAAAACTTCTTTTCTATCTGACATTCGTCCTATGTCATGATACTTTCGGCAGCCGTACCCTGCCAGGTGATCGTTCTTCACCTTTTGATGACCGTCCCTCATCATTTCCCCCAGCGGAGTCTCCATCTTTGGAACCCCTTTCTATCTGACATTCGTCCTATGTCATGATACTTTCGGTAGCCGTACCCTACCAGGTTATCGTCCTTCACCTCTTGATGATCGTCCTTCATCACTTTTATCTCATGGTCGTCCCCATCGTTGATTCTTGTTATCTGACATTCGTCCTATGTCATGATAAACCCTGAGAGCAGCCGTACCCTGTTAGGTGATCGTCCTTCACCTCTTGATGATCGTCCTTCATCATGCTTATCCGATGGCCGTCCCCACCGTCGACCTTTTCTATCCGACATTCGTCCTATGTCGTGATACTTTTCGGCAGCCGTACCCTGCCAAGTGATCGTCCTTCACCTTGGATGACCGTCCCTCATCCTTATCCCAACAGAGCAGCCGTCCCCTGCCAGGTGATCGTCCTTCACCTTTTGATGACCGTCCCTCATCATTTATTTCATAACCCGATGGCCGTCCCCATCATTGTTTACCCTTTACTTTGCAAACCTGATGGTCGTCCCTATCATTACCTTTACCTCTAATCCCCAGAGAATTTTGTTACTTTACCTTGATGGACGTCCCCATCACGATCTCTTTATTTTCCCCAGCGTGTCGGCCGTCCCCGTCATTGCTTTATTTAACGCTCTGCCCCCAGCAGTCGTCCTCTGCTCGATGGTCGTCTCCATCACTCGCACCTTTATAATCATATTGTACTACCTCTTACAATCTATATCCCTTTTCTTCTTCACCCAGTGAGTGCAAATTTTGGACTGTCTTTGGTATTCAACCACAAGTTATCTTGTTCGTATGATAAGCCCGTCGCTTACATCCTGCACAGCTAACTCATGTTTGAATAGGGGCAGCTGTAAACACCCCAAATTTTCCCTCACTAAGTTCACACCATGGCTTGTGATCTTTCTCATTTTCATTAGTTTGATCATACCATCTCATATTACATTTTTGCTTCATTGCATTGGTCCAAGTTCATCTGCATCTAGGGTTTGTGATCTGAGCAATCCAAGATTCATTTTAGCCACTCCAAAGGTCTTCAATCATCTCAAGAGGGTCCATGTATGTTCAATCATCATATTATATCCTCCCAAGATCAAGGAAGTCAAAGAATCACAAGAGCTGAGAAAGCATGGAAGCAGAGCCAGATTTAACTGCACAGATGACCTAAAATTAGGGTTTTGGTTTCAAAGGCCATAACTTCAAATTTTTTGGTCATTCTTGTTTCTATTGGTCTCAATATGTTATAAGGATCATACATACCAAGTTTGATGAAGAAATTCATTGTGGAAGTCATCTGATCACTGGGTAACTTCTTGAGCAAGTCAGAGCAAAATCAGGGCATCTGAGGCCCCCATCAATGGACCCAAAGTGGATTTTTCATAAAATTGAAGTTATATGGTCTTTATTTGATCATTTAAGTGCTTAGAAGTTCACAAATATGAAGGAAAGTGAGCAAAACCAAAAGTTGCCAAAAATGGAAATGACTTGTAATGTAAACTTTCCATTTTGGGAAAGTTTTTCAACCTCCTCTTTCCGAACCAAAAATGCTTCAAATGAAAAATTCTTGGTCATGAAAGTTGTAGATTGGGTCATTCCCTTTTCAAAAAGTACAAGAACAAGATCTAATTTATTTTGGAACTCAAGTTATGGCTTTCCAAAGTTGGCAAAAATCACATAATTTCATGTTTCATGCCAAAGAGGGATTTTTACAAAACCTCATGCCAAACTATTTTGTGATTTCAAAGTGACTTCTACACATAATAACATCATGGTTCATGCCTTAAAACTCAGAATTGGCCCAAGAATCCCAAGATTTCATGACTTGCACATGAAGAAATCCAAAAGGGGCCAAACTTTGTCAAATTTGCAAAACCTCCCACAACTTCTCACAAACTTGCTGATTTGCCTCAAAATGGTTTCCATGGTCATCCTTGATCTCAGCTGCACCAGACACCCCTTTGTCCTTGGCCTGAACCAGCCCATACCTCAAAGTACACATAATCTTGACTTTTTGCATTTTCACCCATACCAATCACACTATGCCATTACCAACTTTCTGACCAGTCACAATACCTTATACTAATCAAAAGCAAGCCAAACATAACAAGAACACAACCAGAATAATTAGCATCCTCATAGTTCACAAAAACTCTCCCTTTTGCATTTTCTGTCGAATCCCACAACTCAGCCACTCATTCTCAAAACAAACACCACCATTCATCTCCAAATTCATCACTGAACATTTCCCACCCTTTACTTTGCCCTGAAAGTCACCATACACAAAACACGATTCCCCCCTTTTGAACTGAACTTCATTGAACTTCAAGGAGAGGTCACAAATACTTCAACAAAGCTTCAAAGCTTCTTCAGGGAGGTCATTGGAGGCATTTTGAAGCAAAGAAGCAGCCAGAAAGCTCCAGGGTTGAAAGCTTCATCTCAGGTAGCCATGTGAAAACAGTTTTCCAGAATCTTTGTATTAAGTTCTTAAATGGTTAGGTTTGATCCCCTGAGTGCAATGAACTTGTTATTTTTGAAAATGATGAAGAATTGAGAGTGTATTGCTTGTCTGAAAGTTCCACCATTTTTGTTCATAGCTTCGAATCTTAAGAATGGCTGAAAATAAATCCTGTTTGAGGGTGGATTTGGGCTTAGGGGAGTGAAAGGAACGAATCTGGAACTTTAGAGCTCCAGAAATGGCCTAGGGAGCGAGTTGCAAAATTCTCAGGGGAGTTGTGGCCGGAGAAGATGAACAGAGGTCATTTCCGGCCACCTGAAAGTGATTAAATGATAATTAGGGTTAGGGCTTCATGTTTGAATCTAGACTTTTGGATTGGTTTTCCCGCGTGTGAGTGTGTGGCTGAGATCATGTCATTAATAATTAATCAGGATTAATTAATATTTTAATTAGGTTTAGTTTAGTTTAAATTCTGTCCCTTGGATTTGGCGCGTGGTCAAAGCTTTCAAACCCAGATTGAATCCTGGCTCTCCATTGTGCATACTTTCCTTTTATTTTAATTTTATTTCATTTTTCTTATTTAATCTTTCACGAATTTTTAAAAATAGTAAAAATAGTCAAAAAAATTCTGAAAATTTTTATCAAACCTTTTATTAATTTTTAGAACCCAAAAATATTTTTATTTTTATTTTTTGCTTCAAAGAAATATTTTTAAATCATTTAAATGTTATTTTTAATTTGTTAATGAAAATTAATTAATTAAAAATACATTTAGGTATTTAAAAATCACAAAAAAAATTCAGAGATCATTCTTGAACATTTAGAAGCATTTACAAACTCACCACACAAATTTCTTTTTGGTTTTGATCACACTTTGACATTTTTCAAATGAATTAGGGTTCTTAAATTTGCATATTTTTAACCCTAACTTCAAAAATTCATAACTTTTAAACCAAAGTGAGTTTGTGAATGATTCTTTCTGCATTGTGTTATACATGGTTTCAAGCATCTAAAAACTTTCATTTTTATCTTGCATTTTCAATTTGTTTGGCATTTTACATTTAGGATCACCCTTAAAACCTTAGAAACTTCAAAAATTCATAAGCCCCTCTAGGTTGAGCTTCTGACCCCCCCTTTAGATGGTAACCTAGTATAGGTTTAGGGTTCCTTTGGTTACATTTTCAATTTTTTATCCTTTGATTTGCTTCTGTCTTTGCCATTTGCATCTCACATGTTCACATAACCATAATTTCTCATCTCCACTTGCATCCATCTTGCATATGCTTACATTCATGAACTTGCCATGGCATTTTGTGCATTCACATGACTCATAAGACATCTTAGGACACATTAGAATCATGTTTGATCATTGCATCATCCATTTGCCATGTTATGCTTTCATTTCATTTCATGTGCATCTATGAACTTTCATGCTTCCTTTAAGTTACATTTGCATCCTCATTGCTTGTATGATCATCCACATCTCATGACATACATTTGTATCATCTATTAGCATCATTTGCATCATAAACATGCTTCTGGTTTTGGTTTGCATCATTGCATCCTTTTCATTATCATTTCATTTCATTTCCTTTCACTAACCTTTCAGGTGGTAAGTGTTTTGAGAAGTGAACTTGCCTTCACTTCTCACAATCTCTTCTCAGCTCTCTTATGCATTCATTGCTGCATTTTGTATTTGTATTAGGGTGAGCTTGCTCATTCATGTTCTCTCTTCACTTTCTTTCTTCAAGCAACTTATCTTCTTAAGTGAAGTAAGTTGACTTGCTTCTTTCTTCTTCTTCTCCTTCCATCTTTGCTTCTTCCTTGGTGGCTCATCTTGAAGACTCCTTGCAAGCCTCATAAACCCTAGGAATATCCAAGCATGATCACAATTAGGGTTTGATTAGTCTCCCATTAGGTTTACCTTTGTGTCATCTTTTGTGTCTCTCTTCTCACCTCTTAATCAAGGACTAAACCCTAAAGGTTTTAAGGCTTTGTGATTAAGGTTATGCCTGTATCCTTCTATTAAGATGGAGTGTATAACTTTAATCCTAAGTGTTAAACCCTTAATGTGTTTAAATCCTTTAATCAATTCATCTAATAATCACTAAGACATCAAGCTTGTAACTTGGGCCTTGCATTAGGGTTCTAATTCTTCCTTAATTGGTTAAGAAGGACTAACCCTAGTGTTAATCGACAAGTCCCCCTCAAGTTGTCTTACAAACCATAAAATTCACTTCTTAATCTTACCATTAACTAAAATCCACTCTAATAAAGGCTTTGTTTTGTCATGAGGTTAATTCCTAATCATGGATTAAGTTGAGGAGCCTTTCTCAGCTTAAATGTTCTCATCTATTATCCTTCTATTAGGATGGTGTAATGGGTCCATTAAATCCTTGATTATGGCTTAAAATCATTACATAACACTAAACAAAAAAAATCCAAAAACATCTAAATAAATGCAAGTAGGTTAATGATCTTGACCCTACATCATGGTGATTAAGTGTGAGGTGCTTACTTCATACTTAAGGTATTCTCATTACCCCTAATCATATGGAGGATGTGATGAGTTTATTAACCCTTGGTTTAGGCTTAAGCTCATTTTCTTATGACAAACACAAAAAGCAATACAAGATTGAAAACATCAAAAAAAACAATAATTGTCTCCCCCGGGATTCTTTTCTCACCATTTTCATTCACAAACGAGAACTCGCTTCTTCCGTCTAATGCAAGACAGTTTGCACCTGAGCCAGACAGGTCATACACTTGAGCATAGGCAAGCAAGCAGTTCACAAGTCAATTTAACTTTCAGTCTCTTTGAGTCGAACTACGGTGTTCTGACTTCCTCATTGCACGAGAGGATACGTAGGCATAACTTAACTGTTATCGAACAAAAGTCTCTGTATATCCTCCCTTTTCCAGCACCATTCTTTAAGCCTCATTGTCTTGAGCGTTGCACTCTTCCCTTGCACTGACACACCTCCATTTCACCTCACATTTCTTTTGCACTGACACTTGCATCCTTTTCCAGCATTGATACACAGATAGCACTGACACTACCCCTTTAAACACAAATCTTTTAAGCGTGGATCTCGTCGAGTACGACAGACAATCTGGGTGCTAATACCTTCCCAGGTTGTAACCAACCCCCTTTTTCAGTTTCTCTGGTTCGCGACCGTCTTGTCCATCTTTTTCTAGGTTTATGCAGCATTACCTTTCCTTCGGGATAAAAATGCCTAGCTGGCGACTCTTTTCATTCCTTCTCTCTTTTGCCGACCGTTCGCGTCTTTACCCCTTCTGGCCATGTGTCATCAGGTGGGAGCGACAATATGGTCTAAGACAGACGAGTCTTCTTTGAGCAAACCTGTTACGCCAGGTGCAACATTAGGATTTGACTAACCCTCTTCACAAATCTTGCGCAGATAAGTGGTCTCTTAGACAGACGAACCTCCTTCGGATATACCTGTTATGCCAGGACCGGTAACAATTTTGACGTTTAAACCCACTGTCAGGACTTCAAACCTCTTCAATACAGACGAGCATTGGATGATCATCAAGAGAACACAGACGAGCGCCAGAAGTCAATGATAAAAACGAATATTAGACGATGATCTAAGAAACGCAAACGAGCGCTTCAGGGGTTGATACAGACGAATATCAGCCACTGATACAGACGAATACCATAAATCCAACACAGACGAGCATTGGGAGAAGCAATACAGACGAGTACAAGAGCAATTACCGTATCAACATTCATATGGGCATAAGTCAACACAAACGAGTGGAAGGGATGATATAGACGAGTATCCAATGAATAACAAACACAGAAGAGTGCGGGAGAATGCATACGAGCATCAAACAAATTTTCAAACACAGAAGAGCATTGAGCATCAACAGTGGTTACACACAGACGAGTGTTGAGGAATGCAGACGAGCAACAAACAAATACAACACACAGACGAGTGCTGGAGAAAGCATACGAGCAACGACAAAGCATGAACACAGACAAGTGTTGGGGCGATGCAGACGAGCAATAAACAGATATCAAACGCAGCCGAGTGTTAGGACGATGCAGACGAGCATTAAACGCCTGGTAAGAAACACAACTCTGTCGGGGATAAAAATTCACGACTGAGTGAGGATGGGAATGTAGACAAAAATCCAGCAAATACCAAACACAGACGAGTGCTGGGGAAAGCACACGAGCAACGACAAAGCATGAACACAGACGAGTGCTAGGGCGATGCAGACGAGAAATAAAAAAATGTCAAACACGGACGGGCGCTGGAGAGTTGCAGACGAGCTAATAAGCAAATATCAAACACGGACGGGTGCTGGAGAGTTGCAGACGAGCTAATAAGCAAATATCAAACACGAACGGGTGCCAGGAAATGCAGACGAGCACAAAACGGATACCCAACACAGACAAGTTTCGGGAGATGCAGACGAGCACAAAACGGATACCAAAAACAGACGAGTGCCGGGAGATGCAGACGAGCACAAATGCAGATAACCCTGGTTGGCAACAAAAATCCCGACTCTGCAGGGGAACCTGGTCAAGAGGCTTCAACGATGCCTAAATCTGACTTGGGAGATGAATGACGATTTGTATCATCACATGGCCAAGATAAATTGGAAACTTCTCTGGGGAGTACTCTAACGACGGGAGCGAATCTCGATTATGAACTCTGCGGGGATAGCCATCTTCAAGCTCGGCTGAGGAAGAGGCTTGGTCACGACTCCGACTGGGGAGATAATTCTGAAAATTCTAACTCTGTGGGGAAATAGGAATTCAGTTGCTTACTGGGGATAGCCCAATCTGACACAGCGACTCCGATCGGCGACTTCACTGGGGAAGAACTGTTCTATTAACCCTGGAATTCCGCTGGGGAAATAATCAAGATCTCCTGGAAACACTTGTTTGAGGAATAAAACATGAACAAATGTCTACAATACCCTGTCACACCGGCCAAAAATATATTGGCAGACTCGCTGGGGATATCTCAATGATGGTTACGAACCACTCATGAACTCCAAGGAAAAGACGACCTCCTGACCCGGCTGGGGAATATCTGGTCAAATTACCTTTGCTAGGGGAAGATTTCTGACCGCCACAACTCTCTTCAGTTGGGTTTGAAACTCCACTGAGGATTTCACTTGCTCTAGCTCAGCCGGGGAAGGTTCCATCTGAACTCTACTGGGGAAAACTGCGTCTTTCCTGTGAAGAACCACCACTTGGGGGGGGAACAACATCTTTGATTAGATTAGAAGTTCTGCTAGGGATTCCACTGCTATGGCTTAGCTGGGGAATGTTCTTTGCTTGGGGAAGTGCAACATCGCCCTGCAAAACCCGCAACAACTGTGTACATGCATGTGCCCCGGGGATTTGCATGGTATGATCTGTTCATCCATAGTCACCCAACACTTCAAAGACATTTTTAATTGTTTCCCTGCCATGTCAATTTTTTTCCAGAAAAATCAACATGTTTCATATGGAATGCTCTTTTTGCCAAAAAATTCAGGACATTTTTGCAAACAAAGTAACCACAACACAATTTTTTTTTACTGAATATTCATTTATTGAATGGCCTCTGAATAGGCAAAGTTTTACATCAGGAAGAAACTACCTGGAAAGAGGTAGCTACTGTAAAATTGAGAAAAGAAACTATCCTAATGGCAATGTACACGACATTCCAATGAGTTTCCTTCCCGCTATGACTAGCATGTCTTCAAGACTTTCTGTTCTTGCCTTTGCTTTCTGAAGAGGGTGAGGGGACTGATTCCTATCCTTTCGATATTGTCAGATTGCATGAAATAGTGATTTGGTTCAGATTACTCGGACCGCAGTTGTTCGCTTATTCCCTTGTTTTGCATGGATCTCCCTTTCGGGTTTTCAATCCACCGAGATACCCTTTTTTGCCTGAGCTGTCCGATGTGGCTTTTCAACTCAGCGGGTGTACATTTTTTCATTTATTTCCCTAACGTTTGCCCGAGCTTTTTATTCTATTTTTAGCTCGTCGGGATGCCCTTTTCTTGCCTGGACTTTAATTCTGTTTTTGTGTCCAACGGGTCTTTTTATGCGAAGTATTTTTTAACTACGTCCGAGTTAACAGGAGACTAGAAATCTTCTCCATCCATAGTAGTGAGCATCAGCGCACCACCCGAGAAAAATTTCATTACTATGAATGGGCTTTCGTAATTCGGGGTCCACTTGCCCCTGTGATCTGAACCTGGAGGAATGATCCTCTTGAGTACAAGCTCACCTACTTGATACTCCCGAGTACGTACTCATTGGTCGAATGCGTGCTTCATTCTCCTCTGATAAAGCTGACCATGACAGATAGCCGCTAATCTCTTTTCCTCAATTAGGCACAACTGATTATATCGGGCATATACCCATTCAGCCTCATCAAGCTTCACGTCCATCATCACACGCAATGAAGGAATTTCTACCTCAACAGGCAAGACTGCCTCCATGCCATACACTAAGGAGAAAGGAGTTGCCCCGGTTGACGTCCTAACTGACGTTCGGTACCCATGCAGCGTGAATGGTAACATCTCATGCCAATCTTTGTAAGTGACAACCATCTTCTACACAATCTTCTTAATATTCTTTTTAGCCTCCTCTACCGCGCCATTCATCTTTGGCCGGTAAGGAGAAGAATTTTGATGTTGAATCTTAAAGTCCCGACACAGTTCTGCCATCATCTTGTTGTTCAGAAATCATGCTGAATTCACGATGTCTCTCTTCAGAAATCTGGCTACCACTTGATGAGTGACATTGGCATAAGATGCTCTTTCAACCCACTTAGTAAAGTAATCAATCGCAACCAAGATGAAACGATGACCATTTGAAGCAGTAGGCTATATCTTCCCGATCATGTCAATGCCCCAAATAGAAAAGGGCCAAGGAGATGACATGACGTTGAGCGGGCTAGGAGGAACATGCACCTTGTCTGCATATACCTGACACTTGTGGCACTTACGGGCGTATGGACAACAGTCTGCATCCATTGTTAACCAATAATACCCTGATCTCAATAATTTCTTAGCCATTGCATGTCCTCCTGCATGAGTACCGAAAGATCCCTCGTGGACTTCTTGCATTAACATGCCTGCTTCGTGTCTATCCACGCATCTGAGCAAGACCATGTCAAAGTTCCTCTTATACAAAACCCCATCTGTATTCAAGAAGAAACTGGCAGCAAGTCGTCTCAAAGTCTTCTTGTCATTGTATGATGCCCCAGCTGGGTACTCTTGTTTTTTCAGGAAAAGCTTGATATCAAAATACCAAGGTTTCTCATCAGACACTGCGTCTACAAAGAAAGCGTAAGCTGGTGCATCAAGCCTGGAAATGTCAATCACGGGCACATAGTTCCAACACAAGACTTTGATGGACGAAGAAAGAGTAGCCAATGCATCAGCAAATTGATTCTCATCTTGTGGTATGTAATGCAGCTTAACCGTTGTGAAGAATGTCAACAGTCTTCTGGCATAATCCCTATAAGGAATTAAGTGTTCTTAATGTGTATACCACTTGCCGGTAATCTGGTTGATGACGAGGGATGAATCTCCTAATATATCGAGGGTCTTAATCCGGAGATTAATGGCCTCCTCTATTCCCATTATGCACGCCTCGTATTCTGCTTCATTGTTGGTGCAGCCAAAAGTAATTCTGGCAACGAAGGGAAAACGAACACCTTCGGGAGTGATAAAAATGACACCAACTCCAAGTCCATTGATATTGACTGCCCCATCAAACATCAGCTTCCATTTGGATTCAGGGTCTGGCCCCTCCTCCGGAAGCGGTTCCTCGCAATCTCTTTCCTGGAGGTACACGATGTCCTCATCAGGGAAATCAAACTTCATCGGCTGATAGTCGTCTTCAAGCGGTTGCTGTGCAAGATAATCCGACAACACACTTCCTTTGATGGCTTTCTGGGAAGTATATTGTATGTCATACTTTGTTAAGATCATTTGCCACCTTGCAACCCTTCTGATTAATGATGGTTTCTCGAAAATGTACTTGACAGGGTCCATTTTTGAGATTAGCAATGTGGTATAGGTCAACATATACTGCCTCAGTCGGCGAGCAGCTCATACCAAAGCGCAACAAGTTTTCTCGAGCAGTGAGTAACGGGATTCACAGTCGGTAAACTTTTTGCTAAGGAAGTAAATAGCATGCTCTTTTCGACCAGACTCGTCATGTTGGCCTAGAACACATCCCATCGACCCTTCTAACATAGTCAAAATCATGATAAGTGGCCGTCCTGGAACTGTAGGCATTATGATCGGAGGCTCCTGCAAATATTCTTTTATCTTTTCAAAGGCTCTTTGACAGTCCTCATTCCACCTAACCGTTTGCTCTTTTCTTAACAATTTGAATATTGGCTCGCATGTGGCAGTTAGATAAGATATAAACCGAGAAATGTAGTTCAATCTCACTAAAAACCCACACACTTCTTTTTTTGTTTTTGGTGCAGGCATATCTTGTATTGCTTTTACTTTTGCAGGATCTACCTCAATTCCTCTCTGGCTAACAATGAAACCCAACAACTTACCGGAACGCACTCCGAAAGTGCACTGTTTGGATTCAACCTCAATCTGTACTTTATCAATCTATCAAACAGCTTTTTGAGATTGACCAGATGCCCTTCTTCGTCCTAGGACTTGGCAATCATGTTATCCACATAGCATTCAATTTCCTTGTGTATCATGTCGTGGAACAGAGTTACCATAGCTCGTTGGTACGTTGCCCCGACATTCTTCAATCCAAAGGACATAACCTTGTAGCAGAATGTACCCCACAGGGTAATGAACGTCGTTTTCTCCATGTCTTCCGGTGCCATCTTGATCTGATTATACCCGGAAAAGCCATCCATGAAAGAAAATACCGAGAACTGAGCGGTGTTATCTACCAGCACATCAATGTGAGGTAATGGAAAGTCATCCTTTGGACTTGCTCTGTTTAGATCCCGATAATCGACGCACATCCGGACCTTGCCATCTTTCTTTAGTACAGGCACAATGTTAGCTACCCAAGGTGGGTAACTGGTCACAACAAGGAATCCAACATCCTACTGCTTCTAAACTTCCTCCTTGATCTTAATAGCCATATCAGGGCTAGTTCTTCTCAGCTTTTGTTTCACGGGAGGACAGTCTTCCTTTAGTGGTAGCTTGTGCACAACGATGTCAGTATCCAACCCTGGCATATCCTAATATGACCAGGCAAAGATATCCACATACTCACGTAGCATACCAATCAATCCTTTCTTTATCTCGGCCTGCAGACTGGCCCCAATCTTTATCTCTTTCCTTACATCTTTGGTCCTGATGTTGATGATCTCTATTTCTTCCTGATGAGGCTGAATGACCCTTTCCTCTTGTTTCAACAATCTGACCAATTCTTCCAGGAGTTCACAGTCTTCCTCAACCCCTTCATCAGCTTGGTAGATAGGATTGTCGAAGTCATGCATAGTCATAGCAGGAACGTTATCACAGGAATCTGAATGATCAACACTGCACAAGATGTGTTTATTCAGAGTCGGGATTTTTCAAAGAAGACGCAAATACACAAAAACACCGGAACAAAAAACATTTCCATTTTACTTGTTTTTTTGTGAAAAATTTAAAACGAAAGAAAGAGAATGCAATTTGCTTGAAAAAATGTCCTTCATTTCATGGAAAAAGTAAATGCATTAAAACATGGTGGCCCTACATATGGATCCATGAACTTTGGGCAGAGTGCAGGATTTGACATGCAATATGATAAAATGGAAACAAAGAAAATTACTTTGACTGCCAAGTAACTTGAACAAAATCTTCAGCATACCAGTTCCGGAGCTCCTCCCCAGGTAGGCATGGGTGAATCCAGTTATCCAAGTCGCAGTCACTATCCCCATCGGCATCTGTTACAAAAACGATGTTGTAGTCGAACATTCCAGCGCTGGTGAACGCCATAGGTTTACCGCCATGAGACCAGTTGGACTGACCAGGTTGATATCCGAGACCGAACTTGTCGTCTTTCTTTTCCATTTCCAACAGCTTGCCCCAGCCCTGGGCATTTCTGGATTGAACTACCTCCTTAGCTTGCTTGTAGGAGTAGATATGAGTCCCTTCCTTCTCATTGCTCTGAACTGCTAGAGACAAAGTACTGACATTGACCGTCTCAAAAGCTTGGCAAAGTGTCTCATGGATCTCCCCGTCCATTTCTACATACTTGAAGGTCGACAGATGGCTTATGAAAATATCCTCTTATCCGCACACAGTAACAACCTGGTCGTCTACCACATACTTCAACTTTTGATGCAACGTGGATGTTACTGCCCCAGCAGCGTGAATCCAAGGACGTCCCAGCACACAACTATAAACGGGTTGAATATCCATAACATAGAAAGTACTCTTGAACACCTGAGATCCAATATTCATTGGTAGCTCCACCTCTCCGAACACAGATCTTTGGGACCCATCGAAGGCTTTCACAATCAAATCACTGGGTCGCAAGACGATGCCATGAACATTCAACTTCATCAGATCCTTATTAGGGAGCACATTGAGAGAAGAGCCTGTATCTACCAGGACGTGTGATAGAACAACGCCCTTACACTCCATGGTGATATGTAAGGCTTTGTTGTGATTGCATCCTTCAGAAGTGAGATCTCTATTTGTGAATCCCAACCCATGGCTGGCGTTTACGCTTCCTACCACAACCTCTAACTGGTTGACTGTTATCTCTTGTGGTACATACGCCATTTGCAAAACTTTCAGCAAAGCCTCTCGGTGAGCTTGGGAACACATCAGCAACGACAAAATGGATATCTTGGACGGGGTTTGATTCAACTGTTCCACCACCTTATAGTCGCTTTTCTTAATTATTTTCATGAATTCCTCGACTTCTCTTTCAAAAGTGCCCTGGCCGGTAGTAGGAGTTATCACCTCTTCAGTCACTATCTGTTTACCCTTAGCCTTTGTAGCAACTTCAGCTTCAGGATCACCTCTAAGAGCTTGAGGAGCAAAGAGACGCCCACTTCTTGTAAATCCCCCAACTCCTCCGACATTCACAACAGTCGGGTCAATTGTCACTGCTTGACTTTCCACCTTCTGACCATCTACATACACATCCGAGCCATAGTGCCAAGGGATGGCTTTGTCATCAGCATAAGGGACTGGTCCCGGAACAGTAATGGTCACTGGACTCACTTCGGGAACATAGATGGTTACCGGTTCTCTCCGGACAGGAACTTCAACAGGATCAAAATAAATCGTCACTGTAGACACACTACCATTTCTATGGACAACCTTGTCAAACTGTAGTGACCCCTCGTCAATCAAGCGTTGCAGCCCAGCTTTCAAATCCCCACAACCATTAATGGAATTCACACAACCTTCACAGTGAAAATCACAACCTAGAAAAACCCGGCATTTCAACAATCTGCTTTTCACGACTAGCAAAGAGGTCTTAAATTAATCCACATTCAAAATCAAGTTCAAACTCTCGCCACCGTCAATGGCATTTATCCTGGCCCCTCCATGATTTGGAATGGGGTTTGATGTGACATTTGGAGGCGGTGCAAAGTTAATTGCCTTTGAATCAATCAAGTCTTGGACCTTATGCTGCAATGCCCTGCACTTCTCCGTTGAGTGCCTGGGAGCTCCTGAATAAAATGCGCATCTTGCATTAGCATCATACCCCACTGGAAGCTCTCCAGGTGGAGGTGGTGCCAACGTCCTAAACTGCACCAAGTTCAAGTCTAACAATCTCTGGAGCAGAGTCGTGTACGTCATTGGGATGGCTTCGAGCACCCTGTTAGCTGGGCGAGCTTGTCTCTGTTGATAAGGCCTTTGCTGATAGTTATTGCACTGCGGCTGTTGCTGTTGTTGCACAGGACCTGTGGGGATGGTGACAGCGGCCACCTGCTCATAAGATCCTTTATATCTGCGGCCCCGACCTCGACCGTACACAACATTAGTCTCACCCTCCCTTCTTCTTGGATGTCCACTGAAAGCCTTTCTTACACCTCCTGAGCTACTTGCACTAGTGTCTTAAATCTTTCCCATCTTTAGAAGAGTTTCAACCCTCTCTTCAGCTATCACGATGTCGTTGAACTTCTTTTCCAAACAAGACGCCAGTCTATCAATAAACACCCCCTGTAGCCTTCCCATAAACATGTCTGCCATTTCATTTTCCAACAAGGGAGGTTGCACTCGAGCAGCAAGCTGACACCACCTCTGGGCGTACTCTTTGAACCCTTCTTTAGCACTCTAATACATTGTCTGCAACTGGGTACGATTCGGAGCCATATCCAAATTATACTGATATTGCTTCACAAATGCCTCAGCCAAATCCTTCCAACTTCAGATATTGACTCTGCTCAACTTCATGTACCATTCCATAGAAGCTCCTACAAGACTATCCTGGAAGTAATACATCCACAACTTCTCATCATCTGTATGCGTAGCAATCCTTCCCCCAAAAGACTGGAGGTGAGTTTTCGGGCAAGCCGTGCCATTGTACTTATCGAAAGTAGGGACCTTGAACATGTAAGGAATTCTCACCCCTGGAACCAAGCCCAAATCAGTGATGTCAAACCCTAGAGAACTCTGAGACTGAATGGCACAAATCTGCTCAGCCATTTCTACAAATCTTCTGTTCATGTCAACCCCTTGGCCTTCTGCCTCATCCAGCAAAGTAAACTGCTTGTCCAGCCCATCCATCTGCAGATTATTCACTCCATCATTGACAATGGTGACCCCCTACAGGGATTTCAACATGACAGGTGCCAACCCCATTGCGATTACCTCCATCTACTGTCCCGTTGTTCCTGGCTTGATTGTTCTCCAACATCTCACACAAACGCTCTTGAGTTTGACGCATCCCAGCCATGAGAGTCATGAAGTTCTTCATTCTCGTCCTTAAGTCAGCCAGATCTGCTTGCATCAGATCCATTGCTCTTTCTCTGTTCACCTTTGTAGGGTATCTGTGCACCGTTGACTATCTCTGAAGTGACATGAACATTATAACATTGGAGAAATACCTGCACAACAACAAACACGTTATATGCATGCAATGTAACTATTCATGTTTCCATGTTTAGACATTAATGTGCCCCAGTTCTAGTATTTTGACAGAAAATACTCCAGATAGCCCTTTTGAGGATTGGTTTTCAAACTCTCTTTTTGAAGGGTGTTCAAATCCTAGCAGCCTCGAACAAACAAGTTTTGCACACTCAGAAATGGTAATAGGAACTTAGTATTGCATAACATGGATAACCCACTGGCAGCCAGAGTTAAAACACAAACAAATTCCCTGGAGGGTTACAAGTCAATACATGATCAAAAAGATAAAACAAGACTCCTACAACAAGCCTGTAGGTAGTCTGGATACAAATAACAATAAACTAAAACTCTAGGCTAAAGGAAGACTCAGGTTCTTCTTCTGCAACTCTCAACTCTGTCTGGATCTTCTTCACGCCTGCTCTCAGCTTAAGATCTGCAATCTCCTTCATTGCCTCCTCCAAGGCTATCTGGCTCTGTACCAATTGCTGGGTCTTTTCCCTTCGTATTTTGTGAACTTGTTCTACTTCTTCTTTCTTGAAGGCCATCTGTACCTCGAAGAACTCTTCCTTTTATTTGTACTTCTTCTGCTCCTGTTCCCTTTGGCCCTGTAACCAAGCAATGGACTGGCGAGCTTCCTTAAGATTCTTCAAAGTCTTCTTACGCTCCGCTTCTCTTTTTGATTCCATTAGACCCAATCTCTAAAAATGAGCTTCTCTCCCAGCAAACTCCTTTTCTTTAGTTTCTAAGGTGACCTGCATCCTCTGTAGCTTTTCCTCTGCTTTGTTCTTAGCACGATTGGCAAGGTGGTACAAGTTAACCATTTCAGAATTCTCTACCCGGACCTCGTTCAACTGAGCTTCCAACTTCTTATATTCTTCAAGAGAAACAGTGTTCTGACATGGCACTTCTTTGGGATACAAGAGAGCTTCCACTGAAAACGGCATGAGCAATTCCTTTACACGCTTCTGAAACCATGTAGAAAAAGGAGGATATGTCTTGGGATCCACCCTTCCAAAATCCTTCTTACCTTTCTTCACCCTGTGAGCCCAAGCCTGAGATGCCTGCATAACCAATTCTTTGTTTCCTTCCACAGGAAAGTACAAAGACTCAGCTATTTCTTCGATACATGGTGGATTCCTCAGAGGGTAGCCAAATTGTTTCCTGGCTAAAACTGGATTGCGACTGATCAAACCCTTTCTCCCTAGAAAGGGCACATTAACAAAACTCCCACAACTAACAAGTAACTCTTTTCCTAACAAATCCCTATTATAACCCCAAGCTATATCCTCAGAAGTTAGTCCTATTAGTCTTTTAGACCACCTCCATTCTTCTCTCATTTCTTTCAAGGGATCCGACTTTGGTAATTGCTTAGCAAACCAATCAGCAAACAATGGAGCACAACAACTCACCAGGCTACCTCTTCCTTTCTGATTCCGGTAATGAACACTGTAATAGAAATCTCCCAACAAGGTTGGTACAGGGTTGCCTTTAGCAAAAATGGAGATCACCTCCAAACTTACAAACTCTTTTTCTCCTAGGAAAAGACTAGATCCATATACCATCTGGGCCACCACAGCACCAAAATCTCCCCACTTACACTCTTTGGCATACCCTTCAGCTTCTAGAATCAGCACATCCCAAGGAAGTCCTTTGCCCTCGCTAACCTGCAAAGCTTTCTTGACCTTAGCAGCTGGTATACGACAGACTCTGGATATGTCTTCTTCCTTGAGAACTATCTCTGATCCATAGTAAGGCAAAATATCTCTGACAGGAATACCTAAAATACTAGAAATCTCCTCCAAGGTTGGAGCCAAAATATAATCTAGAAATACAAAACACCGTAGCAGAGGATCGTAGAACTGAAGCAAAGTGTGCAAACTATCCTTCTGGTCTGCAGTAGGTTTATCCATGTACTTCAAAATATGACCATACCTCTTTCTGAAGTTTCCTAAAACCTAATCATTCATCAGCCCTGCTAGTCTCTGAACACTCTTGACTTCTGGTTGAAGAAAAGTGTAATGGAAATTTCTCTTTCTTGTAATCTTCTTAACTTCTGCCATCTGGAAAACTTACAATTACCAGAACTGGGTACTAAATGAAAACAGGAAACCTGAAAATGGAAACACAAATAGTTAATGCGAGTATGATGCGATGCAAATGCAATGCAGGCATATGATCAATCTGGAACCATCTGGATACAGGATATTATGGCCCCAAGTTACTGAAAACCAAGATTCTCTGAACCATAACTATCTGACAGGAACCCTCAAAACCAAAGATTAAGAAATCCAGAACCATAATAACCAAATCACAACATAGAGCATACTGATAATGAGGGTATGTGGAGGTCAAGGGTTCCTGCAAACCTGTACACCCCTCCCCATCTCACGGGTATGCTCCGGGTCAAACATCACGGACTCTCAAAGCTGAATATCAATAATACGTTCACCATTTCCGAGAAATGGCTCATGACCAAATCAGGGAATCGGTTTGGCATTATGTACCACTCAGGCAGGCCTTAGCATGAGTCCGGGAAAAACAAGAATCCTTTATAAGTTCCCAGCTTCAAGCGCTGGAATCAAGAAATAATAGTACATTCATCCCAAAAGGTACAATACTATCGTCATACGACCAGATGCTTTGACTGAGTTACTATAAAAGAACCAGACAATCTTATGCGAGTTCCCAGTGGGCCCTCGGGTGTGAATGGGTTTGCCACAAAATGTGGTATGCCATTGTCACCACTGGAGAGGGATGTTTCCACAAGGTTCTCCATGATCGGTCCCAAGCTGCACATAACTATCAAGGTTATGAAATGAGAGAGGAAGATCCCCAAATCAAAACATTTCCAAGACAGTTGCAAATCTGGGCGTGGAACTCACTACTACCCCCATGACAAGATCTCATGAGGCCAAAGTGGAACCACTCTAAGTCCTAAGGTGCACTCGAGCCTTGGTAATGAGCTCATCTCACAGTAACAGTATCACCCAAGTCCCACCACAAAGAAAAATCCAGTCCAGACAGTCCAGTAATAATATATGATGCATGAATATAAGTACTGAAAACTGTAAATAAAGCTGTAAATAAAACTGTAAATAAACAATAGTAAAATAATTATGCAACAACAAACAATCAACACCTAACGAAACAAAAACATGCAAGCACTAGGATTGACTCTCGAGGGGAACCAGAGAAACTCTGGTCAGATATTCCCCAGCAGAGTCGCCAGTTGTCGCTCCCCGGATTTCCATCCTGGTACAAACGCGAAAGTGGCGCGGAAAGAGGTAGAGTCGCCAGCCAGACATTTTTATCCCGAAGGAACGATAATGGTAATGCTGCACAAACTAGAAGAAAAGAAAAGGAAGGACACAGGTCCTGCGAACCAAAGAGACTGGGTTCGGGAGTCGGTTACGACCTAGGAAGGTATTAGCACCCCAGATCGTCCGCCGTACCCGACGGGATCCACGCTTGCAAAGAAACTGTTTCAAAGGGTGAAGAAATGAAATTTGCTGCAAAAATGAGACTGGAACTGAACCGGAAAAAGGAACTGAAAAAAGAAATAGAAGAGGAAAAATGTAGGGAAAATAAAAGAGTGCTCGAACGGGCCCTACCCTGCTGCCTACGTACCTCATCTGGACATGAGGATCAAAGTTGCCGTAGTTCCCCTAACTAGGGGTGAAAAATATTGCTTATGAATTAAGGCTTGAACTTCCTATGTCAATTGCTCAGGTGTTGCAGGCTCAGACAACGAGTGCGTAACTGTCTTGCAAAATGACAAGAAGAAGCAACTTCGCGGACGGAGCGAAGGTGATGAGAAAAGAATTCCCGAAGGAAAGACGCTTATTGTTTGTTTGTGTTTTTTAGAGCTTTTTATTGGTGTGGCACAAGAGAATGAACTCAAGCTCTTTTCCATGGAATGTGTACTTGTTACTACATTCCAAGATGGAATAATAGAACAAGCACACCAAGTAAGAAGAAGATCCCCAAAACTTGGTTCCAGAGATTAGAGCCTAAGCTCACTAACTCGTTGAATTTATTAAGTGTTTTTTTTTGTAATTTTTGTGAAGAAGTCTTTTTTTTATGATTTTCTTTGTGAAAGTAGTCTCATGATTAGACTTGTACATCATGCTAGACAAGCTTGTACTATCCCAAGATGGGAAGACTACAAGTGCCCCATGGAATAAGAACATACACACAAGGCTACCTCAACCATTATTAAGTGTTTTTTTAGGTTTTTGTTTTGAGATAAGAAGAGAAAGAACCAAAAGAGCAAAAGGCAAAAAGTCTAAACGGGAAAGACTAAACCTAATGTTATCATGCAAAAGTGGTCCTTAGGTTAGTGAGGTTTCAACTATCCTAATGAAGAAGAAGGAAAGAAAAACCAAAGAGGAGCAAGAAGAAGAGGGAGCAAGATCTAGCAAGCAACTTACTCCTCTAAAGGAGATAAGTTGCTCCTAAAGGGGGAAGAAGAAAGTTGCAACACACATAAGGCACATCAAATAGCACAAGGAGAAAGCACTTAAAAAAAGAAAGGATGAAAAGTTGAAATGTGGATGAACATCCACACTTCTCTTACCATAAGCCCCTGCAATGTTAGCAAAATCCAGCACATGTTCATCATCAAAACTCATGGAATTAACATGCTCAAAGTTCACACCAACAAAGATCAAACAATCATGCCAAACGTAGCACACACAAGCATTTACGTCTTGATGCAGAATTTTGGATCCCAAAAGCACTTCTAGATCTCAAACCAGATCTGAATCACCAATTAAACCAGCAAAAAGATGCAATGAAGCTAAGGATGGAGGTCTAGTTCCAATATCTACACACATTAAGGCAAGGTTATGTGATCTTCAAAGAGGAACTTTGAGTGATTTGGAAAATTGGGAGAGAAAAGTGAGAGAATTGTGAGTAAGAAGAGTGAAAATTCAAAATGAGAATGAAAAATTGTGAGAGAGCTCCCTCTTGGTTTGGATGAAAACGGATTAAATATGGTTTAGGTTCGGGGCCCAAAAATTAGGCTTGAGATCCAAAATTATGGTTTGGTAGTGAGATTAGGATGTAGCAATGGGATTAGGCTTGGATAAGTGCTCTAGATCCTTCTTTTTAATTCAAATTAATAAAAATAAAAAAATTGGAAATTGGAACCAAATCACACATGCTGAAAAATGCTGCTGGAATTCAAAATTCGCAGCCGTTAACCGGTTAACCAATCCGTTAACCGGTTAACGCCAGTGAATTTTGAATTTTCCCTCCTTTTGGTGGCAACCTTCAAAAATAAGCCGGTGCCGACCGTTCTGACTGATTTTGATCCTCAATCCCTTTTTCTTGCTTTGACCCTGATGTCAACCTTGTAACATGCCCTGTGAACTTTGAATTTCTCTGATGATTGATCACATGCCTTATGCTGGAATATGCAAATGTTGTGCTTCATTTTTTCTATGCAATATGCTAAGGATACGACATGCTGATGATGATTATGATATGATGACGATGCTAAATAGGAGAGGGAAATTTGGGGTGTTAAAGGAGGTTCGACACCTCGTCCTCCTCCACCTTAGCCTACTCATCCACATCATCCAGCCTACAACCCAACCAGATCTCAGCAGCAGGAGACTCTGACTGAGAAGATGACCCCTCTCACAGCTTTAGCTCTTGGGAGGCTGGATATTGATATGACAGACGATGTCGATTTCGACATCCACATGCAGGATAATGGTTTAGATGGTGATAGAGATGATTTCTCTTGATTATTTTTCTCCTTTCTAGTATTTTCTTTTGTTTTATTTTTATTTTTAATTTTATCCGATGTACATTTTTAGTTTTTTTTTTGTTTTTTGGCTGTAGTCTTTTTCTTTTATTTGGCTAGTTTATAATCGCCCAGGCTGGGTTGTTTATAACATGAAGGAATGAAGTTTTCTTTATATTGATGGTTGTCACTCCCCCGAAAAGATACCAGGGTCCCAGGGTGTAGACGCGAACAGTTGGCGAAGAGAGAAGATGAGAATGAAGTGAATAGAGTCGCCAGCTAGGCATTTTTATCCCGAAGGAAAGGTAATGCTGTATAAACCTAGAGAAAGATGGATAAGACGGTTGCGAACCAGAGAAACTAAGAAACGGGGTTGGATACAACCTGGGAAGGTATTAGCACCGAGATTGTCCGTCGTACTTTACGGGATCCATGCTTACAAGATTGTGTTTAAAGGGGTAAGGGTATGTGCTATCTGTGTGCAAAAGCTAAGAAAAGAATATACAGGTGTTAGTGCAAAAGTTGTGAATTGCTCAGGAACTGAGGCTTTAAAAGAATGCTGAAAGAGGGGGGAAGCATAAAGACTTTCATTCGATAACTGTTAAGTTATGCCTAAGTATCCTCTCGTGCAATGAGGAAGTCAGAACACCGTAGTTCGACTCAAAGAGACTGAAGAATAAATTTGACTGTGAACTGCCTGCTTGTCTATGTTCAAGCGTATGACTCGTCTGGCTCGAGTGCTACCTGTCTTGCATTAGACGGAAGAAGCAAGTTCTCGTTTGTGAATGAGGTTGATGAGAAAAGAATCCCGAAGGAGACGATTATTGTTTGTTTTTTGTGTTTTCAGGTTTGTTATTGTTTTTAGGTGTTTTGCATAAGTTAATGAGCTTAAGCCTAAATCAAGGGCTTGTAAACTCATTATATCCTCCCTGATTAGGGATAATGAGCCTACTTAAGTATGAGATAAGCATTTCAACTTAAGTACCATGATGATGTAGGGTTAAGATCATTAACCTACTTGTGATTATTTAGATGTTTTTGGGTTTTTGTTTAGTGTTAAGTAATGAGTTTAATCTCTAATCACAAATTAGTGATCTCATTACACCATCCTAATAGAAGGATAATATATGAGAACACTTAAGCTGAGGAAGATACCTCAACTTAATCCATGGTTAGGGATTAAATTCATTATATAACAAGCCTTTATTAAGTGGATTTTAATTAAGGGATGAGATTAAGAAGTGAATTTTATGTTTATAAGACAACTTGAGGGGGACTTGTCCATTAAACACTAGGGTTAGTCCCTCTTAACCATAAGGAAGAGTTAGAACCCTAATGTAAGGCCCAAGTTACAAGATAAAGTCTTAATGATTATTAAGGTGATTTAATTAAGAGGTTTAAAAAAATTAAGGGTTTAACACTTAGGATTAAAGTTATACACTCCCTCCTAAGAGAAGGATGCAGGCATAACCCTAATTCTAAAGTCCTAAAACTTTAAGAGTTTAGTCTCTGATTATTGAGATGAGAAGAGAGACTCAAGGAGACTCAAAGGTAAAAAGCTAAGGGGGACTAAACACAAACCTAAACATTATCATGCTTGGATATCCTATGGTTTGTTAGGCTTAAAAGGAAGGATCTTTAAGGAAGCCACCAATAGAAGAAGCAGATGAAAGGAGGAGGAAGCAAAAGAATAAGTTACTTACTTCCTAAGAAGATAAGTAACTTAAAGGAAGAAAGTGAGAAAGATGGAAAATAAGTGAATTAGATTCACTTCAAGGACAAATCAGATGCATATGAATGAGATAAGAAGAAGTGAGAGGTGAAGGCAAATCCACCTCCCAAATAACTTACCAAAAGTACCTGAAAGTGTTAGTATGAATGCATAAGGTATAAAGCATAAAGAAATGAGTTGAAATGAGATGCAAAGACTAAAGTCATAAGTGTTTATGCAATGAAAATGGCCTATGAGATGATGCAATGTCATACAATGTGCATATGAATGATCATACAAAGATGGGAAGTCATGAAAGCATGCTTAGAAGTTTGAAAAGACATGGATGTTTATGATCATAAAATGAATGAAGAAATGATCAAGCAATGTTCTAACATGTCCTAAGATGTCTAAGATGACATATTAATGCATTAAATGTCATGGCAAGTTCATGTGATGATGAATATGCAAGGTGAATGCAAATGAACATGAGAAATTAGGGTTTTATGGACATATGAGATGCAAATAGATAAAACAGAAGCATACAACAAGATAAAAATTTGAAATCAAGCTCAAACAAACCCTAAACCTATACAAAGTCACATCCCAAAGGAGAAGGTCAGAAGTTATTCCTATTGAAAGTTATGAGTTTCCTTATTTTGCTAAAGAAAAATGCAAGATAAATGCAAGATAAATTCATGAGGAAAATATCCTAGAAAATGCATGCAATATGTGATACAATGCAAAAATAATAAAGTTCAAACTTTTCTTGGTTAGGCAAAAATGATTTTTCTAAGCTAGGGTTAAAAAATGTGATTTTAAAGACCCTTAATTCAAGGAAAATTGGTAAACTATGATCAAACCTAAAAAGAAATTTTTATGAAGAGTTTGAAAATGTTTCTAAATGCATTATAATGTTTCATGATTTGTTTTGTGATTTTTAGAAACCTAAATGTATTTTTAATTAATTTAACTACTTTAATTAATTAAAAATAACATTTAAATATTTTAAAAATACTTTTTACATGCAAAAAATAAAAAATAAAATATTTTCAGGTTGAGAAAAATATTTGAAATCAGAATGCAAAGTTTCATATTTTTGTGATGATTTTTGGTATTTTAAATTAATTATGCAAAAGAAATAAAAAGAAATGAAATAAAAATAACTAAAATGAGAAGTATGCAGATCCAAGGGACGAGATTCAAACTGGAGGGGGAGGCTTGACTACGTGCGCATCTCAATGGCTAGGATTTAATTTGAGGAAATTAATTTAATTAATCCTAATTAAACTAATTTATAAATAATGACACAATCTGGACCACTCATTCGCACGCTAACCCTAAGATCTAAAGGCCCACATTCAAACCTGGCTAAACCATAATTAACTAACCCTAATGACTTTCAGGTGACCGGAGCTTGCTCCGGTCATCTTCTCCGGCGAAACGAATTTTCAGAAACTCATACAAGCATTTAAACTCCTAATTTCTTGCCCAGAATCATTCCTCTAACATCATAGAACATGAATCCACAAACAAAAATCATTTATCATGCATAACAAGGCTGAATCAAAGCAAACAAGTTCTAGGTCAAAAATTTCAGAACAACCATACATGCTCATTTCTCAATCATTTTCAAAACAAAACATATCAGAGTGATCTACAGAGCATGTAGAATCATTTAGAAACGTAAAACAAGAGTTCTGGAAAAAAAGTTCTTGGTGACTACCTGAGTTGAAGCTTTGCAAACTGGAGCTTTCTGACCTCTTCCTTTGTGCAAAATGCCTCCAATGATCCCTGTGATGCTTCTGAAAAGCTTGAATTGAGTTTAAATGAGCTGGTTTGAGTGATTCAGTTCTGATAACTCAGAAATCGTGTTTGTGTTGTGGGTTGTTTCAGGCTATTGTAATGGTTGGGAAATGATCCTTGAGTGTTTTTGAGTTGATTGGTGGAAGAAGTTTGAAGTTTTGATGGCTGTATTATGAAATTCTAAGAGAGGAAGGTGTGAGGTGATTTTTGTGATTCTGAGCTTGTGGTAGGTTTCAGCCTTGTGTGTTATGTGTTTTGTGATCCATGATGTTTGTATAAACCAATGGGATTGCTCAAAAAGTGGGTGGTGGCACAGCTTGATTGGTATGGGCCAAGTTGAAAAAAGTCAAGGTTATGTGTACTTGAAGCATGGCACGGGTCAGAGGTGTTTCTATGGCTTGTCCTGCCTCAGCTTGATTCATGGAGGACCATGGGATTGAATTTGATGAGCTGGAAGGCTTGGATGAAGAGTTCTCATGGTTTATGCAAATTTCCCTCTTTGATGTTTCTTGTGATTCAAGCCATGAAATGCCTCGATTCTTGGGCCAATTCTGATCCTTTGAAGTTGTTTTGACATGTTGTAACATATTTGTGCACATTAGAAGTCATTTAGAAGCTTGAACATGCCAAAATGCAAAATCCCTCTTTGACATGAAACTAGAAATTATGTGATTTTTGCCAACTTTGAAAGGCCATATCTTGAGTTCTAGGATGAATCAAGACATGTTCTTGTACTTTTTGAAAAGGGAAAGACCTAATCTACAACTTTCATTCCCAAGAAGTTTTTATTTGAAGCATTTTTGGTCATGAAAGAGGAGCTTGAAAATCTTTCCCAAAATGGAAAGTTTGCATTTAAAGTCATTTCCAAAAATGGCAAGTTTGCAATTGGCTCAAAATTCTTCAATCTTGTGAACTTCCAACCACTTATAAGATCAAATAAAGATAATTGAAGTTCAATTTGATGAAAATGACCCTTTGGTTCCATTGTTGGGGGCCTCAGATGCCCTGATTTTGACTTAACTTGCTCAGGAAGTTACCCAATGATCAGTTGACTTCCATAATGCATTTCTTTATCAAACTTGGTACACATGATCCTTATAACATACTAAGAACATTAGAAACAAGAATGACCAAATTTTTTGGAGTTAAGGCCTCTGAAACCAAAACCCTAATTTTGTAATCTGTGCAGTGAAAACCCTAGCTCTGCTTCCATGCCTTTGCCAATTCTTGTGATCCCTTGACTTTCATGAACTTTGAGGAGCATAATATGATCATAGAACACACATGGACCCTCTTGGAAAGCTTCAAGACCTTTGATATTGCTCAGATGAAATTGAACTATGCAGTGAGACAAAAATGCAATATGAGATGGTATGCTTATGTTAATGCAAAAATGAAAGATCACAAGCCATGGTGTGATAAAGAGTGAGGGCAAAATTTGGGGTGTTTACAGCTGTCCCTATTCAAACATGAGTTAGCTGTGCAGGATGTAAGCACCTGGCTTAACAGACAAACAAGATAACTTGTGGTTGAATACCAAAGACAGTCTGAAATCTGCACTCGCTGGGGATAAGAAGAAAAGGGATATAAATTGTGAAAGATAGTATAGAATGATTATCAAATGAAAGTGATGGAGGACGACCATCGAGCAAAGGACGACTGCTAGGGGTAAAATGGTAAGCAAAGCAATGACGGGGACGGCCATCGGGTAAAGAAATAAGATTCTCTGGGGTTCAAAGTAATGAGAAAAGCAATGATGAGGACGACCATCAGGCTTGGAAAGTAAATGTAAACAACGATGGGGACGACCATCGGTTTAAAGAATAAAAGAAATAATGATGAGGGATGGTCATCAAAGGTGAAGGACGATCACCTAGCAGGGGACGACTGCTCTTTATCACGACCTAGGACGAATGTCAGATAGAAAAGGTCAACAATGGGGACGGCCATCGGGTAAGCATGATGAAGGACGATCATCAAGAGGTGAAGGATGATCACCTAGCAGGTTACGGCTGCTCTCGCGGTTTATCACGACGTAGGAGAAATGTCGGATAACAAGATCAACGATGGGGATGGCCATCAGATAAAAATGATGAGGGACGGTCATCAAAAGGTGAAGGAAGATCACCTAGCAGGGGACGAATGCTATTTATCACGACATAGGACGAATGTCGGATAGAAAAGGTTTCAATAATGGAGATTTCACTAGGGATAGGATGAGAGACGGTCATCCAAAGGTGAAGGACGATCACCTGGCAGGGGATGGCTACCGAAAGTATCACGACATAAGACGAATGTCGGATAGGAGAAAGTTGTTTTGTTGATGACTTACTGGGGAACGGTAAACACGGACGAGTGCTTACGGTTTTAAAAATAAAAGGTATAAGTGTTTGTCAATGTGTATAGATTAAAGATGCGGACGAGCATCCTTAGAACCATGATACAGACGAGTATCGGTAGAAACAAACGCTGACACGTGTTCAAAGATGATTATACAGACGGGTATCAACTGGTTAACAAGGAACAAAAACGAGTGTCAAATCTACTGAGGAGTGATATATACAGTGATACAGACGAGTATCAAAGACTTTTGTATAAGTATAAGTGAGTATTGATTAGTTGGGGAGGTATGAACAAGACACAGACGAGTGTTTGGCTTGCTGGGGAACGTATGACACGAACGAGTGTCAAATATGTATATAAACAGGCATCTGTTTTGACTTTCTCAGGGGAGATAAGATGATACGGACGAGTGTCGAGAAGAGCATGTTATGGACAAGTATCTGCTGGTGGAAAGTGTTCTGGCAACCTTACTAGGGAGGATGACACGGACGAGTGTCAAAAAGAGCATTTATAGGTATTCGTATTTGAGAATGCAAAGGAAACGCTTTGTCTTTTATGTGCAGGGGATGTATTCTGTATATTGCTAATGAAATATTGATGGTAATTGCAGGTGACTGGATCGAACCTGGCTTGTGATCATGCAAATGTTTGATTTTTGTCGTAATGCTCTGTATTAGACGGAATGCTACGCTCATTTGGTGATTTATGATGCGAATGCTATGATTATGCAAAAGGGAAAATGATTTGAGTCTCGGATCCTGCGGGGATAAAGATCTCTGGCTGATCTGCTTGGAGGAATAACCCGGCTGGGGGGAAGATCATTGATGGATCTATCCGGATGAAGAACTCTGCTTGGAGGAATATATCATTGGTAGATCTATCCGAAGGGAGAAATCAGCTGGGGAGAAGGAAGTCTTAGCCATTCCATTGGGGACGGGTTTCAGGAATTTCTCTACTGGGGAGAGAATGGAAACTCTGTGGGCAATTGGTTCCATCAACTCTGCTGAGGATGAGGGAAATTTGGCACTCTGCTGGGGAACAAAGTTCTTGACCACTTTTATTGTGGAAGAGTTATCAGGTATTGCTCGGGAGGTCCTGCTTGGGGAGGAGATATCTTCTGGGAAGTAGCATGTTGGGGATTCAATGCTTGAAATGCCCCATGCTGCGAAAGATTGTCTGTCTCGAGTACCTGCAACCTGTTAAGACACAGGAAAACATACAAGTATCCCGAGGTATCCCTAACCGGATTCTTTCATAGGAGTTAGACTTATCTGAAAGTAATGTATTTCCTGCAAGCATTTTTATCAAAAATGGCTCATATGTTTTATGCAATTGTTGTATTATGAACATTGGACATTTTGCAAACGAAACAAAAATGTACAAAACAAGGTGAAACTGGAAACTCTGATTTTATTAATTTGGGTGCCCTGAATTGGCAAGTACAGCCAAAGAAACAAATCCCCTGAAATGAGGAGATTTCTATAAATTGAGAAAATAAATGTGTTGGCAATGTTGATGACGGTGCTCCAGTGAGCTTCTTTTGCCATGACCTGTATGACCTTGAAGTTCTTCTTATCTTGCTTTTGAAGAAGGCTGATTCTGACTGGCGCTTTCTCCTTTCAAAGTTTGCCATGTCGTGAGTAATACTGACGAATTTAGAATGCAGTTGTTCGCTTATTCCCTTATTTTGCGTGGATCTCCCTTTCGGGTTTTCAATCCACCGGGATACCCATTTTTGCCTGAGCTGTCCAATGCGGCTTTTCAACTCAGCGTGGATCTCCCTTTCAGGATTTATACAAACCCTAAGGGACACAAAACACAACACACACAAGCCTGAATCTTCCCCACACTCAGAATCCACAAAATTTGTCAAAAACTTCCCTTCTTCGAAACTCAAAAACCAACCACTTGTCGCTCCCAAAGATTTGCATCCCGGTACAAGCGCAAACGGTCGACGAAAGAGAAAAAAGAAAAAGAGCCGCCAGTTAGGCATTTTTATCCCGAAGGAAAGGTAATGCTGCATAAACCTAAGAAAAGATGGATAAGACGGTTGCGAACCAGAGAAACTGAGAAAGGGGGTTGGTTACAACCTGGGAAGGTATTAGCACCCAGATTGTCCGCCGTACTCGACGGGATCCACGCTTAAAAGATTTGTGTTTAAAGGGGTAGTGTCAGTGTTATTTTGTGTGCAAAAGCTGGAAAAGAAAGCAAGTGTCAGTGCAAAAGAAGTGTGAAGTGAAGTAAGAGAGTGTTAATGCAGGAAAAGAATGTGTAGCTCAAGACTATGAGGCTTAAAGAATAATGCTGGAAGAGGGGGAATATACAGAGACTTTGTTCGATAACAGTTAAGTTATGCCTATGTATCCTCTCGTGTAATGAGGAAGTCAGAACATCGTAGTTCGACTCAAAGAGACCGAAAGATAAATTGACTTGTGAACTGCTTGCATGTCTATGCTCAAGTGTATGACCTGTCTGGCTCAGGTGCAAACTGTCTTGCATTAGACGGAAGAAGCGAGTTCTCGTTTATGAGTGAATGAGGTGAGAAAAGAATCCCGGAGGAGACGGTTATTGTTTGTTTTTGGTGTTTTCAATCTTTTATTGCTTTTTTGGGTTTGTCATAAGTTAATGAGCTTAATCCATAATCAAGGGTTAGTAAACTCATCACATCTTCCCTCTGATTAAGGGTAATGAGAATACCTTAAGTGTGAAGTAAGCACCTCACACTTAATTACCATGATGTAGGGTCAAGATCATTAACCTAATTGTGATTATTTAGATGCTTTTGGTATTTTTGTTTAGTGTTAAGTAATGAGTTTAAGCCATAATCAAGGATTTAATGGACTCATTACACCATCCTAATAGAAGGATAATAGATGAGAACATTTAAGCTGAGGAAGGCTCCTCAACTTAATCCATGATTAAGGATTAATCTCATGACAAAACAAAGCCTTTATTAAAGTGGATTTTAGTTAATGGTAAGATTAAGAAATGGATTTTATGGTTTGTAAGACAACTTGAGGAGGACTTGTCCATTAACACTAGGGTTAGTCCTTCTTAACCAATTAAGGAAGAATTAAAACCCTAATGCAAGGCCCAAGTTACAAGCTTGATGTCTTAGTGATTATTGAATGGATTGATTAAATGAATTTAACACATTAAGGGTTTAACACTTAGGATTAAAGTTATACAACTCCATCCTAATAGAAGGATAAAGGCATAACCTTAATCGCAAAGCCTTAAAACCTTTAAGGTTTAGTCCTTGATTAAGAGATGAGAAGAGAAGACTCAAAGATGACACAAAGGTAAACTAATGGGGGACTAATCAAACCCTAATTATGATCATGCTTGGATATTCCTAGGGTTTATGAGGCTTGCAACAAGTCTTCAGAGAAGTCACCAAGGAAAAAAAGCAAAGATGGAAGGAGGAGAAGCAGAAAGAAGCAAGACAACTTGCTTCACTTAAGAAGACAGGTTGCTTGAAGAAAGAAAGTGAGGAGGGAAGATGAGTGAGCAAGCTCACTCTAATACAAAAGTAAAATGCAGCAATGATGCATAAAAGGGATGAGAAGACATTATGAGAAGTGAAGGCAAATTCACTTCTCAAACACTAACCACCTGAAACGTTAGCAAAAGGAAATGAAATGAAATGAAAATGAGAGAGATGCAATGATGCAAACCAAAACCAGAAGCAAGATCAATATGTACAAGATGATAAGAGAAGATGCAAATGGATGTCATGAGATGTGGATGATCATACAAAGGATGGGAGTGCAAATGAGACATGTAAGGACCATGAAAGTTCATAAAAACTTATGAAATGCAATGGATGCATAACATGGCAAATGGATGATGCAATGATCAAAAATGATTTCAATATGTCCTAAGATGTCTTATATGTCATTTGGATGCACAAAATGTCATGGTAAGTTCATGTATGCAAGCATATGAAGGATGAATGCAAATGAAGGCAAAAATTAGGGTTTATGCACAAGATGCAATGCAAAATTCAAAATCAGAAGCAAATGACAAGAAAAAAAATTGAAAATGGAAACAAAGGAACCCTAAACCCATATGATATCACACCCCAAAGGAGGAGACCTAACTCTTAACCTAAAGGAAGTTATGATTTTTCTAAGTTTGCTAGGGTTTTAAGGTACCTCACAAGGAAAAAATGCAAAACAAATCAAGAATGAAAGATAAATTCGTGCTAATTTTATCCTAGAAACTACATGATATGTGGAATGCAATGCAAAAAGAACCATTATCAAACTCTTCATAGTTAGGCAGAAAAGATATTTCTAAGTTAGGGTCAAAATATTGATTTTTAAGAACCCTAAATCAAAAGAAAAATGTCAAAATGGATCAAGAACCTAAAAGAAATTTGTATGAATGGTTTGATAATGTCTCTAAATGTTTCAAGATGCAATGTGATTTATTTGGTGATTTTTAGAAACTTAAATGGTATTTTAATTAATTAATTTCCATTAATTAATTAAAATAAACATCTAAATATTTTAAAAAATACAAATTTTATGCAAAAAATAAAATAAAAATTATTTTAAGAATGAGAAAAATATTTAGAACCATGATGAAAAAAAAAAAATTTTTTAGATGAGTTTTGCTATTTTTAATAAAATGATAAAGAAAATGCAAATAAAATGAGAATTAAATTGATTTAAATGAGAAGTCAACCAATCCAAGGGCTGTGGTTTAAACCAGGGACGCGAGAATTGACCAGCGCGCGCATCTGAATGGCTGGTATTCAAACTTCACTAATTACGCAATTAAACCCTAATCTGAACCCTAATTACTTTCAGGTGACCGGAACACTGTTCCGGTCATCTTCTCCGGCCAATTCAAAAACCTAACTTCTTCCCTAGGCAATTTTAAACCCTCTAAAGCTCCAGATCACAACTTCCAATCACCCTAAGCAAGAATCAAGCATGAAAATTCATTTATCTTTCAACATAACCAAGATTCGAATCAATCAAGTTTTCAGGTCAAACTTTCAGAGACATGGTTCAGGCTCAAAACTCAATCATTTTTAAAACCAACAAGCACAGCATGATCAGTGAATCATAAGCAACATTTCTATGGCATAAAAAACAATTTCTGGAAAAAATGTTCTTGGTGATACCAGAACTGAAGCTTTCGAAAATGGCACTGGCTGGCTGTTTCTTTGCTTCAAATCAACTTCAATGATCCTCCTGAAGAGCTTGCAGTGCTTAGTTGGAGTTTATATAGCCTCTATGTGAAGTTGGTTGAAACTCAGTTCAAGAAATGTGAAAATCTTGTTTTTGATTTGAGGTGTTTCAAGGCAAGATGAAGGGTGGGAAATGATCAGTGATGGATGTGTAGTTGAATGGTGGAAAACGTTTGAAGATTTGTTGGCTGAGCTATGAGTTTCGAAAGCTTTTGCAAGTTGGAGTGATTTTTGAGAACTTGGGAAATCTGAGGTTTCAGGCTTGTGTGTCTTGTGTTATGAGCTGTGTTTGATCCACATAACAAGCTGTGATAGGTCAGAGAGTGGGTGGTGGCCTATGGTGATTGGTATGGGCAAGTTGCAGAAATGTCAAAAGTTTTGTACTTGAGGTATGGGCTGGTTTTGCAGCTGGCTTTTGGCTTGTCCTGGCTCAGCATAGATCAAGGAGAGCCATAGATTCGAAATTGAGGTGATTCAGCAAGCTTGTGAAAGGTTATGTGCCCTTTTGCAATTTTCATGAAGTTTGGCCCCTTTTGAATTTCTTGATGTTCAAGGCATGGAATGAAATGATTCTTGGGCCAATTCTGATCCTTAGGCAATGCATTATGATGTTAAGACATGTAGAAGTGTGTTTGAGGTCACAAAAATGCTTGGCATGAGAATTTGCACGTTTCCCTCTTTGGTGTAAAAGTGAAATTTATGTGATTTTTCCCAACTTTGACAAGCCATAACTTGAGTTCCAAAATGAATTAGGTCAAGTTCTTGTACTTTTTGAAAAGGGAATGATCCAATCTACAACTTTCATGACCAAGAATTTTTCATTTGAAGCATTTTTGAATCAAAAAGAGAAGGTTGAAAAACTTTCCCAAAATGGCAAGTTTTCATTACAAGCCACTTTCCCAAAATGGCAACTTTGCAAATGGCTTGAAATTCTTCAATTTTGTGAACTTATAACTTCTTCTAAGATCAAATAAAGATCAAATACACCCAAAATGATGGAGAAGACCCTTTGGTTGGATGATTGGGGGGCCTCAGATGCCCTGATTTTACACTGACTTGTTCAAGAAGTCATCTATTGATCAGATGCCTTCCCTATTGAATTTCTTCATGAAAATTGGTATGTATGATGCTCATATCATATAGAGACCAAAATAAACAAGAATGACCAAAAAATTTGGAGTTATTGCCTCTGAAACCAAAACCCTAATTTTAGGTCATCTGTGTAGTTAAGCTTGGCCCTGCTTCCATGCCTTTCTCAGTTCTTGTGATTCTTTGACTTCCTCCATCTTGGGAGGATATAATATGATGCTTGAACACACATGGGCCCTCTTGGGATGATTGAAGACCTTTGGAGTGGCTCAGATAGCCCAGGGATTGCTCAGATCACAAACCCTATATGCAGATGACTTTGAACCAATGCAGTGAAGCAAAAATGCAATATGAGGTGATATGATTGAACTTATGCAAATCACAAGCCATGGTGAAATGAGTGAGGGAAAATTTGGGGTGTTTACAGCTGCCCCTATTCAAGCATGAATTAGCTGTGCAGGATGTAAGCGACGGCTTATCAGGCAAACAAGATAACTTGTGGTTGAATACCAAAGACAGTCCAAAATTTGCACCCACTGAACGAAGAAGAAAAGGGATATAGATTGTAAAAGGAAGTAAAGTATTATTATAAAGTGCGGGCGATGGAGGACGACCATCAAGCAGAGGAAAACTGCTGGGGATAAAGCAATGTCGGGGACGGCCGACAAGTTGGGGAAATAAAGAGATTATGATGGTGGACGGCCATCAAGATAAAGTAACAAAACTCTCTGGGGATTAAAGGTAAAAGCAATGATGGGGACGAACATCAGGTTAATGAAATCAAAGGTGAAGGACGATCACCTAGCAGGGGACGGCTGCTCTGTTGGGGGTAAGATGAGGGACGGTCATCTATTGGTGAAGGACGATCACCTGGCAAGGTACGGTTGCCAAAAGCATCACGAGATAGGACGAATGTCGGATAGAAAAGGTCGACGATGGGGACGGCCATCGGATAAGCATGATGAAGGACGATCATCAAGAGGTGAAGGACGATCATCTAGCAGGGTACGACTGCTCTGGGGTTTATCATGACATAGGACGAATGTCAGATAACAAGATCAACGACGGGGACGGCCATCAGATAAAATGATGAAGGACGATCATCAAAAAGGTGAAGGACGGTCACCTAGCAGGGGATGGCTGCTAAGAATATCACGACATAGGACGAATGTCAGATAGAAAGGGTTCCAATAATGGAGACTCCGCTGGGGGAATGATGAAGGACGATCATCAGAAGGTGAAGGACGATCACCTGGCCGGGTACGGATGCCGAAAAGTATCATGACATAGGACGAATGTTAGATAGAAAGGAAATAATTTATTGGGATTTGCCGGGGACTCTTCTGGGAAATGGTAGACACAGACGAGTGTCTAAATTCAAGAAAGAAAAGGTAAAAGTGTTTGACACTGTATATAGATTAAAGATGCGGACGAGCATCCTTAAGACTTCGATACGGACGAGTATCGGTAGAAACAAATGCTGACGCACGTTCAGAGATGATGATACGGACGAGTACCAACCAGTTAACAAAAAACACGGACGAGTGTCGACTCTGAGGGGAATTAAGTGTGTATACAAGATACGGACGAGTATCTGTATGGGTGAAAATAAGCATGAATGAGACACAGACGAGTGTTCATTTTGCCGGGGATAGCATGATATAGATGAGTATCATAAAGGGAAGTGTATAAGCTATAAGAGATATTTCTGAAGATCTGTGGGGGATAAGATGACACAGACGGGTGTCGGAAGAAGTGTATTATAAACAAGTGTTTAGGCAACTGTGTTGGGGATAGGTGACACAGACGGGTGTCAGGAGAGTGATACACATATGTATTTAGTGAGTGCAAAGGGGACGCTTTGGCTTTCTGCTGGGGGATATGACACAGACGAGTGTCAAGAAGTATTTGTTATGCATAAGTATCTGTTTGTAGAAAATGTCCTGGCGACTTTCTGGGGAAAGATGACACGGACGAGTGCCAAAAGGAGCATGTATCTGTATTTTAGGAATGCAAAGAAGATGCTTTGGCGTTCTGCCGGGGAATTTGAGAGGTATTCTGATAGAGTGTTAATATTTGCAGGTGTTTGATTCAAAACATGGCCTATGATTATGCAATATGTTTGACTTTTGCCGTAATGCTCCGTATTAGACGGAATGCTACGCTCTGGGGAAAATATGATGCGAATGCTATGATTGTGCAAAAGATACCGATCCGGGATTCGGATCCCGTTGCGGTGAAGATCTATTGCTGATCTGCTTTGAAGTGGATATCCCAGCTGGGGATGAGATCGTTGGTAGATCTGATATACATAATTCTGCTTGGGAAAATAGGCCATTGATAGACCCATCTTGATAATGAGGAACCCAGCTGGGGGCTGTGGTAGCTTTCGTCACTTTGTTGTGCGATCTTCAGACATTGCTCTTTTGGATAGAGGTTGAAACTCTGCGGGGAGATGATTCCCTGTATTTGCACTTGGCTGGGGAGGAATGATCACTGAATGACCTTCCTAGTGATTTTTGTGGGGATCCTGCTGAGGATGATGAAATTAGCTGGGGAAATGAGCCCCTTCTGATGATGCCCTGATGGGGAGGAGCTTTTCATGCCCCCATGCTGCGCTTTGAATACTTACAATCCTGTTATGACAAAGAAACGTACAAGTACCCCGAGGTGTCCCTTACTGGATTCCATCATAGGAGTTTAGACACTCCCGGGAGCAAATATATTTTCCTGCAAGCATGTAATTTAGAAAAGACGCATCTGTATTTACGCAATCATTATATTAAGGACATCAGACATTTTTGCAAATAAAGATAAAGTGTACGAGACAAAATGTGACTGAAGATCTGATTTTTTTAGTTTGGGGTGCCCTGAATCGGCAAGTACAGTCAAGGAAACGGATCCCCTGAAATGAGGAGCTTGTTACAAATTGAGAAACAAAAAGATGCTGGAAATGTTGATGACGCTTCTGTGAGCTTCCCTTTTGCTATGACTCGTATGACATTCGATGTTCTTCTCATCCCGCTTTCTGAAGAAGGTTGATTCTGACCGAAGCTCGAACCTTTCGAAGCATGCCATGTTGCAAGTGATACAGACGAATTCAGAATGCAGTTGTTCGCTTATTCCCTAATTTTGCGTGGATCGCCCTTTCGGGTTTTCAATCCACCGGGATACCCATTTTTTCCTGAGCTATCCAAAGCGGCTTGAATTTCTGGGATCAGATACGTGATGTCGAACTAGATGTTTAAACACTTGAAATCTTAAACAAAAATTAATGAGCTAGTAAATTAAATAACACAGGAAATTGTTAACCCAATTCAGTGTATCTCCACACTTACATCTGGGGGCTACCAAGCCAGGGAGGAAATCCAATATAAGTAATATTAATTATGGAGTTAAACCAACCAGTTTAATCTTTCACTTAATATCTACCCAAGGCTATTTCTACCTAAGACTCAACTTAGATATGAGTACCTACTCACTCCCCCTCAATCACACAGTGATCTTTACAATGATTAATATAATTGAAGTCACACTTCAGACACACCAGCTTGATCTTACTTAAAAGTTTCAATCAAGACACAATTCACTTTTTGCTTAAAAGCTCATAAAGTGAGAAATAATTAAAACCTGCTTAAATATAACTAGTTTCACAAACACCCTTTTCAGTCTTCTAAAATTCGTGATCTTTTCTTGAGTGTTTCAGTTCCTTAAATAGATGCTTGGTTTGTGGGCTTTTTGCAAATTATCCAGACTTTGATAAATCCCACATTCACTCCTTGAATTAGGGTGAGTTAGTTTGTTGTCTCCTTGAATCAAGGTGAGTTAGTTATTCTGTTACACTGGAACCAGATAACTAAGCTTCCTAAATATGCGCCTTGGAGTGCTTATCTTTTTGCAATTAATTCCAGATAATTTCTCCTGAATTTACTCACTTCTGTTACACATCATTTAAGTCAGATAGCAAGTTTGCGATGTCACAACATCTGGTGTGACATCCTGATGTCTTGAACTAAGTTCATTAACTTTTACTTTGTTTGTCAATGTCACAACATCTGGTGTGACATCCTGAATTATGTTCATAACTTCTTGTTTGTCAAAAATTCTGCCAATTCTTAACATCTACAAACTCCCCCTTTGGCTAATTTTTGGCTAACACAATCTTCTGGTTTTGTCAGAGAGCAGCGGAGTTCTGTTGAATCATGTGAGAGCTAACAATTTGCTCCCCCTTAAACCTGTATGTATACTGCTATGACTTGTTCAACAGACTTTGATATACCAATGAACATTCAAATATAACTTAGTTCAGAAGACAGAAATTAACATCAGCATTGTTCAATCACTTCTCCCCCTTGTTAGACACAAATTTGGGGCCAAACATTACATAAACAGAGAAAAAAAACATTCCGAAATACAAAGCAGAACAGAAAATACATTTTCCACCACAACCAGCTTCACTCAGACTCAGTATACTTTGTTTCTTCTGTATCCTCAGACTCAGCATCAGATCCATCAACCTTCCCAGCAACCTCTTCCAGCTCCAATCTTTGAATTATGTTCTCAAGCTTTTTCTTCCTTTCATACAACTCTTTGCAAGTTGTCTTGAGCTCTACAATTAGGGCTACCTTGGATATAGGAGTCTTGACATTAGATGGTCCAGCAAATGTCCCACTTGGAGCTTCAACATCTGCAGCATGATGACCTAGAAACAGTTTGTAGTGAAAGGATAGTGGACTCTCCCTCTTACAGATAGAATCCTTGTTAGTAAGGATGCCTGGATATTGGTTGAGAATTACTCCACAAAGCAGTGAGGGGAAAGCTAATGGAAGCTTGATTGCTGAGGTTCCTGAATGCTTGAGAGTTTGGTCAAATATATAAGCCCCATAATCCAACTTGGTTTGGGTGCCTACAGCACAGATAAACCTCCCAAGCCCAATAGCTATAGATGAGGTGTGGTTGGTTGGGACCCAGTTGACTGTTCCAATCCTGTGCAGCATAGCATACTTCCTTGTTAACAAGCTGACAGATAGTTTGCCTTTGACTGGCCATGACTTGACCTAGTTGGCTGTGATTATTTTGCAGACTTGGTTGTTAGTCTTGCCAAGCTCATTTGGCCCATCTGATTCTCTCCCCAGGTACTGATTTATCACCCTAGGAGAAAAATCTACACATCTTCCCCTAGCATAGACCTTCCTGAAATCCTCAGATTTCCCATCAGCACACCCTTCTTGTAGATTAACTATAAACTCTTTGACCAACAGTTCATAACAAGGAGAAAAATTGGAGACAGTTTTGAATAAACCAGCATTGGAGATTAAATCAATTACCTCAGTGCATTCCAGGGCATTGCTACCCAGCTCTCTTTCCAGAGCCACTCTTCTTTGATAGACATACTTCCACTTGCTTACACTGGAGACATGGTGGAAGGACACATTGTCCAGGGGTGCTTCAGGAACAGCAGTGGAAGTCCTAGGAGGTGCTGGCTTCTTCCTGGGTTGGGATGTTGGGACATCCTCCTCAACATCAGAGTCAGATGGAGTCGTGGCCTTCCTCTTCTGAGTGCTGACCTTACTCCATTGCTTTGTAGGTCCAAAAACAAGTTTGGCCTTGTCCTTCTTGGGAGTTGACTGTCTCTTCTCAGGAGTTTCATGAGCAGTTGGCTTCTTATCCTTCCTAGCCCTAAGCCTCTTGGCTATGCTAGGATTAACAGATGCTATGATCTTTGTATCAGAGTCATCATCTAGGTTTTCAACAGGTGGAGGTTGGGAAGCCTCATTTTCAGCAACTTTATCAACAGGAGCTTGATCATCAGTAGCTTTATCATCAGTAGCTTGATCATTTGGGGCTTTGTCCTGGCCCTCAGATGTTTCAGCATTGTTTGGGACATCCTGTGAAGCAGGTATGTCTTCTTCAGCTTGGATGCTTGGGTCATTTTGGGGAGCAGGCATACTGTTCAGCGGAACAGACACCCCAGGCACAACTGTTTGTTCAGCAAGGATCCTGTTTACAAGCTGTTTGATTGATGCGTCCACATAAGCAGATGCTTTGGGGGTACTGGAAGATGAATGGGTTCCCTTACTCTTGCTGAAGACTGGCTCCTTAGGTCTTCTTGCATGGGGAGTCCTGGGTTTTTGAGCAATAGGAATGCTTCCTCTGATCTCATTTATAGGAGTAACATCCATTGGTACTACAGAAATTGGAGTTGTATTCACTACATCTTCTTGATTGAGACCCTCATCAATGGAGTTAGGGTTCTGATGTTGAGACATTTTTTCGATTGTAGTGGAAATGTGTAAAGGTTTGATAGATTTGGATGAGTTTAGAGATTCAGCTGTAGCATGCAAAACGTTCAGTGGTGCTAATGAGAATGTGAGAAGCTGAAAGCACGTTTGTACATAAATAGAATTTGTTGCTAGTGGAGTTTTTAAGATTGGAATACAAACAGTTATTGGCCAGACTAGTGCTGCCATCTGGTGATAATGCCACACGATGTCATGAGACATGCTGGCACTTCTCCATAACTGCTATAGGTCACATATGCAGATTCCCAATTTACCCCTTAGGTTTTCAAATTGGGTAGCATCCAAAGCCTTAGTAAATATGTCAGCTAATTGCAGCTCTGTGGCTACATGCTCTAATGTGATCACCTTCTCTTCCACAAGGTCTCTGATGAAGTGATGTCTGATATCTATGTGCTTAGTTCTGCTGTGTTGGATAGGATTTTTGGAGATATTAATAGCACTTAAATTGTCACAATACAATGTCATGACATCTTGTGGGACATTGTATTCTGTGAGCATTTGTTTCATCCATACCAGCTGTGAACAACTGCTACCAGCTGCAATATATTCAGCTTCAGCAGTGGATAAGGACACACAATTTTGTTTCTTACTGAACCAAGAAATTAAATTGTTTCCTAGAAAGAAGCATCCTCCTGATGTACTCTTTCTATCATCAGCACTTCCAGCCTAGTCAGCATCACAAAATCCAGTGAGGATTGGTTCACAACCATGAGAGTACATTATGCCATAGTCACATGTACCATTTACATATTTCAAGATCCTCTTAACCTGGTTTAGATGGCTCACTTTTGGTTCAGCTTGATACCTTGCACACACACCTACTGCAAAAGCTAAATCTGGTCTGCTAGCTGTAAGATATAGTAGACTTCCAATCATGCTTCTGTACAAGCTTTGGTCCACACTCTCACCTTTGTCATCCTTTGTCAGTTTTAAATGAGTGGGGGCAGGTGTTCTCTTGTGACTTGCATTGTCCATCCCAAACTTCTTGACATTGTTCTTTGCATACTTGCTTTGGGATATGAACATGGAGTCCTCCATCTGCTTGATTTGCAGTCCAAGGAAGTAGGTTAGTTCTCCCACTAGGCTCATTTCAAACTCAAACTCCATTTGAGTAACAAAATGTTTAACCATCCTGTCTGACATCCCACCAAACACTATGTCATCCACATATATCTGAGCAATCATAACCTTTCCCTCTTCATCCTTTACAAACAGGGTTTTGTCTATTCCACCTTTCCTGTATCCATGTTTAATGAGAAAGGTGGTCAGTCTTTCATACCATGCTCTGGGGGCTTGCTTTAGACCATACAGAGCCTTCCTCAGCTTATATACATGGTCTGGACAGCTTGGATCTACAAATCCCCTTGGTTGCTCCACATATACTTCCTCATTAAGGTACCCATTTAGGAAGGCACTTTTAACATCCATCTGAAATAGTTTGAACTTTAAGATGCAAGCAATTCCTAGAAGTAGTCTGATGGATTCAAGTCTTGCTACTGGTGCAAAAGTTTCATCAAAATCTACCCCTTCAATTTGTGTATATCCTTGAGCCACAAGCCTAGCCTTGTTTTTTGTAACTAATCCCTGCTCATTAGACTTGTTTTTGTACACCCACTTAGTGCCAATCACATTAATGTCATCAGGCCTAGGAACAAGATCCCATACTTCATTCCTTGTAAACTGGCCTAATTCTTCCTGCATAGCAGAGATCCAGTACTCATCATTCAGAGCTTCCTTGATGTTCTTAGGTTCTATCTTTGAAACAAAGCAAGAGCCGGAAATCATCTCTCTTGATCTAGTGATGACACCACTGTTGGGATCACCAATTATCAGATCTTTAGGATGATCTTTCTGGATTCTGATGAAGGGAGGTTTGTTGGATTGCTCTGACCTAGCCTCAGTTAAAGTGAAGTCAAGATTATCACTTTCTGTTTTAACTTCAGTTTGATTGTCAGCAGATGTTCAAACATCATCAACAACATCTGTCTTTGCATAGGCATCGTCAATAATCACATTTATTGACTCCATTATAACCTTGGTTCTACAGTTAAATACTTTGTAAGCTCTGCTATTTATGGAGTATCCAAGAAATATCCCTTCATCACTCTTAGGGTCCATCTTCCTTCTTTGATCCCTATCAGCCAGAATGTAGCACTTACTTCCAAATACATGAAAGTACTTGACTGTAGGTTTTCTACCTTTCCAGACTTCATAGATGGTGGATAAATTTCCCTTTCTTAGTGTGACTCTATTGTGGATGTAACATGCTGTGTTCATAGCTTCAGCCTAAAAATATAGGGGTAACTTCTTGGCATGACTCATGGCTCTAGCTGACTCCTGAATAGTTCTGTTTTTTCTTTCAACAATCCCATTCTGTTGAGGGGTGATGGGAGAAGAATACTCATGGTTGATCCCTTCTGAAGAACAGAAGTCTGAGAATTGTTTATTCTCAAACTCCTTTCCATGATCACTTCTTATTCTGACCACACAGCTTGCCTTTTTTCTTTGGATCCTATGGCACGGATCTTTAAATACCTCAAACACATCAGACTTTTCTTTGATGAAGCTTATCCAGGTATATCTTGAGAAGTCATCAACAACCACATAGGCATATCTTTTTCCACCAAGACTCTCTACCTGCATTGGTCCCATAAGGTCCATGTGCAATAATTCCAAGACTTTGGAAGTTGTCAGATGTTGAAGCTTTGGGTGTGACATCTTGGTTTGCTTGCCTATTTGACATTCACCACACACTTTACTTTCATCAATCTTAAGTCTTGGGATCCCTCTTACAGCCTCCATAAATATGATCTTCTTTATTCCTCTAAGATGGAGATGACCTAGTCTTTGATGCCACAACTTAACTTCTTCTTCTTTGGCTATGGAACAAGTAGATGTGAGGCTGAAATCTTGGGGTTCCCACATATAGCAGTTATCTTTTGATCTGGCTCCACTCGTGATCATTTTTTGTTCTTTATCAGAAACTATGCAATCAGATTTCGTGAAGTTGACACTGTAACCTTGGTCACATAACTGACTTATGCTGATCAAGTTAGCAGTTAATCCTTTTACCAACAGCACACCATCTAGACTTGGTACACCTGAGCAGTTCAGAGTCCCAACTCCCTTGATTTCCCCCTTTCCTCCATCTCCAAAGGTTACATAGCTGGATGAGTGTGACCTTAAGTCTGCCAACAGATTCTTTAGTCCAGTCATGTGCCTTGAGCAACCACTGTCAAAATACCAGTCTTCCTTAGCAGATACTCTGAGAGATGTGTGAGCTATAGAGGCAACAACCTGCTTGGACCATTTGTGCCTGTTGTGAGGTTTCCTTTGATGCATCTGCCCTGGGTAGTGTCCATCTCTAGAGTTCCAAGGTTTCCTGGTGACCTTGTTCTTAGGCATGTACTGGTAGCTTTGATCAGCATAAAGACTAGCTTTAGGTATCCAAATTTTCTTGGTGACCTCTGTCTTCTGCTTAGGAGGGTGCTGGGAACTCTGATTGGGGTATCCATGCAGCTTGTAGCAAAAAGGTTTGATGTGACCAAACCTTCCACAGTGATGACATCTCCATCTTTGATATTTCTTTTTCATCATGTTTTTGTCATGATGTTGAGACATCTGCTTGAACATCTTGTTTGACTTCATGGGATTTGGAGTTGATTGGCTGGTGCTAGCCTCAAAGTTTTGAGCTTTATTAAATCCCAGCCCAGTCCTATCCCCTGAGTGCTTGTGGTTGTTGTTGAGAATGGCATCCAGTGTGTTTGAGCCACTGTTCAACATTCTGACAGATTTGGACATATGCTCCATTTTGGAGTTGAGTAGGCTGACTTCACTTTTCAAAGTGTTAATGATCTCTAGATGACTTGCCTTTTCAGCCTTTAATTCCTCAATCTGCTTCTTCTGCTGTTTATTTTCCATGTATACTTTAGTGCTCCTTTTACACAGCATCCTGTAAGATGCTTCAAGCTCTTCAAATGTCAGATGCTCATCACTGGATCCCCCTTCAGTTTCATATACTCCAGCTAAAGCAGTGATGTGTTTTGCAGATTCTTCTTCTGACTCACTACCTGAGTCTTCATCTGACCAGGACACAGAGAGACCTTTCTTTTGCTTCTTTAGATAGGTTGGACATTCACTTCTAATGTGTCCATACCCTTCACATCCATGACATTGGATCCCTTTTCCTTGGTTAGTCTTCTCATCATAGTTTGACCTTCTATTAGAGTCATAAGGTCTTTTATTCTCAGAGGTTGAGTTTCTTCCACTTGGTCTGGGCCTGTTTTCCATTCTTTTGAGAATTTTGTTAAATTGTCTTCCAAGCATAGCAATTGATTCTGATAAGTTGTCCTCAGAGCCTGCTTCATGACTTTCTTCTTCTTTATCAGTGTTTGAGACCAGGGCTATGCTTTTGTTTTTCTTCACAATTGTATCATTCATTCCCATCTCAAAGGTTTGAAGGGAACCAATGAGCTCCTTAACCTTCATTGTGCAGATGTCCTGAGCTTCTTCTATGGCAGTGACCTTCATGTCAAACCTCTTTGGCGGTGATCTGAGAATCTTCCTTACTAACTTTTCATCACTCATCTTCTCTCCCAAGGCACCAGAAATATTAGCAATCTCCAGGATGTTCATGTAAAACTCATGAATGGTCTCATCTTCCTTCATCCTCAAGTTCTCAAACTTGGTGGTGAGAAGTTGAAGTCTTGACATATTCACCTTTGATGTTCCTTCATGAGTAGTTTTGAGAGTGTCCCAAACATCCTTGGCTAGCTCACAGTGATGCACAAGCCTAAATATGTTCCTGTCAATGCCATTGAATAGGGTATTTAAGGCTTTGGAATTTCCAAGTGCTGACTCTGCTTCCTCCTTGCTCCACTCTTCTTCAGGCTTCATCACTTTTTCCCCATCCTTATTGTCTTTGACAGGGTGCTCCCATCCTTTGTTAACTGCTTTCCAAGCCTTGCTATCAAGAGATTTCAAGAATGCTACCATTCTTGGCTTCTAGTAATCATAGTTGGATCCATCCAAGATAGGTGGTCGATTCACAGATCCTACATCTCTGTCCATGTTCCCAAAATTTGCAGTCCCTAGATCTCACCCAGATATACAGGCAGGGTGCCTGCTCTGATGCCAATTGAAATTCTGGGATCAGATACGTGATGTCGAACCAGATGTTTAAACACTTGAAATCTTAAACAAAAATTAATGAGCTAGTAAATTAAATAACACAGGAAATTGTTAACCCAGTTCAGTGTATCTCCACACTTACATCTGGGGGCTACCAAGCCAGGAAGGAAATCCAATATAAGTAATATTAATTATGGAGTTAAACCAACCAGTTTAATCATTCACTTAATATCTACCCAAGGAAATTTCTACCTAAGACTCAACTTAGATATGAGTACCTACTCACTCCCCCTCAATCACACAGTGATCTTTACAATGATTAATAAAATTGAAGTCACACTTCAGACACACCAGCTTGATCTTACTTAAAAGTTTCAATCAAGACACAATTCACTTTTTGCTTAAAAGCTCATAAAATGACAAACAATTAAAACCTGCTTAAATATAACTAGCTTCACAAACAACCTTTTCAGTCTTCTAAAATTCGTGATCTTTTCTTGAGTGTTTCAGTTCCTTAAATAGATGCTTGGTTTGTGGGCTTTTTGCAAATTATCCAGACTTTGATAAATCCCACATTCATCTCCTTGAATTAGGGTGAGTTAGTTTGTTGTCTCCTTGAATCAAGGTGAGTTAGTTATTCTGTTACACTGGAACCAGATAACTAAGCTACCTAAATATGCGCCTTGGAGTGCTTATCTTTTTACAATTAATTCCAGATAATTTCTCCTGAATTTACTCACTTCTGTTACGCATCATTTAAGTCAGATAGCAGGTTTGCGATGTCACAACATCTGGTGTGACATCCTGATGTCTTGAACTAAGTTCATTAACTTTTACTTTGTTTTTCAATGTCACAACATCTGGTGTGACATCCTGAACTAAGTTCATAACTTCTTGTTTGTCAAAAATTCTGCCAATTCTTAACATCTACACGGCTTTTCAACTCAGCGGGTGTACACATTTTTATTTATTTTCCCTTATTTTTGCCCGAGTCTTTTATTCTGTTTTTGACTCGCCGAGATGCTCTATTTTTTCCTGGACTTACATTCTGTTTTTATGTCCAGCGGGTCATTTTATGCGAAGTATTTTTTAACTGCATCTGAAGTCACAGGGGACAGAAAGTCTTCACGATCCATAGTACTGAGCATCAATACTCCACCAGAGAAGAATTTCTTTACTATGAACGGTCCATCGTTATTCGGAGTCCACTTGCCCCTGTTGTCTATATGAGGAGGGAGGAGTCTCTTCAGCACAAGATCTCCTACTTGGTATTCCCGAAGCCTGACTTTCTGATCAAAGGCTTTCTTCATTCTTTTTTGATACAGCTGCCCATGGCAGATTGCATCTAATCTATTCTCTTCAATCAGATTCAGTTGTTCGTACCGGGATCGGACCCATTCTGCTTCATTCAGTTTGACATCCATTAGTACCCGCAAGGAGGGTAATTCAACTTCAATAGGTAGGACTGCCTCCATACCATACACAAGTTGATACGGCGTTGCCCCAGTGGACGTTCTGATTGATGTACAGTACCCATGCAGGGCATTTTCCTATAAATAGGACCTTAGATTTTCGTTTTTCTTCATCCAGAATTAGATTTCTCTAGGCATATATCAGTTTCAAAGCAGTTGCCATTCCACATCGGGGTGCTTCTGCAATCGAGTGATCGAGTCTGTAATCTGTCTGTGCGATCGAGTTTTGGAGCACTCTGGAGGAAGTTAATCCTGCCGCCATTTTAATTCCAGTTCGTATTTTATCTTTCCGCATTGCTTTACTTTTATTTATTTCTCGCACTGCTTTACTTTCTTTATTTCCCGCACTCGCACTTTATTTTGTTTATTTCCCGCACTCGCTTTACTTTCATTTATTACCCGCACTTGCACTAAATTCCTTTATTTCTCGCACTCGCACTAAATTTCTTTATTTCCCGCACTCGCACTAAATTCATTTACTTTCCGCACTCGCACTAAATTACTTTTATGAAAAATTATAAAAAGAATCTTTACTTTATCATGTCTAACTAATTCCATAAAGGTTAGAATGTAAGGATCGTAATTAAACTAGTAATCTGTATAATTGTCCGTGGAAACACTTAAGGGCTATTTTATCTTTCAATTCAATCTAATTGTTTTTAACTATTTCAAAAACAGCCAAAAGTGCTTTGTCTAGTTCATTAGGAGTTTTTAGATTAAAAAGAAAAGAGATTTTAAAACGATTTTCGGACGCGTTAGGAAGTTTAAAGTCTGGTTCGCAAGAACCTCTTTTTGCTAAGAAGTCCAAGTTAAAATACTTTTCAACTTAGTTGAGATACTACATTTCTTAAAAATAGGTTTACTAATCTAACGCAGTACGCACCTTTTTATCCGTGACAATAAGAGGGGTTGATTAGGGAGTACAACTCGGTTCTGAATACGCGAAAGCGACAGTTCCTGTTAAATTAGTTCTTTTCAAAGGAGAAAACATTGCCCATAAGTAGTTCCATTAACAAGTACTGGATTATCATTGATTACGTGAATTACATTCGAGCCTGTCTTTTATTTATTATTTAAAATTATTATTTTATTTACCATTGCACCCTTACTAAAACCCTTAAAATTAGTTGCCTTAGATACACACCATAACAACAGGTACGATAGATTGAGCCAGTCTTTGTAGGTGACCACCATCTTTTGCACAATCTTCTTGATATTCATTTTAGCCGCCTCAACATCGCCATTCATCTTTGGCCTGTAAGGATAAGAGTTGTGGTGTTGGATCTTGAAGTCCCGACATAGCTCTGCAATCATTTAATTGTTCAAATTAGAACCATTATCAGTAATGATTCGCTCGGGCACTCCATACCGACATATGATGTCTCTCTTCAGGAATCGGGCTACCACTTTCCTGGTGACATTTGCATATGAAGCTGCTTCAACCCACTTGGTAAAATATTCAATAGCTACCAGGATGAATTTGTGGCCGTTTGAAGCAGCCGGTTCAATCTTGCCAATCATATCTATGCCCCACATGGCAAAGGGCCAAGGTGAAGACATCACATTCAGAGGATTCGGAGGCACATGCAATTTATCTGTATAAATCTGGCATTTATGACATTTCCTGGCATAAGCAGAACAGTCCGCATCCATGGTGATCCAATAATAACCTGATCTTAGCAACGTTTTAGCCATAGCATGCCCTCCAGCATGGGTACCAAAAGATCCTTCGTGCACCTCGTGCATCAACAAGTCTGCCTCTGTCTTATTGATGCGTGTTTTTCGCAAGTGTACGAACACGTCAGAGTAATATAAAAGATTGTCGAATCCACAGAGACCAAGTGTCAATCTATCGTACCTGTTGTTATGGTGTGTATCTAAGGCAACTAATTTTAAGGGTTTTAGTAAGGGTGCAATGGTAAATAAAATAATAATTTTAAATAATAAATAAAAGACAGGCTCGAATGTAATTCACGTAATCAATGATAATCCAGTACTTGTTAATGGAACTACTTATGGGCAATGTTTTCTCCTTTGAAAAGAACTAATTTAACAGGAACTGTCGCTTTCGCGTATTCAGAACCGAGTTGTACTCCCTAATCAACCCCTCTTATTGTCACGGATAAAAAGGTGCGTACTGCGTTAGATTAGTAAACCTATTTTTAAGAAATGTAGTATCTCAACTAAGTTGAAAAGTATTTTAACTTGGACTTCTTAGCAAAAAGAGGTTCTTGCGAACCAGACTTTAAACTTCCTAACGCGTCCGAAAATCGTTTTAAAATCTCTTTTCTTTTTAATCTAAAAACTCCTAATGAACTAGACAAAGCACTTTTGGCTGTTTTTGAAATAGTTAAAAACAATTAGATTGAATTGAAAGATAAAATAGCCCTTAAGTGTTTCCACGGACAATTATACGGATTACTAGTTTAATTACGATCCTTACATTCTAACCTTTATGGAATTAGTTAGACATGATAAAGTAAAGATTCTTTTTATAATTTTTCATAAAAGTAATTTAGTGCGAGTGCGGAAAGTAAATGAATTTAGTGCGAGTGCGGGAAATAAAGAAATTTAGTGCGAGTGCGAGAAATAAAGGAATTTAGTGCAAGTGCGGGTAATAAATGAAAGTAAAGCGAGTGCGGGAAATAAACAAAATAAAGTGTGAGTGCGGGAAATAAAGAAAGTAAAGCAGTGCGAGAAATAAATAAAAGTAAAGCAATGCGGAAAGATAAAATACGAACTGGAATTAAAATGGCGGCAGGATTAACTTCCTCCAGAGTGCTCCAAAACTCGATCGCACAGACAGATTACAGACTCGATCACTCGATTGCAGAAGCACCCCGATGTGGAATGGCAACTGCTTTGAAACTGATATATGCCTAGAGAAATCTAATTCTGGATGAAGAAAAACGAAAATCTAAGGTCCTATTTATAGGAAAATTGAAAGCATGAAAAGACTGGGATGCCCCTCCACTAAAAAGTGGAGGTTACTGAAATTTGCCTTGTGGTGCCCGCCACAAGGTCATGGCGCCCGCCATGGTGCCTACAGGGGATTGGAGAGTGGGGATCGTGGGTCTTGGAGGTTGAGGAGTGGTCTTGAGTCGTGGCCACGTCATGGCTAACCCCATGGCGCCCGCCACGGTGGGTGCCGTAAGTGCAAAACGCTGAATTTCTAGGTTTTCGTCCGTTTTCACTCCTTTTTCGCTCCCTTTCTCGATTCAAGCCCCGATTATTATAAAAACCTGAAAACATAAGAAAACAAAGTAATAACATAACAAAATAACAATAAAAGCTAAGAATGCATGCGAAATCGGAGTCAGAAACACGGTGAATTTTAGTGTGATCAAATTCTCCCACACTTAAACCTTTGCTTGTCCTCAAGCAAACATTAAAGCTTAAGAAAATATGGTGTCAACACGTGTCTTTGGGCTAAAGGGCTTCTAAGTTCAAGTCAGGATGTAGTGACAGATACTAACTAAGTGAACCAAGGGTACCATAGTAACACAAACACAAACTTCAATCCTATATTAACCACTCCATATCATCCCACAATACCTAGGCCTATCTTCTCATCTTTTTGTGTCCTTTTCATTCAGGCGCAATCACATTAAGCCCGTTATCCGTACATGCTTCATAGTAGAGTGAACGGTTAGTGATTCTGATCCATATCATAAGGTTTCTGGCACATAAGCATGTGTAAACCTGTTTTTATTTCGCCTAAATGTAGTTGCGGGGGATCGGATCGTAATCCGCCCTACCAAGTTCAGTGCCAGATACCTCTGAACCAACTAACAATAGGTGACTTGCAATTTTTTTCTTTTTGTGGCAAAATTTTTTTTCTTCTCTTTTTTTCGGTTTAAATGACTTTGTGAGGGTCACCTATACCAGAGTTTGCCTTTTTTTTAATATTTTTTTTATTAGCACTGGATCATTCACTTATGTTCATCGGCCCCCTACGTAGAACATGCTTAGGCCGGAGCTGACTGCTAAAATAAACTACTTAAGACAATTTTTTAAATGATAATAAAGGCCATGGTGGTGGGGTTTAGGAGTGATTCCTATATTCAAGAGGTCAATGGTGCTAAAATGGTTCTGATGTTTCAAAAAGTTGACCTAAGTCACCACATCCTAATCTAAACCTGTCTCAAAGCCCAAAAAACATGTGAAACAACATTATTTTCTTTTTAAAATTTTTCTGGTAAGGCTAAGGAAATGGGAAAAAATGAAGATGAACTAAAAATACACTATACTGGTGACTTGTCAGACTCATGCATTATCTAAGAAAAATAAATTACTGAAAAGGGAAATAACTGAAAGGAAATAATTAACTAAAAAGGGAAATGACAGAAAGCAATAAAATCCCCTCCCACACTTAAATCGAACATTGTCCCCAATGTTTCGAAATAAGATAAGGGGGTAACCTGAAAAAGACTACTGAGGAGGAGCACTGGTGTCCTCGCCGTCCTGCTGTGATGGTCTGGAACGACGGGATCTACTACGATGATGGTCTCTCCGGTCGAGTCGTGCTGATAAAGCAGCCTGAGCACCCCGGACCTCTCGAAGGTTACCTAAGATGGAACCCTGAGTGGCCTCTACAAGCTGGTAGTGTCGGCTGTTTAACTCTCTCTGACGGTTCTGCTCTAATGAGATATCGTTCAAGGTACGGCAAACGTTGCTATAAGCACGATCCGAAACCAATCGCGATTGTTGCATGAAGCTCATGTTGTCCGTCAGCTGTTGTGAAATATTAGAGAGAAGGCCATCACGCCTTTCTTCTCTAGCTGCCATATCACGCCACATCCCCTCGGTGACATAGAATCCAGGAGCAGTACCTGCAACAGGGTTAGAGGAAGATGGTGCGGTGTGTGACTGTGAAGGACGATGGGGGGACATGTGAGGTATGGGAGACTGCTCTCTCCGATCATACTCTTCATCAGTGTCATGTGCCTCCCCATCGGGAATATTAGGAGGAAGTGGACCCAAAACACGTGGAGCATTAAGATCATAGGTCCAGTTCCTTTCATCATGTACATCAGTACGTCTACTGCATGGTAAAGCAACAGATGGGATAGCTACCCCATGAACCATCAACTCATAACCACCTTCTCTCCTCGTTCGGCACAATTTCATGTCTTTCAGAAATTTTAAATTAATTGTGCGAGGATGTAGTGGTTCAAGTGTAGCTATCTCATTGTTCAGGCCAAGAGCCCGAGCAATAGACGTAACAAGCCCTCCAAATACAATCGGTCCTGTTTAATTAGTAAATAAAGTCATGTGGGCAAGCATAAACGGGACCGGATTGATGTGGGTTCTAGTGAGGCATCCTTGCAAAAATAGGAGTTCACGAGCATTTACCTTGTTTGGACTTTCCCGGCCAAAAATAGTACATGCTAAAAGAAGTCTAAAAACTCTTATGGCCGGGTTGTGAATGGTCGACGCAAGTATCCCTTCAAAAGAATTAATTGAAGTACTTGAAAGCCTTTGCCAGAAGGTAAATACCTCGGCCGACCACTCCGCATCCAAAGGTGCCTCACAAATCGCACCTTCCCTATGAGGGATTCCTAACAAACCTGCTAGATCGTCGGTACTGAATTCATACTCAATTCCAAACAATCTAAAAATAACAGTACCGACAGTGCTAGCAGTGTTAGGACTGACAGTGTATATCAAAGAACTCAAAAACTCAGTTGTCAGTTTCTCATAGGTAGGTTCCTGATTAATGAAAATACTATGCAAGCCTAGAAATTCTAATAAATTAAGAACACTATGATAAATACCCAAAGCATACAGACAGTTATCGTCGACGTACCTAGTCGAGAGAATTTCTCGACTTTGAAGCCTCTGAATAGTTTTTCGTTGCCTATCGCCCGGTCTTCCATCACGAAGAAGAAATCCGTTGAACTCCATTGTTGATAGCTCCTTAGGTAGTGAAAATGATAGAAAAGTGGTTTATGAGGGGAATGATAAAGTTTTGATTTTTTTGGTTTTTGGTGGATGAAAATGAAAATGGATGTTGGATATGTTTTATGGATGGAGGGTATTTTGGAAATGGGGGAGCTTTAATGGGGTTCAAGGAGGTTTTGGAAGGTTGTAAAAATGGGTTTTTTGGTGAAGAAAGGGATGAAAATGGTGGAAATGGGGATTCAGCCCCGTATTTGTTGTTGGTACGGTGTGGCGCCCGCCACAGGGCCTATGGCGCCCGCCACAAGGCCAATTCCTGGGCCTTGGGTTTTTGGATCCTCCTTTTTGGGCCTTCCTTGCACCTTTGGTCTTCGGGGGGTCTGGATAGCGTTTTCTTCTTCTTTTCAAGGCATGAGGCTTGCATATTTTTTTGTAAAGACAAAAATGAAAATATTTTTGTCTTATATTTGTTTTCTTTGCACGACAAAAATAAAAAAATCAAAAATCAAAAAAGAAAAAGAAAAATTAACATTAGTGCATAATATGTATATATAGGAGGAATTCAAAGTACATGAAAATATAAAAGCTGCAATAAAGTAAAATATGTCCGGAAATGCGATAAATAAAATAAAGCGTATAAAAGGAAATCAAATACTAGGGGTAGTGTTGTTAGTGTAGAATGAGTCATGTGGTAGGCGTCTTTTCCTGGCTTGATCCACGAATCTTAGCTATCTCCCTCCGAAGCTCTTCAATCGCCTGATATAGAGCATCGGCCTCTGAGGCATGAGTGAGATCAGAAACCTGCATCTGTAACTCTAAATCTGCCACTTCCTGCTTGAGCAGGGCAGTCTCCTTGCGGAGCTCATAAATATGTGTTTGTAGGTCAGGTGGCTGCAGAGACATATTGTTAGACATAACAGTGATACGGGGAGTAAGAGGTGTAGGAGTGTACTCAGCGGCGGGTGGCGATTTCGACTCTTCGACAGTCTCTCCATAACCCTCTAGAGCATAACTCCAATTTTCAGGATCATGGACACTGGTCATCAGCGGATCTGGTAATGTAAAATAGTGTATCGCTTCGCCGTCGATCAACAATCTAAACATGTTGGGCTCAAAAGAAGCCCTCCTCATCAGTCCTCTATCAAGACAAAAATCAATATCCAGGGTGGTGTAGCAGCAGAAGGTCCTGAGGTGCAATAATTTGCGAGACAAACCCAATGCAGTAGCTATCTGTGTAACAATCTCACCGACATGGATGATGCCTATTGATGATCTGGCAACACTAGCCAGGCCCTTCAACAGAAAGTTGCCACAAGCAACTGAGCGAGACTGAGTCGCACAAAATAGTAGGAAAATCTCCTCTTCACTTAGCAATGTCTCTGTATCTGGCAAACCTAGAAAAGAATGTGCTAGAATCATCTGGAAGTACCTCAATGCAGGGTTGTGGATTACCTGAGAAAACTGGGTAGAAGGATCTTGGCTTCCTCCACCTGATATTTTAGTCCAAAACTTTTCCACTTCTCTGCTCATAAAATACCCCATCGGAGTCTCTGGAATAGCATCAGGAGTAGTCTGGAAACCTAGCAAATCACCAAACTCTTTGTGAGAGAATGAGTAGTCAATCCCGAACAACCTGAAAACAGCGAGTCCATCGGGTCCAGCCCAAGGGTCATGATGAAACGAGCTGAGGAACTCAAGAGTCAAGTTCCTATAAGTGTTGTTCCTGTAGTCAAACTGGCCCCAGTGGAGTTGATGGCATAAAAATCTGACGCTTGGCTCTATCCCCAAGGCATCCATGCAGTCATGGTCAGGGTACCTGGTGGGAGCCATAGGGCGTCTCATGTGGACATGGTAACGCTCTCTCTGTGCATCGTCTCTAAAGGCCACGTGCATGTCATCAGGGTTCTGCATTCTGCACAAGGTTAGCAAACAAGTCCTGAAAGCACATAAAACATTCAATCGTTAGTCCTGACATAATAATAAAATAAACAAATTGAAATAAAGTAAAAATAAATAAAAAGTACATAAATAATAAAACCATGGGTTGCCTCCCATGCAGCGCTTGTTTAACGTCATTAGCTCGACGACCGATTTTTAAACATCATTGGAAGGATATGGTGGATCACTCAGAGTATGGCAGGTGTATGTTGTTGGGATGTCACCTCCTTCGTAGGGCTTCAACCTCTGTCCATTGACGATGAACGGTTTACATGTCTGGTTCTTTATTTTAATAGCTCCGGATCTTAGGATCTTAGATACTTCGAAAGGGCCAGTCCATCTCGAACGAAGTTTTCCTGGAAAAAGTCGTAACCTAGAATCGAACAGGAGAACAGGATCGCCTATTTTGAAGTCACTTCTTATGATTCTTTTGTCATGCCAAGCTTTTGTTCTTTCTTTGTATATGATGGCATTTTCGTAGGCAGATTGTCTGAGCTCTTCTAATTTGTGGATGTCAAGGATACATTTCTCACCAGCAGTCAAGTAATCCAAATTCAAAGTTTTGATGGCCCAATAGGCCTTATGCTCCAATTCAAATGGTAAGTGACATGATTTTCCATAGACCAGTTGATAAGGGGTTGTTCCTATAGGAGTTTTGAAAGCGGTTCTATAGGCCCATAATGCTTCTTGAAGTTTCTGTGACCAATCCTTTCTAGATATAGAGACAGTCTTCTCGAGGATTTGTTTTATCTCCCTATTAGATACTTCCACTTGTCCATTGGTCTGTGGGTGGTATGGTGTTGCTACTCTATGCTTAACTCCATACTTGCTTAAAAGTTTATCAAATATTCTCGATATGAAGTGTGATCCTCCATCACTTATGACTAAACGGGGGGTTCCAAACCTGGGAAATATATAGTTTTTGAATAATTTGATGACTACTCTGGTGTCGTTTGTGGGTGCGGCGATAGCTTCAATCCATTTAGACACGTAGTCAACAGCTACTAAGATGTACTGATTTCCAAAAGATGGTGGGAACGGTCCCATAAAGTCTATACCCCATACGTCGAAGAGTTCTACTTCTTGGATATTTCTTAACGGCATTTCATTACGTCTTGAAATATTTCCTGTGCGTTGGCATCTATCACACTTGACAATGAAAGCATGGACATCACGCCACATAGTAGGCCAGAATAGGCCAGCTTGAAGAATCTTGGCGTAGGTCTTAGATGTGCTTGCATGTCCACCATAGGGTGCAGAGTGACAATGCTCAATTATATTATTTACCTCTTCTTCTGGAACACAACGGAGGAAAATGCCATCTTTGCCTCTCTTGAAAAGAAACGGTTCGTCCCAATAGAAGTTTCTCACATCACTATAGAACTTCTTCTTCCGGTGGTAGTTTAGATCAGGGGGTATGATGTCAGCGGCTAGTTAATTAACAAAGTCTGCATACCAAGGTACATTGCTTATAGCTAAGGATTTATGAAAATGCTCGTGAGGGTCTGGGTTATCTTCTTCAATAGTTTCTAGTTGGGCTATCAGTCTATCATAGGTAAAATCGTCATTTATGGGTACTGAATCAGGTTTCAGGTATTCTAGCCTAGATAGGTGATCAGCTACCACATTATCAATGCCTTTCTTATCACAGATATCCAAATCAAACTCTTGTAATAATAGAATCCATCGAAGTAACCTAGGCTTGGCATCCTTTTTGCTTAGTAAGTAACGAATGGCAGCATGGTCAGTATAAACTATAATCTTGGCTCCTACTAGATAAGATCTAAATTTGTCTATGGCAAAAACTACAGCTAGGAGCTCTTTTTCGGTTGTTGCGTAGTTGAGCTGTGCAGCGTCTAGGGTTCTACTGGCATAATAAATCACATGTAACTTCTTATCTTTTCTTTGACCTAGAACGGCTCCAACAGCATAATCACTAGCGTCACACATTATCTCAAACGATTCTGACTAATCAGGGGGTTTCATTATAGGTGCTGAAATCAGAGCTTGCTTCAGAAGATTAAATGCTTCAGTACATTTTTCATCGAAGATAAATTCAGCATCTTTCATTAAAAGACCAGTTAAGGGCTTTGTTATTTTGGAGAAATCCTTGATAAAACGTCGGTAAAATCCGGCATGTCCAAGAAAACTTCTTATCTCCCTGATAGTCTTCGGCGGTTTTAGATTCTCTATGACTTCTATTTTTGCTTTATCTACCTCTATACCTTTTTCAGAAACTATATGTCCTAAAACAATCCCTTCGGTGACCATGAAATGACATTTCTCCCAATTTAGCACAAGGTTTACCTCCACACATCTCTCCAGGATTTTCTCAAGGTTGATAAGACAATTTTTGAAATCTGATCCACAAACTGAGAAATCGTCCATAAATACTTCCATAATTCCATCTAAATAATCAGCAAAGATAGACATCATGCAGCGTTGGAAAGTTGCAGGAGCATTACAAAGTCCAAAAGGCATTCTTCTATAGGCAAAAGTTCCAACTGGGCATGTAAAGGTAGTTTTTTCTTGATCTTCGGGGTAAATAGGTATTTGGAAGAATCCTGAATATCCATCTAGGTAACAAAAGTAAGAGTGTCTGGCTAGGCGCTCTAACATTTGGTCTATGAATGGTAATGGGAAATGGTCCTTCCTAGTTGCTTTATTTAATTTTCTATAATCTATGCACATACGCCAACCTCCATCGGTTCTTTTTGCTACAGGTTCGCCCTTCTCGTTTTGCACGACTGTGATGCCTCCCTTTTTAGGTACTACATGCACAGGACTCACCCATTTACTGTCCGAGATCTGATATATTATACCTGCCTCTAGTAACTTAAGAACTTCAGTCTTAACTACAGTACTCATTATAGGATTTATTCTTCGTTGGTGTTCTCTTAAAGGTTTTGAATCTTCTTCAAGCAAAATCCGATGCATGCATACGGATGGGCTTATTCCTTTTAGATCAGAGATCTTATATCCTAAGGCTGAGGGGTACCTACGTAAAACTTCTAATAATTGATCGGTTTCTTCTTGGTTTAAGGTAGCACTGACTATAACTGGACGATTCATATCTTCATCAAGAAATTCATATCTCAGGTTTTTAGGCAGTTCCTTAAGTTTTACGGTCGGTTTTATAGGGCAAGGCATAGGATCTGGGGTAAGAGATAAACATTCATGAAGGTTATCATCAATGTAGGGTTTTTTATAATTGTCATCTTCCAAAATAAGGGTTGATGGCAATTTTATAGATTCAGTTTCTTCTTCTTGTTCTAATTCCCTAATGCATTCTTCGATGATATCTAAGGCATAACAAGCATCTCCTATCACAGGTGCCATAAGAAATTTTGACAATATAAATTCTATCTTCTCGTTACCTACCTCAAAAGTTAGTTTCCCTTTTTTAACATCTATTACGGCTCAGCAGTCGATAAGAACAGTCTACCTAGGAGGATTGGTATGTCGTCATCTTCTTTAATGTCCATGACAACAAAATCAGTAGGTATAAACAGCTGACCTATCCTAACAGGGAAGTCTTCAAGTATGCCTATAGGGTATTTAACGGATCTATCGGCTAATTGAAGTGACATCTTAATAGGTTGTAATTCTCCTAAGTTTAATCTCTCACAAACTGCTAAAGGCATTAAGCTCACACTAGCTCCTAAGTCTAGAAAAGCTTTTTCGATGACATGATTTCCCAAAATACAAGGAATGGAAAAATTTCTGGGATCTTTATCTTTCTTTGCTAACCTATTTTCGGAAATGGAATTACATTCCACGGGTTTTGGATCTTCAAGTCTACGTTTATTCGTAAGTATGTCTTTGAGAAACTTAGCATAAGAAGGTATTTGGGTGATGGCTTCTGTAAAGGGGATTTCTACGTGAAGTTTTTCTATAACCTTAACGAATTTTTGATATTGATTATCAATTTGGGTTTTCTTTAATCTTTGAGGGTATGGTATTGGTGGTTTGTATGGCGGTGGTGGTACATAGGTTTTATTTTTAGGTTCTTCTCCTTTTTCTTGACTTTCCGGGGTTTCAGGCTTCTCTGGTTCCTTCTCCTCATTCCTCTCAGAAGTTTCGAGCTCACTTAATCTAGGGTTTAAAGGTTCTTTATAAGCGGTTCCACTTCATAGAGTAATGGCATTGGCTTGCCCTTTCGGGTTTTGTTGAGGTTGTCCAGGGAACTGTCCTCCAGGTGTAGTCTGTGGGGCTTGGTTTAACGCTACCTGAGAGATCTGGGTTTCAAGCATCTTATTATGAGTAATGATTTGATCAACCTTGGTTCCTAACTGGGTAATTAGTTCGTTAACATGGACGTTTTGGTTCATGAACTCTTTGTTTTGTTGTTTTTGAGCAACGATAAAATCTTTTACAACTTCCTCAAAGCTCGGGCTTGGTGGTACAAGTTGCATAGGTTGATTTGTTCTAGGGGCTTGGTAACCTTGTTGTCTCGGAGGTGCGGTATTTTGAATAGGGTTATTATTTTTGTAGGAGAAGTTTGGGTGATTCCTCCATCCAGGGTTATATGTATTTGAAAATGGGTTTCCTTTGGTATAGTTCACTTGCTCAGTGTTGGTTTCATTCAACAGATTGCATTCGGCGGATTGGTGTCCTTGCGTTCCACATATCTCACAATTCGGCGAAACTGCGGCTACAGTATTCGGAGTTGTACACATATGTTCGACTCTAAGGGCCAACGCGTCCATTTTAGCCTGCATCATGTCTATAGAGCTTAGCTCATGTATTCCTCCTTGGGCTTCCTTCTTTTCCACTGTCGCTCGTTCTACTCCCCATGATTGATGGTTTTGGGCCATATCCTCGATAAGGGCACTAGCTTCAGGGTAAGGTTTGTTCATCAGTGCGCCACCAGCGGCAGTGTCGATGGTCATCTTAGTGTTATAATGAAGTCCATTATAGAAGGTTTGGATGATTAGCCAATTCTCTAAGCCATGATGTGGGCATGCTCTTAATAGTTCTTTATATCTCTCCCAGGCTTCGAACAACGACTCTCCTTGATGTTGGGTAAATCTAGTTATTAGGTTTCGAAGAAGAGCGGTCTTACTCGGGGGAAAATATCTAGCAAGGAAAACTTTTCTAAGGTCATCCCAAGTTGTTATTGAATTGGGTGGAAGGGAATCTAACCATGATAGAGCTTTATCTCTGAGGGAAAAGGGAAATAATCTTAAGCGTATCGCCTCAGGAGAAGCTCCATTGGTTTTAAAGGTGTCTGCTAACTGAAGAAAGTTTTTTAAATGTTGGTTCGGGTTATCAGTAGCGAGACCTGTGAATTGTCTCTGTTGCACTAATTGCAGCAGGGATGGTTTAAGTTCAAAATTATTGGCCGGGATAGCGGGGTTTACTATACTGGAACTAGGTTCCTCGTTTGATGGTTGGGCGAAGTCCTTAAGAGGTCTTCGGTTTTGATCTTCGGCCATAGCTTTCCTATTCCTATGGAAGAATAAACGTGCGCGAGCGTAACGTTCAGGTTCAGCTAGAGGGTCTACTAAACTTCCGGCACTGCGAGTCTTTCGCATTGACCGGTGGGTAACAACCTTAGTCTAAACGGTATAACTACAGGGTAATGAAATTTGACGAAATTGGTCCCCGGCAACGGCGCCAAAAACTTGATGCGTGTTTTTCACAAGTGTACGAACACGTCAGAGTAATATAAAAGATTGTCGAATCCACAGAGACCAAGTGTCAATCTATCGTACCTGTTGTTATGGTGTGTATCTAAGGCAACTAATTTTAAGGGTTTTAGTAAGGGTGCAATGGTAAATAAAATAATAATTTTAAATAATAAATAAAAGACAGGCTCGAATGTAATTCACGTAATCAATGATAATCCAGTACTTGTTAATGGAACTACTTATGGGCAATGTTTTCTCCTTTGAAAAGAACTAATTTAACAGGAACTGTCGCTTTCGCGTATTCAGAACCGAGTTGTACTCCCTAATCAACCCCTCCTATTGTCACGGATAAAAAGGTGCGTACTGCGTTAGAGTAGTAAACCTATTTTTAAGAAATGTAGTATCTCAACTAAGTTGAAAAGTATTTTAACTTGGACTTCTTAGCAAAAAGAGGTTCTTGCGAACCAGACTTTAAACTTCCTAACGCGTCCGAAAATCGTTTTAAAATCTCTTTTCTTTTTAATCTAAAAACTCCTAATGAACTAGACAAATCGCTTTTGGCTGTTTTTGAAATAGTTAAAAACAATTAGATTGAATTGAAAGATAAAATAGCCCTTAAGTGTTTCCACGGACAATTATACGGATTACTGGTTTAATTACGATCCTTACATTCTAACCTTTATGGAATTAGTTAGACATGATAAAGTAAAGATTCTTTTTATAATTTTTCATAAAAGTAATTTAGTGCGAGTGCGGAAAGTAAATGAATTTAGTGCGAGTGCGGGAAATAAAGAAATTTAGTGTGAGTGCGAGAAATAAAGGAATTTAGTGCAAGTGCGGGTAATAAATGAAAGTAAAGCGAGTGCGGGAAATAAACAAAATAAAGTGCGAGTGCGGGAAATAAAGAAAGTAAAGCAGTGCGAGAAATAAATAAAAGTAAAGCAATGCGGAAAGATAAAATACGAACTGGAATTAAAATGGAGGCAGGATTAACTTCCTCCAGAGTGCTCCAAAACTCGATCGCACAGACAGATTACAGACTCGATCACTCGATTGCAGAAGCACCCCGATGTGGAATGACAACTGCTTTGAAACTGATATATGCCTAGAGAAATCTAATTCTGGATGAAGAAAAACGAAAATCTAAGGTCCTATTTATAGGAAAACTGAAAGCATGAAAAGACTGGGATGCCCCTCCACTAAAAAGTGGAGGTTACTGAAATTTGCCTTGTGGCGCCCGCCACAAGGTCATGGCGCCCGCCATGGTGCCTACAGGGGATTGGAGAGTGGGGATCGTGGGTCTTGGAGGTTGAGGAGTGGTCTTGAGTCGTGGCCACGTCATGGCTAACCCCATGGCGCCCGCCACGGTGGGTGCCGTAAGTGCAAAACGCTGAATTTCTAGGTTTTCGTCCGTTTTCACTCCTTTTTCGCTCCCTTTCTCGATTCAAGCCCCGATTATTATAAAAACCTGAAAACATAAGAAAACAAAGTAATAACATAACAAAATAACAATAAAAGCTAAGAATGCATGCGAAATCGGAGTCAGAAACACGGTGAATTTTAGTGTGATCACTTATCAACACATCTGAGGAGTACCATATCAAAGTTTCTCTTGTACAAGGAACCATCAGCATTCAGGAATAAACTACCGGCTAGCCTTCTTAACGTCTTCTTATCATTGGATGATGCCCCAGATGGGTATGTTTGATCCTCCAAGAAGCATTTGATGTCATAGAACCAAGGCTTATCATCTTTTAGCAAGGTCTGCTGAGAACACATATGCTGGTCTGTCAAGTCTGGACACTGAAATCCGAGGTACAAAGTTGGCAGCTTGAACTTTGATCATGGATGAAATGGTAGCCAGAGCATCCGCAAACTGATTTTCATCTCGAGGGATATACTCAAGTTTGACTGTTGTGAAGAATGTGAGTAACCTTCTTGTATAATCCCTGTAAGGTATCAGATGCTCCTGGTAAGTGTACCATTTGCCGTTGGTTTGATTAATTACCAGAGCTGAATCTCCAAATACAGTTAAAGTCTTGATCCTGAGGTCAATGGCTTCCTCAAGACCCATGATGCAAGCTTCGTATTCAGCTTCGTTGTTAGTGCAGTTAAAAGTGAGTTTTGCCGAGAAAGGCATGTGAACTCCCTTAGGTGTAATGAGTACTGCACCAAGGCCACGACCATTCATATTAACAGCCCCATCAAACATCATAGTCCATTCTTCTTCTGGATCAGGCCCTTCAGTGTGAATAGGCTCTTCGTGATCTTTTGCTTTAATGAACATGATGTCTTCATCAGGGAAGTCAAATCTCATAGGCTGGTAATCATCAATGGGTTGCTCAGCTAGATAGTCAGACAATACACTTCCTTTGATGGCTTTCTGAGATGTGTACTGGATGTCAAATTCGGTGAGAATCATTTGCCATCTTGCAACCCGTCTAGTAAGTGCTGGCTTCTCAAAAATGTACTTGACTGAGTCCATCTTGGAGATCAATAAGGTAGTATGGGTAAACATATACTGCCTTAGTCGGCGAGCAGCCCACGCTAAAGCACAACAAGTTTTCTCGAGCAGTGAATAACGTTGTTCACAGTCGGTATACTTTTTGCTTAGGTAGTAATTTGCATACTCTTTTCGACCAGACTCGTCATGCTGGCCCAGCACACACCCCATTGACTCTTCTAATACTGTTAAGTACATTATTAGAGGTCTTCTTTCAACTGGAGTCATAAGGATTGGAGGCTTTTCTAAGTATTCCTTGATTTTGTCAAAAGACCTTTGGCAGTCTTCATTCCACCTGACTGTTTGTTCTTTCCTTAACAACTTGAACAAAGGCTCACATGTTGCTGTAAGGTGAGATATGAACCTTGAAATGTAGTTCAATCTACCTAGAAACCCCCAAACTTCTTTTTCAGTCTTTGGTGCAAGCATTTCTTGAATGGCTTTGACTTTGTCAGGGTCAACTTCAATCCCTTTCTCACTTACAATAAATCCCAGCAGCTTACCGGATCGCACCCCGAATGTGCATTTGTTGGGGTTTAGCTTCAGTTGGTACTTCCTCAGACACTTGAATAGCTTCAACAGATTCACCATGTGGTCTTCTTCTGTGAGGGACTTGGCAATCATGTCATCCACATAACATTCAATTTCTTTGTGGATCATGTCATGGAATAATGTTACCATAGCCCGTTGATAAGTGGCACCAGCATTCATCAGTCCGAATGGCATCACCTTATAACAGAACGTGCCCCAGGGTGTGATGAAAGTTGTCTTCTCCATGTCTTCAGGTGACATCTTGATCTGATTATATCCTGAAAATCCGTCCATGAAGGAGAACACCGAGAACTGAGTCGTATTGTCAACCAATACATCAATGTGAGGTAATGGGAAGTCATCTTTCGGGCTGTCTCTGTTCAGATCCCGGTAATCCACGCACATCCTCACCTTGCCATCTTTATTAGGCACAGGTACAATGTTAGCAACCCACGGCGGGTAACTGGTCACAGCAAGGAAACCGGCGTCCCACTGCTTCTGTACCTCTTCTTTTATCTTCATGGCCATATCCGGGCGAGTACGACGCAACTTCTGTTTTACTGGCGGGCAGTCTTCTTTCAGAGGCAACTTGTGCATAACAATGTCGGTGTCCAACCCTGGCATATCCTGATAAGACCAAGCAAAAACACCCACATACTCCCGAAGCATGTCGATAAGTTGTTCTTTCACTGAATCCTGCAGATGGGCCCCGATCTTAACTTCTTTCAGGTCTTCTTCTGTACCAAGATTAACCGTTTCAACCTCCTCCTGATGAGGAGTGATAACCTTCTCCTCTTGTCTCAACAACCTGGCTAGTTATTCAGGTAGCTCATAATCTTCTTCAACCCCTTCATCAGCTTGATTAATCGGATTGTCAAAGTCATACGGAGTCATAGCAGTGTTGTTGTCGGTGCAGTCTGGAGGGCACTCTCTGCAAGGGTTTAGATTTGTTCATTTTAGTGATCAGTTTTATCTTGTTTAGAAAAAGTGAAGAATGAAGTTATATATTATGAAAAACATTGCCATTTTACTTCTGTACAAAAAATGAAAAATGAAAAACAGTGAGCGGAAAAGAAAAGACTCATTTGCAAAAGATTTCCTGATATTCATTAATTGATCGTTTGCACAAAATACAAGATGGCCCGATTACAAAATGAGTCCTAACATCTTGGGCAAGATGCAAGACTTGATGCATGCTTTAAAAATAGGAAATAATAATTACTCTGCGGGAGTAACTCTTATAATTTCCTGGGAAGACCAGTTTGAGACATGGTTCCCCGGGATTTTTGGACATATCCAGCTTTCCAGGTTGCGCTCGTCTTCTGACTCATCTTCCAAATTATTCACAGCATCTGGAGTGAGCATCCCCCCGCTGATAAACTTGGGCTCCTTTGCAGCCTCTGGTTGATCTTGTCGAGTTGGTCTGTAACCCAACCCGAATCGGTCTTCTTTCTTCTCAACTGGCAACAGCTTGCACCAGCCTTGAGCAGTACCCTCCTCAACAACCTTCCGGGCTTGTTGATATGATGTGATGGAGGTCCCAGACACAGCAGATGTTTCATTGATATTCAGGTCCTCAAACCCTTGACTCATGGTTTCATGGATCTCCCCATCCATTTCAATGTATTTGAAAGTAGCCAACTGGCTAACGAAGATATCCTCCTCCCCACAAATGGTAATGACTTGGCCCTCCCACTCGAATTTTAACTTCTGGTGAAGGGTCGACGTCACGGCGCCAGCGACGTGTATCCTTGGTCTACCCAATAGACAGCTGTAGGCAGGCTGTATATCCATCACAAAGAAGGTCGTTTTGAAAACCTGTGGGCCAATCATTATTGGTAATTCTATCTCTCCCAGAACTGATCTTTTAGAGCCATCAAAAGCTCTCACTACCAAGTTGCTTGGGCGTAGTGCCAATCCATCCTGTTCCAGCTTCACAAGGGCTTTCTTAGGTAGGACATTGAGGGATGACCCTATGTCCACCAGTACGTGAAAAAGAACTGCACCCTTACACTCCAAGGTAATGTGCAAAGCCTTGTTGTGATTGTGACCTTCCATTGTCAGATTAGTGTTGGTAAATCCTAGTCCATGACTAGCGTTGACATTTCCAACCACGGCCTCTAACTGATTGACAGTAATCTCCTCCGGCACATAAGCTGCGTGCAGGACCTTTAATAGTGTGTTTCGATGAGCCTCGGAGCACATTAGCAATGATATTATGGAGATCTTGGAAGGTGTTTGGTGAAGCTGGTCCACCACCTTGTAATCACTCTTTTTGATGATCCTCATGAACTCATCAACCTCTTGATCAAAAGGAGTCTTCACAGTTTCTTTAGCAACCAGTTCTTCTTGCACCATGCTCTTCCCTTCTGCCTTAGCAGCAGCTTCTGCTTCAGCAATGGGTCTTGGTATTTGCGAGGCAAAGAGACGTCCGCTTCTAGTGAAGCCTCCGCCTCCCCCCACATTGTCTATCTGAGGTGAAGAAGTTGATGATTCTAAAGTGATTTTCTGCCCCTCGCAGTATAGATCTGAGCCATAATGCCAAGGGATGGAATTATTGCTTTCTTAAGGAACTGGTCCAGGCATTGTGATAGTAACTAGACTGATAGCAGCTGCAGAGGGGACCACAATGGTATGTGGATCATAATATACGGTATTCTTAGTTCTGACAGGAGTAGTAATTTGTTGTGAGTTGTTGGAAGGAACATTTACAGGATCGTAGTATATCGTAACCGTTGAGATGCTTTCATTAACTGTTGCTGATTTTGTAGGCGGTACTGTTTACTGAACGGGTGTTGAAGTTGTAGCAGGAACTTATGGAGTAATGGGTGTTGTCGTTGTAGACGGAATTGTGACTGAACTTGTATCCGTTGAAGTGATTGGTTGAGTAATTGTTGGAGTTGTAGTAGAATCTGTTGGAACAATGGTTGCTGACGTTGTAGGAGTATCTGTGATTGTTGATAAAGGAATTGTTGGAGTTGTAGTTGCTGTTGTTGTAATATGAAGAGTGCCATCTCTAATGAGGCCATCTATGCCGTCTCTCAGTATTTCACATCCATTAACGTCAATGTTGCAATATCCACAGCCGACCTTGCATCCGGGGAACACTTGGCATTCTAACAGCTGGGCTTTGATTTCAACCAAAGGTGTTCGGATTTGTGCAACACCGTTGATTAATGTGGATGGTTTGCCCTCCTCAATAGCATTAATCCTAGGCCCGTTGTGACTAGGCATTGGATTTCCTGTAACATTTGGAGGAGGTGCAAAATTGAGAGCTTTTGAGTCCACCAGATCCTGGACTTTCATCTGTAGGGCCCTGCATTTTTCAGTATTATGCCCCGGTGTGTTTGAGTGGAATGCACACCTGGCATTTGCATCATAGTTCTTTGGCATATTAAGAGGATCTGGAGGTGCCAATGTCCTTAACTCAACTAGGTTGAGCTTCAGGAGTTGTGGCAAGAGTGCAACATACGACATTGGAATTGGGTCAATTACCCTGTTTGCTTATGATGGCCTTTGCTGGAAAGGACGCTGTTGTTGGTTGTTGTTGCTGTTGTTGTACGACCTTTGTTGCGGATAATGAACTTGTTGTTGATACTGTGGTTGTTGTTGTTGAGGATATGGTGATTGTTGTGGCGTTGGAGCTGGGATGGTAACAGCTGCCATTGACCGGTGAGCATATTGAGGCCTGCCCCTGCTTGCATGAATGTAATTTGTTTCACCTGCCCTTCGGGGTCCTGTAAAAGGTTTCCTGGGATTGCTGGAGGAACTTGCACCACTGTCGGAGATTTTGCCCATTTTCAAGAGACCTTCAATCCTCTCACCAGCTATGACCACATCAGCAAAACTGGTAGAGGAGAAAGCAACCAGTCTATCAATATAAGTCCCTTGCAATGTATTCATGAACATGTCAGCCATTTCCCTTTCTGACATGGGTGGTTGGACAGTAGCAGCAAGCTGTCTCCATCTTTGAGCATACTCCCGGAAGCTCTCTCTAGAAGATTGAGACATACCCATCAGGAGAGTTCTATTGGGAGCCATGTCCAGGTTGTATTGATATTGACGGATGAAAGCCTCCGCCAAATCCTTCCAGCATCTTATGGCGGCCCTAGACAAATGCGAATACCATTCCCTCGAGGCTCCAGTCAGATTGCCCTCAAAGTAGAACATCCACAACTTTTCATCCATAGTATAAGCTTTGAGCCTTCCCAAGAAAGACTGCAGATGAGTGCGAGGACATAAGGTACCATTGTACTTTTCAAAGCATGGGGGTTTGAATTTGTGGGGAATTCTCACCCCATCCACTAGTCCCATGTCCATCACATTGAAGCCCAAAGAATTCTGAGATTCCAAGGATCTTAACTTTTCAGCAATCTCGTCCAACCTTCTGTCATATACCTCATCTCCTTCCCCAATGATAGTAAACTGTTCTCCCTGAGGATCCTCCTGCAGGATTTGGCCCCCAGTAGCATTACCCTGACCATTTCTTTGGATGTTAACTTCTGGATTCAGATGAGGTCCATACTCCTGTGGGTCAATACGAGGTTGACCCCGTTCATTGTTGCTAGTTCCTCCTGTTCCAAGATGAGGTTCCTCAGGAGTTTGCCTCTCCACCAGCTCTTTTAACCTTTCTTGACTCTGGGCCAAGCCAGTCATTACTGCCATGAACTGAGACATCTGATTTCTCATCTCCACTCTCTCATTGACCATCTGATTTCTGACCTCAGTCAGATCCTGCTGTACTTGTTCCATTTGAATGCCAGGAAGGTTGTTACGATTCGGGTACCGGTGCGCGCGGTTGACAGGGAACAGTCAGCGACGAGCAATGTTTCCTGAGATCACAACAAAGTTAGAAACAATAATAACAAAAACCTACAAAACAAAAACAAAGTTAGTATGTAATGCAGTATGCTTATTTGTTTTCCAAGATATCCAGTTTGGTTCTTGGTTTTGACCTTTCCAGACCTCGAGGAAGATGCCTGATGTTGTTGAGAGAAAAGCCCAGATGAAAACAAACCAAAATATATTACAAATGAGGAACAATACATAGTTTTTTTTACAATAAATGCCCATGGAGGGTCAAAAATACAACAAAAGGAAAAGTACATCAAATAGAAACAAACAACAAGCAAAAAATCATACATCCAGTCCAAACTCATCCTCTCTGACCTCCTTCAGGAGTGCCTCAGTCATTGGACCAGCTGGGTGCTCTGTATTGGTCCTAATGAGGAGGTTCCTGGTAGCAATAGCAGTAGTCAGCTTCTTATACTTATCCTGGTCTTTAGATCTCTTCAATCCTGCTCTGAGCTTCAACTCTGATATCTCTTTCTGTGCAGCCAACAAAGCTTCCTGTTGTTTCTTCTCATTGGCCTCTAGCTGTTCAATCTTGGCTTGAGTCTTCTGGTCTTCTTGTGTACGGGCTTCGGTGATCCTGACCCACCTAGCCTGGCTCTCTTGCAAATAGTGTTCAGCCCTAGCTTTCTGAACCTTGGCCTCCTTACATGCATTCTTCAATATCTGTTCCCCAACCCTTGCTTTCCTTATGTAGTCCTCTGTCTTCTCAATTTTGGCCAGATGCTCAACTCTGAGCTTTTCCAATCTCTCAATGTCCAAACGACCATCACTTCTTTCCCAAAGAGTCTTCTTCAAGGCTTGAGATAGGTTCTCATTCCTTTCCTTCAACTTTTCAAATTCCTCCAGGCTAACTGTTGCTGCAGGCTGTACTGTGGATGGTCCAGGCATGTCTTCCAAGGTGAAAGGCATTTTGGTAATCTGAGCTCTAGTACGGGACCAGTCTGAATACTGAGCTGAAGCAACATTGTTACATCTTCCAAGAATAGCTACCCCTTTTGTCTGGATGTTGTCCCAGGCCCAGGATTCTTGTCTGACAACAGCTGAGTTAGGTTGCACTTCACAATATAGGGTCTCAGCTAAATCCTGTCCTCTGGGAGGGTGAACTAAGGAATATCCCAACTGTCTCTTAAACAGTAAGGGGTTGTAGTTGATGCAACCCTTTACTCCTATCAAAGGCACATTTGGGTATTGCCCACAGCTAGTGATAATGTCCTTGCCCTTGGTGCTCTGGGTGCACCATCTGATATCATCTGAAGTCAATGCAATGAACCTCTTGGCCCAATTCTTCTGCTGATGTGGGTTCAAGAAAGCATTTGATTTAGGCATGTGCCTGAGCAGCCAAGAATAAAACAAAGGAGCACAGCATCTAACCAACTTCCCCCTTTGTTTCTCATTCCTCTGGTGGATGGAATAGTAAAAATCTCCTAGCAATGTAGGCACTAGGTTCTTTAGAAGAAACAAATGGATGGCATTCTTACTGACAAATTTGGGCTCATATGCAAACAGTATAGCCCCATATATGCTGAGGGCTAAGAGTGTACAGACTGCCCTCCACTCCCCTAATGAAGCCTTCAGGGTGGCCTGAGAAATCAAGAAATCCAGATGTAAACCAGGGATCCCAGCTTTTGTTGTCATACCTTGCTCAATCAGGGCAGGCTCCAAGTACAGTGCCCCTGCTATCTCTTCATTTCTGGGAGCAGTCATCTCTAGGTTGAAAAGGATTCCACCTCTAATAGGTACTCCAATCAATAAAGAAAATTCTTCCAGCAGAGGCCCTAACTGGAAGTCTGGGAATGTGAAGCATCTTAGTGGAGGGTCATAGAACTGTAAGCATGTGTGGATCATGCTTCTCTAAGAAGGGTCAAGGTCCGTAACCATATCCAGGATACCCCCATAATGCTCTCTAAACAAAGGGATGTGGTCAGGTGTGATGAGTGACTGGACCTGCCTGATACCAGTCAACACAGGCTCAAAGAAGTGGTAGGATATGTTGCTCTTCCTGGGAGTAGCCATGAGTGATGCTGAAGGAGCTGAAGACAAATGCTGATGAAGATCACAGACTGATGTTGGGAGTGGACCATTGAAAGGCTGATGCTGGTGGCAAGTCTCTGACAGACTGATATAGGTGGGGATAACTGAAGCAAATAACTGATGAAGACAGCTGAAGCAGAGGTCTATGCAGAAGAAGGGGTCAAAACCAAAACCAAGATATAATGAAATGGATACCATGAAAAGAAAATAAACAAATGTTAAATGATGCAATGATGATATATGCAAATGATATGCAAGGGTTTGTGATCAAGCTGGATCTGATTATCTGTCTTGATATAAGGCCCATGTATGTTCAAAAAGTCCAGATGAAGGCTCAGAAATCCAGTAACCAGGGTGGGGGACTCAAATAAAGAGTCACATGTCCATGGTTAATCACAAGAACTGTCCAAAGTGAAGTATTCTTAAACAATACAATAACAGGGTATGATGTGGCCAAGGGTTCCTGCAAACCTGTAAACAACCCAACCCCCTCACATGTAATGTTCTAGAACAAGGATCCTCAGACTTGGATCAGTTATGAGAAGTGTAAACACTTCTAACCCGGAGGTACAATGTTTACAATAACCATAAAAAATCCTCCTCTAATTCACCTCAGATTCTGAAGGTCAAAATAAAGGTCATCCAGACTTAGCAAGCTTCCTAGATAGCCCTAGCACTACAGGAAATCTGTAGCACATAGTTCTCAAGAAGAAACCCACATCTGAACCGTGTTTCATACTCCCACACCAGACCGAAATGGAATGGGAAAGAACATGAACCACTCTAGCTTAAGTGTCACTCAGGTCCCAGATATAGGACCTTAAACTCTCAATGGAACCCCACCCACCAAAACAGCAAACCAGATCCAGCAATGACAATATGAAATATGCAAAACTGTAAAGAAAGCAATAAATAATGTTGTACATAAAGCAGTAAATAAAGCAAAATAAACAAACACACATAGCACATAACACCCCAGTAAACACAAATCAAACAAGCGCTAGGAGGAACCCACAAAGAGAACCAGAAGCCCTGGTTGCAATATAAGGGTCCCCAGCAGAGTCGCCAAGCTGTCGCTCCCAAAGATTTGCATCCCGGTACAAGCGCGAACGGTCGGAGAAAGAGAAAAAAGAAAAAGAGCCGCCAGCTAGGCATTTTTATCCCGAAGGAAAGGTAATGCTGCATAAACCTAAGAAAGATGGATAAGACGGTTGCGAACCAGATAAACTGAGAAAGGGGGTTGGATACAACCTGGGAAGGTATTAGCACCCAGATTGTCCGTTGTACTCGACGGGATCCACGCTTAAAAGATTTGTGTTTAAAGGGGTAGTGTCAGTGTTATTTTGTGTGCAAAAGCTGGAAAAGAAAGCAAGTGTCAGTGCAAAAGAAGTGTGAAGTGAAGTAAGAGAGTGTCAGTGCAGGAAAAGAATGTGAAGCTCAAGACTATGAGGCTTAAAGAATAATGCTGGAAGAGGGGGAATATACAGAGACTTTTGTTCGATAACAGTTAAGTTATTCCTACGTATCCTCTCGTGCAATGAGGAAGTCAGAACATCGTAGTTCGACTCAAAGAGACCGAAAGATAAATTGACTTGTGAACTGCTTGCATGTCTATGCTCAAGTGTATGACCTGTCTAGCTCAGGTGCAAACTGTCTTGCATTAGACGGAAGAAGCGAGTTCTCGTTTATGAGTGAATGAGGTGAGAAAAGAATCCCGGAGGAGACCATTATTGTTTGTGTTTGGTGTTTTCAATCTTTTATTGATTTTTTGGGTTTGTCATAAGTTAATGAGCTTAAGCCATAATCAAGGGTTAGTAAACTCATCACATCTTCCCTCTGATTAAGGGTAATGAGAATACCTTAAGTGTGAAGTAAGCACCTCACACTTAATTACCATGATGTAGGGTCAAGATCATTAACCTACTTGTGATTATTTAGTGTTAAGTAAAGAGTTTATGCCATAATCAAGGATTTAATGGACTCATTACACCATCCTAATAGAAGGATAATAGATGAGAACATTTAAGCTGAGGAAGGCTCCTCAACTTAATCCATGATTAAGGATTAATCTCATGACAAAACAAAGCCTTTATTAAAGTGGATTTTAGTTAATGGTAAGATTAAGAAATGGATTTTATGGTTTGTAAGACAACTTGAGGAGGACGTGTCCATTAACACTAGGGTTAGTCCTTCTTAACCAATTAAGGAAGAATTAAAACCATAATGAAAGGCCCAAGTTACAAGCTTGATGTCTTAGTGATTATTGAATGGATTGATTAAAGGAATTAAACACATTAAGGGTTTAACACTTAGGATTAAAGTTATACAACTCCATCCTAATAGAAGGATACATGCATAACCTTAATCACAAAGCCTTAAAACCTTTAAGGTTTAGTCCTTGATTAAGAGATGAGAAGAGAAGACTCAAAGATGACACAAAGGTAAACTAATTGGGGGACTAATCAAACCCTAATTATGATCATGCTTGGATATTCCTAGGGTTTATGAGGCTTGCAAGAAGTCTTCAGAGAATCCACCAAGGAAAAAAAGCAAAGATGGAAGGAGGAAAAGCAGAAAGAAGCAAGACAACTTGCTTCACTTAAGAAGACAAGTTGCTTGAAGAAAGAAAGTGAGGAGGGAATATGAGTGAGCAAGCTCACTCTAATACAAAAGTAAAATGCAGAAATGATGCATAAAAGGGATGAGAAGAGATTATGAGAAGTGAAGGCAAATTCACTTCTCAAACACTTACCACCTGAAAAGTTAGCAAAAGGAAATGAAATGAAAGGAAAATGAGAGAGATGCAATGATGAAAACCAAAACCAGAAGCAAGATCAAGATGTACAAGATGATAAGAGAAGATGCAAATGGATGTCATGAGATGTGGATGATCATACAAAGGATGGGAGTGCAAATGAGACATGTAAGGACCATGAAAGTTCATAAACACTTATGAAATGCAATGGATGCATAACATGGCAAATGGATGATGCAATGATCAAACATGATTTCAATATGTCCTAAGATGTCTTATATGTCATTTGGATGCACAAAATGTCATGGTAAGTTCATGTATGCAAACATATGAAGGATGAATGCAAATGAAGGCAAAGATTAGGGTTTATGCACAAGATGCAATGCAAAATTCAAAATCAGAAGCAAATGACAAGATAAAAAATTGAAAATGGAAAAAAAGGAACCCTAAACCCATATGATATCACACCCCAAAGGAGGAGACCTAACTCTTAACCTAAAGGAAGTTATGATTTTTCTAAGTTTGCTAGGGTTTTAAGGTACCTCACAAGGAAAAAATGCAAAACAAATCAAGAATGAAAGATAAATTCATGCTAATTTTATCCTAGAAACTACATGATATGTGGAATGCAATGCAAAAAGAACCATTATCAAACTCTTCATAGTTAGGCAGAAAAGATTTTTCTAAATTAGGGTCAAAATATTGATTTTTAAGAACCCTAAATAAAAAAAAAAATGTCAAAATGGATCAAGAACCTAAAAGAAATTTGTATGAATGGTTTGATAATGTCTCTAAATGTGTCAAGATGAAATTTGATTTTTTTGGTGATTTTCAGAAACTTAAATGGTATTTTAATTAATTAAAATAAACATTTAAATATTTTAAAAAATACAAATTTTATGCAAAAAATAAAATAAAAATTATTTTCAGAATGAGAAAAATATTTAGAACCATGATGCAAAAAATAAAATTTTTTAGATGAGTTTTGCTATTTTTAATAAAATAATAAAGAAAATGCAAATAAAATGAGAATTAAATTGATTTAAATGAGAAGTCAACCAATCCAAGGGCTGTGGTTTAAACCAGGGACGCGGGAATTGACCAGCGCGCGCATCTGAATGGATGATATTCAAACTTCACTAATTACGCAATTAAACCCTAATCTGAACCCTAATTACTTTCAGGTGACCGGAACAGTGTTCCGGTCATATTCTCCGGCCAGTTCAAAAACCTAACTTCTTCCCTAGGAAATTTTAAACCCTCTAAAGCTCCAGATCACAACTTCCAATCACCCTAAGCAAGAATCAAGCATGAAAATTCATTTATCTTTCAACATAACCAAGATTCGAATCAATCAAGTTTTCAGGTCAAACTTTCAGAGACATGGTTCAGGCTTAAAACTCAATCATTTTTAAAACCAACAAGCACAGCATGATCAGTGAATCATAAGCAACATTTCTATGGCATAAAAAAAAATTTATGGAAAAAAATGTTCTTGGTGATACCTGAACTGAAGCTTTCGAAAATGGCACTGGCTGGCTGTTTCTTTTCTTCAAATCAACTTCAATGATCCTCCTGAAGAGCTTGTAGTGCTTAGTTGGAGTTTATATAGCCTCTATGTGAAGTTGGCTGAAACTCAGTTCAAGAAATGTGAAAATCGTGTTTTTGATTTGAGGTGTTTCAAGGCAAGATGAAGGGTGGGAAATGATCAGTGATGGATGTGTAGTTGAATGGTGGAAAAAGTTTGAAGATTTGTTGGCTGAGCTATGAGTTTCGAAAGCTTTTGCAAGTTGGAGTGATTTTTGAGAACTTGGGCAATCTGAGGTTTCAGGCTTATGTGTCTTGTGTTATGAGCTGTGTTTGATCCACATAACAAGCTGTGATAGGTCAGAGAGTGGGTGGTGGCCTATGGTGATTGGTATGGGCAAGTTGCCAAAATGTCAAAAGTTTTGTACTTGAGGTATGGGCTGGTTTTGCAGCTGGCTTTTGGCTTGTCCTGGCTCAGCATAGATCAAGGAGAGCCATAGATTCGAAATTGAGGTGATTCAGCAAGCTTGTGAAAGGTTATGTGCCCTTTTGCAATTTTCATGAAGTTTGGCCCCTTTTGAATTTCTTGATGTTCAAGGCATGGAATGAAATGATTCTTGGGCCAATTCTGATCCTTAGGCAATGCATTATGATGTTAAGACATGTAGAAGTGTGTTTGAGGTCACAAAAATGCTTGGCATGAGAATTTGCAAGATTCCCTCTTTGGTTTAAAAGTGAAATTTATATGATTTTTCCCAACTTTGACAAGCCATAACTTGAGTTCCAAAATGAATTAGGTCAAGTTCTTGTACTTTTTGAAAAGGGAATGATCCAATATACAACTTTCATGACCAAGAATTTTTCATTTGAAGCATTTTTGAATCAAAAAGAGAAGGTTGAAAAACTTTCCCAAAATGGCAAGTTTTCATTACAAGTCACTTTCCCAAAATGGCAACTTTGCAAATGGTTTGAAATTATTCAATTTTGTGAACTTCTAACTTCTTATAAGATCAAATAAAGATCAAATACACCCAAAATGATGGAGAAGACCCTTTGGTTGGATGATTGGGGGGCCTCAGATGCCCTGATTTTACACTGACTTGCTCAAGAAGTCATCTATTGATCAGATGCCTTCCCTATTGAATTTCTTCATAAAAATTGGTATGTATGATCCTCATATCATATAGAGACCAAAATAAACAAGAATGACCAAAAAATTTGGAGTTATGGCCTCTGAAACCAAAACCCTAATTTTAGGTCATCTGTGTAGTTAAGCTTGGCCCTGCTTCCATGCCTTTCTCAGTTCTTGTGATTCTTTGACTTCCTTGATCTTGGGAGGATATAATATGATGCTTGAACATACATGGGCCCTCTTGGGATGATTGAATACATTTGGAGTGGCTCAAATAGCCCAGGGATTGCTCAGATCACAAACCCTAGATGCAGATGACTTTGAACCAATGCAGTGAAGCAAAAATGCAATATGAGGTGATATGATTGAACTTATGCAAATCACAAGCCATGGTGAAATGAGTGAGGGCAAATTTAGGGTGTTTACACCACTGAAACTTCAACTGTCTTTTACCAATCATCTCCATATGACCTAAGGATCATTTCCCACCCATCACCATAGCTTAAAACACAGCCAAGCCAAAACACGATTTCTGGTGCAGCAGAGTTGAAACATCAAAACTAGCCATTGCAAGCTTGTTCCAAGCATCAAAGCATCCCCAGGAGGCCCATTGGAGTTGACTTGCACCAAAGAGAGCTCCGGAAAGCCCAGAATCAGAAAGCTCAATTTTTCCAGAACTTGTTTTTCTAGTTATAATATGAATTTGTATGCTCCACTAATCATTGGAATGTGATTTGTTTTGAAAATGATTGAGAAATGAGTATGTATGGTTGTTCTGAAATTTTTGACCTAGAACTTGTTTGCTTCGATTCAGCTTTGTTATGCATGATAAATGATTTTTGTTTGTGGATTCATGTTCTTAGATGTTAGAGGAGTGATTCTTTGCAAGAAATTAGGAGATTTGATGCTTGTATGAGTTTCTGAAAATTTGGATGGCCGGAGAAGATGACCGGAGCTAGCTCCGGTCACCTGAAAATGTTTAGAGTTTGTAATTAGGGTTAATCTCCCCAGTTTGAATGTGGGCCGTAGGATTAGGATTAGCGCGCGTTTGGAGCGTCTAGATCATTTCACTTAAAACCCTAATTTTAATTAATTAATTAAATAATTTAATTAGCCTGTTTGAATATGGGCCATTGATCTGCGCGCGCAGTCAATTCCCTCCCTTTCCAGTTCAAATCTTACCCCTTGGATCAGCATACTTCTCATTTTTGTTATTTTTATTTCATTTTAATTGCATTTTCTTGCATATTTAATTTAAAATACCAAAAAGCATCCAAAAAATATTTTCTTTTGCATTTTGACTTTGAATATTTTTCTTATTCCAAAAATGATTTTTATTTTATTTTTTGCATTAAAAAAGTATTTTTAAAATATTTAAATGTTATTTTTAATTAATTAAAGTCTTTTAATTAATTAAAAATACATTTAGGTTTCTAAAATTCACCAAAAAAATCATGAATCATTCCAATGCATTTAGAAACATTTTCAAACTCTTCACACAAATTTCTTTTTAGGTTTGATCACAATTTGCCAATTTTCTTTGAATTAAAGGTCATTAAAAATCATTTTTTGAACCCTAACTTGAAAAAATCATTTCTGCCTAACCAAGAAGAGTTTGAAGTTGATTCTTTTTGTATTGTTTTTCATATTGCATGTAGTTTATATGTCTTTTTCCTCATAAATTTATCTTGCATTTTCAAATTGATTTTCATTTTTCCCTTTGGACCACCCAAAAACCCTAGAAACTTAGGAAAATCATAACTTTTGGTAGGTTAGGCTTCTGACCTTCTCCTTTGGGGTGTGACCTAGTATGGGATTAGGGTTTGTTTGAGCTTGGTTTCAATTTTTTATCATGTCATATGCTTCTGTTTAGTTCATTTGCATCTCATACTTTCATATAACCCTAAATTCTCATGTTCATTTGCATTCATCTTGCATATGCATCCATACATGAACTTGCCATGACATTTCATGCATTCATATGTCATCTTAGACATCTTAGGACATGTTAGAACCTTGCTTGGTCATTTCGTCATTCATTTGCCATGACTTGCATTCATTTTATTTCATTAACTTTCATGTGTTTTCTAACTTCAAAGCATGCTTCCTTTGCATCCCATCTTTGTATGATCACACATATGCATCTTATATGCCTTTGCATCATCTCACATGACATTAACATTGCATAAAAACTTCTGACTTTGGTTATTTCATCTCATTGCATCTCATTTCATTTCATTTCTTTATGCTTTATACTTTATGCATTCATACTAACCATTTCAGGAGCTTTTGGTAAGTTACTTTGAGAAGTGGATTTGCCTTCACTTCTCATTTCTTATTATCTCATTCATGTGCATTTTGTTAGTATTTTAAGTGAATTTGATTCACTTGTGTTCTATCTCTCTCACTTTCTTTCTTTAAGTTACTTATCTTCTTCAATGAAGTAAGTAACTTATTCTTTTGCTTCCTTCTCCTCTCATCTGCTTCTTCCATTGGTGGCATCCTTGAAGATCTTTCTTAAGCCTTACAAACCATAGGAACATCCAAGCATGATAATAATTAGGGTTGAGATTAGTCCCCCTTAGCTTTTTACCTTTGAGTCTCCTTGAGTCTCTCTTCTCATCTGCATAATCAGAGACTAAACTCTTAAAATTTTAGGACTTTGGAATTAGGGTTATGCCTGCATCCTTCTCTTAGGATGGAGTGTATAACTTTAATCCTAAGTGTTAAACCTTTAATTTGTTTAAACCTCTTAATCAAATCATATTAATAATCACCAAGACTTTATCTTGTAACTTGGGCCTTACATTAGGGTTCTAATTCTTCCTTATGGTTAAGAAGGACTAACCCTAGTGTTTAATGGACAAGTCCCCCTCAAGTTGTCTTACAAACATAAAACTCATTTCTTAATCCCACCTTTAATTAAAATCCATCTTTAATAAAGGCTTGTTATATAATGAATTTAATCCCTAACCATGGATTAAGTTGAGGTATCTTCCTCAGCTTAAGTGTTCTCATCTATCATCCTTCTCTTAGGATGGTGTAATGAGTTCACTAATCCCTGATTAGAGATTAAACTCATTACTTAACACTAAACAACAACCCAAAAACATCTAATTAATCACAAGTAGGTTAATGATCTTAATCCTACATCATCATGGCAATTAAGTTTAGATGCTTATCTCATACTTAAGTAGGCTCATTATCCCTAATCATGGAGGATATAATGAGTTTGCAAGCCCTTGATTTAGGCTTAAGCTCATTTACTTATGCAAAACACCAAAAAAACAATAACAAAACTGAAAACACGAAAACAAACAATAATCGTCTCCTTCAAGATTCTTTTCTCATCACACTCATTCACAAACAAGAACTTGCTTCTTCCGTCTAATGCAAGATAGTTAGCACTCGAGCCAGACGAGTCATACACTTGAGCATAGAAAAGTAAACAGTTCACAGTCAATTTATTCTTCAGTCTCTTTGAGTCGAACTACGGTGTTCTGACTTCGTCATTTCACGCGAGGATACATAAGCATAACTTAACTGTTATCGAACAAAAGTCTCTTTGTCCCCCCCCCCTCTTTCAGCATTTCTCTTTTAAGCCTCAACTCCTGAGCATTTCACTACCTTTTGCACTGACACTTGTATATTCTTTTCCAAATTTAGCACACAGATAGCCCATACACCTACCCCTTTAAACACAATCTTTCAAGCATGGATCCCGTCGAGTACGACGGACAATCTGGGTGCTGATACCTTCCCAGGTTGTAACCAACCCCCTTTCTCAGTTTCTCTGGTTCACAACCGTCTTATCCATCTTTCCTTAGGTTTATGCAGCATTACCTTTCCTTCAGGATAAAAATGCCTAGCTGGCGACTCTATTCACTTCACCTTCATTTTCTCCTTTCGTTGACCGTTCGCTCTTGTACCTGGATGCAAATCTTTGGGAGCGAAAGCTTGGCGACTCTGCTGGGGAAACCTTATCTTGTAACCAGGGCTTTTAGTTCTTTTTGTGGGTTTCTCCTAGCGCTTGTTTGATTCGTGTTTATGGGGGTGTTATGTGCTACTTGTGCTTTTATTTATTGCTTTATTTATTGTTTTCTGTACAGCTTTATTTATTGCTTTCATTTACTGTTTTTGTGCATTACATACTATTATCATCATATCATGTGCTGGATCTTTTTGCCCTGATTGGGAGGGTTATTCAGTGAGTAAGGTTCCATATCGGGGACCTGAGTGACACATAGGATAAAGTGGCTTCATATTCTTTCCCATTCCATTTCGGTCTTGTGCAGGAATATGAAACACGGTTCAGACATGGGTTTCTTCTTGAGAACTCTGTGCTATGGATTTCCTGTAGTACTAGGGCTATCTGGGAAGCCTGCCAAGTCTGGATGACCTTTTTATGACCTCCAGCATCTGAGGTGAATTAGAGGAGGATCTTTTATGGTTATTGTAAACACTGTACCTACGAGTTAGAAGTGTTTACACTTCTCATAACTGATCCAAGTATGAGGATCCTTGTTCTAGAACAATACATGTGAGGGGTTGGGATGTTTACAGGTTTGCAGGAACCCTTGGCCTCATCATACCCTTGTTACTAATGTTGTTTTAAGGTTGTATCATTTTGTATTTTTCTTGTGAAACCCTAGACTTGTGGCTCTTTATTTGAGTTCCCCACCTGGTTACTGGTTCTTTAAGCCTTCATCCGGACTTATGAACACACATGGACCCTATCAAGGCAGATAAGAGATCCAACACTTGATCACAAACCCTTTGCATATCATTCTACATACATCATTTTGCATCATTTAACATTTGTCTATTTGTTTTACAGGGTATCCACATCTTATCTTTGGTTTTATTTTGACCTGTTCTACTGCTCAAATTCCCTCAACTATCTGCATCAGTCATCTTCATCAGTTATCTTCATCAAATATTCTTCTCCAGTACCCTCCTCCAGTTATCTTCACCAATTGTCTTCACCAGATACTTTTCTTCAGCATCTTCTCCAGTGACCTTTATCAGCAGTTATCCCCAGTCTTCTTCATCAGCATCAGACAGATCCAGTCTCTCATCCAGGAAGAGCAACATCACCTACCATTTCTTTGAGTCCAGTCTGACAGGCATCAAACAGATCCAGTCTCTCATCACTCCTGATCATGTCCCTTTATTCATGGAACATTATGGAGGCATTATGGACATGATCATGGACCTAAATGCATCCCAGAGGAGCATGATCCACACTTGCTTGTAGTTTTATGATCCTCCTCTCAGATGTTTCACTTTCCCAGATTTTCAGTTGGGCCCTTTGCTAGAAGAATTTTCCATGTTGTTAGGTGTCCCCATCAGGAGAGGGATTCCTTTCAACCCTGAGATGGTTGCTCCCAATAATGAAGATATAGCTAAGGCTTTGCACTTGGAATCCACCCTCATTGACCAGAGCGTGACCACTAAGGCTGGAATCCCAGGCCTTCACTTGGACTTCTTGGTTACCCAGGTCACCCTGCATGTTGTAGCAGGGAGGTGGGACACTGTTTGTGCACTTTTGGCACTCAGCATATATGGGACCATCTTGTTTGCAGACGAGCCTAAATTTGTAAGCAAAAGTGCTATTCACTTCTTCCTGTTGAGGAATCCAGACCCTACCCTTCTTGGAGACTTTTACTACTCAGTGCATCAAAGGAATGAAAAGCATAGGGGAAGATTGGTCAGATGCTGTGCACCCCTCTTCTACTGTTGGTTGTTAAGGTACTTGCCAAAATCAGACACTTTCTTGAATCCCCATCAGCCAAGGAACTGGGCTAAGAGATTGATTGCCCTTACATCAGAAAACATCAGATGGTGCACTCAGAGCACCAAGGGCAAAGATATCATCACCAGCTGTGGGCAGTATCCCAATGTACCCTTGATTGGAGTAAAAGGTTGCATCAACTACAACCCTTTGCTTTTCAATAGGCAATTAGGGTATGCTTTGGTCCATCCCCCAAGAGGGCAAGATTTGACAGAAACCCTCTATTGTGACATTCAACACAACCTTGCCATTGCCAAACAAGCAGCCTGGGCTTGGGGCAATATTCAGACTAAGGGGACTGCTATTCTTGACAAGTGCAACAACATAGCTTCAGCTCAGTATCTTGATTGGTCTCATACCAGGGGACATATCACCCATATGCCGTTCACCTTAGAGGATGTACCTGGTCCATCAGCAGTGGAGCCTGCAGCTACTGTCAGCTTAGAGGAGTTTGAGAAATTAAAGGAAAGGAATATTCAACTCTCTGAAGCCTTGAAGAAGACCCTCTGGGAGAGGAATGACAACCGTCTGGATAATGAAAGGTTAGAGAATCTCCGGATTGAGCACTTGACCAAGATTGAGAAGACAAATGACTACATCAGAAGGGCTAGATCAAGGGAGTTAGTGCTGAAGAATGCTTGCAAGGAAGCTAAGACTCAGAAGGCCAGAGCTGAGCATTACTTAGAGGAGAGTCAAGCTAGGTGGATCAGGATCACTGAGGCTCGTGCACAGGAAGATCAAAGGACCCAAGCTAGGATAGAGCAACTGGAGGCTAGTGAGAAGAAGAATCAGGATACCTTATTAGCAGCACAAAAGGAGATCTCTGAGTTGAAGCTCCGGGAGGAGTTGAAGAGATCAAAGGACCAGGATATGCATAAGAAGTTGACCAGTGCCATTGCCACCAGGAACTTTCTTATCAGGACCATCACAGAGCACCCAGTTGGTCCAGTGACTGAGGCTCTCCTGAAGGAAGTCAGAGAAGATGACTTTGGATTGGATGTTTGATTTCCTTATACTTGTACTTTCTTTTGTTTGTACTTTTGATTTTGTTGTTTTATTTTGACCCACCACGGGGACTTTGTTGTAATCAAACTATGTATCTTCACTTTTTGTAATATATGGTTTGTATTATTTTGTGGGCTTAATCTCTCTTCAACATCATCACTCCTCGAGGTCTGGAAGGTCAAAACCAAAGAACCAAATCGGATACCCTTGGAAGACAGATCGGAATCCTACATTGCATACTAACATCATTTCTTTGTTTTGTAGGTTTTTGTTTTTGTTGTTTCTCGCTTTGTTGTGGTTTCAGGAAACATTGCTCGTAGAAGAGTGTTCCCTGTTAATAGAGTGCACCGGTATCCGACAAGAAACAACCTTCCGGGATTACAAATGGATTAGGTTCAACAAGACTTGACTGAAGTGAGAGCCCAAATGGCCAATGAGAGGACAAAGATGAGGGCCCAAATGAATCAATTTATGACTGGATTGGCTCAGAGCTAGGAGAGACTGGGAGAGTTAGTCGAGCGGCAAACTCCCGAGGAAAACCATCCAGGTACAGGGGGTACCAGCAACAACGATCACGTACAACCCCGTACTGATCCCCCAGAGTTTGGACCTCATCTAAACCCAGAAATCAATGCTATAAGAAACACCCAAGGTAACACTGGAGGGAGGGCCTTGCAGGAAGACCCTCAGGAAGAACAACTTACTGTGGTTGGGGCTGGAGACGAAGTTTACGATCGTCGGTTGGATGAAATAGCAGAAAAGCTGAGGTCTCTTGAATCCCAAAACTCTCTGGGTTTTGATGTCATGGATATGGGATTAGTGGAGGGGGTTAGAATTCCTCACAAGTTCAAACCTCCTTGTTTTGAAATATACAATGGCACATCCTGCCCAAGTACCCATCTTCAGTCTTTCCTGGGGAGATTAAAAGCCTACACCATGGATGAGAAACTGTGGATGTTTTATTTTGAGGATAACTTGACAGGGGCATCCCGGGAGTGGTACTCTCACTTGATCAGGGCCACAGTTAGGAATTGGAAAGACTTGGCTGAAGCTTTCATTCGTCAATATCAATATAATCTAGACATGGCTCCAAACAGAACCCTTCTAATGGGAATGTCACAGTCTTCCCGGGAAAACTTTAGAGAGTACGCCCAAAGATGGAGGAAATTAGCTACTGCTGTTCAACCCCCGATGTCATAAAGGGAAATGGCAGATATGTTCATGAACACCCTCCAGGGGACTTATATTGACAGATTGGCTGCTTTTTCTTCCACCAGCTCCGCAGACGTGGTTATAGCCGGGGAATGAATTGAGAGCTTACTGAAGATGGGAAAGATTTATGACAACGATGCCAGTTCAAGTAGTGCAAGGAAGCCATTTGCAGGGCCCCGCAGATCTGGTGAAACAAATTCTGTACATATGGGAAGAGGGAGACCCCATTATCTGCCAAGATCAGTTGCCGCCGTCACTATCCCTACTCCACCTCCTCAATATACTCAACAACCACAAACTTTTCCTCAACATCCACAGTTTTCTCAACAAAGATCCTAAACCAACAACAACAACAACAATCAACAACGCCCTTTCCAACAGTGGCCATCTCAGATCAACAGGATGATTGACCCTATACCAATGCCATATGCCACATTGCTGCCACAACTCCTAAAGCTTAACCTCGTCGAGTTAAGGACATTGGCTCCACCGGATCCTCGGAACCTTCCGAGAAATTACGACGCCAACGCCAGGTGTGCTTTTCATTCTAATGCACCTGGTCACTCCACGGAAAAGTGCAAGGCTCTGCACATGAAGGTCCAGGATCTGGTAGATTCAAAGGCCCTAAATTTTGCACCACCTTCTAATGTCACGAAGAATCCTATGCCCAGCCATGTTGGGCCAAGGATAAATGCGATAGAGGAGGACTCACCCATGATTCTAATTGAAGATACTGCAAGTATTCAGACACCTCTAGAAGAGGTTAAAGCTCAGCTTTTGAAATGCCAAGTGTTTCCAGGTTGTGAGGCCTGTTGTGAATCTTGCGAGGTTTCCATGAATGGGTGTGAAAGTTTGAAGAATGGTATCAATGGCTTAATTAAAGACGGTATCCTGCAAATAACCACAACCGCTTCTACAACACCAGCAACTCCTCTTTCAACAACAAGTATTTCTCCTACAACTGCAAAGACAATTGTTCCTACAGACTCGTCTACAAAATCAGCAACCACCCCTTCCATCACTTTAACAAACAAAAGTTCAATTGCATCCACTTCTACAACTACAGCAACCACCAACAACGACGTCTCCACAGTCACTATCTATTATGACCCTACAACGGTCCCTGTTTCCAACAATTATCAACAACAATCTCAACAACAGTTTCAGCAACAACCAAGCTTCAGTCAATCACCATCAACGCCCACCAGAAGTCCTGTCACCATATTTTAAGATCCGCAAACAATAACGGTTCCCACCTCTGCTGCAGTCAGCCCAGTCACCATGACGGTGCCAGGGCCTATTCCATATGATAAAGACAATGTTGTACCATGGCACTATGGTTCAAACCTTTATTGCAACGGAGAAAGAGTCCTTCTTGATTCTTCGGTTCTTACACCACAAGTGGATAATGTCATGGGAGGCGGAGTCTTCACCCAAAGCGGACGCCTCTTCACGTCACAAGCTCCAAGAACCAATACTGAGGCAGAGGCTACTGCCAAAGCCAAAGGAGAAAGTGTGGCACCTGAAGAACCTGTACCAAAAGAGACTCATAAATCATCCTTTGATCAGGATGTGGATGAATTTATGAGGATAATTAAAAGAAGTGACTACAAAGTTGTGGATCAGCTCCACCAGACCCCTTCCAAGATCTCCATCTTATCCTTGCTGTTGTGTTCCGAAGCTCATCGGGATGCATTACTTAAAGTCTTGCAAGTTGCCTATGTGCCGGAGGAGATCACAGTGAATCAGCTTGAGACAATGGTGTCTAATGTTAATACTAGCCATGGGCTAGGTTTCACCAATGTTGACTTAACAACGGAAAGACGTCACCACAATAAAGCTTTACACATCACTTTGGAGTGTAAAGGGGCTGTGCTCTCTCATGTTCTTGTTGACACTCGGTCTTCACTCAATGTCTTACCAAAGAAGGCTCTTGTCAAGCTCGAATATAATGGAATAGCTCTCCGACCAAGCAATCTGGTGGTCAGGGCTTTTGATGGCTCCAAGAGGTCCGTTCTTGGAGAGGTGGAGTTGCCTGTGATAATCGGTCTGCAGGTCTTTCAGACTACTTTCTATGTGATGGACATTCATCCGGCCTACAGCTGTTTGTTGGGTCGACCATGGATTCACGCCGCTGGCGCAGTTACGTCGACCCTTCACCATAAATTGAAATATGAGTGGGAAGGACAGATTATCACCATCTGTGGTGAAGAGGACATCTTTTTATCCATCTGGCTACATACAAATACATTGAGATGGATGGTGAAATACATGAAACCATGAGCCAAGGGTTCGAAGCACTGAACGCCAATGAGGCGACGACTGAAGTATTTGCTGCATCCCAGGAGGATAGGATGGGTACTTCAATTGTCTCCTATCAGCAAGCCCGGAAGGTTGTTGAAGATGGAAATGCCCAAGGATGGGGCAAGTTGCTACCGGTGGAGAAGAAGGAGGACATATTCGGTTTGGGTTATAAACCATTCCGACAAGATCAAGCAAAGGTTGCTAAGGAGCCCAAGTTCATCAGTGGGGGGATGCTCACCCCGGATGCTGTTAACAACGTGGAAGACGAGGTGGAAAGCGACCTCAACCTGGAGAGCTGGATACGTCCAAGGATCCCGGGTCACCAAGTCCTTAACTGGTCTTCCCAGGAAATTATAAGGGTTACTCCTGCAGAGTAATTATTATTTCCTGCTTTTTCCAGCATGCATCAAGTCATGCATCTTGCCCAAGGTGTCAGGACTCATTTTGTAATAGGGCCATATTTGTAATTTTGTGCAAATGAAATATCAATGAGTATCAGACATCTTTTGCAAACAAGTCTCTTTTTCGCTCACTGTCTTTTCATTTTTCACTTTTGTACAAAACAATAAAATGACAATGTTTTCAAAATAAATACCTTCATTTTTTTGAACAAGATTAAAACTGATCACTAAAACGAACAAATCTCAAAACTTGTTGAGATTATCCTCCAGATTGCACCAACAACAACACCGCTATGACCTTGTATGACTTTGACAATCCAATTAATCAAGCTGATGAAGGGGTTGAAGAGGACTATGAGTTACCTGAAGAGTTAGCCAGGTTATTAAGGCAAGAAGAGAAAGTGATTAATCCAAATCAGGAGGAGGTTGAAACAATTAAGCTTGGTACCGAGGAGGATTTGAAAGAAGTGAAAATTAGGGCAAGTCTGCAAGCTTCAGTAAAAGAACAGCTTATTGACATGCTTCGAGAATACGTCGACGTCTTTGCTTGGTCCTATCAAGACATGCCAGGTCTAGATACGGATATTTTTATGCACAAGCTGCCATTAAAAGAAGATTGCCCTCCAGTGAAGCAAAAGCTACGCCGTACTCGCCCAGATATGGCCATGAAGATTAAGGAAGAAGTACAAAAATAGTGGGACGCCGGTTTCCTTGCTGTAACTAGTTACCCGCCGTGGGTTGCTAACATTGTACCTATTCCTAAGAAAGATGGTAAAGTACGGATGTGTGTGGATTACCGGGACCTGAATAGAGCTAGCCCGAAGGATGATTTCCCATTACCTCATATTGATGTATTGGTCGACAACACAACTCTATTCTCGATATTTTCTTTTATGGATGGTTTTTCTGGGTATAATCAGATCAAGATGCCACCCGAAGATATGGAGAAAACAACCTTCATCAAGCCTTGGGGCACATTTTGTTACAAGGTAATGCCATTTGGACTGAAGAATGCCAATTCCACTTATCAACGGGCTATGGTAACGTTATTCCACGATATGATCCACAAAGAAATTGAATGCTACGTGGATGACATGATTGCCAAGTCCCATACTGAAGAAGACCATCTGATAAATCTGTTGAAGTTGTTCAAGTGTCTGAGAAAGTATCAGCTGAAGCTAAACCCCAACAAATGCATATTCGGGGTACGATCCGGTAAACTGCTGGGATTTATTGTAAGTGAAAAGGGAATTGAGGTTGATCCCGACAAAGTCAAAGCCATTCAGGAGATGCATGCACCAAGGACTGAAAAGGAAGTTCGGGGGTTCTTAGGTAGATTGAACTACATATCAATGTTCATATCTCACCTCAGTGCAACCTGTGAGCCCCTGTTCAAATTGTTAAGAAAGGAACAAACAGTCAGGTGGAACGAAGATTGTCAGGAGGCTTTTGACAAGATCAAGGAGTACTTGCAAGAACCTTCAATTATCATGCCTTCAATTGAAGGAAGACCTCTGATAATGTACCTGACAGTATTAAAAGGGTCAATGGGGTGTGTGTTGGGCCATCATGACGGGTCTGGTCGAAAAGAGTATGCAATATACTACCTGAGCAAAAAGTTTACCGACTGTGAACAACGTTATTCACTGCTCGAGAAAACTTGCTGTGCTTTAGCGTGGGCTGCTCGCCGACTAAAACAGTATATGCTGACTCACACTACTTTATTGATCTCAAAAATGGACCTCGTCAAGTACATATTTGAGAAGCCAACACTTACCGGATGGGTTGCAAGATGGCAAATGATTCTGACATAGTATGACATTCAGTACACATCTCAAAAGGCCATCAAAGGTAGTGTGATGTCTGACTATCTAGCTGAGCAACCTATTGACGATTACTAGCCCATGAGATTTGACTTCCCCGATGAAGACATCATGTACTTAAAAGAAAAAGATCATGAAGAGCCTGTTCACACTGAAGGGCCTGACCCAGAAGAAGAGTAGACAATGATGTTTGATGGGGCTATCAATATGAATGGTCGTGGAGTTGGTGCAGTGCTCATTACACCTAAGGGAGTTAATATGCCTTTCTCGGCAAAACTCACCTTTGCCTGTACTAACAACAAAGAAGAATACGAAGCATGTATCATGGGTCTTGAGGAAGCCATTGACCTCAGGATCAAGACATTGAATGTATTCGGAGATTCGACTTTGGTAATCAATCAGACCAACAACAAATGGTACACTCACCAAGAGCATCTGATCCCATACCGTGACTACACGAGAAGATTATTGACTTTCTTCACAACAGTCAAACTTGAGTACATCCCTCGAGATGAAAAATCAGTTCGCAGATGATTTAGCTACCATTTCCTCCATGATCAAGGTTCAAACTACAAATTATGTGCCTCGGATTTCGGTATCCAGACTAGACCGACCATCATACGTATTCTTCATGGACATTGCTAAAGATCACAAGCCCTGGTTCCATGACATCAAATGCTTCTTAGAGGATCAAACGTACCCACCTGGGGTATCATCCAATGATAAGAAGACATTAAGAAGGCTGGCCGGTAGTTTCTTCCTTAATGCTGATGGTTCATTATACAAGTGAAACTTTGATATGGTACTACTCAGATGTGTTGATAAGAAAGAAGCAGACTTGTTGATGCACGAGGTGCATGAAGGATCTTTTGGTACCCATGCTGGAGGACATGCAATGGCTAAGAAATTATTACGATCAGGTTACTACTGGATCACAATGGATGCGGACTGTTGTGCCTATGCCAGAAGGTGCCATAAATGCCAGATCTATGCAGATAAAGTGCATGTGCCTCCAAATCCTTTGAACGTGATGTCTTCATCTTGGTCCTTTGCCATGTGGGGCATTGACATGATTGGAAAGATCGAACTGATTGCATCAAATGGCCACAGATTCATCTTGGTAGCCATCGATTACTTCACCAAATGGGTTGAAGCAGCTTCATATGCAAACGTCGATATGGAATTCCCGAGCGAATCATTACTGATAATGGTTCCAATTTGAACAACAAAATGATAGCAGAACTGTGTCGGGACTTTAAAATCCAACATCACAACTCTTCTCCTTACAGGCCAAAGATGAATGGCGCTGTTGAGGCAGCTAACAAGAACATCAAGAAGATAGTGCAAAATATGGTGGTTACTTATAAAGACTGGCATGAAATTCTACCATTTGCCTTGCATGGTTATCGAACCTCAATCAGAACATCTACTGGGGCAACACCTTATTAGCTTGTGTATGGTATGGAGGCAGTCCTACCTGTTGAAGTTGAGCTACCCTCCTTACGGGTAATGATGGATGTAAAGCTGGACGAAGCAGAATGGGTCTGGGCTCGGTATAATCAACTGAATCTGATCGAAGAAAAGAGATTAGCTGCTATCTGTCATGGGCAGTTATATCAGAAAAGGATGAAGAAAGACTTCGATCAGAAAGTCATGATTCGGGAATACCAAGTGGGAGATCTTGTGCTGAAAAGACTTATTCCTCCTCATACAGACCACAGGGGAAAATGGACTCCAAACTACGATGGTCCATTCATAGTAAAGAAGGTTTTCTCTGGTGGAGCACTGATGCTCACTACTATGGATGGTGAAGATTTCTTATCCCATATGAATTCAAATGCAGTTAAAAAATACTCCGCATAAAATGACCCGCTGGACATAAAAACAGAATGTGAGTCAAAAACAGAATAAAAGCCTTGGGAAAAAATAAGGGAAAATTGAAATATGTACACCCGCTGAGTTGAAAAGCCGCATTGGACAGCTCAGGCAAAAATGGGTATCCCGGTGGATTGAAAACCCGAAAGGGCGATCCACGCAAAATTAGGGAATAAGCGAACAATTGCATTCTGAATTCATCTGTATCACTCATAACATGGCAAGCTTTGAAAGGATAAAGCATCGGCCAGAATCATCCTTCTTCAGAAAGCAAGATGAGAAGGACGTCAACGTCATACAGGTCATAGCAAGGGAAGCTCACCGGAGCGTCGTCAACATTGCCAACACCTTATTTTATCAATTTACAACAATCTCCTCATTCCAGGGGATTTGTTTCTTTGACTGTATTTTCCAATTCAAGGCACCCAGATTAATAAAATCAGAATTTTCAGTCACATCTCGTTTTGTACATTTTTGTTTCGTTTGTAAAATGTCCAATGTTCATGATATAGTACTTGCATAAAACAAATGAGACATTTTTAATAAATGCTTGCTGGAAATATATTACTTTCAGGAAAGTCTAAACTCCTATGACGGAATCCGGTAAGGGATACCTCGGGATACTTGTGCGTTTCTTTTGTCTTAACAGATTGCAGGTATTCAATACGCAACATGGGGCATATCAAGCATCGCATCCCCAACATGATACTTCCCGGAAGTTACCTCCCCCCGTAGCAGGATCTCCCAAGCAATATCTGAATTGCTTTTCCCCAGCGAAGTTGTCAAAGCCTCCTCATCTCCAGCGTAAGTCTATTCAACAGGAGCTTCCCCAGCCGAGATCCCCACCAGAATGTTAGATCTCTCATCCTCAGCAAGGATAAAGGAACTGCCTCCCCACATAGTTTCCGTTCTCTCCCCAGAAGAGCAATGCCTGAAATCCTCACACAACAAAGTGACGAAAGTTTCCTTATTCCTAGCTGAGTTCTCATTACGGATGGATCTACCAATGATCTATTTCCCCAAGCAGAGTTCTCCCTCCTGGAAGATCTACCAATGATCTGTCCCTATCTGGGTTATCCCTCCAAGCAAATCAACCAAAGATCTTTTCCTCAAGCGGGATCAGAGTCCCGGATCGGTTTCTCTTTTGCATAATCATAGCATTAGCATCATATTCACCAAATAAGCGTAGCATTTCGTCTAATAAGGAGCATTACAGAAAAAATCAAACATATGCATGATCACGAGCCAGGTTCGAGCCAGTCACCTGCAATTACCATAAATGTTCCATCAATATATAAAATTCATATCCCCTACAGATTTAAGCCAAAGCGTCCCCTTTGCACTCTCAAATACAGATACCTATACTTGCTCTTTTTGACACTCGTCCGTGTCATACTTCCCCCAGCATGGTTGCCAAAACACTCTCTGCAAACCAGGTGCTTATTATTATAACACACTCTTTTCGACACCCGTCCGTGTCATCCTATCCCCACAAAAAGCTAAAAGAATATCCTTTGCATTCTCAAAACAAATATCTGTTTATACTTATACATACTTGACACTCGTCTGTGTCATAACTTCCCCAGCTGATCGAACACTCGTCCGTGTCTTGCTCATACTTCACCAACAAACAAATATTCACTCATACTTATACATAAGTCTTTGATACTCGTCTGTATCTTGTTTATATATCACTCCTCAATAGATTCGACACTCGTCCGTGTTCCTTGTTAACTAGTTAGTACTCGTCCATATCATCATCTCAGAACACGCGTCAGCGTTTGTTTCTACTGACACTCGTCCGTATCATGGTCCTAAGGATGCTCGTCCGCATCTTTAATCTATACACAACGTCAAACACTTAATCCTTTTTATTCTTGAGCGTGAGCACTCGTCCGTGTTTACCGTTCCCCAGTAAGTCACCAACAAAACAATCTTCCTCTTATCCGACATTCGTCCTATGTCGTGATACTTTCGGCAGCCGTCCACTGCCAGGTGATCGTCCTTCACCTTTGGATGACTGTCCCCCATCCCCTTCCCCAACGGAGTCCCCGTTTGTGGAACCCCTTTTCTATTCGACATTCTTCCTATGTTGTGATAAAGAGAAGCCGTCCCCTGCTAGGTGATCGTCCTTCATCTTTTGATGACCGTCCCTTATCATTTATCCGATGGTCGTCCCCATCGTTGATCTTATCATCTGACATTCGTCCTATGTCGTGATAAAGAGCAGCCGTCCCTTGCTAGGTGATCGTCCTTCACCTTGTGATGATCGTCCTTCATCATTTTATCCAATGGCCGTCCCCATCGTCGACCTTTTCTATCCGGCATTCGTCCTATGTCCTGATAAAGAGCAGCCGTCCCCTGCTAGGTAACCATCCTTCACCTTTGATGACCGTCCCTTATCATTAATTCATTTATTCTTTAAACTGATGGTCGTCCCCATCATTGTTTACTTTACTTTTCAAGCTTGATGGCTGTCCCCATCATAGCCTTTACTTTTATCCCTAGAGAATCTTGTTTGTTTCCTTTATGGTCGTCCCCATCATGATCTCTTTATTTCCCCAGCTTGTCGGCCGTCCCCGTCATTGCTTTACTTACCGTTTTATCCCCAGCAGTCGTCCTCTGCTCGATGGCCATCCTCCATCGCCTTCATTTGATAATCATACTATACCATTTTTTGCAATTTATATCCCTTTTCTTCTTCTATCCAGCGAGTGCAAATTTTGGACTGTCTTTGGTATTCAACAACAAGTTATCTTGTTTATCTGGTAAGTCAGGCGCTTACACCTTTCACAACTAACTCATGTTTGAATAGGGGCAGCTGTAAACACCCCAAATTTTCCCTCACTCATATCACACCATGGCTTGTGATCTTTCATTTTTGCATAAACATAAGCATTACACCTCATTTTGCATCTTTGTTTCATCTGCATAGTTCAAGTTCATCTACATCTAGGGTTTGTGATCTGAGCAATCCAAGGATCCATCTGAGCCACCCCAAAGGTCTTAAATCTTTCCAATAGGGTCCATGTGTGTTCTACCATCATATTATGTCCCTCAAAGTTCATGGAAGTCAAGAGATCACAAGAACTGGCAAGGCATGGAAGCAGAGCTAGGGTTTTCACTACACAAATGACCAAAATTAGGGTATTGGTTTCAGAGGCCTTAACTCAAACTTTTTGGGCCATTATTGTTTCTAATGTTCTTAATATGTCATGAGGATCATGTATACCAAGTTTGATGAAGAAATTCATTGTGGAAGTCATCTGATCATTGGGTAACTTCTTGAGCAAGTTAAGTCAAAATCAGGGCATCTGAGGCCCCCAACAATGGAAACAAAGGGTTATTTTCATCAAATTGAAGTTATATGATCTTTATTTGATCTTAGAAGAGGTTGGAAGTTCACAAGATTAAAGAATTTTGAGCCATTTGCAAACTTGCCAAAAATGGAAATGACTTGAAATGCAAACTTTCCATTTTGGGAAAGTTTTTCAACCTCCTCTTTCTCAACCAAAAATGCTTCAAATGAAAAATTCTTGGTCATGAAAGTTGTATATTAGGTCTTTCCCTTTTCAAAAAGTACAAGAACATGTCTTGATTCATCCTATAACTCAAGATATGGCCTTTCAAAGTCTGCAAAAATCTTAAAATTTCAAGTTTCATGTCAAAGAGGGATTTCGCAAATTGGCATATTCAAGCACTCGAATGACTTCAAATGGACACAAACACTTCACAATATGTCAATTGGACCTCTAAACATCAGAATTGTGAATTGAATCATGTATTTCCTTAACTTGAACTTCAAGAAATCAAAAAGGGCCAAAACTTTCAAGAATTGCAAAAAGGTATGAAACTCTTCATCCACTTGTGCCAGCTCATGCAATCTGATTTCATGGCTCTTCACAAAGTCAGTTGAGGCCAGACACCCCAAGAAATCAGACCTGCACCATGCCCATACCTTAAGTACACAAAGTTGACAATTTTGCATTTCCTCCCATACCAATCACACTAGGCCACAACAACTCTCTGAACCAATCAAGACACTTTATACAAACCCTAAGGGACACAAAACACAACACACACAAGCCTGAATCTTCCCCACACTCAAAATCCACAAAATTTGTCAAAAACTTTCCTTCTTCGAAACTCAAAAACCAACCACTGAAACTTCAATTTTTTTTCACGAATCATCTCCATATGACCTAAGGATCATTTCGCACCCATCACCATAGCATAAAACACAACCAAGCCAAAACACGATTTATGGTGCAGCAGAGTTGAAACATCAAAACCAGCCATTTTAAGCTTGTTCCAAGCATCAAAGCATCCTCAGGAGGCCCATTGGAGTTGACCTGCATCAAAGAGAGGTCCAGAAAGCCCAGAATCAGAAAGCTCAACCTTAGGTATACCTCAAGAACAATTTTTCCAGAACTTGTTTTTCTAGTTATAATATGAATCTGTATGCTCCACTGATCATTAGGATGTGATTTGTTTTGAAAATTATTGAGAAATGAGTATGTATGGTTGTTCTGAAATTTTTGACCTAGAACTTGTTTGCTTCGATTTAGCTTTGTTATGCATGATAAATGATTTTTGTTTGTGGATTCATGTTCTTGGATGTTAGAGGAGTGATTCTTTGCAAGAAATTAGGAGATTTGATGCTTGTATGAGTTTCTGAAAATTTGGATGGCCGGAGAAGATGACCGGAGCTAGCTCCGGTCACCTGAAAATGTTTAGGGTTAATCTCCCCAGTTTGAATGTGGGCCGTAGGATTAGGATTAGGGCGCGTTTGGAGGGTCCAGATCATTTCACTTAAAACTCTAATTTTAATTAATTAATTAAATCAGTTAACTACCATGTTTGAATATGGGCCATTGATCTGCGCGCGCAGTCAACTCCCTCCCTTTCTAGTTCAAATCTCACCCCTTGGATCAACATACTTCTCATTTTTGTTATTTTTATTTCATTTTAATTGCATTTTCTTGCATATTTAATTTAAAATACTAAAAAGCATCCATTTTAATATTTTTCTCATTCCAAAAGTAATTTTTATTTTATTTTTTGCATTAAAAAAGTATTTTTAAAATATTTAAATGTTATTTTTAATTAATTAAAGTCTTTTAATTAATTAAAAAATACTTTTAGGTTTCTAAATATCACCAAAAAAATCATGAATCATCCCAATGCATTTAAAAATATTTTCAAACTCTTCAAACAAATTTATTTTTAGGTTTGATCACAATTTGCCAATTTTCTTTGAATTAAAGGTAATTAAAAATCATTTTTTGAACCCTAACTTGAAAAAATCATTTCTGCCCAACCAAGAAGAGTTTCAAGTTGATTCTTTTTGTATTGTTTTGAATATTGCATGTAGTTTATAGGTCTTTTTCCTCATAAATTTATCTTTCATTTTCAAATTGATTTTCATTTTTCCCTTTGGACCACCCAAAACCCTAGAAACTTAGGAAAATCATAACTTTTGGTAGGTTAGGCTTCTGACCTTCTCCTTTGGGGTGTGACCTTGTACGGGATAAGGGTTTGTTTGAGCTTGGTTTCAATTTTCTATCATGTCATATGCTTCTGTTTAGTTCATTTGCATCTCATACTTTCATATAACCCTAATTTCTCATGTTCATTTGCATTCATCTTGCATATGCATCCATACATGAACTTGCCATGACATTTCATGCATTCATATGTCATCTTAGACATCTTAGGACATGTTAGAACCTTGATTGATCATTTCCTCATTCATTTGCCATGACTTGCATTCATTTCATTTCATTAACTTTCATGTGTTTTCAAACTTCAAAGCATGCTTCCTTTGCATCCCATCTTTGTATGATCACACATATGCATCTTGTATGCCTTTGCATCATCTCACATGACATTAACATTGCATAAACACTTCTGACTTTGGTCATTTCATCTCATTGCATCTCATTTCATATCATTTCTTTATGCTTTATACTTTATGCATTCATGCTAACCATTTCAGGAGCTTTTGGTAAGTTACTTTGAGAAGTGGATTTGCCTTCACTTCTTACTTCTTCTTATCTCATTCATGTGCATTTTGTTAGTCTTTTAAGTGAATTTGATTCACTTGTGTTCCATCTCTCTCACTTCCTTTCTTTAAGTTACTTATCTTCTTCAATGAAGTAAGTAACTTATTCTTTTGCTTCCTTCTCCTCTCATCTGCTTCTTCCATTGGTGGCATCGTTGAAGATCTTTCTTAAGCCTTACAAACCATAGGAACATCCAAGCATGATAATAATTAGGGTTATGATTAGTCCCCCTTAGCTTTTTACCTTTGAGTCTCCTTGAGTCTCACTTCTCATCTCCATAATCAGAGACTAAACTCTTAATGTTTTAGGACTTTGGAATTAGGGTTATGCCTGCATCCTTCTCTTAGGATGGAGTGTATAACTTTAATACTAAGTGTTAAACCTTTAATTTGTTTAAACCTCTTAGTCAAATCAGCTTAATAATCACCAAGACTTTATCTTGTAACTTGGGCCTTACATTAGGGTTCTAATTCTTCCCTATGGTTAAGAAGGACTAACCCTAGTGTTTAATGGACAAGTCCCCCTCAAGTTGTCTTACAAACATAAAACTCATTTCTTAATTCCACCTTTAATTAAAATCCATCTTTAATAAAGGCTTGTTATATAATGAATTTAATCCCTAACCATGGATTAAGTTGAGGTATCTTCCTCAGCTTAAGTGTTCTCATCTATCATCCTTCTCTTAGGATGGTGTAATGATTTCACTAATCCCTGATTAGAGATTAAACTCATTACTTAACACTACATCATCATGGAAATTAAGTTGATATGTTAATGATCTTAATCCTACATCATCATGGAAATTAAGTTGATATGCTTATCTCATACTTAAGTAGGCTCATTATCCCTAATCAGGGAGGATATAATGAGTTTGCAAGACCTTGATTTAGGCTTATGCTCATTTACTTATGCAAAACACCAAAAAAAAAATAACAAAACTGAAAACACGAAAACAAACAATAATCGTCTCCTTTGGGATTCTTTTCTTACACACTCATTCACAAACGAGAACTTGCTTCTTCCGTCTAATGCAAGACAGTTAGCACTCGAGCCAGACGAGTCATACACTTGAGCATAGACAAGTAAGCAGTTCACAGTCAATTTATTCTTCAGTCTCTTTGAGTCGAACTACGGTGTTCTGACTTCCTCATTGCACGCGAGGATATGTAGGCATAACTTAACTGTTATCGAACAAAAGTCTCTTTGTTCCCCCCCTCTTTCATCATTTCTCTTTTAAGCCTCAACTCCTGAGCATTTCACTACCTTTTGCACTGACACTTGTATATTCTTTTCTAGCTTTTGCACACAGATAACACATACACCTACCCCTTTAAACACAATCTTTCAAGCGTGGATCCCGTCGAGTACGACGGATAATCTGGGTGCTGATACCTTCCCAGGTTGTAACCAACCCCCTTTCTCAATTTCTCTGGTTCGCAACCGTCTTATCCATCTTTCCTTAGGTTTATGCAGCATTACCTTTCCTTCGGGATAAAAATTTCTAGCTGGTGACTCTATTCACTTCACCTTCATTTTCTCCTTTCACCGACCGTTCGCGCTTTTATCGCGATGCAAATCGTTGTGCATGAAAATATCCGTATCTAGACCTGGCATATCTTGATAGGACCTAGCAAAGAAGTCGACATATTCATGAAGCTTACTGATGAGCTGTTCTTTTACTGGAGCTTGCAGACTGGCCCCAATCTTCACTTCTTTCAAATCCTCCTCGGTACCAAGATTAACAGTTTCAATTTCTTCCTGATGAGGAGTAATCACTTTCTCTTCTTGCCTCAACAACCTGGCTAACTCTTCAGGCAAATCATAGTCTTCTTCAACCCCTTCATCTGCTTGATTAATTGGATTGTCGAAGTCATACAAAGTCATAGCAGTGTTGTTGTCGGTGCAATCTGGAGGATAATCTCTACAAGGGTTGAGATTTGTTCTTTTTAGTGATCAATTTTAATCTTGTTCAGAAAAAATGAAGTTATTTATTTTGAAAACATTGTCATTTTATTATTTTGTGCGAAAAATAACAAAAATGAAAAGACAGCGAGCGAAAGGGAAAATTGTTTGCAAAAGATGTCCAATATTCATTGATATTCCATTTGCACAAAAATACAAATATGGCCCTATTATAAAATGAGTCCTGACACCTTGGGCAAGATGCACGACTTGATGCATGCTGAAAAAAGCAGGAAATAATAATTACTCTACAGGAGTAACTCTTATAATTTCCTGGGAAGACCAGTTAAGGACTTGTTGGCCCGGGATCATTGGACGAATTCAACTTTCCAGGTTGAGGTCGCTTTCTTCCTCGTCTTCCACGTTATTGACAGCATCTGGGGTTAGCATCCCCCCACTTATGAACTTGGGCTCCATAGCAGCCTCTGCTCGATCTTGTCGGAATGGTTTGTAACCTAAACCGAATCTGTCCTCCTTCTTCTCCACTGGTAGCAGCTTGCCCCAGCCTTGGGCGTTTCCATCTTCAACAACCTTCCGAGCTTGCTGGTAGGAGACAATTGAAGTACCCATCCTATCCTCCTGAGATGCAGCAAATACTTCAGTTGTCGCCTCATTGACATTCAGTTCTTCGAAACCTTGGCTCATGGTTTCGTGGATTTCACCATCCATCTCAATGTATTTGTAGGTAGCCAGATGGCTAACAAAAATATCATCTTCACCACAGATTGTGATAATCTGCCCTTCCCACTCATATTTCAATTTCTGGTGAAGAGTCGACGTAACTGCACCAGCGGCGTGAATCCATTGTCGACCCAACAAATAGCTGTAGGGCGGCTGAATGTCCATCACGTAGAAAGTAGTTTGAAAGATCTGCGGGCCAATTATCACAGGAAGCTCCACCTCTCCAAGAACAGACCTCTTGGAACCATCAAAAGCTCTAACCACCAGATTGCTTGGTCGAAGAGCAATACCATCACACTCAAGCTTAACAAGGGTCTTCTTTGGCAAGACATTGAGTGAAGACCCAGTGTCAACTAGAACATGTGAAAGCACAGCCCTTTTACACTCTAGAGTCATGTGTAAAGCTTTGTTGTGATGACGGCCTTCCGTTGTTAAATCAGCATTGGTGAAGCCTAGCCCATGGCTAGTATTAACATTAGACACCACTGTCTCGAGCTGATTTACCGTGAACTCCTCCGGCATGTAGGCTGCGTGCAGGATTTTAAGTAATGCATCCCGATGAGCTTTGAAACACAACAGTAATGATAAAATGGAGATCTTGGAAGGAGTCTAGTGGAGCTGATCCACAACCTTGTAGTCACTTCTCTTGATTATCCTCATAAATTCATCCACATCCTGATCAAAGGATGTTTTATGGGCTTCTTTCAAATTTGGTTCTTCCGGCACCACATTTTTACCTTTGGCTTTGGCAGCGGCCTCTGCCACAGTATTAACTCTTGGTACTTGTGACGCGAAGAGGCGTCCGCTTCGGGTGAAGCCCCCGCCCCCTCCCCCCCCCCCCCACGATATTATCCACCTGTGGTGTATGAGCTGAAGAATCAAGAAGGACTCTCTCCCCGTTGCAGTAAAGGTCTGAACCATAGTGCCATGGCACAACATTATCTTTTTCATATGGAATGGGTCCAGGTATCGTGATGGTAACTAGACTGACTGCAACAGAGGTAGGAACTGTTATTGTGTGTGGATCATAATATATGGTGATGGGACTTCTGACTGGTGGTGGTGGTGAATGACTGAAGCTGGGTTGTTGTTGAGATTGTTGCTGAGATTGTTGATGAGATTGTTGATGAAAATTGTTGGAATCAGGGACCATTGTTGGGTCGTAGTATATGGTGACTGTGGATACGTCGTTGTTAATGGTTGTTGTAGTTGTAGAAGCGGTGGCGATTGAACTAGTGTTTATTGAAGTGATGGAAGAGATGATTTTTGATTTTGTAGACGAGTTTGTCGGAACAATTGTTTTTGCAGTTGTAGGAGGAGTGTTTGTTGTTGCTGTAAAAAGAGTTGCTAATGTTGTAGAAACCGTTGACGCTATCTGTAGGATACCTTCTTTGATAAGGTCATTGATGCCACTTCTTATGCTTGCACACCCATTTACGGAAACTTTCCAAGATTCACAGCAGGCCTCACAACCTGGGAACACCTGGAATTTTAAAAGTTGAGCTTTAACCTCTGCCAGAGGTGTTTGAATGCTTGCGGTATCTTCAATTAAATTCATGGGTTGATCCTCCTCAATTGCATTTATCCTGGGCCCACCATGGCTGGGCATAGGATTCTTTGTGACGTTAGGAGGTGGTGAAAAATTTAAAGCCTTTGAATCAACCAGATCCTGGACCTTCATGTGCAAAGCTCTGCACTTTTCTGTGGTGTGACCGGGTGCATTAGAATGAAAAGCACATCTGGCATTGATGTCATAATTTCTCGGAAGGTTCTGAGGATATAGTGGAGCCAGAGTCCTTAATTCAACAAGATTAAGCTTTAGAAGTTGTGGTAGCAAAGTGGCATAGGGCATTGGTATAGGCTTAATTACCCTGTTGACTTGAGATGGCCTTTGCTGGAAAGGATGTTGTTGTTGGTTGTTGTTGTTATAGGACCTTTGTTGAGGAAAATGTTATTATTGAGGAAAATGTTGTTGTTGCGGAGTGTATTGTTGTTGAGGTGGTGGAGTAGGAATTGTGACAACGACAATGGATCTTGGCATATACTGGGGTCTTCCTCTGCCCATGTGTACAGAATTGGTTTCACCCGATCTTCGAGGCCCCGCAAATGGTTTCCTTGTGCTGCTTGAGCTGGCGCCGTTATCAGAAATCTTTCCCATTTTCAGTAAACTCTCAATCCTTTCTCCGGCTATGACCACATCTGCAAAGCTAGTGGACGAGAAAGCAGCCAACCTATCAATGTACGTCACCTGGAGGGTGTTCATAAACATATCTGCCATTTCTCTTTCTGACATTGGAGGTTGAACGGCAGCTGCTAATTTCCTCCATCTCTGAGCATACTCTCTGAAGCTTTCCCTGGAAGACTGTGACATACCCATTAGAAGGGTTCTGTTAGGAGCCATGTCTAGATTGTATTGATATTGGCGAATGAAAGCCATGGCCAAATCTTTCCAATATCTTACTGTGACCCTAGTCAAATGAGAGTACCACTCACGGGATGCCCCTGTCAAGCTATCCTCAAAATAGAACATCCATAGCTTTTCATCCATGGTGTAGGCCTTTAACCTTCCCAGGAAAGATTGGAGATGGGTGCGAGGGCAAGATGTACCATTGTATCTTTCAAAGCAGGGAGGTTTGAACTTGTGAGGAATTCTAACCCCCTCCACTAGCCCCATATCCATAACATCAAACCCTAAGGAGTTTTGAGACTCCAGAGACCTCAACTTTTCTGCTATTTCGTCCAGCCGACGATCATAGACTTCATCTCCTGCCCCTACTACAGTGAACTGTTCCTCCTGAGGGTCCTCTTGCAAGGCACGCCCTCTAGTGTTACCCTGGGTATTCCTGATAGTATTAATGTCAGGGTTGAGATGAGGTCCAAACTCCGGGGGATCAGTACGAGGTTGTACATGATCATTGTTGCTGGGACCCCCTGTACCTGGGTGGTTTTCTTCAGGAGTTTTCCGCTCGACCAACTCTCTTAATCTTTCTTGACTTTGGGCTAACCCAGTCATCACTACGATGAACTGGTTCATCTGAGTCCTCATCTCAGTCCTTTAATTATCCATCTGGGTTCTCACGTCAGTCAGATCTTGCTGAACCTGGTCTATCTGTAAGCTCAGAAGGTTGTTTCTTGTCGGATACCGGTGAACTCTGTTGATGGGGAAAACCCTCCTACGAGCAATGTTTCCTGAAACCACAACAAAGTGAGAAACAATAAAAACAAAAACCTACAAAACAAAGAAATGAGGTTAGTATGCAATGCAGGATGTCTATTTGTCTTCCAAGGGTATCCGGTTTGGTTCTTTGGTTTTGACCTTCCAGACCTCGAGGAATGATGATGCTGAAGAGAAATGAAACCCACAGAATAACACTCAAACCATATATTACAAAATGTAAAGATACATAGTTTTGATTACAACAAGTCCCCATGGTGGGTCAAAATACAACAACAAAAACAAAAGTACAAACAAAATGAAGTACAAATACAAAGAAATCAAACATCCAGCCCATAATCATCCTCTCTGACTTCCTTCAGGAGAGCATCAGTCACTGGGCTAACTGGATGCTCTGTGATGGTCCTGATAAGAAGGTTCCTGGTGGCAATGGCACTGGTCAACTTCTTATGTTTGTTCTGGTCTTTTGATCTCTTCAACCCCGCCCGGAGTTTCAATTCAGAGATTTCCTTCTGTGCTGCCAACAAGGTTTCCTGATTCTTCTTCTCATTAGCTTCAAGTTGCTCTATCCTAGCCTGTGTCCTCTGATCTTCCTATGAACGAGCCTCAGTAATTTTGATCCATCTTGCCTGACTCTCTTCCAAGTAGTGCTCAGCTCTGGCTTTCTGAATCTTGGCTTCCTTGCAAGCATTCTTCAATACCAACTCCCCTGCTCTAGCCATTCTGATGTAATCATCTGTCTTCTCAATCTTGGTCATATGCTCGATCCGGAGCTTCTCTAACCTCTCACTGTCCAGACGACTATCATTCCTCTCCCAGAGGGTCTTCTTTAGAGCTTCAGACAACTGGGCATTCCTTTCTTTCAACTTTTCAAACTCTTCTAAACTGACTGTAGCTAAAGGCTCTACTGCTGATGGTCCAGGCACATCCTCTAAGGTGAATGACATGCAGGTGATCTGTCCTCTGATACGTGACCAATCAAGATACTGAGCTGAAGCTATATTGTTACACTTGCCAAGAATGGTAGTCCCTTTTGTCTGGATGTTGTCCCAATCCCAGGCTGCTTGTCGGGCAATGGCAAGGTTATGCTGAATATCACAGTAAAGGGTTTCTGAAAAGTCCTGCTCTCTTGGTGGATGCACCAAGGCATACCCTAATTGCCTTTTGAACATCAAAGGATTGTAGTTGATGCAACCCTTTACTCCAATCAGAGGTACATTGGGGTACTTCCCACAGCTGGTAATTATGTCTCTGCCCTTGGTGCTCTGAGTGCACCACCTGATGTCTTCTGAAGTGAGAGCAATCATTCTCTTAACCCAATTTCTTGACTGATGAGGAGTCAAGAAAGCTTCTGACTTTGGCAAGTGTCTCAATAACCAGCAGTAGAAGAGAGGTGCACAACATCTGACTAATCTTCCCCTTTGCTTCTCATTCCTTTGATGCACTGAGTAATAGAAATCCCCTAGCAAGGTGGGAACTAAATTCTTCAGCAAGAAAAGATGGATAGCACTCTTGCTTACAAACTTAGGCTCGTCTGCAAACAAGATGATACCATATATGCTAAGGGCCAAAAGAGCACAAACAGTGTCCCACTTCCCTGCTGCAGCATGAATGGTGGCCTGAGTAACCAAGAAGTCCAAATGAAGGCCAGTGATTCCAGCCTTGGTGGTCATATTCTGATCAATGACGGTGGATTCCAAGTACAGAGCCTTAGCTATATCTTCATTCCTGGGAACAGTCATCTCAGGGTTGAAAGGAATCCCTCTCCTGATGGGGACACCCAACAACATGGAGAACTCCTCCAGCAAAGGGCCCATCTGAAAGTCTGGAAAGGTAAAACATCTGAGAGGAGGGTCATAGAACTGAAGGCAAGTGTGGATCATACTCCTCTATGATGCATCCAAGTCCATGATCATGTCCATAATGCCACCATAGTGTTCCCTGAATAAAGGGACATGATCAGGAGTGATGAGTGTCTGCATTTGCCTGAAGCCTGCTAGGGAGGGCTCAAAGAAATGGTATGTAATGTTGCTCTTCCTGAATGTGTCCATGCTGACAATGGATGATGAAGGAAACAACTGAAGAGAAATGCTGATGAAGACAACTAATGAAGATGCTGAAGAAAATATCTGATGAAGATATCTGATGAAGATAACTGATGAAGGTAGCTGAAGGAATCTGAGCAATAGAACAGGTCAAAACCCAACCAAAGATAAAATGTGGATACCCTGTAAAACAAATAGACAAATGTTAAAATGATGCAAAATGATGTATGCAGAATGATATGCAAGGGTTTGTGATCAAGTGCTGGATCTATTATCTGCCTTGATAAGGTCCATGTGTGTTCATAAGTCCAGATGAAAGTTTAGAGAACCAGTAACCAGGTGGGGGACTCAAATAAAGAGTGACAAATTCGGGGTTTCACAAGAATAGTCCAAAACTATGTGTCCTTAAAAAAAAACTGGTAAAAGGGTATGATGAGGCCAACGGTTCCTGCAAACCTGTAAACATCCCAACCCCCTCACATGTATTGTTCTAGAACAAGGATCCTAAGACTTGGATCAGTTATGAGAAGTGTAAACACTTCTAACCCGGAGGTACAATGTTTATAATAATCATAAAGGATCCTCCTCTAATTCACTTCATATGCTGAAGGTCATAAAAAGGTCATCCAGACATAGCAGGCTTCCCAGATAGCCCTAGTACTACAGGAAATCCGTAGCACAGAGTTCTCAAGAAGAAACCCATGTCTGAACCGTGTTTCATATTCCCGCACCAGACCGAAATGGAATGGGAAAGAATATGAAGACACTCTATCCTATGTGTCACTCAGGTTCTCAGTATGGAACCTTACTCACTGAGTATCCCAACCACCAAGACAATCAGAAGATCCAGCACATGATATGATGATAATAGTTTGAAATGCATAAAAAACAGTAAATGAAAGCAATAAATAAAGTTGTACAGAAAGCAATAAATAAAGCAATAAACAACAAGCAAAAGTAGAACATAACACCCCCATAAACACATATCAAACAAGCGCTAGGAGAAACCCACAAAAAGAACCAGAAGCCCTGGTTGCAAGATAAGGTTTCCCCAGCAGAGTCGCCAAGCTGTCGCTCCCCCGAAAAGACACCAGGGTCCCAGGGTGCAGTCGCGAACGGTCGGCGAAGAGAGAAGATGAGAATGAAGGGAATATAGTCGCCAGCTAGGCATTTTTATCCTAAAGGAAAGGTAATGCTGCATAAACCTAGAGAAAGATGGATAAGACGGTTGCGAACCAGAGAAACTGAGAAAGGGGGTTGGTTACAACCTGGGAAGGTATTAGCACCAAGATTGTCCGTCTTACTTGACGGGATCCACGCTTACAAGATTGTTTTTAAAGGGGTAAGGGTATGTGCTATCTGTGTGCAAAAGCTAAGAAAAGAATATACAGGTGTTAGTTCAAAAGGTGTGAATTGCTTAGGAACTGAGGCTTTAAAAGAATGTTGAAAGAGGGGGGAAGACACAGAGACTTTCGTTCGATAACTGTTAAGTTATGCCTACGTATCCTCTCGTGCAATGAGGAAGTCAGAACACCGTAGTTCGACTCAAAGAGACTGAAGAATAAATTTGACTGTGAACTACCTGCTTGTCTATGCTAAAGCGTATGACTCGTCTGGCTCGAGTGCTAACTGTCTTGCATTAGAAGGAAGAAGCAATTTCTCGTCTGTGAATGATGGTGATGAGAAAAGAATCCCGAAGGAGACGATTATTGTTTGTTTTTTGTGTTTTCAGTTTTATTATTGTTTTTGGGTGTTTTACATAAGTTAATGAGCTTAAGCCTAAATCAAGGGCTTGTAAACTCCCTGATTAGGGATAATGAGCCTACTTAAGTATGAGATAAGCATCTCAACTTAATTACCATGATGATGTAGGGTTAAGATCATTAACCTACTTGTGATTATTTAGATGTTTTTGGGTTTTTTTAGTGTTAAGTAATGAGTTTAATCTCTAATCACAGATTAGTGAACTCATTACACCATCCTAATAGAAGGATAATAGATGAGAACACTTAAGTTGAGGAAGATACCTCAACTTAATCCATGGTTAGGGATTAAATTCATTATATAACAAGCCTTTATTAAGTGGATTTTAATTAAGGGATGAGATTAAGAAGTGAATTTTATGTTTATAAGACAACTTGAGGGGGACTTGTCCATTAAACACTAGGGTTAGTCCTTCTTAACCATAGGGAAGAATTAGAACCCTAATGTAAGGCCCAAGTTACAAGATAAAGCCTTAATGATTATTAAGGTGATTTAATTAAGAGGTTTAAACAAATTAAAGGTTTAACACTTAGGATTAAAGTTATACACTCCATCCTAAGAGAAGGATGCAGGCATAACCCTAATTCCAAAGTCCTAAAACTTTAAGAGTTTAGTCTCTAATTATTGAGATGAGAAAAGAGACTCAAGGAGACTCAAAGGTAAAAAGCTAAGGGGGACTAAACAAAACCCTAAAAATTATCATGCTTGGATATCCTATGGTTTGTTAGGCTTAAAAGGAAGGATCTTTAAGGAAGCCACCAATGGAAGAAGTAGCTGAAAGGAGGAGGAAGCAGAAGAATAAGTTACTTACTTCCTAAGAAGATAAGTAACTTAAAGGAAGAAAGTGAGAAAGATGGAACATAAGTGAATTAGATTCATTTCAAGGACAAATAAGATGCATATGAATGAGATAAGAAGAAGTGAGAGGTGAAGGAAAATCCACCTCCCAAATAACTTACCAAAAGTACCTGAAAGTGTTAGTATGAATGCATAAGGTATAAAGCATAAAGAAATAAGTTGAAATGAGATGAAATGAGATGCAAAGACCAAAGTCTGAAGTGTTTATGCAATGCAAATGGCATATGATATGATGCAATGTCATACAATGTGCATATGAATGATCATACAAAGATGGGAAGTCATGAAAGCATGCTTAGAAGTTTGAAAACACATGGATGTTTATGAAATGAAATGAATGCAAGACATGGAAAATGAATGAAGAAATGATCAAGCAATGTTCTAACATGTCCTAAGATATCTAATATGACATATGAATGCATGAAATGTCATGGCAAGTTCATGTGATGATGAATATGCAAGGTGAATGCAAATGAACATGAGAAATTAGGGTTTTGTGGACATATGAGATGCAAATGGATAAAACAGAAGCATACAACAAGATAAAAATTTGAAATCAAGCTCAAACAAACCCTAAACCTATACAAAGTCACATCCCAAAGGAGAAGGTCAGAACCTATTCCTATTGAAAGTTATGATTTTCCTAAGTTTGCTAGGGTTTTTGGGTGATTCAAAAGGAAAACTACAAATCAATTTGAAAATGTAAGATATATTCATGAGGAAAATATCCTAGAAACTGCATGTAATATGTGATACATTTAAATATTTTAAAAATACTTTTTATATGCAAAAAATAAAATAAAAATTATTTTCAGGTTGAGAAAAATATTTAAAATCAGAATGCAAAGTTTCATATTTTTGTGATGATTTTGGTATTTTAAATTAATTATGCAAAAGAAATGAAAAGAAATGAAATAAAAATAACTAAAATGAGAAGTATGCAGATCCAAGGGACGAGATTCAAACTGGAGGGGGGAGGCTTGACTGCGCGCGCATCTCAATGGCTAGGATTTAATATGAGGAAATTAATTTAATTAATCATAATTAAACTAATTAAACTGATTTATAAGTAATGACACAATCTGGACCACTCATTCGCGCGCTAACCCTAAGATCTAAAGTCCCACATTCAAACCAGGCTAAACCCTAATTAACTAACCCTAATGAATTTCAAGTGACCGGAGCTTTCTCTGGTCATCTTCTTCGGCGAAACGAATTTTCAGAAACTCATACAAGCATCTAAACTCCTAATTTCTTGCCCAGAATCATTCCTCTAACATCATAGAACATGAATCCACAAACAAAAATCATTTATCATGCATAACAAGGCTGAATCGAAGTAAACAAATTCTAGGTCAAAAATTTCAGAACAACCATACATGCTCATTTCTCAATCATTTTTAAAACAAAACATATCAGAGTGATCTAGAGAGCATGTAGAATCATTTAGAAACTTAAAACAAGAGTTCTGGAAAAAAAGTTCTTGGTGACTACTGTCGCTCCCGGGATTTCCATCCTGGTACAAACGCGAAAGTGGCGCGGAAAAAGGTAGAGTCGCCAGCCAGGCATTTTTATCCCGAAGAAAGGGAATGGTAATGCTGCACAAACCAGAAGAAAGAAAGAGGAAGGACACAGGTCCTGCGAACCAAAGAGACTGAGTTCGGGAGTCGGTTACGACCTGGGAAGGTATTAGCACCCAGATCGTCCGCCGTACCCGACGGGATCCACGCTTGCAAAGAGATACTGTTTCAAAGGGTGAGGGTATGAAAAATGCAGCAAAGGAATGAATATGAAAAGAAACTGGAACTGGAAAAGAACTGAATAAGAAAGCCAAAGGAAAAAAATGTAGGGAAAATAAAGATTGTGCTCGAACGGGCCCTACCCCGCTGCCTACGTACCTCATCAGGATAATGAGGATCAGAGACGCCGTAGTTCCCCTAACTAGGGGTACTAAAAGGAAATTGCTTGTGAATTAAGGCTTGAACTGCCTATGCCATTGCTCAGGTGTTGCAGGCTCGGACGACGAGTGCGTAACCGTCTTGCAAAATGACAAGTAGGAGCAAGTTCGCGTACGGAGCGAAGGAGATGAGAAAAGAATTCCCGAAGGAAAGACGCTTATTGTTTGTTTTGTGTTTTTTAGAAGCTTTTATGAGTGAAAGTTTGCATAGGTAAGTGTACCCAAGTCTTACTCAATGGGATGTGTACATCTCACATCATCCCGAAATGGAATGCGCAAGAGGCACACCTATCTATGGAGGAAATCCCCAAAGCTAGTCCCACAAGTGAAGGCTCAAGCACACTAACCTATTATCATTATTAAGTGTTTTTGTGGTTTTGATTAAGAAGTGTTTTTTAGCTTTTCTTTGTGAGGTACTCATGTTAAGACCTATCCACCACGAGTGATGACTCACACCTCGCCCCGAAATGGAACGCATGTGAGCATCTCATAGCAAAGTCTCATGTCACATGAAAGTACTCAACCTTTATTAAATGAATTGGAATTAAGTTTGAAGATGAGAAGAGAGAGCACCAAAGGATCTTAAAGGAAAAATTCTAAAGGGGGACTAAAATAATCCTAAGTATTCACATGCATGGAAGTCCTAAGAGTTTGTGAGGTTTCTATCCTAATGAAGAAGGAAGAAAGAAGATAGAAGAAAGGATGAGAAAGGCCTAAGCCCAACAACAAAGGGTTAGTTCAAATATCCAAAAGAGGAAAGATGAAAAAAAAGTTGAAATGTGGATAAACATCCACACTTCTCTTACCATGAGCCCCTGAAAAGTTAGCAAAAATCCAGCAAATTGACCAAGAAACAATCATGGGATCAATCATGCTCAAAGGTACTTGAAAACAAAAATCAAACAATCATGCCAACATTGCAAATACACGACTTACGCGTCGAGAACATGAAAGCATACATCAACCAGCAAGCAAATCACCCTAAACATCATGTTTAATGATCATACAATGAGTCATGGCAATTAGCACAAGCAAAGGGATCAAACAAACTCAAAACAGCCCTGAAAAACCATTCTGCATCAGTGTTAACCGGTTAACCATATGCGTTAACCGGTTAACCAGTCAAAACCTGCACAAAACACGCAGAAAAACAGGGCGTTAACCGGTTAACCATATACGTTAACCGGTTAACACTGTAAAAACAGCAGCAAATTCCTGCAGAAAACAGCAGCTCAAAAACAGCTTATTCAAATAAGCTGCACCAGACCAGCACTCAATTACACATGGAAAAAAAATAGATCAATGCACATCAATCCATAACATTATGCTCATGAACAATAACAAACGGATCCGGATACCAATCAACCAATCAAATCATGCAACACAATCAATTACACAAACACATGGTGGATCTAAAGCACAAGCAATGCAAATAAGCTAAAAACAGAGTTGGATCTGAAATTAAACCAACCTACAAAGCGGAGGTATGCTTTGGTAATTGTTGATTATGCTGAAAATGATAGATCTCGCGCAAAACTTTGAAGATCCGATGCTAATCTCCACCCTCCATGCAAAATAAATGCGAGATCAAACTCTTGATGCAGAATTTTGATCCAAAAGCACTTCTAGATCCCAAACCAGATCTGAATCACCAATTAAACCAGCAAAAAGATGTAATGAAACTATGGATGGAGGTCTAGTTCCAAGATCTACACACCTCAAGGCAAGGTTGTGTGATCTTCAAAGAGGAACTTTGAGTGATTTGGAAAATTGGGAGAGAAAAGTGAGAGAATTGTGAGTGAGAGGAATGAAAATTCAGAAAATGAGAGTGAAAAATGAGTGAGATCCCCTTTGGTTTGGAAGGAAATGGAATAAATATGATTTAGGGTTGGGGCCCAAAATCTTGGTTTGGGATCCAAAAAAATATGGCTTGGTAATGTGATTTGGATCTAGGGTTGGCAAGAGGTTTGGGTACATGCTCTAGATCCTTCTTAAATTCAAATGAAATTCAAGTGAATAAAATCAGAAAATTGGAAAATGGAGCCAAAACCACATGCTGAAATTTGCTGCTGGAAATTCAAATTTCGCAGCTGTTAACCGGTTAACCATATGCGTTAACCGGTTAACGCATGCAAAATTTGAATTTCCCCCCTTTTGGTGGGAAACTTCAAGAATGATGCCGGCGCCCGCCGTTTCAAGCTGATTTTGATCCTTTCATTCTTTTTAAGCTTTGAACATGGTACAGAGCTTGTGCAGAGTGATCCTGTGAAATTTTTGCCTGGTCACCATGCTCTTGATTTTTATTTGCGGTGCTTCAAACCTTCCAGATGGTTGGTCATATGCCTTATGCTAGAACATGTGAGTGTTATGCCTCATTTTTCTATGCAAAAAAATGCTAAAGATATGGTATGTTATGATGACTATGATGCGACATGATGCTTAAAATGAAGGGGGCAAATTTGGGGTGTTACAGCTGCCCCTATTCAATCATCAGTTAATCTGAAAAGGACGATAGTACGGGCTATCGGACATTCGAGATAAACTGTGATTGAATACCAAGAAGACCAGAAATTTGCACTCTGACGAAGAATGCAACACCGGGAAATAAACCCGTCCAGATGACGCTTTGGGGACTGCAGGGGAGAAAGAAGCGGACGAGCTTCTTCCAAGTTGGAACTGATATCTGAAATAAGAACAAATTGACAGACGAGTCTTCAAACAATCCTGTGACACCAGGAGCTGGACAGACGAGTCCTCCACCACTTCAAGACAAAAATCTGAGACAGACGAGTCTTCTAACAACCCTGTGACGCCAGGTGCAGAGAGCGGACGAGCCCTTAAAGAACTTCAAAGTAGCCTGAGATAGACGAATCTCCTTCACTAATCCTCACGCAGATAAGTGGAATAAGACGGACGAGTCTTCTTCGGATAACCCTTACGCAGGCTCCGGGAATGCATATAAGTCTGTGGGATAGACATGCAACCAAGGTGGACGAACCTTCTTCATATATTATCCGCGGATATATGGTACAAGACAGACGAGTCTTCTGAGCAAACCTGTTACGCCAGGTGCAGCTACCATAATTGGTGCTTGAGACAGACGAGCCTCCTTCGGATTTACCTGTTACGCCAGGACCGGTAACCATTTTGACATTTAATTCCCACTGTCAGGATTTTAAACCTCTTCAATACAGACGAGTATTGGATGATCATCAAGAGAACACAGACGAGTGCCAATAGTCAAAGACACAGACGAGTATCGGACGATGATCTGAGAAACACAGACGAGTGCTTCAGGCGATGATACAGACGAGTATCAGCCACTGGTATAGACGAATACCAGAAATTCAAACACAGACGAGCATTTGAAGTAGCAACAGCAATATCAGGATGAACGACAAATCTTCACATTCAGGTGCAAGCTAGCACAGACGAGTGCTGAGGATGATACAAACGAGTATCCAGGCAAAGCAGACGAGCTTCAGAACACAAACGACTTCTGGGGGGATAAAAGCAGACGAGCTTCAAACACACAGACGAGTGCTGGACAGTTGCAGACGAGCAACAACAGAGAATACATATCAAGGCACAGACGAGTGCAGCGAGGGACCCCATACCAAACACAGACGAGTGTTGGAAGGTTGCAGACGAGCAACAGCAAATATCATCTCAGAACACAGACGAGTGTTGAGGAGTTGCGGACGAGCAACAACGGAGGCATCATGACACAGACGAGTGTTGGAAATTGCAGACGAACAATAATAAGGTAATCACTTCAAAACACAGACGCATGCCGAAAATTGCAGACGAGCAAACAGCAACACAGAGCTAACACAGACGAGCGTTGAAAGATGCAGACGAGCAGCCATAAAGCAGTGATATGTCCTTGCTGGGGAAACTTGCTTAGGGATAACACATACGAGTGTTGAAGATTGCAGACGAACAGCCTTTAGCACGTATGAGTGCTAAGAGATGCGGTCGGGCCTCAAATAAGGATGCGAGCACAGACGAGTACTGGCGGCTTTCTCGGGGATATGCCTCAAATAAAGAGGAATCTGTTGAGGAAACGGCACGGACGAGCGCTGAAAGAGGATGAGCATCAAATAAAGATGCGAACACAGACGAGTGCTAGCAGATATAGACTCTACTGGGGAAGGCAAACGAGCAATACCACAGAGCAATACCACAGAGATAACACAGACGAGTGTTGAAAAATGCAGGCGAGCAACAATAAAGCATGATATGTCACTGCAGGGGAGAAAAAAGTCAAGAGGTCTGGATACCCACTCCGACTGAGGTGATGAATACCTGACTGCATCATCAAATAGGGCAAATCTGCTGGGGAATATTTCACTGACGGAGGTGAAAATCAAATATGAACTCTGTGGGGGGACAGATCATCTTCAGACTTGGCTGGGGAAACTTCCTGGGCGAATACTCTGACTGGGGAGAGCATCCGATGATTCAAGACTCTGAGGGGATATCTGGCTCTCAAGCACCTGACAGGCAAGGACTCTTGCTGGGGAAGAATCTTGTTGATGATAAAATACTGTCAATTCCACCTCTGATGATGACATGCTCTCAGGTACCTGCTAGGCACACTCCGCTGGGGAAGAAAGGACTATTACTTCTCTTGGGAAGAAGAATCTGCTTGGGCTGCTTCCAAGACTTAGTTGGAGGAAAACATCTATTTAGACAAGTCAGGCTTTCAGCTACCTGCTGGAGAAGAAAAATCTCTGCTTGGGGAGATACTCTACTGGGGGAGAGTAAATTGCTCGATGTGACGCCATCCTGCAACCTGCAACAACAGAAAACACACGTGTGTCCCGGGGATTTGCATGGCGTGATCTGTTCATCCATTATCACCCGACACTCAAAGAGGGTTACAGTTTCCCTGCATGTCAATTTTCTTTTCAAGATTATCACCATGTTTAGATGCAATGCTATTTTTGCCAAAAATTCAGGACATTTTGCAAACAAAAATAAACACACACAGCTTTTTGACTGAATATTATTTTTATTGAATGGCCTCTGAATAGGCACAGACTTACATCAGGAAGCAACCACCTGGAAAGAGGTAGCCACTATAAAAATTGAGAAAAGAAACTATCCTAATGGCAATGTACATGGCATTCCAAGGAGTTCCATTTCTGCTATGACCTGCATGTCTTCAAGACTCTCCATTCTGCTTTGGCTTTCTGAGAGGACAAGGGGACTGTTTCCTATCCTTCTGATATTGTCAAACCGTACGAAACGATGATGTGGTTCAGATAACTTGGATCACAGTTGTTCGCTTATTCCCTTATTTTGCGTGGATCGCCCTCTCGGGTTTTCAATCCACCGGGATACCCTTTTTTGCCTGAGCTGTCCAATGTGGCTTTTCAACTCAGCGGGTGTACCTTTCTTTTGTTTATTTTCCCTAATTTTTGCCCGAGCTTTTTATTCTGTTTTTAGCTCGCCGGGATGCCCTTTTCTTGCCTGGACTTACATTCTGTTTTTGTGTCCAGCGGGTCTCTTTACGCGAAGTATTTTTTAACTGCGTCCGAGTTAACAGGGGATGGGAAGTCTTCTCCATCCATAGTGGTGAGCATCAGTGCCCCTCCTGAGAATACTTTCTTCACTATGAATGGTCCTTCGTAGTTTGGGGTCCACTTGCCCCTGTTATCTGAACCTGGAGGAACGATCCTCTTCAATACAAGCTCTCCCACTTGATACTCTCGAGTACGTACTCGTTGGTCGAATGCCCGCTTCATTCTCCTCTGATAAAGCTGACCATGACAGATAGCCGCTAATCTCTTTTCCTCAATTAGACATAGCTGGTTGTAACGAGCACGCACCCATTCAGCCTCATCCAGTTTGACGTCCATCATCACACGCAGTGAAGGAATCTCTACTTCAACAGGCAGGACTGCTTCCATGCCATACACTAGAGAGAAAGGAGTTGCCCCTGTTGATGTCCTGACCGACGTTCGGTACCCATGCAAAGCAAACGGTAACATCTCATGCCAATCCTTGTAGGTGACAACCATTTTCTGCACAATCTTCTTGATATTCTTGTTAGCTGCCTCTACCGCACCATTCATCTTTGGTCGGTAAGGAGAAGAATTGTGATGCTGTATTTTGAAGTCCCGACATAAGTCTGCCATCATCTTGTTGTTGAGATTAGAACCATTATCAGTAATGATCCTTTCGGGTACTCCATATCTGCATATGATATCTCTTTTCAGAAATCTTGCCACCACTTGACGAGTGACATTGGCATAAGACGCTGCTTCTACCCACTTGGTAAAGTAATCAATCGCGACCAGGATGAAGCGATGACCGTTCGAAGCAGTTGGCTCGATCTTCCCGATCATGTCAATGCCCCACATAGAGAAAGGCCAAGGAGATGACATGATGTTGAGCGGGTTTGGAGGAACATGCACTTTATCTGCATATATTTGGCACTTGTGGCATTTACGAGCGAATGAACAACAGTCTGCATCCATTGTCATCCAGTAATACCCTGATCTCAGCAGTTTCTTTGCCATAGCATGCCCTCCTGCATGGGTACCAAAATATCCCTCATGGACTTCCTGCATCAACAGGCTTGCTTCGTGTCTATCCACGCATCTGAGCAAGACCATGTCGAAGTTCCTCTTGTACAAAACCCCGTCTGTGTTCAAGAAGAAACTAGCAGCAAGTCGTCTCAAGGTCTTCTTGTCTTTGGAAGATGCCCCTGTTGGGTATTCTTGCTTTTCCAGGAATAACTTGATATCAAAATACCAAGGTTTCTCGTCAGATACGGCGTCTACAGAGAAAGCATAAGCCGGAGAGTCAAGCCTGGAGATGTCAATTCTGGGCACAAAATTCCAACACAGGACTTTAATCGACGAAGAGAGAGTGGCCAAAGCATCGGCAAATTGATTTTCGTCACGTGGTATGTATTTGAGCTCAACTCTCGTGAAGAATGTCAACAGTTTTCTAGCATAATCCCTGTACGGAACTAGATGCTCTTGATGTGTATACCACTTGCCGGTAATTTGGTTAATGACGAGGGCTGAATCTCCGAATATATCGAGGTTCTTAATCCGAAGATCAATTGCCTCCTCTATTCCCATTATACACGCCTCGTATTCCGCTTCATTGTTGGTGCAGCCAAAAGTAATTCTGGCAGCGAAGGGTAAATGAACACCTTCAGGAGTAATAAGTACGGCACCAACTCCACGACCATTGATATTGACAGCCCCATCAAACATCAACTTCCATTTGGATTCAGGGTCAGGCCCCTCCTCCGGAAGTGGTTCCTCATAATCGTTTGTTCTGAGGTACATGATGTCCTCATCAGGGAAATCAAATCTCAACGGCTGATAGTCATCCTCAAGAGGTTGCTGAGCAAGGTATTCCGACAATACACTTCCTTTGATGGCTTTCTGAGAAGTGTACTGGATGTCGTATTCAGTCAAAATCATCTGCCATCTAGCAACCCTTCCGGTCAATGCTGGTTTCTCAAAGATGTACTTGACAGGATCCATCTTGGAAATGAGAAGTGTAGTATGGGTCAACATGTACTGCCTCAGTCGGCGAGCAGCCCATACCAAAGCGCAGCAAGTTTTCTCGAGCAGTGAGTATCGGGATTCACAGTCGGTAAACTTTTTGCTAAGGTAATAAATGGCGTACTCTTTTCGACCAGACTCGTCATGTTGGCCAAGCACACACCCCATCGACCCTTCTAGCACGGTCAAGTACATGATTAACGGTCTCCCCTCCACTGGAGGCATCAGAATTGGAGGCTCCTGCAAATATTCTTTTATTTTGTCGAAAGCCCTTTGGCAATCATCATTCCACCTGACTGTTTGCTCTTTTCTTAGCAGTTTGAATATCGGTTCGCACGTGGCAGTTAGGTGAGATATGAACCGAGAAATGTAGTTCAATCTACCTAAGAACCCGCGCACTTCTTTTTCTGTCTTTGGTGCAGGCATATCTTGAATAGCTTTCACTTTAGCAGGATCTACCTCAATTCCTCTTTGACTTACAATGAAACCCAGCAACTTTCCAGAACGCACTCCGAAAGTGCACTTGTTCGGATTCAACCTCAGTTTATACTTGATCAATCTATCAAACAACTTCTTCAAATTAACCAAATGCTCCTCTTCGTCTTTGGACTTTGCAATCATATCGTCCACATAACATTCGATCTCCTTATGGATCATGTCATGGAACAACGTGACCATCGCCCGCTGATAAGTTGCCCCAGCGTTCTTCAAACCGAAGGGCATGACCTTGTAGCAGAATGTTCCCCACGGGGTAATGAACGTTGTCTTCTCCATGTCTTCCGGCGCCATTTTTATCTGATTATAACCGGAGAATCCATCCATGAAGGAGAATACTGAGAATTGAGCAGTACTGTCGACCAACACGTCGATGTGTGGCAACGGAAAATCATCCTTCGGACTTGCTCTGTTCAAATCTCTATAGTCAACGCACATCCGGACCTTGCCGTCCTTCTTAGGCACTGGTACAATGTTAGCTACCCAAGGTGGGTAACTAGTCACGGCAAGGAACCCGGCATCCCACTGTTTCTGCACATCCTCTTTAATCTTCATCGCCATATCCGGGCGAGTTCTTCTCAATTTTTGCTTCACAGGAGGACAGTCTTCTCTCAGAGGTAGCTTATGCATCACGATGTCGGTATCCAACCCTGGCATATCTTGATATGACCAAGCAAAGATATCTACATACTCTCTCAGCATACTGATCAGCTCTTGTTTGACGTCGGCCTGCAGATTGGCTCCTATCTTGATTTCTTTCTTTGCATCTTCACTGCCAATGTTGATGGTCTCAATCTCCTCTTGATGAGGCTGAATAACTCGTTCCTCTTGTTTCAACAATCTGACCAACTCTTCAGGGAGGTCACAGTCTTCCTCAACCCCTTCATCAGCTTGGTAGACTGGATTATCAAAGTCATGCATAGTCATAGCAGGAACGTTATCCGTGGAATCCGGATGATCAATACTGCACAAATGATGTGCTTATTCAGAATCTGCTTACTTTGAAAAGAGACGCTAACACAAAGCAAAAAAATGAAAAAACACATTGCCATTTTTATATTGTTTTTTGTGAAAAAGTTTAAAAACAAAGAAAGAGAGCACAATTTGTCTGAAAATGTCCTTTTATTTCATGGCAAAAATAACGATGCAATACAAAACATGGTGGCCCAATACAATGGATCCGAACATCTTGGGCAGAATGCTGGATTTGACAATGCAGTATGCTAATAGAAGGAAACAAAACAATTACTTTGAGAGCCAGGTGACTTGAACAATGTCCTCAGCAGACCAATTTCCTAACTCCTCGCCGGGTGCACACGGGCGGATCCAATTGTTGTCCCAGTCTCTGTCACTATCCCCGTCTTGGCTTGTCGTACAGATTTGATCACGGTCAAGCAAACCAGCACTTGTGAATGAGATAGCTTTACCACTCTGAATAGACCCCCCAGGCTGATACCCTAAGCCGAATTTATCATCCTTCTTTTCCACCTCCAACAACTTGCCCCAGCCTTGGGCATTGCCTGATTGGACGACCTCTTTTGCTTCCCGGTAGGAATGAATTGACGTGCCTTCGTTGTTTTTCTTCACCGGAGTCAGGATACTGACATCTGCCTCAAAAGCTTGGCACAAAGTCTCGTGAATTTCCCCGTCCATTTCTACATATTTAAATGTCGACAGGTGGCTGACGAAAATATCTTCTTCCCCGCAAACTGTGATGACCTGACCATCCACCACATATTTAAGCTTTTGGTGCAGGGTTGAAGTGACGGCTCCAGCTGCGTGTATCCACGGTCTGCCCAACAAGCAACTATACGCAGGCTGGATATCCATGACATAGAAGACACTCTTGAAGACTTGAGAGCCTATCTTGACAGGCAACTCAACCTCTCCGAAAACGGATCTTCTTGAACCATCGAAAGCTTTAACCACTAGATCACTCGGCGTCAGAATAACTCCATCAATGTTAAGCTTCATCAACGCCTTCTTCGGGAGCACATTCAAGGAAGAGCCTGTGTCCACAAGAACATGAGACAAGACAGCGCCCTTGCATTCCATCGTGATATGCAGTGCTTTATTGTGATTCCTTCCCTCCGAAGTAAGGTCTCGGTCAGTGAAGCCTAAACCATGGCTGGCATTAACACTTCCAACAACAGCTTCGAGTTGATTAACAGTGATTTCTTGAGGAACATAGGCCATTTGAAGTACTTTCAGCAAGGCTTCTCGGTGCGCGGGAGAGCACATCAACAGTGACAAGATAGAAATCTTTGAAGGCGTCTGGTTCAGTTGATCAACCACCTTATAGTCACTCCTTTTGATGATCTTCATGAACTCCTCTACCTCCTTTTCAAATGTCCCCTGCCCAGCCACAGGAGTATCTGACTCATCATTCGCAGTCTGCTTCCCTTTGTCTTTGGACGAAACTTCGGCCTCAAGATCCTTTCTCAATGTAGGGGGAGCAAATAAACGGCCACTTCGAGTAAATCCCCCAACACCTCCCACATTTTCAATAGTCGGGTCAGCAACAGGTCTACTTTCCATCTTCTGTCCCGCCACATAGACATCGGAACCATAATGCCACGGAATGGCTCTGTCATCGGTGTACGGCACTGGCCCAGGTACAGTTATAGTCACAGGACTAATCTGAGGAGTGTAAACAGTAACTGGCTCTTGTCTGACGGGCATGTCAGCCTCATTGTAGAAGATAGTAATGGTTGACACATCATCAGCCTTTTCATTACTAATCTTGCTAATTTGTAGGGACCCAACATCAATCAACTCTTGCAAACCCGTCTTCAATTTCTCGCAGCCATTCGCAACACTTATACAGTCTTCACAATCGAGAGAACAACCAGGAAACACTTGACCTTTCAACAGTCTCTCTTTCACCACCTTCAATGGCGTCTTGACTTCATCAATTCTCAGTACCAAACTCAACTTGTCATCATGCTCAACAGCATTAACTCTAGCCCCTCCATGATTAGGTATAGGGTTCGAGTTGATATTCGGTGGTGGCGCAAAGTTGATTGCCTTTGAATCCACGAGATCTTGAACTTTGTGATGTAGCGCCCTGCACTTCTCGGTTGAGTGCCCGGGTGCCCCTGAATGAAAAGCGCATCGCGCGTTGACGTCGTAACCAGCTGGAAGCTCTCCAGGAGGTGGTGGTGCCAAAGTCCTCAATTGAATAAGGTTCAAGTCTAGTAGTCTCGGCAACAAGGCAGCATATGTCATCGGAATAGCTTCAATCACCCTGTTAGCAGGACGAGCCTGCCTCGGCTGATAAGGTCGTTGCTGGTAGTTGGTTCGAGGTTGTTGTTGTTGTTGTGGTTGTTGTGGTGGAGGTAGCATCTGTTGTACGGGAGCTGCAGGAATAGTGACAGCAGCCACATGTTCATAAGGTCTTCTGTAACCACGGCCCTGGCTTCGGCCGAATACAGCATTGGTCTCTCCTTCTCGCCTTCTTGGAGGTCCGCTAAAAGCTTTCCTCGCTCCATTTGAGCTACTAGCACCTGGGTCTTGTATCTTCCCCATTTTCAACAGTGTTTCAACCCTTTCTCCCGCAATGACAATATCGTTGAACTTTGTAGCAGAACTTGATGCCAATCTCTCAAGAAATACCCCCTGGAGGGTACCCATAAACATATCGGCCATCTCATTCTCTAACAAGGGTGGTTGCACCCTGGCAGCTAGCTGACGCCACCTCTGGGCGTATTCTTTAAAGCCTTCTTTTGCCGTCTGAGCCATATGTTGCAACTGGGTGCGATTCGGAGCCATATCCATGTTGTACTGGTACTGCTTCACGAAGGCCTCAGCGAGATCCTTCCAGCTCTTAACATTGACCCTGCTGAGCTTCATGTACCACTCAAGGGAAGCTCCCACCAAGCTGTCCTGAAAGTAATACATCCATAGCTTTTCATCGTCTGTATGAGCGGCGATTCTTCCCACATATGATTGCAGATGGGTCTTTGGGCAAGCAGTGCCGTTATACTTCTCAAAAGTAGGAACCTTGAATTTGTACGGGATTCTGACTCCCGGAACCAAACCCAAGTCTGTTATATCGAATCCCAAAGAACTCTGGGACTGAATAGCCTTGATTTGCTCAGCCATCTCTTCAAACCTCTTGTTCATTTCGACCCCTTGACCCTCGGTCTCATCAAGTAAAGTGAACTGGTCCTCCTGGTGGTCCACATGAATGTTATGCATCCCGTCATTGACTACGGTCGCCCCTGGTTGTATAACATGAGGTCCACCCTGACGTGCGCCCGCACCGGTATGATTATCAGCATTAGCAGCAGCAGCAGCGTTTCTGTTCTGATTCTCAACCAACTCTCGCAGCCGTTCTTGATTCTGCCCCATGCCGGTCATTAACGTCATGAAGTTATCCATTCTCTGCTTTAGATCTGCCAAATCTGCCTGCATCTGATCCATGGCTCTCTCTCTGTTAACCTTGGTTGGGTACCTGTGTACTGTTGGCTGCCCTCGAGCTTTTCGAGGAGCTATAGTGCCTGAAACACAAAATACGTTAGTAACCGAGACACTACCTGCAAAACAACAAACAGGTTATATGGATGCAATGCAGTTGTTTACGTTTCCAAACACAAGTCACTTATGCCCCGGCTCCGGTATTTAGCAAAGAAAACCAGATGGGTACTGATCCTCGACTTTCAGAAACCTTTGCGGGAAACCACATTCAAACCATAATAGCAAGCAAACCAAGAAATAGTGAGAAACATCTTAACATAGATCAGCCCATTAGGCACAATAAAAACAGAATACCTCATAGAGTACGAGTTCTTACAGAGTATAAACAAACAACTAGGACTCCTACAACATGCCCGTAGGTAATCCAAATACAAAGAAAACAAACTAAGAAGCATAACCGCCGCCTGAGGATCCTGAAACTCCATCATCAGACCTGACCTTCTTGACTCCTGTCATCAACTTGAGGTCTTCAATCTCTTTGAGTGCTTCTTCGAGGGCTTGTTGACTGTCTGCAAGCTGTTGGGTCTTCTCTCTGCGAATCTTGTGGGCCTGCTCCACCTCTTCTTTCTTGTAAGCCATCTGAGTCTCAAAGAACTCCTCTTTTTCCTTATATTGCTTCAACTCTTGCTCTCTTTGTCCCTTCAACCAGACAATAGACTGACGAGCATCTCTAAGAGTCTTTGACTTCTTCTTGCGCTCAACTTCTCTTTGGGCTTCCATCATCCCCAACCTGCGGAAATGCGCTTCTTTTCCCGCAAAATCTTTCTCCTTAGCCTCCAAAGTCGCCTGTATCTTCAGCAACTTCTCCTCAGCTTCCTTCTTGGCCCTGTTAGCTTGGTAATACAAGCTTACCATCTCAGTATTTTCAACTCTAACTGCATGTAACTGGGCTTCTAACTTCTCGAATTCCTCTAAAGGCACAGTATCAATGGACTCAGCAACTGGTGCTGAAAATGGTAACAACACTCTTCTGGCTCTGTTTTTCAACCAAGCTTCGTACCCTGGGAACGTCTGATTGTTGCACTTCCCGAAACTAGCTATTCCTTCTCCTTTGATGCTTTTCCAAGCCCCCGCAACCTTCCTCACTAAGGGCATATTATCTTTCACGGAAAAGTAGAAAATGGGGGTCAGCTTCAAATCTTCAGGCACATCTCTCAAAGCGTATCCTAATTGTCTTCTTAACAAGATTGGATTGTAATTAATCCCTCCAGTTATTCCCAACAAAGGCACACTATGATAACTTCCGCAGCTGGTAATGAAACGTGCACCTTGCAGCCTCTGAGTGAACCACCTAACATCCTTGGCAAGCAACTTTTCCAGCTTCTGAGCCCATATCAGACTATGGTCACTAAACACTCCCGTACTAGGCAAATGCCTCACGAACCACATGTGAAATAATGGAGCACAGCAACGAACCAAACCTCCCCTCTTCTTTTCAGTCTTGTAATGAACCGAGTAATACAAATCCCCGAGTAAGGTAGGCACAGGATTCTTCAGCAAAAAGAGATGTATGGCATTTATATCTATGAACTTCTCCATATCAGCAAACAAAATGGTGCCATAGATAGAAAGAGCCAAGATAGCACAGACCGCATCCCATTCTTCTTCAACAGCCAATTCTTCCGCCTTCTTTACCAGAACCTCCAAAGAAAACCCAGACACACCTCCTTTGATAATGGTCAAAGACTTCACAGTAGAAGGACTCAAATAAAGAGCCTTAGCAATAGCCTCCGGTGCTGGTCTACTCATCTCAGAGTTGAAAGGAACCTGATCTTGAACTGGCACACCCAGGATCAAAGCATACTCCTCCAGCATAGGGCCCAACTGGAAATCAGGAAAGGTGAAGCAACGGAGCTGAGGATCATAATACTGAAGCAATGTATGAATGGCACTCCTCTCTGAAGGATTTAGCTCTATCACCACATCAAGAATACTCCCATAAGCTTTTCTGAATCTCTCTACCTGGTTGGGCGTAATCAGCTTTACCATCTTCTTCAGCAAACCAATCTTGACATCAAAGAACTTGAAGTGAATATTCTGCTTGCGAGGATCTTCCATCTTTGAAGAGAATACCGGAACCGGAAGCAGAAATATGAACCTGTGAATGAAAACAAAACAATGATTAATGATGCAATGATGCAATGCAGATGCAAATGCAAAGACATATGGTCATCTGAGACTGTCTGGAATCTGGCCACTGACAAGATCCCTCTGACAAACCAAAAGTTTACTGAGTCACCCTCTCTGATAACCACAACCCTCTGAAGAAAATCTCAGGACCATAGTATCACGAATACCAGAACCAGAAAACCAGAACTCCGGAACCAAAGTAACTGCATCATAACATGAACTGCACTGATAACAAGGGTATGATGAGGTCAAGTGTTCCTGCAAACCTGTAAACCCATCCCAAATCTCACGGGTGTGCTCCGGGTCAAACATCACGGACTCTCAAAGCCGAATAGCAATAATACTTTCACCATTTCCGAAAAAATGGCTCATGACCAAATCAGGGAATCGGTTAGGCATTATGTACTACGCAGGGAGGCCTCAGCTGAGTCCAGGAAAAACAAGCATCCCTTACAGGTTCCCAGCTTCAAGCGCTGAAATCGAGAAACAATAGTACATTCAGCCCGTAGGATACAGTACTAATGCCATACGACCAGATGCTTTGACTGAGTTCCTATAAGAGAACCAGGCCATCCTATGCGAGTTCCCAGTGGACCCTCGGGTGCGAATGGGTTTGCCACGAAATGTGGTCTGCCACTGTCACCACTGGAGAGGGTTGTTTCCACAAAGGTTCTCAATGATCGGTCCCCAGATGCACATAACCATCAAGGTCCTATCCCGAAGTGGAGGAAATCCCCACACAAGATATTTCCAAGACAGTCGCAATCTGGGCGTGAAACACATCGCCACTCATCATGCCACATGCGAGTACAATATGTCCACTCTAATCCTAGGGTGCACTCAAGCCGGGTACTTGGCTTATCTCTCAGAAACAATATCACCCATCCCACCAAACAGAAAACCAGTCCAGACAGTCCAGTATGATATAAATGATGCGGAAAATAAATACTGAAGACTGTAAATAAAGCTGTAAATAAAGCTGTAAATAAACAACAATAAAATACAACAAGCCACATCAAACAAACATCACCCAATGAAACAACAACACACAAGCGCTAGGAGAGACTCACAGGGGAACCAGAGATTCTGGGTTCCTTCCCCAGCAGAGTCGCCAAGCTGTCGCTCCCGGGATTTCCATCCTGGTACAAACGCGAAAGTGGCGCGGAAAAAGGTAGAGTCGCCAGCCAGGCATTTTTATCCCGAAGAAAGGGAATGGTAATGCTGCACAAACCAGAAGAAAGAAAGAGGAAGGACACAGGTCCTGCGAACCAAAGAGACTGAGTTCGGGAGTCGGTTACGACCTGGGAAGGTATTAGCACCCAGATCGTCCGCCGTACCCGACGGGATCCACGCTTGCAAAGAGATACTGTTTCAAAGGGTGAGGGTATGAAAAATGCAGCAAAGGAATGAATATGAAAAGAAACTGGAACTGGAAAAGAACTGAATAAGAAAGCCAAAGGAAAAAAATGTAGGGAAAATAAAGATTGTGCTCGAACGGGCCCTACCCCGCTGCCTACGTACCTCATCAGGATAATGAGGATCAGAGACGCCGTAGTTCCCCTAACTAGGGGTACTAAAAGGAAATTGCTTGTGAATTAAGGCTTGAACTGCCTATGCCATTGCTCAGGTGTTGCAGGCTCGGACGACGAGTGCGTAACCGTCTTGCAAAATGACAAGTAGGAGCAAGTTCGCGTACGGAGCGAAGGAGATGAGAAAAGAATTCCCGAAGGAAAGACGCTTATTGTTTGTTTTGTGTTTTTTAGAAGCTTTTATGAGTGAAAGTTTGCATAGGTAAGTGTACCCAAGTCTTACTCAATGGGATGTGTACATCTCACATCATCCCGAAATGGAATGCGCAAGAGGCACACCTATCTATGGAGGAAATCCCCAAAGCTAGTCCCACAAGTGAAGGCTCAAGCACACTAACCTATTATCATTATTAAGTGTTTTTGTGGTTTTGATTAAGAAGTGTTTTTTAGCTTTTCTTTGTGAGGTACTCATGTTAAGACCTATCCACCACGAGTGATGACTCACACCTCGCCCCGAAATGGAACGCATGTGAGCATCTCATAGCAAAGTCTCATGTCACATGAAAGTACTCAACCTTTATTAAATGAATTGGAATTAAGTTTGAAGATGAGAAGAGAGAGCACCAAAGGATCTTAAAGGAAAAATTCTAAAGGGGGACTAAAATAATCCTAAGTATTCACATGCATGGAAGTCCTAAGAGTTTGTGAGGTTTCTATCCTAATGAAGAAGGAAGAAAGAAGATAGAAGAAAGGATGAGAAAGGCCTAAGCCCAACAACAAAGGGTTAGTTCAAATATCCAAAAGAGGAAAGATGAAAAAAAAGTTGAAATGTGGATAAACATCCACACTTCTCTTACCATGAGCCCCTGAAAAGTTAGCAAAAATCCAGCAAATTGACCAAGAAACAATCATGGGATCAATCATGCTCAAAGGTACTTGAAAACAAAAATCAAACAATCATGCCAACATTGCAAATACACGACTTACGCGTCGAGAACATGAAAGCATACATCAACCAGCAAGCAAATCACCCTAAACATCATGTTTAATGATCATACAATGAGTCATGGCAATTAGCACAAGCAAAGGGATCAAACAAACTCAAAACAGCCCTGAAAAACCATTCTGCATCAGTGTTAACCGGTTAACCATATGCGTTAACCGGTTAACCAGTCAAAACCTGCACAAAACACGCAGAAAAACAGGGCGTTAACCGGTTAACCATATACGTTAACCGGTTAACACTGTAAAAACAGCAGCAAATTCCTGCAGAAAACAGCAGCTCAAAAACAGCTTATTCAAATAAGCTGCACCAGACCAGCACTCAATTACACATGGAAAAAAAAATAGATCAATGCACATCAATCCATAACATTATGCTCATGAACAATAACAAACGGATCCGGATACCAATCAACCAATCAAATCATGCAACACAATCAATTACACAAACACATGGTGGATCTAAAGCACAAGCAATGCAAATAAGCTAAAAACAGAGTTGGATCTGAAATTAAACCAACCTACAAAGCGGAGGTATGCTTTGGTAATTGTTGATTATGCTGAAAATGATAGATCTCGCGCAAAACTTTGAAGATCCGATGCTAATCTCCACCCTCCATGCAAAATAAATGCGAGATCAAACTCTTGATGCAGAATTTTGATCCAAAAGCACTTCTAGATCCCAAACCAGATCTGAATCACCAATTAAACCAGCAAAAAGATGTAATGAAACTATGGATGGAGGTCTAGTTCCAAGATCTACACACCTCAAGGCAAGGTTGTGTGATCTTCAAAGAGGAACTTTGAGTGATTTGGAAAATTGGGAGAGAAAAGTGAGAGAATTGTGAGTGAGAGGAATGAAAATTCAGAAAATGAGAGTGAAAAATGAGTGAGATCCCCTTTGGTTTGGAAGGAAATGGAATAAATATGATTTAGGGTTGGGGCCCAAAATCTTGGTTTGGGATCCAAAAAAATATGGCTTGGTAATGTGATTTGGATCTAGGGTTGGCAAGAGGTTTGGGTACATGCTCTAGATCCTTCTTAAATTCAAATGAAATTCAAGTGAATAAAATCAGAAAATTGGAAAATGGAGCCAAAACCACATGCTGAAATTTGCTGCTGGAAATTCAAATTTCGCAGCTGTTAACCGGTTAACCATATGCGTTAACCGGTTAACGCATGCAAAATTTGAATTTCCCCCCTTTTGGTGGGAAACTTCAAGAATGATGCCGGCGCCCGCCGTTTCAAGCTGATTTTGATCCTTTCATTCTTTTTAAGCTTTGAACATGGTACAGAGCTTGTGCAGAGTGATCCTGTGAAATTTTTGCCTGGTCACCATGCTCTTGATTTTTATTTGCGGTGCTTCAAACCTTCCAGATGGTTGGTCATATGCCTTATGCTAGAACATGTGAGTGTTATGCCTCATTTTTCTATGCAAAAAAATGCTAAAGATATGGTATGTTATGATGACTATGATGCGACATGATGCTTAAAATGAAGGGGGCAAATTTGGGGTGTTACAACTACCTGAGTTGAAGCTTTGCAAACTGGAGCTTTCTGACCTATTCCTTTGTGCAAAATGCCTCCAATGATCCCTCTGATGCTTCTGAAAACCTTGAATGGAGTTTAAATGAGCTGGTTTGAGTGATTCAGTTCTGATAACTCAGAAATCGTGTTTGTGTTGTGGGGTGTTTCTGGCCACTATAATGGTTGGGAAATGATCCTTGAGTGTTTTTGAGTTGATTGGTGGAATAAGTTTGAAGTTTTGATGGTTGTATTATGAAATTCGAAGAGAGGAAGGTGTGAGGTGATTTTTGTGATTATGAGTTTGTGGGAGGTTTCAGCCTTGTGTGTTGTATGTTTTGTGATCCATGATGTTTGTATAAACCAATGGGATTGCTCAGAAAGTGGGTGGTGGCACAACTTAATTGGTATGTATCAAGTTGCAAAAAGTCAAGGTTATATGTACTTGAAGCATGGCATGGGTCAGAGGTGTTTCTATGGCTTGTCCTTCCTCAGCTTGATTCATGGAGGACCATGGGATTGAATTTGATGAGCTGGAAGGCTTGGATGAAGAGTTCTCATGGTTTATGCAAATTTCCCTCTTTGATATTTCTTGTGATTCAAGCCATGAAATGCCTAAATTCTTGGGCCAATTCTGATCCTTTGAAGTTGTTTTGACATGCTGTAACATATTTGTGCACATTAGAAGTCATTTAGAAGCTTGAACAAGCCAAAATGTAAAATCCCTCTTTGACATGAAACTTGAAATTATGTGATTTTTGCCAACTTTGAAAGGCCATATCTTGAGTTCTAGGATGAATCAAGACATGTTCTTGTACTTTTTGAAAAGGGAAAGACCTAATATACAACTTTCATGCCCAATAATGTTTCTTTTGAAGCATTTTTGGTAATGAAAGAGGAGGTTGAAAATCTTTCCCAAAATGGAAAGTTTGCATTTCAAGTCATTTCCAAAAATGGAAAGTTTGCAATTGGCTCAAAATTCTTCAATCTTGTGAACTTCCAACCACCTAGAGCCTTTCTAGTCATCCCTTTATTATTATTATCCTTTGTTTAACCCCTTTGAGCCTAAATCCATTTGCTTGTTGTAATACCCATATACAAAATACATACATGAAGCATATTTTTCGTATATAATATTAATAATTTGGTACTGAAATACAAATAAGTTCTTAGCAACACATTATATAAATATAGCCACTACAACATAAGGTACTAAACAAGGCTATAAAATAGTACAAGATGTTCAACTACAAAAAGATCTAAGAACTAGATCCGAAGATCTCAAAAATCCACAGCGGAAGACTAAGCCATCAACTAGTAAGGATAATCAAGTCGCCTTATCCTTACTCTTAGTGGAACCTGAAGTACCTGAAATAACAACATTAACATGGGGTGAGATGAAACATCTCAGTGGGTTCCCTATCTTAGAGTTCTCTCGGCTCTAAGGGTCAAGCATACAAATTCTACGAGTACAAGGTTCCTCTAAAAAAATAAACAAGTCGAAACAGAACAACCTAACAATACATCATACAAGACTTCTCGTGGGACTCAGTGGAACACCCACCTCAAGTATGAACCACTATACTTCTCATGGGACTCAATGAAATACCCATCTCAAGCTAACTCTCGCTTCCCGTGGGACTCAATGTAATACCCACCTCAAGCTAACTCTCGCTTCCCGTGGGACTCAATATAATACCCACCTCAAGCTAACTCTCGCTTCCCGTGGGACTCAATATAATACCCACCTCATGCTAACTCTCGCTTTCCATGAGACTCAATGTAATACCCACCTCAAGCTAACTCTCTCTTCCCGTGGGACTCAATGTAATACCCACCCCATGCTAACTCTCGCTTCCCGTGGGACTCAATGTAATACCCACCTCAAGCTAACAAAGTGGAACACAATCAAGCGCGATCCTCGATTCTTATTAGTCTACGAACTCCTAGGTGTCTCACAAGTCTCACCAATTCATTATCTTTAACTCACAATTCCATAATTATGCTTCGTTACCTTTTAAATGAATAGTCGGGTAAAAGTCGTGTGGAACCAACATTTCTTGATCTCAAAATATAGATTTCATCATTAGCTTTGAAACGATATGTGGAACGCTAAAAACGGATACCCGGATCATAAGTTATGAAATATAAACCAAGGTTGGAACCTACAGGTCTCGCTGAGCAAGCTCCTTCTTCCTGAGCGAATATCGCCCTGGAACTTTCGCTGAGCGAGCTACACCAGTTCAGGAAGTTCCAGCCTTACGGGAAAACACTTTTTCCACACCCAAACACCCCCAAACATCAACCAATGCAACAAGACATAATTAAACATATCCATTATCATCATATGAGTATTTTAGGTAGAGAGATGAAGATTGGCGAAAAGTTTCTAACTAAGAACCCACCTAGATAGATGAAGATTGGCGGAAAGATTGAGTTGATTCGACGAACGTATGATCGGGAATGAGGAATTGGAGCTTTAGGACTTTTCTCTCTTCTTCTTCTCTTCTCCTTTTCCTTATTTTCTTCTCTCTTACCAACTTTCTCTTCCTCGCATAATCTTTCTATATATATAAAAATATAAAAGCTTATATTTTTACCAATAGGTCAAAATTAGAGAATATCCGACAATGTCTCTTAATCCGATATTTTATAAAACCTCTGAGTCAGCTAATATCAATTAATAAAATAATATCCCGCTGATTACTCTATTTGGTTCCATTAAAATTTCTTAGAGTATTCCGGAATAATATTATTACTAATTAATATTGTCTAGAGCTTTAAATAAAATACGGGGTATTACATCCTCCCCCCCTTAAATAAAATTCGTCCACGAATTTAAAGGATTACCTGAACAAGTGAGGATATGATTCCCGCATTTCTGATTCCAATTCCCACGTAGCATCGCCCGGATGCGTCTCGTCCCATTGCACCTTAACAAGCGATATCTCTTTATTTCTCAACACTTTGGTTTCTCTTCCAACAATACGGCTCAGTTGGGGCTCGAAGGTCAAATTTGTTTCTATCTCGATAGAAATCGGCAGAATAGGCTGAAGAGGATCAGGAACGAACCTACGAAGTTGAGATACATGAAAAACATCATGCATTTCGGATAGAGATGGCGGCAAGGCTAAACGGTAAGCAACTTCACCAATCTTTTCTAGAATCTAATACAGTCCTATGTATCTCGGGCTTAACTTACGCGACTTAAACGTTCCTTTCAACCTTAACCTCGAAGTGACTTTCAAGTATACATGATCACCTTCAACAAATTCCAAAGGTCTCCTTTGATTGTCAACATAGCTCTTCTGACGATCTTGGGCTAGCTTAATCTTTTCTCAGATCATACCAATATTTTTTCGTTGTCTCTTGAATAATTTCTAGTCCTAAGATCCTATCTTCACCCACTTCCGACCAACACAGCGGTGTTCTACACCTTCTTCCGTACAAAGCCTCATACAGAGCCATACCGATGCTTGCATGTGATCACACTAAAATTCACCGTATTTCTGACTCCGATTTCGCATGCATTCTTAGCTTTTATTGTTATTTTATTATGTTATTACTTTGTTTTTCTTTGTTTTCAGGTTTTTTATGTAATCGGGGCTTGAATCGAGAAAAGGAGCGAAAAAGGAATGGAAACGGACGAAAACCTAGAAATTCAACGTTTTACACTTACGACACCCACCGTGGCGGGCGCCATGGGGTCAGCCATGACGTGGCCACGTCTCAAGACCACTCCACAACTGCCAAGACCCACGATCCCCACTCTTCCATTCCCTGTTAGCACCATGGCGGGCGCCATAGGCCTGTGGCGGGCACCACAAGGCAAAAAGCAGTTCCCTCCACTATTTAGTGGAAGGGGCATCCTGGTCTTTTCCTGCATTTAGTTTTCCTATAAATAGGACTTTAGATTTTCATTTTTCTTCATCCAAACTTAGATTTCTTTAGGCATATATCAGTTTTAAAGCAGTTACCATTCCACATCGGGGTGTTTCTGCAATCGAGTGATCGAGTCTGTAATCTGTCTGTGTGATCGAGTTTTGGAGCACTCTGGAGGAAGTTAATCCTGCCGCCATTTTAATTCCAGTTCGTATTTTATCTTTCTGCATTGCTTTACTTTTATTTATTTCTCTCATTGCTTTACTTTCATTTATTATCCGCACTCGCACTTTATTTTATTTATTTTCTACACTCGCTTTACTTTCGTTTATTTTCCGCACTCGCACTAAATTTCTTTATTTCCCGCACTCGCACTAAATTACTTTATTTCTCGCACTCGCACTACTTTTATTTACTTTCCGCACTCGCACTAAATTACCTTTTATGAAAAATTATAAAAAGAACTTTTACTTTACCATGTCTAGCTAAATCTATAAAGGTTAGAATGTAAGGATCGTAATTAAACCAGTAATCCGTACAATTATTCGTGGAAACACTTAAGGGCTATTTTATCTTTCAATTCAAGTAATTATTTTTAACTATTTCAAAAACAGCCAAAAGCACTTTGTCTAGTTCATTAGGAGTTTTAGATTAAAAAGAAAAGAGATTTTAAAACGATTTTCGGACGCGTTAGGAAGTTTAGAGTCTGGTTCGTAAGAACCTCTTTTTGCTAAGAAATCCAGGTTAAAATACTTTTCAACTTAGTTAAGATACTATATTTCTTAAAAATAGGTTTACTACTCTAACGCAGTACGCACCTTTTTATCCGTGACAATAGGTGGGGTTGATTAGAGAGTACAACTCGGTTCTGAATACGCGAAAGCGACAGTTCCTGTTAAATTAGTTCTTTTCAAAGGAGAAAACATTTCCCATAAGTAGTTCTATTAACAAGTATTGGATTATCCATTGATTACTTGAATTACATTCGAGCCTGTCTTTGTTTATTGTTTAAAATTATTATTTTATTTACCATTGCACCCTTCTTAAAACCCTTATATTTAGTTGCCTTAGATACACACCATAACAACAGGTACGATAGATTGACACTTTGTCTCTGTGGATTCGACAATCTTTTATATTACTCTGACGTGTTCGTACACTTGCGAAAAACACGCATCAAGTTTTTGGTGCCGTTGCCGGGGACCAATTTCGTCAAATTTTATTACCCTGTAGTTATACCGTTTAGACTAAGGTTGTTACCCACCGGTCAATGCGAAAGACTCGCAGTGCCGGAAGTTTAGTAGACCCTCTAGCTGAACCTGAATGTTACGCTTGCGCACGTTTGTTTTTCCATAGGAATAGGAAAGCTATGGCCGAAGATCAAAACCGAAGACCTCTTAAGGACTTCGCCCAACCATCAAACAAGGAACCTAGTTCCAATATAGTAAACCCCGCTATCCCAGCCAATAATTTTGAACTTAAACCATCCCTGCTGCCATTAGTGCAACAAAGACAATTCACAGGTCTCGCTACTGATAACCCGAATCAACATTTAAAAAACTTTCTTCAGTTAGCAGACACCTTTAAAACCAATGGAGCTTCTCCTGAGGCGATACGCTTAAGATTATTTCCCTTTTTCCCTCAGAGATAAAGCTCTATCATGGTTAGATTCCCTTCCACCCAATTCAATAACAACTTGGGATGACCTTAGGAAAGTTTTCCTTGCTAGATATTTTCCCCCAAGTAAGACCGCTCTTCTTCAAAACCTAATAACTAGATTTACCCAACACCAAGGAGAGTCGTTGTTCGAAGCCTTGGAGAGATATAAAGAACTATTAAGAGCATGCCCACATCATGGCTTAGAGAATTGGCTAATCATTCAAACCTTCTATAATGGACTTCATTATAACACTAAGATGACCATTGACGCTGCCGCTGGTGGCGTACTGATGAACAAACCTTACCCTGAAGCTAGTGCCCTTATCGAGGATATGGCCCAAAACCATCAATCATGGGGAGTAGAACGAGCGATAGTGGAAAAGAAGGAAGCCCAAGGAGGAATACATGAGCTAAGCTCTATAGACATGATGCAAGCTAAAATGGACGCGTTGGCCCTTAGAGTCGAACATATGTGCACAACCCCGAATATTGTAGCCGCAGTTTCGCCGAATTTTGAGATATGTGGGACGCAAGGACACCAATCCCCCGAATGCAATCTGTTGAATGAGACCAACACTGAGCAAGTGAACTACACCCAAGGGAACCCATTTTCAAACACATATAACCCTGGATGGAGGAATCACCCAAACTTCTCCTACAAAAATAATAACCCTATTCAAAATACCGCACCTCCGAGACAACAAGGTTACCAAGCCCCAAGAACAAATCAACCTATGCAACCTGTACCACCAAGTCCGAGCCTTGAGGAAATTGTAAAAAAATTTATCACCGCTCAAACACAACAAAACAAAGAGTTCATGAACCAAAACGTCCATGTTAACGAACTAATTACCCAGTTAGGAACCAAGGTTGATCAAATTATTACTCATAATAAGATGCTTGAAACCCAGATCTCTCAGGTAGCTTTAAACCAAGCCCCTCAGACTACACCTGGAGGACAGTTGCCTGGACAACCTCAACAAAACCCGAAAGGGCAAGCTAATGCCATTACTCTACGAAGTGGAACCGCCTATAAGGAACCTTTGAACCCTAGATTAAGTGAGCCCGAAACTTCTGAGAGAAATGAGGAGAAAGAACCAGAGGAGTCTGAAACCCCGAAAAGTCAAGAAAAAGGAGAAGAACCTAAAAATAAAACCTATGTACCACCACCACCTTACAAACCACCAATACCTTAACCTCAAAGATTAAAGAAAACCCAAATTGATAATCAATATCAAAAATTCGTTAAGGTTATAGAAAAACTTCACGTAGAAATCCCCTTTACAGAAGCCATCACCCAAATACCTTCTTACGCTAAGTTTCTCAAAGACATACTTACGAATAAACGTAGACTTGAAGATCCGAAACCCGTGGAATGTAATTCTATTTCCGAAAATAGGTTAGCAAAGAAAGATAAAGATCCCGGAAATTTTTCCATTCCTTGTATTTTGGGGAATCATGTCATCGAAAAAGCTTTTCTAGACTTAGGAGCTAGTGTGAGCTTAATGCCTTTAGCAGTTTGTGAGAGATTAAACTTAGGAGAATTACAACCTACTAAGATGTCACTTCAATTAGCCGATAGATCCGTTAAATACCCAATAGGCATACTTGAAGACGTCCCTGTTAGGATAGGTCAGCTGTTTATACCTACTGATTTTGTTGTCATGGACATTAAAGAGGATGACGACATACCAATCTTCCTAGGTAGACCGTTCTTATCGACTGCTGGAGCCGTAATAGATGTTAAAAAAGGGAAACTAACCCTTGAGGTAGGTGACGAGAAGATAGAATTTATACTTTCAAAATTTCTTATGCCACCTGTGATAGGAGATGCTTGTTATGCCTTAGATATCATCGAAGAATGCATTAGGGAATTAGAACAAGAAGAAGAAACTGAATCTATAAAATTGCCATCAACCCTCATTTTGGAAGATGACAATTATAAAAAACCCTACATTGATGATAACCTTCATGAATGTTTATCTCTTACCCCAGATCCTATGCCTTTCCCTATGAAACCAACCGTAAAACTTAAGGAACTGCCTAAAAACTTGAGATATGAATTTCTTGATGAAGAAATGAACCGTCCAGTTATAGTCAGTGCTACCTTAAACCTAGAGGAAACAAACCAATTGTTAGATGTTTTACGAAGGTACCCCTCAGCCTTAGGATATAAGATCTCTGATCTAAAAGGAATAAGCCCATCCGTATGCATGCATCAGATTTTGCTTAAAGAGGATTCAAAACCCTCCAAAGAACACCAACGAAGAATAAATCCTATAATGAGTATTGTAGTTAAGACTGAAGTTCTTAAGTTACTAGAGGCAGGTATAATATATCAGATCTCGGACAGTAAATGGGTGAGTCTTGTGCATGTAGTACCTAAAAAGGGAGGCATCACAGTCGTGCAAAACGAGAAGGGTGAACCTGTAGCAAAAAGAACAGATGGAGGTTGGCGTATGTGCATAGATTATAGAAAATTAAATAAAGCAACTAGGAAGGACCATTTCCCATTACCATTCATAGACCAAATGTTGGAGCGCCTAGCAAGACACTCTTACTTTTGTTATCTAGATGGATATTCAGGATTCTTCCAAATACCTATTCACCCCGAAGATCAAGAAAAAACTACCTTTACATGCCCAGTTGGAACTTTTGCCTATAGAAGAATGCCTTTTGGACTCTGTAATGCTCCTGCCACCTTCCAACGCTGCATGATGTCTATCTTTGCCGACTATTTAGATGGAATCATGGAAGTATTTATGGACGATTTCTCAGTTTGTGGATCTGATTTCAAAAATTGTCTTATCAACCTTGAGAAAATCCTGGAAAGATGTGTGGAGGTAAACCTTGTGCTAAATTGGGAAAAATGTCATTTCATGGTCACCGAAGGGATTGTTTTAGGACATATAGTTTCCGAAAAAGGTATAGAGGTAGATAAAGCTAAAATAGAAGTCATAGAGAATCTAAAACCGCCGAAGACTATCAGGGAGATAAGAAGTTTTCTTGGACATGCCGGATTTTACCGACGTTTTATCAAGGATTTCTCCAAAATAACAAAACCCTTAACTGGTCTTTTGATGAAAAAGATGCTGAATTCATCTTCGATGAAAAATGTACTGAAGCATTTAATCTTCTGAAGCAAGCTCTGATTTCAGCACCTATAATGAAACCCCCTGATTGGTCAGAACCGTTTGAGATAATGTCTGACGCTAGTGATTATGCTGTTGGAGCCATTCTAGGTCAGAGAAAAGATAAGAAGTTACACGTAATTTATTATGCCAGTAGAACCCTAGACGCTACACAGCTCAACTACGCAACAACCGAAAAAGAGCTCCTAGCTGTAGTTTTTGCCATAGACAAATTTAGATCTTATCTAGTAGGAGCCAAGATTATAATTTACACCGACCATGCTGCCATTCGTTACTTACTAAGTAAAAAGGATGCCAAACCTAGGTTACTTCGATGGATTCTATTATTGCAAGAGTTTGACTTGGATATCCGTGATAAGAAAGGCACTGATAATGTGGTAGCTGATCACCTATCTAGGCTAGAATACCTGAAACCTGACTCAGTTCCCATAAATGACGATTTTGCCTATGATAGACTGATAGCCCAACTAGAAATTATTGAAGATAATAACCCAGACCTACATGAGCATTCTCATAAATCCTTAGCTATAAGTAATGTACCTTGGTATGCAGACTTTGTTAATTACCTAGCCGCTGACATCATACCCCCTGATCTAAACTACCACCGGAAGAAGAAGTTCTATAGTGATGTGAGAAACTACTATTGGGACGAACCGTTTCTTTTCAAGAGAGGTAAAGATGGCATTTTCCGCCGTTGTGTTCCAGAAGAAGAGGTAAATAATATAATTGAGCATTGTCACTCTGCACCCTATGGTGGACATGCAAGCACATCTAAGACCTACGCCAAGATTCTTCAAGCTGGCCTATTTTGGCCTACTATGTGGCGTGATGTCCATGCTTTCATTGTCAAGTGTGACAGATGCCAACGCACAGGAAATATTTCAAGACGTAATGAAATGCCTCTGAGAAATATCTAAGAAGTAGAACTCTTCGACGTATGGGGTATAGACTTTATGGGACCGTTCCCACCATCTTTTGGAAATCAGTACATCTTAGTAGCTGTTGACTACGTGTCTAAATGGATTGAAGTTATCGCCGCACCCACGAACGACACCAGAGTAGTCATGAAATTATTCAAAAACTATATATTTCCCAGGTTTGGAACCCCCCGTTTAGTCATAAGTGATAGAGGATCACACTTCATATCGAGAATATTTGATAAACGTTTAAGCAAGTATGGAGTTAAGCATAGAGTAGTAACACCATACCACCCATAGACCAATGGACAAGTGGAAGTATCTAATAGGGAGATCAAACAAATTCTTGAGAAAACTGTCTCTATATCTAGAAAAGATTGGTCGCAGAAACTTCATGAAGCATTATGGGCCTATAGAACCGCTTTCAAAACCCCTATAGGAACAACCCCTTATCAACTGGTCTATGGAAAATCATGTCACTTACCTTTTGAGTTGGAGCATAAGGCCTATTGGGCCATCAAAACTTTGAATTTGGATTACTTGACTACTGGTGAGAAACGTATCCTTGATATCCACAAATTACAAGAGCTCAGACAATCTGCCTACGAAAATGCCATCATATACAAAGAAAGAACAAAAGCTTGGCATGACAAAAGAATCATAAGAATAGACTTCAAAATAGGCGATCCTGTTCTCTTGTTCGATTCTAGGTTACGACTTTTTCCAGGAAAGCTTCGTTCGAGAGGACTGGCCCTTTCGAAGTATCTAAGATCCTAAGATCTGGTGCTATTGAAATCAAGAACCAAACATGTAAACCGTTCATCGTCAATGGACAGAGGTTGAAGCCCTACGAAGGAGGTGACATCCCAACAACATGCACCTGTCATACTCTAAGTGATCCACCATATCCTTCCAATGATGTATAAAAATCGATCGTCGAGCTAATGACGTTAAACAAGCGCTGCATGGGAGGCAACCCATGGTTTTCTTATTTACGTACTTTTTTATTTTTACTTTATTTTAATTTGTTTATTTTATTATTATGTCAGGACTAACGATTGAATGTTTTATGTGCTTTCAGGACTTGTTTGCTAACCTTGTACAGAATGCAGAACCCCGATGACATGCACGTGGCCTTTAGAGACGACGCACAGAGAGAGCGTTACTATGTCCACATGAGACGCCCTATGGCTCCTACCAGGTACCTTGACCATGACTGCATGGATGCCTTGGGGATAGAGCCAAGCGTCAGATTCTTATGCCATCAACTCCAGTGGGACCAGTTTGACGATAGGAACAACACTTATAGGAACTTGACTCTAGAGTTCCTCAGCTCGTTTCATTATGACCCTTGGGCTGGACCCGATGGACATGTTGTTTTCAGGTTATTCAGGATTGACTACTCCTTCTCTCACAAAGAGTTTGGTGATTTACTAGGTTTTCAGACTACTCCTGATGCTATTCCAGAGACACCGATGGGGTATTTTATGAGCAGAGAAGTGGAAAAGTTTTGGACTAAAATATCAGGTGGAGGGAGCCAAGATCCTTCTACCCAGTTTTCTTAGGTAATCCACAACCCTGCGTTAAGGTACTTCCAGATGATTCTAGCGCATTCTTTCATAGGTTTGCCAGATACAGAGACCCTGCTAAGTGAAGAGGAGATTTTCCTACTGTTTTGTGCGACTCAGTCTCGCTCAATTGCTTGTGGCAACTTACTGTTGAAGGGCCTTGCTAGTGTTGCCAGATCATCTGTAGGCATCATACATGTCGGTGGGATTGTTACACAGATAGCTACTGCATTGGGTTTGTCTCGCAAATTATTGCACCTCAGGACCTTCTGCTGCTACACCACCCTGGATGTTGACTTTTGTCTTGACAGAGGACTGATGAGGAGGGCCTCTTTTGAGCCCAACATGTTTAGATTACTGATCGACGGAGAAGTGATACATTACTTTACATTACCAGACCCACTGATGACCAGTGTCCATGATCCCGCAAACTAGAGTTATGCTCTAGAGGGTTATGGAGAGACTGTCGAAGAGCCGAAATCACCTCCCGCCGCTGAGTACACTCCTACACCTCTTACCTCCCGAATCACTATTATGTCTAACAATATGTCTCTACAGCCGCCTGATCTACAAACTCAGATTTATGAGCTCCGTAAGGAGACTGCCCTGCTCAAGCAGGAAGTAGCGGACTTGGAATTACAGATTCAAGTTTCTGATCTCACTCATGCCTCAGAGGCCGATGCTCTATATCAGGAGATTGAAGAGCTTCAGAGGGAGATAGCTGAGATTCGTGGATCAAACCAGGAGGAGAAGCCTACCACATGATTCGTTCTACACTGACGATATTACCCTAGTATTTAATTTCCTTTTTTTTCATCCTTTATTTTATTTCTCGCATCTCCAGACATATCTTACATTATTGCATCTATTATATTTTCTTTTTTCTCATGTACTTTGAATTTATCTTATATATACATATTATTTCATGCACTAATGTCGATTTTTCTCTTTTTTTTGATTTTTTTAAATTATTTTATTTTGTCGAGCAAAGAAAAAAAAATAAGACAAACATATTTTCATTTTTTGTCTTCATAAAAAATATGAAAGCCTCATGCCTTGGAAAAGACAAGAAAAAGCTATCCAGACCCCCCGAAGACCGAAGGTGCAAAGAGGGCCCAAAGGAGGATTTAAAAAAATCCAAGGCCCATTAGAATTTAGCCTTGTGGCGGGCGCCACAGGCCCATGGCGGGCGCCATGGCGTTCTCCCCTATTTCGGGGCTGAACTTCCATTTTCACCATTTTCATATCTTCCTTCTCCAAAAACCCATTTTTGCAACTTTCAAAAACCTCCTTGAACCCCATTAAAGCTCCCCCATTTCCAAAATACCCACCATCCATAAAACCTATCCAAAATCCGTTTTCATTTTCATCCACCACAAACCATAAAAATCAAAACTTTATCATTTCTCTCATAAACCATTTTCTAGCATTTTTCACTTTCTAAGGAGCAATCAACAATGGAGTTCAATGGATTTCTTCTTCGTGATGGAAGACCGGGTGATAGGCAAAGGAAAATTATTCAGAGGCTTCAGAGTCGAGAAATTCTCTCGACTAGGTACATCGATGATAACTGTCTGTATGCTTTGGGTATTTATCATAGTGTTTTTAATTTATTAGATTTTTTAGGCTTGCATAATATTTTCGTTAATCAGGAACCTACCAATGAGAGGCTGACAGTTGAGTTTTTAAGTTCATTGATATACACTGTCAGTCCTAACACTGCTAGCACAGTCGGTACTGTTAATTTTAGGCTGTTTGGAATTGAGTATGAATTCAGTACCAGCGAGCTAGCAGGCTTGTTAGGAATCCCTCATAGGGAAGGTGCGATTTGTGAGGCACCTTTGGATGCGGAATGGTCGGCCGAGGTATTTTCCTTCTGGCAAAGGCTTTCAAGTACTTCAATAAATTCTTTTGAAGGAATACTTGCGTCGACCATTCACAACCCGGCCATAAGAGTTTTCAGATATCTTTTGGCATGTACTATTTTTGGCCGGGAGAGTCCAAACAAGGTAAATGCTAGAGAACTCCTATTTTTGCAAGGATGCCTCACTAGTACCCATATCAATCCAGTCCCGTTTATGCTTGCACACATGGCTTTACTTACTAATAAAACAGGACCGATTGTTTTTGGAGGGCTTGTTACGTCTATTGCTCGGGCTCTTGGCCTGAACGATGATCTAGCTACACTTGAACCACTACCTCCTTGCACAATTAATTTAAAATTTCTGAAAGACATGAAATTGTGCCGAACGAGGAGAGAAGGTGGTTATGAGTTGATGGTTCATGGGGTAGCTATCCCATCTGTTGCTTTGCCTTGCAGTAGACGTACTGATGTACGTAATGAAAGGAACTGGACCTATGATCTGAATGCTCCACCTGTTTTGGGTCCACTTCCTCCTAATATTCCTGATGGGGAGGCACATGACACTGATGAAGAGTATGATCGGAGAGAGCAGTCTCCCATACCTCACATGTCCCCCCATCAACCTTCACAGTCACACACCGCACCATCTTCCTCTAACCCTGTTGAAGGTGCTGCTCCTGGATTCTATGTCACCGAGGAGATGTGGCGTGATATGACAGCTAGAGAGAAAAGGCGAGACGGCCTTCTCTCTACTATTTCACAACAACTAACAGACAACATGAGCTTCATGCAACAATCGCGATTGGTTTCGGATCGTGCTTACAGTAACGTTTGTCGTACCTTGAACGATATCTCATTAGAGCAGGACCGTCAGAGAGAGTTCAACCGCCGACACTACCAGCTTGTGGAGGACACTCAGGGTTCCATCTTAGGTAACCTTCGAGAGGTCCGGGGTGGTCAGGCTGCCTTATCGGCACGACTCGACCGGAGGGACCAGCATCGTAGTAAATCCCGTCGTTCCAGACCATCACAGCAGGACGGCGAGGGCACTAGTGCTCCTCCTCAGTAGTCTTTTTTAGGTTACCCTCCTTATCTTATTTTCAAAACATTGGGAAAAATGTTCTATTTAAGTGTGGAAGGGGATTTTATTGCTTTCTGTCATTTCCCTTTTTTAATTATTTGCTTTCAGTTATTTCCCTTTTCAGTAATTTATTTTCTTAGATAATGCATGAGTCTGACGAGTCACCAGTATAGTGTATTTTTAGTACATCTTCATTTTTTCCCATTTCCTTAGCCTTACCAGAAAATTTTAAAAAGAAAACAATGTTGTTTCACATGTTTTTTGGGCTTTGAGATAGGTTTAGATTAGGATGTGGTGACTTAGGTCAACTTTTTGAAACATCAGCACCATTTTAGCACCATAGACCTCTTGAATATAGGAATCACTCCTAAACCCCACCACCATGGCCTTTATTATCATTTAAAAAAATTTGTCCTAAGTAGTTTATTCTAGCAGTCAGCTCCGGCCTAAGCATGCTCTACGTAGGGGGTCGATGAACATAAGTGAATGATCCAGTGCTAATAAAAAAGGAAAAGAAAAAGGCAAACTCTGGGATAGGTGACCCTCACAAAGTCATTTAAACCGAAAAAAAGAGAAGAAAAAATTTTTTTGCCACAAAAAGAAAAAAAATTGCAAGTCACCTATTGTTAGTTAGTTCAGAGGTATCTGGCACTGAACTTGGTAGGGCGGATTACGATCCGATCCCCCGCAACTACAATTAGGTCAAATAAAACAGGTTTACACATGCTTATGTGCCAGAAACCTTGTGTTATGGATCAGAATCACTAACCGGTCACTCTACTATGAAGCATGTACGGATAACGGGCTTAATGTGATTGCGCCTGAATGAAAAGGACACAAAAAGATGAGAAGATAGGCCTAGGTATTGTGGGATGACATGGAGTGGTTAATATAGGATTGAAGTTTGTGTTTGTGTTACTATGGTACCCTTGGTTCACTTAGTTAGTACCTGTCACTACATCCTGACTTGAACTTAGAAGCCCTTTAGCCCGAAGACACGTGTTGACACCATTTTTTCTTGAGCTTTAATGTTTTCTTGAGGACAAGCAAAGGTCTAAGTGTGGGAGAATTTGATCACACTAAAATTCACCGTATTTCTGACTCCGATTTCGCATGCATTCTTAGATTTTATTGTTATTTTGTTATGTTATTACTTTGTTTTTCTTTGTTTTCAGGTTTTTTATGTAATCGGGGCTTGAATCGAGAAAAGGAGCGAAAAAGGAGTGGAAACGGACGAAAACCTAGAAATTCAGCGTTTTACACTTACGACACCCACCGTGGCGGGCGCCATGGGGTCAGCCATGACGTGGCCACGTCTCAAGACCACTCCACAACTGCCAAGACCCACGATCCCCACTCTTCCATTCCCTGTTAGCACCATGGCGGGCGCCATAGGCCTGTGGCGGGCGCCACAAGGCAAAAAGCAGTTCCCTCCACTATTTAGTGGAGGGGGCATCCTGGTCTTTTCCTGCATTTAGTTTTCCTATAAATAGGACTTTAGATTTTCGTTTTTCTTCATCCAAACTTAGATTTCTTTAGGCATATATCAGTTTTAAAGCAGTTACCATTCCACATCGGGGTGTTTCTGCAATCGAGTGATCGAGTCTGTAATTTGTCTGTGTGATCGAGTTTTGGAGCACTCTGGAGGAAGTTAATCCTGCCGCCATTTTAATTCCAGTTCGTATTTTATCTTTCTACATTGCTTTACTTTTATTTATTTCTCGCACTGCTTTACTTTCATTTATTATCCGCACTCGCACTTTATTTTATTTATTTTCTACACTCGTTTTACTTTCGTTTATTTTCCGCACTTGCACTAAATTTCTTTATTTCCCGCACTCTCACTAAATTACTTTATTTCTCGCACTCGCACTACTTTTATTTACTTTCCGCACTCGCACTAAATTACCTTTTATGAAAAATTATAAAAAGAACTTTTACTTTACCATGTCTAGCTAAATCTATAAAGGTTAGAATGTAAGGATCGTAATTAAACCAGTAATCTGTACAATTGTTCGTAGAAACACTTAAGGGCTATTTTATCTTTCAATTCAAGTAATTGTTTTTAACTATTTCAAAAACAGCCAAAAGCACTTTGTCTAGTTCATTAGGAGTTTTAGATTAAAAAGAAAAGAGATTTTAAAACGATTTTCGGACGCGTTAGGAAGTTTTGAGTCTGGTTCGTAAGAACCTCTTTTTGCTAAGAAATCCAGGTTAAAATACTTTTCAACTTAGTTAAGATACTATATTTCTTAAAAATAGGTTTACTACTCTAACGCAGTACGCATCTTTTTATCCGTGACAATAAGAGGGGTTGATTAGAGAGTACAACTCGGTTCAGAATACGCGAAAGCGACAGTTCCTGTTAAATTAGTTCTTTTCAAAGGAGAAAACATTGCCTATAAGTAGTTCTATTAACAAGTATTGGATTATCCATTGATTACGTGAATTACATTCGAGCCTGTCTTTGTTTATTGTTTAAAATTATTAAAGACGAGTATCAAAGACTTCTATATAAGTATGTACAAGTATGATCTGCTGGTGAGGTATGTGCAAGACATGAACGAGTGTTCGACTTGCTGGGGAAGGTATGACACGGACGAGTGTCAAACGTGTATAAATATAAATAGGAATCTGTTTTGAGAGTGCAAAGGAGATGCTTTGGCTTTCTGTGGGGAGATTAAGATGACACGGATGAGTGTCGAGAAGAACATGTTATGGACAAGTATCGGCTTGTAGAAGGTGTTCGGGCGACCTGTGGGGATAGGATGACACGGACGGGTGTGGAAAAGAATATGTTATGAACAAGTATTTGTACTTGAGAGTGCAAAGGGGAGGCTTTGGCTTTTATGTGCAGGGGCTGTATTGTGTATATTGCTGATGAAATATTGATGGTAATTGCAGGTGACTGGCTCGAACCTGGCTTGTGATCATGCAAATGTTTGATTTTGGCCGTAATGCTCCATATTAGACGGAATGCTACGCTTATTTGGTGAATATGATGCAAATGCTATGATTATGCAAAGGGAAGAAATTGATCAGAGACTCGGATCCTGCTGGGATGAAGATCTCTGGCTGATCTTCTTGGAGGCATAACCCAACTGGAGGGAGAGATCATTGGTAGATCTGTCAGGAGGGAGAACTCTGCTTGGGGGAATAGATCATTGGTAGATTTATCCGTAAGGAGAACTCAGCTGGGGAGAAGGAGACTTCAGCCACCTTGTTGGGGATGGGTTTCAGGCATTGCACTTCTGGGGAAAGAATGGAAACTCTGTGGGGAAGCAGTTCCATTAACTTTGCTGAGGATGAGAGAGATTTGGCACTCTGGTGGGGAACAAAGAGTTCTTTGACCACCTTGCTGTGGAAGAGTTGTCAGGTATTGCTCGGGAGGTCCTGCTTGGAGAGGAGATAACTTCTGGAAATAGCATGATGGGGATTCAATGCTTGGCATGCCCCATGCTGTGTACTGAATACCTGCAACCTGTTAAGACAAAAGAAACGTACAAGTATCCCGAGGTATCCCTAACCAAATTCCCTCATAGGAGTTAGACTTTCCCGAAAGTAATAAATTTCCGACAAGCATTTATTAAAAATGGCTCATTTGTTTTATGCAAGTGTTGTATTATGAATATTGGACATTTTCCAAACGAAACAAAAATGTACAAAACGAGGTGTGACTGAAAACTCTGGTTTTATTAATTTGGGTGCCATGAATCGGCAAATACAGTCAAAGAAACAAATCCCCTGAAATGAAGAGATTGCTGTAAATTGAGAAAATAAAGGTGTTGGCAATATTGACGACGACGTTCCAGTGAACTTCCTTTGCTATGACCTGTATGACCTTGACGTTCTTCTTATCTTGCTTTCTGAAGAAGGCTGGTTTTGACAGATGCTTTATCCTTTTGAAGCTTGCCATGTGGTGAGTGATACAGACGAATTCAGAATGCAGTTGTTCGCTTATTCCCTGTTTTTGGTATTCCCGAAGCCTGGCTTTCTGATCGAAGGCTCTCTTCATCCGCTTTTGATATAACTGCCCATGACAGATGGCAGCTAGCCTCTTCTCTTCGAACAAATTCAGTTGATTGTACCGAGATCGGACCCATTCTTCTTCTTCCAGCTTTACATCCATCATTACCCGTAAGGAGGGTAGCTCCACCTCTACAGCTAGGATTGCCTCCATACCATACACAAGCTGATAAGGTGTTGCCCTAGTGGACGTTCTGATTGAGGTTCGGTACCCATGCAAAGCAAATGGTAGCATTTCATGCAAGTCTTTATAAGTAACCACCATCTTCTGCCCAATCTTCCTAATGTTCTTGTTAGCCGCCTCAATAGCGCCATTCATCTTTGGCCTGTAAGGAGAAGAATTGTGATGTTGGATTTTGAAGTCCCGACACAGTTCTGCTATCATGTTGTTGTTCAAATCGGAACCATTGTCAGTAATGATTCGCTCGGGAACTCCATATCGACAAATGATGTCTCTTTTCAGAAATCTGGCTACCACTTGTCTGGTGACGTTTTCATACAAAGCTGCTTCAACCCATTTGGTGAAGTAATCAATGGCTTCCAGGATGAATCTGTGGCCATTTGAAGCAGTCGGTTCAATCTTTCCAATCATATTAATGCCCCACATGGCAAAGGGCCAAGGTGAAGACATCACGTTCAAAGGATTTGGAGGCACATGCACTTTATCTGCGTAGATCTGGCATTTATGGCACTTTCTGTCATAGGCACAACAATCTGCATCCATTGTGATCCAGTAGTAACCTGATCTTAACAATTTCTTTGCCATTGCATGTCCTCCGGCATGGGTACCGAAAGAACCTTCATGCACCCCGTGCATCAGTAGGTCTGCTTCTTTCTTGTCAACACATCTGAGTAGAACCATGTCGAAGTTTCGCTTGTGTAATGAGCCATCAGCATTGACGAAGAAACTGCCAGCCAGCCTTCTTAGTGTCTTCTTATCATTGGATGATGCCCCAGGTGGGTATGTCTGATCCTCTAAGAAGCATTTGATGTCATAGAACCAAGGCTTGTCATCATTAGCAGTGTCCACAGAGAATACGTATGCCGGTCGGTCCAGTCTGGATACCAAGATCCGATGTACGTAATTTGCAGTTTGGACCTTGATCATGGAGGAAATGGTAGTTAAAGCATCCACAAACTGATTTTTGTCTCGAGGGATGTATTCAAGCTTGACTGTTGTGAAGAAAGTCAATAATCTCCTCGTATAGTCACGGTATGGAATCAGATGCTCCTAGTGAGTGTACCACTTGTCGTTGGTCCGATTGATTACCAAAGCTGAATCTCCGAATACGTTCAAAGTTTTGATCCTGAGGTCAATGGCTTCCTCAAGACCCATGATACATGCTTTGTATTCTGCTTCATTGTTAGTGCAGGCAAAAGTGAGTTTTGTCGAGAAAGGCATATGAACTCCTTTAGGTGTAATGAGCACTGCACCAACTCCACGACCATTTATATTGACAGCCCCGTCAAACATCATAGTCCATTCTTCTTCTGGGTCAGGCCCTTCGGTGTGAACTGGCTCTTCACAATATTTTGCTTTTAAATACATGATGTCTTCATCAGGGAAGTCAAATCTCATGGGCTGATAATCATCAATGGGTTGCTCAGCCAGATAGTCAGACAATACACTGCCCTTGATGGCTTTTTGATATGTGTACTGAATGTCATACTCTGTCAGAATCATTTGCCATCTTGCAACCATTCCAGTAAGTGCTGGCTTCTCAAATATGTACTTGACTGGATCCATCTTTAAGATCAACAACGTAGTGTGAGTCAACATATACTGTCTTAGTCGGCGAGCAGCCCACGCTAAAGCACAACAAGTTTTCTCGAGCAGTGAATAACGTTGTTCACAATCGGTAACTTTTTGCTTAGGTAGTAGATTGCATACTCTTTTCGACCAGACTCGTCATGATGGCCCAACACACACCCCATTGACCCTTCTAATACTGTCAGGTACATTATCAGAGGTCTTCCTTCAATTGGAGGCATGAGAATTGGAGGTTCTTGTAGGTACTCCTTGATCTTGTCAAAAGCGTTCTGACAATCGTCGTTCCACCTGACCGTCTGTTCCTTTCTTAGCAGTTTGAACAGGGGCTCACAGGTTGCAGTGAGATGAGATATGAACCTTGATATGTAGTTCAATCTACCTAAGAAACCTCGAACTTCGTTTTTAGTCCTAGGTGCAGGCATCTCCTGAATGGCTTTGACTTTGTCGGGATCAACCTCAATTCCCTTTTCACTTACGATAAATCCCATCAACTTACCAGAACGTACCCCGAATGTGAATTTGTTGGGGTTCAACTTCAGCTGATATTTCCTCAGACGCTTGAACAACTTCAGTAGATTTACCAGATGGTCTTCTTCAGTAAGGGACTTGTCAATCATATCATCCACGTAGCATTCGATTTCTTTGTGGATCATATCGTGGAATAATGTTACCATAGCCCGTTGATAAGTTGCGCCGGTGTTCTTCAGTCCAAACGACATTACCTTGTAACAAAATGTGCCCCAAGGTGTGATGAAAGTTGTTTTCTCCATGTCCTCGGGTGACATCTTGATCTGATTATACCTAGAGAATCCATCCATGAAAGAAAATACCGAGAACTGAGTTGTGTTGTTGACCAATACATCAATGTGAGGTAGTGGGAAATCATCCTTCGGGCTAGCTCTATTCAGGTCCCGGTAATCCACACACATATGCACCTTGTCACCCTTCTTAGGCATGGGTACAATGTTAGCAACCCACGGCGGGTAACTAGTTACAACAAGGAAACCGACGTCCCACTTTTTTTGTACTTCTTCCTTAATCTTCATGGCCATATCTGGGCGAGTGCGACGCAACTTCTATTTGACTGGACGACAATCTTCTTTCAACGGTAGCCTGTGCATGACAATATCTGTATCTAGACCTGGCATATCTTGATAGGACCAAGCAAAGACGTCGACATATTCCCGAAGCATGCTGATGAGCTGTTCCTTTACTGGAGCTTGCAGACTGGCCCCAATTTTCACTTCTTTCAAATACTCCTCGGTACCAAGATTAACAGTTTCAATCTTCTCCTGATGAGGAGTAATCACTTTCTCTTCTTGCCTCAACAACCTAGATAACTCTTCAAGCAACTCACAGTCTACTCCAACCCCTTCATCAGCTTGATTAATTGGATTGTCGAAGTCATACAAGGTCATAGCAGTGCTGTTGTCGGTGCAATCTGGAGGATTTTCTCTACAAGGGTTGAGATTTGTTCTTTTTATTGATCAATTTTAATCTTGTTCAGAAAATGAAGTTACTTATTTTGAAAACATTGCCATTTTATTATTTTGTGCGAAAAATAACAAAAATGAAAAGACAGTGAGTGAAAGAGGAAAATTGTTTGCAAAAGATGTCCGATATTCATTGATATTCCATTTGCATAAAATTACAAATATGGCCCTTTTACAAAATGAGTCCTGACACCTTGGGCAAGATGCAGGACTTGATGCATGCTGAAAAAAGCAGGAAATAATAATTACTCTGCAGGAGTAACCCTTATAATCTCCTAGGAAGACCAGTTAAGGACTTGGTGACCCGGGATCCTTGGACGAATCCATCTCTCCAGGTTGAGGTCTCTTTCCACCTTGTCTTCCACGTTATTAACAACATCTAGGGTGAGAATTCCCCCACTTATGAACTTGGGCTCCTTAGTAGCCTCTACTTGATCTTGTTGGAATGGTTTGTAACCCAAACCGAATCTATCCTCCTTCTTCTCCACCGGTTGCAGCTTGCCCTAGCCTTGGGCATTTCCATCTTCAACAACCTTCCGAGCTTGTTGGTAGGAGACAATTGAAGTACCCATCCTATCCTCCTGGGATGCAGCAAATACTTTCGTTGTCGCCTCATTGACGTTCAGTGCTTCGAAAATTTGGCTCATAGTTTCGTGGATTTCACCATCCATCTCAATGTATTTGTAGGTGGCCAGATGGCTAACAAAAATATCCTCTTCACCACAGATTGTGATAATCTTCCCTTCCCACTCATATTTCACTTTCTGGTGAAGGGTCGACGAAACTGCGCCAGCGGCGTGAATTCATGGTCGACCCAACAAACAAATGTAGGTCGGATGAATGTACATCACGTAGAAAGTAGTTTGAAAGACCTGCGGGCCAATTATCACGGGAAGCTCCACGTCTCCAAGAACAGACCTCTTGGAACCATCAAAAGACCTAACCACCAGATTGCATGGTCGGAGAGCTATTTCATCATATTCGAGCTTGACAAAAGCTTTCTTTGGCAAGACATTGAGTGAAGACCCAGTTTCAACAAGAACATGTGAAAGCACAGCCCCTTTACACTCCAGGGTCATGTGTAAAGCTTTGTTGTGGTGACGTCCTTCCGTTGTCAAATCAGCGCTGGTGAAGCCTAGCCCATGGTTAGTATTAACATTAGACACCACTGTCTCAAGCTAATTTACTGTGATCTCCTCAGGCACGTAGGCTGCGTGAAAGCCTTTAAGTAGTGCATCCCGATGAGCTTCGGAACACAACAACAGAGATAAGATGGAAATCTTGGAAGGAGTCCGGTGGAGCTGATCCACAACCTTGTAGTCCCTTCTCTTGATTATCCTCATAAATTCATCCACATCTTGATCAAAGTATGTTTTATGGGCTTCTTTTGGTACTTGTTCTTCCGACACCACATTTTTACCTTTGGCTTTGGCATCAGCCTCTGCCTCAGTATTAACTCTTGGAACTTGTGACGCAAAGAGGCGTCTGCTTCGGGTGAAGCCTCCACCTCCCCCGACATTATCCACCTATGGTGTAAGGGCTGAAGAATCAAGAAGGACTCTCTCCCCGTTGCAGTAAAGGTCTGAACCATAGTGCCATGGTACAACATTGTCTTTTTCGTATGGAATGGGCCCCGACACCGTGATGGTGACTGGACTGACTGCAGCAGAGGTAGGAACCGTTATTGTTTGTGGATCATAAAATATGGTAACAGGATTTCTGATTGATGGCGGTGGTGTTTGACTGAAGCTCGGTTGTTGTTGAAACAGTTGTTGAGATTGTTGCTGATAATTGTTGGAATCAGGGATCGTTGCAGGGTCGTAATATATGGTGACTATGGAGACGTCATTGTTCATGGTTGCTGTAGTTGTAGAAGGGGATGCGATTGAACTAGTGTTTGTTGAAGTGGTGGAAGAGGTGGTTGCTGATTTTGTAGACGAGTCTGTAGGAACAATTGTATTTGCCGTTGCAGGAGGAGTATTGGTCGTTGCTGAAAAAGGAGTTGCTGATGTTGTAGAAGCCGTTGTTGTTATTTGCAGGATACCTTCTCTGATCAGGCCATTGATGTCACTTCTCAAGCTTGCACACCCATTGATGGAAACTTTGCAAGATTCACAGCAGGCTTCACAACCTGGGAACACCTGGAATTTTAAAACCTGAGCTTTAACCTCTACCAGAGGTGTTTGAACGCTTGCATTTATCCTGAGCCCACCATGGATGGGCATAGGATTCTTCATGACATTAGGAGGTGGTGCAAAATTTAGGGCCTTTAAATCAACCAGATCCTGGACCTTCATGTGCAAAGCCCTGCACTTTTCTGTGGTGTGACCAGGTGCATTAGAATGAAAGGCACATCTGGAATTGACGTCGTAATTTCTTGGAAGGTTCTGAGGATCTGGTGGAGCCAAATTCCTCAACTCGACAAGATTAAGCTTCAGGAGTTGTGGCAACAAGGTGGCATATGGCATTGGTATAGGGTCAATTACCCTGTTGACCTGTGATGGCCGTTGCTGGAAAGGACGCTGTTGTTGGTTGTTATTGTTGTTGTAGGATCTTTGTTGAGGAAACTGTTACTGTTGAGGAAAATGTTGGGGTTGCTGAGTGTATTGAGGAGGTGGAGTAGGAATTGTGACAACGGCAATGGACCTTGGCATATACCGGGGTCTTCCTCTGCCTAGGTGTACGGAGTTTGTTTCGCCCGAGCTGCGAGGCCCTACAAATGGTTTCCTTGCACTGCTTGAACTGGCGCCGTTATCAGAAATCTTTCCCATTTTCAATAAGCTCTCAATTCTTTCCCCAGTTATGACTACGTCTACAAAGCTAGTGGAAGAGAATACAGCCAACCTATCAATGTATGTCCCCTGGAGGGTATTCATAAACATATCTGCCATTTCCCTTTCTGACATTGGAGGTTGAACGGAAACAGCTAATTTCCTCCATCTTTGAGCATACTCTCTAAAGCTTTCCCTGGAAGACTGTGACATTCCTATTAGGAGGGTTCTGTTAGGAGCCATGTCCAGATTGTATTGATATTGGCGAATGAAAGCCTCGGCCAAATCTTTCCAATTTCTTACTGTGGCCCTGGTCAAATGAGAGTACCACTCACGGGATACCCCTGTCAAGCTATCTACAAAATAGAACATCCATAGCTTTTCATCCATAGTGTAAGCTTTTAATCTTCCCACGAAAGATTGGAGATGGGTGCGAGGGCAAGGTGTACCATTGTATCTTTCAAAGCAGGGAGGTTGGAACTTGTGAGGAATTCTAACCCCCTCTACTAGTCCCATATCCATGACATCAAAACCTAAGGATTTTTGAGACTCCATAGACCTCATCTTTTCTGCTATCTCGTCCAGCCGACGGTCATAGACTTCATCTCCTACCCCAACTACAGTAAATTGTTCTTCCTGAGGGTCCTCCTACAAGGCACGCCTTCTAGTGTTACCCTGGGTATTCCTTATAACATTAATGTCTTAGTTAAGATGAGGTCCAAACTCTGGGGGATCAGTACGAGGCTGTATATGATCATTGTAAGTGGTAACCCCTATACCTGGGTGGTTTTCTTTAGGAGTTTTCTGCTCGACCAACTCTCTCAGTCTTTCTTGGCTTTGGGCCAACCCAATCATCACTGCCATGAACTGGTTCATTTGGGCCCTCATCTCAGTCCTCTCATTGACCATATGGGTTCTCACGTCAGTCAGATCTTGCTGAACCTGGTCCATTTGTAAGCCCGGAAGGTTGTTTCTTGTCGGGTATCGGTGAACTCTGTTGATGGGGAAGACTCTTCTACGAGCAATGTTTCCTGAAACCACAACAAAGTGAGAAACAATAAAAACAAAAACCTACAAAACAAAGAAAAGAGGTTAGTATGCAATGCAGGATGTCTATTTGTCTTCCAAGGGTATCCGGTTTGGTTCTTTGGTTTTGACCTTCCAGACCTCGAGGAATAATGATGTTGAAGAGAGATGAAGCCCACAAAATAACACAAACCATATATTACAAAGTGTAAAGATACATAGTTTGATTACATCAAAGTTCCCATGGTGCGTCAAAATGCAACAACAAAAATACAATCAAACTGAAGTATAAGTACAAAGAAATCAAACATCCAATCCATAATCATCCTCTCTGACTTCTTTCAGGAGAGCCTCCGTCACTGGGCCAACTGGATGTTCTGTAATGGTCCTGATAAGAAGGTTCATAGTGGCAATTGCACTTGTTAACTTCTTATGCTTGTCTTGGTCCTTTGATCTCTTCAACCCTGCCCGGAGTTTCAACTCAGAGATTTCTTTCTGTGCTGCTAACAAGGCCTCCTGATTCTTCTTCTCATTAGCTTCTAGCTGCTCTATCTTAGCCTGGGTCCTCTGATCTTCCTGTGAACGAGCTTCAGTGATTCTGATCCATCTAGCCTGACTCTCCTCCAAGTAGTGCTCAGCTCTGGCCTTCTGAATCTTGGCTTCCTTGCAAGCATTCTTCAATACCAACTCCTTTGCTCTAGCTCTTCTGATGTAATCATCTGTTTTTTCAATCTTGGTCATATGCTTCATCCAGAGCTTTTCTAACCTCTCATTGTCTAGACGACTATCATTCCTCTCCCAGAGGGTCTTCTTTAGAGCTTCAGAAAGCTGAGTATTCCTTTCCTTCAAACTTTCAAACTACTCTAAACTGACTGTAGCTGCAGGCTCTACTGCTGATGGTCTAGGTACATATTCTAGGGTGAATGGAATGCGGGTGATCTGTCCCCTGATACGAGACCAATCAATATACTGAGATGAAGCTATGTTGTTGCACTTGCCAAGAAAAGCAGTCCCTTTTGTCTGAATATTATCCCAAGCCCAAGTTGCTTGTCTGGCAATGGCAAGGTTGTGCTGAATGCCACAATAAAGGGTTTATGACAAGTCTTGCTCTCTTGGTGGATGTACCAAGGCATACCCTAATTTTCTTTTTAACAGTAAAGGATTGTAGTTGATGCAACCCTTCACTCCAATCAGGGGTACATTGGGATACTGCCCACAGCTGGTGATGATATCTCTGCCCTTGTTGCTCTGAGTGCACAATCTGATGTCTTCTAAAGTAAGGGAAATCATTCTCTTAGCCCAGTTTCTTGATTGATGAGGATTCAAGAAAGCTTCCAACTTTGGCAAGTGCCTCAATAACCAACAATAGAAGAGAGGTGCACAACATCTGACTAATCTTCCCCTCTGCTTCTCATTCCTTTGATGCACTGAGTAGTAAAAGTCCCCGAGCAAGGTTGGGACTGGATTCTTCAGCAGGAAGAGATGGATAGAACTCTTGCTTACAAACTTAGGCTCGTCTCCAAAGAAGATGATACCATATATGCTAAGGGCCAAGAGAGCACAAACAGTGTCCCACTCCCCTGCTGCAGCATGAATGGTGGCCTGAGTAACCAAGAAGTCCAAACGAAGGCCTGGGATTCTAGCCTTGGTGGTCATATTCTGGTTAATGAGGGTGGATTCCAAGTGCAGAGCCTTGGCTACATCTTCATTCTTGGGAGCAGTCATCTCAAGGTTGAAAGGAATCCCTCTCCTGATGGGGACACCCAACAACATGGAGAATTGTTCTAGCAAAGGGCCCAACTGGAAGTCTGGAAAGGTGAAACATATGAGAGGAGGGTCATAGAACTGAAGTAAAGTGTGGATCATACTCCTCTGTGATGCATCCAAGTCCATGGTCATGTCCATAATGCCACCATAATTTTCCCTGAATAAAGGGGCATGATCAGGAGTGATGAGTGTCTGAATCTGTCTGATGCCTGTCAGAGTGGGCTCAAAGAAATTATAGGTAATGTTGCTCTTCCTGGATGGGTCCATGCTGACAATGGATGCTGGTGAAGAAGACTGGGGAGAAGTACTGGAGAAAACTGCTGAAGATAGCTGGAGAAGATATTGAAGAGGATCTCTGATGAAGATAACTGATGAAGAAGGCTGATGCAGATAGCTGAAGGAATCTGAGCAGTAGAACAGGTCAAAACCAAACCAAAGATAGAATGTGGATACCCTGTAAAACAAATAGACAAATGTAAAATGATGCAAAATGTTGTATGAAGAATGATATGCAAGGGTTTGTGATCAAGTGCTGGATCTGTTATCTGCCTTGATAGGGTCCATGTGTGTTCATAAGTCCGGGTGGAGGTTTAGAGAAACAGTAACCGGGTGGGGGACTCAAATAAAGAGTCACAAGTCCAGGGTTTCACAAGAACAGTCCAAAATGATGTGACATTAACAATATCAGTAACAGGGTATGATGAGGCCAAGGGTTCCTGCAAACCTATAAACATCCCAACCCCCTCACATTGATTGTTATAGAACAAGGAACCTCAGACTTGGATCAGTTATGAGAAGTGTAAACACTTCTAACCCGGAGGTACAGTGTCTACAATAATCATAAAGGATCCTCCTCTAATTCACCTCAGATGCTGAAGGTCATAAAAAGGTCATCCAGACTTAGCAGGCTTCCCAGATAGCCCTAGTACTACAGGAAATCCGTAGCACAGAGTTCTCAAGAAGAAACCCATGTTTGAACCGTGTTTCATATTCCCGCACCAGACCGAAATGGAATGGGAAAGAATATGAAGCCACTCTATCCTATGTGTCTCTTAGGTTCCCGGTATGGAACCTTTACTCACCCAATATCCCTCCCACCAAGGCAAACCAAAGATCCAACACAGTGATATGATGATAGAAGTATGAAATGCATATAAACAGTAAATGAAAGCAATAAATAAGCTGTACAGAAATCAATAAATAAAGCAATAAACAAAAAGCACAAGTAGCACATAACACCCCCATAAACACAAATCAAACAAGCGCTAGGAGAAACCCACAAAAAGAACCAGAAGCCCTAGTTGCAAGATAATATCTCCCCAGCAGAGTCGCCAAGTTGTCGCTCCCCTAAAAAGACACCAGGGTCCCAGGGTACAGACGCAAACATTCGGCGAAAAGAGAAAATGAAAATGAAGTGAATAGAGTCGCCAACTAGGCATTTTTATCCCGATGGAAAGGTAATGCTGCATATACCTAGAAAAAGATGGATAAGACGGTTCCGAACCAGAGAAACTGAGAAAGGGGGTTGGTTACAACCTGGGAAGGTATTAGCACCCAGATTGTCCGTCGTACTCGACGGGATCCATGCTTAAGAAATTATGTTAAAAGGGGTAAGTGTATGTGCTATCTGTGTGCAAAAGCTAAGAGAAGAATATACAAGTGTCAGTGCAAAAGGGTGAATTGCTCAGGAACTGAGGCTTTAGAAAGAATGCTGGGAAGAGGGGGGAAGACAAAGAGACTTTTGTTTGATAACCATTAAGTTATGCCTACGTATCCTCGCGTGCAATGAGGAAGTCAGAACACCGTAGTTAGACTCAAAGAGACTGAAAATAAATTGACTGTGAACTGCTTACTTGCCTATGCTCAAGTGTATGACTCGTCTGGCTCGAGTGCTAACTGTCTTGCATTAGACGGAAGAAGCAAGTTCTCTCTTATGAATGAGTGTGATGAGAAAAGAATCCCGAAGGAGACGATTATTGTTTTTTTTATGTTTTCAGTTTTGTTATTGTTTTTGGTGTTTTGCATAAGTTAATGAGCTTAAGCCTAAATCAAGGGTTTATAAACTCATTATATCCTCCTTGATTAGGGATAATGAGCCTACTTAAGTATGAGGTAAGCACCTCAACTTAATTACCTTAGTGTTAAGTAATGAGTTTAATCTCTAATCACAGATTAGTGGTCTCATTACACCATCCTAATAGAAGGATAATAGATGAGAACACTTAAGCTGAGGAAGATACCTCAACTTAATCCATGGTTAGGGATCATATTCAATATATAACAAGCCTTTATTAAGTGGATTTTAATTAAGGGATGAGATTAAGAAGTGGATTTTAAGGTTTGTAAGACAACTTGAGGAGGACTTGTCCATTAAACACTAGGGTTAGTCCCTCTTAACCATAAGGAAGAGATAGAACCCTAATGTAAGGCCCAAGTTACAAGATGAAGTCTTAGTGATTATTAATGTGATTTGATTAAGAGGTGTAAACAAATTAAAGGTTTAACACATAGTATTAAAGTTATACACTCCATCCTAAGAGAAAGATGCAGGCATAACCCTAATTCCAAAGTCCTAAAACTTTAAGAGTTTAGTCTCTGATTGTTGAGATGAGAAGAGAGACTCAAGGAGACTCAAAGGTAAAATACTAAGGGGGACTATACACAACCCTAAAAGTTATCATGCTTGGGTATCCTATGGTTTGTTAGGCTTAAGAGAAAAGATCTTCAAGGCCGCCAATGGAAGAAGCAGATGAAAAGAGAAGGAGAAAGGAGAAGAATAAGTTACTTACTTCCTGAAGAAGATAAGTAACTTAAAGAAAGAAAGTGAGAAGGATGGAACATAAGTGAATCAAATTCACTTCAAAGACAAGTTAAAATTCATATGAAAATGATAAGAAGAAGTGAGAGGTGAAGGAAAATCCACCTCCCAAAATAACTTACCAAACCTGAAAGTGTTAGTATGAATGCATAAAGTATAAAGCATAAATAAATGAAGTGAAATGAGATGCAATGATCAAAGTCAGAAGTTTTCATGCAATGCAAATGGCATATGAGATGATGCAAAGTCATACAAGATGCACATGAATGATCATACAATAATGGGATGTTATGAAAGCATGCTTTGAAGTTTGAAAACACATGAAAGTTTATGAAATGAAATGAATGCAAAACATGGAAAATGAATGAAGAAATGTTCAAGCAAGGTTCTAACATGTCTTAAGGTGTCTAAAATGACATATGAATGCATGAAATGTCATGGAAAGTTCATGTGATGATGATATGCAAAGATGAATGCAAATGAACATGAGAAGTTAGGGTTTTATGGATGTATGAGATGCAAGTGGATAAAACAGAAGCAATACACATGATAAAAATTTGAAATCAATCTCAAAAATACCCTAATCCCATACTAGGTCACACCCTAAAGGAGAAGGTCAGAAGCCTCATCTATCAAAAGTTATGATTTTCCTAAGTTTTCTAGGGTTTTTGGAAATGTTTCTAAATGCATTGGAATGGTTCATTATTTTTTTGGTGATTTTTAGAAACCTAAATGCATTTTTAATTAATTAAAATACTTTAATTAATTAAAAATAACATTTAAATATTTCAAAAATACCTTTTTAATGCAAAAAATAAAATAAAAATTATTTTTGGATTGAGAAAAATATTTAAAGTCAGAATGCAAAAGGAAATATTTTTGTGATGATTTTTGGTATTTTAAATTAATTATGCAAAAGAAATGAGAATAAAATGAATAAAAATGATAAGTATGCTGATCCAATGGGTGAAATTAAAACTGGAGGGGACGGGGATGACTGCGCGCGCTGACCAAGAGCTAGGATTGCTTCTGGGTTAAATAACTTAATTAAATTAATTAAATCAGGTTTTAATTAATTAATTAGGTTAGGGTTTTAATAACATGATCTAAGCCGTCCACACGCCAAATTAAGACAGATCCAAGGGTTCACAACAAATCTGGAAAACTAACCCTAATTAGCCCTAATTAATCTCAAATGACCGGAGCTAAGCTCCGGTCATCTTCTCCGGCCAACCTCTCACCTGAGCTCACTCAAAACGCCACCCCAAGCCCCCAAAACCTCCAGAATCATTCAACTAACGACCCTAAACACTAATCCAGCCCCAAAATTCATTTATCACACATCAACAACAAGAATCAAACAAGAACATCAAAACGAAAAAAGTTTCAGAACAATCATACACACTCATCTCTCAACCATTTTCAAAAATAAACATATCACAATGATCAGTGAAGCATACAGAATCATTTAGAAACTTAAAAAAGGAGTTTTGGAAAAAAAGTTCATCATGGCTACCTGAGTTAAACCTTTGCAATCTGGAGCTTTCTAACCTTTTCCTTTGTACAAAATGCCTCCAATGATCCCTCTGATGCTTCTGAAAAGCTTGAATGGAGTTTAAATGGCCTCCTTTGTGAGTTTCAGTTCTGAGGAGTGAGAAATCGGGTTTGTTTGTGGGGTGTTTCAGGCAATTCTAATGGTTGGGATTTGTTCCTTAGGTGATGTTGAGTTGAATGGTGAAGAAAATTTGAAGTTTGAGTGGTTGTGCTATGAAATTCGAAGAGGTGAAGGTATGAGGTGATTTTTTGCAATCTGAGTGTTGAGAGGTTTTCAGGCTTGTGTCTTGTGTTGTTTGAGGTCCATCAGGTTCACATAAGTCATGCTGATTGGTTCAGAGAGTTGGTGTGGCATAGTTTGATTGGTATGGGCAAAAATGAAAAAAGTCAAGATTTTGTGTACTTGAAGCATGGCACGGGCCAGAGGTGTTTTCATGGGGTGTCTGGCCTCATCTTGCATCAAGGATGGCCATGGGATTTAATTTGATGAGCTGGAAGGCTTGGATCATGAGATGACAGATTTTGCAACTTTCCCTCTTTGGTGTTTCTTGGATCACAAGCCATGAAAACCCTATATTCAAAGTCCAATTATGATCTTTTGAAGCTTCTTTGACATGTTATAACATATTTGTGCACACTAGAGGTCATTAGAATGCTTGGCAAGTGAAATTGCAAAATTCCCTCTTTGACATGAACTTGAAAATTATAGAATTTTTGCCAACTTTGAAAGGCCATATCTTGAGTTCTAGGATGAATAAAGACATGTTCTTGTACTTTTTGAAAAGGGAAAGACCTAATCTACAACTTTCATTCCCAAGAGTTTTTTATTTGAAGCATTTTTGGTCATGAAAGAGGAGGTTGAAAATCTTTCCCAAAATGGAAAGTTTGCATTTCAAGTCATTTCCAAAAATGGCAAGTTTGCAATTGGCTCAAAATTCTTCACTCTTGTGAACTTACAACCACTTCTAAGATCAAATAAAGATCATTAAACTTAAATTTGATGAAAATGACCCTTGGTTTCCATTGTTGGGGGCCTCAGATGCCCTGATTTTGACTTAACTTGCTCAGGAAGTTACCCAGTGAATAGAGGACTTCCACAATGAATTTCTTCATCAAACTTGGTACACATGATCCTTATAGCATATTAAGAACATTAGAAACAAGAATGACCAAAAATTTAGAGTTAAGGCCTCTGAAACCAAAACCCTAATTTTGGTGATCTGTGTAGTGAAAACCCTAGCTCTGCTTCCATGCCTTTGCCAATTCTTGTGATCCCTTGACTTTCATGAACTTTGGGGGGCATAATATGATCATAGAACACACATGGACCCTCTTGGAAAGCTTTGAGACCTTTGGGATGGCTCAGATGGATTCTTGGATTACTTAGATCACAAACCCTATATGCAGATGAAGTTGAATTATGCAGTGAAGCAAATATGCAATATGAAATGTAATGCTTATGTTAAAACAAAAATGAAAGATCACAAGCCATGGTGTGAGAAAAAGTGAGGGAAAATTTGGGGTGTTTACATACACCAGTTCAGGAAGTTCCAGCCTTACGGGAAAACACTCTTTCCACACCCACACACTCCCAAACATCAACCAATGCAACAAGACATAATCAAACATATCCATTATCATCATTTGAGTATTTTAGGTAGATTTTAATCGAGTTTTAACCGTTAAACTTCCGATTTTACTTAGATTTTCCAATCTAGCCCTAACCACAAAATCTCTAAAACTCAACCAAAATCAAAGATAAAAGTTTCTAACTAAGAACCCACCTCGAGAGATGAAGATTGGCGGAAAGATTGAGTTGATTCGACGGACGGATGATCGGGAATGAGGAATTTGAGCTTTAGGGCTTTTCTCTCTTCTTCTTCTCTTCTCCTTTTCCTTCTTTTCTTCTTTCTTACCAACTTTCTCTTCCTCTCATAATCTTTCTATATATATAAAAATATAAAAGCTTATATTTTTACCAATAGGTCAAAATTAGAGAATATCCGACAATGTCTCTTAATCCAATATTTTATAAAACCTCTGAGTCAGCTAATATCAATTAATAAAATAATATCCCGCTGATTACTCTATTTGGTTCCATTAAAATTTCTTAGAGTATTCCGAAATAATATTATTACTAATTAATATTGTCCAGAGCTTTAAATAAAATATGGGGTATTACATTTGTTTTATACCCATTATTATTAACCCATAGCCTTATTATTATCCTACCTCGTTTAAAGTATGTGTTATTGTTTTTGGATCTATGTTCCAATATTAAGTTAGGGGTTGCTGTTGGAATAACAACCTTTAAATTTGGGGTAGCTTTGCAGTAATTGAAGGTGGTGAATGCAAATAATAAAAAAAAATTCAACCAAAGAAAAAAAAGAATCTTTTGAGGATAAAAGTGGCTGCATTCACCACATCGAAGAAAAAACAAAATATAAAAAAAATTAATTAAAAATAAAAACACCCAATAGAGCATCAAAGAATAATGTAGAGATAAGAATGATTTCACATACTCTGAACCAAAAACCTTGTTTTCCTTTTTTTATACACCACCTTAACCCAAACCCCGTTACAACCTGAAGACCTCAAATAGTGTGTGTATTGTACATGTTGGTAGGATTAGAGAACTTATTTAAACTATTGATCTGATATTGTTTACTGTGATTTGAGAGTTATAACACTTTAAGCCTGAGGGAATTGGTGAGAGTGTGATATAAGCTAACAGGTGAAGTAATGTTTCCAAGTGAAAGAGTTTACGACTAGTTGGCTATGAAGAACTAGGAAAGGGTCCAGTGCAAAAGATTGCAACAATGTTGGGGTAAGAATTGTTTTTACAGTAAGTTTGGGGTGACGTGATTGGTTATGTACCGATTGTTACCTGAGGACAAGTAACAAGCTAAGTTTGGGGTTTGTGATTAGTCACCATTTATACTAAATATTTCATCGTTTAATCACGAATATGTCAGGTAAACTATGTCGTTTTCGTTGTTTTCAGCAGTAATTAGTTAAGTTTTTCTATTATGAGTCAGTGTGTCATTAATTTAGAAATTCTTAAGGATATTTTACACTTTTGGTATGTGTGCAGGCTGATAGCAGGTTTTAAGCTCAGAGGATCAATTGGTGCGTGCAAAGCCGAGTCGGAGCGAGAAAACGGAAGAAAAAAGACAAAAATGCAATAGCTACTACTCATACGCGTACGGGCATGAGTGTTACGCGTAAGGCTTGTAAGACGCGTAAGGTACGAATTCTAGCAGAGAGGCGAAACAAGTGAAGAAAACAAGGCCTCTGTTGATACGCGTATGGGATAGGGCGTTACACATACGGGTTGGCGTGCTGGCTAGCCCTCAGGACCCTACGCGTACAAGATTTGCAGAAGCCACTGCCATTATACGTAACATCATGGGAAATACGCGTAATGGGCCCAAAAATCCAAAAAGCCCATAAAGTCACCTATTTATTCCTAGAGCACTATTTTAACAAGGTTGGAAGATTTTGGAGAGCAAAAATAAGGTTTTAAGGCTGACGACTACGAATTTCACGAGGGTTTCATATGTTCAAGAGTTATACTATTGAATATTGATTCCTCAAGATTTTCTATAATGACAACACTTTCATTTTTTATTTTCTTTTTAGTTATGAGTAGCTAAACCCCCTGTTGCTAGGGGGTGACCCTGATTTGGATTGTAATGACTTCGTATTATTGATGAAATGATAATTTTCTTATTATTATTGATTTGATCTTGTTACTATTCTTAATGCTTGATTTTTCATAAAAACGAATTTCGATTTTAATGGATAATTAGAGGCTAGACAGCGGTTATTCATAGACCTAACACGAACATCTGATAATAAATATGACCTAGGACTAGGAATATTTTATCTGAACCGAAATTTCTTGATAATCATATGCTTGATCATGAACAGAATTAACTATGGACATAGTAATTAGGTTACATGACCAAAGACCTTTTCTTTAAGGACTTAGGATTGGAAACTTTTAAGAACCGGTAATCAATTATTGTGAATCATGTTATTTCATTGATAAATCGAAGTTATTACATAAAGAATCATTCACCTACCCTGGAAATCTACTCATATTTGTTCTCAGTTCAACTATTTACTCGCTTTCTTTATTTACAAATTTTAGAATTACCTTTTTAAAGACCCAGCTACTATTACTTTTTGTTTAATTGAAACTTATTATAAACTCTATAGTATCAACCAGTCCCTGAGATCGATATTTGGGAACTTTTTCGTATTATTACTACAGTGGGCAAAAATAGCACACTTGCTATTTACCCATCAGTTATTGAATTCCAAGCCCATACACATCTATAAATGCCCTAACCTCAAGGTTGAGGAGACATATCATAACATACTAATAATAACGCATAAACATAAAATTTCTCACCTCACTTGAGTTTTCTTTTCTCATAACCAAAAACGTCATCAAATAGAGCCTTTCGTCGCTGCGGGCAAGCCCTTACAAGCTACAAAGTGGTATCTAAACATTTTTCTAAAGACTTTGATTATGAATCATCTATCAAGTGAATAGACTACGACACAACGTACTTGGCTACGACGCGAGGCTCCTAATTGAAATCCACATGGGTAATACATTATGTACATTTTCATAATAAAAATGAACTTTTTAATAATGGAAAATGACATCCCTATTTATAGAAATTGAAAAAATTGACTAAATAACTATAATGCTACATGATCTAACATAGATCTAAGTATAAATTGTTTTAGTTTGTATAAAATTATTAATTAGTTGAGTAACCTATAATTACATATTTCCATAATAATCACCAGAAAAAGTTTTTAGCATACAAGATCTAACACATATTTAAGAATTTTTTTTTAGTGTTATAAGGAGAGGCAATGGGTGAGTGTCACCCAAAGGAAGGTATCCCCATGACCCTTGGATTTTTCGATTGTTCGTCATGGGAAACGTGGGATAAAGCATTTATTGGATAGGGAGAAATTCAAGGTCATTACTGTTGCACCCTAATTTTTGCCCTAAGTTTTCTTTTCATTTTCATCTGCATCTTGCATACAAACAAGATCGCGTTGGTTGCTCGGTTCTTCTCGGGTTAGGTTTATGCCTCACAGGGGATCACCATTGTCTTTAAATTACTTTATTTGTTTATGTTTACTAACCATTAATCAAAATCAAAAAAAAAATTCCTTTTACTAACCTTTTTCAGGAAGAGGAACCATTGAAAATGCCAAAAATAACAGTCCTGCAACTCGAGTAAATTTCACAAACAAAAGTCGAAGTTGATCCGCAAATAATTCAAATTTATCTGATCAAGGGTTTCCCAAGTTAATTGATTCATTCAAAGGATTTCCAAGGTTCATGTGTTTATTTTCATGTCTTCTTCGACGTACAAAAAGAATCGGGCCACAGCAACCAAGCAGCCTCATTTGAATAAAATATTCAAATGTTGGCTTGGTTAACCGGTTAACCATATGCGTTAACCGGTTAACCAGTGCGAAACTTGAATATTTTATTCAAATTCAGCACCCTTAGATCATTAATTTAATTGGAATACTCTAGATCCATTGGTTTCTGATTTCTCTACATCACTTTGATCATTTCCTACCATAAACCCTCACTAATCACCACTCTTTTCCATTTCCCACCAAAATTGCAATTACCAAGCCTAATTTTAATTACCAAAGCAAACTCCATTCCACCAAATTCTCATACCTAAAGTCTTTAAATAGAACCATAACTTCACTCATTCACCAAGCTTTTGATATCCACAAAACCTCTTGCAAAATACTCCCCCAACACCAAAATTCTCCAAAGCTCACTTTCTTTCTTTTGATGTTATCAAGAACTCACATTGAATTCTTGACTAATTTGAGCTAAACCTTTATCCTTTCCTTCTTTTGTTCATCAATTTTAGTAGATCTAAGCTTTATTTTGTCCAATTTGAAGAAGAGCTTTTGGTAATTCATCTTTCTCCATAAACCCATATTCACCATCAACATTCAAGATGTAGATCTTTGGTGCCTTTTCTTCTAGATCCTTTGGATCTTTATTTGTTGTTTGATTGCAGGGATTCCACTATATTTTGGTTTTAAAATTCGGGTAAATTCAGATCATGATCATTAAATGCTTGAGAAAAGGTTTTTGGAAATGGATCAATGCTGAATTTCTGCATTTTTTGCTGCTGCTTCAGCGTTAACCGGTTAACCATATGCGTTAATCGGTTAACGCAAGTCAGAATTGAATTCCTGGCTTGTTTCAAGCCCCTTTTTGGTTCCTCTTTCTTCTTCTTCTTGCTCCTTTTTATTTTTACCTTGGGAAGCACTTTTGGGAGTATTTCTCCTTAATTTCAATGAACTTTGCATGTAGATTAGAGTAATTAATGTTCATTAATTCAAAACTACCTTTAAGTGGATTATTCAATTCATTTAAGGTACTTTGCACCAGTGATACATTTTCATCCTTGAATCCACTGAGATGAGTGATTGAACTTAAGGATGGAAGAATACCATGAATGCGGCTCAATTTGGTATTCTCCTTTAGTTTTATGCGGTATTGCATCCGCATGCATTAGCACTAACATTATGCACCTTAATTGGTGGTGGCCGGCCTCATTTGTAGGGTAATTACTTCGTAAATTACTCGGTGATTGCTTAACATAGACCTAAATTTGTCCCTAAATTCGGAATAAAAATCTAATTTGGTACTTGCACTTTCGTGGACCGGATCTCTTGTTGATCGCTTAATACCAAAGTGGTTAATCATATTGCATTAAGAATCGAGACTTATGAATGTTTGATGCGTAGGTGCTTTGGGTCTCCCAATCTCCTTTCAAATTTCATTGAATTATGTTCGATTTGCCTTGATTAATCACTATAGTGTAAGATGCTAAGCGGATCCGGTTGCCTTTCGATTTTGGTTGCTCTTTTTAGGTTGTGGTTGATTAAGTTCACCGTGGCATTATTATTATGTAAATATTATTATACTATTATTATTATTAATATTTTATATTCTTGCATGTTTATTTGCTTTTTTTACTAACATTTAATTTCTTGCACTTTTATCACTTTTATTTTATTTTGTTTTATTATGCTTTATTCATTCATATCATGTTTATTATTTGCTCTTATTTTTTTGTTATTTTTCATTTGTCCATTTGGACACAAAAACATTAATAAAGGATTGAACGTCGAAAAAAACATGTGACTTCAATTTGTGGACTTTTGGTTACTATCCTTGGCATTGGAATGGAGATTTTGGACTTAGATTTTAGGATCCCTCTCCCTTGCTTTGATCTTTATGGAGTTGGAATTAGCCTTTATTTGACCATTTTCTAGCTTATAAGGATGAAACTCTTGTGCTCATAATTTGGAATGTCATCAAGTTTGGTTAGATTTTTCTTCCCTTATCTCCTTATTTTCTTTTTTAGGATAGTCCCTCCATATCCTCCCATTATTTAATTTTTAAAATCATCTCCCTTTTTCAAAGTATTCCTTCTTTTTAAATCATCACCTCTTTAATAAACAAAACCTTGACTTTTGTCAAGTGACTTTTACTCTTTTTCTTTTCTTTTAAAATCAATGAATCTAATCATATTGACCTTAATTAAAAAAAAATCAAACTCATTCAAGTTGTTTTTTGCCTTTGTGCACTTTAGTTTATTTTCTTTTTTAAGAGTGCCGATTATGAGTCATTATTCTTTAGTCGGGTGCAAGTCTCTCAATCTCCATGGTTGTAGTTTGATGTAATTGATTCTCTTGTCATTAGTGGGGGTTTAGTGGCATACTCATTGATTTTATCCGAGTTGGAGCCCTCCCCATAATGATGTATGAGTCCATGCCTTCATTCTCATGGTTGTTTGTTTGACCATCCACTTGAAGATGACAAATTCTCTTCACTTAATAAAATTAATTACAACTCACCCTTTTCATTATTTGTACCACGAACTACGGGGTTTTGATCTTACATTGCACTTTGTGGGTACGTAGGCATGAGGTGGTAAACCTCTCCAAACACAAAAATATAAAAAATAATTCTTTTTCTCATCCCTCCACTCTCATTTAACAAACCTTTTTTCAAACCAAAAGTAGTAAATTTTTCAAAGGGCTCCCGTGGAGTACCATAGACATTTTGGGTGCGTAAAACCTTCCCATTTTGTAACCTATCCCCTTACCCGGTTCTTTTCTTGTTTCTTTTAGCTCTTTTTTTGCTTTTAGATTCATTAGGATTTATTCTCTATTTTTTCGTTTTCCTCTTGGAATAAAAATAAAGCGTGGTGGCGACTCTGTTTACTTTGAGTTAAGTTAACTAATAGCTTACACTCATGATTTTACCGCTACAATTACTAACACATATCTCTATTGAAAATAGGCATTCAACGTCCATTATTGACTGGGTGGGTAGCGAACCTTTCCTAGAAAATCCTAGGCTCAAGTGCTTCTATAAATATATCTCCCCTTAAAGAGAAGATAAACTCTAAGTCATACAGACTTTCCACAACTAAAATAGCACCATGTTCATTGCTGCGTAAACACACACGACTAACCTAACTACTAGTCTACAATCAAGTAGCACCGACAATCAACAGAGCCTCTCACATCACATGAGTTGATCCCGTAAATAGCCTGAAACACCATTGTACATGGCTTCTTTCTGCTATGAGACAATCATCACTATCAAAACGTGTTATATACCTACTAAGATATTTGAGTTTCTTTGCCTGTAATACCCTATATTTTATTAAATGCTCTGGATAATATTAAATGAGATCAATTGAGTTTCAATGTGCTTTGAGAGATATTTCTTAAGATAATTAGAGCAACTGGTGAACTCAAATTGAATTAATTAATGCTATCTGACTCCGAGTTTTTATTATTTGGTGCATTAGAGACATTTTTGGATACCCTTAATTTTGGACCAATTAGTGTTACTAGTTGATAGATATTTATCTCTATATCTCTATTTTTCCTCATTTCTAAAAATAGAAACAAAAGCTAGTAAGAGAAAGAAAAGTTAAAGAAAAGGAAAATCAAAGAAGAAGAAGAAGAAGAAGAAGAAGAAACCTATAAGTAAAAGAAGAGCTTGGATCATCTTCATTTCTTCACCAAATCATCCCAACTTCTTCATCATCATTCATTGCTAAGGTGGATTCTAGTTAGATTCTTTAAGTTCTAGAAATTTTCGTTGTTAGAACTTATGTTAGAATTTTAGAGAAAATGATTAATTTGATAAATCAATTATTCTAAAGATTAAAATATGGAAATAATTGGTTAGTATAGTCGGGTTATGTGTGTATTAAACCTATGTTGCTTGTTATGATGTTCCATTATTAATTGTGTTGTGTATAGAAGTTCTAGGATAATTTGACAGTGTAGAATGCAACACCTATGTTGTTGATTCTCGCAAATTCATTGGGCGAACAAAGTGCTTCGTCGGGCAATGGTTGCCTCTCATGCGTCTTGTCAGGCGAATAATGAGGCGAGTGAAATTGGGTGCTACTGGAATTGGTATTATGGTGACTCACCTTTGTTTCATCAGGAGAAAGGTGCACTTCGATGGGCAAAAGAGAAGGTTCGTCGGGAGACCTACATGCAAGTAGGAGAAATTCCTTTTACAATGTTCGGAAAATCATATCTTTTGACTCGAATATCCGATTGAGGAGATCTTGGTATCGATGGAAAGCTTTGACAATATTATATACATTGAGAAGTGAATTTATTGATATAAAGTTAATATTTAATTAATTGTGATATTAATTAAATTTTGAGACGTATTTAATTAGGATAATTAAATGAAATTGAAGAATTATGTAATTGAGAATGTACATGAATAAAAGCTTCAAGATGTGATAAATTGAATAACACCATCTACAGCTCGCACAAAACCAGGTTGAAGTAACATCTCTCGTAACTTCTCATCCAACATCTTTTCGTGTTGAATTTCATCTCTTAAAGTGGAATTAAAATTCAAATTTCTCGTTATGACACCATCAGGAGTCCAAACGAATTGAAGATTAAGGTCACGAAACGTTTCTAATAAGTCATACTCTAACATCATCAACTTGGCCCTATGAATCTCTTTTTTACTTAAGGCATCCACCACTTTATTTGCCTTCCTTGGATGGTACTTTAGTTCTAAATCATAATACTATAAGTATTCTATCCATCTTCTTTGTTTCATGTTCAACTCTTTCTGAACAAATAAATACTTCAAACTCTTGAAACTTTGCTCACAACCCGAATCCCATTCGTAAGTAAATTCTTTTCGAGTAAGCTTTGTCATTGGTACTGCTAACTGAGAAAATCCCCTAATAAACCTTCTATAGTAACCAGCCAAACCTAAGAAACATCTAACTTCTGAAGCATTCTCTAGTCTCACCCAATTAATCACCACTTCTACTTTCGATAGATCCACTGTCGCACCTCCTTGAGATATAACAAGACCAAAAAAATTAGCTTCTGACATCCAAAACTTACTCTCGCTTAACTTAGAAAAAAGTTGCTTCTCTTGCAACACTGATAAAACAATTCTTAGATGTTCTCCATGCTCTTATGGAGTAAAAGAATAAATAAGAATGTCATCTATAAGGATACCAACAAATTGATCCAAATAAGCTTGGAAAGCTTGATTCATATAGTCCAAGAAAACAATTGGAGCATTTGTTACACCGAAAGGCATTACTAAGAATTCGTAATGACCATAACGGGTCCTAAATGCGGTCTACCATATGTCTTCACTTTTCACACGAATCTGGTGATATCCCGACCGTAGATCAATCTTCGAGAATGTGCAAGCTCCTTTCAATTTATCCAACAGATCATCTATCCTGGGCAGGGGTATTGATTCTTGATGGTGACTTTGTTCACTAAAGCCAAACAACTAAGATATTTCTGAAAAATCCTAACCTCCAAAAACAACACCTCGCTCACACACACAAAAGGTGTCTCGACCATCCCATCCATAGAGGTAGTAACCACCCTGGGAGGAGACAAGGTAATAACTTGCAAACTAAGTCGTTTCATGGATTGAATCGACACGAAGAATGTGTTGCTCCACTATGAAAAATAAAACAAACAGAAATGCCAATTACGAAAACACATACCAATAATGAAGGAGTTGTTATTGGTACTCTTCCCTTACACTGGATCCCTATTGTGAGGGAAATCTCTCACCATATGTCCATTTTTTCTGATAACGAAAACATATTATACCTCTTTGGCTACACCTTCCATAATGAATCATCTGACATCCAAAACATGGGGGAGGAGTGCTAGGTCTAGAACTCGACATCTACTTCCCTTTGAAGGTTTGTGTTCTAGGCCTAAATTGTTGGCATGAGCTTCCTTGATCATAATGATTCATCCTACTCAAAATTCCTTCTGCTTGAACTTTCTCGAGACTATGTTCAACCACAAAACATTGCCCCAATACCTTAGTATACATAGCGAACTTTCCTGGAGGCACACCACGAGAGATCTCAACCATTAATCCAACAAGTAATTGGTCAATATTCAACTTCTCATCTGGAGCATACACGGTCTGCAAGAAGTAAGTAACTAAGTTTTCAAACTCCTCAAAATAATTGGCTGCAGTCATTCTGCCTTTCCTTAATTGTCGGAGTTCAAAATATTTTCTGATCCTCAGAGAATTATGGAAATACTTCTCCAAAAAGATAGTCTTTAATTACTCCCACTCCTTAGGTACGCCCTGAATAGTCATTAGAGTCGAAGCATTTTCCCACCAATTCATAGCATGACCTTTCAACATGCGAGAATCAAACACTACTTTACTCTCTTCTCTACATTGAATAATCAGGAAGATTGTATCCATGTCATCCGCCCATTCATGAGCCTTCACAGGGTCCATACCACCATGAAATTTAGGAGGATACATGCGGATGAAATCCCAAAAAGTCCCACCTACAACTCCAAGGACAACCATAGAAGGATAAACACCTCCATTCATATGTTGTATCATGAACTACATGAATTGGTTCTCCTGCTACTTCATTTGTTGCATGAACTGGGGCCATGGAATACCATTGGCGCCACTAGGAGGATTGGCTGCAGGTTGAGGTCCGGGTCCACCATGATTGCTTTTATGTCTATAAGTCATGTTCCTAAATGTCATATGGATAGGATTAAGTTGATCAGGCTCAATACTATAATTTTAACATCTAAGACCAATGACGACAAGACACATACAAAGCGAAAAAATATACTTATAATATTTCATGGCTAGGTCGAGGATATGACTTGCTCTGATACCAACTATAACACCCATATATAACAACATACATCAAAGCATATATATTATAAATGAATCCAAGTTTGGGTATTGAAATACATATAAGTTTCTAGTCAACACATTATACACATTACACGCCCAAAATACAAAAGTCTAAAACTAAGGCATAATGTATACAAGACGTTCAAAATAAAAATAAAACTAAGAACTAGATCAACAATGATCTCAAAATAAACCCCATAAGCGGAAGCCATGTCATGCTCAAAACATCACCTAGTAAGGATAAGTCAAACGACTTTATCCTTACCCTTCTCAGAACCTGAAACAATAATCAACAATATGGGGTGAGATAAAAAATCTGAGTGAGTCCCTATCTTATGGATTCTCTCGGCTTTACAAGGTTCTACAAAATCCTACTCAAGTCGAGGGAAATACTAAGACCTTGAGCTGACTACCCCACATTCATATGCAAACATGTCTTGAGTTTGCTAACTTGAAAGTATCACTAATCTGGAAACCAAACAAGGTATACCTTATTCCTATCCTCTCCTACGTCTAAGAGTCGGCACGAGTCATGGATCCTTGTAATTTACTTGACATACAAAATGGATTTGAATCGAAGGGCTATTAACCTTACAATCATCACTTCACATGGGCCATAAACCACCATAAGTCTCTATTCATATATAGGCTCCATCCATACTACACACGAGAATCAAACCTACCAAGTAATCATGCGTACATTCCAGAGGAACCCTTTGTTCATGAATCGATATTCTCAGGGAAATGGTTCTGATTACATGATTTCTACATAAAGTGAATGTATTCGACATTCATGAGGTCGCAGTTGCCTTTACACAACAAAATAACACCCAACGGGTTCACACATGTTCCATATAGTGTCTAACTCGCCACTAGACCCTTACTCGACTAAGATACACACAAAGGTATCGAACTTCCAAGCATCACTATCTAGTTTTTATCATTCCTAGTCATACCACTAGGTCTCATATAATGTAGTGTAATAAGGTTCTCATACTCACCCTAAACTTATACACTTTTAAGTTATTAGGTTTTCCATAATTTCACATATTCTGAAATATCGATTAAGTATCATAAATAATTAAATTTATCATCAAAAATAATATTTATCCATTCCATTATATTGACAATCATCTCATCTTTCCATCGATATAAAGTTTTCCTAAATCGGACACCCAAGTAAAAAGTTATGAATTTTTATAGAAAATATTCTCCAAAACTTACAGTATTAACTGGTTAATTATTAGGTGGTAACCGGTTAACCATGCAATATTTTCCATACAATAGCGAAATGAGAGTTAAAGACACATTTTGGTAATTGGTTAACCATTAGGTGTTAACCGGTTAGCTAAGCCAATTTTCACGTAAAATGCCAATTTTTGTACGCGTTAACCGGTTAACCATTAGGTAGTAACCGATTACACTGAACCGGAATCAATTTCCTCCATATTTTCCCTTCAAAAACCAATAGAAATTGATTTTAGCATATAGAAACATGGCATCAAATAACATATAGCATAAACACACCCATATTGTTCATATTATGTTATACTAATCACATTTCAACTGTTATATTTTCGATTTGAAGAAATTTATCAAATATCAAACCTAACATTCTACAACTCAAAACTCTAAATCAAAGGTATCTATCTAGACCCACCTCTAACAATGAAGATGATGAAGAAAAAGTGATGAATGATTAAGATTAAACTTTATGATCCAAGAACTTCTTCTTCCTCAAGGTTTTGTTCTTCTTCCTCTTCTCCAACTTCTCTTTTCTCTCTCTCTATTTCAAAGTTTCTATGTAACATCCCAAAATTTTCCCTCTCAGTTTCATATCATATAGCATAGCATATAGCATCCATATCCCAACATCTTTGCATAGAATGATGATGCATAACGTCCATAGTTAGAAGCATAGTGCATGTGATCAGTCATACATCAATCCATGATTCTTCAAAGTCAAGATAAGATCCAAGTGGTCTTTCAAGAAGCCTACAAGGTATCTTCATATCTTATACAAGCTCAAACTCATTCTCAGAACCGTAGAAGGGGTGTGGTTCATCAGTGCAACAATCTCCTACATAGAGAAACCCTAATTAAGGTTTTGGCCCAGAGGAAGATATTCTCGTAGTTTTGACCAATTCTTGTGTTCAAAGGTTTTGATATGGTGTACAAGGCCTAAGTATGAAATATGGTGCAAAACTTCATTGAGGAAGTCATACAATGGCTTAGTTACTTGCAGTTGAAGAAAGAAGTCAATTGTGTAGAAGAAAAGTTAAACAAGGGATATTTAGGGTTTCAATCATGATCATCAACTTCATGGACATTTATTTGGTCAAGGAATAACATGAATGATCTCAATTGTCAGGAAAAGTTGTTATTTTTGGAAATCTTTTCCCTAAACCTTCAATCTATTATTTCATGTTCAATAAAGCTTCAAATGATTTTTACTTGAACATGAAAGTTGTGAATCTTGATTTTCCCTTTCAAAAAGTACAAGAACACTCTAATAGCATTTTTAGAACTCAAGTTATGTTTTTTTTATGTTAAATATCAATTCTAGGGTTTTGGTGTCTTTTTGTTGAATTTCTATTGGTCCATTTTCCTTTTATCCTTTTAGATTGTCACCTTTTTCTATGTGCCATTTTTTTCTACACTTATTTTAATTAGACCTTCACATATTCACGTGGCCCAAAAGTTGCATACATATACCTGTAAACACCCCAAATTTGCCCTCACCCATTCACACCATGGCTTGTGATCTTTTCATATGCATAAATTCAATCATAGCATCTTATACCATATTCTTGATTCACTGCATTGATTCTAAGTCATCTGCATCTAGGGTTTGTGATCTGAGCAATCCAAGAGCCATTTGAGCCACTCCAAAGGTCTTCAATCACTTCAAAGGGGTCCATGTATGTTCAAGCATCATATTGTATCCCCACAAAGACAAGAAAGTCAAAGAATCACAAGAACTGAGAAAGGCATAGGAGCAGAGCCAGGTTTGGCTGCACAGATGACCTAAAATTAGGGTTTTGGTTTCAGGGGTCATAACTCCAATTTTTTTGCTCATTCTTGTTTCTATTAGTCATTATATGATATGAGGATCATGCATGTCAATTTTCATGAAGAAATTCCATGGGGAAGGCATCTGATCAAGAGTTGACTTCTTGAGCAAGTCAGTGTAAAATCAGGGCATCTGAAGCCCCCAATGACCCAACCAAGGGGTGTTCTTCATAATTTTGATTGCGTATGATCTTTATTTGATCATAGAAGATGTTAGAAGTTCACAAGATTGAAGAATATCGAGCCGTTTTGCAAAATTGCCTTTTTGGGAAAAATGACTTGTATTGGAGAACTTGCAAATTCTCATGGCAAGCCTTTATGTGACTTCAATGCGACCTCATCATCACGCAAGCATAAACCATGGCCTTAAATTCAGAATGCACCAAAGAATCTCCAAGTTTCATGACTTATGCTTCAAGAAATCACAAAGGGGCCAGACTTGTACCAATTTGCAAAAGCCCATGTGACTATGCCTCCACTTGTTGCAATCCCCAAGATCTGATCCATAGGCCTGTGCCACACCAGCTATTCTTACCAATCAAAGACCTTACAAATACGTTTCCCGCAAACCATTTCACAACATCTTGGAGCCTAAACACACACGCAAGTCAGCCTACACAAAAACCCCCACCTTGCATTTTTCATTGAATCCCTTAACTCAGTCACCCATTCCTCAAAGTTTCTTCCACCATCCATCTCGAAACATCCCATTGATCACCTCCGACCCTTCACCTCGCCCTGAAACCCGCTGAAACTGCCTGAATCATCGCCTATAGGGAGTTACATCTCAGGTACACAAATGCCAAGGCACAATCAATTGGAGTTTCATTGATGATTAAGCATCACTAAAGTTTCAAAATGGTTTTAAGTTATCTTGAATTTATTTTGAATAAATTGTTAGGCCATGGGTTTAAACTCATTGCACTATTTTTTTTAAAAATAAGTGTGACTTCCTTGGTTCATTGGTTTCGAAACTTAATTTTAAGGAGGATGGCTTATTGGATTTGATTCATTGGTTTCAAAAAAAGAAAGAAAAGAAAAGAAACTTCATGGTATCATGTTGGACTTGGATTCAAACGGCATTGCATGGGCATTTCATGGTATTATGTAGGATTTGGATTATGTTGGATTTGGATGCACGTTTGTTTTGAGTCATGATTCATTTTAGGTTGCTGTATGTTAGTTAAGGTGCACCGTTCTCAAGCATGGTAGCATTGATATTTTCCAAGTCTTACAAGACATTGAGATCTTGATTGGTACATTGTCAAGACAACTGGAGGTGAAAAGCAGTAAAAGACAAATTATACTGAAGGATTAAAATGCATAAAGTTTTTGTTAACAATTGAATAAGGCCATCAGCAAAAATCCAAAGGGATTACAAGTTGCTGCAAGCATTAAACCACAAAGACAAAGTGTACATGATATAGTACATGGCCAAAAGAAGCATTCAAAACAAGAGGCCTTCCAAATAGGAAGAATTGATTCAGAACTCTGCAGTTGATCTTCTACCTGCATTGGCGAAGGTCGCTACGGCCAACAACATTTGGTTCCATGTGGATGCTGCTCATGCTGGGAATACTTGTATACGTCCAGGATACCGCCACTTCATTGATGGTTTGAGGAGGCTGATTCATTTAACATGAATGCACATAATTGATTCCTTGCTAAGCTTTGATTGTTCCATACTTCGGGTTAAGAAGAGGAGTGCAATGATTCAATTGCTGCCTACAAATCCTGAATATCTGAAGAAAGAAATATGAGGCCATCGAAGCGAACACGATTATTGATTACAAAGATTGGAAAGCTACTCTTGGGCGTCACTTTAGCTCATTAAAACTTCGGATGGTGTTGCAACTCTATGGATTGGAAGGCCTGCAAAACTCACATAAGAAACGCATTGTGACTCTGGTTGATTAAGAGTTTGTCTAGGAATACTGAGTTGGTTACAAACCTCACATTGATCAATTTTTGAGCTCCCTGCTTGGTGGTCTGCTCTTTTCCTCAAACTCCTGCAGTTTTAGGCACATTTGATGTTGGAAAGAACATGAACATTCGCAGACCTCTCTTGCACCAGTTGATCCAACCATTGGCCCTAGTCCAAACAATGGGAAATGACTGAATAAGTTTGGCCCTGATTCTGGCAATTCAGGCCCAACTTGTGTTCTTACTTGTTGGAAGTTTCACATCTGCTATGCCTCTTTCCAAACCTGCAAAAGAAGAGAAATTTTTACTGCAATTAAAAGGGGGAACAAGTAGTAAAAAACACAGGCTGAGTCAATTGAAAACCAATCTCTCAATTCAATCAAAACCTAATCAATTAAGTTCATTTCCAACTAAGTTGACAAGGGTGTAGTGACAAGGTATAAGCGGACAAAAGCAAAGCAGGAGCATCAACAGGGTGGCAAAACCAGGACTTTCACAAAATAGGAAAGAAAAAGCTCTGGTACGAAGAAAGAAGGAACAAACATAGCCAAAGTGAAAAAATACTTCAGTTAAACCTCAATTTTGAAACCCTAATTTGCAGATATAAAAGAGGATTCAAGAAAACCAAATACATAGAGTTTTTTGAAGAAGAAAACCCTAAAAATCCCCTTTTGTTTTCTGTTGAAAAAAGTTGAAATTCGAGAAGGAGAAGCCAACACGAAAAAACTGAAGGGGTTCGAATAAAAAAAAACTTCGCAAGTTCATGCCAATCAAAAGCCAGAAGAGAGTAGAGAGGGAGAGAACTTGAAAGGAACTAAACTCACAAACCTTGCTCCTTTTGGGCGGACATTTGTTTCTCATAAACAAACAAACAACCTTCGCAGTTTCACCGTCAGCCTTCATTCAGCTTCGTGGATAAACCCGTCCAACATCCTTTTACATTTCCGCCATTCTCTATCCGCCGTCACGAAGCGTAAGTCGGAGATGCAAGCCAAACTGCGAGATTTAGAGAAAAACCAGAGGCTAAATAACGACAACAACTCATAACTGAAGAAAAGGAGGGAATCGAGAAACAATACCAAAAAGAATTTAATACCTTTTCCGCGTCTCCGGTGTTTGAGATTGGTATATATTTCTTCCCTCTGTGTTTTTCTGTTTCTACTTGTTTGATTCGATTTGTTGTCGATGTCATGATGGCTCGACCTCCGCTTGTGTGTTGATGATTTTGAACCATATGAATTGAAGATTTTAGGGTTAGGTTTTCTTCTCTATTTAGGGGTTAGGATAGTTCTTGTGATAACTTTGTTTTGTTTAGGATGACGATTCGATTTTTCCTGGTTTTTTGTTGTTCGTGAGCGGTATGTAGTGGTAGAAACACCAGAGAGGTATGAGCGAGTGAAGGGTATGAACAAGAGAGAAGCAACGTTAGCAAGAAGAAACGAGCGTGAGATTTCTTTTATTAAAATGTTTTGTTTAAACCAAGTCTCTGTTTCTTGCACGTGTGTTGTGATTGTGGTGACAAGTGTCTCCACCAGACACTTGTCACCGTTCCATGTGTTAGCTTTCCCATTTCCCCACCGTGCGAGGTCTCCTGGATTAGCTCTGGGGTCAACTAAGTTGACCAAGGTCTTGGTAGACCCCCCCCTTTTGCGTGGGCTTTCCGTTTTTGGGCTTAGGAATCAGTCTCCTATCAACACCCCTGTGTCAGCCAAGCAAACCCATATTATCTTTTCTTTTCTTAGCTTTCTTTTACTAGTTTTTTTTTATTATTTTCTTTTGCTCTATTTTATATTTCATTTATGTATTTTATTTTTTATTTTTTTTAAAACAAATTCAGAAAAATATTTCATAATAATTAGTTGATATAAATAATTTTTTATCTTATTTAGTTCATTAATTTGTTAGTTAATTTAATAATTCTATTTAATTTATTTAGTAATTTTTATCTCATTCATGTTCTCTCCTCACTTTCTTTCTTCAAGCAACTTATCTTCTTAATTGAAGTAAGTTGTCTTGTTTCTTTCTCATCTCATCCCTTTTCTATCTTGCTTCTCCTTGGTGGCTTCCTTGAAGATTTCTCCTCTTAAGCCTCACAAACCCTAGGACTTCCAAGCATGATAACATTTTAGGATTGTTTAGTCCCCCACTTAGCTTTTACCTTTGTGTCTATTTGAGTCTTCTCTTCTCATCTCATAATCAGGGACTAAACCCTAAAGGCTTTAAGGCTTTGTGATTAAGCTTATGCCTGCATCCTTCTATTAGGATGGAGTGTATAACTTTAATCCTAAGTGTTAAACCCTTAATGTGTTTAAATCCTTCAATCAAACCACCTAATAATCACTAAGACATCAAGCTTGTAACTTGGGCCTTGCATTAGGGTTCTAATTCTTCCTTAACTGGTTTAGAAGGACTAACCCTAGTGTTAATGGACAAGTCCTCCTCAAGTTGTCTTACACACCATAAAACTCACTTCTTCATCTTATCATTAACTAAAATCCACCTAATAAAGGCTTTGTTTTGTCATGAGGTTAATCCTTAACCATGGATTAAGTTGAGGAGTCTTCCTCAGCTTAAACATTCTCATCTATTATCCTTCTATTAGGATGGTGTAATAAGTCTGTTTAATCCCTGATTATGGCTTAATCTCATTACCTAACACTAAACAAAAACAACAAAAACATCTAACTAATCACAAGTAGGTTAATGATCTTAATCCTTCACCATGGTGATTAAGTGTGAGACCCTGACTTCACACTTAAGGTATTCTCATTACCCCTAATCAGAGGGAGGATGTGATGAGTTTACTAACCCATTGGTTTAGGCTTAAGCTCATTAACTTATGACAAACTTCAAAAACCAATAAAAGACTGAAAACATCAAAAACAAACAATAATCGTCTACTCCGGGATTCTTTTCTCACCTCATTCACTCACAAACGAGAACTTGCTTCTTCCTTCTAATGCAAGACAGTTAGCACCTGAGCCAGACAGGTCATACGCTTGAGCATAGACAAGCAAGCAGTTCACAAGTCAATTCATTCTTTCAGTCTCTTTGGGTCGAACTACGGTGTTCTGACTTCCTCATTGCACGAGAGGATACGTAGGCATAACTTAACAGTTATCGAACCAAAGTCTCTGAATATTCCCCCTCTTTTCAGCATCATTCTTTAAGCCTCATGATCTTGAGCATCTCATTCTTGTTCTTACACTGACACTGTACATTTATACTCTTCACACTTTTTACACTGACACTTGCATCCTTTCCAGTTTTGATACACAAATTGCACTGACACTACCCCTTTAAAACACAAATCTTTTAAGCGTGGATCCCGTCGAGTACGACGGACAATCTGGGTGCTAATACCTTCCCAGGTTGTAACCAACCCCCTTTCTCAATCTCTCTGGTTCGCAACCGTCTTATCCATATCTTTCTAGGTCTATGCAGCATTATCTTTCCTACGGGATAAAAATGCCTAGCTGGCGACTCTTTCTTTTCTTTTGAGTTCACTCCTGTGTGTTCTCATCCCTCTTTCGCCGACAGTTCGCGTCTGTACCCCTTCTGACCTTGGGTGTCATTTGGTGGGAGCGACAGCTTGGCGACTCTGCTGGGGACCCTTATACTGTAACCAGGGCTTCTGGTTCTTTATTGTGGGTTCCTCCTAGCGCTTGTTTGATTTGTGTTTACTGGGGTGTTATGTGCTAATTGTGTTTGTATATTTTCTTTATTTACTTCTTCATGTACAGTTATTTATTGCTTTCCTTACAGCTTTATATATATCATACTGTCATACTGTTATTTGGCTAGATCTGTCTTCTGTCTTGGTGGGTGGGGTTCTATTGAGAGTTTAAGGTCCTATACCTGGGACCTGAGTGACACCTAGGCTAGAGTGGTTCATGTTCTTTCCCATTCCATTTCGGTCTGGTGCGGGAATATGAAACACGGTTCAGATATGGGTTTCTTCTTGAGAACTCTGTGCTACAGATCTCCTGTAGTACTAGGGCTATCTGGGAAGCCTGCTAAGTCTGGATGACCTGTACTATTGACCTTCAGAAACTGAGGAGAATTGGAGGAGGATCTTTTATGGTTATTGTAAACACTGTACCTCCGGGTTAGAAGTGTTTACACTTCTCATAATTGATCCAAGTCTGAGGATCCTTGTTTTAGAACATCACCTGTGAGGGGGTTGGGCTATTTACAGGTTTGCAGGAACCCTTGGCCACATCATACCCTGTTACTTATTGTGTTTAAGAATGCTTCACTTTGGACAGTTCTTGTGATTTAACCCAAGACATGTGACTCTTTATTTGAGTCCCCCACCTTGGTTACTGGACTTTTGAACCTCCATCTGGACTTCTTAGACATACATGGACTTATATCAAGGCAGTTAATCAGATCCAGCTTGATCACAAACCCCTGCATATCGTTTGCATACATCATCATTGCATCATTTAACATTTGCTTATTTGTTTTTCAGGGTATCCACATTATATTTTGGCTTGGTTTTGACCCCTTCATAGACCCTTGTTCATCAACTATCTGCTTCAGCCATCTTCATCAGTTGCCTGCTTCAGCTACTATTATCACCAGTCTCAGCCTATCAGTAGTTCATCTTCAGTACCAATCTTCATCATCAGTATCTGTTTTCAGTTCTTCATCAGCAGACATGGCACCCAAAAAGAGCAACATTTCATACCACTTCTTTGAGCCTGTGCTGGCTGGCATCAGACAGATCCAGTCACTCATTACTCCAGACCATATCCCATTATTCAGAGAACATTATGGAGGCATCCTTGATATGGTTATGGACTTGGACCCTTCTCAGAGGAGTTTGATTCACACTTGTCTACAGTTCTATGATCCTCCTTTGAGATGCTTCACTTTTCAGAACTTTCAGCTAGGGCCTTTGCTGGAGGAGTTTTCATCATTGGTTGGAGTGCCTGTCAGGGGTGGTATCCCCTACAACCCAGAGATGCTTTCTCCCAGCAATGAAGAAGTGGCAAAGGCACTACATTTGGAACCTATTCTGATTGAGCAGAACATGACCACAAAGGCTGGAATTCCTGGCCTACACTTGAATTTTCTCACTTCTCAGGCCATCCTGAAGGCCTCCTTGGGAGATGGGAAGGCAGTCTGTGCATTGTTAGCCCTTAGTATATATGGGGTTATACTTTTTGCAGATGAGCCCAAGTTTATCAGCAAAAATGCTATTCATCTCTTCCTTTTGAGGAACCCAGTACCCACCTTGCTGGGAGGTTTCTATTATTCTGTTCACCAAAGGAATGAGAAGCAGAGAGGGAGATTGGTGAGATGTTATGCTCCTCTATTTCATACCTGGCTGCTTAAACACTTACCCAAGACTGATGCCTTCCTGAATCCTCACCAACAGAGGAATTGGGCTAGAAGACTCACTGCTTTAACTTCAGATGACATCAGATGGTGCACCCAGAGCACCAAAGGCAGGGACATAATTACTAGTTGTGGGCAGTTCCCCAATGTACCTCTGATAGGAGTGAAGAGTTGCATCAACTACAACCCTTTGCTATTCAAAAGAAAATTGGGCTATGCTTTGGTTCACCCTCCTAGAGTGCAAGACTTGGCTGAAACCCTTTATTGTGAGATAAAGCCTAATCTAGATGTTGTCAGACAAGCATCCTGGGCTTGGGACAACATCCAGACCAAAGGGATGGCCATTCTTGGGAGATGCAACAATGTGGCTTCAACACAGTATTATGAGTGGTCTCATACTAGGGCTCAGATTTATGGGATGCCTTTCACCATTGAAGATGCACCTGGACCATCCACAGCACCACCTCCAGCCACTGTCAGCCTGGAAGAATTTGAGAAACTGAAGGAGAGGAATGAGAACCTGTCTCAAGCTCTGCAGAAGACCCTCTGGGAGAGAAGTGATGGTCGTCTAGACATTGATAGGTTAGAAAAGCTTAATGTGGAGCATCTAGCCAGGATTGAGAAATCAGAGGACTACATCAAGAAATCAAGAGCAGGGGAGCAGATTTTGAAGAATGCCTGTAAAGAGGCCCAGTTTCAGAAGGCTAGGACTGATCTCTATCTGAAAGAAAGTCAAGATAGGTGGGTCAGAATCACTGAAGCTCGCACTCAAGAAGATAAGGGGACTCAAGCCAGGATTGAGCAGTTGGAGGCTAATGAGAAGAAGCAACAGGAAGCTTTGCTGGCAGCCCAGAAGGAAATCTCAGAATTGAAGCTTAGGGCTGGTGTGAAGAGGTCAAAGGAACAAGACAGACGCAAGAAGCTGACCACTACTATTGTCACCAGAAACCTTCTTATCAGGAACATCACAGAGCATCCGGCTGATCCTGTAACTGAAGCACTTTTGAAGGAGGTTAAGGAGGATGAATTTGGTCTTGTTGTCTGACTTTTTGTTTGTTGTTGCTTTCATTTCATGTACTTTTCCTTTTATGTTGTATTTTGACCCCTCGGGGGGCATGTGTTGTAAAAACAGGCTATGTGCTATGCACCTTTTTGTAATATATTTGCTAGTTTGTTTCATTGAGTTTCTCTTTCTCAAGCAACATCAAAGCATCTTCCCCAGGGTCTGGAAAGGTCAAAACCAAGCACCAAGCCGGATACCTTGGAAAATAAATAAGCATACTGCATTGCATACTAACTTTTGTTTTGTTTTGTAGGTTTTAGTTTTGTTTGTTACTAACTCTGTTGTGATGCAGGAATTATTGCTCGCCGTCGGGTGTTCCCTCTCAACCGTCCGCACAGATACCCTACTCGCAACAATCTTCCTGGTATCCAGATGGACCAAGTACAACAGGACCTGGCGGAAGTCAGAACCCAGATGGCTAACAAGAGAGTGGAGATGAGAAACCAAATGGCTCAATTCATGACTGTAATGACTAACTTGGCCCAGAGTCAGGAAAGGCTAAGAGCGTTGGTAGAAAGACAAATCCCCGGGGAACCTCAGCCTGGCACTGGAGGAACTAGTAATAATGAAGGAGGTCAGCCTCATGTTAACCCACCAGTATTTGGACCTCATCTAGACCCAGAGGCCAACATCCCCATGAATGTACAAGGCAACGCTGCTGCAGGTAGAATCTTGCAAGAAGATCCTCAGGAAGAACAGTTCACGGTGATGGGAGCTGGGGATGAAGTTTATGATAGGAGGTTTGATGAAATTGCTGAGAAGTTGAGATCTCTGGAGTCCCAAAATTCCCTAGGCTTCGATGTAATGGACATGGGGTTAGTGGATGGGGTAAGAATTCCCCACAAGTTTAAACCACCGTGCTTCGAGAAGTACAATGGAACTTCCTATCCACGAACTCACTTGCAGTCTTTTCTGGGAAGACTTAAGGCATACACCATGGATGAGAAACTGTGGATGTTCTACTTTGAAGATAGTTTGACTGGGGCTTCAAGGGAGTGGTACTCTCACTTGACCAGAGCTACTATCAGGTGCTGGAAGGACTTAGCTGAAGCTTTCATCAGACAATACCAATACAATCTAGACATGGCCCCTAACAGGACCCTTCTGATGGGTATGTCTCAATCCTCCAAGGAAAGCTTTAGGGAATATGCCCAAAGGTGGAGGCAGCTTTCTGCTGCTGTCCAGCCACCCATGTCGGAAAGAGAAATGGCCGACATGTTCATGAACACCCTGCAAGGAACATATATCGATAGGTTAGCTGCCTTTTCTTCCACCAGTTTCGCAGACGTGGTTATAGCTGGTGAAAGGATTGACAGCCTGCTAAAGTTGGGAAAGATTTCCGATAATGGTGCAAGTTCATCTAGTAATCCCCGAAAACCTTTTGTGGGGCCCCGAAGGACTGGTGAGACGAATGCCATCCATGCCAGCAGGGGCAGACCTCAGTATGATCATAGATCAGTAGCAGCTGTCACTATTCCAGCTCCGATTCCTCAGCAACCAGCATATCAACCACAACAACAACAACCACAGTATCAGCAACAAATTCAGTACCCGCCACAGAGGACCTACAACAACAATAACAACAATCAACAGCAAAGACCCTTTCAGCAAAGACCATCACAGGAAAATAGGGTGATTGACCCCATCTCTATGCCTTATGCCGCTTTATTGCCACAACTCCTAAAACTCAACTTGGTTGAATTAAGGACATTGGCACCGCCAGATCCTTCCAATCTGCCAAGAAACTATGATGTCAACGCCCGGTGTGCTTTTCATTCCAATGCACCTGGCCACAACACTGAGAAATGCAGGGCTTTACAAATGAAAGTGCAGGATCTAGTGGATTCCAAAGCCCTCAACTTTGCACCCCCTCCAAATGTCAACAAGAATCCCATGCCCAATCATGGAGGACCAAGAATTAATGCTATTGAGGAAGATAAGCCATCTTTCTTAATCACCAGTGTTGGGCAGATTCGGACACCTCTGGTAGAAATTAAAGCTCAGCTTCTAGAGTGCCAGATGTTCCCCGGGTGTGAGCTCGGTTGTGGTTATTGCAACATTTTGGTCAACGGGTGTGATAACTTGAGAAGTGGCATAGATGGTCTTATCAAGAGCGGCGTACTTCAGATCATAACATCAGCACCTACAAATCCAGCAATCCCTTTGGCAACAATTCCTGACTCTTCTACAACTGCAACAACAATCATTCCGAACAATTCATCAATATCATCAACCATGGCTTCATCCATCACTTCAACGAACCAGATGTCAACAACCATTTCTTCTACAACGTCAGCATCCCTTCATTCTGCAGAATCTTCTACAGCGCCAACAGAAATTGATGAAGATATCTCAGCAGTCACCATTTACTATGATCCATCAGATGTTCCTCCAAACAATAACTTCCAACAACAAACAGTGGCATCTCCTGCCAGGCCACCAGTCACCATTTACTACAATCCGCACACCATTTCAGTACCCTCCTCTGCTGTAGTCAGTCCAGTTACCATCACGGTGCCTGGTCCAGTTCCATATGAAAGCAGTAATGCCATACCTTGGCATTATGGCTCTGATCTCTACTGCAACGGGGAGAAAATCACTTTGGATTCTTCAACCTCTTCTCCACAAATTGATAATGTTGGGGGAGGCGGAGGCTTCACCAGAAGCGGACGCCTTTTTGCCTCACAATTGCAAAGACCTAATGCTGAAGCAGAAGTTGTTGCCAAAGCAAAGGGGAAGAGTGTGGTGGTTGAAGAACCAATCATCAAAGAAACTCAGAAGACATCTTTCGAGCAAGATGTAGACGAGTTTATGAGAATTATAAAGAGAAGTGATTACAAGGTGGTGGACCAGCTTCACCAAACTCCCTCAAAGATCTCCATATTATCCCTGCTGATGTGTTCTGAAGCTCACAGAAATGCATTACTGAAAGTCTTGCACACAGCATACGTGCCAGAAGAGATCACTGTTAATCCGCTGGAAACTGTGGTGGGGAATATCAACACCAGTCATGGACTGGGCTTTACCAATACTAATTTAACAACTGAGGGACGTAACCACAACAAGGCTTTGCATATCACCTTGGAATGCAAAGGTGTTGTTCTATCCCATGTACTGGTGGACACTGGGTCTTCACTCAATGTTCTACCAAAGAAAGCCTTAGTGAAGCTGGAGTATGATGGCTTGGCACTGCGTCCAAGTAATTTGGTGGTGAGAGCTTTTGATGGCTCTAAAAGTTCAGTGCTAGGGGAGATTGATCTACCTGTGATGATTGGCCCGCAGACCTTCAAAATTACCTTCTATGTGATGGACATTCAGCCGGCCTACAACTGTTTGTTGGGTAGACCTTGGATCCATGCCGCTGGCGCAGTTACGTCTACCCTTCACCAGAAGTTGAAATTCGAGTGGGAAGGTCAAATCATCACCATCTGTGGTGAAGAGGATATCTTTGTTAGCCATCTAGCTACGTACAAGTACATTGAAATGGACGGAGAAATCCATGAAACCATGAGCCAGGGATTTGAGGCCCTGAACATTAATGAAGCATCTGCTGTACTGGGAACCTCCATGACGTCTTATCAGCAAGCCAGGAAGGTTGTTGAAGAGGGGACTGCCCAAGGCTGGGGCAAGCTGTTGCCTGTGGAGAAGAAGGAGGACAGATTTGGGTTGGGTTACAAACCAACTCAACAAGATCAATCAGAGGCTGCTAAGAAGCCCAGATTTGTCAGCGGGGGAATGCTCACCCCGGATGCAGTGAACAAATTGGAAGATGAGTCGGAAGCTGAGCGCAACCTGGAGAGCTGGATACGTCCAAGGACCCCGGGGAGCCGTATCTCAAACTGGTCTTCCCAGGAAATTATAAGGGTTACTCCTGCAGAGTAATTTTTTATTTCCTGTATATTTTAAGCATGCATCAAGTCTTGCATCTTGCCCAAGATGACAAGACTCATTTTGTAATCGGGCCATCTTGTAATTTTGTGCAAACAGATCAATCAATGAATATCGGACATCTTTTGCAAATGAGTCTTTTTCTTTTCCGCTCACTGTTTTTCCACTTTTTTCTTTTTGTACAAAAATAAAATGGCAATGTTTTCCAAAATGATAGCTTTACTTCACTTTTTCTAAACAAAGATTAAAATCAATCACTATAATGAACAATCTAAACCCTTGCAGAGAATGCCTTTCAGACTGCACCGACAACAGCACAGCTATGGCTTCGTATGACTTTGACAATCTGATCAATCAAGCTGATGAAGGGGTTGAAGAAGATTATGAGCTTCCTGAAGAGCTAGCCAGGTTGTTAAGACAAGAGGAGAAGGTTATCACTCCTCATCAGGAGGAGGTCGAAACAATTAATCTTGGTACGGATGAAGATGTGAAAGAAGTTAAGATCGGGGCCTGCTTACAAGACTCAGTGAAAAAGCAACTGATTGACCTGCTTCGTGAATATGTGGATGTGTTTGCTTGGTCTTATCAGGATATGCCAGGGTTGGACACCGATATTGTTACGCACAAGCTGCCTTTAAGAGAAGACTGCCCGCCAGTAAAACAAAAAATGCGCCGTACTCGCCCAGATATGGCAATGAAGATCAAAGAAGAGGTACAAAAGCAGTGGGACGCCGGGTTCCTTGCTGTAACTAGCTATCCGCCGTGGGTTGCTAATATTGTACCTGTGCCTAAGAAGGACGGCAAGGTGAGGATGTGTGTGGATTACCGGGATCTGAACAGAGCCAGCCCGAAAGATGACTTCCCTTTACCTCACATCGATGTATTGGTCGACAATACGGCTCAGTTCTCGGTGTTCTCCTTCATGGATGGATTTTCAGGATACAATCAGATCAAGATGTCACCTGAAGACATGGAGAAGACAACTTTCATCACGCCCTGGGGCACGTTCTGTTACAAGGTGATGCCATTCGGACTGAAGAATGCTGGTGCCACTTACCAACGGGCTATGGTAACATTATTCCACGACATGATCCACAAAGAAATTGAATGTTACGTGGATGACATGATTGCCAAATCCCTCACAGAAGAAGACCACCTGGTGAATTTGTTGAAGTTGTTCAAGCGTCTAAGGAAATATCAACTGAAGTTAAACCCCAACAAGTGCACATTCGGGGTGCGATCCGGTAAGCTGCTGGGATTTATTGTAAGCGAGAAAGGGATTGAAGTTGACCCTGATAAAGTTAAGGCCATTCAAGAAATGCCTGCACCGAAGACTGAGAAAGAAGTTCGGGGTTTCTTAGGTAGATTGAACTACATTTCACGGTTCATATCTCACCTTACAGCAACTTGTGAACCTTTGTTCAAATTGTTAAGAAAAGAACAAACGGTCAGGTGGAACGAAGACTGCCAGAGAGCTTTTGACAAAATCAAGGAATACTTACAAGAACCTCCAATCCTTATGCCTCCAGTTGAAGGAAGACCTCTAATCATGTACTTGACAGTATTAGAAGAGTCAATGGGGTGTGTGTTGGGCCAGCATGACGAGTCTGGTCGAAAAGAGTATGCAATATACTACCTAAGCAAAAAGTTTACCGACTGTGAACAACGTTATTCACTGCTCGAGAAAACTTGTTGTGCTTTAGCGTGGGCTGCTCGCCGACTGAGACAGTATATGTTGACCCATATTACCTTGTTGATCTCGAAGATGGACCCAGTTAAGTACATATTTGAGAAGCCAGCGCTTATCGGACGGGTTGCAAGATGGCAAATGATCCTCACGGAATATGATATTCAGTACACATCTCGAAAGGCCATCAAAGGCAGTGTATTGTCTGATTATCTTGCTGAGCAACCTATTGACGATTACCAGCCTATGAGATTTGACTTCCCTGATGAAGACATCATGTTCATAAAAGCAAGAGAGCATGAAGAGCCTATTCACACCGAAGGGCCTGACCCAGAAGAAGAATGGATTATGATGTTTGATGGGGCTGTCAACATGAATGGTCGTGGTGTTGGTGCAGTACTCATTACACCTAAGGGAGCTCACCTGCCTTTCTCGGCAAAACTCACTTTCAACTGCACTAACAACGAAGCTGAATACGAAGCTTGCATTATGGGTCTCGAGGAAGCCATTGACCTCAGGATCAAGACTTTGACTGTGTTCGGAGATTCAGCTTTGGTAATCAATCAAACCAATGGCAAATGGTACACACACCAAGATCATCTGATACCTTACAGGGATTATACAAGGAGGTTATTGACTTTCTTCACAACAGTCAAGCTTGAGTATATCCCTCGAGATGAAAATCAGTTTGCAGACGCTCTGGCTACCATTTTGTCCATGATCAAAGGTCAAGCTGCCAACTTCGTACCTCGGATTTCAGTGTCCAGACTTGACAGACCAGCATATGTGTTCTCGGCAGATGTTGTTAAAGACGATAAGCCTTGGTTCCATGACATTAAGTGCTTCTTGAAGGATCAGACATACCCACCTGGGGCATCTTCCAACGATAAGAAGACGTTGAGAAGGCTTGCTGGCAGTTTCTTCCTGAATACTGATGGTTCCCTATACAAGAGAAACTTTGATATGGTACTCCTCAGATGCGTCGATAGAACAAAAGCAGACTTGCTAATGCACGAAGTGCACGAAGGATCCTTTGGTACCCATGCAGGAGGGCATGCAATGGCTAAGAAGTTGTTAAGGTCAGGATATTACTGGATCACAATGGATGCCGACTGTTGTGCCTATGCCAGAAAATGCCATAAATGCCAGATTTATGCGAATAAGGTGCATGTGCCTCCCAATCCTCTGAATGTGATGTCTTCACCCTGGCCCTTTGCCATGTGGGGCATTGATATGATTGGCAAGATTGAACCGACTGCTTCGAATTGCCACAGATTCATCCTGGTAGCCATTGACTATTTCACCAAGTGGGTTGAAGCAGCTTCCTATGCAAATGTCACAAGGCAAGTGTTAGCCCGATTTCTGAAGAGAGACATCATTTGTCGGTATGGAGTTCCCGAGCGAATCATTACTGATAATGGTTCCAACTTGAACAACAAAATGATGGCAGAACTGTGCCGGGACTTCAAGATCCAACACCACAATTCTTCTCCTTACAGGCCAAAGATGAATGGCGCTGTCGAGGCAGCTAATAAGAATATCAAGAAGATTGTGCAGAAGATGGTAGTCACCTAAAAAGACTGGCATGAAATGCTACCATTTGCCTTGCATGGGTACCGTACGTCAATCAGAACATCCACTTGGGCAACACCGTATCAACTTGTGTATGGTATGGAGGCAGTCCTGCCTGTCGAAGTTGAGTTACCCTCCCTACGGGTACTGATGGATGTTAAGTTGAACGAAGCAGAATGGGTCCGATCCCGATACGAACAACTGAGTCTGATTGAAGAGAAGAGATTGGCTGCAATCTGTCATGGGCAACTGTATCAGAAAAGAATGAAGAAAGCCTTCGATCAGAAAGTTAGGCTCCGAGAGTATCACGTAGGAGATCTTGTGCTGAAAAGACTCCTCCCTCCTCATACAGACCACAGGGGCAAGTGGACTCCGAACTATGAAGGACCATTCGTAGTAAAGAAAGTTTTCTCAGGTGGAACACTGATGCTCAGCACTATGGATGGTGAAGACTTCCCGTCCCCTGTGAATTCAGATGCAGTTAAAAAATACTTCGCATAAAATGACCCGCTGGACATAAAAACAGTATGTAAGTCCAGGAAAAAATAGGGCATCCCGGCGAGTCAAAAACAGAATAAAAGACTCGGGCAAAAATAAGGGAAAATAAACAAAAAATGTACACCCGCTGAGTTGAAAAGCCGCATTGGATAACTCAGGCAAAAATGGGTATCCCGGTGGATCGAAAACCCGAAAGGGCGATCCACGCAAAATAAGGGAATAAGCGAACAACTGCATTCTGAATTCGTTTGTATCACGTACAGCTTGTTAAGCTTCAAAAGGGCCAAGCTCCTTTCAGAGTCAGCCTTCTTCAGAAAGCAAGACGAGAAGAATGTCAAATGTCATACGAGTCATAGCCAGAGGGAAGCTCCTCAAAGCGTCATCAACATGGCCAATACCTTTTATTTCTCAATTTGTAACAATCTCCTCATTTTAGGGGATTTGTTTCTTTGACTGTATCTTGCCAATTCAGGGCACATGAATTAATGAAATCAGATTTTTCAGTCATGTTTCGTCTCGTACATTTTATTTTTGGTTGCAAAAGTGTCTGATGTCTTTAAGATACTGATTGCATAAATACAGATGTTTCTCTTCTAAAATACATGCTCGCAGGAAATATGCTTACTCCCGGGAGTGCCTAAATTCCTATGATGGAATCCAGTAAGGGATACCTCAGGATTACTTGTGCATTTCTCTGTCTTTTCAGGATTGCAAGTATTCGAAGCACGACATGGGGCATGAAAGCTCCACCCCAGCAAGCTGACAAATCATTATCTACTTGGTCTTAGCACTGGAGGTGTTTTCTCCCCAGCTGAGTTGCCAGTCCTCATTTCTCCCCAGCCGAGTACAAAAGCCAGGGAACCATCTCCCCCACAGAGCTTCCGCCTCTATCCAGAAGAGTAACGTCCGAAGATTTCACAACAGAGTGAAGAAAGTTTCTACAAACCCCAGATGGGTCCCTCACTACCAAAAATAGGCCTATCAGTGATCTATTTCCCCAAGCAGAGTCATATATGTCAGATCTACCAATGATCTTATCCCCAGCTGGGATTTCCTCTTCAAGCAGATCAGCCAGCGATCTCCACGACAACGGGATCCGAATCCCGGGCCGTTACCTTTGCATAATCATAGCATTCGCATCATATTTTCCCCCACAGAGCGTAGCATTCCGTCTAATACGGAGCATTACGGCAAAAATCAAACATTTTGCATAATCATAAGCCATGTTTGAAGGCTGACAATCCATTGGTGGTATACAGAGAAACTCTCCAAATTCCCCTGCAGGAAACCAAAGCATTTGCCTTACACTCACAAATACAGATACACACTCCTTTTGGGACTCGTCCGTGTCATCAATCCCCCAGTAAAGTCGCCCGAGAATTCTTTGCAAACAGACACTTACATATTACAGATACTTCTTGACACCCGTCCGTGTCATATCCCCAGCAGAAAGCCAAAGCATCCCCTTTGTACTCACAGATACGTATGTTTGTACAGATTCCCTGACACCCGTCCGTGTCACTTTCCCCAACATAGCTACCTGAATACTTTGAAAAGCATATACTTGTTTATAATATACCTTTTGACACTCGTCCGTGTCACCCTCCCCAGCAAGTTAAACACTTGTCGGAGTTTCACTCATACTTATTATTCCTGCTTCACTCATGCAGATACTCGTTCGTATCTTGTATACACCACTTATATCCCCTCAGATTCGAAACTCGTCCGTGTTCTTTGTTAACCAGTTGATATTCGTCCGTATCATCATCTCTGAACGTGTGTTAGTATTTGTTTCTACCCGATACTCGTCCGTATCATGGTCTTAGGGATGCTCGTCCGCATCTTTAATCTATACACCGTACACCAAACACTCATACCTCTCATTCCTTGGATATAGACACTCGTCTGTGTTTACTTGTCCCAACAAATCCCAGTGAACTTTTCCTTTCCTATCTGACATTCGTCCTATGTCATGATACCTTTTCGGCAGCCGTACCCTGCCAGGTGATTGTCCTTCACCTTTGGATGACCGTCCCTCATCCTTTCCCCAGCGGAGTCTCCATTATTGGAACCCTTTTCTATCCGACATTCGTCCTATGTCGTGATATTTTTAGCAGCCGTACCCTGCTAAGTGATCGTCCTTCACCCTTTGATGATCGTCCTTCATCATTTTATCTGATGGCCGTCCCCATCGTTGATCTTGTTGTCTGACATTTGCCCTATGTCATGATAAACCCTGAGAGCAGTCGTACCCTGCTAGGTGATCGTCCTTCACCTCTTGATGATCTTCCTTCATCATGCTTATCCGATGTCCGTCCCCATCGTCGACCTTTTATCCGGCATTCGTCCTATGTCGCGATATTTTTGGAAACCGTACCTTGCCAGGTGATCGTCCTTCACCCTTAGATGACCGTCCCTCATCTTATACCCAACAGAGCAGCCTTCCCATGCTAGGTGATCGTCCTTCACCTTTGATGACCGTACCTCATCATTTATTCTTACCTATAATCCCCAGAGAGTCTTTGTCACTTTATTTTGATGGCCGTCTCCATCACAATCTCTTATATCCCCAGCATGTCGGCCGTCCCCGTCAATGCTCTTCCCCCAGCAGTCGTCCTCTGCTCGACGGTCGTCCTCTGCTCGACGGTCGTCCTCCGTCGCCCGCACTTTATAATATACTTTATTTTCTTTTATAATCTATATCCCTTTTCTTCTTCATTCTGTGAGTGCAAATTTTGGACTGTCTTTGGTATTCAACCACAAGTTATCTTGTTTGCCTGTTAAGCCGTCGCTTACATCCTACACAGCTAACTCATGTTTGAATAGGGGCAGCTGTAAACACCCCAAATTTGCCCTCACCCATTCACACCATGGCTTGTGATCTTTTCATATGCATAAATTCAATCATAGCATCTCATACCACATTCTTGATTCACTGCATTGATTCTAAGTCATCTGCATCTAGGGTTTGTGATCTGAGCAATCCAAGAGCCATTTGAGCCACTCCAAAGGTCTTCAATCACTTCAAAGGGGTCCATGTATGTTCAAGCATCATATTGTATCCCCACAAAGTCAAGAAAGTCAAAGAATCACAAGAACTGAGAAAGGCATAGGAGCAGAGCCAGGTTTGGCTGCACAGATGACCTAAAATTAGGGTTTTGGTTTTAGGGGCCATAATTCCAAATTTTTTGCTCATTCTTGTTTCTATTGGTCATTATATGATATGAGGATCATGCATGTCAATTTTCATGAAGAAATTCCATGGGGAAGGCATCTGATCAAGAGTTGACTTCTTGAGCAAGTCAGTGTAAAATCAGGGAATCTGAAGCCCCCAATGACCCAACCAAGGGGTGTTCTTCATCATTTTGATTGCATATGATCTTTATTTGATCATAGAAGATGTTAGAAGTTCACAAGATTGAAGAATTTCGAGTCGTTTTGCAAAATTGCCTTTTTGGGAAAAATGACTTGTATTGGAGAACTTGCAAATTCTCATGGCAAGCCTTTATGTGACTTCAATGCGACCTCATCATCACGCAAGCATAAACCATGGCCTTAAATTCAGAATGCACCAAAGAATCTCCAAGTTTCATGACTTATGCTTCAAGAAATCACAAAGGGGCCAGACTTGTACCAATTTGCAAAAGCCCATGTGACTATGCCTCCACTTGTTGCAATCCCCAAGATCTGATCCATAGGCCTGTGCCACACCAACTATTCTTACCAATCAAAGACCTTACAAATACGTTTCCCGCAAACCATTTCACAACATCTTGGAGCCTGAACACACACGCAAGTCAGCCTACACAAAACCCCCCACCTTGCATGTTTCATTGAATCCCTTAACTCAGTCACCCATTCCTCAAAGTTTCTTCCACCATCCATCTCGAAACATCCCATTGATCACCCCCGACCCTTCATCTCGCCCTGAAACCCCCTGAAACTGCCTGAATCATCGCCTATAGGGAGTTACATCTCAGGTACACAAATGCCAAGGCACAATCAATTGGAGTTTCATTGATGATTAAGCATCACTAAAGTTTCAAAATGGTTTTAAGTTATCTTGAATTTATTTTCAATAAATTGTTAGGCCATGGGTTTAAACTCATTGCACTATTTTTTTTTAAAATAAGTGTGACTTCCTTGGTTCATTGGTTTCGAAACTTAATTTTAAGGAGGATGGCTTATTGGATTTGATTCATTTGTTTCAAAAAAAAAAAAAAAAAAAAAAAAAACTTCATGGTATCATGTTGGACTTGGATTCAAACGGCATTGCATGGGCATTTCATGGTATTATGTTGGATTTGGATTATGTTGGATTTGGATTATGTTGGATTTGGATGCACGTTTGTTTTGAGTCATGATTCATTTTAGGTTGTTGTATGTTAGTTAAGGTGCACCATTCTCAAGCATGGTAGCATTGATATTTTCCAAGTTTTACAAGACATTGAGATCTTGATTGGTACATTGTCAAGACAACTGGAGGTGAAAAGCAGTAAAAGACAAATTATACTGAAGGATTAAAATGCATAAAGTTTTTGTTAACAATTGAACAAGGCCATCAGCAAAAATCCAAAGGGATTACAAGTTGCTGCAAGCATTAAACCACAAAGACAAAGTGTACATGATATAGTACATGGCCAAAAGAAGCATTCAAAACAAGAGGCCTGCCAAATAGGAAGAATTGATTCAGAACTCTGCAGTTGATCTTCTACCTGCATTGGCGAAGGTCGCTACGGCCAACAACATTTGGTTCCATGTGGATGCTGCTCATGCTGGGAATACTTGTATACGTCCAGGATACCGCCACTTCATTGATGGTTTGAGGAGGCTGATTCATTTAACATGAATGCACATAATTGATTCCTTACTAAGCTTTGATTGTTCCATACTTCGGGTTAAGAAGAGGAGTGCAATGATTCAATTGCTGCCTACAAATCCTGAATATCTGAAGAAAGAAATATGAGGCCATCGAAGCGAACACGATTATTGATTACAAAGATTGGCAAGCTCCTCTTGGGCGTCACTTTAGCTCATTAAAACTTCGGATGGTGTTGCAACTCTATGGATTGGAAGGCCTGCAAAACTCACATAAGAAACGCATTGTGACTCTGGTTGATTAAGAGTTTGTCTAGGAATACTGAGTTGGTTACAAACCTCACATTGATCAATTTTTGAGCTCCCTGCTTGGTGGTCTGCTCTTTTCCTCAAACTCCTGCAGTTTTAGGCACATTTGATGTTGGAAAGAACATGAACATTCGCAGACCTCTCTTGCACCAGTTGATCCAACCATTGGCCCTAGTCCAAACAATGGGAAATGACTGAATAAGTTTGGCCCTAATTCTGGAAATTCAGGCCCAACTTGTGTTCTTACTTGTTGGAAGTTTCACATCTGCTATGCCTCTTTCCAAACCTGCAAAAGTAGAGAAATTTTTACTGCAATTAAAAGGGGGAACAAGTAGTAAAAAACACAGGCTGAGTCAATTGAAAACCAATCTCTCAATTCAATCAAAACCTAATCAATTAAGTTCATTTCCAACTAAGTTGACAAGGGTGTAGTGACAAGGTATAAGCGGACAAAAGCAAAGCAGGAGCATCAACAGGGTGGCAAAACCAGGACTTTCACAAAATAGGAAAGAAAAAGCTCTGGTACGAAGAAAGAAGGAACAAACATAGCCAAAGTGAAAAAATACTTCAGTTAAACCTCAATTTTGAAACCCTAATTTGCAGATATAAAAGAGGATTCAAGAAAACCAAATACAGAGAGTTTTTTGAAGAAGAAAACCCTAAAAATCCCCTTTTGTTTTCTGTTGAAAAAAGTTGAAATTCGAGAAGGAGAAGCCAACACGAAAAAACTGAAGGGGTTCGAATAAAAAAAAACTTCGCAAGTTCATGCCAATCAAAAGCCAGAAGAGAGTAGAGAGGGAGAGAACTTGAAAGGAACTAAACTCACAAACCTTGCTCCTTTTGGGTGGACATTTGTTTCTCGTAAACAAACAAACAACCTTCGCAGTTTCACCGTCAGCCTTCATTCAGCTTCGTGGATAAACCCGTCCAACATCCTTTTACATTTCCGCCATTCTCTAACCGCCGTCACGAAGAGTAAGTCGGAGATGCAAGCCAAACTGTGAGATTTAGACAAAAACCAGAGGCTAAATAACGACAACAACTCATAACTGAAGAAAAGGAGGGAATCGAGAAACAATACCAAAAAGAAGTTAATACCTTTTCCGCATCTTCGGTGTTTGAGATTGGTATATATTTCTTCCCTCTGTGTTTTTCTGTTTCTACTTGTTTGATTCGATTTGTTGTCGATTGCATGATGGCTCGACCTCCGCTTGTGTGTTGATGATTTAGAACCATATGAATTAAAGATTTTAGGGTTAGGTTTTCTTCTCTATTTAGGGGTTAGGCTAGTTCTTGTGATAACTTTGTTTTGTTTAGGATGACGATTCGATTTTTCCTGGTTTTTTGTTGTTCGTGAGCGGTATGTAGTGGTAGAAACACCAGAGAGGTATGAGCGAGTGAAGGGTATGAACAAGAGAGAAGCAACGTTAGCAAGAAGAAACAAGAGTGAGATTTCTTTTATTAAAATGTTTTGTTTAAACCAAGTCTCTGTTTCTTGCACGTGTGTTGTGATTGTGGTGACAAGTGTCTCCACCAGACACTTGTCACCGTTCCATGTGTTAGCTTTCCCATTTCCCCACCGTGCGAGGTCTCCTGGATTAGCTCTGGGGTCAACTAAGTTGACCAAGGTCTTGGTAGACCCCCCCTTTTGCGTGGGCTTTCCGTTTTTGGGCTTAGGAATCAGTCTCCTATCAACACCCCTGTGTCAGCCAACCAAACCCATCTTATCTTTTCTTTTCTTAGCTTTCTTTTACTAGTTTTTTTTTTATTATTTTCTTTTGTTCTATTTTATATTTCATTTATGTATTTTCTTTTCTTTTTTTTTAAAAACAAATTCAGAAAAATATTTCAAAATAATTAGTTGATATAAATAATTTTTTATCTTATTTAGTTCATTAATTTGTTAGTTAATTTAATAATTCTATTTAATTTATTTAGTAATTTTTATCTCATTCATGTTCTCTCCTCACTTTCTTTCTTCAAGCAACTTATCTTCTTAATTGAAGTAAGTTGTCTTGTTTCTTTCTCATCTCATCCCTTTTCTATCTTGCTTCTCCTTGGTGGCTTCCTTGAAGATTTCTCCTCTTAAGCCTCACAAACCCTAGGACTTCCAAGCATGATAACATTTTAGGATTGTTTAGTCCCCCACTTAGCTTTTACCTTTGTGTCTCTTTGAGTCTTCTCTTCTCATCTCATAATCAGGGACTAAACCCTAAAGGCTTTAAGGCTTTGTGATTAAGCTTATGCCTGCATCCTTCAATTAGGATGGAGTGTATAACTTTAATCCTAAGTGTTAAACCCTTAATATGTTTAAATCCTTCAATCAATCCACCTAATAATCACTAAGACATCAAGCTTGTAACTTGGGCCTTGCATTAGGGTTCTAATTCTTCCTTAACTGGTTAAGAAGGACTAACCCTAGTGTTAATGGACAAGTCCTCCTCAAGTTGTCTTACACACCATAAAACTCACTTCTTCATCTTATCATTAACTAAAATCCACCTAATAAAGGCTTTGTTTTGTCATGAGGTTAATCCTTAACCATGGATTAAGTTGAGGAGTCTTCCTCAGCTTAAACATTCTCATCTATTATCCTTCTATTAGGATGGTGTAATGAGTCTGTTTAATCCCTGATTATGGCTTAATCTCATTACCTAACAATAAACAAAAACAACAAAAACATCTAACTAATCACAAGTAGGTTAATGATCTTAATCCTGCACCATGGTGATTAAGTGTGAGACCCTGACTTCACACTTAAGGTATTCTCATTACCCCTAATCAGAGGGAGGATGTGATGAGTTTACTAACTCATTGGTTTAGGCTTAAGCTCATTAACTTATGACAAACTTCAAAAAGCAATAAAAGACTGAAAACATCAAAAACAAACAATAATCGTCTCCTCCGGGATTCTTTTCTCACCTCATTCACTCACAAACGAGAACTTGCTTCTTCCGTCTAATGCAAGACAATTAGCACCTGAGCCAGACAGGTCATACGCTTGAGCATAGACAAGCAAGCAGTTCACAAGTCAATTCATTCTTTCAGTCTCTTTGGGTCGAACTACGGTGTTCTGACTTCCTCATTGCACGAGAGGATACGTAGGCATAACTTAACAGTTATCGAACAAAAGTCTCTGAATATTCCCCCTCTTTTCAGCATCATTCTTTATGCCTCATGATCTTGAGCATCTCATTCTTGTTCTTACACTGACACTGTACATTTATACTCTTCACACTTTTTACACTGACACTTGCATCCTTTCCAGTTTTGATACACAAATTGCACTGACACTACCCCTTTAAAACACAAATCTTTTAAGCGTGGATCCCGTCGAGTACGACGGACAATCTGGGTGCTAATACCTTCCCAGGTTGTAACCAACCCCCTTTCTCAGTCTCTCTGGTTCGCAACCGTCTTATCCATATCTTTCTAGGTCTATGCAGCATTACCTTTCCTACGGGATAAAAATTCCTAGCTGGCGACTCTTTCTTTTCTTTTGAGTTCACTCCTGTGTGTTCTCATCCCTCTTTCGCCGACCGTTCGCGTCTGTACCCCTTCTGACTTTGGGTGTCATTTGGTGGGAGCGACAATACCATCTTATTTGTTTAACTTTTTTTAGTGAAATATTTGGTGGAAAAAGGTAGTATAAAATGTAATACATGGGGTAGTGAGTGAATCAGCACAAATCACACACCACCATATGCACTTCTATTTTGATTCTTTCCACTCATAAATCACTACCTCATTCACACTTTTGTGCACAAGTGAAAGAAATAATCCCACGTGCATTTGGTTACCATGCAACCTCAGCTTACACCAACCACCACCATGTGATCCTTTCCTTGTTCTCATCATCAAAGATCATGACACCAACATAGACATCTCACCATAACTATCATGCACCACCACCATGGGATTAAATTTAAAAAAAAAGAAGCAAAGAAGAGCACACGATGCTCTGAATTTTTCATAACAAACTTTACACCAACACCTCAATTTTTATACACACGCCCTTGCCATAAAGAGCTCATTCACGAATTCTGAAAAGGAGCTTCTCATTATCACTCTCACAAAATCACTCTTAGCTCTTACAAAACCCTCGACACTCTCTCATTTTTTATTCTCCCAAAGCGATCCAAACCTGAATCTCCTTCATCACATTCCACAAGCCTCTCCCAATCAGATTGCTCACATCAACATCATCTTCCTTTTGAGTGTGGTGGTGAAGCTTTTCTTGAATACTTGAATAAAAATACACTCGGTTTCTGCATTTCTCTACTCACTTTCAAGATCCAAGCCTTTATTTTTCCAAACAAGAGTTCCAGGAAGCTTGAGGAGCCTATGGATTTCTCAAATTCTCAAGTGTGCATCATTTCAGGTTTGCACTTCAAAAATTTTTTGCCTCAATTTTGCTATGATTATGGTTATTTTGGTCTAAGTTTGTTTGATTTGAACTGTATGAGAGTAGAAGCTTGTACATGTCTTGATTTTGATTTTTCAGTTTTGTGATCCAAACTTCAAGCCTTCGATTCTCTTTGTGTGATAATTGTTTGTGAATTTTGAGTGTAGGTTATTGATCCTCATTGTTTCAGCTTTCATTTGATGTATGATTTGTTGTTTTCTGGAAAGATTGTTGAGCCTTCATCGGAGCTTGGATGGAGAAGATGACCGGGTTCTTCTTTGGTTGGCTACACTATTTCATCAGCCAGTTTAAACATGGAGCGTGAATTTGTCTTGATCTGATGGTTATTGCTTTGCCAGCCCATTAAAAAGTATGTGGTCAGGCATGTGGTTCTTTTTATAACACTTATGCTGATTGTGTGGCTCCTCTTGGTAGTTATTGTACATGTGAGATCTGGACCTTTCATCATGTATACTTGTTTATTTTGTTTGACTTTTTGTAAGCGTATGATGGATCTGATGACTGGTAAATGGTCAATGCTTTGTTTAGGGTCCATGGTTATTCTTTAACCATGTAGGCTTATGGATTGGGACTCCTTTAATTTTTGCACCCCCAGTTTGGTTCTGTTTTGTTATTTAACGTGTTTGGGTTGCAGCCTTCACCCATTATCCTTTTATTTCATCTTATTTTCCTTTTTCGTTTAGTTTCATTCTTAATTTTTAAAATTAGTAAAATGCTGCTAGAAATACCATAAAATTCACAAGTGTACTTTAACATTTTATAAAAATTTTGCAAATTTTATTTTCTATTTTTATTTTATTTTTATTATCTGAATTAATTTTCATTTTATTTTCCTTTTAATTGTCTCATACCATGAATACCTTAACTTTTGGATTTTATATCTTGAGTTTTTCAATAAGTCTGACCCTGGTTCTTTTTGTAAGTCTGACTCTTGATTATTTTTGTGTTGATTTTTAGACATTTTTTGAGTGACTTTTGAATTGTTTCTTTGTGCTTAAGTAATTGAAACCCTAATTTTGCATTGCCTAATTATTTGAATGACTTTGGTTCTGATTCTTAACTAGTAACTTCAGCTTGATATTTGTACATGTTTGATATGCTTTGATGATCAATTTCCTAATTTTTGAAGCATGTTTACTATTTATTTGAGGATTGAATTTGAATTGCCTTATTTGGAGATGTTTTGGCCATTACTTGTTTGTTTACTTAGGGAGGCACTTGTGCCATCATATAAGAACTTGTTTGAGGCTTTTTAAAATGATTTTTTATCTCTGGTTGTGATATGTGAACCCCATTTTTTCTTGTTATTTGCTTACCTTGTGCACTAAATCACACCTTTCACAAGTATGAATCATGTTCCACTTCACATCACATCTTCTCCTATCTTCTCCAATTGGATTGGTATGTGCATATATGTTTCCTTTGGCGATTGAATCTTCTTTCTAGGCACATGATTAAGATGTTTAGGTTCTAACTTTGACCTTACTTGTGGAATTTTAACTTGTATGCTTCACTTAATCACTTACTTTCATCTCACTTCCTCCTTAGTGCTTTGATTGTTGTTTGTGGGACTTCTCCCATTCCTTTTGGTGTGAACTTGCATGACTAACATTAGAGGTCTTCTATGATCATTAGGTTCTAACTTGTATGTTCTTTGATGTTTAGCACTTTGTTCTTCCATAACGTGAACTTGTTTGAACTTCTTTTGCTTTATGTGAATACTTCTAACCTTTTCAGGGGCTATGGTAAGTGTGAGAGGCGTGGTTGATGTTTCCACATATCAACTCCTTCCTTCACTTATTTTATGCTTTCTTAACTTGTGATTGTGATGTGCATAGGACATCAGTGTCTAACTTCTTCTTCATTCTCCATAGGATCAACTTAACTTCTCTGAAGAAGTAAGTTGATTCCTTTTGATATTTTCTTCTTCTTCCTTCCTTTTCTTATTTCCTTCTTCTTCATTGGGATAGACTTCAAACCACACTATAACACCCCAAATTTGCCCTATTCTTTTTTAAGCATCATCATCATATCATAGTCATCATAAGCATAGCATATCTTTGGCATCTTTGCATGAAAAATGAAGCATAACATTCTCATGATCTAGCATTAGGCATATGATCAATTGTTGATGGATTTGAGGCATTGCAAGCTATATCAAGAGGCCCAGTGGACTTGTCCAAGCCCCATGAAGAGTCTACATGGCATTCACAAGTCCAAGATCATTCACACAACCCCAGAAGGTTGAGGGATCATCAGTGAATTCAAGCTAGGGCAAGCTCCCACACAATGATCCCAAATTAGGGTTTCACTTTCAAGCATGAAATCTTTGTGACTTTGGCCATTTCATCTGGGAAAAGTCTTTCATATGATAAGAAGATCCTAGGGATGAAGTTTGGTGAGAAAATTCCTTGTGGAAGTCAGTTATTTCATCAGTTGCTTGTAAAAGAAGAAATTGGTCAACTGTGCATTCTAGAAGTCAACTGTGAGATTTCAAAGGGTCCAACCTCATTTTTCAAGTTAAGGGATGTTCTTATAACCTTAGAAGAGGTTTGACAAAGTCAAAGATCAAGAATCAAGGGATTTTGAGGAGGTTTCCATTTTTGGCATGTGGCTTGTCATGAAATTCTCCATTTTTGGCAAGTTTTTGCCCTAATTTTCAAAGGCTTATAACATGGTGAAAAAAGCTTCAAATGAGTTGCCAATAAACATGAAAGTTGAAGGTTAGGTTCTCCCATTTTCAAAATATATAAGTACATTTTCATAGCCCTCATGGATCATGAGATATGGCCTTCGAAAATTACTTGAATTTTTGGGTTTGCCTTGAATTTCAAGATTACACCATTTGCAAAAACTCACTTAAGTCATTTTCAAGCCAACCTATGGGAAAATTTAGATTGCAATATCACAAGGCATGACATGAAACACATTTGGCCCAAGAGAAATTTAAAAATTCATGCATGAGGTACAAGATATTTCTCTAAGTGCAAAAAGGCAAAAACATTCACAAAGCATGATCAGCTTATATCCAAGGGCCAAGATTGATTCAAGGGTAATCAAGGGATGAAATGAGAGCAACATGTGTGTAACACGGTGGGAGAACTGACTTTTAGTTATGTTGCGGATAGCAAGAGTCGCCACCGACTTTTATTTTATCCAAAAGGAAAGGGCATAAAAGAACAGGAAAGACCTTAAAAAGATTTTGAGTTCGGGGGGTAGGTTATACAGAGGGAAGGTGTTAGCACCCTTTATATCCATGGTTATCCATGGGCTCTTAGTTACTTAGCTCACTTTAAATTGTTTTGAGAAAGGTGTAGTGTGTGATTAAAAAATTTCTAAGTACTTTATAATGATCCTCTTATGGATGTATATAAAGACTTTGTTTTGAAAATTTGTTTGAAATGTGAAGTGTAAAATGTATTTTAAAAAGGTGAGCAAGTAATTAAGAGGAATCTACCCTATATTAAATCTTTACTGTTCTTACATGTTCTTTCAATGGTAAGACTATCCCTATTATTAAGGAATAGGTAGTCATTACCTTGGATGTTATGAGGGACATGTGAAGGGACATCTGTATTTAGGCAACTGTAAGGTGTCTTTAGCAATTCGTAGAGACTTATCATCTTTTTATTTCGAAGGGACGAGATCATTATTCCGTAGGCAACCTCGAAGGGACTTGATCTTATGAACTTAAAGGGACTTGATGATATTTTATGAAGGGACTTTGCTTAAGACACCTTACTTGACCTTAGATTTAGGCAACATGAGGAGTAGCCCTAGAAAATGTGAGATGGAGAACAAAGATCGACTTACGTGTGTGAGTGTTTGTATTCATGTATTTATCTTGTTTAAATTAGTTATTCTAAATTATTTTAATAACACATAGTTGTTCACACCCTATTATTACTAACCATGGCAAATAAAAATATTTATAAACAATAAAATAGAGACAAAAATAACCTACGACTATTACATGGCTTTCACAATTACATAATAATAAAAATAATTAATAATAAATATATAATAAACAAACAATAATTTAAGGGGTTTGCAATAATAATAATAAGAAAAAGGGGTTAGTACAAATATAAAGAATAGAAAATTTTAAGAGAATATTTTTGTAAGTTAAATAAACAGTTTTAAAGAATTTTTAAAAGAAAATAGAATAATTATAATAATAATAAACAATATAATAATTATTTACAAAAATGATTAATTATTAAATTATAGTTTATAACATAATTAAATTAAATGTTAAAGTTAATAAAAAATTAAGGTTACGGTTAGAGAAAATTAGGGTTATGATTTAATTAAAAAAATGGTAAATAAATTTATAAAGAAAATTAGTAATAAATATTAAAAAAAACAATTACATACCATATTAAAATAATTAGAGTTTTTAATAAATTTTTATTTACAAAAATACCATAAATAAGGATAGAAAAAAAATGTAGAGATTATTAAGTATTAAAAATAAATTTATTGATTAGTGGTCATTTAATTAGAAAAAGATTTAGTTTTATTAAATTAATTTAAAGAATTAAATAATTTTAAGAGAAATTACCTAAAATAAGAAAATAGGAGAAAAACAATCAAAAAGTAAGGACCTGGGAATTGAACCCAGGTCCCTTACCTCCCAAGTACGTCACTTGACCAACTGAGTTGCGCGTGTGTTTCTTGAAAAATCATGGCAAGAATGAATAATATAGATAACCTGCAGAATATCATAAAAAATTGAAAAAAAACGCAAAACTTGGGGATCGAACCCAGGTCTCTTGGTTGCACTCTTCTATGTCCTTGCCACCAGGCTGGCCACGCCATCTGTTAAAAAGATTACAAATAATAATATATAAAATAAACACCCATTCAAATAATCAGATTTGCGCCAATTTCAGTCATCCTCAACCTTAGGATTCGCAGGTTTTCCTGCGAAATTCCTTGCCTTTTTTCCTGCGAATCGTCTTGTGCATGAACACCTGCGAAATTCAAATTACACAAAACACGTAAAATTTCATCCAATTGATCATGCCAACATGATCCTTACAACACGTATAACTCATTTATTTCTTCATTATTCATTTATATTTGGTATTTTAGAAAGCCCCAAGTTGAGAGAATAAACCCTAGCAATGGCCGATTGCATTTTCGGTCGTGATACTCAAAGATTCTTGCCCAGAAACACTCCATACATTCAAACAAACCTTGTTAGCTCATAAAAAACAACAAAACATACAAGAATTGGCAGAATCAAAAAAACGAAAATTGAGAGAAAAAGAGTTTCGGTTTGATCATATGAATGTATTTTTGATGATGCAAATGGTCTAGACATGTTCAGTAACCATCATAGAGTGAATTGCAACCTTTAAAACACTTGCAGAGCAATAGAATTCGAAAATACGAATTTGACTTTTCTCTTGAATTTTTGAAACTGACTTTGTACTCTTGGCTGCCTCTCAAACCTGTCCAATGCTTGTCTTATGTTCTATACTTATAGATGAATAGAATTAGGTCAAAAAAAGTGATTGTCTTTTGGGCTTTTTGGATGCCTTGATGATGAAGAAATCTCATTCAAAATTTTGCCAAAAATCAAATCTTTTCATGCTCTAAAGTGTGTGCACGAATTTGGAAGTGTATCAAGCCATCTTAATGTTATTTATGAGCTTCTAGAACAAGAATCAAATTTAAATATTGAATTTTCATATTTTATTTTGATTTAAATTGATTTTTAATGAATAAAATAAAAATAAAAATAAAATAAATTATAAAAATCTGAATAAATGAGAATTGGGTCGTGCATGATGTCATGGTAAAGATTGGATCACAAAATTACAAGCCCATTTGGAAAGAATTGGTTTTAAGACCCCATTTGCTTCATAAACCTCTCAAAAATTTCCCAACTTTGCAAAGGCACAAATCCCTCAATTTTAATGCTATGAAGGTTTTCTTGGACATTTTGGAAAGCTTAAAGAGTCCTCTAAACAACCTTTTTTGTCGCATGTCCATATCTTTTACCATTCTCAAGTTATGCTCTTTGGAAGTTGTTGACTTTTTGTTGACTTTTAAAAGGACCTATAATGTCTTAGCTCATACCTTCCAAATGAAGCATTTTTGGGCTTGGCTTGTGAGACACAAAGTTGTAGAGAATTAAATTTCCTTCGAAATGAGCTTTGGATGGAAATATTTTGATGAAGCATGTGAAAGTTATGGCTGGTCAAAGTTCAGTTGACTTTTCCTATGAAAACCCTAATTTAGAAACTCCTGATTCTTGATGATCTGAAATCTCCTTGATGAATCATGATCAACCCTTGATCAAATGATGAATTTTACTTCATATACTTGATGTTGGCAAAATATCATGAAGTTTGACTTTGGTTTGACCACAGTTGACCTTAGTTTGACTTTTTGACTGCTTTGATTGATTTTAACCTATCTGATCATCTGACTGAGCAAATCTCTTGGGAAAGCCTTGAAACTTGACATGGGGATTCTTGAACACATATAGGATGCTATGAAGCTCACTTGAAGCCTTGGAAGTCCATTTAGCCTGATAAAAGACAAAACCCTAGTTTAGGATGCATTGCTTAGGAGGATGCATTGTCTGAGGGAATTGTCAAACTTTCTGACTAATTGTGAACCTTGTGAACCTCTTGAGATACCTTGTGAATCTTATGAACCTTGTGAACCTCTTGAGATACCTTGTGAATCTTATGAACCTTGTGAACCTCTTGGGTCACTTTAGTACACAATGTCTTGTCTTGGTGAGGGCAAATTTTGGGGTGCAACAGCTGCCCCTGTTCAATTTTCTGAAACCTGAGGGGTTAGATTGGTATATGTGCCAGTCGTGACCTGGAAGGTTGAAGGGGATTGAACACAAAAGCCCAAAAATTTGCACTCGTCGGTGCGTAAAGTAACACTGATGATTAGTTGTATATGCTTAAGTGGGCTTTGAAGATGCCACTTGGAAGAACTGGAGATGGGCTTATAGATGCCATCCATAATATCAGGAGGTGATAATATCTTGATGTTGATACTGGATATCTGTACTTGGTCTTTGTATAGGCCGTCTCTGAATCGTATCTAAGAACATCCTTCTAAGTGTCAGAACCAAATCTTCATGGCGATTTCTTTCTGAATTAAGTATCAGCACTAGACCTTCGTATAGATCGTCTCTAAACTGTTTTGAATTGTTGAATAGACCAGTAGAAATAAATCTTCGTGACGATTATCTCTTCTGGAAATATCCTGGATTAGGGAATAGATCTTCGTATAGACCGTTTTCCTACTATCCAAGAACAAAAAGAATGTCAAGATTAAATCTTCTGAAAGTATCCTAGACTAGGGAATAAATCTTCGTATAGACCGTTTGCCTATTATCCAAGGACAAAAGAATATCAGGATTAAATCTCCTGAAAATATCCTGGACTAGGGAATAGATCTTCGTATAGACCGTTTGCCTACTATCCAAGGACAAAAGAATATCAGGATTAAATCTCCTGAAAATATCCTGGACTAGGGAATAAATCTTCGTATAGACCGTTTACCTACTATCCAAGGACAAAAGAATATCAGGATTAAATCTCCTGAAAATATCCTGGACTAGGGAATAGATCTTCGTATAGACCGTTTGCCTACTATCTAAGGACAAAAGAATATCAGGATTAAATCTCCTGAAAATATCCTGGACTAGGGAATAGATCTTCGTATAGACCGTTTGCCTACTATCCAAGGACAAAAGAATATCAGGATTAAATCTCCTAAAAATATCCTGGACTAGGGAATAGATCTTCGTATAGACCATTTGCCTACTATCCAAGGACAAAAAAATATCAGGATTAAATCTTCGTGGCGATTACATCCTTTGAAAATATCCTGGATTAGGGAATAAATCTTCGTATAGACCGTTTGCCTACTATCCAAGGACATCTTGAGTAATGATTAAGTATCAGCACTAGACCTTCGTATATATTGTTTCTGACCTGTTATGAATTGTTGATAGTATTTTGTCTTTATATAACCATCCTGCAAGGAAACGGTTAGTTTATGCAATATGTATGCATGCATGGTATGGTGCATCTAAGTAAATGTATTATGAATTTATGGATATGTTATGTTATGATGTAAATGATGTATGTATGAATCATGCAGCTTGAAGCGTCCGGATATCTTTGTATAACAACTGCTGGCTAGGGAAAATAAATCCCGATTCGTTACTGAAGAATATGAGGACCTCGTTCCCGTTTCGTTTGATAGTATAGTATTTATAACCTCCTGTCTTCGTTCGTCGTACTTCTATTGAAGGAATAAGTTCCTGAGTATCCCGACTGAGGATAAAAGAGATGGACATAAATTCAAGGGGAGATGTAACTCAAAGTATCTATGAGGACAGACTTGCCCTGCTGGGGATTTGTAGTTGTCCTGTGGGGATGAACAGGCGAAGCTTCGTTGAATTCCTATCGTCGTTCGTCTTTAGTAAATACTATTACTGCATTTTATGCATTTCTGGTAAACATCAATCATATTCAAAAGCATACATACATTCAAACACAACCAATGGACGTTTTCGCTTATGTAGATAGGGTAAAAGTAAATCTGGATTCAAAGATGGAATTTTATTTATATTACAAAGTGACATATACATAGGCGAGTTTGTACAAGGAGACAGAAATCCTATTAAGAGGAATTCGTCGTAAAAATTTTACAAAAAAAAAGAAAAACAGCTATGTGAGAAATAATCCTTATTGAGTTTCAATTCCACTATTGCCATTATCTTCAAGTATCTCATCTTCTGCTGTTGAGACGGAAACGATTGGATTGAGCTTTATTTGTTCTAACTTGAGTGAAGTAGTACAACTAGTTGGGGCTACATGAGTGATCCAAACGAGACATAGTCATACGCTTTAATCCCTAACTTTTGCTTGGTTTGCCCTTTCAGGTTTTCAATCCATCGGGATACCCTTTTTTGCCCAAGCTGCCTTTTCAGGTTTTCGACTTGCCGGGTGTACATTTTTATATATATATCCCTAATTTTTTCCCGAACACTTTTGGTTCGCCGGGATGCCCTTATTTTTGCCTAGGCCAGTCAACCTAGCGGGTCTCTTTTTATGCGTAGTATTTTTTAACTATGTCTGCGTTTACAGACTGTGGGAAGTCTTCACCATCCATAGTAGTAAGCATCATGGAACCTCCTGAGAATACTCTCTTGACTACAAATGGTCCTTGGTATGTAGGAGTCCACTTGCTCCTAGGATCACCCTGTGGTAGTATGATACGCTTGATTACCAAGTCACCAACCTGATATACCTTTTGCTTAACCTTTTTATTAAAAGCTTTGATCATCCGTTTCTGGTACGTCTGGCCATGACAAACAGCTGCCAACCTTTTCTCATCAATCAAATTTATCTGGTCAAGTCGAGTCTGAACCCACTCATCTTCATCCAAGCCTGCATCCTTCATGATTCTTAAGGAAGGGATCTGAACTTCAATGGGCAAAACTGCTTCCATACCATAGACTAAGGAGAATGGGGTTGCCCCTGTTGAAGTACGTATTGTAGTACGATAACCATGAAGAGCAAATGGTAACATCTCGTGCCAATCTTTATAAGTAACAGTCATCTTCTGTAGAATCTTCTTAATGTTCTTGTTAGCAGCTTCTACTGCCCCATTCATTTTCGGACGATACGGAGAAGAGTTGTGATGCTTAATCTTGAACTGCGTGTAGAGATCAGTAATCATGGTGTTTTTCAGATTAGAGCCATTGTCTGTGATAATCCTTTCAGGGATGCCATACCTACATATGAGATTATTCTTAATGAATCGAGCCACCACATTCTTAGTAACAGATGCAAATGAAGCTGCCTCCACCCATTTTGTAAAGTAATCAATAGCAACCAAGATGAAACGATGCCCTTTAGAAGCAGTAGGCTTGATCTCACCAATCATATCAATGCCCCACATGGCAAAAGGCCAAGGAGCAGTCAACACATTCAATGGAGCTGGAGGTATATGCACTTTATCAGCATAGATTTGACACTTGTGACAGGTTCTGGAATGTTGATAGCAGTCAGCTTCCATGGTAGACCAGTAGTAACCTGCTCTCAATATCTTCTTTGCCATGGTATGACCACTAGAATGAGTGCCAAAGATCCCATCATGCATGTCTTCTCATAATTGATCCAAGTCTGAGGATCCTTGTTTTAGAACATCACCTGTGAGGGGGTTGGGCTATTTACAGGTTTGCAGGAACCCTTGGCCACATCATACCCTGTTACTTATTGTGTTTAAGAATGCTTCACTTTGGACAGTTCTTGTGATTTAACCCAAGACATGTGACTCTTTATTTGAGTCCCCCACCTTGGTTACTGGACTTTTGAACCTCCATCTGGACTTCTTAGACATACATGGACTTATATCAAGGCAGTTAATCAGATCCAGCTTGATCACAAACCCCTGCATATCGTTTGCATACATCATCATTGCATCATTTAACATTTGCTTATTTGTTTTTCAGGGTATCCACATTATATTTTGGCTTGGTTTTGACCCCTTCATAGACCCTTGTTCATCAACTATCTGCTTCAGCCATCTTCATCAGTTGCCTGCTTCAGCTACTATTATCACCAGTCTCAGCCTATCAGTAGTTCATCTTCAGTACCAATCTTCATCATCAGTATCTGTTTTCAGTTCTTCATCAGCAGACATGGCACCCAAAAAGAGCAACATTTCATACCACTTCTTTGAGCCTGTGCTGGCTGGCATCAGACAGATCCAGACACTCATTACTCCAGACCATATCCCATTATTCAGAGAACATTATGGAGGCATCCTTGATATGGTTATGGACTTGGACCCTTCTCAGAGGAGTTTGATTCACACTTGTCTACAGTTCTATGATCCTCCTTTGAGATGCTTCATTTTTCAGAACTTTCAGCTAGGGCCTTTGCTGGAGGAGTTTTCATCATTGGTTGGAGTGCCTGTCAGGGGTGGTATCCCCTACAACCCAGAGATGCTTTCTCCCAGCAATGAAGAAGTGGCAAAGGCACTACATTTGGAACCTATTCTGATTGAGCAGAACATGACCACAAAGGCTGGAATTCCTGGCCTACACTTGAATTTTCTCACTTCTCAGGCCATCCTGAAGGCCTCCTTGGGAGATGGGAAGGCAGTCTGTGCATTGTTAGCCCTCAGTATATATGGGGTTATACTTTTTGCAGATGAGCCCAAGTTTATCAGCAAGAATGCTATTCATCTCTTCCTTTTGAGGAACCCAATACCCACCTTGCTGGGAGGTTTCTATTATTCTGTTCACCAAAGGAATGAGAAGCAGAGAGGGAGATTGGTGAGATGTTGTGCTCCTCTATTTCATACCTGGCTGCTTAAACACTTACCCAAGACTGATGCCTTCCTGAATCCTCACCAACAGAGGAATTGGGCTAGAAGACTCACTGCTTTAACTTCAGATGACATCAGATGGTGCACCCAGAGCACCAAAGGCAGGGACATAATTACTAGTTGTGGGCAGTTCCCCAATGTACCTCTGATAGGAGTGAAGAGTTGCATCAACTACAACCCTTTGCTATTCAAAAGAAAATTGGGCTATGCTTTGGTTCACCCTCCTAGAGTGCAAGACTTGGCTGAAACCCTTTATTGTGAGATAAAGCCTAATCTAGATGTTGTCAGACAAGCATCCTGGGCTTGGGACAACATCCAGACCAAAGGGATGGCCATTCTTGGGAGATGCAACAATGTGGCTTCAGCACAGTATTATGAGTGGTCTCATACTAGGGCTCAGATTTATGGGATGCCTTTCACCATTGAAGATGCACCTGGACCATCCACAGCACCACCTCCAGCCACTGTCAGCCTGGAAGAATTTGAGAAACTGAAGGAGAGGAATGAGAACCTGTCTCAAGCTCTGCAGAAGACCCTCTGGGAGAGAAGTGATGGTCGTCTAGACATTGATAGGTTAGAAAAGCTTAAAGTGGAGCATCTAGCCAGGATTGAGAAATCAGAGGACTACATCAAGAAATCAAGAGCAGGGGAGCAGATTTTGAAGAATGCCTGTAAAGAGGCCCAGTTTCAGAAGGCTAGGACTGATCTCTATCTGAAAGAAAGTCAAGATAGGTGGGTCAGAATCACTGAAGCTCGCACTCAAGAAGATAAGGGGACTCAAGCCAGGATTGAGCAGTTGGAGGCTAATGAGAAGAAGCAACAGGAAGCTTTGCTGGCAGCCCAGAAGGAAATCTCAGAATTGAAGCTTAGGGCTGGTGTGAAGAGGTCAAAGGAACAAGACAGACGCAAGAAGCTGACCACTACTATTGTCACCAGAAACCTTCTTATCAGGAACATCACAGAGCATCCGGCTGATCCTGTAACTGAAGCACTTTTGAAGGAGGTTAAGGAGGATGAATTTGGTCTTGATGTCTGACTTTTTGTTTGTTGTTGCTTTCATTTCATGTACTTTTCCTTTTATGTTGTATTTTGACCCCTCGGGGCGCATGTGTTGTAAAAACAGGCTATGTGCTATGCACCTTTTTGTAATATATTTGCTAGTTTGTTTCATTGAGTTTCTCTTTCTCAAGCAACATCAAAGCATCTTCCCCAGGGTCTGGAAAGGTCAAAACCAAGCACCAAGCCGGATACCTTGGAAAATAAATAAGCATACTGCATTGCATACTAACTTTTGTTTTGTTTTGTAGGTTTTAGTTTTGTTTGTTACTAACTCTGTTGTGATGCAGGAATTATTGCTCGCCGTCGGGTGTTCCCTCTCAACCATCCGCACAGATACCCTACTTGCAACAATCTTCCTGGTATCCAGATGGACCAAGTACAACAGGACCTGGCGGAAGTCAGAACCCAGATGGCTAACGAGAGAGTGGAGATGAGAAACCAAATGGCTCAATTCATGACTGTAATGACTAACTTGGCCCAGAGTCAGGAAAGGCTAAGAGCGTTGGTAGAAAGACAAATCCCCGGGGAACCTCAGCCTGGCACTAGAGGAACTAGTAATAATGAAGGAGGTCAGCCTCATGTTAACCCACCAGTATTTGGACCTCATCTAGACCCAGAGGCCAACATCCCCATGAATGTACAAGGCAACGCTGCTGCAGGTAGAATCTTGCAAGAAGATCCTCAGGAAGAACAGTTCACGGTGATGGGAGCTGGGGATGAAGTTTATGATAGGAGGTTTGATGAAATTGCTGAGAAGTTGAGATCTCTGGAGTCCCAAAATTCCCTAGGCTTCGATGTAATGGACATGGGGTTAGTGGATGGGGTAAGAATTCCCCACAAGTTTAAACCACCGTGCTTCGAGAAGTACAATGGAACTTACTGTCCACGAACTCACTTGCAGTCTTTTCTGGGAAGACTTAAGGCATACACCATGGATGAGAAACTGTGGATGTTCTACTTTGAAGATAGTTTGACTGGGGCTTCAAGGGAGTGGTACTCTCACTTGACCAGAGCTACTATCAGGTGCTGGAAGGACTTAGCTGAAGCTTTCATCAGACAATACCAATACAATCTAGACATGGCCCCTAACAGGACCCTTCTGATGGGTATGTCTCAATCCTCCAAGGAAAGCTTTAGGGAATATGCCCAAAGGTGGAGGCAGCTTTCTGCTGCTGTCCAGCCACCCATGTCGGAAAGAGAAATGGCCGACATGTTCATGAACACCCTGCAAGGAACATATATCGATAGGCTAGCTGCCTTTTCTTCCACCAGTTTCGCAGACGTGGTTATTGCTGGTGAAAGGATTGAAAGCCTGCTAAAGTTGGGCAAGATTTCCGATAATGGTGCAAGTTCATCTAGTAATCCCCGAAAACCTTTTGTGGGGCCCCGAAGGACTGGTGAGACGAATGTCATCCATGCCAGCAGGGGCAGACCTCGGTATGATCATAGATCAGTAGCAGCTGTCACTATTCCAGCTCCGATTCCTCAGCAACCAGCATATCAACCACAACAACAACAACCACAGTATCAGCAACAAATTCAGTACCCGCCACAGAGGACCTATAACAACAATAACAACAATCAACAGCAAAGACCCTTTCAGCAAAGACCATCACAGGAAAATAGGGTGATTGACCCCATCCCTATGCCTTATGCCGCTTTATTGCCACAACTCCTGAAACTCAACTTGGTTGAATTAAGGACATTGGCACCGCCAGATCCTTCCAATCTGCCAAGAAACTATGATGTCAACGCCCGGTGTGCTTTTCATTCCAATGCACCTGGCCACAACACTGAGAAATGCAGGGCTTTACAAATGAAAGTGCAGGATCTAGTGGATTCCAAAGCCCTCAACTTTGCACCCCCTCCAAATGTCAACAAGAATCCCATGCCCAATCATGGAGGACCAAGAATTAATGCTATTGAGGAAGATAAGCCATCTTTCTTAATCACCAGTGTTGGGCAGATTCGGACACCTCTGGTAGAAATTAAAGCTCAGCTTCTAGAGTGCCAGATGTTCCCCGGGTGTGAGCTCGGTTGTGGTTATTGCAACATTTTGGTCAACGGGTGTGATAACTTGAGAAGTGGCATAGATGGTCTTATCAAGAGCGGCGTACTTCAGATCATAACATCAGCACCTACAAATCCAGCAATCCCTTTGGCAACAATTCCTGACTCTTCTACAACTGCAACAACAATCATTCCGAACAATTCATCAATATCATCAACCATGGCTTCATCCATCACTTCAACGAACCAGATGTCAACAACCATTTCTTCTACAACGTCAGCATCCCTTCATTCTGCAGAATCTTCTACAGCGCCAACAGAAATTGATGAAGATATCTCAGCAGTCACCATTTACTATGATCCATCAGATGTTCCTCCAAACAATAACTTCCAACAACAAACAGTGGCATCTCCTGCCAGGCCACCAGTCACCATTTACTACAATCCGCACACCATTTCAGTACCCTCCTCTGCTGTAGTCAGTCCAGTTACCATCACGGTGCCTGGTCCAGTTCCATATGAAAGCAGTAATGCCATACCTTGGCATTATGGCTCTGATCTCTACTGCAACGGGGAGAAAATCACTTTGGATTCTTCAACCTCTTCTCCACAAATTGATAATGTTGGGGGAGGCGGAGGCTTCACCAGAAGCGGACGCCTTTTTGCCTCACAATTGCAAAGACCTAATGCTGAAGCAGAAGTTGTTGCCAAAGCAAAGGGGAAGAGTGTGGTGGTTGAAGAACCAATCATCAAAGAAACTCAGAAGACATCTTTCGAGCAAGATGTAGACGAGTTTATGAGAATTATAAAGAGAAGTGATTACAAGGTGGTGGACCAGCTTCACCAAACTCCCTCAAAGATCTCCATATTATCCCTGCTGATGTGTTCTGAAGCTCACAGAAATGCATTACTGAAAGTCTTGCACACAGCATACGTGCCAGAAGAGATCACTGTTAATCCGCTGGAAACTGTGGTGGGGAATATCAACACCAGTCATGGACTGGGCTTTACCAATACTAATTTAACAACTGAGGGACGTAACCACAACAAGGCTTTGCATATCACCTTGGAATGCAAAGGTGTTGTTCTATCCCATGTACTGGTGGACACTGGGTCTTCACTCAATGTTCTACCAAAGAAAGCCTTAGTGAAGCTGGAGTATGATGGCTTGGCACTGCGTCCAAGTAATTTGGTGGTGAGAGCTTTTGATGGCTCTAAAAGTTCAGTGCTAGGGGAGATTGATCTACCTGTGATGATTGGCCCGCAGACCTTCAAAATTACCTTCTATGTGATGGACATTCAGCCGGCCTACAACTGTTTGTTGGGTAGACCTTGGATCCATGCCGCTGGCGCAGTTACGTCTACCCTTCACCAGAAGTTGAAATTCGAGTGGGAAGGTCAAATCATCACCATCTGTGGTGAAGAGGATATCTTTGTTAGCCATCTAGCTACGTACAAGTACATTGAAATGGACGGAGAAATCCATGAAACCATGAGCCAGGGATTTGAGGCCCTGAACATTAATGAAGCATCTGCTGTACTGGGAACCTCCATGACGTCTTATCAGCAAGCCAGGAAGGTTGTTGAAGAGGGGACTGCCCAAGGCTGGGGCAAGCTGTTGCCTGTGGAGAAGAAGGAGGACAGATTTGGGTTGGGTTACAAACCAACTCAACAAGATCAATCAGAGGCTGCTAAGAAGCCCAGATTTGTCAGCGGGGGAATGCTCACCCCGGATGCAGTGAACAAATTGGAAGATGAGTCGGAAGCTGAGCGCAACCTGGAGAGCTGGATACGTCCAAGGACCCCGGGGAGCCGTATCTCAAACTGGTCTTCCCAGGAAATTATAAGGGTTACTCCTGCAGAGTAATTTTTTATTTCCTGTATATTTTAAGCATGCATCAAGTCTTGCATCTTGCCCAAGATGACAAGACTCATTTTGTAATCGGGCCATCTTGTAATTTTGTGCAAACAGATCAATCAATGAATATCAGACATCTTTTGCAAATGAGTCTTTTTCTTTTCCGCTCACTGTTTTTCCACTTTTTTCTTTTTGTACAAAAATAAAATGGCAATGTTTTCCAAAATGATAGCTTTACTTCACTTTTTCTAAACAAAGATTAAAATCAATCACTATAATGAACAATCTAAACCCTTGCAGAGAATGCCTTTCAGACTGCACCGACAACAGCACAGCTATGGCTTCGTATGACTTTGACAATCTGATCAATCAAGCTGATGAAGGGGTTGAAGAAGATTATGAGCTTCCTGAAGAGTTAGCCAGGTTGTTAAGACAAGAGGAGAAGGTTATCACTCCTCATCAGGAGGAGGTCGAAACAATTAATCTTGGTACGGATGAAGATGTGAAAGAAGTTAAGATCGGGGCCTGCTTACAAGACTCAGTGAAAAAGCAACTGATTGACCTGCTTCGTGAATATGTGGATGTGTTTGCTTGGTCTTATCAGGATATGCCAGGGTTGGACACCGATATTGTTACGCACAAGCTGCCTTTAAGAGAAGACTGCCCGCCAGTAAAACAAAAAATGCGCCGTACTCGCCCAGATATGGAAATGAAGATCAAAGAAGAGGTACAAAAGCAGTGGGACGCCGGGTTCCTTACTGTAACTAGCTATCCGCTGTGGGTTGCTAATATTGTACCTGTGCCTAAGAAGGACGGCAAGGTGAGGATGTGTGTGGATTACCGGGATCTGAACAGAGCCAGCCCGAAAGATGACTTCCCTTTACCTCACATCGATGTATTGGTCGACAATACGGCTCAGTTCTCGGTGTTCTCCTTCATGGATGGATTTTCAGGATACAATCAGATCAAGATGTCACCTGAAGACATGGAGAAGACAACTTTCATCACGCCCTGGGGCACGTTCTGTTACAAGGTGATGCCATTCGGACTGAAGAATGCTAGTGCCACTTACCAACGGGCTATGGTAACATTATTCCACGACATGATCCACAAAGAAATTGAATGTTACGTGGATGACATGATTGCCAAATCCCTCACAGAAGAAGACCACCTGGTGAATTTGTTGAAGCTGTTCAAGCGTCTGAGGAAATATCAACTGAAGTTAAACCCCAACAAGTGCACATTCGGGGTGCGATCCCGTAAGCTGCTGGGATTTATTGTAAGCGAGAAAGGGATTGAAGTTGACCCTGATAAAGTTAAGGCCATTCAAGAAATGCCTGCACCGAAGACTGAGAAAGAAGTTCGGGGTTTCTTAGGTAGATTGAACTACATTTCACGGTTCATATCTCACCTTACAGCAACTTGTGAACCTTTGTTCAAATTGTTAAGAAAAGAACAAACGGTCAGGTGGAACGAAGACTGCCAGAGAGCTTTTGACAAAATCAAGGAATACTTACAAGAACCTCCAATCCTTATGCCTCCAGTTGAAGGAAGACCTCTAATCATGTACTTGACAGTATTAGAAGAGTCAATGGGGTGTGTGTTGGGCCAGCATGACGAGTCTGGTCGAAAAGAGTATGCAATATACTACCTAAGCAAAAAGTTTACCGACTGTGAACAACGTTATTCACTGCTCGAGAAAACTTGTTGTGCTTTAGCGTGGGCTGCTCGCCGACTGAGACAGTATATGTTGACCCATATTACCTTGTTGATCTCGAAGATGGACCCAGTTAAGTACATATTTGAGAAGCCAGCGCTTACCGGACGGGTTGCAAGATGGCAAATGATCCTCACGGAATATGATATTCAGTACACATCTCGAAAGGCCATCAAAGGCAGTGTATTGTCTGATTATCTTGCTGAGCAACCTATTGACGATTACCAGCCTATGAGATTTGACTTCCCTGATGAAGACATCATGTTCATAAAAGCAAGAGATCATGAAGAGCCTATTCACACCGAAGGGCCTGACCCAGAAGAAGAATGGATTATGATGTTTGATGGGGCTGTCAACATGAATGGTCGTGGTGTTGGTGCAGTACTCATTACACCTAAGGGAGCTCACCTGCCTTTCTCGGCAAAACTCACTTTCAACTGCACTAACAACGAAGCTGAATACGAAGCTTGCATTATGGGTCTCGAGGAAGCCATTGACCTCAGGATCAAGACTTTGACTGTGTTCGGAGATTCAGCTTTGATAATCAATCAAACCAATGGTAAATGGTACACACACCAAGATCATCTGATACCTTACAGGGATTATACAAGGAGGTTATTGACTTTCTTCACAACAGTCAAGCTTGAGTATATCCCTCGAGATGAAAATCAGTTTGCAGACGCTCTGGCTACCATTTCGTCCATGATCAAAGGTCAAGCTGCCAACTTCGTACCTCGGATTTCAGTGTCCAGACTTGACAGACCAGCATATGTGTTCTCGGCAGATGTTGTTAAAGACGATAAGCCTTGGTTCCATGACATTAAGTGCTTCTTGGAGGATCAGACATACCCACCTGGGGCATCTTCCAACGATAAGAAGACGTTGAGAAGGCTTGCTGGCAGTTTCTTCCTGAATACTGATGGTTCCCTATACAAGAGAAACTTTGATATGGTACTCCTCAGATGCGTCGATAGAACAGAAGCAGACTTGCTAATGCACGAAGTGCACGAAGGATCCTTTGGTACCCATGCAGGAGGGCATGCAATGGCTAAGAAGTTGTTAAGGTCAGGATATTACTGGATCACAATGGATGCCGACTGTTGTGCCTATGCCAGAAAATGCCATAAATGCCAGATTTATGCGAATAAGGTGCATGTTCCTCCCAATCCTCTGAATGTGATGTCTTCACCCTGGCCCTTTGCCATGTGGGGCATTGATATGATTGGCAAGATTGAGCCGACTGCTTCGAATTGCCACAGATTCATCCTGGTAGCCATTGACTATTTCACCAAGTGGGTTGAAGCAGCTTCCTATGCAAATGTCACAAGGCAAGTGGTAGCCCGATTTCTGAAGAGAGACATCATTTGTCGGTATGGAGTTCCCGAGCGAATCATTACTGATAATGGTTCCAACTTGAACAACAAAATGATGGCAGAACTGTGCCGGGACTTCAAGATCCAACACCACAATTCTTCTCCTTACAGGCCAAAGATGAATGGCGCTGTCGAGGCAGCTAATAAGAATATCAAGAAGATTGTGCAGAAGATGGTAGTCACCTAAAAAGACTGGCATGAAATGCTACCATTTGCCTTGCATGGGTACCGTACGTCAATCAGAACATCCACTTGGGCAACACCGTATCAACTTGTGTATGGTATGGAGGCAGTCCTGCCTGTCGAAGTTGAGTTACCCTCCCTACGGGTACTGATGGATGTTAAGTTGAACGAAGCAGAATGGGTCCGATCCCGATACGAACAACTGAGTCTGATTGAAGAGAAGAGATTGGCTGCAATCTGTCATGGGCAGCTGTATCAGAAAAGAATGAAGAAAGCCTTCGATCAGAAAGTTAGGCTCCGAGAGTATCACGTAGGAGATCTTGTGCTGAAAAGACTCCTCCCTCCTCATACAGACCACAGGGGCAAGTGGACTCCGAACTATGAAGGACCATTCGTAGTAAAGAAAGTTTTCTCAGGTGGAGCACTGATGCTCAGCACTATGGATGGTGAAGACTTCCCGTCCCCTGTGAATTCAGATGCAGTTAAAAAATACTTCGCATAAAATGACCCGCTGGACATAAAAACAGTATGTAAGTCCAGGAAAAAATAGGGCATCCCGGCGAGTCAAAAACAGAATAAAAGACTCGGGCAAAAATAAGGGAAAATAAACAAAAAATGTACACCCGCTGAGTTGAAAAGCCGCATTGGATAACTCAGGCAAAAATGGGTATCCCGGTGGATCGAAAACCCGAAAGGGCGATCCACGCATAATAAGGGAATAAGCGAACAACTGCATTCTGAATTCGTTTGTATCACGTACAGCTTGTTAAGCTTCAAAAGGGCCAAGCTCCTTTCAGAGTCAGCCTTCTTCAGAAAGCAAGACGAGAAGAATGTCAAATGTCATACGAGTCATAGCCAGAGGGAAGCTCCTCGAAGCGTCATCAACATGGCCAATACCTTTTATTTCTCAATTTGTAACAATCTCCTCATTTTAGGGGATTTGTTTCTTTGACTGTATCTTGCCAATTCAGGGCACATGAATTAATGAAATCAGATTTTTCAGTCATGTTTCGTCTCGTACATTTTATTTTTGGTTGCAAAAGTGTCTGATGTCTTTAAGATACTGATTGCATAAATACAGATGTTTCTCTTCTAAAATACATGCTCGCAGGAAATATGCTTACTCCCGGGAGTGCCTAAATTCCTATGATGGAATCCAGTAAGGGATACCTCGGGATTACTTGTGCATTTCTCTGTCTTTTCAGGATTGCAAGTATTCGAAGCACGACATGGGGCATGAAAGCTCCACCCCAGCAAGCTGACAAATCATTATCTACTTGGTCTTAGCACTGGAGGTGTTTTCTCCCCAGCTGAGTTGCCAGTCCTCATTTCTCCCCAGCCGAGTACAAAAGCCAGGGAACCATCTCCCCCACAAAGCTTCCGCCTCTATCCAGAAGAGTAACGTCCGAAGATTTCACAACAGAGTGAAGAAAGTTTCTACAAACCCCAGCTGGGTCCCTCACTACCAAAAATAGGCCTATCAGTGATCTATTTCCCCAAGCAGAGTCATATATGTCAGATCTACCAATGATCTTATCCCCAGCTGGGATTTCCTCTTCAAGCAGATCAGCCAGAGATCTCCACGACAACGGGATCCGAATCCCGGGCCGTTACCTTTGCATAATCATAGCATTCGCATCATATTTTCCCCCACAGAGCGTAGCATTCCGTCTAATACGGAGCATTACGGCAAAAATCAAACATTTTGCATAATCATAAGCCATGTCTGAAGGCTGACAATCCATTGGTGGTATACAGAGAAACTCTCCAAATTCCCCTGCAGGAAGCCAAAGCATTTGCCTTACACTCACAAATACAGATACACACTCCTTTTGGCACTCGTCCGTGTCATCAATCCCCCAGTAAAGTCGCCCGAGCATTCTTTGCAAACAGACACTTACATATTACAGATACTTCTTGACACCCGTCCGTGTCATATCCCCAGCAGAAAGCCAAAGCATCCCCTTTGTACTCACAGATACGTATGTTTGCACAGATTCCCTGACACCCGTCCGTGTCACTTTCCCCAACATAGCTACCTGAATACTTTGTAAAGCTTATACTTGTTTATAATATACCTTTTGACACTCGTCCGTGTCACCCTCCCCAGCAAGTTAAACACTTGTCGGAGTTTCACTCATACTTATTATTCCTGCTTCACTCATGCAGATACTCGTTCGTATCTTGTATACACCACTTATATCCCCTCAGATTCGACACTCGTCCGTGTTCTTTGTTAACTAGTTGATATTCGTCCGTATCATCATCTCTGAACGTGTGTTAGTATTTGTTTCTACCCGATACTCGTCCGTATCATGGTCTTAGGGATGCTCGTCCGCATCTTTAATCTATACACCGTACACCAAACACTCATACCTCTCATTCCTTGGATATAGACACTCGTCTGTGTTTACTTGTCCCAACAAATCCCAGTGAACTTTTCCTTTCCTATCTGACATTCGTCCTATGTCATGATACCTTTTCGGCAGCCGTACCCTGCCAGGTGATTGTCCTTCACCTTTGGATGACCGTCCCTCATCCTTTCCCCAGCGGAGTCTCCATTATTGGAACCCTTTTCTATCCGACATTCGTCCTATGTCGTGATATTTTTAGCAGCCGTACCCTGCTAGGTGATCGTCCTTCACCCTTTGATGATCGTCCTTCATCATTTTATCTGATGGCCGTCCCCATCGTTGATCTTGTTGTCTGACATTCGCCCTATGTCATGATAAACCCTGAGAGCAGTCGTACCCTGCTAGGTGATCGTCCTTCACCTCTTGATGATCGTCCTTCATCATGCTTATCCGATGTCCGTCCCCATCGTCGACCTTTTATCCGGCATTCGTCCTATGTCGCGATATTTTTGGAAACCGTACCTTGCCAGGTGATCGTCCTTCACCCTTAGATGACCGTCCCTCATCTTATACCCAACAGAGCAGCCTTCCCCTGCTAGGTGATCGTCCTTCACCTTTGATGACCGTACCTCATCATTTATTCTTACCTATAATCCCCAGAGAGTCTTTGTCACTTTATTTTGATGGCCGTCTCCATCACAATCTCTTATATCCCCAGCATGTCGGCCGTCCCCGTCATTGCTCTTCCCCCAGCAGTCGTCCTCTGCTCGACGGTCGTCCTCCGTCGCCCGCACTTTATAATATACTTTATTTTCTTTTATAATCTATATCCCTTTTCTTCTTCATTCTGTGAGTGCAAATTTTGGACTGTCTTTGGTATTCAACCACAAGTTATCTTGTTTGCCTGTTAAGCCGTCGCTTACATCCTACACAGCTAACTCATGTTTGAATAGGGGCAGCTGTAAACACCCCAAATTTGCCCTCACCCATTCACACCATGGCTTGTGATCTTTTCATATGCATAAATTCAATCATAGCATCTCATACCACATTCTTGATTCACTGCATTGATTCTAAGTCATCTGCATCTAGGGTTTGTGATCTGAGCAATCCAAGAGCCATTTGAGCCACTCCAAAGGTCTTCAATCACTTCAAAGGGGTCCATGTATGTTCAAGCATCATATTGTATCCCCACAAAGTCAAGAAAGTCAAAGAATCACAAGAACTGAGAAAGGCATAGGAGCAGAGCCAGGTTTGGCTGCACAGATGACCTAAAATTAGGGTTTTGGTTTTAGGGGCCATAATTCCAAATTTTTTGCTCATTCTTGTTTCTATTGGTCATTATATGATATGAGGATCATGCATGTCAATTTTCATGAAGAAATTCCATGGGGAAGGCATCTGATCAAGAGTTGACTTCTTGAGCAAGTCAGTGTAAAATCAGGGAATTTGAAGCCCCCAATGACCCAACCAAGGGGTGTTCTTCATCATTTTGATTGCATATGATCTTTATTTGATCATAGAAGATGTTAGAAGTTCACAAGATTGAAGAATTTCGAGCCGTTTTGCAAAATTGCCTTTTTGGGAAAAATGACTTGTATTGGAGAACTTGCAAATTCTCATGGCAAGCCTTTATGTGACTTCAATGCGACCAAATCATCACGCAAGCATAAACCATGGCCTTAAATTCAGAATGCACCAAAGAATCTCCAAGTTTCATGACTTATGCTTCAAGAAATCACAAAGGGGCCAGACTTGTACCAATTTGCAAAAGCCCATGTGACTATGCCTCCACTTGTTGCAATCCCCAAGATCTGATCCATAGGCCTGTGCCACACCAGCTATTCTTACCAATCAAAGACCTTACAAATACGTTTCCCGCAAACCATTTCACAACATCTTGGAGCCTGAACACACACGCAAGTCAGCCTACACAAAACCCCCCACCTTGCATTTTTCATTGAATCCCTTAACTCGGTCACCCATTCCTCAAAGTTTCTTCCACCATCCATCTCGAAACATCCCATTGATCACCCCGACCCTTCACCTCGCCCTGAAACCCCCTGAAACTGCCTGAATCATCGCCTATAGGGAGTTACATCTCAGGTACACAAATGCCAAGGCACAATCAATTGGAGTTTCATTGATGATTAAGCATCACTAAAGTTTCAAAATGGTTTTAAGTTATCTTGAATTTATTTTCAATAAATTGTTAGGCCATGGGTTTAAACTCATTGCACTATTTTTTTTTAAAATAAGTGTGACTTCCTTGGTTCATTGGTTTCGAAACTTAATTTTAAGGAGGATGGCTTATTGGATTTGATTCATTGGTTTCAAAAAAAAAAAAACAAAAAAAAAAACTTCATGGTATCATGTTGGACTTGGATTCAAACGGCATTGCATGGGCATTTCATGGTATTATGTTGGATTTGGATTATGTTGGATTTGGATTATGTTGGATTTGGATGCACGTTTGTTTTGAGTCATGATTCATTTTAGGTTGTTGTATGTTAGTTAAGGTGCACCGTTCTCAAGCATGGTAGCATTGATATTTTCCAAGTTTTACAAGACATTGAGATCTTGATTGGTACATTGTCAAGACAACTGGAGGTGAAAAGCAGTAAAAGACAAATTATACTGAAGGATTAAAATGCATAAAGTTTTTGTTAACAATTGAACAAGGCCATCAGTAAAAATCCAAAGGGATTACAAGTTGCTGCAAGCATTAAACCACAAAGACAAAGTGTACATGATATAGTACATGGCCAAAAGAAGCATTCAAAACAAGAGGCCTGCCAAATAGGAAGAATTGATTCAGAACTCTGCAGTTGATCTTCTACCTGCATTGGCGAAGGTCGCTACGGCCAACAACATTTGGTTCCATGTGGATGCTGCTCATGCTGGGAATACTTGTATACGTTCAGGATACCGCCACTTCATTGATGGTTTGAGGAGGCTGATTCATTTAACATGAATGCACATAATTGATTCCTTACTAAGCTTTGATTGTTCCATACTTCGGGTTAAGAAGAGGAGTGCAATGATTCAATTGCTGCCTACAAATCCTGAATATCTGAAGAAAGAAATATGAGGCCATCGAAGCGAACACGATTATTGATTACAAAGATTGGCAAGCTCCTCTTGGGCGTCACTTTAGCTCATTAAAACTTCGGATGGTGTTGCAACTCTATGGATTGGAAGGCCTGCAAAACTCACATAAGAAACGCATTGTGACTCTGGTTGATTAAGAGTTTGTCTAGGAATACTGAGTTGGTTACAAACCTCACATTGATCAATTTTTGAGCTCCCTGCTTGGTGGTCTGCTCTTTTCCTCAAACTCCTGCAGTTTTAGGCACATTTGATGTTGGAAAGAACATGAACATTCGCAGACCTCTCTTGCACCAGTTGATCCAACCATTGGCCCTAGTCCAAACAATGGGAAATGACTGAATAAGTTTGGCCCTGATTCTGGCAATTCAGGCCCAACTTGTGTTCTTACTTGTTGGAAGTTTCACATCTGCTATGCCTCTTTCCAAACCTGCAAAAGAAGAGAAATTTTTACTGCAATTAAAAGGGGGAACAAGTAGTAAAAAACACAGGCTGAGTCAATTGAAAACCAATCTCTCAATTCAATCAAAACCTAATCAATTAAGTTCATTTCCAACTAAGTTGACAAGGGTGTAGTGACAAGGTATAAGCGGACAAAAGCAAAGCAGGAGCATCAACAGGGTGGCAAAACCAGGACTTTCACAAAATAGGAAAGAAAAAGCTCTGGTACGAAGAAAGAAGGAACAAACATAGCCAAAGTGAAAAAATACTTCAGTTAAACCTCAATTTTGAAACCCTAATTTGCAGATATAAAAGAGGATTCAAGAAAACCAAATACATAGAGTTTTTTGAAGAAGAAAACCCTAAAAATCCCCTTTTGTTTTCTGTTGAAAAAAGTTGAAATTCGAGAAGGAGAAGCCAACACGAAAAAACTGAAGGGGTTCGAATAAAAAAAAAACTTCGCAAGTTCATGCCAATCAAAAGCCAGAAGAGAGTAGAGAGGGAGAGAACTTGAAAGGAACTAAACTCACAAACCTTGCTCCTTTTGGGTGGACATTTGTTTCTCGTAAACAAACAAACAACCTTCGCAGTTTCACCGTCAGCCTTCATTCAGCTTCGTGGATAAACCCGTCCAACATCCTTTTACATTTCCGCCATTCTCTAACCGCCGTCACGAAGAGTAAGTCGGAGATGCAAGCCAAACTGCGAGATTTAGACAAAAACCAGAGGCTAAATAACGACAACAACTCATAACTGAAGAAAAGGAGGGAATCGAGAAACAATACCAAAAAGAAGTTAATAACTTTTCCGCATCTTCGGTGTTTGAGATTGGTATATATTTCTTCCCTCTGTGTTTTTCTGTTTCTACTTGTTTGATTCGATTTGTTGTCGATTGCATGATGGCTCGACCTCCGCTTGTGTGTTGATGATTTTGAACCATATGAATTGAAGATTTTAGGGTTAGGTTTTCTTCTCTATTTAGGGGTTAGGCTAGTTCTTGTGATAACTTTGTTTTGTTTAGGATGACGATTCGATTTTTCCTGGTTTTTTGTTGTTCGTGAGCGGTATGTAGTGGTAGAAACACCAGAGAGGTATGAGCGAGTGAAGGGTATGAACAAGAGAGAAGCAACGTTAGCAAGAAGAAACAAGAGTGAGATTTCTTTTATTAAAATGTTTTGTTTAAACCAAGTCTCTGTTTCTTGCACGTGTGTTGTGATTGTGGTGACAAGTGTCTCCACCAGACACTTGTCACCGTTCCATGTGTTAGCTTTCCCATTTCCCCACCGTGCGAGGTCTCCTGGATTAGCTCTGGGGTCAACTAAGTTGACCAAGGTCTTGGTAGACCCCCCCCCCTTTTGCGTGGGCTTTCCGTTTTTGGGCTTAGGAATCAGTCTCCTATCAACACCCCTGTGTCAGCCAACCAAACCCATCTTATCTTTTCTTTTCTTAGCTTTCTTTTACTAGTTTTTTTTTATTATTTTCTTTTGTTCTATTTTATATTTCATTTATGTATTTTCTTTTCTTTTTTTTTAAAAACAAATTCAGAAAAATATTTCATAATAATTAGTTGATATAAATAATTTTTTATCTTATTTAGTTCATTAATTTGTTAGTTAATTTAATAATTCTATTTAATTTATTTAGTAATTTTTATCTCATTCATGTTCTCTCCTCACTTTCTTTCTTCAAGCAACTTATCTTCTTAATTGAAGTAAGTTGTCTTGTTTCTTTCTCATCTCATCCCTTTTCTATCTTGCTTCTCCTTGGTGGCTTCCTTGAAGATTTCTCCTCTTAAGCCTCACAAACCCTAGGACTTCCAAGCATGATAACATTTTAGGATTGTTTAGTCCCCCACTTAGCTTTTACCTTTGTGTCTCTTTGAGTCTTCTCTTCTCATCTCATAATCAGGGACTAAACCCTAAAGGCTTTAAGGCTTTGTGATTAAGCTTATGCCTGCATCCTTCAATTAGGATGGAGTGTATAACTTTAATCCTAAGTGTTAAACCCTTAATATGTTTAAATCCTTCAATCAATCCACCTAATAATCACTAAGACATCAAGCTTGTAACTTGGGCCTTGCATTAGGGTTCTAATTCTTCCTTAACTGGTTAAGAAGGACTAACCCTAGTGTTAATGGACAAGTCCTCCTCAAGTTGTCTTACACACCATAAAACTCACTTCTTCATCTTATCATTAACTAAAATCCACCTAATAAAGGCTTTGTTTTGTCATGAGGTTAATCCTTAACCATGGATTAAGTTGAGGAGTCTTCCTCAGCTTAAACATTCTTATCTATTATCCTTCTATTAGGATGGTGTAATGAGTCTGTTTAATCCCTGATTATGGCTTAATCTCATTACCTAACAATAAACAAAAACAACAAAAACATCTAACTAATCACAAGTAGGTTAATGATCTTAATCCTGCACCATGGTGATTAAGTGTGAGACCCTGACTTCACACTTAAGGTATTCTCATTACCCCTAATCAGAGGGAGGATGTGATGAGTTTACTAACTCATTGGTTTAGGCTTAAGTTCATTAACTTATGACAAACTTCAAAAAGCAATAAAAGACTGAAAACATCAAAAACAAACAATAATCGTCTCCTCCGGGATTCTTTTCTCACCTCATTCACTCACAAACGAGAACTTGCTTCTTCCGTCTAATGCAAGACAATTAGCACCTGAGCCAGACAGGTCATACGCTTGAGCATAGACAAGCAAGCAGTTCACAAGTCAATTCATTCTTTCAGTCTCTTTGGGTCGAACTACGGTGTTCTGACTTCCTCATTGCACGAGAGGATACGTAGGCATAACTTAACAGTTATCGAACAAAAGTCTCTGAATATTCCCCCTCTTTTCAGCATCATTCTTTATGCCTCATGATCTTGAGCATCTCATTCTTGTTCTTACACTGACACTGTACATTTATACTCTTCACACTTTTTACACTGACACTTGCATCCTTTCCAGTTTTGATACACAAATTGCACTGACACTACCCCTTTAAAACACAAATCTTTTAAGCGTGGATCCCGTCGAGTACGACGGACAATCTGGGTGCTAATACCTTCCCAGGTTGTAACCAACCCCCTTTCTCAGTCTCTCTGGTTCGCAACCGTCTTATCCATATCTTTCTAGGTCTATGCAGCATTACCTTTCCTACGAGATAAAAATTCCTAGCTGGCGACTCTTTCTTTTCTTTTGAGTTCACTCCTGTGTGTTCTCATCCCTCTTTCGCCGACCGTTCGCGTCTGTACCCCTTCTGACCTTGGGTGTCATTTGGTGGGAGCGACAATACCATCTTATTTGTTTAACTTTTTTTAGTGAAATATTTGGTGGAAAAAGGTAGTATAAAATGTAATACATGGGGTAGTGAGTGAATCAACACAAATCACACACCACCATATGCACTTCTATTTTGATTCTTTCCACTCATAAATCACTACCTCATTCACACTTTTGTGCACAAGTGAAAGAAATAATCCCACGTGCATTTGGTTACCATGCAACCTCAGCTTACACCAACCACCACCATGTGATCCTTTCCTTGTTCTCATCATCAAAGATCATGACACCAACATAGACATCTCACCATAACTATCATGCACCACCACCATGGGATTAAATTTAAAAAAAAAGAAGCAAAGAAAAGCACACGATGCTCTGAATTTTTCATAACAAACTTTACACCAACACCTCAATTTTTATACACACGCCCTTGCCATAAAGAGCTCATTCACGAATTCTGAAAAGGAGCTTCTCATTATCACTCTCACAAAATCACTCTTAGCTCTTACAAAACCCTCGACACTCTCTCATTTTTTATTCTCCCAAAGCGATCCAAACCTGAATCTCCTTCATCACATTCCACAAGCCTCTCCCAATCAGATTGCTCACATCAACATCATCTTCCTTTTGAGTGTGGTGGTGAAGCTTTTCTTGAATACTTGAATAAAAATACACTCGGTTTCTGCATTTCTCTACTCACTTTCAAGATCCAAGCCTTTATTTTTCCAAACAAGAGTTCCAGGAAGCTTGAGGAGCCTATGGATTTCTCAAATTCTCAAGTGTGCATCATTTCAGGTTTGCACTTCAAAAAATTTTTGCCTCAATTTTGCTATGATTATGGTTATTTTGGTCTAAGTTTGTTTGATTTGAACTGTATGAGAGTAGAAGCTTGTACATGTCTTGATTTTGATTTTTCAGTTTTGTGATCCAAACTTCAAGCCTTCGATTCTCTTTGTGTGATAATTGTTTGTGAATTTTGAGTGTAGGTTATTGATCCTCATTGTTTCAGCTTTCATTTGATGTATGATTTGTTGTTTTCTGGAAAGATTGTTGAGCCTTCATCGGAGCTTGGATGGAGAAGATGACCGGGTTCTTCTTTGGTTGGCTACACTATTTCATCAGCCAGTTTAAACATGGAGCGTGAATTTGTCTTGATCTGATGGTTATTGCTTTGCCAGCCCATTAAAAAGTATGTGGTCAGGCATGTGGTTCTTTTTATAACACTTATGCTGATTGTGTGGCTCCTCTTGGTAGTTATTGTACATGTGAGATCTGGACCTTTCATCATGTATACTTGTTTATTTTGTTTGACTTTTTGTAAGCGTATGATGGATCTGATGACTGGTAAATGGTCAATGCTTTGTTTAGGGTCCATGGTTATTCTTTAACCATGTAGGCTTATGGATTGGGACTCCTTTAATTTTTGCACCCCCAGTTTGGTTCTGTTTTGTTATTTAACGTGTTTGGGTTGCAGCCTTCACCCATTATCCTTTTATTTCATCTTATTTTCCTTTTTCGTTTAGTTTCATTCTTAATTTTTAAAATTAGTAAAATGCTGCTAGAAATACCATAAAATTCACAAGTGTACTTTAACATTTTATAAAAATTTTGCAAATTTTATTTTCTATTTTTATTTTATTTTTATTATCTGAATTAATTTTCATTTTATTTTCCTTTTAATTGTCTCATACCATGAATACCTTAACTTTTGGATTTTATATCTTGAGTTTTTCAATAAGTCTGACCCTGGTTCTTTTTGTAAGTCTGACTCTTGATTATTTTTGTGTTGATTTTTAGACATTTTTTGAGTGACTTTTGAATTGTTTCTTTGTGCTTAAGTAATTGAAACCCTAATTTTGCATTGCCTAATTATTTGAATGACTTTGGTTCTGATTCTTAACTAGTAACTTCAGCTTGATATTTGTACATGTTTGATATGCTTTGATGATCAATTTCCTAATTTTTGAAGCATGTTTACTATTTATTTGAGGATTGAATTTGAATTGCCTTATTTGGAGATGTTTTGGCCATTACTTGTTTGTTTACTTAGGGAGGCACTTGTGCCATCATATAAGAACTTGTTTGAGGCTTTTTAAAATGATTTTTTATCTCTGGTTGTGATATGTGAACCCCATTTTTTCTTGTTCTTTGCTTACCTTGTGCACTAAATCACACCTTTCACAAGTATGAATCATGTTCCACTTCACATCACATCTTCTCCTATCTTCTCCAATTGGATTGGTATGTGCATATATGTTTCCTTTGGCGATTGAATCTTCTTTCTAGGCACATGATTAAGATGTTTAGGTTCTAACTTTGACCTTACTTGTGGAATTTTAACTTGTATGCTTCACTTAATCACTTACTTTCATCTCACTTCCTCCTTAGTGCTTTGATTGTTGTTTGTGGGACTTCTCCCATTCCTTTTGGTGTGAACTTGCATGACTAACATTAGAGGTCTTCTATGATCATTAGGTTCTAACTTGTATGTTCTTTGATGTTTAGCACTTTGTTCTTCCATAACGTGAACTTGTTTGAACTTCTTTTGCTTTATGTGAATACTTCTAACCTTTTCAGGGGCTATGGTAAGTGTGAGAGGCGTGGTTGATGTTTCCACATATCAACTCCTTCCTTCACTTATTTTATGCTTTCTTAACTTGTGATTGTGATGTGCATAGGACATCAGTGTCTAACTTCTTCTTCATTCTCCATAGGATCAACTTAACTTCTCTGAAGAAGTAAGTTGATTCCTTTTGATATTTTCTTCTTCTTCCTTCCTTTTCTTATTTCCTTCTTCTTCATTGGGATAGACTTCAAACCACACTATAACACCCCAAATTTGCCCTATTCTTTTTTAAGCATCATCATCATATCATAGTCATCATAAGCATAGCATATCTTTGGCATCTTTGCATGAAAAATGAAGCATAACATTCTCATGATCTAGCATTAGGCATATGATCAATTGTTGATGGATTTGAGGCATTGCAAGCTATATCAAGAGGCCCAGTGGACTTGTCCAAGCCCCATGAAGAGTCTACATGGCATTCACAAGTCCAAGATCATTCACACAACCCCAGAAGGTTGAGGGATCATCAGTGAATTCAAGCTAGGGCAAGCTCCCACACAATGATCCCAAATTAGGGTTTCACTTTCAAGCATGAAATCTTTGTGACTTTGGCCATTTCATCTGGGAAAAGTCTTTCATATGATAAGAGGATCCTAGGGATGAAGTTTGGTGAGAAAATTCCTTGTGGAAGTCAGTTATTTCATCAGTTGCTTGTAAAAGAAGAAATTGGTCAACTGTGCATTCTAGAAGTCAACTGTGAGATTTCAAAGGGTCCAACCTCATTTTTCAAGTTAAGGGATGTTCTTATAACCTTAGAAGAGGTTTGACAAAGTCAAAGATCAAGAATCAAGGGATTTTGAGGAGGTTTCCATTTTTGGCATGTGGCTTGTCATGAAATTCTCCATTTTTGGCAAGTTTTTGCCCTAATTTTCAAAGGCTTATAACATGGTGAAAAAAGCTTCAAATGAGTTGCCAATAAACATGAAAGTTGAAGGTTAGGTTCTCCCATTTTCAAAATATATAAGTACATTTTCATAGCCCTCATGGATCATGAGATATGGCCTTCGAAAATTACTTGATTTTTTGGGTTTGCCTTGAATTTCAAGATTACACCATTTGCAAAAACTCACTTAAGTCATTTTCAAGCCAACCTATGGGAAAATTTAGATTGCAATATCACAAGGCATGACATGAAACACATTTGGCCCAAGAGAAATTTAAAAATTCGTGCATGAGGTACAAGATATTTCTCTAAGTGCAAAAAGGCAAAAACATTCACAAAGCATGATCAGCTTATATCCAAGGGCCAAGATTGATTCAAGGGTAATCAAGGGATGAAATGAGAGCAACATGTGTGTAACACGGTGGGAGAACTGACTTTTAGTTATGTTGCGGATAGCAAGAGTCGCCACCGACTTTTATTTTATCCAAAAGGAAAGGGCATAAAAGAACAGGAAAGACCTTAAAAAGATTTTGAGTTCGGGGGGTAGGTTATACAGAGGGAAGGTGTTAGCACCCTTTATATCCATGGTTATCCATGGGCTCTTAGTTACTTAGCTCACTTTAAATTGTTTTGAGAAAGGTGTAGTGTGTGATTAAAAAATTTCTAAGTACTTTATAATGATCCTCTTATGGATGTATATAAAGACTTTGTTTTGAAAATTTGTTTGAAATGTGAAGTGTAAAATGTATTTTAAAAAGGTGAGCAAGTAATTAAGAGGAATCTACCCTATATTAAATCTTTACTGTTCTTACATGTTCTTTCAATGGTAAGACTATCCCTATTATTAAGGAATAGGTAGTCATTACCTTGGATGTTATGAGGGACATGTGAAGGGACATCTGTATTTAGGCAACTGTAAGGTGTCTTTAGCAATTCGTAGAGACTTATCATCTTTTTATTTCGAAGGGACGAGATCATTATTCCGTAGGCAACCTCGAAGGGACTTGATCTTATGAACTTAAAGGGACTTGATGATATTTTATGAAGGGACTTTGCTTAAGACACCTTACTTGACCTTAGATTTAGGCAACATGAGGAGTAGCCCTAGAAAATGTGAGATGGCGAACAAAGATCGACTTACGTGTGTGAGTGTTTGTATTCATGTATTTATCTTGTTTAAATTAGTTATTCTAAATTATTTTAATAACACATAGTTGTTCACACCCTATTATTACTAACCATGGCAAATAAAAATATTTATAAACAATAAAATAGAGACAAAAATAACCTACGACTATTACATGGCTTTCGCAATTACATAATAATAAAAATAATTAATAATAAATATATAATAAACAAACAATAATTTAAGGGGTTTGCAATAATAATAATAAGAAAAAGGGGTTAGTACAAATATAAAGAATAGAAAATTTTAAGAGAATATTTTTGTAAGTTAAATAAACAGTTTTAAAGAATTTTTAAAAGAAAATAGAATAATTATAAAAATAATAAACAATATAATAATTATTTACAAAAATGATTAATTATTAAATTATAGTTTATAACATAATTAAATTAAATGTTAAAGTTAATAAAAAATTAAGGTTAGGGTTAGAGAAAATTAGGGTTATGATTTAATTAAAAAAAATGGTAAATAAATTTATAAAGAAAATTAGTAATAAATATAAAAAAAAAACAATTACATACCATATTAAAATAATTAGAGTTTTTAATAAATTTTTATTTACAAAAATACCATAAATAAGGATAGAAAAAAAATGTAGAGATTATTAAGTATTAAAAATAAATTTATTGATTAGTGGTCATTTAATTAGAAAAAGATTTAGTTTTATTAAATTAATTTAAAGAATTAAATAATTTTAAGAGAAATTACCTAAAATAAGAAAATAGGAGAAAAACAATCAAAAAGTAAGGACCTGGGAATTGAACACAGGTCCCTTACCTCCCAAGTACGTCACTTGACCAACTGAGTTGCGCGTGTGTTTCTTGAAAAATCATGGCAAGAATGAATAATATAGATAACCTGCAGAATATCATAAAAAATTGAAAAAAAACGCAAAACCTGGGGATCGAACCCAGGTCTCTTGGTTGCACTCTTCTATGTCCTTGCCACCAGGCTGGCCACGCCATCTGTTAAAAATATTACAAATAATAATATATAAAATAAACACCCATTCAAATAATCAGATTTATGCCAATTTCAGTCATCCTCAACCTTAGGATTCGCAGGTTTTCCTGCGAAATTCCTTGCCTTTTTTCCTGCGAATCGTCTTGTGCATGAACACCTGCGAAATTCAAATTACACAAAACACGTAAAATTTCATCCAATTGATCATGCCAACATGATCCTTACAACACGTACAACTCATTTATTTCTTCATTATTCATTTATATTTGGTATTTTAGAAAGCCCCAAGTTGAGAGAATAAACCCTAGCAATGGCCGATTGCATTTTCGGTCGTGATACTCAAAGATTCTTGCCCAGAAACACTCCATACATTCAAACAAACCTTGTTAGCTCATAAAAAACAACAAAACATACAAGAATTGGCAGAATCAAAAAAACGAAAATTGAGAGAAAAAGAGTTTCGGTTTGATCATATGAATGTATTTTTGATGATGCAAATGGTCTAGACATGTTCAGTAACCATCATAGAGTGAATTGCAACCTTTAAAACACTTGCAAAGCAATAGAATTCGAAAATACGAATTTGACTTTTCTCTTGAATTTTTGAAACTGACTTTGTACTCTTGGCTGCCTCTCAAACCTGTCCAATGCTTGTCTTATGTTCTATACTTATAGATGAATAGAATTAGGTCAAAAAAAGTGATTGTCTTTTGGGCTTTTTGGATGCCTTGATGATGAAGAAATCTCATTCAAAATTTTGCCAAAAATCAAATCTTTTCATGCTCTAAAGTGTGTGCACGAATTTGGAAGTGTATCAAGCCATCTTAATGTTATTTATGAGCTTCTAGAACAAGAATCAAATTTAAATATTGAATTTTCATATTTTATTTTGATTTAAATTGATTTTTAATGAATAAAATAAAAATAAAAATAAAATAAATTATAAAAATCTGAATAAATGAGAATTGGGTCGTGCATGATGTCATGGTAAAGATTGGATCACAAAATTACAAGCCCATTTGGAAAGAATTGGTTTTAAGACCCCATTTGCTTCATAAACCTCTCAAAAATTTCCCAACTTTGCAAAGGCATAAATCCCTCAATTTTAATGATATGAAGGTTTTTGTTGGACATTTTGGAAAGCTTAAAGAGTCCTCTAAACAACCTTTTTGGTCGCATGTCCATATCTTTTACCATTCTCAAGTTATGCTCTTTGGAAGTTGTTGACTTTTTGTTGACTTTTAAAAGGACCTATAATGTCTTAGCTCATACCTTCCAAATGAAGCATTTTTGGGCTTGGCTTGTGAGACACAAAGGGTTAGAGAATTAAATTTCCTTCGAAATGAGCTTTGGATGGAAATATTTTGATGAAGCATGTGAAAGTTATGGCTGGTCAAAGTTCAGTTGACTTTTCCTATGAAAACCCTAATTTAGAAACTCCTGATTCTTGATGATCTGAAATCTCCTTGATGAATCATGATCAACCCTTGATCAAATGATGAATTTTACTTCATATACTTGATGTTGGCAAAATATCATGAAGTTTGACTTTGGTTTGACCACAGTTGACCTTAGTTTGACTTTTTGACTGCTTTGATTGATTTTAACCTATCTGATCATCTGACTGAGCAAATCTCTTGGGAAAGCCTTGAAACTTGACATGGGGATTCTTGAACACATATAGGATGCTATGAAGCTCACTTGAAGCCTTGGAAGTCCATTTAGCCTGATAAAAGAAAAAACCCTAGTTTAGGATGCATTGCTTAGGAGGATGCATTGTCAGAGGGAATTGTCAAACTTTCTGACTAATTGTGAACCTTGTGAACCTCTTGAGATACCTTGTGAATCTTATGAACCTTGTGAACCTCTTGAGATACCTTGTGAATCTTATGAACCTTGTGAACCTCTTGGGTCACTTTAGTACACAATGTCTTGTCTTGGTGAGGGCAAATTTTGGGGTGCAACAGCTGCCCCTGTTCAATTTTCTAAAACATGAGGGGTTAGATTGGTATATGTGCCAGTCGTGACCTGGAAGGTTGAAGGGGATTGAACACAAAAGCCCAAAAATTTGCACTCGTCGGTGCGTAAAGTAACACTGATGATTAGTTGTATATGCTTAAGTGGGCTTTGAAGATGCCACTTGGAAGAACTGGAGATGGGCTTATAGATGCCATCCATAATATCAGGAGGTGATAATATCTTGATGTTGATACTGGATATCTGTACTTGGTCTTTGTATAGGCCATCTCTGAATCGTATCTAAGAACATCCTTCTAAGTGTCAGAACCAAATCTTCATGGCGATTTCTTTCTGAATTAAGTATCAGCACTAGACCTTCGTATAGATCGTCTCTAAACTGTTTTGAATTATTGAATAGACCAGTAGAAATAAATCTTCGTGACGATTATCTCTTCTGGAAATATCCTGGATTAGGGAATAGATCTTCGTATAGACCGTTTTCCTACTATCCAAGAACAAAAAGAATGTCAAGATTAAATCTTCTGAAAGTATCCTAGACTAGGGAATAAATCTTCGTATAGACCGTTTGCCTATTATCCAAGGACAAAAGAATATCAGGATTAAATCTCCTGAAAATATCCTGGACTAGGGAATAGATCTTCGTATAGACCGTTTGCCTACTATCCAAGGACAAAAGAATATCAAGATTAAATCTCCTGAAAATATCCTGGACTAGGGAATAAATCTTCGTATAGACCGTTTACCTACTATCCAAGGACAAAAGAATATCAGGATTAAATCTCCTGAAAATATCCTGGACTAGGGAATAGATCTTCGTATAGACCGTTTGCCTACTATCCAAGGACAAAAGAATATCAGGATTAAATCTCCTAAAAATATCCTGGACTAGGGAATAGATCTTCGTATAGACCGTTTGCCTACTATCCAAGGACAAAAGAATATCAGGATTAAATCTCCTAAAAATATCCTGGACTAGGGAATAGATCTTCGTATAGACCATTTGCCTACTATCCAAGGACAAAAAAATATCAGGATTAAATCTTCGTGGCGATTACATCCTTTGAAAATATCCTGGATTAGGGAATAGATCTTCGTATAGATCGTTTGCCTACTATCCAAGGACATCTTGAGTAATGATTAAGTATCAGCACTAGACCTTCGTATAGATTGTTTCTGACCTGTTATGAATTGTTGATAGTATTTTGTCTTTATATAACCATCCTGCAAGGAAACGGTTAGTTTATGCAATATGTATGCATGCATGGTATGGTGCATCTAAGTAAATGTATTATGAATTTATGGATATGTTATGTTATGATGTAAATGATGTATGTATGAATCATGCAGCTTGAAGCGTCCGGATATCTTTGTATAACAACTGCTGGCTAGGGAAAATAAATCCCGATTCGTTACTGAAGAATATGAGGACCTCGTTCCCGTTTCGTTTGATAGTATAGTATTTATAACCTCCTGTCTTCGTTCGTCGTACTTCTATTGAAGGAATAAGTTCCTGAGTATCCCGACTGAGGATAAAAGAGATGGACATAAATTCAAGGGGAGATGTAACTCAAAGTATCTATGAGGACAGACTTGCCCTGCTGGGGATTTGTAGTTGTCCTGTGGGGATGAACAGGCGAAGCTTCGTTGAATTCCTATCGTCGTTCGTCTTTAGTAAATACTATTACTGCATTTTATGCATTTCTGGTAAACATCAATCATATTCAAAAGCATACATACATTCAAACACAACCAATGGACGTTTTCGCTTATGTAGATAGGGTAAAAGTAAATCTGGATTCAAAGATGGAATTTTATTTATATTACAAAGTGACATATACATAGGCGAGTTTGTACAAGGAGACAGAAATCCTATTAAGAGGAATTCGTCGTAAAAATTTTACAAAAAAAAAGAAAAACAGCTATGTGAGAAATAATCCTTATTGAGTTTCAATTCCACTATTGCCATTATCTTCAAGTATCTCATCTTCTGCTGTTGAGACGGAAACGATTGGATTGAGCTTTATTTGTTCTAACTTGAGTGAAGTAGTACAACTAGTTGGGGCTACATGAGTGATCCAAACGAGACATAGTCATACGCTTTAATCCCTAACTATTGCTTGGTTTGCCCTTTCAGGTTTTCAATCCACCGGGATACCCTTTTTTGCCCAAGCTGCCTTTTCAGGTTTTCGACTTGCCGGGTGTACATTTTTATATATATATCCCTAATTTTTTCCCGAACCCTTTTGGTTCGCCGGGATGCCCTTATTTTTGCCTAGGCCAGTCAACCTAGCGGGTCTCTTTTTATGCGTAGTATTTTTTAACTATGTCTACGTTTACAGACTGTGGGAAGTCTTCACCATCCATAGTAGTAAGCATCATGGAACCTCCTGAGAATACTCTCTTGACTACAAATGGTCCTTGGTATGTAGGAGTCCATTTGCTCCTAGGATCACCCTGTGGTAGTATGATACGCTTGATTACCAAGTCACCAACCTGATATACCTTTTGCTTAACCTTTTTATTAAAAGCATTGATCATCCGTTTCTGGTACGTCTGGCCATGACAAACAGCTGCCAACCTTTTCTCATCAATCAAATTTATCTGGTCAAGTCGAGTCTGAACCCACTCATCTTCATCCAAGCCTGCATCCTTCATGATTCTTAAGGAAGGGATCTGAACTTCAATGGGCAAAACTGCTTCCATACCATAGACTAAGGAGAATGGGGTTGCCCCTGTTGAAGTACGTATTGTAGTACGATAACCATGAAGAGAAAATGGTAACATCTCGTGCCAATCTTTATAAGTAACAGTCATCTTCTGTAGAATCTTCTTAATGTTCTTGTTAGCAGCTTCTACTGCCCCATTCATTTTCGGACGATACGGAGAAGAGTTGTGATGCTTAATCTTGAACTACGTGCAGAGATCAGTAATCATGGTGTTATTCAGATTAGAGCCATTGTCTGTGATAATCCTTTCAGGGATGCCATACCTACATATGAGATTATTCTTAATGAATCGAGCCACCACATTCTTAGTAACAGATGCAAATGAAGCTGCCTCCACCCATTTTGTAAAGTAATCAATAGCAACCAAGATGAAACGATGCCCTTTAGAAGCAGTAGGCTTGATCTCACCAATCATATCAATGCCCCACATGGCAAAAGGCCAAGGAGCAGTCAACACATTCAATGGAGCTGGAGGTATATGCACTTTATCAGCATAGATTTGACACTTGTGACAGGTTCTGGAATGTTGATAGCAGTCAGCTGCCATGGTAGACCAGTAGTAACCTGCTCTCAATATCTTCTTTGCCATGGTATGACCACTAGAATGAGTGCCAAAGATCCCATCATGCATGTCTTCCATAATCTCTGTTGCTTCCTTCTTATCCACACAACGAAGCAAAGTTGAATCATGATTGCGCTTGTACAAAATTCCATTACTCAAGAAGAATTTAGCAGAAAACCTCCTCAGAAACTTCTTATCTTTGACAGATGCCCCTTCAGGGAACTCCTGAGTTTCAAGATATCTTTTCACTTCATAGAACCAAGGTTTCTCCTCTCCTCCTTCAATGTCAATCTTATTACAGTATGCAGGCTTTTCAAAACTGTCAATAGTAATTTTGGGAGCTTCATCATCCCAACTAATCTCAAACATAGATGCCATGGTGGCTAGTGCATCTGCCAACTGATTTTCTCCTCGTGGAATATGTCCAAAGGTAATCTCTTCAAAATATGGGATCAAAGACAGCACATGCTCTCTGTAAGGAATAATATTTTCATGCTTGGTATCCCAATCTCCTTTAATTTGACTCACTACCAGGGCTGAGTCTCCATATACGTCCAGGGACTGAATCTTCATCTCAATGGCAGCTTTGATACCCATGATACATGCCTCATACTCAGCCATGTTATTGGTACAATAGAAACAAAGTCTTGCAGTAATCGGGGTATGACAACCTTCAGGGGAAATGATCACAACACCAACACCATTACCAAGTGCATTAGAAGCTCCATCAAAAACCATAGTCCATCGGGATTCTTGTTCAGGTCCGTCATATTGTCCAGGTTCTTTGGTAATAATCATAATGTCTTCATCAGGGAACTCAAAACTCATTGACTGATAATCATCCAATGCTTGATGTGCCAAATGATCAGCTACAACACTTCCTTTAATGGCCTTCTGAGTAGTGTACTGTATATCATATTCTGTTAAAATCATTTGCCATCTTGCTATTCGTCCAGAGAGAGCAGGTTTCTTGAATATGTACTTGATTGGATCCATCTTCAAAATCAAAAAGGTAGTATGAGTCGACATATACTGTCTTAGTCGGCGAGCAGCCCATGCCAAAGCGCAACAAGTTTTCTCGAGCAGTGAGTATCTTGTTTCACAGTCGGTAAACTTTTTGCTAAGGTAGTAAATTGCCTGCTCTTTTCGACCAGACTCGTCATGTTGCCCCAACACACACCCCATTGAGTTGTCTAATACTGTTAAGTACATAATCAAGGGTCTTCCATCAACTGGTGGCATCAAAATTGGAGGTTCTAGAAGATATCTCTTGATTTCATCAAAGGCTGTCTGGCACTCGTCATTCCACTCCATTACCTGATCTTTCTTCAACAACTTGAAGATTGGCTCACAGGTAGCAGTTAGCTGAGAAATAAACCTTGCGATGTAATTCAGTCGTCCCAAGAAACCTCTAACTTCCTTCTCAGTACGGGGAGCTGGCATCTCTTGTATAACTTTTACTTTTGCAGGGTCTACTTCAATACCTTTTCCGCTGACAATGAAACCCAGGAGTTTACCAAACCTAACTCCAAAAGTACATTTATTTGGATTCAATCTCAACTTGTATTTCTTCAACCTTTCAAACAGCTTATGTAGATGATCAAGGTGTTGTTCTTCATTCTGGAACCTGGCTATCATATCATCCACATATACCTCTATCTCATGATGAATCATATCGTGAAACAAAGCCACCATAGCACGCTGATATGTTTCCCCAGCGTTCTTCAAACCAAATGGCATCACTTTATAACAAAAGGTTCCCCACTGTGTAACAAATGTAGTCTTCTCCATATCTTCAGGTGCCATCTTGATTTGATTGTAACTAGAGAAACCATCCATAAAAGAGAATACCTTATGCTGAGCGGTGTTGTCTACCAGAACATCAATATGAGGAAGTGGAAAGTCATCTTTAGGGCTGGCCTTGTTCAAATCCCTGTAATCTACACACATACATACCTTACCATCTTTCTTAGGTACTGGTACTACATTTGCAACCCATTGAGGATAAGAAGTCACAACTAAGAATCCTGCATCAAATTGTTTCATCACCTCTGCTTTAATCTTTTCTGACATTTTAGGACGCATGCGACGAACCTTCTGTTTCTTTGGACGACAATCTTCTTTTACTGGTAAACGGTGAACCACAATGTCTGTATCCAACCCTGGCATATCTTCATAGGACCAAGAGAAGATCTCCACATAATCATGTAACATCTGAATTAGTCTGCTCTTGACACCATCTTCTAGTTCTGCCCCTATCTTGACCTCTTTCCTGTTTTCTTCAGTTCCCAGATTCACAACTTCGATTGGCTCTTCATGTGGCTGTATAGCTTTCTCTTCTTGTTGTAATAACCTAGCAAGCTCTACAGGTACCTCACAATCTTCCTCCTTTCCATCTTCAGCTTGATAGATCGGATTCTCGAAATTATAATTGGCAATAGTATAATTGTTATCAACAGGATCCAGAGTTGATGAGGATCTTCATTTTAGTGACGTGGGTGTGTGTAAGAACACATAGTTGATAAACAAAAATAAAAAATAAAAGAAAGACAAGGAACACAATATTTACGAAAACGAAACGTCCATTGATTTTTATTGAATGAAGTATGCAAATGAAATGACATCCCGAAACAAGCATACCATTGTGCCCCGGGTAAGACACAAGGCTTAAAAGTTTAATTGTTTAAAATTACAAACTTAAAATAAAAACACAGTAATAGTATTTACTCCTGACTAAAGGAGATAGGAATAACGTCTTCGGTCTTCCAGTTGTTGAGCCCATCACCCACAGTAGTAAAGATCCAGTCATCCAGGTTGTAGTCTTTACTATAGTCACCCACATCATTGATTTGATCTCTCATGACCCCTTGATTGGTGATACGAACAGCACGAGCACGACAAACGACCTTCTGGGATTCTGCAGTAAAACCCAAACCAAACTTGTCAGACTTGTAAGGAATGTCAGGAAGCTGACCCCAAATAGTACAATCACCTTCTTCAACCACAACTCTAGCATCTTTAAGGGAGGCCATTGTAGGAGGTACTCTGGTAACCATAGGAAATCTTTTAACAACAGGGGGAGCTTCAGTATCAGGAACGACCCAAGGAACTACTTCAAATGTCTGGCAAAGAGTCTCAACATATTCACCCTCCACCTCAACATATTTAAAAGTATTCACATGACTGACCATGTATTCTTCCTCACCATAAACAGTGATGATCTTTCCCTTCACCGGATATTTCAACTTCTGATGTAGACTGGAGGTCACAGCACCTGTCCCATGGATCCAGGGGCGCCCAAGCAAACAGGAGTACGCAGGACGAATATCCATTACATAGAAAGTAGAATTGAAGACTTGAGAGCCTACTTTGATCGGGAGATCTACTTCTCCATGTACCACTCTTCTTGAGCCATCAAAGGCCCTTACCACTACATTACTTGGTCTTAACACATCATCTTCAGGACTGAGCTTGTTCAGAACCTCTTTGGGAAGTACATTAAATAAAGAACCATTGTCCACCAACACATGAGAAAAGGTAGTGCCCCTACATTCAATGGAGATATGCAAAGCTCTGTTATGGTTTCTCTTGGCAGGAGTCAAGTCAGCATCAAAAAAGCCTAACCCATTATCATAAGTCAGATGTGCAACACAATTTTCAAATTGATCCACAGAAATCTCATTTGGAACATGAGCAGTCTTTAAGAACTTGATTAAGGCCTTAGCATGAGCCTCAGAACAAAACAACAAAGATAACATGGAGATTTTGGAGGGAGTATTCCCCAACTGGTCAACAATATCATAATCACTCTTGCGAATGATCTTCAGCACTTCTTCCATCTGTTTAGAAAGATTTTCAGCAGTCGGTGCCTCAGCTTGCACAGGTTCAACCACAGGACCTTTGCCCCGAGCATCAGCACTTGGCTCAGAAGTGGAGGTAGTAATTGGAGTAACTGCACTTTTCGAGGTAGCCGGAGGAGAGAAAATTCTTCCACTTCTGGTGATCTTGCTAGATCCAGCAATATCATCAACATCAAGATTATCATCAGTAACAGGTGTATCAGTCAGAGGTTCTTGCTTGACACCATGGATGTAAACATCAGAACCGTAATTCCAGGGTATAGCTTTATCAGAAGGATAAGGAACAGGGCCAGGAGTGGTAATAATCATGGGAGGCACTCTAACTTCAGCAACAGTCTTCACCAGGCCTTCAGCAGTAATCTTGATAGGACCCTTGGAAGTGATCTTGACAGGGCCTTTGGAGGTAATCTTCACTGGCACTTTATCAATCATGTCCACATCTTCAACCTTCGTACCTCGAGTTAGATGTTCACACATACTTTCCACAGAAGGTGTCATCTCAAACAATATAGTGTAATTGTCCATGAGGCGTTGAATACAATCTTTCAACTTCCAGCAGCTATCAAGTTTGTAGGCACAATAAAAACAGTCTTCATTACAACCTGGAAAGAATCCAGCTTGCACCAGCTTCTTCTTAATAATGGATAAGGGAGTGGTCACATCTGTGACTGAAGAAACATATGAAACTTCATCAACAACATTAACAGTCTTCTCATGATTGGGCATGGGAGCAGTGATCACATTTGGGGTCCCAGGAGGGTCAAATTCAATCTCCCCAGCTTCAATCATATCTTGAATCTTGTTTTTCAACACCCAGCAATTGTTGGTGTCATGTCCCGGACTATTAGAATGATAGGCACATCTTGCATTAGGATTGTATCGAGGAGAGGAAGTATTAGGATTCTGAGGAGGGTCCTTCAAAGTGATGAGTTCCCCTTTCAACATGTGTTGCAAGGCTTGGGCCAGTGACATGTTGATCTTGGTGAACTGTCTTCTAGGCTTCTGTTGATTATTTTGTTGTGGCTCTGGTGCTGCAGGAGTAGGATTGGAAATGTGAACTGCTCCCACAGATTGGTGACTTCTGTTACGACTATGTTGACCATACACATCATTAGACTCCTTCTTTACACTAGGGGGCTTCTTAGTAGTGCTTGATGAAGAGGCACCCACCTGTATCTTACCACTTCTTATACCACTTTCCACACGTTCTCCAGTCATTATCAGCTCGGTGAAACCAGATGATGAGCTTCCAATGAGGTGACTATAGAAAGGACCATTCAGCGTACTCATAAACATATCCACCAGCTCCCTGTCAGTCAGAGGAGGTTGAACTCTGCCAGCCAGGTCTCTCCATTTCTGGGCATACTCTTTGAAACTCTCCTTAGCACCCATTGACATGCTTTGGAGCTGCATGCGAGTAGGTGCTAAATCAGCATTATATTGGTATTTCCTGTAGAAGGCCTCAGCAAGATCATTCCAATCACGAATATTGACACTTTCCAATTGATAGTACCATTCCAATTGAGCTCCAGACAAACTTTCTTGGAAAAAATGAATCCATAACTTCGTATCAGCAGTATGTGGTTGAATCCTCCGGACATAGGATCTTAAATGCAGCTTGGGACATGAGACACCATCATACACTACAAAAACAGGAACCTTGAAACCAATAGGTATAACCACTCCAGAAACTAAACTCAGATCTTCAAAATCAAGCCCAGAAGATTTTTGTAACTCCATGGCATTCATTCTATCTACCAGCATCTTGTACTTATCTTCACTAGGGTCATGATAATAATTTGCTTCAGAATCAGAATCTCCCACAGTATCATGAAGACTACCTCCCTCTTTCTCAGAATTTTCAGACTCAGAATCCTCAATCTGTTCCTTTGTCTTGATAGGACCTCTGAATCTTCTTCCCAGATTAATAAGGCCTCCTGATCTTCTAGTCTTCTTCTTCTTCTTAGCCAGCAGTGTTTTCAGCTCATCTTGCCCCTTGGACAAATTCAGAATCAACTCTTGGAATTGTGCATTCTGAGCCTGGAGATCTTTGACAGTCTGTTCAAGAGCCATTTCTGCTGAAATAAAGAACGAGAAGATAAGATACCTGTTCATAAGAAACCTGTGATGCAATGATATGGTATGTAGATGCTTATGCAATGTTTTCAAGGACCGCAGGATTTAAATTTGTTTAAACAACCAAAAAGTAAACTTTTATTAGTAATCAACAAACTTGTTTGCCCCTTGGGCTTACAATAAAAATGAAATGAATACAAAAAATGGGGTTTTAAGTCTCCCATGGACGTTTCCTCTTTGTGTTGAGGTATGAGTTGAGATTCCGCTCCTCGTGAAGTTGTTTCGTTAGCTCCAAGATTCTTCCTTGACTTGCTTTGTAATGAGTCTCAAAAGTATCTCTTTGCTCCTTCAACTGGATCCAGGACCTCTGTAACTCTTCCATGTCAGTGGGCATGTCTGGGTGAAGAATGACATAAGAAGTATCTCCTTCAACAACAGGCTCCATGGTAACTGGCAGGATAGAAGGATATGGCATCATAAGAGTCTGAGCACGAGATCGTACCCATCTGAGGTAAGGTTCCATAGGAATGGAGTACTTCGGTTCCAGAGTCTTGCTGTCAACCTTGTTTACTTTACCCCATGCTCATATGAACCTTTGACGGTAACTTTGCAGATCGTTGTCGTAGTCGAACACAATACCCTGAATAAGCATGTCATGAGGACCATCACTCCGAGCATAACCAAACCGACGTAGAGCTAAGGAAGGATTGTAGGTAATGCCCCTTATTATGCCAAGGAGTGGCACATTAGGGAACTCCCCACAATGGTCAATGATAGTAACATTCTCCATAGATCGAGAGCACCAATGAATATCTGAATGAGAAAGTGACATAATCCTCTTGGACCACCTGAACCCTTGTTCATTCTTCATCACTGATCGAGGAAGGTGAGAAATAAACCACCTAGACAATAGAGGTATACAACACATCAGAGTTCCACGTGCCTTTGTGGTACAGGTATGAAGAGAGTGTAAGATGTCTCCAAGTAATGTAGGCACTGGATTGCGAGTCAGAAATATGTTGATGGCGTGCACATCTATGAACTGATCTGGATTGGGGAACAACACTAAGCCATAGATCAATAGGGCTAAGATCTCCTCAAAAGCATCATAACTCATAGCCTTCAAGAACACTTGAGCTTTCTCCATCAATACCTTAGCAAGAATACCCTTAACTCCACTTCTTGTTTCCAGGACAATGTCTAATTTCTTCAGATGTAAGGCTGTAGCAATGACTTCAGGTTTAGGTTCCTTTTCTAAGCCTGTGAAGGGTTTCTGATTAAGGATAGGTATACCCAAAAGCTTGGAGAACTCTTCCATTGTAGGAACCGGTTGATAGTCAGGGAATGTGAAGCAATGATGTTTAGGATCAAAGAACTTGAAACAGAACACTCATCAATTCACCAAAGCCGGTTATCTCACTACTTTTCTAAAGGCCAAGATGGGATGACTAGGGTTCTAAACGTTAGTTAGTGTATTGACAACATATGGCAGCCTCATATTATCCTCAACTTTCTTAAGGAACATAAGCACCAACCAAGAAGTCACACTAATTATGGCCACCAGATCAACCATATCGGTATACACCGTACAGTTTCCTTGGTCTATTGCCATTTACCTAAGGTACACTAGATCCGGGTTAGGATCTTTCACACATAAAGCCCAACAAGTAAGTATAAAGCAAACAAGGCAAACAATTTAAGTGATCTAATTCCTAAGGGTACCCCTATTTTATTAAATCCCCAGCAGAGTCGCCAAAAGGAAAGGGCATAAAAGAACAGGAAAGACCTTAAAAAGATTTTGAGTTCGGGGGGTAGGTTATACAAAGGGAAGGTGTTAGCACCCTTTATATCCATGGTTATCCATGGGCTCTTAGTTACTTAGCTCACTTTAAATTGTTTTGAGAAAGGTGTAGTGTGTGATTAAAAATTTTCTAAGTACTTTATAATGATCCTCTTATGGATGTATATAAAGACTTTGTTTTGAAAATTTGTTTGAAATGTGAAGTGTAAAATGTATTTTAAAAAGGTGAGCAAGTAATTAAGAGGAATCTACCCTATATTAAATCTTTACTGTTCTTACATGTTCTTTCAATGGTAAGACTATCCCTATTATTAAGGAATAGGTAGTCATTACCTTGGATGTTATGAGGGACATGTGAAGGGACATCTGTATTTAGGCAACTGTAAGGTGTCTTTAGCAATTCGTAGAGACTTATCATCTTTTTATTTCGAAGGGACGAGATCATTATTCCGTAGGCAACCTCGAAGGGACTTGATCTTATGAACTTAAAGGGACTTGATGATATTTTATGAAGGGACTTTGCTTAAGACACCTTACTTGACCTTAGATTTAGGCAACATGAGGAGTAGCCCTAGAAAATGTGAGATGGCGAACAAAGATCGACTTACGTGTGTGAGTGTTTGTATTCATGTATTTATCTTGTTTAAATTAGTTATTCTAAATTATTTTAATTACACATAGTTGTTCACACCCTATTATTACTAACCATGGCAAATAAATATATTTTTAAACAATAAAATAGAGACAAAAATAACCTACGACTATTACATGGCTTTCGCAATTACATAATAATAAAAATAATTAATAATAAATATATAATAAACAAACAATAATTTAAGGGGTTAGAATTAATAATAATAAGAAAAAAGGGGTTAGTACAAATATAAAGAATAGAAAATTTTAAGAGAATATTTTTGTAAGTTAAATAAACAGTTTTAAAGAATTTTTAAAAGAAAATAGAATAATTATAATAATAATAAACAATATAATAATTATTTACAAAAATGATTAATTATTAAATTATAGTTTATAACATAATTAAATTAAATATTAAAGTTAATAAAAAATTAAGGTTAGGGTTAGAGAAAATTAGGGTTATGATTTAATTTTAAAAAATGGTAAATAAATTTATAAAGAAAATTAGTAATAAAAAAAAACATTTTAATACCATATTAAAATAATTAGAGTTTTTAATAAATTTTTATTTACAAAAATACCATAAATAAGGATAGAAAAAAAATGTAGAGATTATTAAGTATTAAAAATAAATTTATTGATTAATGGTCATTTAATTAGAAAAAGATTTAGTTTTATTAAATTAATTTAAAGAATTAAATAATTTTAAGAGAAATTACCTAAAATAAGAAAATATGAGAAAAACAATCAAAAAGTAAGGACCTGGGAATTGAACCCAGGTCCCTTACCTCCCAAGTACGTCACTTGACAATCTGAGCTGCGCGTGTGTTTCTTGAAAAATCATGGCAAGAATGAATAATATAGATAACCTGCAGAATATAATAAAAAATTGAAAAAAACGCAAAACCTGGGGATCGAACCCAGGTCTCTTGATTGCACTCTTCTATGTCCTTGCTACCAGGTTGGCCACGCCCTTTGTTAAAAATATTACAAATAATAATATATAAAATAAACACCCATTCAAATAATCAGATTCGCGCGAAATTCAGTCATCCTCAACCTTAGGATTCGCAGGTTTTCCTGCGAAATTCCTTGTCTTTTTTCCTGCGAATCTTCTTGCGCATGAACACCTGCGAAATTCAAATTACACAAAACACGTAAAATTTCATCCAATTTATCATTCCAACATGATCCTTACAACACGTACAACTCATTTATTTCTTCATTATTCATTTATATTTGGTATTTTAGAAAGCCCCAAATTGAAAGCATAAACCCTAGCAATGGCCGATTGCATTTTCGGTCGTGATACTCCAAGATTCTTGCCCAGAAACACTCCATACATTCAAACAAACCTTGTTAGCTCATAAAAAACAACAAAACATACAAGAATTGACAGAATCAAAAAAACGAAAATTGAGAGAAAAAGAGTTTCGGTTTGATCATATGAATGTATTTTTGATGATGCAAATGGTCTAGACATGTTCAGTAACCATCATAGAGTGAATTGCAACCTTTAAAACACTTGCAAAGAAATAGAATTCGAAAATTCGAATTTGACTTTTCTCTTGAATTTTTGAAATTGACTTTGTACTCTTGGCTGCCTCTCAAACCTGTCCAATGCTTGTCTTATGTTCTATACTTATAGATGAATATAATTAGGTCAAAAAAAGTGATTGTCTTTTGGGCTTTTTGGATGCCTTGATGATGAAGAAATCTCATTCAAAATTTTGCCAAAAATCAAATCTTTTCATGCTCTAAAGGGTGTGCACGAATTTGGAAGTGTATCAAGCCATCTTAATGTTATTTATGAGCTTCTAGAACAAGAATCAAATTTAAATATTGAATTTTCATATTTTATTTTGATTTAAATTGATTTTTAATGAATAAAATAAAAATAAAAATAAAATAAATTATAAAAATCTGAATAAATGAGAATTGGGTCGTGCGTGATGTCATGGTAAAGATTGGATCACAAAATTACAAGCCCATTTGGAAAGAATTGGTTTTAAGACCCCATTTGCTTCATAAACCTCTCAAAATGTCTCAACTTTGCAAAGGCACAAATCCCAAAATTTTAATGCTATAAAGGTGTTCTTGTACATTTTGGAAAGCTTAAGGAGTCCTCTAACCAACCTTTTTGGTCTCATGTACATATCATTCACCATTCTCAAGTTATGCTCTTTGGAAGTTGTTGACTTTTTGTTGACTTTTAAAAGGACCTATAATGTCTTAGCTCATACCTTCCAAATGAAGCATTTTTTGGATTGGCTTGTGAGACACAAAGTTGTAGAGAATTCAATTTCCTTCAAAATGAGATTTGGATGGAAAAAATTAGATGAAGCATGTGAAAGTTATGGCTGGTCAAAGTTCAGTTGACTTTTCCTATGAAAACCCTAATTTAGAAACTCCTGATTCTTTATGATCTGAAATCTACTTGATGAATAATGATCAAGCCTTGATCAAATGATGAATTTTACTTCATATACTTGATGTTGGCAAAAAATCATGAAGTTTAACTTTAGTTTGAGCACAGGTGACCTTAGTTTAACTTTTTGACTGCTTTTATTGATTTTAACCTATCTGATCATCTGACTGAGCAAATCTTTTGGGAAAGCCTTGAAACTTGACATGGGGATTCTTGAACACATATAGGATGATATGAAGCTCACTTGAAGCCTTGGAAGTCCAATTAGCCTGATGAAAGACAAAACCCTAGTTTAGGATGCATTGCTTAGGAGGATGCATTGTCTGAGGGAATTGTCAAACTTTCTGACTAATTGTGAACCTTGTGAACCTCTTGAGATACCTTGTGAATCTTGTGAACCTTGTGAACCTCTTGGGTCACTTTATTACACAATGTCTTGTCTTGGTGAGGGCAAATTTTGGGGTGCAACAATGTGCACAAGGAGAGAGGATTGCACGAGCAATTCACCTCATTACAAAGTTCATGCATTTTTTGCAAAATGATCCCTCTCACACAAATCCTGCCACTAATCAATGCAAACCCTAATCACCATAATACATACATCATATATAAATCATTTATGGAAAGAATGCAGCCTCATGCTCACTGATACTCTCATTCTCAACTTTCTTGCACCACTGCAAATCTCATCGAATCTCCCTCTACACATACACATGACCTCTGATCTTTGTGGATTCTTGATCCTAAGACTCTAAGGATCATTTTGCAACCCTTGATTGAAGCTCAGAGTGGAGAATCCTCAGTGTGAAGTTCAGAGCAGTTTATTTCGAAGCTCCAAATACAGGTGTTCTCAAGCTTCCTCTTGCATTTATTTTGCAAGAGGAGATCCAGACAAGCAATTCTACACCCTCAGGAGGGATTTCTTTTGAATTTAAGCTCTGCAAGCTCAGGTAACTCACTGAATTCATGGATCTGGATGTATGTTTTTAGGTGTGCTTTTTGATCTATGTGTTGTGCTGGTTACACTGAACTCTTTGGATTTGATTTTGGTTGCTTATTGAGTGAAATATGTGGATTCAAAGTTTGATGTATGATTTTATTTTGCTTCGATCCGGTCTGTATGTTGATCTAATGAGAAATCTAAGTTCATTTTTGAATTCAGCATGATTGATTTGTTGGATCTGGAGATTATTGTGCATTTCTGTGTTCATTTGTTCTTGGCATGAATTTTCTGGTGCCGGAGCCCTAGCTCCGGTCACCGGATTCTGGAATTTGATCACCTGAGTTGAAAGGAAGAAGATGATACACGAGCCCTTGGATCTTTGATCTAGACGGAGGAGGACTTTCCAGCATATTAAATTCCCACCCTCTCCCTCACGTGCTTCATTTTAAAAGTTTAATCTGAATTAAGTTTTGTGTTTCACAACTCACCATTACTATCATGTTCTCACACCCTGGCCAATGAATGAGAAGACTTAGGGCATTGGTTGACTGAATCTCACGCATCCGTTTGATCCACTGGCTTTGGTTTTTTCCTGATTATTTAATTTTCTACCATAATTGTTGTGTACTGCGCAGACCTAATGGGCCTCCCTTGCTATTCACACCCCTTGTCTTTGTAAGCCCAAGTTATTTTGAACTGTTTTCGTTGCTAATCACACCCCTGGCTTCATTATTCCTTTTTATTATTTCATTTTATTTTCAGTTTGATTTTCAATTTTTAAAAATAGAAATACGTTCATAAAAATTCTAAAAAAATTCATGAATGATCCTTTGAGTTTTCTCTAATTTTTGGCATTTTTATTTTTCATTTATTTTTATTTTCCACGTGGGAATTAATTATTTCTTTAATTAATTGCTTTTATTTCATTTCTTAGGCATGTTGTCTTGTATATTTTCTATCTTGATCATTAATGTGATTTTTGAATTGATTCTTTTTGCTCTGGATTCATGATGAGATGTAGTTTGTTGATGATTTTTATTCTCATTTTTAGAAGTTTGCTTAATTTATTTTGGTCTCTAACTTGTGCATGAAGCCTTCTAACCCTAATCCATGTTTGAGCTCATATTTGACTTGTTTAGATTCTGATTTTGGTTCTTTCCTTTTGGCATGATGATATTGTATGTTTGAGGAGTCTTAATGCAAGTTTTGGGAATTTTTAGATGTATTCTTGAATTGATTTGAATTTTTGTTCTTTGCTTGTTTCCTTTTGCATCTCCTTTGGTCATATGTTTAATCCTTAGGTTAGAAGGGCACTTGTTCCAACTTATTTAAGTTGTTTAGAGCCTTTTTAGGATGTTGATACCCCTCTGGTCTTGAGTTGATGTTGGTGATTTGAGAAATTTTGTGATTGTTTGCTTTTGATGTTCATTCACCTTTATGCATGTCCACCTCACTTATTTTGTTTCTTTGCTTCTCATAATGATAATACTTGAGCTTGTATGCTTCTTCTCTCCATCTTACATGATCCTTAGGCACTTTCTTAACATGTTAGGGTTCTGGTCTTGGAGTTTGTGATGTTGGTTTACTTGGTTTGCCTTGTGTTCTCTCATGTTTGTTTTGATTTGTTATGATGATCCATGTTGCTTCATGTTGAGTGGTATAGGTCCTTTCTCATTCTTATGATATGTATTTGCATTTGGCATTTGTATTAAGACTTCACTTCTGGTTGTGTGTCTTTGGTTTGAAATTATGTTCATTTTGTGTTGCATTTATTCTTATGTTACTAACCATTTCAGGGGCTTTGGTAAGTGAGAGGTGTGGATGTGATTCCCACATCTCCAATTCTCATCTCTTCTCCTTTCAAGTTATTCTATTACTTGTGATTGTTGGGCTTAGGCCTTACTTCCTCCTTCTTCTCTTCTTCATTCTTCTCTTCCTCTTCTTTCCTTCTTCTTCATTAGGATAGACTTCAAACCACACTAACCTTAGGACCACCTTTACATGATAATTTTAGGATTAGACTTTCCCCTTTAGACTTTTACCTTTAAGATCCTTTTGTTTCTCTTCTTTTCTCATCTTAAAACCCTAAAAAGATACTTAATAAGGATTGAAGTGGCCTCCTGTGCAATAGCCTTATTCCAGGATACACTTGTAGTCTTCCCATCTTGGGATAGTACAAGCTTGTATTGTGATGCACAAGTCTGATCAGGTTACCATCTTCATCAAGAAAATCCTAAAAAACACTTCTTCATCAAAAATACAAAAAAACACTTAGTAAATTCAACGAGTTAGTGAGCTTAGGCCCTAATCTCTGGAATCAAGTTTTGGGGATCTTCTCCTTGAGTGTGCTTGTTCTATTATTCCATCTTGGAATGTAGTGACAAGTACACATTCCATGGAAAAGAGCTTAAGTTCACTTCCTTGTGACACACTCAGTTAAAAGCTTCTAAAAAACACAAACAAACAATAAGCGTCTCTCCTTCGGGACTTCTTTTCTCATCTCCTTCGCTCCGTACGCGAACTTGCTACTACTTGTCACTTTGCAAGACGGTAACGCACTCGTCGTCCGAGCCTGCAACACCTAAGCATTGACATTGGCAGTTCAAGCCTTAATACACAAGCAATCCTTTCCACCCCTAGTTAGGGGAACTACGACGACTCTGATCCTCATTGTCCAGATGAGGTACGTAGGCAGCGGGGTAGGGCCCGTTCGAGCACAATCTTTATTTTCCCTACATTTTTCCTTTTCATTTCTTTTTTCAGATCCCTTTTCTCCAGTTTAGTTCATTTTCTTTGCAGCAGCTTTTATCCCCTCACCCTTTGAAACAGTTTAGCATGGATCCCATCGGGTACGGCAAACGATCTGGGGTGCTAATACCTTCCCAGGTCGTAACCGACTCCCGAACTCAGTCTCTTTAGTTCGCAGGATTCGTGTCCTTCCTCTTCTTTTCTTCTGGTCTGTGCAGCATTACCATTCCCGTTCCTTCGGGATAAAAATAACTGGCTGGCGACTCTACCTTTTCCGCGCCACTTTCGCGTTTGTACCAGGATTGAACTCCAGGGAGCGACAACTGGCGACTCTGCTGGGGACAACCCAGAATCTCTGGTTCCCTTGATAGTCTCTCCTAGCGCTTGCGTGTTTCTGTTTCTTTGGGTGTTGATTGTTTGCTGTTGTGTGTATATTTTATTGTTGTTTATTTACAGTTTATTTACAACTTTATTTACGGCTTTCAGTATTTATTTTCCTCCATCATATATTGTTAGTGGACTGTCTGGACTGGATTTTCTGTTTGGTGAGACTTGGGTGATACTATTACTGTGAGATGAGCTCATTACCAAGGCTCGAGTTCACCTCAGGACTTAGAGTGATTCCACTTTGGCCTCATGAGATCTTGTCATGGGGGTAGTAGTGAGTTCCACGCCCAGATTTGCGACAGTCTTGGAAATGTCTTGATTTGGGGATCTTCCTCTTTCATTTCATAACCTTGACAATTATGTGCAGCTGGGGACCGATCATTGAGAACCTTGTAGAAACATCCCTCTCTAGTGGTGACAGTGGCAGACCACATTCTGTGGCAAACCCATTCTCACCCGAGGGCCCATCTGGAACTCACATAGGATGACCTTGTTTTCCCGGACTCAGCTGAGGCCTCCCTGCGTAGTACATAACGCCGAACCGATTCCCTGATTTGGTCATGAGCCATTTCTCAGAAATGGTGAACGTATTATTGCTATTCGAATTTGAGAGTCCGTGATGTTTGACCCGGAGCATACCCGTGAGATTGGGAGGGGTTTACAGGTTTGCAGGAACCCTTGACCTCTACATACCCTCATTATCAGTGTGGTCCTTGTTTTGATTTGGTCCTTATGGTTCTGGATTTCTTGATCTCTTGGTTCTGAGGGTTTTATCAGAGGGTTATGGCTCAGAGAATTCTGGTTTTCGGTTATCAGAGGGTCCTAATGTTCAGTATCCAGATGGTCCCAGTTTGATCATATGCCTGCATTGCATTTGCATCGCATCATACTTGCATTAACTATTTGTGTTTCCATATTTCAGGTTGTTGTTTATAGTTTAGTACCCAGTTCTAGTAATTGTAAGCTCTCCAGATGGCAGAAGTTAAGAAAATTACAAGAAAGAAGAATGTCCATTACACTTTTCTCCAACCAGAAGTCAAGAGTGTTCAGAGACTAGCAGGGCTGATGAATGACCAAGTTTTAGGGAATTTCAGAAAGAGGTATGGTCAGATATTGAAGTACATGGATAAACCTACTGCAGACCAGAAGGATAGCTTGCACACGTTGCTTCAGTTCTATGATCCTTTGTTGCGGTGTTTTTTATTTCCAGATTATATCTTGGCTCCTACCTTGGAGGAGATTTCTAGCATTTTGGGTATTCCTGTCAGAGATACTTTGCCTTACTATGGGTCAGAGGTGGTTCTCAAGGAAGAAGATATAGCCAGAGTTTGTTGTATACCAGTTGCTAAGGTCAAGAAAGCTTTGAAGGACAGTGAGGGCAGAGGACTTCCCTGGGATGTGCTTATACCAGAGGCTGAAGAGTATGCCAAAGAGAGTAAATGGGGAGATTTTGGTGCTGTGGTGGCCCTGATGGTATATGGATCTAGTCTTTTCCCAGGAGAAAAAGAGTTTGTGAGCTTGGAGGTGATCTCCATTTTTGCTAAAGGAAATCCTGTACCAACTCTGTTGGGAGATTTCTACTACAATGTTCACTACCGGAATGAAAAAGGCAGAGGTGGACCAGTGGGTTGTTGTGCTCCATTATTTGCTGATTGGTTTGCTAGGCAATTGCCAAAGTCAGGCTCTTTCAAAGAGATGAGAGATGAATGGAGGTGGTCTAGGAGGCTAATGGGACTAACTTCTGAGGATATAGCTTGGGGTTATGACAGATATTTGCTGGGAAAGGAGTTACTGGTCAGTTGTGGAAGATTTGTTGTATGCCTTTACTAGGAAGAAAAGGTGTGATCAGTTACCATCCAGTCTTAGCCAGGAAGCAATTTGGCGATCCTCTGAGGGATCCACCAAGTATGGAAGATTTTGCTGAGTCTTTGTACTTTTCTGTGGAAGGAAACAAAGAGTTGGTCATACAAGCATCCCAGGCTTGGGCTCACAGGGTGAAGAAAGGAAAGAAGGATTTTGGAAGGGTAGATCCCAAGACATATCCTCCTTTTGCTACATGGTTGCAGAAACGTGTAGAAGAAGTGATCATGCCGTTTTCAGTGGAAGCTCCATTATATCCCAAAGAAGTGTCATGTCAGAATACTATTTCTCTTGAAGAATATAAGAAGTTGGAAGCTCAGTTGCACGAGATCCGGATAGAGAATGCTGAAATGGTTAACTTGTACCACCTTGCCAATCGTGCTAAGAATGAAGTAGAGGAAAAGCTACAGAGGATACAGGTCTCCTTAGAAGCTAAAGAAAAGGAGTTTGCTGGAAGAGAAGCTCACTTTCAGAGATTGGGTCTAATGGAATCAAAAAGAGAAGCGGAACGTAAGAAGACTTTGAAGACTCTTAAAGAAGCTCGCCAGTCTATTGTTTGGTTGCAGGACCAAAGGGAATAGGAGCAGAAGAAATATAAAGAAAAGGAAGAGTTTTTCGAGGTACAAATGGCCTTCAAGAAAGAAGAAGTAGAACAAGTCCACAACATACGAAGGGAAAAGACTCAACAGTTGGCACAAAGCCAGATGGCCTTGGAGGAGGCATTGAAAGAGATTGAAGAGCTCAGGCTGAGAGCAGGTGTGAAGAAGAACAGGACAGGGGTGATGGCTGCAGAAGAACCTGTGTCTTTAGTTTATATTTTATTTACTGTTGTTTAGACTACCTACAGGCTTGTTGTAGGAGTTTTGTTTTTGTTTTTCCTTTATTCATGTATTGACTTGTAACCCTTCGGGGAATTCGTTTGTGCTCTAACTTTTGGCCGCCAGTGGGTCTTCCATGTTATGTAATGTTCATTTCTAGTTACCATTTCTGAGTATGCAAAGCTTGTTTGACTGAGACTGCTGAGATCTGAACACTCTTCGGAGGGGAAAGTTTGAAAATTAATGCTCAATGTGGCTATCTGGAGCAAATACCAAAACTGGGGCATATAAATGCCTAAAACTTGGAAACATGAATAGTTACATTGCATGCATATAACGTGTTTGTTTGTTTTGCAGGTAGTTCATCAGTTTCTAACGTTTATGTCCTTTCACGCATTATAGCTCCCAGGAAGGTTCGAGAACAGCCGATTGTACACAAATATCCCACAAGAGTAAACAGAGAAAGAGTGATGGATCAAATGCAGGCTGATTTAGCTGACATGAGATTGAGAATGGACAATTTCATGACCCTTATGGTAGGGATGGGTCAGACTCAGGAGCGCTTGCGCGAGATGGTGGAAAACAATCAGGCCAGGAACAATGGGGCTGCTGATGGAGGTAATCGCAACGGTGCTAGCGCCTGTCAAGTTGAAATCCCTGTGGCACAACCAGGGATCACCATTATCAATGATGGACTGAAGAATGTATAGATGGATGGTCAAGATGAACAGTTTACTTTGCTGGACGAGGCAAAAGGCCAAGGGGCGGAAATGAACAGAAAGTTTGAAGAGATGGCTGAGTAGATCCGGGCCATTCAATCTCAGAGCTCCCTGGGGTTTGATATTACTGACTTGGGCTTGGTGCCAGGGGTTAGAATCCCTTACAAGTTCAAGGTTCCTACTTTCAAGAAGTACAACGGCACGGCTTTCCCGAAGACTCACCTTCAGTCCTTTGTCAGAAGAATTGTTGCCCATACTGATGACGAAAAGCTATGGATGTATTACTTCCAGGATAGCCTGGTGGGGGCCTCCTTGGAGTGGTATATGAAGCTAAGAAGGGTTAACATTAAGAGCTGGAAGGATTTAGCGGAGGCGTTCGTGAAGCAGTACTAGTACAATTTGGACATGGCTCCAAATCGCACTCAGTTGCAGACTATGTCTTAAAATGCTAAAGAAGGGTTTAAGGAGTATGCTCAAAGGTGGCGTCAGCTTGCTGCTAGAGTATAACCACCCTTGCTGGAGAATGAGATGGCTGATATGTTCATGGGAACGCTTCAGGGGGTGTTTATCGAGAGGTTGGCGTCTTGTTCAGCAACTAAGTTCAATGATATAGTGATAGCCGGAGAGAGGGTGGAAACTCTGTTGAAGATGGGGAAGATTCAGGACACCGGTGCGGGTAGCTCAAGCGGTGTGAGAAAAGCTTTTAACGGACCTCCAAGAAGGTGAAACTAATGCTGTGTACGGTCAAGGTCGGGGCCGAGGATATAGAAGATCCTATGAGTAAGTGGCAGCTGTCACTATTCCTTCAAGTCCTGTGCAACAGACTCAACCACAACAACAACAACAACAGCCACAGCGTAACAATTATCAGCAAAGACCTTATCAATTGAGACAAGCTCGTCCGGCTAATAGGGTGCTTGAAGCCATTCCGATGACGTATACGGCACTGCTGCAGAGGTTGTTAGACTTGAACTTGATACAACTGAGGACACTAGCACCACCTCCACCTGGAGAGCTTCCAGTGGGGTACGATGATAACACGAGATGCGCGTTCCATTCAGGAGCACCCGGGCACTCAACTGAGAAGTGCAGGGCGCTACAACATAAAGTTCAAGATTTGATCGATTCAAAGGTGATTAACTTTGCACCGCCACCTAATGTTACATCCAACCCTATTCCGAACCATGGAGGGGCGAGGATAAATGTTGTTGACGGGGGTGAGAAGTTAAGCTTGATTCTGAATATAGAAGAGGTGAAAACTCCATTGCTGGTGGTGAAAGACAGACTGTTGAAAGGACAAGTATTCCCGGGGTGTGGTCATGATTGTGAAAGGTGTTTAAGTTCAGTGAATGGTTGTGAGGACTTGAAGGCAAGGCTGTAATATCTGATTGACGAGGGGTCGCTGCAGTTTGATAAGGTTGATGATAGAAGTGATTGTGTGTCTACCATAACAATTTACTATGATCCTGTTAAAGTACCTGCCCGAAGGGAGCCTGTGACTATCTATGCTCCGGAAGTCAGTCCTGTTACTATTACTGTTCCAGGACCTATTCCTTATGTTGATGATAAAGCCATCCCGTGGCATTATGGCTCGGATGTGTATGTGGAAGGTCAGAGGGTGGAGAGTAAGGTAGTAACAATTGACCCGACTGTGGTGAACGTCGGAGGAGTTGGTGGTTTTACGAGAAGCAGGCGTCTTTTTGCTCCTCAAACTCTCAGAGGAGATCCCGAAGCTGAAGCTGCTGCCAAGGCTAAAGGAAAACAAGACCGAAGAATTGACAACTCCTGCTGCTGGCCAAGGTACTTTTGAAAAAGAGGTTGAGGAGTTTATGAGGATAATAAAGAAGAGTAACTACAAGGTAGTTGAACAGCTGAATCAAACTCCGTCCAAAATATCAATTTTGTCATTATTAATGTGTTCTCCAGCTCACCGGGAGGCTCTGCTGAAAGTGTTGCAAATGGCATATGTTCCACAGGAGATAACTGTTAATCAATTGGAAGTTGTAGTGGGCAGTGTGAATGCTAGCCATGGGTTGGGCTTCACGGATAGAGATCTTACTTCAGAAGGCCGCAATCACAACAAGGCCCTGCATATCACCATGGAGTGTAAGGGTGCTGTCCTGTCACATGTCTTAGTGGATACGGGCTCTTCTCTCAATGTACTCCCTGAGAAAGCCTTGATGAAGTTGAATGTTGATGACATCGTTTTACGACCCAATGATTTGATTGTAAAAGCCTTTGATGGGTCCCGGAGGTCTGTGTTCGAGGAAGTTGAGTTACCTGTGAAGATAGGATCTCAAGTGTTCAAAAGCACGTTTTATGTCATGGATATTCAACCTGCTTACAGTTTCTTGCTGGGACGTCCCTGGATCCATGCTGCAGGCGCAGTGACATCCATGTTGCATCAGAAGCTGAAATATGTGGTAGATGGTCAGGTGATCACTGTGTGTGGAGAAGAAGACATCTTTGTGAGTCACCTATCAACTTTCAAATACGTGGAGATGGACGGAGAAATTCATGAAACGTTGTGTCAGGCTTTTGAAGCGGTCAATGTCAGCATTTTGACTCTGGTAGAGAGGAACAGCGAGAAGGAAGGGACCTCCATTCACTCCTACAAACAAGACAAAGAAGTGGTTCAATATGGAAGCACCCAAGGCTGGGGCAAGTTGCTGGAATTAGAGAAGAAAGATGACAAGTTTGGTCTTGGTTACCAGCCTGGTGGATCCAACTGGCCTTAAGGGGGTAAAGCCATAACTTTCACAAGCGCGGGGATGCTCGATCGCAACAACATCTGTGCCACTAGTGAAGAAGGGGACAATGACTGCGACTAGGATAACTGGATTCACCCGTGTGCACCTGGGGAGGAGCTCAGGAACTGGTCTGCTAAGGATATCGTTCAAGTTACCTGGCAATCAAAGTAATTTACTTGTTTCCTTTTATCATGCTGCATGTCAATCTTGCACTCTGCCCAAGGTGCACGGATCCATTTGTAGGGCCACCATGCTTTTAATGCATTTATATTTTTCCATGAAATAAAGGACATTTTTCAAACAAATTTGTGTTCTCTTTCTTTCGTTTTAAATTTTTCACACAAAAAAATAAATGGCAATGTGTTTTTCCTTTTTCTTTTGTTTGTGTGTTTGCGTCTCTTTTTATAAAAAAAAACAGATTCTGAAATAAGCACATCATCTGTGCAGTGTTGATCATCCGGATTCTAGTGATAACGTTCCTGCTATGACCACGCATGACTTTGACAATCCTATCTACCAAGCTGATGAAGGGGTTGAGGAAGACTGTGAACTCCCCGAAGAATTGGTCAGGTTGTTGATACAAGAGGAAAGGGCCATTCAGCCTCATCAGGAAGAGATAGAGATCATCAACATCGGGACTGAGGATGTAAAGAAAGAGATAAAGATTGGGGCCAGTCTACAGGCCGAGGTAAAGAAAGAGTTGATTGGTATGCTACGTGAGTATGTGGATATCTTTGCTTGGTCGTATCAAGATATGTCAGGGTTGGATACTGACATTGTTGTGCATAAGCTACCACTAAGAAAAGACTGTCCTCTGGTAAAGCAAAAGTTAAGAAGAACTCGTCCTGATATGGCGATGAAGATCAAGGAGGAAGTTCAGAAGCAGTGGGATGCCGGATTCCTTGCCGTAACTAGTTATCCACCTTGGGTAGCCAACATTGTGCCGGTACCAGATGTGCGTGGATTACCGAGATCTGAATAGAGCTAGCCCGAAGGATGATTTCCCATTACCTCACATTGATGTGCTGGTAGATAACACTGCTCAGTTCTCGGTATTTTATTTCTTGGATGGCTTCTCCGGGTATAATCAGATTAAGATGGCACCGGAAGACATGGATAAAACAACGTTCATTACCCCGTGGGGTACATTCTTCTACAAGGTGATGCCCTTTGGATTGAAGAACGCCGGGGCAACGTATCAGCGGGCTATGGTCACATTGTTCCACGACATGATACACAAAGAGATTGAGTGCTATGTGGACGATATGTGTAAACACCCCAAATTTGCCCTCACCCATTCACACCATGGCTTGTGATCTTTTCATATGCATAAACACCAACATAGCATCTCATACCACATTTTTGATTCATTGCATTGGTTCAAAGTCATCTGCATCTAGGGTTTGTGATCTGAGCAATCCAAGAGCTTCTTGAGCCACTCCAAAGGTCATCAATCACTTCAAAGGGATCCATGTATGTTCAATAATCATATTATACCCCCTCAAAGTCAATAATGTCAAAGAATCATAAGAATTGAGAATGGCATGGAAGCAGAGCCAGGTTTAACTGCACAGATGACCTAGAATTAGGGTTTTGGTTTCAGAGGCCATAACTCCAAATTTTTTGGTCATTATTGTTTCTATTGGTCTCTATATGGTATATGGAGCATGCATATCAATTTTCATGAAGAAATTCAATGGGGAAGTCATCTGATCAAGGGTTGACTTCTTGAGCAAGTCAGTGCAAAATCAGGGCATCTGAGGCCCCCAATGACCCAACCAAAGGGTGTTCTTCATCATTTTGATTGTGTATGATCTTTATTTGATCATAGAAGAGGTTAGAAGTTCACAAAATTGGAGAATTTCAAGTCATTTGCAAAGTTGACTTTTTGGGAAAGTTGACTTATATTGAAAATTGCCATTTTGGGAAACTTTTTCAACCCTTGCTTTTTGATTCAAAAATGCTTCAAATGGAAAAACTTTGGTCATGAAAGTTGTAGAATGGATCATTCCCTTTTCAAAAAGTACAAGAATATGACCTAATTCATTTTGGATCAAAAGTTATGGCTTGTCAAAGTTGGCTAAAATCACAAAATTTGAAGTTTTCTACCAAAGAGGTATTTTGCAAAATGCTATGATCAAGTGTTCTAAAGGCCTCAAATGTGTACAATTTCTTCACAACATGATCACATGACCTCTAAAATTCAGAATGGGCCAAGAAACTTTGCATTTTGATGCCTTGAATCACAATAATTTCCAAAGGGGCCAAACCTTATGAAATTTGCAAAACACTACACAAACCATGATCAACTTGCTGAATCATCTCATAAACAATTCCATGGACCTCCTTAAACTCAGCTGAGCAAGGACAAGCCAATGAGCTAGCTACACCATTGCCCATACCTCAAGTACACAACTTTTGACTTTTTGGCAAGAACACGCATACCAATCCCACAGTGACACAACAACTCTCTGCCCAATCCAGATCTTACAAACACACTCCAAGGTTTCATTTTCATAACACAACTCATTCTGATCTTGCCCACAAGCCATAGTTACCAAAATATCTCCAACTTGCATTTTCATTCGAAACACTCTCCACAAGCCTCAAACACACAAACAAACTTCACAAACAATCTCAGCAGGCCTCACTGATCACAAACCACCCATCACCATAGCCTGAAACTCCCTGAATCAAAAACACGATTTCAACACACCCTTGACCTGAGCTTCTGCCAACTTTCTCTAGAGGCCACATAAACTCCAACTAAGTGTCAAAAGCTTCAAAGGAGGATCATTGGGACTTGTTTGAGCCAAAGAAACAGCCAGAAAGCTCCTGAATCGAAAGCTCAATCTCAGGTAGCATGATGAACAATTTTTCCAGAACTCTAATTTCTTGTTAGAATATTGTTCTGTATGTTGCCCTGATCATGGGGATCTATTTATTTTTGAAAATGAGCCAGAAACAAGCATGTTATGATGTTCTGAAAGTTTGACCTAAAAACTTCTTTGATTCGATTCGTGTTTGTGTTGGAAGTTAAACATGATTTTGTGCTTGATTCGTGTTTGGGGTGGGTAGAGGATGAATTCTGGAGAGTTAGAGCTTTTGAAATGGCCTGGAGAGTGAGATTGAGTTTTCGGTTGGCCGGAGAAGATGACCGGAACACTGTTCCGGTCATCTGAAAGTCATTAGGGTTAATTAATTAGGGTTTAGTCTTAATTACGTAAGTTTGAATGTGGGCCGTCCAGATGCGCGCGCTAGTCAATTCCCTCCCTTTTCGTTTGAATCTTCGCCCTTGGATGCGCTGACTTTCTCATTTTCAGTTTAAATTTCATTTTATTTTCATTAAATTTCATTTGTTTTGTTCATTTTATAAAAAATAGTAAAACATCTTTAAAAATTCTGAAATTTTTTGTCAAAGTTTCAACTAATTTTCAGAAACCAAAAACATTTTTATTTTTATTTTTTGCATTAAAATTTATTTTTAAATCATTTAAAAGTTTATTTTTAATTAATTAATGAGAATTAATTAATTAAAAATGCTTTTAGGTATTTAAAAATCACAAAAAAATTCATGAAACATTTAAAATCATTTAGAAACATTGTCCAACTCTCAAACCAAATTTCTTTTTTGATCTTGATGTCTTTTGACAATTTTCCATGGAATTAATTTCATTTCAAGGCATTATTTTGATTCAATCTTCAAAAATTCATTTCTTCCTAGTCTTTAAGAGTTGGACTTTGATTCTTTTTGCATTGCATCTTGTATAGCATGTACTTTATAGAATTAAATTGGCATGAATTGATCTTGCATTTCCTATTTGTTTGGCATTTTTCTTGACAAGGTACCTTAAAACCCTAGCAATCTTAAGAAATTCATAACCCTCATTAGGTTAAGAGTTGGAACCCCTCCTTTGGGCAGTGAGTTTGTATAGGTTTAGGGTTCCTTTGAATGCATTTTCAATTTTTTATCATGATGTTTGCTTCTGGTTTTGGTTTTTGTTTTGAGCATTGATCATAAACCCTAATTTGGGCTTTCATTTGCATCCATCTTCCATTTGCTTGCATACCATGACTTTCCATGACATTTTGTGCATCCATTTGATTCATAATACATCTTAGGACATATTAGAATCATGTTTGATCATTGCATCTTTCATTTGCCATGTTGTATGTCATTTGTATTTCATAACTTTTCATGTATGTTCATGGTTTTAAGAATGCTCCATTTGCATCCATATATTTGTATGATCATTCTCATGCCTTGCCTCATGTTTGCATCATCTCTTAGCATCATTAACATCACACTCATGCTTCTGGTTTTGGTTTGTATCATGTCATTGCATCTCATTTGCATTGCATTTCATTCCTTTCACTAACTTTTCAGGTGGTAAGTAACTTTGAGAAGTGAATTTGCCTTCACTTCTCACAAATTCTTTTCATCTCTCTTATGCATCATTGCTGCATTTTGTCTTGTGTTTGAGATTGAGCTTGCTCATTCTTCTTCATCTTACTTTCTTTCTTCAAGTAACTTGTCTTCTTAAATGAAGCAAGTTACTTTGCTTCTCTTTGCTCCTTTCATCTGCTTCCTGGTGGTTCCTCTGAAGATCTTTCTTGTAAACCTCACAAACCCTAGGAACAACCAAGCATGAAAATAATTAGGGTTTTGATTAGTTCCCCATTTAGCTTTTACCTTGGTGTCTCATTGAGTCTTCTCTTCTCATCTCATAATCAAGGACTAAACCCTAAAGGCTTTAAGGCTTTGTGATTAAGCTTATGCCTGCATCCTTCTATTAGGATGGAGTGTATAACTTTAATCCTAAGTGTTAAACCTTTAATGTGTTTAAAATCCTTTAATCAATCCATCTAATAATCACCAAGACATCAAGCTTGTAACTTGGGCCTTGCATTAGGGTTCTAATTCTTCCTTAATTGGTTAAGAAGGACTAACCCTAGTGTTAATGGACAAGTCCCCCTCAAGTTGTCTTACAAACCCTAAAATTCACTTCATCATCTTATCATTAATTAAAATCCATTTAATAAAGGTTTTGTTTTGTCATGAGGTTAATCCCTAATCATGGATTAAGTTGAGGAGCTTTCCTCAGCTTAAACACTCTCATCTATTATCCTTCTATTAGGATGGTGTAATGAGTCTGTTTAATCCCTGATTATGGCTTAATCTCATTACTTAACACTAAACAAAAACACCAAAAACATCTAAATAATTACAAGTAGGTTAATGATCTTAATCCTACATCATGGTGATTAAGTGTGAGAAGCTGACTTCACATTTAAGGTGCTCTCATTACCCCTAATCAGAGGGAAGATGTGATGAGTTTACTAACCCATTGGTTTAGGCTTAAGCTCATTAACTTATGACAAACTTTCAAAAGCAATAAAAGATTGAAAACACAAAAACAAACAATAATCGTCTCCTTTGGGATTCTTTTCTCATCATCTTCACTCATAAACGAGAACTCGCTTCCTCCGTCTAATGCAAGACAGTTTGCACCTGAGCCAGACAGGTCATACACTTGAGCATAGATAAGTAAGCAGTTCACAAGTCAATTCATCTTTCAGTCTCTTTGGGTCGAACTACGGTGTTCTGACTTCCTCATTGCACGAGAGGATACGTAGGCATAACTTAACTGTTATTGAACAAAAGTCTCTGTATATTCCCCCCCTTTCTAGCATCATTCTTTTAGCCTCATAGCCTTAAGCATTTCACTCTTGTCTTTACACTGACACTATACATATCACACTTCACTTTCTTTTACACTGACACCTGTACATCCTTTCCACCTTTGACACACAAATTGCACTGACACTACCCCTTTTAAACACAAATCTTTTAAGCGTGGATCCCGTCGAGTACGGAGGACAATCTGGGTGCTAATACCTTCCCAGGTTGTAACCAACCCCCTTTCTCAGTCTCTCTGGTTCGCAACCGTCTTATCCATGTCTTTTCTCAGGTTTATGCAGCATTACCTTTCCTTCGGGATAAAAATGCCTAGCTGGCGACTCTTTCATTCTCTTGAGTTCACTCCTGTGTGTTCTCATTTCATCCTTTCGCCGACAGTTCGCGTCTGTACCTTATCTGAGTTAGTCTCATTTATTGGGAGCGACAGCTTGGCGACTCTGCTGGGGACCCTTATACTGCAACCAGGGCTTCTGGTTCTTTTTGTGGGTTCCTCCTAGCGCTTATTTGATTTGTGTTTACTGGGGTGTTATGTGCTATTTGTGTTTGTATATTTGCTTTATTTACTGCTTTATTGTACAGTTATTTATTGCTTTCTTTACAGCGTTATATCATCATACTGTCATACTGTTATCTGGCTGGATCTGTTTTTTGTCTTGGTGGGTGGGGTTCTATTGAGAGTTTAAGGTCCTATACCTGGGACCTGAGTGACACCTAGGCTAGAGTGGTTCATATTCTTTCCCATTCCATTTCGGTCTGGTGCGGGAATATGAAACACGGTTCAGATATGGGTTTCTTCTTGAGAACTCTGTGCTACAGATCTCCTGTAGTGCTAGGGCTATCTGGGAAGCCTGCTAAGTCTGGATGACCTTTACTATGACCTTCAGAAACTGAGGTGATTTAGAGGAGGATCTTTTATGGTTATTGTAAACAATGTACCTCCGGGTTAGAAGTGTTTACACTTCTCATAACTGATCCAAGTCTGAGGATCCTTGTTTTAGAACATCACCTGTGAGGGGGGTTGGGCTGTTTACAGGTTTGCAGGTACCCTTGACCTCAGCATACCCTGATACTTTGTTTTGATTAAGAGTACTCCATTTTGGGACAGTTCTTGTAATTTTTAACCCTGGACATGTGACTCTTTATTTGAGTCCCCCACCTTGGTTACTGGACTTATGAACCTCCATCTGGACTTCTTAGACATACATGGACTTATACCAAAGCAGTAATCAGATCCAGCTTGATCTCAAACCCTTGCATATCATTTGCATACATCATCATTGCATCATTTAACATGTGTTTATTTGTTTTTCAGGGTATCCATATTACATTTGGCTTGGTTTTGACCCCTTCATCTGCATAAGCCTTTGCTCACCAGCTACCTGCTTCAGGTGCCTTCATCAACTACCTGCTTCAGTCACATGCTTCACTAGTATCAGCCTGTCAGTGGCCCATCTCCAGTGTTAGTCTCCATCATCAGCATCTGTCTCAGCTCTTCATCAGCAGACATGGCACCCAAGAAGAGCAACATCTCATATCATTTCTTTGAGCCTGAGCTGACTGGCATCAGGAAGATTCAGGCCCTTATTACTCCAGACCATATACCACTATTCAGAGAACATTAAGGAGGCATCCTTGATGTGGTTATGGATTTGGACCCTTCCCATAGGAGCTTGATTCATACTTGCCTACAGTTCTATGACCCCCCTCTGAGGTGCTTCACCTTCTAGAATTTTCAGTTGGGACCCTTGTTGGAAGAGTATTCATCACTGATTGGTGTACCTGTCAGGGGTGGTGTCCCCTTCAACCCTGAGATGGCTTTTCCCAGTGATGAAGAGGTGGCAAAAGCCCTGTATCTGGAACCTATACTGATTGAGCAGAACATGACAGCAAAGGCTGGAATCTCTGGTCTACACTTGGATTTCTTGACTTCTCAGGCTGTCCTGAAGGCCTCCTTGAGAGAATGGAAGGCAGTCTGTGCATTGTTAGCCCTCAGCATATATGGGTTTATACTTTTTGCAGATGAGCCCAAGTTCATTAGCAAGAATGCCATTCATCTTTTCATTCTGAGGAACCCAGTACCCACCTTACTGGGAGATTTCTATTACTCTGTTCACCAAAGGAATGAAAAGCAAAGAGGAAGGTTGGTGAGATGCTGTGCTCCCCTGTTCCATACCTGGCTGCTCAAACACTTGCCCAAGACTGATGCATTCTTGAATCGTCACCAACAGAAGAATTGGGCTAGGAGGCTTGTTGCTTTGACCTCAGATGACATCAGGTGGTGCACCCAGAGCACCAAGGGCAGGGACATCATTACTAGTTGTGGGCAGTTCCCAAATGTACCTCTGATAGGAGTGAAGGGTTGCATCAACTACAACCCTCTGCTATTCAAAAGACAATTGGGCTATGCATTGGTCCATCCTCCTAGAGTGCAAGATCTAGCTGAGACCCTCTATTGTGAGATTAAGCCTAATCTGGCTATTGTCAGGCAAGCATCCTGGGCTTGGGACAATGTCCAGACCAAAGGGATGGCTATTCTTGGGAGATGCAACAATGTGGCCTCAGCTCAGTATTATGAGTGGTCCCATGCCAGGGCTCAAATTTCTGGAATGCCCTTCACCATTGAGGATGCACCTGGACCATCCACAGCACCACCTCCAGCCACTGTCAGCCTGGAAGAGTTTGAAAAGCTAAAAGAGAGGAATGAGAATCTGTCTGAAGCCCTGAAGAGAACCCTCTGGGAGAGGAGTGATGGTCGTCTGGACATTGAAAGGTTAGTAAAGCTTAAGGTGGAGCATCTAGCCAGGATTGAGAAGTCAGAGGACTACATCAAGAAGTCAAGGGCAGGAGAGCAGATTTTGAAGAATGCCTGTAAAGAGGCCCAGTTCCAGAAGGCTAGGACTGATCTCTATTTGAAGGAGAGCCAAGCTAGGTGGGTCAGGATCACTGAAGCTCGCACTCAGGAGGATAAGAGAACTCAGGACAGGATTGAGCAGTTAGAGGCCACTGCAAAGCAGCAACAGGAAGCTCTGCTAGCAGCCCAGAAGGAAATCTCAGAATTGAAGCTTAGGGCTGGGGTGAAGAGGTCAAAGGATCAGGGCAGACACAAGAAGCTAACCACTGCCATTGCCACCAGGAATCTTCTTATACGGAACCTCACAGAGCATCCAGCTGACCCTGTGACTGAATCACTTCTGAAGGAAGTTAGGGAGGATGAATTTGGTCTTGGTGTCTGACTTTTGCTTGTTGTTTCTTTCATTTCATGTACTTTTCTTTTTATGTTGTATTTTGACCCCTCAGAGGGCATGTATTGTAAAAAACAAACTATGTATGATTAACCATTTGTAATATATTCATTAGTTTGTTTCATTCGAATCTCTTTCTCCCGAGCAACATCAAAAGCATCTTCCTCAGGGGTCTGGAAAGGTCAAAACCAAATGCCAAGCTGGATACCTTGGAAACAAATAAGCATACTGCATTGCATACTAACTTTTGTTTTGTTTTGTAGGTTTTTGTTTTGTTTGTTACTAACTCTGTTGTGATTCAGGAACTATTGCTCGATGTCGGGTGTTCCCACTCAACCGTCCACACAGATATCCCACTCGCAACAACCTTCCGGGTATACAAATGGACCAAGTACAGCAGGACCTTACAGAGGTCAGGACTCAAATGGCCAATGAGAGACTGGAGATGAGAAATTAGATGACCCAGTTTATGGAGGTGATGAATGGATTGGCACAGAGCCAAGAAAGATTAAGGGCGCTGGTAGAAAGGCAGACCCAGGAGGACCCCCATCTAGGGACTGGAGGAACGAGCAACAATGAGAGGGTTCAGCCTCATGTTAATCCATCGGTGTATGGAACTCACCTTCATCCAGAGATCAACATCCCTGCTAATGTGCAAGGGAATGCTACTGCGGGCAGAGTATTACAAGAAGATCCCCAAGAGGATCAATTCACTGTGATGGGAGCTGGGGATGAAGCCTATGACAGAAGGCTAGATGAAATTGCTGAGAAATTGAGATCTCTGGAGTCTCAAAATTCCCTGGGCTTCGATGTCATGGACATGGGTTTAGTCAACGGGGTAAGGATTCCCCACAAGTTTAAACCTCTGTGCTTCGAGAAGTACAACGGAACTTCCTGTCCACGAACCCACTTACAATCCTTTCTGGGAAGGCTGAAGGCATACACCATGGATGAAAAACTATGGATGTTTTATTTTGAAGATAGTTTAACAGGGGCTTCAAGGGAATGGTACTCCCATTTGACTAGAGCAACCATCAGATGCTGGAAGGACCTAGCTGAGGCCTTTATCAGACAGTACCAGTACAACTTGGATATGGCTCCTAATAGGACCCTCCTGATGGGAATGTCTCAATCATCCAGGGAAAGCTTCCGGGAGTATGCCCAGAGGTGGAGACAGCTTGCTGCTGCTGTCCAGCAACCCATGTCGGAAAGGGAAATGGCCGACATGTTTATGAACACCCTTCAAGGGACATATATTGACAGGCTAGCTGCCTTTTCTTCCACCAGCTTCGCTGACGTAGTCATAGCTGGAGAAAGGATTGAAAGCCTGTTAAAGATGGGCAAAATTTCTGACAATGGTGCGAGCTCGTCCAGCAACCCTAGAAAGCCTTTTGTAGGTCCAAGAAGAACCGGTGAGACTAATGCTATTCAGGCCAGCAGGGGCAGACCACAATATGTTCATAGGTCAGTGGCAGCAGTCACTATTCCCGCTCCAATTCCTCAGCAACCAGCATATCAACCACAACAACAACCCCATTACCAGCAACAAGTTCAATATCCGCCTCAGAGAAACTACAACAATAACAACAGCAACAATCAACAAAGACCATTTCAACAGAGACCATCTCAGGCCAATAGGGTGATTGATCCAATCCTTATGCCTTATGCCGCTTTACTGCCACAGCTCCTGAAGCTCAACTTGGTTGAGTTAAGGACGTTGGCACCACCAGATCCTTCCAGTCTGCCAAGAAATTATGACGCCAACGCCAGATGTGCTTTTCACTCCAATGCACCTGGCCACAGTACAGAGAAATGTAGGGCTCTACAAATGAAGGTACAGGACTTGGTAGATTCTAAAGCTCTAAACTTTGCACCCCCACCAAATGTTAACAAGAACCCCATGCCCAACCACGGAGGACCAAGAATCAATGCTATTGAGGAAGATAAGCCGTCTTTCTTAATAACCAGTGTTGGGCAGATTCGGACACCCCTGGTAGAGATTAAAGCTCAACTCCTAGAATGCCAGATATTCCCTGGGTGTGAGCTCGGGTGCGGTTATTGCAACATTTCGGTAAACGGGTGTGATAACTTGAGAAGTGGCATAGATGGTCTTATCCAGAGTGGCCTACTTCAGATCACAACATCAACACCTTCAAATCCAGCAATCTCTCTGACAACAGTTCCTGAGTCTCCTACAACTGCAACAACAATTATTCCAAACAACTCTTCAGTTTCATCAACAAATGCTTCAAATATCACTTTGACAAACCAGATAACAACAAACATTCCTTCTACAACATCAGCACCCCTCTATTCAGAATCTTCTTCTACAACACCAGCAGATATCTCAGCAGTCACTATTTATTATGATCCGTCAAGTATTCCTCCGAACAACAATTTTCAACAACAAGCAGTGGCATCTCCTGCCAGGACACCGGTTACCATCTACTATGATCCACACACTATTTCAACACCCTCCTCTGCTGCAGTCATCCCGGTTACCATCACGGTACCTGGGCCCGTTCCATATGAAAGTAGTAATGCCATCCCTTGGCATTATGGCTCTGACCTTTACTGCAATGGGGAGAAAATCACTCTTGACTCTTCAACATCTTCTCCACAGATTGATAATGTCGGGGGAGGCGGAGGCTTCACCAGAAGTGGACGCCTTTTTGCCTCGCAATCACAAAGACCTAATGCCGAAGCAGAAGCTGCTACCAAAGCAAAGGGAAAGAGTGTAATAGATGAAGAACCCATTCTCAAAGAAACACAGAAGACATCTTTTGAACAAGATGTAGACGAGTTTATGAGAATCATCAAGAGGAGTGATTACAAGGTAATGGATCAGCTTCACCAAACTCCCTCAAAAATCTCCATTCTATCCCTGCTGATGTGTTCTGAGGCTCACCGGAATGCATTACTAAAAGTCTTTCACGCAGCATATGTGCCATAGGAGATCACCGTTAATCAGCTGGAGACCGTGGTAGCGAATGTCAATACCAGCCATGGATTGGGTTTTACCAATGCTGATTTAACGACTGAGGGTTGTAACCACAACAAGGCTTTACACGTCACCCTGGAATGCAAGGGTGTTGTTCTATCACATGTACTGGTAGACACTGGGTCTTCACTCAATGTCTTACCAAAGAAAGCCTTGGTGAAGCTGGAGTATGATGGCTTGGCATTGCGTCCAAGTAATTTGGTAGTGAGGGCATTTGACGGCTCTAAGAGATCAGTGCTAGGAGAGATTGATCTGCCAGTGATGATTGGCCCGCAAACTTTTAAAATTACCTTCTATGTGATGGACATTCAGCCGGCCTACAGCTGTTTGTTGGGTAGACCTTGGATTCATGCCGCTGGCGCAGTTACGTCTACCCTTCACCAGAAGTTAAAATTTGAGTGGGAGGGCCAGATCATCACCATTTGTGGTGAAGAAGATATTTTTGTTAGCCATCTGGCTATATACAAATACATTGAGATGGATGGAGAGATCCATGAAACCATGAGCCAGGGATTTGAAGCCCTGAACATTAATGAAGCATCTGCTGTACTTGGAACTTCCATGACATCTTATCAGCAAGCCAGGAAGGTTGTTGAGGAGGGAAATGCCCAAGGCTGGGGCAAGCTGTTGCCCGTAGAGAAGAAAGAGGACAGATTTGGGTTGGGTTACAAACCAACTCAACAAGATCAATCAGAGGCTGCTAAGAAGCCCAGTTTTGTTAGTGGGGGGATTCTCACCCCTGATGCAGTAAACAACTTGGAAGATGAGTCGGAAGATGAGCGCAACCTGGAGAGCTGGATACGTCCAAGGATCCCGGGGAGCCGTATCTCAAACTGGTCTTCCCAGGAAATTATAAGGGTTACTCCTGCAGAGTAATTATTATTTCCTGTATTTTAAAGCATGCATCAAGTCTTGCATCTTGCCCAAGATGACAAGACTCATTTTGTAATCGGGCCATCTTGTAATTTTGTGCAAACAGATCAATCAATGAATATCGAACATCTTTTGCAAATGAGTCTTTTTCTTTTATGCTCACTGTTTTTCATTTTTCTTTTTGTACAAAAATAAAATGGCAATGTTTTCAAAATGATAACTTCATTTCACCTTTTTCTAAACAAAGATTAAAATCAATCACTAAAATGAACAATCTAAACCCTTGCAGAGAGTGCCTTTCGGACTGCACCGACAACAACACAGCTATGACTCCGTATGACTTTGACAATCCAATCAATCAAGCTGATGAAGGGGTTAAAGAAGATTATGAGCTTCCTGAAGAGCTAGCCAGGTTGTTAAGGCAAGAGGAGAAGGTTATCACCCCTCATCAGGAGGAGGTTGAAACGATTAATCTTGGTACGGAAGAAGACGTGAAAGAGGTTAAGATCGGGGCCTGCCTACAAGATTCAGTGAAAGAGCAACTGATAGACATGCTTCGGGAGTATGTGGATGTGTTTGCTTGGTCTTACCAGGACATGCCAGGGTTGGACACCGATATCGTCATGCACAAGCTGCCATTAAAAGAAGACTGCCCGCCAGTAAAACAGAAGCTGCGCCGTACTCGCCCAGATATGGCAATGAAGATAAAAGAAGAGGTACAAAAGTAGTGGGACGCCGGGTTCCTTGCTGTGACTAGCTATCCACCGTGGGTTGCTAATATAGTACCTGTTCCCAAGAAAGACGGCAAAGTGAGAATGTGTGTTGACTACCGGGACCTGAACAGAGCCAGCCCGAAAGATGACTTCCCATTACCTCACATTGATGTATTGGTGGATAATACGGCTCAGTTCTCGGTGTTCTCCTTCATGGACGGATTTTCAGGATACAATCAGATCAAGATGTCACCTGAAGACATGGAGAAGACAACCTTCATCACACCCTGGGGCACGTTCTGTTATAAGGTGATGCCATTCGGACTGAAGAATGCAGATGCAACGTATCAACGGGCTATGGTAACATTATTCCACGATATGATCCATAAAGAAATCGAGTGTTATGTGGATGACATGATTGCCAAGTCCCTCATAGAAGAAGACCACCTGGTAAATCTGCTGAAACTATTCAAGCGTCTGAGGAAGTACCAACTGAAATTGAACCCCAACAAATGCACATTCGGGGTACGATCTGGTAAGCTGCTGGGCTTTATTGTAAGCGAGAAAGGGATCGAAGTTGACCCTGATAAAGTCAAAGCCATTCAAGAAATGCCTGCACCGAAGACAGAAAAAGAAGTTCGAGGGTTTCTGGGTAGATTGAACTACATCTCAAGGTTCATATCTCATCTAACAGCAACTTGTGAACCTTTGTTCAAGCTGTTAAGGAAGGAACAAACGGTCAGGTGGAGCGAAGACTGCCAAAGGGCTTTTGACAAGATCAAGGAGTACTTGCAAGAACCTCCGATCCTTATGCCTCCAGTTGAAGGAAGACCTATGATAATGTACTTAACAGTATTAGAAGAGTCAATGGGGTGTGTGTTGGGCCAGCATGACGAGTCTGGTCGAAAAGAGTATGCAATTTACTACCTGAGCAAAAAGTTTACCGACTGTGAACAACGTTATTCACTGCTCGAGAAAACTTGCTGTGCTTTAGCGTGGGATGCTCGCCGACTGAGACAATATATGTTGACCCACACTACTTTATTGATCTCGAAGATGGACCCAGTTAAGTACATTTTTGAGAAGCCAGCACTTACCGGACGGGTTGCAAGATGGCAAATGATCCTCACAGAATATGACATCCAGTACACATCTCAGAAAGCCATCAAGGGCAGTGTATTGTATGATTATCTTGCTGAGAAACCTATTGATGATTACCAGCCTATGAGATTTGACTTCCCTGATGAAGACATCATGTTCATAAAAGCAAAAGATCATGAAGAGCCTATTCACAGTGAAGGGCCTGACCCGGAAGAAGAATGGACTATGATGTTTGATGGGGCTGTTAATATGAATGGTCGTGGTGTTGGTGCAGTACTCATTACACCAAAGGGGGTTCACATGCCTTTCTCGGCAAAGCTCACCTTCAACTGCACTAACAACGAAGCTGAATACAAAGCTTGCATTATGGGTCTTGAGGAAGCCATTGACCTCAGGATCAAAACCTTGACTGTGTTCGGAGATTCAGCTCTGGTAGTTAATCAAACCAACGGCAAATGGTACACCCACCAGGATCATCTGATACCTTACAGGGATTATACAAGGAGGTTATTGACTTTCTTTACAACAGTCAAACTTGAGTATATCCCTCGGGACGGGAATCAGTTTGCAGATGCTCTGGCTACCATTTCATCCATGATCAAAGTTCAAGCTGCCAACTTTGTGCCTCGGATTTCAGTGTCCAGACTTGACAGACCAGCATATGTATTTACAGCAGACATTGTCAAAGATGATAAGCCTTGGTTCCATGACATTAAGTGCTTCTTGGAGGGTCAGACATACCCACATGGGGCATCTTCCAATGATAAGAAGACTTTAAGAAGGCTTGCTGGTAGTTTCTTTTTGAACACTGATGGTTCCCTGTACAAGAGAAACTTTGATATGGTACTCCTCAGATGCGTTGATAGAACAGAAGCAAACTTGTTGATGCACGAGGTGCACGGAGGATCCTTTGGTACCCACGCAGGAGGACATGCAATGGCTAAAAAGTTGTTAAGATCAGGATATTACTGGATCACAATGGATGCTGACTGTTGTGCCTACGCCAGAAAATGCCATAAATGCCAGATCTATGCGGATAAGGTGCATGTGCCTCCCAATCCTTTGAATGTGATGTCTTCACCCTGGCCCTTTGCCATGTGGGGCATTGATATGATCGGCAAGATTGAGCCGACCGCTTCAAATGGCCACAGATTCATCCTGGTTGCCATTAACTATTTCACCAAGTGGGTTGAAGCAGCCTCCTATGCAAATGTTACAAGGCAAATGGTAGCCCGATTTCTGAAGAGAGATATCATTTGTCGATACGGAATTCCCGAGCGAATCATTACTGATAATGGTTCAAACTTAAACAATAAGATGATGGCAGAGCTGTGCCGGGACTTCAAGATCCAACACCACAATTCTTCTCCTTACAGGCCAAAGATGAACGACGCTGTTGAGGCAGCTAATAAGAACATCAAGAAGATTGTGCAGAAGATGGTAGTCACTTATAAAGACTGGCATGAGATGCTACCATTTGCCTTGCATGGGTACCGCACGTCAATCAGAACATCCACTGGGGCAACACCGTATCAGCTTGTTTAAGGTATGGAAGCAGTCTTACCAGTTGAAGTTGAACTACCCTCCCTACGGGTACTGATGGATGTTAAGCTGAACGAAGCAGAATGGGTCCGATCCCGATACGAACAACTGAGTTTGATTGAAGAGAAAAGATTGGCTGCAATCTGTCATGGGCAGCTATATCAGAAAAGAATGAAGAAAGCCTTCGATCAGAAAGTTAGGCTCCAAGAATACCAAGTAGGAGATCTTGTGCTGAAAAGACTCCTCCCTCCTCATACAGACCACAGGGGCAAATGGATTCCAAACTATGAAGGACCATTCGTAGTAAAGAAAGTTTTCTCCGGTGGAGCACTCATGCTCAGCACTATGGATGGTGAAGATTTCCCGTCCCCTGTGAATTCAGATGCAGTTAAAAAATACTTCGCATAAAAATGACCCGCTGGACATAAAAACAGAATGTAAGTCCAGGCGAAAATAGGGCATCCCGGCGAGTCAAAAACAGAATAAGAGACTCGGGCAAAAATAAGGGAAAATAAACAAAAGATGTACACTCGCTGAGTTGAAAAGCCGCATTGGACAACTCAGGCAAAAATGGGTATCCCGATGGATTGAAAACCCGAAAGGGCGATCCATGCAAAATAAGGGAATAAGCGAACAACTGCATTCTGAATTCGTCTGTATCACTTACAACTTGGTAAGCTTCGAAAGGATCAAGCTTCTGTCAGAATCAGCCTTCTTCAGAAAGCAAGACGAGAAGAACGTCAAAAGTCATACGAGTCATAGCAGAGAGGAAGCTCCTTGAAGCGTTGTCAACATTGCCAACATTTTGTTTCTCAATATGTAACAATCTCCTCATTTTAGGGGATTTGTTTCCTTGACTGTATCTTGCCAATTCAGGACATACGTATTAATAAAATCAGATTTTCAGTCATGTCTCGTCTCGTACATTTTATTTTCATTTGCAAAATGTCCGATGTCTTTAAGATACTGATTGCATAAATACAGATGCTTCTCTTATAATAAAACGTGCTTGCAGGAAGTATATTTACCCCCAGGAGTGTCTAAACTCCTATGATGGAATCCGGTAAGGGATACCTCGGGATCACTTATGCGTTTCTCTACCTTTACAGGATTGCAGGTATCCAAAACACGACATGGGGCATGAAAAGCTTCACCCCTAGCAAGCTGGCAAATCAACACTCACTCAGTCTTAGCACCCAAAGTGCTTTCTCCCCAACTGAGTTGCCAGTCGCTATTTCTCCCCAGCCGAGTTGCCATCCATTTTTCCTCCACAGTCAAGTACAAAGGCCGGGAAACCATCTCCCCACAGAGTTTCAGCCTCTATCCAGAAGAGCAACGTGCGAAGGAATCACAACAGAGTGAAGAAAGCTTCTACAAACCCCGGCTGGGTCCTTCAAGACAGGACTATCAGTGACCTATATCCCCAAGTAGAGTCATACATGACGGAACTACCAATGATCTTCCCCCAGCTGGGATGTCCATTTCAAGCAAGATCAGCCAGAAATCTTCGCAGTAACGGGGATCCGAAACCCGGATCATTATCTTTTGCATAATCATAGCATTTGCATCATATTTCCTGCAAAGCGTAGAATTCCGTCTAATACGAAGCATTACGGCAAAAATCAAACATATTGCATAATCATAAGCCATGTTCTGAATTAAACACTTGTGAATATTGGCAATCCATCAAAGATATACAGAAAACTCCCCAGATTCCCAGGCAGAGAGCCCAGACATTTCTCTTACAAATACAAATACTTCTTGACACCCGTCCGTGTCATATCCCCACCAGAGAGCCAAAAGCATCTGCCTTACACTCATGAATACAAATAGACACTCCTTTTGACACCCGTCCGTGTCATCACTCCCCAGTAAAGTCGCCCGAGCACTCTTTACAAACAGACCATCCGTATTACAGATACTTCTTGACACCCGTCCGTGTCATACCCCCAGCAGAAAGCCAAAGCGTCCCCTCTGCACTCACAGATACCCACATGTATACAACTTCCTTGGCACCCGTCCGTGTCATCATTCCCCAGCACAGCTACCTGAACACTTTGTATATCAAATACTTGTTTATCCTATATTTTTCACCTTTTGGCCCTCGTCCGCGTCACTCTCCCCAGCAGTTTAAAACACTCTCCTATACTTGTTTCACTCATACAGATACTCGTCCGTATCTTGCATATACTACTCAAATCCCATCAGATTCGACACTCGTCCTTGTTCTCTGTTAACCAGTTGATACTCGTCCGTATCATCATCTCAGAACATGCGTCAAGCGTTTGTTTCTACCTAATACTCGTCCGTATCATAGTCTTAAGGATGCTCGTCCGCATCTTTAATCCATACACTGTGTCAAACACTTTTGTCTTCTTGAATTTAGACACTCGTCTGTGTCTACTATTCCCCAGAAGAGTCCCTTCAGAATCAACACTTGTCTGTACTCCTTGTTAACCAGTTGATACTCGTCCGTATCATCATCTCTGAACGCGTGTCAATATTTTTTTCTCCCCGATACTCGTCCGTATCATAGTCTTAGGGATGCTCGTCCGCATCTTTAATCTATACACAACGTCAAAACACTTATACCTTTTATTTCTTGGATATAAACACTTGTCCGTGTTTACTATTCCCCAGTAGGTCGCCAACAAAGCAAAATTTCTTTTCTATCTGACATTCGTCCTATGTCATGATAAATCCTGAGAGCAGCCGTACCCTGCCAGGTGATCGTCCTTCACCTTAGATGATCGTCCTTCATCATGCTCATCCGATGGCCGTCCCCATCGTTGATCTTTTCTATCCGACATTCGTCCTATGTCGTGATATTTTAGCAGCCGTCCCCTGCTAGGTGATCGTCCTTCACCTTTTGATGATCGTCCTTCATCATTTTATCCGATGGCCGTCCCCATCGTTGATCTTTGTTATCTGACATTCGTCCTATGTCATGATAAACCTTGAGAGCAGCCGTCCCCTTCTAGGTGATCGTCCTTCACCTCTTGATGATCGTCCTTCATCATGCTCATCCGATGACCGTCCCCATCGTCGACCTTTTATCCGGCATTCGTCCTATGTCGCGATACTTTCGGCAGCCGTACCCTGCCAGGTGATCGTCCTTCACCTTAGATGACCGTCCCTCATCTTATCCCCCTCAGAGCAACCGTCCCCTCCTAGGTGATCGTCCTTCACCTTTGATGACCGTCCCTCATCATTATTTCATTTATTCTTTAACCCGATGGCCGTCCCCGTCATGGTCCATTTTCCCTTTCCTGATGATCGTCCTTCATCAGTTTAGCCCGATGGCCGTCCCCATCGTTGTTTACATTACTTTATGAACCTGATGACCGTACCTCATCATTTATTTTTACCCATAATCCCCAGAGAATCTTATATCTTTACTTGATGGTCGTCCCCATCATAATCTCTTATTTCCCCAGCATGTCGGTCGTCCCCGTCATTGCTCTTTCCCCAGCAGTCGTCCTCTGCTCGGCAGTCGTCCTCCGTCGCCCGCACTTTATATATATACTTTATTTTCCCTTTTTACAATCTATATCCCTTTTCTTCTTCATTCTGTGAGTGCAAATTTTGGACTGTCTTTGGTATTCAACCACAAGTTATCTTGTTTGCCTGTTAAGCAGTTGCTTACATCCTGCACAGCTAACTCATGTTTGAATAGGGGCAGCTGTAAACACCCCAAATTTTCCCTCACCCATTCACACCATGGCTTGTGATCCTTTCATATGCATAAACACAAAGATAGCATCTCATACCACATTTTTGATTCATTGCATTGGTTCAAAGTCATCTGCATCTAGGGTTTGTGATCTGAGCAATCCAAAAGCTTCTTGAGCCACTCCAAAGGTCATCAATCACTTCAAAGGGATCCATGTATGTTCAAGCATCATATTATACCCCCTCAAAGTCAAGAATTTCAAAGAATCATAAGAATTGAGAATGGCATGGAAGCAGAGCCAGGTTTAACTGCACAGATGACCTAGAATTAGGGTTTTGGTTTCAGAGGCCATAAATCCAAAGTTTTTGGTCATTCTTGTTTCTATTGGTCTCTATATGGTATAGGGAGCATGCATATCAATTTTCATGAAGAAATTCAATGGGGAAGTCATCTGATCAAGGGTTGACTTCTTGAGCAAGTCAGTGCAAAATCAGGGCATCTGAGGCCCCCAATGACCCAACCAAAGGGTGTTCTTCGTCATTTTGATTGTGTATGATCTTTATTTGATCATAGAAGAGGTTAGAAGTTCACAAAATTGGAGAATTTCAAGTCATTTGCAAAGTTGACTTTTTGGGAAAGTTGACTTATATTGAAAATTGCCATTTTGGGAAACTTTTTCAACCCTTGCTTTTTGATTCAAAAATGCTTCAAATGGAAAAACTTTGGTCATGAAAGTTGTAGAATGGATCATTCCCTTTTCAAAAAGTACAAGAACATGACCTAATTCATTTTGGATCAAAAGTTATGGCTTGTCAAAGTTGGCTAAAATCACAAAATTTGAAGTTTTCTACCAAAGAGGTATTTTGCAAAATGCTATGATCAAGTGTTCTAAAGGCCTCAAATGTGTACAATTTCTTCACAACATGATCACATGACCTCTAAAATTCAGAATGGGCCAAGAAACTTTGCATTTTGATGCCTTGAATCACAAGAATTTCCAAAGGGGCCAAACCTTATGAAATTTGCAAAACACTACACAAACCATGATCAACTTGCTGAATCATCTCATAAACAATTCCATGGACCTCCTTAAACTCAGCTGAGCAAGGACAAGCCAATGAGCTAGCTGCACCATTGCCCATACCTCAAGTACACAACTTTTGACTTTTTGGCAAGAACACCCATACCAATCCCACAGTGACACAACAACTCTCTGCCCAATCCAGATCTTACAAACACACTCCAAGGTTTCATTTTCATAACACAACTCATTCTGATCTTGCCCACAAGCCATAGTTACCAAAATATCTCCAACTTGCATTTTCATTCGAAACACTCTCCACAAGCCTCAAACACACAAACAAACTTCACAAACAATCTCAGCAGGCCTCACTGATCACAAACCACCCATCACCATAGCCTGAAACTCCCTGAATCAAAAACACGATTTCAACACACCCTTGACCTGAGCTTCTGCCAACTTTCTCTAGAGGCCACATAAACTCCAACTAAGTGTCAAAAGCTTCTAAGGAGGATCATTGGGACTTGTTTGAGCCAAAGAAACAGCCAGAAACTCCTGAATCGAAAGCTCAATCTCAGGTAGCATGATGAACAATTTTTCCAGAACTCTAATTTCTTGTTAGAATATTGTTCTGTATGTTGCCCTGATCATGGGGATCTATTTATTTTTGAAAATGAGCCAGAAACAAGCATGTTATGATGTTCTGAAAGTTTGACCTAAAAACTTCTTTGATTCGATTCGTGTTTGTGTTGGAAGTTAAACATGATTTTGTGCTTGATTCGTGTTTGGGGTGGGTAGAGGATGAATTCTGGAGAGTTAGAGCTTTTGAAATGGCCTGGAGAGTGAGATTGAGTTTTCGGTTGGCCGGAGAAGATGACCGGAACACTGTTCCGGTCATCTGAAAGTCATTAGGGTTACTTAATTAGGGTTTAGTCTTAATTATGTAAGTTTGAATGTGGGCCGTCCAGATGCGCGCGCTAGTCAATTCCCTCCCTTTTCGTTTGAATCTTGGCCCTTGGATGCGCTGACTTTCTCATTTTCAGTTTAAATTTCATTTTATTTTCATTAAATTTCATTTGTTTTGTTCATTTTATAAAAAATAGTAAAACATCTTTAAAAATTCTGAAATTTTTTGTCAAATTTTCAACTAATTTTCAGAAACCAAAAACATTTTTATTTTTATTTTTTGCATTAAAATTTATTTTTAAATCATTTAAAAGTTTATTTTTAATTAATTAATGAGAATTAATTAATTAAAAATGCTTTTAGGTATTTAAAAATCACAAAAAAATTCATGAAACATTTAAAATCATATAGAAACATTGTCCAACTCTCAAACCAAATTTCCATGGAATTAATTTCATTTCAAGGCATTATTTTGATTCAATCTTCAAAAATTCATCTCTGCCTAGTCTTTAAGAGTTGGACTTTGATTCTTTTTGCATTGCATCTTGTATAGCATGTAGTTTATAGGATTAAATTGGCATGAATTGATCTTGCATTTCCTATTTGTTTGGCATTTTTCTTGACAAGGTACCTTAAAACCCTAGCAATCTTAAGAAATTCATAACCCTCATTAGGTTAAGAGTTGGAACCCCTCCTTTGGGCAGTGAGTTTGTATAGGTTTAAGGTTCCTTTGAATGCATTTTCAATTTTTTATCATGATGTTTGCTTCTGGTTTTGGTTTTTGTTTTGAGCATTGATCATAAACCCTAATTTGGGCTTTCATTTGCATCCATCTTCCATTTGCTTGCATACCATGACTTGCCATGACATTTTGTGCATCCATTTGATTCATAATACATCTTAGGACATATTAGAATCATGTTTGATCATTGCATCTTTCATTTTCCATGTTGTATGTCATTTGTATTTCATAACTTTTCATGTATGTTCATGGTTTTAAGAATGCTCCATTTGCATCCATATATTTGTATGATCATTCTCATGCCTTGCCTCATGTTTGCATCATCTCTTAGCATCATTAACATCACACTCATGCTTCTGGTTTTGGTTTGTATCATGTCATTGCATCTCATTTGCATTGCATTTCATTCCTTTCACTAACTTTTCAGGTGGTAAGTAACTTTGAGAAGTGAATTTGCCTTCACTTCTCACAAATTCTTTTCATCTCTCTTATGCATCATTGCTACATTTTGTCTTGTGTTTGAGATTGAGCTTGCTCATTCTTCTTCATCTTACTTTCTTTCTTCAAGTAACTTGTCTTCTTAAATGAAGCAAGTTACTTTGCTTCTCTTTGCTCCTTTCATCTGCTTCCTGGTGGTTCCTCTGAAGATCTTTTTTGTAAACCTCACAAACCCTAGGAACAACCAAGCATGACAATAATTAGGGTTTTTATTAGTCCCCCATTTAGCTTTAACCTTGGTGTCTCATTGAGTCTTCTCTTCTCATCTCATAATCAAGGACTAAACCCTAAAGGCTTTAAGGCTTTGTGATTAAGCTTATGCCTGCATCCTTCTATTAGGATGGAGTGTATAACTTTAATCCTAAGTGTTAAACCCTTAATGTGTTTAAAATCCTTTATTCAATCCATCTAATAATCACCAAGACATCAAGCTTGTAACTTGGGCCTTGCATTAGGGTTCTAATTCTTCCTTAATTGGTTAAGAAGGACTAACCCTAGTGTTAATGGACAAGTCCCCCTCAAGTTGTCTTACAAACCCTAAAATTCACTTCATCATCTTATCATTAATTAAAATCCATTTAATAAAGGTTTTGTTTTGTCATGAGGTTAATCCCTAATCATGGATTAAGTTGAGGAGCTTTCCTCAGCTTAAACACTCTCATCTATTATCCTTCTATTAGGATGGTGTAATGAGTCTGTTTAATCCCTGATTATGGCTTAATCTCATTACTTAACACTAAACAAAAACACCAAAAACATCTAAATAATTACAAGTTGGTTAATGATCTTAATACTACATCATGGTGATTAAGTGTGAGAAGCTGACTTCACACTTAAGGTGCTCTCATTACCCCTAATCAGAGGGAAGATGTGATGAGTTTACTAACCCATTGGTTTAGGCTTAAGCTCATTAACTTATGACAAACTTTCAAAAGCAATAAAAGATTGAAAACACAAAAACAAACAATAATCGTCTCCTTTGGGATTCTTTTCTCATCATCTTCACTCATAAACGAGAACTCGCTTCCTCCGTCTAATGCAAGACAGTTTGCACCTGAGCCAGACAGGTCATACACTTGAGCATAGATAAGTAAGCAGTTCACAAGTCAATTCATCTTTCAGTCTCTTTGGGTCGAACTATGGTGTTCTGACTTCCTCATTGCACGAGAGGATACGTAGGCATAACTTAACTGTTATCGAACAAAAGTCTCTGTATATTCCCCCTCTTTCTAGAATCATTCTTTTAGCCTCATAGCCTTAAGCATTTCACTCTTGTCTTTACACTGACATTATACATATTACACTTCACTTTCTTTTACACTGACACCTGTACATCCTTTCCAGCTTTGACACACAAATTGCACTGACCCTACCCCTTTTAAACACAAATCTTTTAAGCATGGATCCCGTCGAGTACGGCGGACAATCTGGGTGCTAATACCTTCCCAGGTTGTAACCAACCCCCTTTCTCAGTCTCTCTGGTTTGCAACCGTCTTATCCATGTCTTTTCTCAGGTTTATGCAACATTACCTTTCCTTCGGGATAAAAATGCCTAGCTGGCGACTCTTTCATTCTCTTGAGTTCACTCCTGTGTGTTCTCATTTCATCCTTTCGCCGACAGTTCGCGTCTGTACCTTATCTGAGTTAGTCTCATTTATTGGGAGCGACAATATGATTGCCAAGTCCCGAGACGAAGAAGAGCATCTGGTCAATCTCAAGAAGCTATTTGATAGATTGATAAAGTATAAGCTGAGGTTGAATCCAAACAAGTGTACTTTCGGAGTGCGTTCCGGAAAATTTCTGGGTTTTATTGTTAGCCAAAAAGGAATCAAGGTGGATCCTGCAAAAGTAAAAGCAAATACAAGATATGCCTGCACCGAAAACAGAAAAAGAAGTGCGCGGGTTTTTAGGGAGATTGAACTATATTTCACGGTTTATATCTCATCTAACTGCCACGTGTGAACCAATATTCAGATTGTTAAGGAAAGAGCAAACGGTCAGGTGGAATGAGGACTGTCAAATAGCCTTTGAAAAGATAAAAGAATATTTGCAGACACCTCCGATTCTAATGCCTCCAGTTCCAGGACGGCCACTTATCATGTACTTGACTGTGCTAGAAGGGTCAATGGGGTGTGTTCTAGGCCAACATGACGAGTCTGGTCGAAAAGAGTACGCTATTTATTACCTTAGCAAAAATTTTACCGAATGTGAATCTCGTTACTCACTGCTCGAGAAAACTTGTTGTGCTTTGGTATGGGCTGCTCGCCGACTGAGACAGTATATGTTGACCCATACCACACTGCTAATCTAAAAAATGGACCCTGTCAAGTATATTTTCGAGAAACCAGCATTAACCGGAAGGGTTGCAAGGTGGCAAATGATCTTAACAGAGTATGATATATAGTATACTTCCCAGAAAGCCATCAAAGGAATTGTATTGTCAGATTATCTTGCACATCAACCTCTTGAAGATGACTCTCAGCCAATGAAATTCGATTTCCATGATGAGGACATCATGTACCTCAAAGCAAAAGATTGCGAGGAACCACTTCCAGAGGAGGGGCCAGACCCTGAATCCAAATGGAAGTTGATGTTTGATGGGGCAGTCAATATCAACGGACGTGGAGTTGGTGTTGTTCTTATCACTCTTGAAGGTGTTCACTTTCCCTTCGCTGCCAGAATTACTTTTGGTTGCACCAACAATGAAGCGGAATACGAGGCGTGCATAATGGGAATAGAGGAGGCTATTAATCTTCGAATTAAGACCCTCGATATTTTCTGAGATTCAGCCCTCGTTATTAATCAAATTACCGGCAAGTGGTATACACATCAAGAACAGTTAATTCCTTATAGAGATTATGCCAGAAGACTGTTGACGTTCTTCACAACGATTAAGCTTCAGTATATACCACGAGATGAGAATCAATTTGCCGATGCATTGGCTACTCTTTCTTCGTCCATCAAAGTCTTGTGTTGGAACTATGTACCCAGGATTGACATTTCCCGGCTTGACGCACCAGCTTATGCTTTCTCTGTAGACGCAATGTCTGATGAGAAACCTTGGTACTTCGATATCAAGCTTTTCCTGGAAAAATAAGAATACTCAGTTGGGGCATCATCCAACGACAAGAAGACCTTAAGACGACTTGCTGCTAGCTTCTTCTTGAATATAGATGGGGTTTTGTATAAGAGGAAATTTGACATGGTCTTGCTCAAATGCGTGGATAGATACGAAGCAAGCCTGTTAATGCAAGAAGTTCACGAGGGATTCTTCGGTACTCATGCAGGAGGACATGCGATGGCTAAGAAGTTGTTGAGATCGGGGTACTATTGGATAACAATGGATGCAGACTATTGTTCGTACGCCCGTAAGTGCCACAAGTTCCAGATTTATGCAGACAAGGTGCATGTTCCTCCAAGCCCGCTCAATGTCATGTCATCTCCTTGGCCCTTTTCTATGTGGGGCATTGACATGATCGGGAAAATAGAGCCTACTGCTTCAAATGGTCATTGTTTCATTCTGGTTGCGATTGATTACTTCACTAAGTGGGTTGAAACAACATCTTATGCCAATGTCACTCGTCAAGTGGTAGCCAGGTTTTTTAAAAGGGACATTATTTGCAGATACAGAGTGCCCGAGCGAATCATTACTGAAAATGGTTCCAATTTGAATAATAAGATGATGGCAGAATTGTGCCGGGACTTCTAGATTCAGCATCATATCTCTTCTCCTTACCGACCAAAGATGAATGGTGCGGTAGAAGCGGCTAATAAGAATATCAAGAAGATTGTGAAAAAGATGGTTGTCACTTACAAGGATTGGCATGAGATGCTACCATTTGCGCTGCATGGGTACCGAACGTCAGTCAGGACGTCAACTGGGGAAACTCCTTTCTCATTGGTATATGGCATGGAGGCAGTCTTGCCTGTTGAGGTAGAAATTCCTTCATTGCGTGTGATGATGGATGTGAAGCTTGATGAGGCTGAGTGGGTACGTGCTCGATACAATCAGTTATGTCTAATTGAGGAAAAGATATTAGCGGCTATCTAGCATGGTCAGCTTTATCAGAGGAGAATGAATCAAGCATTCAACCAACGAGTACGTACTCGGGAGTATCAAGTAGGAAAGCTTGTGCTCAAGAGGATCGTTCCTCCAGGTTCAGATCACAGGGGCAAGTGGACCCCAGGCTACGAAGTACCGTTCATAGTGAAGAAAGTTTTCTCAGGAGGAGCACTGATGCTCACCACTATGGATGGAGAAGATTTCCAATCCCCTGTTAACTCGGACGCAGTTAAAAAATACTTCGCATAAAAAGACCCGCTGGACACAAAAACAGAATTAAAGTCCAGGCAAGAAAAGGGCATCCCGGTGAGCTAAAAACAGAATAAAAAGCTCGGGAAAAAGTTAGGGAAAATAAATAAAAATGTACACCCGCTGAGTTGAAAAGCCACATCGGACAGCTCAGGCAAAAACGGGTATCCCGGTGGATTGAAAACACGGAAGGGTGATCTACGCAAAACAAGGGAATAAGCGAACAACTGCGATCCGAGTAATCTGAACCAAATCATCGTTTCGTACAGCCAAACTATATCAGAAGGATAGGAATCAGTCCCCTCATCTTTTTCAGAAAGCAAAGGTAAGAACAGAAAGTTTTGAAGACATGCTGGTCATAGCAAGAAGGAAACTCATTGGGATGACGTGCCCATTGCCATTAGGATAGTTTATTTTTCTCAATTTTTTGGTAGCTACCTCTTTCTAGGTGGTTACTTCCTGATGTAAAAAATTTGCCTATTCAGAGGCCTTTCAATAAAAGAATATTAAGTCAAAAAGTTGTGTTGTGTTTGTTTGTTTGCAAAAATGTCCTGAATATTTGGAAAATAATAGCATTGCATTTGAAACATGGTTATTTGTTTTCTAAATGAAAAATGACATTGCAGGGAAACATTTAAAAACCCTTTGAGTGTCGGGTGACGATGGATGAACATATCATATCATGCAAGTCCCTGGAGCACATATGTGTATTCTGTTGTTGCAGGTTTTGCAGGATGACGTCACATCTTCCCAAACAGAATTTTCCCCAGCTGAGTCAGAGCAGGTGGAATCCCCAAGCAGATTATTTTTCCACAAGTGGGCTATGCCTAGCAGACAGTGGGAGGTTCAATTCCCAACAAAGTCAGAGTTGTCAGAAGTCTCTTCCAAGCAAAGGATATTTGAGGAAGCATTTCCCCAGTCGTGTTGGAAGATCGTCATTCCCCCGTAGAGTTTCAGGACTAAGAGACAACCATCATTGAAATATTCCCCAAGACTCGTCTGTGTTCACACCTTGTTGTTGCTCGTTTGCATTTCCCAACACTCGTCTGTGTTCGCACTTTGGTATTGCTTGTTTGCTTTCCCCAGCAGTTGCCCATGGTTGGTAGATGCTTTTGCTCGTCAGCATTTCCCAACACTCGTCTGTGTGTAACTTCCATTTTGGTACTTGACACGTGTCTGTGTTTGATATTTGTTTGTTGCTCGTCTGCATTCCCCTACGCTCATCTGTGTTTGTTATCTGTTCGAAGCTCGTTTGCATTGTTTGGATACTCGTCTGTATCATCCCTCACACTCGTCTGTGTTAGCTTATGTCCACATGTGTTGATTTGAAAATCATTCTAGTACTCGTCTGTATTGCTCTTCTAATTGCTCGTCTGTATTGGATTTCTGGTACTCGTCTGTATGGCTGCTCCAATTGCTCGTCTGTATTGGATTTCTGGTACTCGTCTATATTGCTGCTCCAATTGCTCATCTGTATTGGATTTCTGGTACTCATTTGTATGGCTGCTCCAATGGCTCGTCTGTATTGGATTTCTGGTACTCGTCTGTATTGCTGCTCCAATTGCTCGTCTGTATTGGATTTCTGGTACTCGTCTGTATTGCTGCTCCAATTGCTCGTTTGTGTTGGATTTCTGGTATTCGTCTGTACCAGTGGCTGATATTCGTCTATATCATCGCCTGAAGCGCTCGTCTGTGTTTCTTAGATCATCATCTGATATTCGTTTGCATCATTGACTTATGGCACTTGTCTGTGCTCTCTTGATGATCATCCAATGCTCGTTTGTGTTGAAGAGGTTTGAAGTCCTGACGGTGGGATTAAATGTAAAAATGGTTACTGGTCCTGGCGTACAGGTATATCTGAAGGAGGCTCGTTTGTCTCAAGCACCGCTTATCTACGCAAGATTTGTGAGGAGGGTTCGTCAAATCCTATTTGTTGCACCTGGCGTAACATGTTTGCTCGAAGAAGGCTCGTTTGTCTTAGACCATATATCCATGGAGGATATATGAAGAGGGTTCGTCTATCCTGATTATGCATGTCTATCCCACAGACTTAAGTGCATCACCGGACCTGGCGTAACAGGTTTATCCGAAGGAGATTCTTCTGTCTCAAGTCATTTATTTTGCAAAGTGTAAGAGGGCTTGTATGTCCAGCACTCGGCGTAATAGGCTTGTTCGAAGAAGACTCGTTTGGCTAAGTTTTTTCTTATCTGGTGTAACAGTTCAACTTGGAAGGAACTCGTCTGTTTTCTCCCTGCTTCAGCGACCAAAGCGTCATTTGGTTGGGTTTATTTCCCAATACTGTGTATTCTCCAGCAGAGTGCAAATTTCAGGTTTTCTTGGTATTCAACCACAGTTTATCTTGAACGGTCGATAACCCGTGCTACCGTCTTTTTCAGATTAACAGTTGCTTGAATAGGGGCAGCTGTAACACCCTAAATTTCCCCTCTTCTTTTTTAAGCATCATCATCATATCATAGTCATCATAAGCATATCATATCTTTGGCATCTTTGCATGAAAAATGAAGCATAATATTCTCATGATCTAGCATTAGGCATATGATCAATTGTTGATGGATTTGAGGCATTGCAAGCAATAGAAAGAGGCCCAGTGGACTTGTCCAACCCCCATGAATAGTCTACATGGCATTCACAAGTCCAAGATCATTCACACAAGCCCAGAAGGTTGAGGGATCATCAATGAATTCAAGCTAGGGCAAGCTCCTACACAATGATCCCAAATTAGGGTTTCACTTTCAAGCATGAAATCTTTGTGACTTTGGCCATTTCATCTGGGAAAAGTCTTTCATATGATAAGAGGATCCCATGGATGAAGTTTGGTGAGAAAATTCCTTGTGGAAGTCAGTTATTTCATCAGTTGCTTGTAAAAGAAGAAATTGGTCAACTGTGCATTCTAGAAGTTAACTGTGAGATTTCAAAGGGTCCAACCTCATTTTTCAAGTCAAGGGATGTTCTTATAACCTTAGAAGAGGTTTGGCAAAGTCAAAGATCAATAATCAAGGGATTTTGAGGAGGTTTCCATTTTTGGCATGTGGCTTGTCATGAAATTCTCCATTTTTGGCAACTTTTTGCCCTAATTTTCAAAGGCTTATAACATGGTGAAAAAAGCTTCAAATGAGTTTCCAATAAACATGAAAGTTGAAGCTTAGGTTCTCCCATTTTCAAAAAGTATAAGTACATTTTCATAGCCCTCATGGATCATGAGATATGGCCTTTGAAAATTACTTGAATTTTAGGGTTTGCCTTGAATTTCAAGATTACACCATTTGCAAAAACTCACTTAAGTCATTTCCAAGCCAACCTATGGGCAAATTGAGATTGCAATATCACAAGGCATGACATGAAACACATTTGGCCCAAGAGAAATTTAAAAATTCGTGCATGAGGTACAAGATATTTCTCTAAGTGCAAAAAGGCAAAAACATTCACAAAGCATGATCAGCTTATATCCAAGGGCCAAGATTGATTCAAGGGTAATCAAGGGATGAAATGAGAGCAGCATGTTCACAAGGAGAGAGGACTGCACGAGCAATTCACATCATTACAAAGTTCATGCATTTTTTGCAAAATGATCCCTCTCACACAAATCCTGCCACTACTCAATGCAAACCCTAATTAGCATAATACATACATCATATATAAATCATTTATGGAAAGAATGCATCCCCATGCTCACTGATACTCTCACTCTCAACTTTCTTGCACCACTGCAAATCTCATCGAATCTCCCTCTACACATACACATGACCTCTGATCTTTGTGGATTCTTGATCCTAAGACTCTAAGGATCATTTTGCAACCCTTGATTGAAGCTCAGAGTGGAGAATCCTCAGTGTGAAGTTCATAGCAGTTTGTTTCGAAGCTCCAAATACAGGTGTTCTCAAGCTTCCTCTTGAATTTATTTTGCAAGAGGAGATCCAGACAAGCAATTCTACACCCTCAGGAGGGATTTCTTTTGAATTTAAGCTCTGAAAGCTCAGGTAATTCACTGAATTCGTGGATCTGGATGTATGTTTTTAGGTGTGCTTTTTGATCTATGTGTTGTGCTGGTTACACTGAACTCTTTGGATTTGATTTTGGTTTCTTATTGAGTGAAATATGTGGATTCAAAGTTTGATGTATGATTTTATTTTGCTTCGATCCGGTTTGTGTGTTGATCTAATGAGAAATCTAAGTTCATTTTTGAATTCAGCATGATTGATTTGTTGGATCTGGAGATTATGGTGCATTTCTGTGTTCATTTGTTCTTGGCATGAGTTTTCCGGTGCCGGGTTCCTAGCTCCGGTCACCGGATTCTGGAATTTGATCACCTGAGTTGAAAGGAAGAAGATGATACACGAGCCCTTGGATCTTTGATCTAGACGGAGGAGGACTTGCCAGCGCATTAAATTCCCACCCTCTCCCTCACGTGCTTCATTATATAAATCTAACGTGAATTAAGTTTTATGTTTCACACCTCACCATTACTATCATGTTCTCACACCCTGGCCAATGAATGAGAAGACTTAGGGCATTGGTTGACTGAATCTCACGCGTTCGTTTGATCCACTGGCTTTGGTTTTTTCCTTATTATTTGATTTTCCACCATAATTATTGTGTACTACGCAGACCAAATAGGCCTCCCTTGCTATTCACACCCCCTGTCTTTGTAAGCCCGGGTTATTTTGAACTGTTTTCGTTGCTAATCACACCCCTGGCTTCATTATTCCTTTTTATTATTTCATTTTATTTTCAGTTTGATTTTCAATTTTTAAAAATAGAAATAAGTTCGTAAAAATTCTAAAAACATTCATGAATGATCCTTTGAGTTTTCTCTAATTTTTGGCATTTTTATTTTTCATTTATTTTTATTTGCCACGTGGGAATTAATTGCTTTTATTTCACTTCTTAGGCATGCTGTCTTGTATATTTTCTATCTTGATCATTAATGTGAATTTTGAATTGATTCTTTTTGCTCTGGATTCATGATGAGATGTAGTTTGTTGATGATTTTTATTCTGATTTTTAGAAGTTTTCATAATTGATTTTGGTCTCTAACTTGTGCATGAAGCCTTCTAACCCTAATCCATGTTTGAGCTCATATTTGACTTGTTTAGATTCTGATTTTGGTTCTTTCCTTTTGGCATGATGATATTGTATGTTTGAGGAGTCTTAATGCAAGTTTGGGGAATTTTTAGATGTATTCTTGAATTGATTTGAATTTTTGTTCTTTGCTTGTTTCCTTTTGCATCTCCTTTGGTCATATGTTTAATCCATAGGTTAGAAGGGCACTTGTGCCAACTTCTTTAGGTTGTTTAGAGCCTTTTTAGGATGTTGATACCCCTCTGGTCTTGAGTTGATGTTGGTGCTTTGATAAATTTTGTGATTGTTTGCTTTTGATGTTCATTCACCTTTATGCATGTCCACCTCACTTCTTTTGTTTCTTTGCTTCTCATAATGATAATACTTGAGCTTGTATGCTTCTTCTCTCCATCTTACATGATCCTTAGGCACTTTCTTAACATGTTAGGGTTCTGGTCTTGGAGTTTGTGATGTTGGTTTACTTGGTTTGCCTTGTGTTCTCTCATGTTTGTTTTGATTTGTTATAATGATCCATGTTGCTTCATGTTGAGTGGTATAGGTCCTTTCTCATTCTTATGATTTGTATTTGCATTTGGCATTTGTATTAAGACTTCACTTCTGGTTGTGTGGCTTTGGTTTGACATTATTTTCATTTTGTGTTGCATTTATTCTTATGTTACTAACCATTTCAAGGGCTTTGGTAAGTGAGAGGTGTGGATGTGATTCCCACATCTCCAATTCTCATCTCTTCTCCTTTCAAGTTATTCTCTTACTTGTGATTGTTGGGCTTAGGCCTTACTTCCTCCTTCTTCTCTTCTTCATTCTTCTCTTCCTCTTCTTTCCTTCTTCTTCATTAGGATAGACTTCAAACCACACTAACCTTAGGACCACCTTTACATGATAACTTTAGGATTAGACTTTCCCCATTAGACTTTTACCTTTAAGATCTTTTTGTTTCTCTTCTCTTCACATCTCAAAACCCTAAAAAGATATTTAATAAGGATTGAAGTGGCCTCCTGTGCAATAGCCTTATTCCAGGATACACTTGTAGTCTTCCCATCTTGGGATAGTACAAGCTTGTATTGTGATGCACAAGTCTGATCAGGGTACCATCTTCATCAAGAAAATCCTAAAAAACACTTCTTCATCAAAAATACAAAAAAAAACACTTAGTAAATTCAATGAGTTAGTGAGCTTAGGCCCTAATCTCTGGAATCAAGTTTTGGGGATCTTCTCCTTGAGTGTGCTTGTTCTATTATTCCATCTTGGAATGTAGTGACAAGTACACATTCCATGGAAAAGAGCTTGAGTTCACTTCCTTGTGACACACTCAGTTAAAAGCTTCTAAAAAACACAAACAAATAATAAGCGTCTCACCTTCAGGACTTCTTTTCTCATCTCCTTCGCTCTGTACACGAACTTGCTACTACTTGTCACTTTGCAAGACGCTAACACACTCGTCGTCCGAGCCTGCAACACCTGAGCATTGACATAGGCAGTTCAAGCCTTAATACACCAGCAAACCTTTCCACCCCTAGTTAGGGGAACTACGACGACTCTGATCCTCATTGTCCAGATGAGGTACGTAGGCAGCGGGGTAGGGCCCGTTCGAGCACAATCTTTATTTTCCCTACATTTTTCCTTTTCATTTCTTTTTTCAGATCCCTTTTCTACAGTTTAGTTCATTTTCTTTGTAGCAGCTTTTATCCCCTCACCCTTTGAAACAGTTTCTTTGTAAGCGTGGATCCTGTCGGATACGGAAGACGATCTGGGGTGCTAATGCCTTCCCAGGTCATAACCGACTCCCGAACTCAGTCTCTTTGGTTCGCAGGATCCGTGTCCTTCCTCTTCTTTTCTTCTGGTTTGTGCAGCATTACCATTCCCGTTCCTTCGGGATAAAAATGCCTAGCTGGCGACTCTACCTTTTGCGCGCCACTTTCGCGTTTGTACCAGGATGGAAATCCAGGGAGCGACACACACTAACCTAGGAATCCCATGCATGACATCATTTAGGATTATTAGTTCTCCTTTAGATTGTTTTTTACCTTTGAGTTCCTTTTGGTGCTCTCTCTTCTCATCTCAAACTTAACTTCAAGAGACTTAATAACTGACAAGTCTTCTCATGTGCCAAGAGACTTTGCTATGGGGTACTTGCACATGTCCCATTTCGGGGTGAGGTGTAGGGTATCTATCACGATGAATAGGTATTAGCATGAGACTACTTCACAAAGAGAAGCTAAAAAACAATTCTTAATCAAAAACCACAAAAACATTTAATAAAGTCCAGTAGGTCAATGTGTTTGAGCCTTCCTCTTAGGGACTAGATCTGTGGATTTCCCCCATAGCTAGGTGTGCTTCTTATCCATTCCATTTTAGGATGATGTAAGAAGTACACATCCCATTGAGTAAGACTTAGGTACACTCACCTAAGTCTTACTCAATGGGATGTGTACTTCAGGACTTATTTTCTCATCACCTTCACTCATAACGTAAGAACTTGCACCAACTTGTCTCTTTGCAAGACGGTAACGCACTCGTTCCAGACAAGCCTGCAACACCTGAGTGTTGACATAAGAAGTTCAAGCTTTTAAAACACAATTTATTTTCCTCCCTATTTAGGGAACTACGGCGACTCTGATCCTCATGTCCAGATGAGGTACATAGGCAACGGGGTAGGGCCCGTTCGAGCACTCTTTTATTTTCCCTACATTTTCCCCTTTCTTTTCTTATATTATCCAGTTTCAGTCTTTCTTTTGGTAGCAAATTTCATTTCTTTACCCTTTGAAATAATTTCTTTGCAAGCATGGATCCCGACAAGTACGGTGGACCATCTGGGGTGCTAATACCTTCTCAGTTCGTAACCGACTCCTGAACCCATTTCTTTGGTTCGCAGGACCTTGTCCTTTCCTTTCTTTTCTTCGGTTTCTGCAACATTACCTTTCCTATTCCTTCAGGATAAAAAGCATGGCTTGCGACTCTATATTTTCCACGTCACTTTCGCATTTGTACCAGGATGGAAATCCAGGGAGCGACATCGTGAAGGAAAGAAAAGAAAACGTAAGGTTATACTATTAGTTAGTAAGACTAACTAATAGGTCCAAATTGGGGAGTATCCAAAAATGTATTTGAGTCAATTATTTAATAAAACCTCTGAGTCAGATATTATTAACTAATTAATTTGAGTTCGGCCATTGCTCTAATTATTATTATTTTTTGTAGAAAACTCTCAGAGCACATCGGAACCCTATTAATCTTGAATAAACATTATCCTGAGCATTAAATAAATTTACAGGGTATTACATTTTGGATAATTTTGATGTTGTTTTTGTTAATGTTTGTTTCTATTTTGTGGAAGTTTTGTTTTGTTTTATTTTCAGATGTCCGGAAGTAAGAAACAATGCATTGGTTCTTCCTTAACTCACCCTAGAAGAGCTCCATTAGTGACATTTGATCGTAACCGGTTTTTGGGGCCTTCACAATAGTTAAGGTACCAACAACTCGAGATAAGGGCTATGTGGGCCGACCATATTATTCATATTGATCTCGAGGGGCAATATCGCCGCACAAAGACCTTTTTGTAGGGATGTGGTTGGGACGAGTTTTCTCAACCTAATCCCGAGTACCACTTAGACATTCTCAGGGAGTTCTTTGTTAACGCATTACCGTCAGGAGATGGGTCGTTCACCTTTAAGAGATAGGCAAGGGGTGTAACGCCCTGTTAATTTAATTATTTATTTAATTAAATATTGTCGTTTGTTTGGTGTTGATTTTTCGGAATTTCCTTGTGTTGAGTTGTTAATTTGAATTGAGTTGTGTCTTGATAAGATGGATTGAGAATTAAGTTGATTAAGTTGTGGGTTAATAAGTAGAATTGTGTTATTCTTAATAAATGGGCCTAATAGTGAGTAGGAGTAGTAACTACGGGAGGTATATGGTTTAAGCCCAATAAGAATTATTAAGAATTTAATATAAAATTATAAAAACAATTAGAATTAGGTATTAGAAGTTATCAGTGAAAGAAGAGAAACGTGAAGTTGAGGTAAGGAGGTTATGAGAAGTACTTAGGAGTGAAAAAGCTAGGGTTCCGATCAAATTGTTAGAGTCACATTGAATCCAAAGGTAAGGGTGGGGTTCTAACCTTATAATCGAGATTATATGATGAAATACACGAGGGTTGGATATATGAATTGTTGAATTGTTGTTGTCTGATGTTGGATTGCGACATTTCGTGAGTGTCAGTTTGAATAAGTTGTTTTGATTAATAAGCTGTTGTGGTTGATTAAATTAATTGGTCTATGATGTTGAATAAATCATAAACAAATTTTTAAGTAGTGGTTGTGTATAATAGGAAGTATTATTGTTGGATCGAGTACTAAAAACTGCAAGAAAAAATTGGTTTGAGAAATACTATATAAGAAATGCATGGTTCTGAGATGAAACGAAGAAAACATAGAGAAACTAAGGTTATGGGAGCGGGACGACTGTCACCATGCCTGACATCCGTCAGGGAGTGTTGTGGTTGTGACGTCTATCATGATTATTATGACGACAATCACGTATACATGTGAAGGAAAATTGCAGTAGTGACGTGTTTGTCTTGTCTGTGACTTGTTGTTTTGTTTTACTTACTGATACATTTATAAATATAATACAAAAGCATGATTTTAGTGAATAATTAATTACAGAACAGAGTAATTAATTTAAGAGGTTGTAGATAAATTAGATAATAATACTGTTGTGGTTTTATGAGAATTTAATTGGATAATGTCCTAGTAGTATTAGCAGCAAGTTAATAAATTGTTTACTAATATGGATTAACAAAGGTAAATAAGTGGTTAGCAATAAGCAGTGATAATAGGCCGTTGTAGACAATTTAATTAACTAGTTTTGTTGGACTTGTAGGAATAGAAAAGATGAAAGTTGGTTGTTCTGGTGTTGTGTTGCTCTTGCTGTAAAGTTGTGAAGTTGGTTGCTTTACGTTGAAATGCCTTGTAAATGGCAATATTTTGAGTTGCAAGCCTTTGGCCAAAGCTGAATGTTGTTGTGTTGCTATGTTGATATGATTATTGTTGTTGTTAGTCACATTGAGTTGCATAACATATCATATTTATGTTGGAGCTGATGCTCATTAAAGTTGGCCTGGATTGGCAGATATAAAGTTAAAGGCTTATGCCTTGTTTGACGTCAATATTAATTAACAATATTATAAGTTGGGAGTTTTTCTCCAATGGTACCATATGCATCACATTTGTTAAGTCGCACTTCTAAGTTGCATAGTATGTGTTGTGTTGTGTTGTATTGTGTTGTTTAAGTTGCTTAAGTGTTGTAGATTAGGGATTTATATAATTTGAATTTACATGTTATTTATCCCATTCTTGTTTATATGGTTCGATATCTCACCCCTTCTTTTTGAATGTTGCCCTTTGTTGGTAACGTGCAGGTAACCAAAAGTAAAATACTTATAAGATTCAAGTTGGTGTTTTTTGCTCTGATACGCACCACTTCGGGGGGATGAATGCATGTCTTGTTTTATGTTGGATTTTTATTTAGTTGATAGACTTAATTCAGTTGTTTCTATTTGAAAACCATGTTGAACTATTTGATGTTGAAAATACTTGAAGTTGTTTTAAAGTTGTAATTTTGATGAATCTGTTGTGTTGTTTTCGAAGCTTTATTATTAATGAAGTTTATGTTATTCTGTCTTAAGTATAAAATGTGATATCCTATGTATTTTGAGGAATTTTTATACTCTGATTTTGTTAATAATTATCGGGTAGAATTGGGGTGTTACATTAGTGGTATCAGAGCAGGTCGGTATGTCCGGCCAAGTTGTCGAGTCATAGTTGCTTACAATCGAGTATTGTTAGCTAGTTCTAACTTTTGTTGTGTTATAGTAATTAAGTTGAGTTGGATAGAAGGAATGATGTTGTGATGGATGCTGCTATGCAAGCAATGGCTTAGGATATGCAGAATTTGTCGAACGCTGGTGAGGATGCTGGATCTCGTAGTTTGGCAAATTTTCAGAGAGAACAAGGGTAAGTATGATCCTGATGTAACATTGGCTTAGTTGAAAGAGATTGAGAGGATATTTTGTGTGATAGATTGCACTCCTGAGCAGAAGGTTCGATATGGGATTCAGATGTTGGCAGTCGGGGCTGATGACTGGTGGCTAGAGACTCGCCAGAGATTGGGTGTTGCAGGTAAGGTGATCACTTGGGTTGTGTTTCATAGGGAATTTCTGAGGAAGTATTACCCGGAGGATGTCCGTGGAAAGAAGGATATTGAATTTCTTGAGCTGAAGCAAGGTAACATGTTAGTTACTGACTACGTTGCGAAGTTTGTTGAGTTGGCTAAGTTTTATTCACACTACAATGAGGCTAATGCTGAATTTTTGAAGTGCATTAAGTTTGAGAATGGGTTACGTCCTGAGATTAAGAAGGTTGTTGGATATCATAAGATTTGTGTCTTCGCCGATTTGGTGGATAGTTACAAGATTTATGAAAAGTATAATAATGTTCATTATAAGATCATTAATGAGAGTAAAAGCAAGCACCATCAGAGTCGTGACAAGCCTTATGATGCTCCAACTAGGAAAGGTAAACAAAAAGTGGTTGATAGTAAGAGACCTAGTGGGGGAGATGCTCCTGCTGGTATTGTTTGTTTCAAATATGGAAAACCGAGTTACAAGAGTAATGTTTGTACTGCCGAGGCTAATAGGTGTCTCCATTGTGGTAAGACTAGGAATGCAATTTTGAATGCAACGATAAGGAGATGGTCTGCTTTAACTGTGGTGAAGAAGGACATATTGGTAGTCAGTGTGAAAAGCCAAAGAAGGCATAGACTGGAAAGGTATTCGTGTTGGCTGGGACTCAGAATGCTAATGAGGACAGACTCATTCGAGGTACATGTTTGATTTATAATACTCCTTTAATTACTATTATTGATACTGGTGTAACACATTGTTTTATTGCTGCTGAATGCGTTGAAAGATTGAGTGTTAAATTGTCTGCTATAAATGGAGAAGTAGTCATCGATATTCCAGCTAAGGGATCAGTGACTACTTCTCTTGTGTGTCTAAGGTGTCTGTTGTTTATCTTTGATAGAATCTTTTTGTTGATTTGGTGTGTTTTTCGTTAACTAGAATGAACGTGATTTTGGGGATGAACTGGTTAGAGTATAACTATGTTCATATCAATTGTTATCGTAAGTCGGTGAGGTTTTCTACTCCTGGAGAAGAAGGAGTTGGTTTGTTGTATTTTAGAGAGTTGCAGCAGTTGATGAAAGAAGAAGCTCATATATTTTCAATAATGGCGACATTGTCTATTTAGAGCAAATCCAAAATTAAAGAGTTGCAAGTAGTGCAAGAATTTCCTGAATTTTTCCCCGATGAAATTCCTAAGGTACCTCTAGAGAGAGAAGTTGAATTTGCGATTGATCTTGTACCTGGTACTAGACTTGTGCCAATGTCATCGTACATGATATCAGCATCTGAATTATCAGAATTGAAGAAGCAGTTGGAGGAGCTACTTGAAAAGAAGTTTGTGAGACCTAGTGTACCGCTGTGGGGAGCTCCAGTGTTGTTAGTGAAGAAGAAAGATGGAAGTGTGAGACTTTGTGTTGATTATAGGCAGTTGAATAAAGTGACGATTAAGAACAAGTATCCACTTCTGAGAATAGATGATTTGATGGATCGGTTTGTAGGTGCTTGTGTGTTTAGCAAGATCGATTTGAGGTAAGGCTATCATTAGATTAAGGTGAAAGAGGAGGATATTCATAAGATGATGTTCAAAACACGCTATGGACATTACGAGTATTCGGTGTTACTAATGCATTGAGAGTATTTATGGAATACATTAACCGCATATTTCATACCTATTTGGATCGTTTTGTGGTGGTGTTCATTGATGACATCTTGATTTACTCCAAGTCAGAATAAGAGCATGCAGAACACTTGAAGTTAGTATTGCAAGTTTTGAAAGAGAAGCAATTGTATAAGAAGTTATCTAAGTGCGAGTTTTGGTTGAAGAAAGTTAGCTTCCTTGGGCATGTCTTTTCAGGAAGTGGCATTGTTGTGGATCCATCTAAAGTCGATGTTGTGTTGAAGTGGGAAACTCCAAAGTTGGTTACTGAGGTTAGAAGATTTTTGGGTCTAGCTGGTTATTATAGGGGGTTTATCGAAGGTTTTTCTAAGTTGGCCCTTCTGTTGACTAAGTTGACTTGTAAGAGTAAGGATTTTGTGTGGGACGTTAAATGCAAACAAAGTTTTACCAAATTGAAGAAACGGTTGACGTCGGCTCCGGTTTTGATATTACCGAATGTAGGGGAACCGTTTGTGGTCTATTGTGACACTTCTATGATGGGTTTAGGAGGTTTGCTTATGAATAATAATAAGGTGATTTCTTATGGGTCAAGATAGTTAAGAATTCATGAAAAGAACTATCCTACGCATGATTTAGAACTCGCCGCAGTTGTTTTTGTGCTGAAGATTTGGAGGCATTATCTCTATGGTTCTAGATTTGAAGTGTTTAGTGATCATAAGAGTTTAAAGTATTTGTTTGAACAGAAGGAGTTGAATATGAGGCAACGAAGATGGTTGAAATTATTAAAGGATTATAATTTTGGTTTGAAATATCATACAGGTAAAGCTAATGAGGTAGCCGATGCCTTAAGTCAGAAAATGTTGCATATGTCGGCGACGATGGTTAGAGAGTTGGAACTAATTGAACAGTTCAGAGATATGAGTCTAGTTTGCAAAGTGCACTGAAGAGTGTTACTTGGGAATGTTGAAGATTAATAATGATTTTCTAGACAGTATCAGAAAGGCTCCAAAGGTAGACATGAAGTTGGTAGATTCGATGGTGGGAATCGATCAGTCTGAGAGTAGAGATTTCAAGTTGGATGCATAAGGTGTGTTGAGATTCCGTGATCGAATTTCTATTCCTTATGATGCGGAGATGAAGAGAATGATTCTTGAAGAGAGTCATAGAATTATGTTGAGTATACATCCAGGTGCTACAAAGATGTATCAATATTTGAAGAATTTATTCTGGTGGCTTGGTATGAAGAATGATGTAGCGTGTTTTGTATATGCATGTTTAACATGTCAGAAGTCAAAAGTTGAACATCAGAAGCCTGCATGGTTGATGCAACCATTAGAAATTCTAGAATGAAAATGGATAGCATTTCAATGAAATTTGTGTTGGGATTGCCTAATACTTCAAGAGGACATGATATAATTTGGGTGATTGTTGATAGGCTTACTAAGTCAGCTCATTTTATTCCTATTAACATCAGTTTTCTAGTTTCTAAGTTGGCAGAGATTTATACTCGCATGATTGTTAAGTTGCATGGTGTGCCTTTGTGTATTGTGTCAGATAGAGATCCGAGGTTTACTTCTGAATTTTAGAAGAGTCTACAAGAGTCGTTAGGGTCTAAGTTAAGGTTGAGTTCAGTGTATCATCCTTAGACAGATGGCCAGACAGAGAGAACTATTTAGTCGTTGAGGATTTGGTGAGAGCGTGTGTTCTTGAACAAAGAGGTTCGTGGGATACTTATCTTCCATTTATAGAAATCACTTATAATAACAATTACCATTCTAGTATTTGAATGGAACCTTTTGAAGCGTTGTATGGTCAGAGATGTAGAACTCCTTTGTGTTGGCATGAATCTGGAGAAAGTGTAGTGCTTGTACCCGAGATTGTTCGAGTGACTACTGAGAAAGTGAAGTTGTTTTGAGAGAAGATGAAAACTTCTCAAAGTAGGAAAAAGAGTTATCATGACAAGAGAAGGAAGGATTTGGAATTCCAAGCTGGTGATCATGTGTTTTTTAGAGTTACGCCTGTAACTGGTGTTGGTCATGCGTTGAAGTCTAAGAAGCTTACTCCTCATTTTATTGGTTTGTATCAGGTTTTAGACAGAGTTGGAAAGGTTGCTTATATAGTTGCTTTACCGTGTAATCTATTGAATTTGCATGATGTGTTTCACGTGTCTCAACTTCGGAAGTACATTTCAGATCCATCTAATGTGATTAGTATGGATGATTTACAAGTAAGGGTTAATCTTACTATTGAGACAATGCATGTATGAATCGTGTATCATGAAATGGAGACTTTAAGAGTCAAAGAGATTACTTTGGTGAAAGTTGTTTGGTTGGGAGCTTCAAGAGAGAGTATGATGTGGGAGTTGGAAAGCAAGATGCGGGAAGCTTACCCCGAGTTGTTTGATAAAGGTAAGATTTTTGTGGACGAAAATATCCTAAGTAGGGGAGAGTTGTAACGCCCTATTAATTTAATTATTTATTTAATTAAATATTTTCGTTTTTTTGGTGTTGATTTGTCGGAATTTCCTTGTGTTGAGTTGTTAATTTGAATTGAGTTGTGTCTTGATAAGATAGATTGAGAATTAAGTTGATTAAGTTGTGGATTAATAAGTAGAATTGTGTTATTCTTAATAAGTGGGCCTAATAGTGAGTAGGAGTATTAATTGCGGGAGGTGTATGGTTTAATCCCAATAAGAATTATTAAGGATTTAATATAAAATTATAAAAAAAATTAGAATTAGGGATTAGAAGTTATCAGTGAAAGAAGAGAAACGCGAAGTTGAGGAAAAAAGGCTACGAGAAGTGCTTAGGAGAGAAAAAGCTAGGGTTTCGATCAAATTGTTAGAGAATCCTTCAATCCAATGGTAAATGTGGGGTTTTAACCTTATCATCGGGATTATGTGATGAAATACATGAGGGTTGGATATATGAATTAGAATTGTGTGTTGCCTGATGTTGGATTGAGAAATTTCGTGTATGTATGTTTGAATAGGTTGTTTTGATTAATAAGTTATTGTGGTTGATTAAATGAATTGGTTTGTGATGTTGAATAAATTTTAAACAAATGTTTTAGTGGTGGTTGTGTATAATAGGAAGTATTATTGTTGGATCGAGTATTGAAAACTGCAAGAAAAATTGGTTTGAGAAATACTATATAAGAAATACATGGTTTTGAGATGAAACGAAGAAAACATAGAGAAAATTGGGTTTTGGGAGCGAGACGACTGTCCCTATGCCTGACGTCTGTCAGGGAGTGTTGTGGTTGTGACGTCCGTCGTGAATATTGTGACGACAATCACGTATGCATGTGAAGGGAAAATGCAATAGTGACATGTTTGTCTTGTCTCTGACTTGTTGTTTTGTTTTACTCATTGATACATTTATAAATATAATACAAAAGCATGATTTTAGTGAATAATTAATTACAGGGACCAAGTAATTAATTTAAGAGGTTGTAGATTAATTAGATAATAATATTGTGATGTGGTTTTATGAGAATTTAATTGGATAATGTCCTAGTAGTGTTAGCATATTGTTAATAAATTGTTTACTGATATGGATTAATAGAGGTAAATAAATGGTTAACAATAAGCAGTGATAATAGGATGTTGTAGACAATTTAATTAACTAGTTTAGTTGTACTTGTAGGAATAGAAAAGATGAAAGTTGGATGTTCAGGTGTTATGTTGCTCTTCTTGTAAAGTTTGGAAGTTGGTTGCTTTACATTGAAATGCCTTGTAAATGGAAATATTTTGAGTTGTAGGCTTTTGGCCAAAGTTGAATGTTGTTGTGTTGCTATGTTGATATAATTTTTGTTGTTGTTAGCCACACTAAGTTGCATAAAATATCATATTTAAGTTGGAGTTGATGCTCATTAAAGTTGGCCTGGATTGGCAGATATAAAGTTGAAGGCGTATGCCTTGTTTGACATCAATATTAATTGACAAGATTATAAGTTGGGAGTTTAGCTCCAATAGTACCACATGCATTGCAGTTGTTAAGTCGCATTTTTAATTTGCATAGTATGTGTTATGTTGTACTTGTGTTGTTTAAATTGCTTAAGTGTTGTGGAGTGGAGATTTATATAATCTGAATTTACATGTTATTTATCCCATTCTTGTTTATATGGTTCGATATCTCATCCCTTCTGCTTGAATGTTAGCCTTTGTTGGTAACGTGGAGGTAACCAAGAGTCGAGTACTTAGTAGCTTCTAGTTGGTATTTGTCGCTCTGATACGTAGCACTTTAGGGGGATGATCACATATCTTATTTTATGTTTGATTTTTATTTAGTTGGTAGACTTGTTTCAGTTGTTTCTATTTGAAAACCATTTTGAAGTATTTGATGTTGAAAATACTTGAAGTTGTTTTAAAGTTTTAATTTTGATGAATCAGTTGCGTTGTTTTCGAAGCTTTATTATTAATGAAGTTTATGTTATTCAGTTTTAAGTTGAAAATGTAATATACCATGTTTGTTGAGTAATTTTTATACTCTGATTACGTTAATAATTATCGGGTAGAATTGGGGTGTTACAAGGGGAAAAAGAGATAGACTTCTCAAGGACAGAAATTAATGCCTACCTTGGGAATCACATACAGTTGGATGATAACGAGTTATGCGACTATGGGAGGATGTCGGCATGGAGAAACTAGAATGCTGACCATTTGAAGGATGCCTTGAGTGCAAGAGATCATACTTATCAGCAGGGTGCTAATGGAGCCCCACTGAAGTTTATGAGAGGTGTTTTGAAGACTCAGACTCAGATTGTTAGGTCGGTGTTCTTGTACAACCTTAGGCCTTGGAGTCACACTTCTTCCATCCCCATGGACACCACAACCCTCATAGCTTGTATTCTTGATGAAGAAAAGACAGTGGATCTAGCACAAATTATTTTGAACGAGCTGAGGAGGATTGTAGTGAGTGCCACACTTTTAGGTGATATGGTGGCTTTCACCTTAACTTACCATGGGTTGATCATGGCATTATGTCGTAGAGTTAGAGTCACACTCCCCTCCACAGGAATGTGAATTTAGATTTCTTGACAATGGTTTTATTACTCGTAATTGTTTGGAGGTTTGATATAATGTTGTACCCGTAGCTGCTACTGCTCTTGTTAGGCTCATGATGGATCCGAATGTTGAGGCCAACTGGGCCAAGCATGAGGCCCATCAGCGTCCCTTTCTTTTTATGCATGATTCTATGGTGAAACTTCAGCTCCAGTTCCAGGAGCCACACATTGACCATTCATTGAGATCTCGAGAGGATCTCATGGAGAATTCTAGGTGGTTTGAGGCTAGACCTGTCTTTCTGGAGGGGGAAACACATGTGCATGATGATGGGGATGATGGAGTTCACCAGGATGTTGGTGATGATGGAGAGTCGAGTTCTAGTTCTTACTAATGGTTTGATCATTTCTACCTTTATTTTTGTTATGTTTAGTATTTTGTTTTGAATATTTTTTTACTGTTGTAGTTCACATTCGGGTGGATGATGATAGTATTTTAGTTTTTGAATATTGTTGTACTTAACATCCGGGAGGATGCATATTTATGTTGTTAAAACTGATTTTTGGTTATTGAAGTTAACATCCGGGTGGATGAGTTTATTTTTATGTTTATGCTTTTAGTTACAAATTTTGTGTGTGTTTGTTCTTAATTTAAGGTAATTGATTGATGAAACAAGTTTAATTTCTTTGATCAAATGTGATGTGCTACACGAATCATTGATGGTGATGATATAATTCTGGATTGTTGCACGAAAAAGAAAATTTGTTTGTGCTTTATAGAATGTTAGCATGTGTATGAAGTTGTTGCTTTACATAAATTTCAAACTTCGTTTCATTTTGCATGTATGTTCATATGGGAATCATTTAGGACAAAACCATAAATGTGAGTTGTAACAGCCCGGGCCCCTTGCAAGGTGGACCCCACACTACCACCTCACGATCTTCTCTACCCCCTCACTAGTAGATTTTTTGCCTTCCTTGGAAATCGAACTTTTTACCCTGGGATTCAAGTACAAGTTCAATCCATTCCCACTGTTACATGAGTGACCTTCATTGTTCACAAAAGAGAGTGTTCATGTAGTTGTTGTTTAGCTCGTACAATTCATGCTTAATCTTATATTCTTTAGTAAATCTTGGAAACATAGAAGTGATCTAGGCATTGTTTGACTTGGAGAATAACCACCAATTATTTTAGGCTTTAATTTACCTGGTGAGAAGTGTGAGCATTTGCTAACCAATTTTAAGCCTTCACACAAATATAATGAATCATAAAAACAAAATTCGGCAAAATACCGGGAAACCCATTCAGTTATGGTTGTTGTTAAAAGAAAATTGTGTGATTCATTCTAGTTTGTTTTTGTATACACTTAAACCTTGTTTGAACATGCATTCGAAGAACATTGTCTTTAATTTAAAGTGTGATTTAAATTTGGGGGAGTATTTGTTGTGTGAAAAAGAAAGAATTTGGTGTAATGGCGCCTCTTGTGAAAAAGAAAGAAAAATGAAAAGTTTTGTTTGCTATGCTTTGCATTAAAAAGTGAGTTGCTTGAATTGAAAAAGAAAAGAAGCTTATGATTCATATGTGAGAGGGCACCTGAAAAGAAAAGAAAGGAAAAAGAAAGGAAAAGATTAAAATGGTTTGAGGTTTGATAAAGTCGGCATGTTCTTCAATTTTTGAAAAAATATTTATAGCCACTTTGATTCATTATCCTTTTTTATATATACCCCTTTCTTGTTAACCCTTTCCAATGTACAATCATCATAAGTCCTTATTAGATCTTTGTTTTCTTGATTTCCTTATTGAATTGAGTAGATCAATGCATGGATTGTTCTGGATGTTGGCACAATTGCTTATGAGAGTGGTTTGTCCCTTGTAGATATTGAGCATGACTCATTTTAGTAAATTAGGTGATTCCCGTTTAAACATTTGATTGCTTTTGATAAGTTGCATGTTATTTTTGTTTAGAAGTTAGTTCATAGCCATGTTTTGATTATGTGTTAGAGCTAAGAACTACTTGCAGTGCATCAATTAAGTTTGAACCATCAATTTTTGTTTGTGTTGTCTTATCTGATTTTCATCTTGTTTCTATTTTATCTTACTTTTGTTTGAGGAAAAACAATGAAGCAAGTTAGGGAGAGTTGTTAGGTGCTAGAATGTGTTAGAATATAGTTTAGTTTTTTGCACCTTTCGAGTACTTTATTTGATAAATCGATGCTTTTTCCCTTTGTTTTCGGTAAATTGTTGTAGAATAGTTTAACCGCATTATTAGACATGGTTATTTAACTTTTGTGTTTATAATTGTAGGTTTTAGCATGGAATTGGGAAGCTTGAAGCATGGAAGGCTCTTAAGGAGCAAGGATTGAAGAAAAATGAATTTTTGAGGCATGATACAAGCATGCTTAACGCGCTCATAGGCCAAGGATGGAGCAAAATACAGGAGCTTGTTTGCTTAGCGCAATATGGATCCTGCTAAGAGGGGTCTAAGGTAGTTTAACAATAAATGACAGCGCGATGTTGCACGCTTAGCATGCTCTGCGATTTCCCATTCCTATATAAATAGATTAGATCATATTTTTTGATGGATCGTTGTACTTTTTACATAGAAAACACCCTAAGTCACTCTAGCTTATCATTTTTGAAGAATCTGAGCATCAATAGTCGGGAGATCATCATTGATGCTTGGTCCTCTTCTCTCATTTCTTGTTTGTAAAGCTATCATGTCTATGGATAGCTAAATCTATCATGTTTCAAGATTAGAAGGTAGACATCCCTTATTTTGTATGTATAGGTATTGATGTAATCTCTTGAACTTATGGATGATAAATATATGGTGGAAAATCTTTTTTTATGGTTTATTCTTTGTGTTGTTCATGATTGAGAAATATGATCCAACTCTTTACCTAGGTTTTTCATCCATCTATGAACATAGGCGAGAGATAGTTATGATACTTGATGTTCACAAATATTGAACTTGAATTCTATCATTTTAATAGTTTGAGTGAGAGATCATCAAAGGATCAAAATGGTAAAACTCACAATATGTGTTAGAGATAAACATATTGAGAGGATATGCGATTGTATTTATCTTATGAATGAGTTCATCCATTTTATCGACTCTATACGTGAAAATTGGTTTGTCGAACCCTAATCTTGGCATGTTATATTAAACCTTTCAAAACTGATACTTTTACCGTTACATTTTAGAACTTATGCAAACAGAATTTTATCATCAAACAAACCCTTTATTATGATTAAGTTTAAAACAATTCCAACTATAGAATGATAGTGATATCTACAAACAATCTATGTGGAACGATAACAAGAAAGAGTTTGAATTCTAATAGTTAAGGCAAGGTAGTATGACTATAGTCAGTTATGATGAGAAGTTCGAGGACATGGTTGCTTACTCTAGGAATGCCATGTATACTCCAAATGAATGTTGGAATATTGACCAGTTTCTTTTGGACTAAAACCTGAGATTTCTCATAGTGTGTATTAGAGAGAGTTCACTACTTATACCGAGAGGATTAAACAATGTTATGTGGTTGAGCATAGTTTAAAGAAAGTTCAAGATGAGGGAATTGAAAGTAGGATGAATAAGAGTGATCGAGGGAGATTAAGTCAACCGTATAGGCCTAGACCATAAGATTTTAAAGGGAAGCAAATGCAAAGTGCTAAACCTAACACTCCTCCTCAGTTTTGTTTGTGCAACAAGTATTATTACGGGAAGTGTGACGATGGAGCTATGAGATGTTATCACTGCAATGGAATGGGACATATGGCTAGAGATTGTCCTTAGAATAGAAACAAAATGCAAGAGAAAAATACCATAAGGTTTTATACTTTGGATGCAAGGAAGGAAAAAGGTGACAACTCATTGATTGTGGGTACGTGTTTCGTAAATGAGCATCCTTGTTTTGAATTAATTATTTGTGGAGAAACACACTCTTTTGTGTCAATGCGATTTGTGAAGAAACTTAGGTTACAAGCTATTCCCTTGTCTCCTCCTATGGTGGTTACTACCATCATGGTTGAAATGGTTGAGACATCTTTGATGTGTCAAAATTGTGTTTTATCTTTGGAAGGTAGAGTTTTTAAGATTGACCTTATTTGTTTACCGCTTAAGAAAGTGGATGTTGTCTTGGGAATGAATTGGCTTTATACTAATTTAGTGTTTAATGGGTGTGAGGGGAAGCTAATCATCATTCCATCCGTTGAGGCTACCCGAAGAATGTGTTAACTTCTATTTTAGAAGGTACATTTTGAATGATAAATTATTTGTTTGAGAAGGAGAAATTGTTCTTTTGGTTCTTACTAAGGAGACAAGTAGCGACAGCAAGTACAGAGTATCCATGTAGTAAGTAAGTTTCCTGAAGTTTTTCCCGAGGACGTCACTTATCTTCCTCCGGAAAGAGAAGTAGAATTCTCTGTTGACCTGGTACCGGGAACATCTTCTATATTCGTTTCTCCATATCAGATGGTTGCGCTTGAGTTAAGAGAATTGAAGGATCAATTATAAGAGTTATTGGCCAAGCATTTTATTCGACCTAGTTCTCACAACGTGAAAAACAACCTGTGGATAATAGAAGAGTCGCCATCGACATGTTATTTATCCCAACGAGGAAAGGAAATAATCGAAGAAAACCTGGGAGAAAAGGAAAAGACAAGGTCATCACAACCAAGTATGGGCTAGGGATTCGGTTATACAAAGGGAAGGTGTTCACACCCCTTCGTGTCCATTGTACTCGATGGGATTCACGCTTGCTGCTCTACTCAAAGGGTGTAGTCATCTGTAACTTCATCTTCTGTCTAGAAGGACGTGAAAGGAAGGGAAAGAGAACGAGAGACGAAAAATGAAGGGGGGGGGGGGAATAAGAACCTGACTTGAGAGGACATTATATGTCAGCCTTACGTATCTCGTAGCAAACGAGAATCAGAGTCAACGTAGTTCTAATAAAAAAGGGGAAGTTTCCTCGGCAAGCATCACGCTTGTTCCTACATATCTCATCTAAAGTGAGAATCAGAGCACCGCAGTTCGGATCACTACGGGGGACCAACTGTTTTGGGTATATTTTTAAAGGATGATGCCAAAGTGCGTGTTCTAGCAGTTTAGGTGTTGATGCTCGTTGCATGGAGACTCATGTGTTACCTGATTGTGGTAGAACCGAATTGACATGTCTTACGTATGCAACAGAGTGAGATGAGAAGAGAAGACAATTGAAACTTGGTTTAAGTCTTTTAAAAGAAGTGATTTTGTTGTTTTATTTGTAATGTTCGTCGTGCTAAAGACTATGACATATGACCGAATACTTTGTACCCATTCACCAGGAAAACGAAGTGTTTTGCCGGGAGAATAGAGAGAGGCGAGTGAAATTGGGTGCTACTGGAATTAGTATTATGGTGTATCGCCTCTGCTTCGCCAGGAGAAAGGTGTGCTTTGTCGGGTGAATGAGAAGGTTCGCCGGGTGACCTACAGGCGAGCAGGAGACATTCTTTACTTTTAAAATGTTTGGAAAATCATATATTTTGACTCGGATATCTGATTGAGGTGATCTCGGTATCGATGGAAAGCTATGGCAATATTATATACAATGAGAAGTGAATTTATTCATATAGAATTGATATTTAATTAATTGTGATATTAATTAAATTATGGGACTTATTTAATTGTGACAATTAAATGAAATTGAAGAATTATGTAATTGAGAATGTACATGAATAAAAGCTTAAAGATGTGAGCAAGTGAGTAAAACTTAGATCAATGAAATAACCTATAGATGTAACTAGGTAATGATGGAGGTTTTAGAATAACAATGCTTAGGCATCAATGCTAGAAGTGTATCTTTGGTAAGTAGTTGTTAGCGGACGGTAAGACTTATTTTGAGAGATCCTCTAAATTATATGCTTTACCCCTTAATAAATATCTTGACCCATGTTGCATGTCCTCTTGTGTAGGTTGTCCGGGGAAAGTATTTATTAAGTAAATAATTGTGACCCGTGTTGCATGTCCTCTTGTGTAGCTTGGACGGGGAAAGTTACTTAGTGGGTTGTATTAGTTATTCGTGTCGATAATCCTCTTGGAGGGTTGGCCATAGAAAGTACACATGTGTAGATATTCTTGACCTGTGTGCATGTCCTATTTAGTAGGTGTTCGCTGGTGTTTCTGGCGAACAACCTCTGGTTTACCAGTTCCTTGGAAATGGGTTACTTGCAGGACCAACCACACAAGTTCTAAGACACTTGTTCTAAATTCTTAGAGTTAGTTTCTTATTGTATAAGTCTTATTAGTTGCCTTGTATGTTCTGTCGAACAATTTCTAACGAAGTTGTTCTTATTTATATTGGAGTATAGATAAGTTTGTATAATGAACTAAAAGAAGAACTTAAAGTTTGCATTTAAAATATTTTTGGAATATAAACTTGCTTGAAAGTAAATTGCTTGAAAAGTAAATAAAAGCATAAACTTGAACAAGGAATGAAGGGAAATCTAAATTTTATAACTGAAAGTTAAATGGTGTTTACACGTACATTTTCCAGACAATTCTCCTTTCTCTTACACACGAGTATTAGAGTAATTTCCACAGAAATGTTTTACAGAATTTCACACACTTTACACAAAGCAAACTATCCTATTTATATACAAATAAAATAATTGTCGAATAACGGTCAATTCCTAAGAATTCGCCACTTGGCGCTCTGCAAGTTATTAATCTCTAAGACTCCTCCACGTATCTTCTACCAAGTGAGACCGTTATTCATTTTAACAACTGCCCTTTAATTGGCGAAACGACGTGTCTTCTTGTCAGGTAAAATTCATTTGAAATTTAAATAGTCCTAGCGTCTTCTTCGTCGAATCCTTGCCTTCACATCTCTCATCGAAAACACGAGAGGACTTCTTAGTAGTGATGCGAAGAACTTCCTAACTGGAAACTCATCCGCTTTTTCAACAGACAACTGTTCTTTATATCATGAACCAAATCATCACAAACCTTCTCAAGATTCTGGACATGTTTGGAAGAAAGAGTGATCCTAATCTGTCGAATATCTTCACAACATGTCAAATAATGGTGACTTGTGGGAACATAGTTGACAAAACCATCAGCTGTTAAGGCTCTCATTTATCAAAACCATCGTGTCGAAATTATGTGTATACAAATTGCCCCCCAACAAAGGTATTTCGACTGACTTTTGGAGAAAGCATATTTGCTGCCGAAACCTTTATTTCGACTCCAAGTCTTGCATTAAATGCGCTGATTCCTGAAATCTTACTTTTATTTTGCATTAAATGCGTTGATTCCCAAAATCTCACTTTTTGTCAAATCATAAAAAGTAATCATCAAATTCTCCTAACCTTTCACGCCTGGCCCATGTTCTTGGACATGATCCCCATGACTCTACGAAACTAGGTCTGCCATACTCTTTTCAACTTCCACTACTTTTCCACACCCACTAACGCGTCGACACGTGCCATAACCGTTTGAAAACTCAAACGTTTCTCTCCCCAATTTCTAATATAAATACCCCTCTTCTTCCTTCTGAAGAACTTTCGCTCCCCAAAACTTATACATTTCAACTTTTTTTCTTCTCACATACCCAATCTCTACTCCTTCTTTCTCAAATTTCTCCACTATCAACAATGTTAACTTCAAACAAATAAAAGGACAAGAAAACATTTGCTCTCCCCTGCTCAAACAAGATTCTTGGACCGATGATTGTGGGTAACCAACACTACGTCCCAGAACCTCCAAACGAGAGGGAGAAAGCCGGCATTTACTATTCCCAGGTACTCATTCCTCTTTTAATATATGGCAAGTTCCATGCTATGTTAGGCCCTCTTCCTAACCCTAATGCTGACCAAACTCGCCTTAAGGAGTTTTTCCCCACTTATTCTCGTACAAAACCCATAGGCGCTGGAAAAACACCCAAGTCTAGTGATAAATCACTAGAACATGCTGAACAAAACCCTGAATCGGCTGCCCTAAATTTGGCATACTTGAATCAACCTAGGATTTTTAGAAGTTGTCCCTGGTCGAAAGACCCTTTTGAATATGTAGACTGGGTAGACAAAATCGAAAAAGTCAAGGGTAAAAACTGGAAGAAAATTGGTATTTATGACTTGATCCAATTGTCGAAGGAAGGCCCTGGCTACTGCACCAACATGATTCTTACTTCCCTATACTTTTGGGATAGCACCTACAACACTTTTTACCTTCCCTGCGGAATGGTAACCCCCACTCTCTTCGACCTAGGCGCCATAGTAAGTCTTAGTCCACTAGGGGCAACTTTTGATCCAACTGTACTGGACGAAAATACCATAGCTTTTGAAACCATTTTTGCTTCATACTCCCCCTTCATCGCCCACTACCATGACAAAGACTCTGTTGATGTGTCAGACATAGAACACATAACCTTTATCACCCTTTGGCTGTCGAAGTTTGTGTTCTGCACAAGGTCTCTTCAAGTGGCCAAGAAGTACATTACCCTAGCCAATTAGCTCCATGCTGGTATGAACCTGCGCCTAAGTGAATTGATTCTAGCCAATCTCTATGAATCCATTAGTGAGGGCGTCGAATCTATCAAGCAGATCAAAGACAAGGGCAACCTTAGTCTGGCAGGCCCATTTTGGCTTCTTCAACTATGGCTCAACACCAATTTCGAATCCAGTCTTCCTGACAAAGGTCTAGTGGATGAAGAATATATCAAAGACAGACAGGTCAAATGGGCAAGACTGGCGCAGTTAACTCCTTCTGAAGAGGATTGGGTCTTCGACGATCCTTCACCAATTATGTGAATATGTTCGCCAAGAGCTACAACTTCAAGGAAGGCATGGCACCTTTCACCAACAGGACCTTCGGACCCAAGTGGTTCACCAGGCAACTTCCTGTGGAACACAAAAAGAAAGAAGACAATTTCTTAGCCATATGGAATTTGTTTCTTACACCCAGGCTCTTATCCTCTTACCCCACTATGTCCAATTCCAAAGTGGCCCTAATAGTTTATCAGCCGAATTTAGTATCTCGACAATTTGGGCTGATACAACTGAAGCCATGGTCCATCTATCCCAAAAAAGGATCTATTCTCTTTTACAATTCGTTCTCCACTAAATCGAAGAGTATAGAGATCTCAGACAAACTAAATGATGCTGCTTTAGAGATTCCGCCAGTGGTCTTTCGACCGACCTTCTTCTGCACTCAGGAGTTCGACGTTTGGTGGAAAGAGTATTATCTCACCAGGTTTTATGATGCATCTGAATTCAACACTCTTCTGATAAATGCCTTTGCTTTCATGCAAGATCAAACCAAGAAAGGTACCCAACAGCACGTTAAAGAGATTCAAAAGTTCCAAAAATATTTTGAAACAATTTATAGGCCAGATGATCTTAGGCGAACTATAGGAGAAGCAGCTGTGACTCTGAAGAATAAGTTTACAGAAAAATTGGAGAAGTTGACATTTCCCTCATACGTCGCCCTAGAGGCGCGTTATAACTTTGTGTACACTTGTTATCCACCAAAGTTTCCACCTCTACCATCTGCTGATTTTGGCGTGGCTCTGAGCCCACCATTTCCAGATTGGTTCGTATGTGGCTCCGACTTAAAATTACTTCAAGAGTCATGGAAAAAGCTTGTTGAGCGTCTGGTTCCGACCAAATATCATTTGGATAATTACCCATGGCACCTTCATATTGGAATAGAACACGTTCGCATGGAATCTACCATTCTTGAAGGTGTAACCATGATATCTACTTCATCTTAGTATTCATATCCTTATGTTTTGTCTTCTTATTTTTCTAACTTCTCTTTCTCTTTTCAGCTGTCAAGATCACTGGCAAGAAGAGCTCTGTCGAAGACAAACCTGACAAATCCACCAAGAAATCCACCTCCACTTCAAAAAGGTTATTTTCTCTTCTTTTTCAAAGAGATTATCTCAGTTATGCAATTCTTTTAGTCTTAGGTTTATTGAACTCTCCTTGATATTTTAGGTGAGTCGAAAACCTCCTACTCCTCAAAAAAGAAAGAAAGAGGAAGTGCAAGTGCCTTCTGAAGATTCTGGTGACGAATCCCCAGATCAACAACCCTTGAAAAGGAAGAAACCTACGAAAATAAAGATGTTTTCCTCCCAAAGATCACTGGTGACGTCGAAAAAGACCCCTTCTACAAGCTAATTAATTAAGCTCACGCAAGACGCAGAAAGTGGGAATTCTAGTTTCCACACTACGATCCCTCAGGTAACTTTATTTCGACTAAATTTAACTTTGACCTTTGTATACTCTTCGTTTTTTAAACTTTATTTTGTTTCAGGTTCAAATCAACATTGACGATCCTCCTATCACTTCTAGCCCCCTACTCCAAGCTGATTCGATTAAGGAATCAGAAGCAAAGAAAGACCAGCTGCAAGACTCCCCTCTTGACGCAACCAAAAAGATCCAGGAAGAAAATACATCTAAGAGTGATACGCTGGAACCCCAAACCGTGGCTGAATTCGACATCACCATGGAGGAAGGTTCTGCAGACAATTCCCCTGATCACCCTAAGTCTATTGCCAACAAAGAAAGTCCCACCAAAGATGACAAAGGCAAAAGGGATGATGTTGGATCCAACATCCAAGACGGGGAAGAGCAAAACAAATCCAAAGATGCTGGCAAAGAGAAACTTAATGCCAAGAGTACAAAAGGCAAAGGTCAATCGAAAAAGGAGGTTGGGCCTAACATTCACATCAATCCTGATCCAATACAAAACAATCCTCCATCTTCTGGTTCGACTATCTTCTCTCGTGAGGAGCTTGAAAACCTGAAGACAAGGAATTCTTTGGAGTATTTGAGGCCCATGCTCAGCAACCGCTACAACCTTCAAGATTCCTCTAGCAGTTCGACTACCTCTGGGGCCACTTCTGAGGTCAAGACTCTCAGCTCCATCATGGCTGAAGTTAAGGCCCAAGTGCTTGGTGTCGATTTATTCAAAATTTTGGAGGAGGATCCCACCCAGCAATCTGAACTAAAAAAGCTCCTTAAACAAGTGAATGTCTTGGAGGCCAGCGCTGACGAAACTCGTCTGGTAATGGACCTTGCTCAAATAATTGATGTAGCAAGTGGAGATCTCAGCCGTCGAAAGGATTATATCCAAATGATATCCAAAAAGAAAGACACCCAGGCTGCTGAGTGGGATGTTGTGGAAGCTTCGACTGAGAAGGTTTCAGAGCTGTCAAAACTCTCTGAGGCTTATTCCCAAGAAGTGACTGAATGTGATAAAAACATTCAAAACTTCAAGGAGCAAATAGCCCAGCTTGAAGCAAAAATTTCTCAAGAAGAGAAGCGCAAGGCGGATCTTCAACAACCTAAGAAAGACGAAATTGAAAAGGAGATCAAAGTAGGGCTTCATCACGCAGACATAGCTCAACAATTAGGAAAAGAGATTGACGAAATGTCTTATAATAAAAGTCTGTGTGATTGTCGAATCTCAGACCAGAAGAGGAAATTCATAGAGCTTAAGGAGTCTTTCCTTTAGAACCACGACTTTGTAATAGAAAATAGGCTATGTATTTTCTTTTTGTCTAGCAGCCCTAGAAGGCACCTTTTGTAATGACTTCAATGCTTATTCGGCAAAAACACTTAATACAATTATTCTACTTTTATTTTTACTTCTTGCTGAATTGGTTTATATCTTTTCAAGTATTTGCTATTTATTTTTAATATTCTTTCATCTTTGCCTATTTCTTTGACTTCATAAGCAGCATTCGAAAAAACACTTAAAATTTTGAAAGGCCCTTCCCACTTGGGGGACCACTTTCCCATTAATTTGTCTTTTTGATCCATGGGAAGTATTACCTTCTAAACTTCATTCACTTTTTCTTAAACAAGATTAAAATCAATCACTAAAATGAACATATCTCAACCCTTGCAAAGATAATCCTCCAGATTGCATCGACAACAACACTGATATGACTTCGTATGACTTCGACAATCCGATTAATCAAGCAAAAGAAGGGGTTGATGAAGATTATGATTTTCCTGAAGAGTTGGCTAGGTTGTTGAGACAAGAGGAAAAAGTGATTGCTCCCCATCAGGAGGAGGTTGAGACCATCAATCTTGGTACCGAAGAAGATGTGAAAGAGGTGAAGATCGGGGCTAGTCTGCAAGCTCCAGTGAAAGAACAACTCATCAGTATGCTTTGGGTATATGTTGACGTCTTTGCTTGGTCCTATCAAGATATGCCAGGTCTAGATATGGATATTGTCATGCACAGACTGCCACTGAAAGAATATTGTCCCCCAATCAAACAGAAGCTACGCCGTACTCGCCCAGATATGGCCATGAAGATAAAAGAAGAAGTACAAAAGCAGATGGGACGCCGATTTTCTCGCTGTAACTAGTTACCCGCCATGGGTTGCTAATATTGTACCCGTACCTAAGAAGGATGGCAAGGTGCGTATGTGTGTGGATTATCGGGACCTGAATAGAGCTAGCCCGAAAGATGACTTCCCATTACCTCACATTGATGTATTGGTGGACAACACGACTCAGTTCTCGGTATTCTCTTTCATGGATGGATTTTAAGGATATAATCAGATTAAGATGTCACCTGAAGACATGGAGAAGACAACCTACATCACACCCTGGGGCACATTCTGCTATAAGGTAATGTCGTTTGGTCTGAATAACGCCGGTGCAACATATCAACGAGCTATGGTAACTTTGTTACACGATATGATCCATAAGGAAATCTAATGCTATGTGGATGATATGATTGCCAAGTCCCTCACAGAAGAAGATCATCTGGTGAATTTGCTAAAATTGTTCAAGCTCCTGAGGAAGTATTAGTTGAAGTTTAACCCCAACAAGTGCACATTCGGGGTACGTTCCAGTAAGCTGCTGGGTTTTATTGTAAGTGAAAAAGGAATTGAGGTTGATCCCGACAAAGTGAAAGCTATTCAGGAGATGTCTGCACCTAAGACGGAGAAATAAGTTCGAGGGTTCGTAGGTAGATTGAACTACATCTCAAGGTTCATATCTCATCTCACTGCAACCTGCGAACCTTTGTTCAAGCTGTTAAGAAAAGAACAAACAGTCAGGTGGAACGACGATTGTCAGAGAGCTTTTGACAAAATCAAAGAATATCTGCAAGAACCTCCAATTCTCATGACTCCAATCGAAGGAAGACCTCTAATCATGTATTGACAGTATTAGAAGAGTCAATGGGGTGTGTGTTGGGCCAGCATGACGAGTCTGGTCGAAAAGAGTATGAATGGCGTTGTTGAGGCCGCTAACAAGAATATCAAGAAGATTGTGCAGAAGATGGTAGTTACCTACAAAGACTGGCATGAAATGCTACCATTTGCCTTGCATGGGTATTGAACCTCTATCAGGACATCTACTGGGGCAACACCGTATCAACTTGTGTATGGTATGGAAGTTGTCCTACCTGTTGAAGTTGAACCACCCTCCTTGCGGGTAATGATGGATGTGAAACTGGATGAAGCAGAATGGGTACGGTCTCGATACAATCAACTGAATTTGATTGAAGAGAAAAGATTAGCAGCCATCTGTCACGGGCAGCTATATCAGAAGCGAATGAAGAAAGACTTTGATAAGAAAGTCAGACCTCGGGAATACCAAGTGGGAGAGCTTGTTCTGAAAAGGATTCTTCCTCCTCATACAGACCACAGGGGCAAGTGGACACCAAACTATGAACGTCCCTACATGATAACCAAAGTCTTCTCGGGTGGAGCACTAATGCTCGCAACCATGGATGGTGAATACTTCCCGTCTCATGTGAATTCAGATGCAGTTAAAAAATACTTCACATAAAATGACCCGCTGGACATAAAACAGAATGTAAGTCCAAGAAAAAATAGGGCATCCCGGCGAGTCAAAAAAACAGAATAAGAGACTTTGGCAAAAATAAGGGAAAAATTCAAAAAATATGTGTACACCCGCTTAGTTGAAAAGCCACATCGGACAACTCAGGCAAAAAATGGGTATCCCAGTGGATAGAAAATTCGAAAGGGTGATCCATGAAAAATCAGGGAATAAGCGAATAACTGCATTCTGAATTCGTCTATTTCACTCACAACATAGCAAGCTTCGAAAGGAAAAAGCGTTGGTCAGAATCAACCTTCTTCAGAAAGCAAGATAGGAAGAACGTCAAGGTCATACGGGTCATGGCAAAGGAAGCTCACTGGAGCGTCATCTTCAACATTGCCAACACTTTTATTTTCTCAATTTACAGCAATCTCCTCCTTTCAGGGGATTCGCTTCTTTGACTGTACTTGCCTATTCAAGGCACACAAATCAATAAAATCAGAATTTTCAGTCACACTTTGTTTTGTACATTTTTGTTTCGTTTGAAAAATGTCCAAAGTTCATAATACAACACTTGCATGAAAACATATAAGCCATTTTCAATATATGCTTGCAGGAAATATGCACTCTTGAGCAAATCTAATTCCTATGATGGAATCCGGTTAAGGGAACCTCAGGACACTTGTGCGTTTTCCTTTGTCTTAATAGGTTGCAGGTACTCAAGGCAGACAATCTTTCACAGCCTGAGGCATATCAAGCATAGTATCCCCAACCAAGTCAGCAATCACATCATTAGCAGAACTCCTTGATAAAAAGAATCTCCTCGCAAAGTTTCATCCTCCCAAAGGATCCCTTGAGGAATTCATCAATCCCCGACAAAAATATTTCCCATAAGTTATCTCCTTCCCAAGCGGGACCTCCCGAGCAATGCCAGACAACTTTTCCCAGCAAAGTGGTCAAGAGCTTTCCATTCCCCATCAGAAGTGCCATAATTTTCTCATCCTCAACAGAATCAGTGGAATTGTTTCCCCACAGAGTTGCCTTCCCCAGTAGAGCAATGCCTGACATACTTCCCCAACGGAGTGGCTAAAACTTCCTCATTCCCAACATGAGCTCTCCCTCCAGACAGATCAGCCAATGATCTCTTTCTCCAGCTGAGTTCTCCTTCTAGACAGATCAACCAGAGATCTTTATCCCCGCAGGATCCGGATCTTGGATCGATCCTCTCATTTGCATAATCATAGCATTCGCATCATATTCACCAAAATAAGCATAGCATTTCGTCTAATACAGAGCATTACGGAAAAAGTCAAACACTTGCACGATCATGAGCCAGGTTCAAACCAGTCACCTGCAAATACCGTATTCACTTCACCAGCAATATACAAAAGTCATTTCCCCTGCAGATAAAAGCCAAAACATCCCCTTTGCACTCTCAGACACAGATACCCATTTATATTTATAGATGCTCATTTCGACACTCGTCCGTGTCATCTTTCCCCAGTAAGGTCACCAAAATACCTTCTACATTCTCAATACAGATAATTGTTCACGACTTGTACATATTCTTTCTGACACTCGTCCGTGTCATACTTCTCCAGCAAGTCAAACACTCGTCCGTGTCCCTTGCTCAATATTTTGACACTCGTCCGTGTCTTGCACATACTTCACCAACAGATCAATACTTGTGCATACTTATGCAGAAGTCTTTGATACTCGTCTGTATCTTGTATATATCACCCCTTAGTAGATTCAACACTCGTCAATGTTCTTTGCTCAGCCGATTGATAATCGTCCATATCATCATCCTCAAACACGAGTCAGCGTTTGTTTCTACCAATACTCATCCGTATCGTGGTACTTGTAAACACCCCAAATTTGCCCTCACCCTTTATCACACTATGGCTTGTGATCTTTCATTTTTCATTAGCATAAGCATACTATCTCATATTGCATATTTGCTTCATTGCATAGTTCAATTTCATCTGCATCTAGGGTTTGTGATCTGAGCAATCCAAGAATCCATCTGATTCATCCCAAAGGTCTCAAAGCTTTCCAAGAGGGTACATGTGTGCTCTATGATCATATTATGCTCCCCAAAGTTCATGAAAGTCAAGGGATCACAAGAATTGGCAAAGGCATGGAGCAGAGCTAGGGTTTTCCTGCACATATGACCAAAATTAGGGTTTTGGTTTCAGAGGCCTTAACTACAAATTTTTTGGTCATTCTTGTTTCTAATGTTCTTAATATGTTATAATGATCATGTGTATCCATCTTGATGAAGAAATTCATTGTGGAAGTCATCTGATCATTAGGTAATTTCTTGAGCAAGTTAAGTCAAAATCAGGGCATCTGAGGCCCCCAACAATGGAACCAAAGGGTCATTTTCATCAAATTGAAGTTCAATGATCTTTATTTGATCTTATAAGTGGTTAGAAGTTCACAAGAATGAATAATTTTGAGCCAATTGCAAACTTGCCATTTTTGGAAATGACTTGAAATGCAAACTTTCCATTTTGGGAAAGTTTTTCAACCTCCTCTTTCATGACCAAAAATGCTTCAAATGAAAAATTCTTGGGCATGAAAGTTGTAGATTAGGTATTTCCCTTTTCAAAAAGTACAAGAACATGTCTTGATTCATCCTAGAACTCAAGATATGGCCTTTCAAAGTTGGCAAAATTCACATAATTGTCAAGTTCATGCCAAAGAGGGAATTTTGCAACTTCACTTGCCAAGCATTCTAATGACCTCTAATCAACTTCTATGCACCATAGCATATCAAAGGAACTTCAAAAGATCAGAATTGGCCTTTGAACCTAGGGTTTTCATGGCTTGTGATCCAAGAAACATCAAAGAGGGAAATTTGCATAAACCATGAGAACTCTTCATCCAAGCCTTCCAGCTGCAATCTTTTAATCCAAGGGCCATCCCTAATCTCAGCTGAAGCCAATACACCCTTTAGATCTCCTCTGCCATGGCTATACTCTCAAGGACACATATTTGACTTTTTGGCAAAAACTCTCATACTCTTGGAATAGTGTTTTGCAGCCATTCAGAACCTACTCCATATTATATTCAAACAATATGGGAGAGATACGAGCAAGTATTGGAGCCTGAAACCATACACAACATCAGATTCACAAAAATATGCACAAGGCTTGTTCTCATCGAAACACCCTTAAAACTTAATAAAATCCAGAATTTCTTTCACCAACAAATCACTCTTCATCCATAGAACAAAAGTCAACCCTTGGAATGGCCTGAATCCTACTCACACAAACCTCCATTTCTGCTAAACCAGAACCACACAATAGAAACCAGCCACTCTCAAAGCTTTTCAAGCATTCCACTAGCCTTAGGAGGATCAAAGGAAGCTTTTTGCACAAAGGAGAGGCCCTGAAAGCTCACATTTACAGTTCATCAGCTCAGGTAACCTCAAGAACAAAATCTTTCAGAGCTTAGATTTCTTGTTATAAAATGAAAATATATGTTATGGGGATCACACTGATGCTTTTAGAATTGAAAATAGACAAGAAATGAGCATGTTACGAGCTTCTGAAATTTTGTCCAGATTTTTGTTCTTCTTCGATTCTCCATGTTTGAGTGTTATAAATCATGTTTGAAGGTTGATTTGAGTTTAGTTTGAGTAGAGGGTCATTTCTGGGCAATTAATTTGGGGTGGGGTGGCCTGTAGAGAGACTTAGGGTTTTTGTTTCGCCGGAGAAGATGACTGGAGCTCCCCTCCGGTCACCTGAACTTGATTAGGGCTAATTAGGGTTAGTTCTCCAGATTTGATGTGGACCCTTGGATCTATTTTAATTATGCGCGTGGACGGCTTGGATCATATCATTAAAACCTAATCTAATTAATTAATTAAAACCTGATTTAATTAATATAATTAAGTTAATTAGCCCAGATGCCATCCTGGCCCTTCAAAAGCGCGCCAGTCAACCCCCTTCAAATTCTGGCCATCAGATTAGCATACCTCCCATTTATTTCATTTAATTTCATTTTATTTTCATTTCTTTTGTGCATTTATTTTAAAATAGCAAAAACATTTAAACAAATCTCATTTTTTGCATTTTCACTTTAAATATTTTTCTTAACTCAAAAATGATTTTTATTTTATTTTTTGCAATTAAAAAGTATTTTTAAAATATTTAAATGTTATTTTTAATTAATTAAAGTATTTTAATTAATTAAAAATGCATTTAGGTTTCTAAAAATCACCAAAAGAATCATGAACCATTCCAATGCATTTAGAAACATTTTCAAAATCTTCATACAAATTTCTTTTTAGGTTTGATCATAGTTTCCTAATTTTCTTTGAATTAAGGGTCATTAAAATCACAATTTTTAACCATAGCTTTGAAAAATCATTTCTGCCTAACCAAGAAGAGTTTGAACTTAAATCTTTTTGCATTGTTTCACATATTGCATGTAGTTTATAGGTCATTTTTCTCATGAATTTATCTTGCATTTTCAAATTGATTTTCATTTTCTCTTTTGAATCACACAAAAACCCTAGCAAACTTAGGAAAATCATAACTTTCAATAGGATTAGCTTCTGACCTTCTCCTTTGGGGTTTGACCTAATATGGGATTAGGGTTTGTTTGAGATTGATATCAAATTTTTATCATGTTGCATGCTTCTGTTTTATCCATTTGCATCTCACATGTCCATAAAACCCTAATTTCTCATGTTCATTTGCATTCACCTTGCATATTCTTCATCACATGATTTTTCCATGACATTTCAAGCATTCATATGTCATCTTAGACATCTTAATACATGATAGAACCTTGCTTGATCATTTCTTCATTCATTTTCCATGCTTTTCATTCATTTCATTTCATAAACATCCATGTGTTTTCAAGCTTCTAAGCATGCTTTCATAACATCCCATCTTTGTATGATCATTCATATGCACATTGTATGACTTTTCATCATCTAATATGCCATTTGCATTGCATAATCACTTCTGACATTGGTATTTGAATCTCATTTCATTTCATTTCTTTATGCTTTATGTCTTATGCATTCATACTAACCTTTTCAGGAACCTTGGGTAAGTTATTTGGGAAGTGGAATTGCCTTCACTTCCCACCTCTTTCTATCTCATTCATATGCATTTTTAAATGTCTTTTAAGTGAATCTAATTCACTTATGTTCCATATTTCTCACTTTCTTCCTTTAAGTTACTTATCTTTTTAGGAAGTAAGTAACTTATTCTTCTGCTTCCTCCTCCTTTCATCTGCTTCTTCCATTGGTGGCTTCCTTTAAGATCCTTTCTCTAATCCTCACAAACCATAGTATATCCAAGCATGATAATGTTTAGGTTTTTGTTTAGTACCCCTTAGCATTTTGCCTTTGAGTCTCCTTGAGTCTCTCTTCTCATCTCAATAATCAGAGACTAAACTCTTAAAGTTTTAGGACTTTGGAATTAGGGTTATGCCTGCATCTTTCTCTTAGGATGGAGTGTATAACTTTAATCCTAAGTGTTAAACCTTTAATTTGTTTAAACCTCTTAATCAAATCACATTAATAAACACTAAGACTTTATCTTGTAACTTGGTCCTTACATTAGGGTTCTATCTCTTCCTTATGGTTAAGAGGGACTAACCCCTAGTGTTTAATGGACAAGTCCTCCTCAAGTTGTCTTACAAACCATAAAATCCACTTCTTAATCTAATCCCTTAATTAAAACCCACTTAATAAAGGCTTTGTTATGTAATGAATTTAATCCCTAACCATGGATTAAGTTGAGGTATCTTCCTCATATTAAGTGTTCTCATCTATCATCCTTCTATTAGGATGGTGTAATTAGTTCACTAATATGTGATTAGAGATTAAACTCATTACTTAACACTAAACAAAAACCCAAAAAAATTACTTAATAATTACAAATAGGTTAATGATCTTAATCCTACATCAGCATGGTAATTAAGTTGAGATGCTTATCTCACACTTAAGTAGGCTCATTATCCCTAATCAGGGAGGATATAATGAGTTTGCAAGCCCTTGATTTAGGCTTAAGCTCATAATGCTATGCAAAACACCAAAAACAATAACAAAACTGAAAACATAAAAAACAAACAATAATCGTCTCCTTCGGGATTCTTTTCTCATCACACTCATTCACAAACGAGAACTTGCTTCTTCCGTCTAATGCAAGACAGTTAGCACTCGAGCCAGACGAGTCATACACTTGAGCATAGACAAGTAAGCAGTTCACAGTCAACTTATCTTTCAGTCTCTTTGAGTCGAACTACGGTGTTCTGACTTCCTCATTGCACGAGAGGATACGTAGGCATAACTTAACTGTTATCGAACAAAAGTCTCTTTGTCTTCCCCCTCTTTCAGCATTCTTTTCTAAGCCTCAGTTCCTTAGCAATTCACCCTTTTGCACTGACACCTATACATTCATTCTTAGCTTTTTCACATAGATAGCACATACACTACCCCTTTAAGCACAATCTTGTAAGCGTGGATCCCGTCGAGTACGACGGACAATCTGGGTGCTAATACCTTCCCAGGTTGTAACCAACCCCCTTTCTCAGTTTCTCTGGTTCGCAACCGTCTTATCCATCTTTTCCAGGTTTATGAAGCATTACCTTTCCTTCGGGATAAAAACGCCTAGTTGGCGACTCTATTCATTTCATTTTCTTTTTCTCTTTTCGCCGACCGTTCGCGCTTGTACCGGGATGAAAATCTTTGGGACCGGCAGCTTGGCGACTCTGCTGGGGAAATATGTCTTGCAACCAGGTGTTGCACCCCAAAATTTGCCCTCACAATACAAGGCTTTTTGTACTAAGAAGGTTCACAAGGTTCACAAGACCTTTCATGAGGTTCATGAAGTTTACAAGACACTTTATGAGGTTCACAAGGTTCACAAGACCTTTCATGAGGTTCACAAGGTTCACAAGACCTTTCATGAGGTTCATGAAGTTTATAAGACATCCTATGAGGTTCACAAGGTTCACAAAATTCACAATTGGTCAGAAGATTTGACAATTCCCTCAGACAATGCATCCTCCTAAGCAGTGCATCCAAAATTAGGGTTTTGACTTTAATCAGGCTAAATGGACTTCCAAGACTTCAAGTGAGCTTCATAACATCTTATATGTGTCTAAGAATCCCCATGACAAATTTCAGAACTTTTCTCAAAGGTTTGCTCAGTCAAATGATCAGATAAGTCAAAATCAGTCAAAGCAGTTAAAAAGTCAAACTGAGGTCAACTGTGGTCAAACCAAAGTCAAACTTCATGATTTTTTGCCAACATCAAGTATATGAAGTAAAATTCATCATTTGATCAAGGGTTGATAATGATTCATCAAGGATAGTTCAGATCATCAAGAATCAAGGGTTTCTAAATTAGGGTTTCTTCAGGAAAAGTCAACTGAACTTTGACCAGCCATAACTTTCACATGCTTCATCATATTTTTCCCATCCAAAGCTCATTTTGAAGGAAATTGAATTCTCTACAACTTTGTGTCTCACAAGCCAAGCCCAAAAATGCTTCATTTGGAAGGTATGAGCTAAGACATTATAGGTCCTTTTGAAAGTCAACAAAAAGTCAACAACTTCAAAATGGCATAACTTGAGAATGGTAAATGATATGGACATGAAACCAATGGGTTTGGTTAGAGGACTCTTCAAGCTTTCCAAAATGTCCAAGAACACCCTCATAGCATTAAAATTGAAGGATGTGTTCCCTTGCAAAGTTGGGAAATTTTAGGGAAGTTTATGAAGCAAATGGAGGTTTAAAACCAAATTTTTCTAAATGGGCTTGCCATGTGATGATCCAATCCATACAAATACATCATGCACGAAAATTATTTGATATTTTCATAATTTTATTTTATTTAATTTATTTATTATGATTTTTTATATTAAAAATCATTTTAAATTTAAATAAAATATCAAATGTGAAGATTTAAAATATTTTCTTATTCTAGAAAGTCATAAAGATGATTTAGATTGGATTGACTCACAATTGATGAAGATTGGCTTGAAATAGAAAGGTTGAATTTACAAATATTTGAAGTTTAAGTTCTAATCTTTTTCAATCAAAAAATTCATACAACAATCAAATCTTTTGACCTAATTCTATTGTACTATAAGTATACAACATAACCTAATGCACTAGACACGAATTCCCTGCCTCCAAGAGTAAGTTCATACATTCAAAAAATCATCCAAATTTCAAATTCGGATTCTTCCATAGAGGCCATTCCAAAGAGATTTGAAGGTTGAGACATGTTTATTGGACATCCTTGAATCATTCTCAATACTCATATGCATCCAAAACCTCATGAATGACCTAAACCGAATCTGTTTTGTGCTTGACTTTGATTTTTTCGATTCTCATTATTTATGCCTTGCCAACTAATTTTGTTTATTGATTTGTGATTGTTTAAAGCTTGTGATGGATTCTGGACAATTTAATTCGAGTTTCATGAACTGGAATGAATTTCACCATTGTTAGGGTTTTCGGCCCCCTTTAGGGTTTTGCTCTTAAGCTAACATAAATCAATTCTAAGAACATGGATCAATGCCAATTCACCTCTGGATCATATTTGTATAATTGATTTGATGAAATTTTGCAGTTTTGATGGTGAATGAGATTCGTATGTTTTGCTGCAAAGTTTGAATTCGCAGGAAAACTGGTAATAAAATTCGCAGCTAAATCCCCAGGGCTGGAGGAAGAAGAAGAAGCCAGCGCGCGTTTTTTGATTTTTGAATTCTGTTTTAATATTTTATTGAATTATCTGTAATTTGTTTCACAAATGTGTGGTTGGTTCAGTGGTAAGGAGCGCTTGTGTTATACCTGAAGGTCTTTGGTTCGAATCCTGGATTCACCAATCTTTTTCTTATTTTTTCAATTAACTAGCAAACTTAAAATATAATGAATTGTGATGCATATATTATCAGATGCGCCCTCCCGGCTGGAATGGTAAGTGTGCTTGTGTAATGCGTAAAGGTCCTGGGTTCGAATCCCCCCCAGGCCTTTTTGTGTTCTTTGCTTTGCTTTTTTTCATGTTTTTTCCAGGAAGAGGACAAAACCAAATGGAGGTAGAATGCTAACGCCAGCGCGCGCATGGCCCAGTGGTTGGATTGCTGGTCCTGGAGGATGAAAGCTTAGGGACTGGGTTCAAATCCCAGCCCAAGCAGGTTTTGATTTTTTTCATTCTTTTTTCTGATTTTTGTTATTTAATTAATATTCTATTAAAATAAATTCAAATAATAAAATAAATAGGATGTTCATATTATTTTAAATTCATCCTTTTTAATTTTAATTTTATAAGAAAAACTTATTTATTTTTTTTGTAAATTATTAATATTATTATGTATAGTTATTTTATTATTTTAAAAATATGTATATAAACCCTAAAATATTTTGTAAAAAACTTAATTAATTTTCACAAACCCTAATTTTTTCTATCTAAAATTTAATTCTATTATAATCTTTAATTTATTATTTATAAACCTTCATCATGTATATATATTATATAATTTGTTTATAATTTAAATCTTGTATATAAATATGCTTAAAATAATTAAAATTCTTAATTTAATTTTGTAAATATAATAATTATAATTAGCTTAATTTTCATAATATGTATGTATTTATAGTAATTCTTATATATAAATAATCTTCAATATATGCTTAAAAATAATTCAAAATTTGCTAATTTAATTTATTATCATAATATGTTTATAATTAACCTAATTTTTATAATTTGTAAATAATTTAAAACTTTATGATAATTAGTATATAGTTGTTTATATTTTCTTAATCTTAAATTGAATTTTTTATTATGTTAATATTCTTGTTTATTATTATTAATTATGTTTATATGATATTTATTTTATTATTACTAACCCCATTTAACTTTGTGATTTATTATTATTATTATTTCACTAACCCAATTATATTATTATTATTATTTTGCTTATTTATTTAATTTGTTAATTATTATTATTTTGTAATTGCCTCCTTTATGTAATATTGTAATAGTAATATTGAATATTTATTTTATGCTATGGTTAGTAAAATAGGGAGTAAAATATGTTTGTATATAAAATTCAATTTAGATCATTAAATTTAAAGATAAATATTAAAATTGTACACTCACACACGTAAGTCGATCTTTGATCGCCATCTCACTTCCTTAAGGATACCTCTCATGTTGCCTAATCAAAAGGTCAAGTAGGGTGTATAAAGCAAAAGTCCCTAATCTCACATCATCTAGTCCCTTTAACAGATAAAAAGATCAAGTCCCTTCGAATGTTGCCTTCGTAATGATCTTGTCCCTTTCGAATAAAGATGATAAGTCCCTTCGAATTGCTTATACACCCCACAGTTGCCTAAATAACAAATGTCCCTTCACTTGTCCCTCACATCCAAGGTAATGACTACCTATTCCTTAATAATAGGGATATTCCTACCATTTAAAGGATTCAAGAACAGAAAAGACTTAAACTTAGGGTAGGTTCCTCTTAGATACTTGCTCACTTTTTTCAAAAACATTTCAAACACTTCACACATTTTAAACAATTTTCAAAACAAAGGTTTTTTACGCATCCGTACATGGATCATTATAAAACTCTTAAAGAAAATTTCTATTCACACACTTCACATTTCAAAAACATTTTAAAGTGAGCTAAGTAACTAAGAGCCCATGGATAACCATGGATGTAAAGGGTGCTAACACCTTCCCTTTACATAACCTACCCCCCGGACCCAAAAATCTTTTAAAAGGTCTTTCCTGTTCTTTTATGCCTTTCCTTTGGATAAAATAAAAGTCGGTGGCGACTCTTGCTATCCGCAACATAACTAAAAGTCAGTTCTCCCACCGTGTTACAGAACTGGCGACTCTGCTGGGGACTTAATAAAAGAGGGGTACCCTTAGGAATTAGATCACTTTAAAATTTTTTGCCTTGTTTGCTTTATACTTATCTGTTGGGTGCTCTTATGTGTGAAAGATCCTAACCCGGATCTAGTGTACCTTAGGTAAATGGCAATAGACCAAGGAAACTGTACGGCGTATACCGATATGGTTGATCTGGTGGCCATAGTTAGTGTGATTTCTTGGTTGGTGCTTATGTTCCTTAAGCAAGTTGAGGATAATATGAGGCTGCCATATGTTGTCAATACACTAACTGACTTTTAGAACCCTAGTTCAACCAACTTGGCCTTTAGAAAAGTAGTGAGATAACCGACTTTGGTGAAGACTGAAGTTGGTTGATACTCGATACTACGCTCATTGAGGTTCTAAACTTGGAGGGTTTTGGTTGGCAAGTAAGTTGCCTACTGAACAACCACCTTTGTGAAGGATCAATGATATTGAGATCCCTTAGAACATGGTTACTTTTGTAGGACAGGATGAACCAACTAAACTTCAGGGGAGGGTATTTACCTTTAAACCTCATGCAAGCCTCTAAACCTAAGGCTATTGTGTGACTTGTTTGTGTGTGCCACATGTTTGTGATTGAGCATAACATCATAGCATCATCATGCATCATAAGCATAGCCTTTTCACTAACCATTTCAAGGACCAAAGGATTTATCTTTGTTCTTTGTTGCAGGTCATGGCTTCAGCTCGTAGAAACACTATCAGGATCAACTTTGTAGGGATACCTGTTAAGCTTAAGGAGTTGGTTTCTCAAGTGTCTGAAAACTCCCAGTTCATCAAGAGACATGGTCACCTTCTGGATCTAGTCACCTCAGGGTTCAATGAAGACATGATGAGTGTTCTGTTTCAGTTCTTTGATCCTAAGCACCATTGTTTCACATTCCCCGACTACCAGCTGGTTCCCACTATGGAAGAGTTCTCTAAACTTCTGGGCATATCTGTTCTTGATGAGAAACCATTCACGGGCTTGGAAAAAGAGCCTAAACCTGAGGTTATTGCTGCAGCTCTACATCTGAAGAAGTCTGACATTTTTCTAGAAACGAGAAGCGGAGTTAAGGGTATCCTTGCCAAGGTATTGATAGAGAAGGCTCAAGTGTTCTTGAAAGTTATGAGCTATGATGCTTTTGAGGAGATCTTAGCCTTGCTGATTTATGGCTTAGTATTGTTCCCCAATCCTGATCAGTTCATAGACGTTCATGCCATCAACATATTCCTGAGTCACAATCCAGTGCCTACATTGCTTGGAGACATTCTGCACTCTCTTCATACTCGTACTACAAAGGCACGAGGAACTTTGATGTGTTGCATACCTTTGCTTTCTAGGTGGTTTATTTCTCACCTTCCTCGCTCAGTAATGAAGAATGAACAAGGGTTCAGGTGGTCCAAGAGGATCATGTCACTCTCGCATTCAGATATCCATTGGTGCTCCAGATCTATGGAGAATGTCACTATCATTGACCGTTGTGGAGAGTTTCCTAATGTGCCACTTCTAGGCATAAGAGGAGGCATTACTTACAACCCCTCTCTAGCTTTACGACAGTTTGGTTACGCTCGGAGTGAAGGTCCACATGACATGTTGATTCAGGGCATTGTATTTGACTACGACAACGATCTTCAAGGTTACCGTCAGAGATTCATACGAGCATGGGGAAAAGTGAACAAGGTTGACAGCAAGACTCTGGAGCCTAAGTACACTATTCCTATGGAAGCTTATCTCAGATGGGTGCGATCTCGTGCTCAGACTCTCATGATGCCATATCCTGCTATCCTGCCAGTTACCATGGAACCTGTTGCTGAAGGAGATACTTCTTATACTATCCTTCACCCAGACATGCCTACTGACATGGAAGACTTACAGAGATCCTGGATCCAGTTGAAGGAGCAAAGGGATACTTTCGAGGCTCATTACAAAGCAAGCCAAGAAAGAATCCTGGAACTAACAAAGCAACTTCACGAGGAACGGAATCTCAACTCATACCTCAACACAAAGAGGAAGCGTCCATGGGAGACTTAAAACCCCATCTCTTGTATTTATTTCATTTCATTTTTTGTAAGCCCAAGAGGCAAAACAAATTTATTACTAATAAAAGTTTACCTTTTTTGTTTAAGCAAATTTAAATCTTGCGGTCCTTGAAAACATTGCATACGCATTTACATTCCATATCATTGCATCACAGATTTATTGTGCACAGGTTTCTTATCTTCTCGCTGTTTATTTTAGCAATGGCTCTTGAACAAACAGTTAAGGATCTCCAGGCACAAAATGCACAGTTCCAAGAGCTGATCCTGAACTTGTCCAAGCGGCAGGATGAATTGAAGACACTGCTGGCCAAGAAGACTAAGAAGACTAGGAGGTCATGTGGCCTGATCAACATGGGAAGAAGATTCAGAGGTCCTGCCAAGACCAAAGAACAGGTTGAAGAATATGAGTCTGAAGAGTCTGAGAAAGAGGGAGGCAGTCTCCATAATACAATGGGGGACTCTGATTCTGAAGCTAACTACTATCATGAGCCCAATGAAGATAAGTTCAAGATGTTGGTGGATAGAATGGATGCTATGGAATTACAAAAGTCTTCTGGGCTGGATTTTGAAGACCTGAGTTTGATATCTGGGGTGGTCATACCCATTGGTTTCAAGGTTCCTACTTTTGTTGTTTATGATGGTGTTTCTTGTCCCAAGCTGCATCTGAGGTCTTATGTCAGGAGAATCCAACCTCATACTGCTGATAAAAAGTTGTGGATCCATTTCTTCCAAGAGAGATTATCTGGAGCTCAATTGGAATGGTACTACCAGTTGGAAAGTGTCAACATCTGGGATTGGAATGATCTTGCTGAAGCCTTCTATAAACAATATCAATACAATGCTGATTTAGCCCCTACTCGCATGCAACTGCAAAGCATGTCTATGGGTGCCAAAGAATGTTTCAAGGAGTATGCTCAGAAGTGGAGAGACTTGGCTGGAAGAGTACAACCCCCTTTAACTGACAGGGAGTTGGTTGATATGTTCATGTGCACGTTGAATGGTCCTTTTTACAGTCATCTCATTGGAAGCTCATCATCTGGCTTCACTGAGTTGATAATGACAGGAGAGCGCGTAGAAAGTGGTATAAGGAGTGGCAAGATTCAAGTGGGTGCTTCTTCATCAGGTGCTGCAAAGAAGCCTCCCAGTGGGAAGAAAGAGTCAAATGTTGTTTATGGTCAACCTGATCGTAATAGAAGGCATCAGTCTGTGAGTGCAGTTCATATCTCCAATCCAACTCCTGCAACAACAGAGCAGCCACAGGGAAATCAACAGAGGGCTAGAAGGCAGTTCACTAAGATCAACATGTCAATGGCCCAAGCCTTGCAACACTTGTTGAAGGCTGAACTTATCACTCTGAAAGATGCTCCTCAGAATCCTAATGTTACCTCTCCCAGGTACAATCCCAATGCACGATGTGCATATCATTCAAATTGTCAGGGACATGATACCAATAGTTGCTGGGTATTGAAGAACAAAATTCAAGATATGATCGAGGCTGGAGAAATTGAGTTTGACCCTCTGGGTACTCCAAATGTGATTACTGCTCCCATGCCAAATCATGAGAAGACTGTCAATGCCATTGAAGAAGATTCACATATTTCTTCAGTTGCAGATCTGACTACACCATTGTCTGTTATCAAGAAGAAGCTAGTACAAGCTGGGTTCTTTCCAGGTTGTCGTGAAGATTGTCTATATTGTACCTATAAGCCAGATAGTTGCTGGAGGTTGAGAGATGGAATTCAACGTCTCATGAATAATTATACCATAGTGTTTGAGAGGACTCCACCTTCTGTAGAGAGTATGGTGGATCATATTACTAAAGGTAAGAAGATTGAAGAGGTGGATATGGTTGATAAAGTGCCGGTAAGGATTACTTCTAAGGGTCCTGTCAAAATCACTCATAAGGGTCCAATTAAGATTAATGTTGAAGGCCCTGTGAAGATTGTTGCTGAAGCTAGAGTGGCTCTTATGGTCATTACCACTCCTGGTCCTATTCCGTATACTTCTGATAAAGTTGTGCCTTGGCATTATGGGTCTGATGTTTATATCCATGGTGTTAAGCAGGAACCCTTGGCTGATATGTCTGTTGTTAATGTTGCTGGATCTAGTAAGATCACACGAAGCGGGAGAGTTTTCTCTCCTCCAGTTACCTACAAGAATGCAGTTACTCCAGCTGCTACCTCCACCACTGATGCTCGGGGCAAAGGTCCCATTATTGAACCTATACCTATTGATGTGCCAGCTGCTGATGATCTCTCTAAGCAGATGGAAGAAGTATTGAAAATCATTCGCAAGAGTGATTATGACATTGTTGATTAATTGGGGCATACTCCTTCCAAGATTTCTATGTTGTCTTTGTTGTTATGTTCTGAGGCTCATGCCAAGGCTTTAATTAAGTTTCTGAAGACTGCTCATGTACCCAATGAAATTTCTGTTGACCAGTTTGAAAATTGTGTTGCACACTTGACCTATGATAATGGGTTAGGTTTCTCTGATGCTGATTTGACTCCTGCCAAGAGGGATCATAACAGGGCTCTGCATATCTCAATTAAATGCAGGGGCACTACCCTGTCACATGTATTGATAGACAATGGTTCCTCTTTGAATGTGTTACCCAAAGAAGTCCTGAATAAGCTTAGTCCTGAAGATGCTGTGTTGAAACCCAGTAATATAGTGGTGAAGGCTTTTGATGGCTCGAGAAGAGTGGTGCATGGAGAAATTGATCTCCCAATCAAAGTTGGTTCTCAAGTTTTCAATGCTACCTTTTATGTCATGGATATTCGTCCGTCGTATTCTTGTTTGCTTGGGCGTCCCTGGATCCATGGGGCAGGTGTTGTAACTTCCACATTACATCAAAAGCTGAGATATCTGGTAGAAGGGAAGGTTGTCACTGTTTATGGAGAGGAAGGATATGTTGTTAGCCATGTAAACACTTTTAAATATCTGGAAGTGGAAGGTGAATATGTTGAAACTCCATGTCAGACATTTGAAGTGGTTCCTTGGATTGTTAATGACTATGAAGCTCCTCCTGTTGTCAAGAAAGTTAATGTGGTCACCAGAGTACCTCCAACAATGGCCTCCCTTAAAGATGCTAGAGCTGTGGTGGATGAAGGTGGTTGTACTATTTGGGGTCAGCTTCCTGATATCCCTTACAAGTCTGACAAATTTGGTTTGGGTTTCACTGCAGAGTCCCAGAAGGCTGTTCGTCGTGCTCGTGCTGTTCGTATCACCAATCAGGGGATTATGAAGAACCAGATCAATGCTGTGGATGATTATGATGAAGACTACAACTTGGATGCTTTGATTTTTCCTATTGTGGGTGCTGGGCTCAACAATTGGAAAGCTGAAGATGTTATTCCTATCTCCTTTAGTCAGGAGTAAATACTATTACTGTGTTGTTGCTTTTTTAAGTTTGTAATTTCTTGAACAATTGAACTCTTTAAGCCTTGTGCCTTACCCGGGGCACAATGGTGTGCTTGTTACGGGATGTCATTTCATTTGCATACTTCATTCAATAAAAATCAGTGGACGTTTCGTTTTCGTAAATATTGTGTTCCTTGTCTTTCTATTTCTTTTATTTTTGTTTTATCAGCTATGTGTTCTTACACACACCCACATCACTAAAATGCAGATCCTCATCCACTCTGGATCCTGTTGATAACGGTTCTACTATTGCCAATTATAATTTCGAGAATCCGATCTATCAAACTGAAGACGGAAATGAGGACGATTGTGAAGTACCTGTAGAGCTTGCTAGGTTGTTACAACAAGAAGAGAAAGCTATACATCCACATGAAGAGCCAGTCGAAATTGTGAATTTGGGAACTGAAGAAAACAGGAAAGAGGTCAAGATAGGGGCTGATTTAGAGGATAGTGTCAAAAGCAGATTGATTCAGATGTTACATGACTATGTGGAGATCTTTGCTTGGTCTTATGAAGATATGCCAGGGTTGGATACAGACATTGTGGTTCACCGTTTACCAGTAAAAGAAGATTGTCGTCCAAAGAAGCAGAAGGTTCGTCGCATGCGTCCCGAAATGTCAGAAAAGATCAAAGCGGAGGTAATGAAACAGTTTGATGCAGGGTTCTTAGCTGTGACTTCTTATCCTCAGTGGGTTGCAAATGTGGTGCCAGTACCTAAGAAAGATGGTAAGGTGCGTATGTGTGTGGACTACAGGGATTTGAACAAGGCTAGCCCCAAAGATGACTTTCCACTTCCTCATATTGATGTTCTGGTAGACAACACTGCCCAGCACAAGGTATTCTCTTTTATGGATGGTTTCTCGGGTTATAATCAAATCAAGATGGCACCTGAGGATATGGAGAAGACAACATTTGTTACACAGTGGGGCACTTTTTGCTATAAAGTGATGCCATTTGGTTTGAAGAATGCAGGGGCAACATATCAGCGTGCTATGGTGGCTTTGTTTCATGATATGATTCATCATGAGATAGAGGTGTATGTGGATGATATGATAGCCAGGTCCCAGAATGAAGAGCAACATCTTGATCATCTGCATAAGTTATTTGAAAGGTTGAAGAAATACAAGCTGAGATTGAACCCAAACAAGTGTACTTTTGGAGTCAGGTCCGGTAAACTCCTGGGTTTCATTGTCAGTGGAAAAGGTATTGAAGTAGATCCTGCAAAAGTGAAAGCTATATGAGAGATGCCAGCTCCCCGTACTGAGAAGGAAGTTAGAGGTTTCTTGGGACGATTGAACTACATTGCAAGATTTATTTCCCAATTGACTGCTACCTGTGAGCCAATCTTCAAGTTGTTGAAGAAAGATCAGGTAATGGAGTGGAATGATGAGTGCCAGACTGCCTTTGATGAAATCAAGAAGTATTTGCTAGAACCTCTAATTTTGATGCCACCAGTTGATGGAAGACCCTTGATTATGTACTTAACAGTATTAGACAATTCAATGGGGTGTGTCTTGGGGCAACATGACGAGTCTGGTCGAAAAGAGCAGGCAATATACTACCTTAGCAAAAAGTTTACCGACTGTGAAACAAGATACTCACTGCTCGAGAAAACTTGCTGCGCTTTGGCATGGGCTGCTCGCCGACTAAGACAGTATATGTTGACCCATACTACCTTGTTGATTTCAAAGATGGATCCAATCAAATACATATTCGAGAAACCTGCTCTCTCCGGAAGAATTGCAAGATGGCAAATGATCTTAACAGAATATGATATACAGTACACTACTCAGAAGGCCATTAAAGGAAGTGTTGTAGCTGATCATTTGGCCCATCAAGCAGTGGATGATTATCAGTCAATGAGTTTTGAGTTCCCCGATGAAGACATTATGATTATTACCAAAGAACCTGGACAATATGACGGACCTGAACAAGGATCCCGATGGACTATGGTTTTTGATGGAGCTTCTAATGCTCTTGGTAATGGTGTTGGTGTTGTGATTAGTTCCCCTGAAGGTTGTCATACCCCGATTACTGTCGGACTTTGTTTCTATTGTACCAATAACATGGCTGAGTATGAGGCATGTATCCTGGGCATCAAGGCTGCCATTGATATGAAGATTCAGTTCTTTGACGTGTATGGAGATTCAGCCCTGGTAGTAAGTCAGATCAAAGGAGATTGGGATACCAAGCATGATAACCTCATTCCTTACAGAGAGAATGTGTTGTCTTTGATTCCACATTTCAAAGAGATTACCTTTGGACATATTCCACGAAGAGAAAATCAGTTGGCAGATGCTTTGGCCACCATGGCATCCATGTTTGAGATCAGTTGGGATGATGAAGCTCCCAAGATTACTATTGATAGATTTGAAAAGCCTGCATACTGCAATGAAATTGACACTGAAGAGGCAGAGGAGAAACCTTGGTTTTATGAAGTGAAAAGATATCTTGAAGCTCAGGAATTCCCTGAAGGGGCATCTGTCAAAGATAGGAAGTTTCTGAGAAGGTTTGCTGCTAAGTTCTTTTTGAGTAATGGGATTTTATACAAGCGCAATCATGATTCAACTATGCTTCGTTGTGTGGATAAGAAGGAAGCAACTGAGATTATGGAAGATATGCATGATGGGATCTTTGGCACTCATTCTAGTGGTCATACCATGGCAAAGAAGATATTGAGAGCAGGTTACTATTGGTCTACCATGGAAGCTGATTGCTATCAACATTCCAGAACTTGTCACAAGTGTCAAATCTATGCTGATAAAGTACATATACCTCCATCACCATTGAATGTGTTGACTGCTCCTTGGCCTTTTGCTATGTGGGGCATTGATATGATTGGTGAGATCAAGCCTACTGCTTCTAATGGGCATCGTTTCATCCTGGTTGCAATTGATTACTTTACGAAGTGGGTGGAGGCAGCTTCATTTGCATCTGTTACCAAGAATGTTGTGGCTCGATTCATTAAGAATAATCTCATATGTAGGTATGGCATCCCTGAAAGGATTATTACTGACAATGGCTCTAATCTGAACAACACTATGATTATTGATCTCTGCACGCAGTTCAAGATTAAGCATCACAACTCTTCTCCGTATCGTCCAAAGATGAATGGGGCAGTTGAAGCTGCTAATAAGAACATTAAGAAGATTGTACAAAAGATGACTGTTACTTACAAGGATTGGCATGAGATGTTACCATTTGCTCTTCATGGTTATCGTACCACAATACGTACTTCAACAGGGGCAACCCCATTCTCCTTAGTCTATGGTATGGAAGCAGTTTTGCCCATTGAAGTTCAGATCCCCTCCTTAAGAATTATGAAGGATGCAGGCTTGGATGAAGATGAGTGGATTCAGACTCGACTTGACCAGATAAATTTGATTGATGAGAAGAGGCTAGCAGCAGTTTGTCATGGCCAGATGTACCAGAAACGAATGATCAAAGCTTTTAACAAGAAGGTTAAGCCAAAGGTATATCAGACTGGTGACTTGGTAATCAAGCGTATCATATTACCACAGGGTGATCCTAGGGGCAAGTGGACTCCTACATATGAAGGACCATTTGTAGTCAAGACAGTATTCTCAGGAGGTGCCATGATACTTACTACTATGGATGGTGAAGACTTCCCACAGCCAGTAAACGCAGACATAGTTAAAAAATACTACGCATAAAAAGAGACCCGCTAGGTTGACTGGCCTAGGCAAAAATTAGGGATATATATATAAAAATATGTACACCCGGCAAGTCGAAAACCTGAAAAGGCGGCTTGGGCAAAAAAGGGTATCCCGGTGGATTGAAAACCTGAAAGGGCAATCCAGGCAAAAGTTAGGGATTAAAGCGTATGACTATGTCTCGTTTGGATCACCCATGTAACTACAACCAGTGGTGCTACTTACTCAAGCTCGAACAGATAAAGCTCAATCCAATCATTCCGTCTCAACAGCAGAAGATGAGATACTTGAAGATAATGGCAATAGTAGAATTGAAACTCAATAGGATTATTTCTCACATAGCTGATGTTCTTTGTTTTGTAAAATTTTTATGACAGATTCCTCTTACTAGGATTTCTGTCTCCTTGTACAAACTCACCTATGTATAGGTCACTTTGTGATATAAATAAAATTCCATCTTTGAATCCAGATTTACTTTTACCCTATTTACATAAACGAAATGTCCATTGGTTGTGTTTGAATGTATGTATGCTTTTGAATATGATTGATGTTTACCAGAAATGCATAAAATGCTTAATATGATTGATGTTTACCAGAAATGCATGAAAATGCAGTAATAGTATTTACTAAGGACGAACGAGGGAAGGATTTCAACGAAGCTTCACCAGTTCATCTCCACCAGATAGCTACAAGTCCCCCAGTAGGACAAATCCATCTTCATAAATACTTCAAGTCACATCTCCTCTGGAATTTTTATCCATCTCTTTTATCCTCATACGGATAGTCGGGAATTTACTCTTCCAATAGGAGTACGACAAACGAAGACGGGAGGTTATGGATACCTTACTATCGAACGAAGACGGGAGGTTATATATACTATATTATCAAACAAGACGGGAACGAGTTCCTCATATTCTTCAGCAACAAATCGGGATTTATTTTCCCTGGCCAGCAGTTGCTATACGAAGATATCCAGACGCTTCAGGATGCATGATGCATACATACATCATTTACATCATACCATAACATACATATCCATAAAATACATAATACATTACTTAAGTGCATCATATTATACATGCATACATAATGCATAAATTAATATTATCATACAGAATGTTATGACCTTGTTTTTCAGGTTAATTCTCCAACAGACAAACTTCATCAACAACTTGTGACTATTGGGCCATTGTTTATCTTCCCAAAAGTTATCATTTCCTCAGGACGTTGTTTATCCTCCTGAAAGCATATCATGACCTTGGGCCGTTGTTTATCTTCCCAAAGGTTACACTATTTCCTCAGGACGTTGTTTATCCTCCTGAAAGCTACCATTTCCTCAGGACGTTGTTTATCCTCCTGAAACCTATCATTTCCTCGGGACGTTGTTTATCCTCCTGAAAGCATATCATGACCTTGGGCTGTTGTTTATCTTCCCAAAGGTTACACTATTGCCTCAGGACGTTGTTTATCCTCCTGAAAGCATATCATGACCTCGGGACGTTGTTTATCCTCCTGAAAGCATATCATGACCTTGGGCCGTTGTTTATCTTCCCAAAGGTTACACTATTTCCTCAGGACGTTGTTTATCCTCCTGAAAGCATATCATGACCTTGGGCCGTTGTTTATCTTCCCAAAGGTTACACTATTTCCTCAGGACGTTGTTTATCCTCCTGAAAGCTACCATTTCCTCAGGACATTGTTTATCCTCCTGAAAGCTATCATTATATCTTCATATTTTGGACTGCTTTATCCTCCAAAAAATGTATTTGAAGAACTTTTCTCCAGGTGGCATCTTTAAGCCCACTCAAGCATATTCAACTAGTCATCAGTATCACTCTACGCACCGGTGAGTGCAAATTTTTGGGCTTTTGTGTTCAATCCCCTTCAACCTTCCAAGTTACGACTGGCACATATACCAATCTAACCCCTCGGGTTTCAGAAAATTGAACAGGGGCAGCTGTTGCACCCCAAAGTTTGCCCTCACAATACAAGACTTTGTGTACTAAGAAGGTTCACAAGGTTCACAAGACCTTTCATGAGGTTCATGAAGTTTACAAGACACTTTATGAGGTTCACAAGGTTCACAAGACCTTTCATGAGGTTCACATGGTTCACAAGACCTTTCATGAGGTTCATGAAGTTTACAAGACATCCTATGAGGTTCACAAGGTTCACAAAATTCACAATTGGTCAGAAGATTTGACAATTCCCTCAGACAATGCATCCTCCTAAGCAGTGCATCCAAAATTAGGGTTTTGACTTTAATCAGGCTAAATGGACTTCCAAGACTTCAAGTGAGCTTCATAACATCTTATATGTGTCTAAGAATCCCCATGACAAATTTCATAACTTTTCTCAAAGGTTTGCTCAGTCAAATGATCAGATAAGTCAAAATCAGTCAAAGTAGTTAAAAAGTCAAACTGAGGTCAACTGTGGTCAAACCAAAGTCAAACTTCATGATTTTTTGACAACATCAATTATATGAAGTAAAATTCATCATTTGATCAAGGGTTGATCATGATTCATCAAGGATAGTTCAGATCATCAAGAATCAAGGGTTTCTAAATTAGGGTTTCTTCAGGAAAAGTCAGCTGAACTTTGACCAGCCATAACTTTCACATGCTTCATCACATTTTTCCCATCCAAAACTCCTTTTGAAGGAAATTTAATTCTCTACAACTTTGTGTCTCACAAGCCAAGCCCAAAAATGCTTCATTTGGAAGGTATGAGCTAAGACATTATAGGTCCTTTTGAAAGTCAACAAAAAGTCAACAACTTCAAAAGGGCATAACTTGAGAATGCTAAATGATATGGACATAAAACCAATGGGGTTGGTTAGAGGACTCTTCAAGCTTTCCAAAATGTCCAAGAACACCCTCATATCATTAAAATTGAAGGATGTGTGCCCTTGCAAAGTTGGGAAATTTTAGGGAAGTTTATGAAGCAAATGGAGGTTTAAAACCAAATTTTTCTAAATGGGCTTGCCATGTGATGATCCAATCCATACAAATACATCATGCACGAATATTATTTGATATTTTCATAATTTTATTTTATTTAATTTATTTATTATGATTTTTTATATTAAAAATCATTTTAAATTTAAATAAAATATCAAATGTGAAGATTTAAAATATTTTCTTATTCTAGAAAGTCATAAAGATGATTTAGATTGGATTGACTCACAATTGATGAAGATTGGCTTGAAATAGAAAGGTTGAATTCACAAATATTTGAAGTTTAAGTTCTAATCTTTTTCAATCTTTTTCAATCAAAAAATTCATACAACAATCAAATCTTTTGACCTAATTCTATTGTACTATAAGTATACAACATAACCTAATGCACTAGACACGAATTCCCTGCCTCCAAGAGTAAGTTCATACATTCAAAAAATCATCCAAATTTCAAATTCGGATTCTTCCATAGAGGCCATTCCAAAGAGATTTGAAGGTTGAGACATGTTTATTGGACATCCTTGAATCATTCTCAATACTCATATGCATCCAAAACCTCATGAATGACCTAAACCGAATCTGTTTTGTGCTTGACTTTGATTTTTTCGATTCTCATTATTTATGCCTTGCCAACTAATTTTGTTTATTGATTTGTGATTGTTTAAAGCTTGTGATGGATTCTGGACAATTTAATTCGAGTTTCATGAATTGGAATGAATTCCACCATTGTTAGGGTTTTCGGCCCCCTTTAGGGTTTTGCTCTTAAGCTAACATAAATCAATTCTAAGAACATGGATCAATACCAATTCACCTCTGGATCATATTTGTATAATTGATTTGATGAAATTTTGCAGTTTTGATGGTGAATGAGATTCGTATGTTTTGCTGCAAAGTTTGAATTCGCAGGAAAACTGGTAATAAAATTCGCAGCTAAATCCCCAGGGCTGGAGGAAAAAGAAGAAGCCAGCGCGCGTTTTTTGATTTTTGAATTCTGTTTTAATATTTTATTGAATTATCTGTAATTTGTTTCACAAATGTGTGGTTGGTTCAGTGGTAAGGAGCGCTTGTGTTATACCTGAAGGTCTTTGGTTCGAATCCTGGATTCACCAATCTTTTTCTTATTTTTTCAGTTAACTAGCAAACTTAAAATATAATGAATTGTGATGCATATATTATCAGATGCGCCCTCCCGGCTGGAATGGTAAGTGTGCTTGTGTAATGCGTAAAGGTCCTGGGTTCGAATCCCCCCCAGGCCTTTTTGTGTTCTTTGCTTTGCTTTTTTTCATGTTTTTTCCAGGAAGAAGACAAAACCAAATGGAGGTAGAATGCTAACGTCAGCGCGCGCATGGCCCAGTGGTTGGATTGCTGGTCCTGGAGGATGAAAGCTTAGGGACTGGGTTCAAATCCCAGCCCAAGCAGGTTTTGATTTTTTCATTCTTTTTTCTGATTTTTGTTATTTAATTAATATTCTATTAAAATAAATTCAAATAATAAAATAAATAGGATGTTCATATTATTTTAAATTTATCCTTTTTAATTTTAATTTTATAAGAAAAACTTATTTATTTTTTTTGTAAATTATTAATATTATTATGTATAGTTATTTTATTATTTTAAAAATATGTATATAAACCCTAAAATATTTTGTAAAAAACTTAATTAATTTTCACAAACCCTAATTTTCTTCTATCTAAAATTTAATTCTATTATAATCTTTAATTTATTATTTATAAACCTTAATCATGTATATATATTATATAATTTGTTTATAATTTAAATCTTGTATATAAATATGCTTAAAATAATTAAAATTCTTAATTTAATTTTGTAAATATAATAATTATAATTAGCTTAATTTTCATAATATGTATGTATTTATAGTAATTCTTATATATAAATAATCTTCAATATATGCTTAAAAATAATTCAAAATTTGCTAATTTAATTTATTATCATAATATGTTTATAATTAACCTAATTTTTATAATTTGTAAATAATTTAAAACTTTATGATAATTAGTATATAGTTGTTTATATTTTCTTAATCTTAAATTGAATTTTTTATTATGTTAATATTCTTGTTTATTATTATTAATTATGTTTATATGATATTTATTTTATTATTACTAACCCCATTTAACTTTGTGATTTATTATTATTATTATTTCACTAACCCAATTATATTATTATTATTATTTTGCTTATTTATTTAATTTGTTAATTATTATTATTTTGTAATTGCCTCCTTTATGTAATATTGTAATAGTAATATTGAATATTTATTTTATGCTATGGTTAGTAAAATAGGGAGTAAAATATGTTTGTATATAAAATTCAATTTAGATCATTAAATTTAAAGATAAATATTAAAATTGTACACTCACACACGTAAGTCGATCTTTGATCGCCATCTCACTTCCTTAAGGATACCTCTCATGTTGCCTAATCAAATGGTCAAGTAGGGTGTATAAAGCAAAAGTCCCTAATCTCACATCATCTAGTCCCTTTAAAAGATAAAAAGATCAAGTCCCTTCGAATGTTGCCTTCGTAATGATCTTGTCCCTTTCGAATAAAGATGATAAGTCCCTTCGAATTGCTTATACACCCCACAGTTGCCTAAATAACAAATGTCCCTTCACTTGTCCCTCACATCCAAGGTAATGACTACCTATTCCTTAATAATAGGGATAGTCCTACCATTTAAAGGATTCAAGAACAGAAAAGACTTAAACTTAGGGTAGGTTCCTCTTAGATACTTGCTCACTTTTTTCAAACACTTCACACATTTTAAACAATTTTCAAAACAAAGGTTTTTTACGCATCCGTACATGGATCATTATAAAACTCTTAAAGAAAATTTCTATTCACACACTTCACATTTTAAAAACATTTTAAAGTGAGCTAAGTAACTAAGAGCCCATGGATAACCAAAGATGTAAAGGGTGCTAACACCTTCCCTTTACATAACCTACCCCCCGGACCCAAAAATCTTTTAAAAGGTCTTTCCTGTTCTTTTATGCCTTTTCTTTTATGCTATCCGCAACATAACTAAAAGTCAGTTCTCCCACCGTGTTACACCAGGGCTTCTGGTTCTTTTTGTGGTTTTCTCCTAGCTCTTATTTGATTTGTGTTTATGGGGGTGTTATGAGCTACTTGTGCTTTTTGTTTATTGCTTTATTTATTTCTTTCTGTACAGCTTTATTTATTGCTTTCCTTTACTGTTTTTATGCATTTCATATTATTGTCATCATGTCATGTGTAAACACCCCCAATTTTCTCTCACTCTTTATCACACCATGGCTTATGCTCTTTAATGTTTGTTTTATCATAAGCATTACACCTCATATTGCATATTTGCTTCACTGCATAAGTTCAAGTTCATCTGCATCTAGGGTTTGTGATATGGGCAATCCAAGAATCCATCTGAGTCATCCCAAAGGTCTCAAAGCTTTCCAAGAGGGTCCATGTGTGTTCCATCATCATATTATGCTCCCCAAAGTTCATGAAAGTCAAGAGATCACAAGAGCTGGCAAAGGCATGGAAGCAGAGCCAGGGTTTTTACTACACAGATGACCAAAATTAGGGTTTTGGTTTCAGAGGCCTTAACTCCAAAATTTTGGGCCATTCTTGTTTCTAATGTTCTTAGAATGCTATAAGGATCATATGTACCAAGTTTGATGAAGAAATTCATTGTGTAAGTCATTTGTTCACTGGGTAACTTCCTGAGCAAGTTAAGTCAAAATCAGGCCCCCAACAATGGAACCAAAGGGGTATTTTCATCAAATTGAAGTTATGTGATCTTTATTTGATCTTAGAAGTGGTTGGAAGTTCCCAAAATTGAAGAATTTTGAGCCAATTGCAAACTTGCCATTTTAGGAAATGACTTGAAATGCAAACTTTCCATTTTGGGAAAGATTTTCAACCTCCTTTTTCATGACCAAAAATGCTTCAAATGAATAATTCTTGGACATGAAAGTTGTAGATTAGGTCTTTCCCTTTTCAAAAAGTACAAGAACATGTCTTGATTCATCCTATAACTCAAGATATGGCCTTTCAAAGTTGGCAAAAATCACATAATTTTCAAGTTCATGCCAAAGAGGGAAATTTGCAATTTCACTTGCCAAGCATTCTAATGACCTCTAATGTGCACAAACACGTCATAACATGCCCATGAAACTTCAAAAGATCAGAATTATGCATTGGACCTAGGGTTTTCATGGCTTGTAATCCAAGAAACATCAAAGAGGGAAATTTGCAAAACATGTGATAACTCATGATCCAAGCCTTCCAGCACATCAAAATCAATCCCATGGCCATCCTTGAACCAAGATGAGGCAGACACCCCATAAAACAACCTCTGACCCGTGCCCATACCTCATAGTACAAAATCTTGACTTTTTGCAAAAACTCTCATACCAATCAGCCTGTGCCACGACAACTCTCTGGCCAATCAACATTGTTTATGTGGACATTAAGCAACTCAAAACACACAACACACAAGCCTGAAAGCTCTCATACACTCAGAATCACAAAAACCTCAAGAAACCTTCATCTCTTCGAAATTCATAGCACAACCATCAAAACTTCAAATTTCTTCCACCAATCAACTCAACATTACCCCAGGATCATTTCCCACCCATCACCATAGCCTGAAACACTCTCAAACACAAACACGATTTCTGCATACTCAGAACTGGAACTCATGATTCGGCCAAAATAAACTCATTCCAAGCATCACAATAGACTCGGGGGGACCAAAGGAGGTGGATTGCACAAAAGAAAGGCCCAGAAAGCTCCATTTCCAAGAACTGCAACTCAGGTAAACTTCATGAACTTTTTTTCCAAACGCATGATTTTAAGTTTCTAAATGATTCTACATGTCTAGCTGATCATCCTGATATGTTTATTTTTTAAAATGATTGAGAAATGAGCATGTATTGTTCTTCTGAAACTTTGCCCGTGAATTTGTTCTTGCTTCGATTCATCATGTATGCGTGAAATAAATTGTTTTTGATGACTGATTCTTGCTTATTGATGCTTGGGGAGTGATTCTGGAGTGTTTGGGAGGTTCTCATAGCCTAGGGAGAGAGATAGCATTTTGTGCTCGCCGGCTCCGGTCACCTGAATTTGTTTAGGGTTGTAATTAGGGTTAATCCAGTCAGTTTGAATATCAGTCATAGGATCATGTTTAGCACGCATTTGTAGGGTCCAAATTGATCCACTTAAGCCCTAATTCAGTTTAATTAAAATAATTAGGTTTAATTAATTAACTAACCCAGTTTGAATCTCAGCCATTAAGATGCGCGCGTGGTCAATTCCCTCCCCCTCCAGTTTGAATCTCACCCCTTGGATCAGCATACTTCTCATTTTATTGCATTTTATTTCATTTTATTCTCATTTATTTTGCATAATTATTTTAAAATACCAAAAATCATCACAAAAATATGAAACTTTGCATTCTGATTTCAAATATATTTCTCAACCTGAAAATAATTTTTATTTTATTTTTTGCATTAAAAAAGTATTTTTAAAATATTTAAATGTTATTTTTAATTAATTAAAGTATTTTAATTAATTAAAAATGAATTTATGTTTCTAAAAATCACCAAACAAATCATGAACCATTCCAATGCATTTAGAAACATTTTCAAACTCTTTACAGAAATTTATTTTTAGGTTTGATCATAGTTTGCCAATTTTCTTTGAATTAAGGGTCATTAAAATCACATTTTTAAACCCTAACTTTGAAAAATCATTTCTGCCTAACCAAGAAGAGTTTGAACTTGATTCTTTTGGCATTGTGTGACATATTGCATGTAGTTTATAGGTCATTTTCCTCATAATTTTATCTTGCATTTTCAATTGGATTTGAATTTTCCCTTTAGATCCACCCAAAAACCCTAGAAAACTTATGAAAATCATAACTTTTGATAGCTTAGGCTTCTGACCTTCTCCTTTGGGGTGTGATCTAATATGGGATTAGGGTTTGTTTGAGCTTAATTTCAAATTTTTATCATGTCATATGCTTCTGTTTTATCCATTTGCATCTCACATGTCCATAAAACCCTAATTTCTCATGTTCACTTGCATTCACCTTGCATATGCATCATTACATGAGCTTGCCATGACATTTCATGCATTTATATGTCATCTTAGACATCTTAGGACATGTTAGAACCTTGCTCAATCATTTCTTCATTCATTTTCCAGGTTTAGCATCCTTTTCATTTCATAAACTTTCATGTGTTTTCAAACTCCTAAGCATGCTCCCTTTGCATCTCATCTTTGTATGATCACACATATGCATATTGTATGACTTTGCATCATCTCACATGACATATACTTGGCTTAAACACTTCTGAATTTGGTCTTTTCCCTTCATTCCATCTCATTTCATTTCATTTCTTTATACTTTTTCTTTATGCATTCATACTAACACTTTCAGGTTTGGTAAGTTATTTTGGGAGGTGGATTTGCCTTCACCTCTCACTTCTTCTTATCTCTTTCATTTGAATTTGGCTTGTATTTGAATTGAATTTGATTCACTTATGTTCCATCTCTCTCACTTTCTTCTTTTAAGTTACTTATCTTCTTAGGAAGTAAGTAACGTATTCTTCTGCTTCCTCCTCCTTTCATCTACTTCTTCCATTGGTGGCTTCCTTGAAGATCTTTCCTAAGACTCACAAACCATAGGATATCCAAGCATGATAATGATTAGGATTGTAACTAGCCCCCCTTATCTTTTTACCTTTGAGTCTCCTTGAGTCTCTCTTCTCATCTCAATAATTAGAGACTAAACTCTTAAAGCTTTAGGACTTTGAATTAGGGTTATGCATGTATCCTTCTCTTAGGATGGAGTGTATAACTTTAATCCTAAGTGTTAAACCTTTAATTTGTTTAAACCTCTTAATTAAAACACATTAATAATCACCAAGACTTTATCTTGTAACTTGGGCCTTACATTAGGGTTCTAATTCTTCCTTATGGTTAAGAAGAACTAACCCTAGTGTTTAATGGACAAGTCCCCCTCAAGTTGTCTTACAAACCATAAAATCCACTTCTTAATCTCACCCTTTAATTAAAATCCATTTAATAAAGGCTTGTTATATAATGAATTTAATCCCTAACCATGGATTAAGTTGAGGTATCTTCCTCAGCTTAAGTGTTCTCATCTATTATCCTTCTATTAGGATGGTGTAATGAGTTCACTAATCTGTGATTGGAGATTAAACTCATTGCTTAACACTAAACAAAAAACCCAAAAACATCTAAATAAGAACAAGTAGGTTAATGATCTTAATCCTACATCATCATGGCAATTAAGTTGAGATGCTTATCTCATACTTATGTAGGCTCATTATCCCTAATTAGGGAGGATATAATGAGTTTGCAGGCCCTTGATTAAGGCTTAAGCTCATTATCTTATGCAAAACACCAAAAACAATAAAAAACTGAAATTACCTAAAACAAATAATAATCGTCTCCTTCGGGATTCTTTTCTCATCACACTCATTCACAAACGAGAACTTGCTTCTTCCGTCTAATGCAAGACAGTTAGCATTCGAGCCAGACGAGTCATACACTTGAGCATGGACAAGTAAGCAGTTCACAGTCAATTTTTTTCCAGTCTCTTTGAGTCGAACTACGATGTTCTGACTTCCTCATTGCACGCGAGGATATGTAGGCATAACTTAACAGTTATCGAACAAAAGTCTCTTTGTCTTCCCCCTCTTTCAGCATTCCTTTTTAAGTCTCGGTTCTTGAGAATTCACCCTTTTGCACTAACACTTGTATATTCTTTTCTCAGCTTTTGCACACAGATAGCACATACACTTACCCCTTTTAAACACAAGCTTGTAAGCGTGGATCCAGTCGAGTACGACGGACAATCTGGGTGCTAATACCTTCCCAGGTTGTAACCAATCCCCTTTCTCAGTTTCTTTGGTTCACAACCGTCTTATCCATCTTTTCTAGGTTTATGCAGCATCACCTTTCCTTCGGGATAAAAATGCCTAGCTGGCGACTCTATTCATTTCACCTTCATTTTCTCTTTTTGTCGACCGTTCGCGCTTGTACCGGGATGCAAATCTTCGAGAGCGACATCATGTGCTGGATCTTTTGTTTACCTTGGTGGGAGGGATATTCATTGAGTAAGGTTCCATACCAGGAGCCTGAGTGACACATAGGATAGAGTGGCTTCATGTTCTTTCCCATTCCATTTCGGTCTGGTGCGGGAATATGAAACACAGTTCAGACATGGGTTTCTTCTTGAGAACTCTGTGCTACGGATTTCCTGTAGTACTAGGGCTATCTGGAAAGCTTGCTAAGTCTGGATGACCTTTTTATGACCTTCAGCACCTGAGGTGAATTAGAGGAGGAACCTTTATGATTATTGTAAACATTGTACCTTCGGATTACAAGTGTTTACACTTCTCATAACTGATCCAAGTCTGAGGATCCTTGTTCTAGAACAATACATGTGAGGGGGTTGGGATGTTTATAGGTTTGCAGGAACCCTTGGCCTCATCATACCCTGTTACTGATATTGTTAAGGTCACATCATTTTGGATTGTTCTTGTGAAACCTTGGATTTGTGACTCTTTATTTGAGTACCCCACCTGGTTACTGGTTCTCTAAACCTTCATCTGGACTTATGAACACACATGGACCCTATCAAGGCAGATAACAGATCCAGCACTTGGTCACAAACCCTTGCATATCATTCTGCATACATCATTTTGCATCATTTTAACATTTGTCTATTTGTTTTACAGGGTATCCACATTTTCTTTCTTTGGTTTAGTTTTGACCTGTTCTACTGCTCAAATTCCTTCAGCTATCTGCATCAGCTATCTTCATCAGTTATCTTCATCAGAGATCCTCTCCAGTATCTTCTCCAGTTATCTTCAGCAGTTTTCTCCAGCACTTCTCCTCAATTTTCTTCACCAGCATCCATTGTCAGCATGGACCCATCCAGGAAAAGCAACATCACTTATTATTTCTTTGAGCCCACTCTGACAGGCATCAGATAGATTCAGACACTCATCACTCCTGATCATGTCCCTCTTTTCAGGAAACATTATGGTGGCATTATGGACATGATCATGGACTTGGATGCTTCACAGAGGAGTATGATCCACACTTGTCTTCAGTTCTATGACCCTCCTCTCAGATGTTTCACTTTCCCAGATTTTCAGTTGGGACCTTTGATGGAAGAGTTCTCCATGTTGTTGGGTGTCCCCATCAGGAGGGGGATTCCTTTAAACCCTGAGATGACTGCTCCTAAGAATGAAGATGTAGCTAAGGCTTTGCACTTGGAGTCCACGCTTATTGACCATAATATGACCACTAAGGCTGGAATTCCAGGCCTTCATTTGGACTTCTTGGTTACTCAGGCCACCATTCATGCTGCAGCAGGGAAGTGGGACACTATTTGTGCTCTTCTGGCCCTTAGCATATATGGAGTCATTTTGTTTGCAGACAAGCCTAAGTTTGTAAGCAAGAGTGCTATCCACCTTTTCCTGTTGAAGAATCCAGTCCCTACTCTGCTTGGAGACTTTTACTATTCAGTGCATCAAAGGAATGAGAAGCAGAGGGGAAGATTAGTCCGATGATGTGCACCTGTTTTCTATTGTTGGTTGTTGAGGCACTTACCAAAGTCAGAAGCTTTCCTGAACCCTCATCAGTCAAGGAACTGGGCTAAGAGAATGATTGCTCTCACTTCAGAAGACATCAGGTGGTGCACTCAGAGCACCAAGGGCAGAGATATCATCACCAGTTGTGGGAAATATCCCAATGTACCCCTGATTGGAGTGAAGGGTTGCATCAACTACAATCCTTTGCTATTCAAAAGGCAATTAGGGTATGCCTTGGTACATCCACCAAGAGAGCAAGACTTTTCAGCAACCCTTTATTGTGACATTCAGCACAACCTTGCCATTTCCAGACAACCAGCCTGGGCTTGGGACAATATTCAGACGAAAGGGATTGTTATTCTTGGCAAGTGCAACAACATAGCTTCAGCTCAGTATCTTGATTGGTCTCGTATCAGAGGACAGGTCACCCGCATGCCATTCACCCTAGAGGATGTGCCTGGACCATCAGCAGTAGAGCCTGCAGCTACAGTTAGTTTAGAGGAGTTTGAGAAGTTGAAGGAGAGGAATACCCAACTTTCTGAAGCTTTGAAGAAGACCCTCTGGGAGAGGAATGATAGTCGTCTGGACAATGAGAGGTTAGAAAAGCTCTGGATCGAGCATATGACTAAGATTGAGAAGACAGGTGATTACATCAGAAGGGCTAGAGCAGGGGAGTTGGTATTGAAGAATGTTTGCAAGGAAGCCAAGACTCAGAAGGCCAGAGCTGAACACTACCTGGAGGAGAGTCAGGCAAGATGGATCAGGATCACTGAGGCTCGTTCACAGGAAGATCAGAGGACCCAGGCTAGGATAAAATAGCTGGAAGCTAATGAGAGGAAGAATCAGGAAGCCTTATTAGCAGCACAAAAAGAGATCTCTGAGTTGAAACTCCGGGCGGGGTTGAAGAGATCAAAAGACCAAGACAAGCATAAGAAGTTGACCATTGCCATTGCCACCAGAAACCTTCTTATCAGGACTATCACAGAACATCCAGTTGGCCCAGTGACTAAGGCTCTCCTGAAAGAAGTCAGAGAGGATGATTATGGGCTAGATGTTTGATTTCTTTGTACTTCATTTTGTTTGTATTTTTGTCGATATATTTTGACCCGCCATGGGAACTTTGTTGTAATAAAACTATGTATCTTTACACTTTGTAATATATGGTTTGTGTTATTTTGTGGGCTTCATCTCTCTTCAACATCATCATTCCTCGAGGTATGGAAGGTCAAAACCAAAGAACCAAATCGGATACCCTTGGAAGACAAATAGACATCCTGCATTGCATACTAACCTCTTTTATTTGTTTTGTAGGTATTTGTTTTGTTGTTTCTCACTTTGTTGTGGTTTCAGGAAACATTGCTCGTAGAAGAGTCTTCCCCATCAATAGAGTTCACTGGTATCCGACAAGAAACAACCTTCCGGGCTTACAAATGGACCAGGTTCATCAAGATCTGATTGACGTGAGAACCCAAATGGTCAATGAAAGGACTGAGATGAGGGCCCAAATGAACCAGTTTATGGCAGTGATGACTGGATTGGCTCAAAGCCAAGAAAGACTGAGAGAGTTGGTTGAGCGGCAAACTCCCGAAGAAAACCACCCAGGTATACGGGGTACCAGCAACAACGATCATGTACAGCCTCGTACTGATCCCCAGAATTTGGACCTCGTCTTAACCCCAACATCAATGCTATAAGGAATACCCAGGGTAACACTAGAGGGTGTGCCTTGCAGGAGGACCCTCAGGAAGAACAATTTATTGTGGTTGGGGCTGGAGACGAAGTCTATGATCGTCGACTGGACGAGATAGCAGAAATGCTGAGGTCTTTGGAGTCTCAAAACTCCCTAGGTTTTGATGTCATGGATATGGGACTAGTGGAGGGGGTTAGAATTCCTCACAAATTCAAACCTCCCTGCTTTGAAAGATACAATGGTACATCCTGCCCTTGCACCCATCTCCAATCTTTCCTGGGAAGATTAAAGGCCTACACCGTGGATGAAAAGCTATGGATGTTCTATTTTGAGGATAGCTTGACAGGGGCATCCCGTGAGTGGTACTCTCATTTGACCAGAGCCATAGTAAGGAATTGGAAATATTTGGCCGAGGCTTTCATTTGCCAATATCAATACAATCTGGACATGGCTCCTAACATAACACTTCTAATGGGAATGTCACAGTCTTCCAGGGAAAGCTTTATAGAGTATGCTCAAAGATGGAGGCAATTAGCTGCTTCCGTTCAACCTCCAATGTAAGAAAGGGAAATGGCAGATATGTTTATGAACACCCTCCATGGGACGTACATTGATAGGTTGGCTGCTTTTTCTTCCACTAGCTTCGCTGACGTGGTCATAGCTGGAGAAAGAATTGAGAGCTTATTGAAAATGGGAAAGATTTCTGATAACAGCGCCAGTTCAAGCAGTGCAAGGAAATCATTTGCAGAGCCTCGCAGATCCGGTGAAACAAATTCTGTACACATGGGCAGAGGAAGATCCCAGTACCTGCCAAGATCAATTGTCGTTGTCACTATTCCTGCTCCACCTCCTCAATACACTCAACAACCACAACATTTTCCTCAACAGCAACAGTTTCCTCAACAAAGATCCTACAACAACAACAACAACCAACAGCAGCGTCCTTTCCAGCAAAGGCCATCTCAAGTTAACAGGGTAATTGACCCTATACCAATTCCATATGCCACCTTGTTGCCACAACTCCTGAAGCTTAACCTTGTCGAGTTAAGGACTTTGGCTCCACCAGATCCTTAGAACCTTCCGAGAAATTACGACATCAATGCCAGATGTGCTTTTCATTCTAATGCACCTGGCCACACCATAGAAAAGTGTCGAGCTTTGCACATGAAGGTCCAGGATCTGGTTGATTCAAAGGCCCTAAATTTTGCACCGCCTTCTAATGTCACGAAGAACCCTATGCCCAGCCATGGTGGGCCCAGGATAAATGTAATTGAGGAAGGTCAACCCATGAATTTAATTGAAAATACTGCAACCATTTAAACACCTCTGGCAGAGGTTAAAGCTCAGCTTTTAAAATGCCATGTGTTCCCAAGTTGTAAGGCTTGTTGTGGATCTTGAAAAGTTTCCGTCAACGGGTGTGCAAGCTTGAGAAGTAGCATCAATGGCATGATCAGAGAAGGTATCCTGCAAATAACAACAACAGCTTCTACAACATCAGCAACTCCTTTTTCAGCAACAACCAGTACTCCTCCTACAACTGCAAAGACAATTGTTCCTACAGACCCGTCTACAAAATCAGCAACCACCTCTTCCATCACTTCAACAAACACCATTTCAATTGCATCCGCTTCTACAACGACAACAACCATTAATAATGACATCTCCACAGTCACCATATACTACGACCCTGCAACGGTCCCTGATTCCAACAATTTTCAGCAACAATCTCAACAACAGTTTCAGCAATAACCCAGCTTCAATCAATCACCACCACCATCAATCAGAAGTCCTGTTACCATATTTTATGATCCACAAAGAATAACGGTTCCTACCTCTGATGCAGTTAGTCCAGTCACCATCACGGTGCCGGGGCCCATTCCATACGAAAAAGACAACGTTGTACCATGGCACTATGGTTCAGACCTTTATTGCAACGGAGAGAGAGTCCTTCTTGATTCTTCAGTTCATACACCACAAGTGGATAATGTCGGGGGAGGCGGAGGCTTCACCCGAAGCGGACGCCTCTTCGCGTCACAAGTTCCAAGAGCTAATGTTGAGGAAGAGGCTGCTGCCAACGCCAAAGGTAAAAGTGTGGCACTTGAAGAACCTGTACCAAAAGAAGCCCATAAATCATCCTACGATCAAGATGTGGATGAATTTATGAGGATAATAAAAAAAAGTGACTACAAGGTTGTGGACCAGCTCCACCAGACTCCTTCCAAGATCTCCATCTTATCCCTGTTGTTGTGTTCTGAAGTTCATCGAGATACACTACTTAAAGTCTTGCACGCAACCTATGTGTCGGAAGAGATCACAGTGAATCAGCTCGAAACAGTGGTGTATAATGTTAACACTAGCCATGGACTAGGTTTCACCAATGCTGATTTGACAACGGAAGGTCGTCATCATAACAAAGGTTTGCACGTCACTCTAGAGTGTAAAGGGGTCGTGCTTTCTCATGTTCTAGTTGACACTGGGTCCTCGCTCAATGTCTTGCCAAAGAAAGCCCTTGTCAAGCTTGAATATGATGGAATAGCTCTCTGACCAAGCAATCTGGTGGTTAGAGCTTTTGATGGCTCCAAGAGGTCTGTTCTTGGAGAGGTGGAGCTTCCTGTGATAATCGGTCCGCAGGTCTTTCAGACTACTTTCTATGTGATGGACATTCAGCCGGTCTACAGCTGTTTGTTGGGTCAACCTTGGATTCACACCGCTGGCGCAGTTACGTCGACCCTTCACCAGAAATTGAAATATGAGTGGGAAGGGCAGATTATCACAATCTGCGGTGAAGAGGACATTTTTGTTAGCCATCTGGCTACCTACAAATATATTGAGATGGATGGTGAAATTCATGAAACCATGAGCCAAGGGTTCGAAGCACTGAACGTTAATAAGGCGACAACTGAAGTATTGGCTGCATCCCAGGAAGATAGGATGGGTACTTCAATTGTCTCCTATCAACAAGCCCAGAAGGTTGTTGAAGGTGGAAATGCCCAAGGCTGGGGCAAGCTGCTACCGGTGGAGAAGAAGGAGGACAAATTCAGTTTGGGTTACAAACCATTCCGACAAGATCAAGCAGAGGCTGCTAAGGAGCCCAAGTTCATCAGTGGGGGGATGCTCACCCCAAATGTTGTCAATAACGTGGAAGACGAGGTGGAAAGCGACCTCAACTTGGAGAGTTGGATTCGTCCAAGGATCCTGGGTCAACAAGTCCTTAACTGGTCTTCCCAGGAAATTATAAGGGTTACTCCTGTAGAGTAATTATTATTTCCTGCTTTTTTCAGCATGCATCTAGTCCTACATCTTGCCCATGGTGTCAGGACTCATTTTGTAATAGGGTCATATTTGTAATTTTGTGCAAATGGAATATCAATGAATATCGGACATCTTTTGCAAAAAAAATCCTCTTTCGCTCACTGTCTTTTCATTTTTGTTATTTTTCGCACAAAATAATAAAATTGCAATGTTTTCAAAATAAATAACTTCATTTTCTGAACAAGATTAAAATTGATCACTAAAACGAACAAATCTCAACCCTTGCAGAAATAATCCTCCAGATTGCACCGACAACATCACTGCTATGACCTTGTATGACTTCGACAATCCAATTAATCAAGATGATGAAGGGGTTGAAGAAGACTATGAGTTGCCTGAAGAGTTAGCCAGGTTGTTGAGGCAAGAAGAGAAAGTGATTACTCCTCATCAGGAGGAGGTTGAAACTGTTAATCTTGGTACCAATGAGGATCTGAAAGAAGTGAAGATTGGGGCCAGTCTGCAAGCTTCAGTAAAAGAATAGCTTATCAACATGCTTCGAGAATATGTCGACGTCTTTTCCTGGTCCTATCAAGAAATGACAGGTCTAGATACGGACATTGTCATGCACAAGCTACCATTGAAAGAAGATTTCCCTCGAGTGAAGCAAAAGTTACGCCGTACTCGCCCGGACATGGCCATGAAGATTAAGGTAGAAGTACAAAAACAGTGGGATGTCAGTTTCCTTGTTGTGACTAGTTACCCGCCGTGGGTTGATAACATTGTACTCGTGCCTAAGAAGGATGGCAAGGTGCGTATGTGTGTGGATTACCGGGACCTGAACAGAGCTAGCCCAAAGGATGATTTCCCATTACCTCACATTGATGTATTGGTGGACAACACAACTCAGTTCTCGGTATTTTCCTTCATGGACGGATTTTCTGGGTATAATCAGATCAAGATGTCACCCGAAGACATGGAGAAAACAACCTTCATAACACCTTGGGCCACATTTTGTTACAAAGTAATGCCATTTGGACTGAAGAATGCCGATGCGACGTATCAACGGGCTATGGTAACATTATTCCACAATATGATCCACAAAAAAATTGAATGCTACGTGGATGACATGATTGCCAAGTCCCTTACTGAGGAAGGTCATCTGGTAAATCTACTGAAGTTGTTCAAGCGTCTGAGGAAATATCAGTTGAAGTTAAACCCCAACAAATGCACATTTGGGGTACGTTCTGGTAAGTTGCTGGGATTTATCGTAAGTGAAAAGGGAATTGAGGTTGATCTCGACAAAGTCAAAGCCATTCAGAAGATGCTTGCACCTAAGACTGAAAAAGAAGTTCGGGAGTTCTTGGGTAGTTTGAACTACATCTCAAAGTTCATATCTCACCTCACTGCAACCTGTGAGCCCTGTTCAAACTATTGAGAAAGGAACAGACAGTCAGGTGGAACACCGATTGTCAAAAAGTTTTTGACAGGATATGGAGTACCTGCAAGAACCTCTGATTCTCATGCCTCCAGTTGAAGGAAGACCTCTGATAATGTACCTGACAGTATTAGAAGGATCAATGGGGTGTGTGTTGGGCCAGCATGACGAGTCTGGTCGAAAAGAGTATGCAATATACTACCTAAGCAAAACGTTTACCGACTGTGAACAACGTTATTCACTGCTCGAGAAAACTTGTTGTGCTTTAGCATGGGCTGCTCGCCGACTAAGACAGTATATGCTGACTCACACTACCTTGTTGATTTCCAAAATGGACCCCGTCAAGTACATATTTGAGAAGCCATCACTTACCGGAAGGGTTGCAAGATGGCAAATGATTCTGACAGAGTATGACATTCAGTACACTTCTCAAAAGGCCATCAAAGGCAGTGTATTGTCTGATTATCTAGCTGAGCAACCCATTGATGATTACGAGCCTATGAGGTTTGACTTCCCTAATGAAGACATCATGTTCTTAAAAGCAAAAGATTGTGAAGATCCAGTTCACACTAAAGGGCCTAATCCGGAAGAAGAATGGACTATGATGTTTGACGGGGCTGTCAATATGAATGGTCGTGGGCTTGGTGCAGTGCTCATTACACCTAAAGGAGTTCATATGCCTTTCTCAGTGAAACTCACCTTTGCCTGCACTAACAACGAAGCGGAATATGAAGCATGTATCATGGTTCTTGAGGAAGCCATTGACCTCAGGATCAAAACATTGAATGTATTCGGAGATTCATCTTTGGTAATCAATCAGACCAACGGCAAATGGTATACTCATTAGGAGCATCTGATTCCATACTGTGACTATACGAGGAGATTATTGACTTTCTTCACAACAGTCAAACTTGAGTACATCCATTGAGACGAAAATCGGTTTGCAGATGCTTTAGCTACCATTTCCTCCATGATCAAGGTTCAAACTGCAAATTATGTACCTCGAATTTTGGTATCCAGATTGGACCTACCGGCATACGTATTCTCTGTGGACACTGCTTAAGATGACAAGCCTTGGTTCCACGACATCAAAAGCTTCTTAGAAAATCAGACATACCCACCTGGGGCATCATCCAATGATAAGAAGACATTCAGAAGGTTGGCCGGTAGTTTCTTCCTTAATGCTGATGGTTAATTATACTAGCGAAACTTTGACATGGTTCTGCTCAGATGTGTTGACAAGAAAGAAGCAAACCTACTGATGCACGAGGTGCACGAAGGTTCTTTCGGTACCCATGTCGGAGGACATGAAATGGCAAAGAAGTTCTTAAGATCAGGTTACTACTGGATCATAATGGATGCAGACTGTTGTGCCTATGCCAGAAAATGCCACAAGTGCCAGATCTATGCAGACAAAGTGCATTTTCCTCCAAATCCTTTGAACGTGATGTCTTCACCTTGGCCATTCGCCATGTGGGGCATTGACATGATTGGAAATATTGAACCGACTGCTTCAAATGGTCACCGATTCATCCTTGTAGCCATTGATTACATCATCAAATGGGTTGAAGCAGCTTCATATGCAAACATCACCAAGCAAGTGGTAGCCATATTTCTGAAAAGAGACATCATCTGTCGATATGGAATTCCCGAGCGAATCATTACTGATAATGGTTCCAATTTGAACAACAAGATGATGGCAGAACTGTACCGGGACTTCAAAATCCAACATTACAACTCTTCTCCCTACAGGCCAAAGATGAATGGCGATATTGAGGCAACTAACAAAAACATCAAGAAGATTGTGTAGAAGATGGTGGTTACTTATAAAGACTGGCATGAGATGCTACCATTTCCCTGGCATGGGTATCGAACCTCAATCAGAACGTCCACTGGGGAAACACCTTATCAGCTTGTGTATGGTATGGAGGCAGTCCTACCTGTTGAAGTTGAGCTACCCTCCTTACGGGTAATGATGGATGTGAAGCTGGATGAAGCATAATGGATCTGGTCTCGGTACAATTAGCTGAATTTGATCGAAGAGAAGAGGCTACCTTCCATCTGTCATGGGTAGTTATATCAAAAGCGGATGAAGAAAGCCTTTGATCAGAAAGTCAGGCTTCGGGAGTACCAGGTGGGAGACCTGGTGCTGAAAAGACTTATTCCTCCTCATACAGACCACAGGGGCAAATGGACGACGAACTACGATGGCCCATTCATAGTAAAGAAAGTTTTCTCTGGTGGAGCACTGATGCTCACTACTATGGATGGCGAGGATTTCTTATCCCTTGTGAATTCAGATACAGTTAAAAGATACTTCGCATAAAATGACCCGCTGGACATTAAAAACAGAATGTACGTCCAGGAAAAAATAGGGCATCCCAGCGAGTCAAAAACAGAATAAAGACTCGGGAAAAAATAAGGGAAAATAAAAAAAAATTGTACACCTGCTGAGTTGAAAAGCCGCATTGGACAGCTTAGGCAAAAATGGGTATCCCGGTGGATTGAAAACCCGAAAGGGCGATCTATGCAAAATCAGGAAATAAGCGAACAATTGCATTCTGAATTCATCTGTATCACTCACAACATGGCAAGCTTCGAAAGGACAAAGCATCAGTCAGAATCAGCCTTCTTCAGAAAGCAAGATGAGAAGAACGTCAAGGTCATACAGGTCATAGCAAAGGAAGTTCACTAGAACGTCGTCGTCAACATTGCCAACACTTTTATTTTCTCAATTTACAGTAATCTCCTCATTTCAGGGGATTTATTTCTTTGACTATATTTGCCAATTCAGGGCACCCAAATTAATAAAATCAGAATTTCCAGTCACGCCTCGTTTTGTACATTTTTGTTTCGTTTGCAAAATGTCCAATATTCATAATACAACACTTGCATAAAACAAATGAGCCATTTTTAAATAAATAAAAAAAAAAGCTTGCAGGAAATATATTACTTTCAAGAAAGTCTAACTCTTATGAGAGAATCCGGTTAGGGATACCTCGGGATACTTGTGCGTTTCTTTTGTCTTAACTGGTTGCAGGTATTCAATACATAGCATGGGGCATACCAAGCATTGAATCCCCAGCATGCTACTTCCCAGAAGTTATCTTCTCCCCCAGCAAGATCTCCCGAGCAATGCCTAAACTGCTCTTCCCCAGCAGAGTTGCCAAAGCCTCCTCATCCCCAGCATAAGTCTACTCAATAGAAGCTTCCCCAGCCGAGATCCCCACAAAGTTCTCTAGGAAGATCGTTTAGTGATCTTTTCTCCCCCACCAGAGTGCCAGATCTCTCTCATCCTCAGCAAAGTTAATGGAACTGCCTCCCCACAGAGTTTCCATTCTCTCCCCAGAAGAGCAATGTCTGAAACCCATCCCCAACAAAGTGGCTGAAGCTTCCTTCTCCCTAGTTGAGTTCTCCTTACGGATAGATCTACCAATGATCTATTCCCCAAGCAGAGTTCTCCCTCCGGACAGATCTACCAATGATCTCTTCCCCAGCCGGGATATCCCTCCAAGCAGATCAGCCAAAGATCTTTATCCCAGCAAGATCCGAGTCTCGGATCAGTTTCTCCCCTTTGCATAATCATGGAATTCACATCATTTTTCCCCATGCAGAGCGTAGCATTTCGTCTAATACAAAGCATTACAAAAAAAAATCAAACATTTGCATGATCACAAGCCAGGTTCGAGCCAACCACCTGCAATTACCATCAATATTTCATCAACAATATACAAAATACATCCCTTGCACATAAAAAAAGCCAAAGCGGCCCCTTTGCACTCTCAAGTACAAATACTTGTTCATAACACACTCTTTTCGACATCCGTCTGTGTCACCTTATCCCCCACAGGTCGCCCGAACACCTCCTGCAAGCAGATACTTGTCCATAGCATGTTTTTCTCGACACTTTCCTGTGTCATTGTAATCTCCCCACAGAAAGTCGGAGCACATCCTTTGCAATTTCAAAACAGATGTCTGTTTATATCTAGTACATATTTGACACTCGTCCGTGTCATACATTCCCCAGCAAGTCAAACACTCGTTCGTGTCTTGCTCATACTTCACCAACAAATCAATACTCACTTATACTTATACAGAAGTCCTTGGATACTCGTCCGTATCTTGTTTATATCACTCCTCAACAGATTTGACACTCGTCCATGATCCTTGTTAACCAGTTGATACTTGTTCGTATCATCATCTTTGAACACGCGCCAACGTTTGTTTCTACCGATACTCGTCCGTATCATGGTCCTAGGCTGTTCGTCCGCATCTTTAATCTATACACATCGTCAAACACTTATATCCTTTATTTCTTGAAAGTCTAAGCACTCTTCCGTGTTTATCATTTCCCAGTAAGTCATCAACAAAACAACCTTCTTCTATCCGGCATTCGTCCTATGTCGTGATACTTTCGGCAGCCGTCCCCTGCCAGGTGATCGTCCTTCACCTTTGGATGACTGTCCCTCATCTTTTTCCCCAGTGAAACCTCCATTATTGGAACCTTTTATCCGACATTCGTCCTATGTCGTGATATTTTAGCAGTCGTCCCCTGCTAGGTGATCGTCCTTCACCTTTTGATGACCGTCCCTCATCATTTATCTGATGGCCGTCCCCATCGTTGATCTTGTTATTCGACATTCGTCCTATGTCGTGATATTCCCCGAGTGCAGTCGTACCCTGCTAGGTGATCGTCCCTCACCTCTTGATGATCGTCCTTCATTATGCTTATCTGATGGCCGTCCCCATCGTCGACCTTTTCTATCCGACATTCTTCCTATGTCGTGATAAAGAGCAGACGTCCCCTGCTAGGTGATCGTCCTTCACCTTTGATGACTGTCCCTCATCATGATTTCATTTATTCTTTTAACTGATGGTTGTCCCCATCGTTGTTTACTTTAATTTCCATAGCCCGATGGACGTCCCCATCATTGCTTTTATCATTACTTTAACTCCCTAGAGGATCTTATTTCTTTACCTGATGGTCGTCCCCGTCATGATCCCTTTGTTTCCCCAGCTTGTCGGTCGTCCCCGTCATTGCTTTACCTACCATTTTATCCCCAGCAGTCGTCCTATGCTCGGTGGTCGTCCTCCATCGTTATCATTTGATAATCATACTATACTACCTTTTACAATTTATATCCCTTTTCTTCTTCTATCCAGCGAGTGCAAATTTTGGATTGTCTTTGGTATTCAATCACAAGTTATCTTATTTGTCTGTTAAGCCAGACGCTTACACCATGCACAACTAACTCATGTTTGAATAGGGGCAGCTGTAAACACCCCAAATTTTCCCTCACTCTTTATCACACCATGGCTTGTGATCTTTCATGTTTGTTTTAACATAAGCATTACACCTCATATTGCATATTTGCTTCACTGCATAAGTTCAAGTTCATCTGCATCTAGGGTTTGTGATCTGGGCAATCCAAGAATCCATCTGAGCCATCCCAAATGTCTCAAAGCTTTCCAAGAGGGTCCATGTGTGTTCCATCATCATATCATGCTCCCTAAAGTTCATGAAAGTCAAGAGATCACAAGAGCTGGCAAAGGCATGGAAGCAGAGCTAGGGTTTTCACTGCACAAATGACCAAAATTAGGGTTTTGGTTTCAGAGGCCTTAACTCCAAATTGTTGGGTTATTCTTGTTTCTAATGTTCTTATCATGCTATAAGGATCATATGTACCAAGTTTGATGAATAAATTCATTGTGGAAGTCATTTGTTCACTGGGTAACTTCCTGAGCAAGTTAAGTTAAAATCAGGGCATCTGAGGCCCCCAACAATGGAACCAAAGGGGTATTTTCATCAAATTGAAGTTATATGATCTTTATTTGATCTTAGAAGTGGTAGGAAGTTCACAAGATTGAAGAATTTTGAGCCAATTGCAAACTTGCCATTTTCGGAAATGACTTGAAATGCAAACTTTCCATTTTGGGAAAGATTTTCAACCTCCTCTTTCATGACCAAAAATTCTTCAAATGAAAAATTCTTGGACATGAAAGTTGTAGATTAGGTCTTTCCCTTTTCAAAAAGTACAGGAACATGTCTTTATTCATCCTAAAACTCAAGATATGGCCTTTCAAAGTTGGCAAAAATCACATAATTTTCAAGTTCATGCCAAAGAGGGAATTTTGCAATTTCACTTGCCAAGCATTCTAATGACCTCTAATGTGCACAAACACTTCATAACATGCCCATGAAACTTCAAAAGATCAGAATTATGCATTGGACCTAGGGTTTTCATGGCTTGTGATCCAAGAAACTTCAAAGAGGGAAATTTGCAAAACATGTGATAACTCATGATCCAAGCCTTCCAGCACATCAAAATCAATCCCATGGCCATCCTTGAACCAATTTGAGGCCAGACACCCCATGAAACCACCTCTAACCCGTGCCCATACCTCATAGTACAAAATCTTGACTTTTTGCAAATACTCCCATACTAATCAGCTTGTGCCACAACAACTCTCTGGCCAATCAACATTCTTTATGTGGACATTAAGCAACTCAAAACACACAACACACAAGCCTGAAAGCTCTCATACACTCAGAATCACAAAAACCTCAAGAAACCTTCATCTCTTCGAAATTCATAGCACAACCATCAAAACTTCAAATTTCTTCCACCAATCAACTCAACATCACTCCAGGATCATTTCCCACCCATCACCATAGCCTGAAACACTCTCAAACACAAACATGATTTTTGCATACTCAGAACTGGAACTCATGATTCATCCAAAATAAACTCATTCCAAGCATCACAATAGACTCGGGGGGACCAAAGGAGGTGGATTGCACAAAAGAAAGGCCCAGAAAGCTCCATTTCCAAGAACTGCAACTCAGGTAACCTTCATGAACTTTTTTTCCAGAAGCATGATTTTAAGTTTCTAAATGATTCTACATGTCTAGCTGATCATCCTGATATGTTTATTTTTGAAAATGATTAAGAAATGAGCATGTATTGTTCTTCTGAAACTTTGCCCGTGAATTTGTTCTTGCTTCGAGTCATCATGTATGCGTGAAATAAATTGTTTTTGATGGCTGATTCTTGCTTATTGATGCTTGGGGAGTGATTCTGGAGAGTTTGGGAGGTTCTCATAGCCTAGGGAGAGAGATAGCATTTTGTGCTCGCCGAAGAAGATGACCGGAGCTTGCTCCGGTCACTTGAATTTGTTTAGGGTTGTAATTAGGGTTAATCCAGTCAGTTTGAATATCAGTCATAGGATCCAATTTAGCGCAAGTTTGTAGGGTCCAGATTGATCCACTTAAGCCCTAATTCAGTTTAATTAAAATAATTAGGTTTAATTAATTAATTAACCCAGTTTGAATCTCAGCCTAAGATACGCGCGTGGTCAATTCCCTCCCCCTCCAGTTTGAATCTCACCCCTTGGATCAAAAACAGAGGCAGACTTGTTGATGCACGAGGTGCACGAAGGATCTTTTGGTACCCATGCTGGAGGGCATGCAATGGCTAAAAAGTTGTTAAGATTAGGCTACTACTGGATCACAATGGATGCAGACTGTTGCGCTTATGCCAGGAAATGCCATAAATGCCAGATTTATGCAGATAAGGTGCATGTGCCTCCAAATCCTTTGAATGTGATGTCTTCACCTTGGCCCTTTGCCATGTGGGGCATTGATATGATTAGAAGTATTGAGCCGACTACTTCAAATGGCCACAAATTCATCTTGGTAGCCATTGACTATTTTACCAAGTGGGTTGAAGTAGCCTCGTATGCAAACGTCACCAGGCAAGTGGTAGCCCGATTCCTGAAGAGAGACATCAGCTGTCAGTATGGAGTGCCCGAGCGAATCATTACTGATAATGGTTCCAACTTAAACAACAAAATGATGGCAGAACTGTGCCGGTACTTCAAGATCCAACACCATAATTCTTCTCCTTACAGGCCAAAAATGAATGGCGCTGTAGAGACAGCTAACAAGAATATCAAGAAGATTGTACAGAAGATGGTGGTCACCTACAAAGACTGGCATGAAATGTTACCATTTTCCCTGCATGGGTACCGTATCAGAAGAGAATGAAGAAAGCCTTCGATCAGAAAGTCAGGCTTCGGGAATACCAAGTAGGAGATCTTGTGCTGAAAAGACTCATTCCTCCTCATACAGACCACAAGGGCAAGTGGACTCCGAACTACGATGGTCCATTCATAGTAAAGAGAGTTTTCTCTGGTGGAGCACTGATGCTCAGTACTATGGATGGTGAAGATTTCCCATCCCCTGTGAATTCAGATGCAGTTAAAAAATACTTCGCATAAAATGACCCGCTGGACATAAAAACAGAATGTAAGTCAAGGCAAAAATAGGGCATCCCGACGAGTCAAAAACAGAATAAACGACTCGGGAAAAAATAAGGGAAAATAAAAAGAAAAGATGTACACCCGCTGAGTTGAAAAGCCACATTGGACAACTCAGGCAAAAATGGGTATCTCGGTGGATTGAAAACCCGAAAGGGCGATCCACGCAAAATAAGGGAATAAGAGAACAACTGCATTCTGAATTCGTCTGTATCACTTACAATATGGTAAACTTCGAAGGGTTAAAGCATCAATCAGAATCAGCCTTCTTCAGAAAGCAAGATGAGAAGAACGTCAACGTCATACGAGTCATGGCAAAGGGAAGCTTACTGAAGCGTAGTCAACATTGCCAGCACCTTTTTGTTTCTCAATTTGTAACAATCTCCTCATTTCAAGGGATTTGTTTCTTTGATTGTACTTGCCAATTCAAGGCACGCAAATTAATAAAATCAGATTTTCAGTCACATTTTGTCTCGTACATTTTATTTTACATTTGCAAAAATATCCGATGTCCTTAAAATATCGATTGCACAAATACGGATGCGTCTTTTCTAAATTACATGCTTACAGGAAATATATTTGCTCCCGGGAGCGTCTAAATTCCTATGATGGAATCCAGTAAGGGATACCTCGGGATACTTGTACGTTTCTTTGTCATAACATGATTGCAGGTGGTCAAAGTGCAACATGGGGCATGAAAGCTTCTCCTCAGCAAGATCCCCACAGAAATCACTAGAAAGGTCGTGCAATGATCATTCCTTCCCAGCCAAGTGTTAGACAGGGAACCATCTCCCCGCAGAGCTCCAGCCTCTATCCAGAGAAGCAATGTCTGAAGATCTCACAGCAAAGCGACGGAAGCTTCCACGAACCCCAGCTGGGCCCCTCATTACCAAGATAGGTCTATCATTGACTTATTTCCCCGAGCAGAATCATATATATTAGATCTACCATTGATCTCATCCCCAGCTGGGATATTCTTTCAAGACAGATCAATCAGAGATCTTCACAGCAACGGGATTCGGATCCCGACTTGGTATTTTCTGCATAATCATAACATTCGCATCATAAATCACCTCAGAGCGTAGAATTCCGTCTAATACGGAGCATTACGGCAAAAATCAAACATATTTCATAATCACAAGTCATGTTTTGAATCAAACACCTGTATATACCAACATGCCGCCAGTAATGTATATATAGACCCACGGTCCCAGCAGAAAGCCAAAGTGTCCCCTTTGCACTCTTAAAATACAGATCCATGCTCTTTTTTTCCCCAGTATAGTCGCCCGAACTTTCTCTACAGACAGATTACATCTATATACACTCTGTGGACACTCGTCCGTGTCATCATCCCCCAGCATGGTTACCTAAACACTTATTGTAAACCAAACACTTGTTTATAACACACTCTTTTCGACGCCCGTCCGTGTCATCTTATCTCCTCAGATTGTCAGAATATCTTTTACACTCATAAATTCATGACTTACACACTTCCTCTTATGATACTCGTCTGTATCATGCTCTCCCCAGCATGTTGAACACTCGTTTGTGTCTCACTCATGTTTACTTTATACTCATGCAAATACTCGTCCGTATCTTGAATACACCACTTATCTTTTCCCAGATTCAACACTCGTCCGTGTTCTTTGTTAACCAGTTGGTACTCGTCCGTATCATCATCTTTGAACATGCGTTAGCGTTTGTTTCTATCGATACTCGTCTGTATCATAGTCTTAAGGATGCTCGTCCGCATCTTTAATCTATACACAGTGTCAAACACTTATCCCTTCCCTTTCTCGAATGAAGACACTCGTCCGTGTCTACCACTCTCCAGAAGAGTCCCCAGCAAATCCTTAGTAAACTTCTTTTCTATCTGACATTCGTCCTATGTCATGATACTTTCGGCAGCCGTCCCCTGCCAGGTGATCGTCCTTCACCATTGGATGATCGTCCCTTATCTTTCCCCCAGCGGAGTCTCCATTATTGGAACCCTCTCCTATCCGGCATTCGTCCTATGTCGTGATATTCTTAGCAGCCGTCCTCTGCTAGGTGATCGTCCTTCACCCTTTGATGACCGTCCCTCATCATTTTATCTGATGGTCGTTCCCATCATTGATCTTGTTTATCTGACATTCGTCCTATGTCATGATAAACCCCGAGAGCAGCCGTACCCTGCTAGGTGATCGTCCTTCACCTCTTGATGATCATCCTTCATCATGCTTATCCGATGGCCGTCCCCATCGTCGACTCTTTCTATCCGGCATTCGTCCTATGTCGTGATACTTTCGGCAGCCGTACCCTGCCAGGTGATCGTCCTTCACCTTGGGTGACCGTCCCTCATCCTTATCCCCAACAGAGCAGTCGTTCCCTGCTAGGTGATCGTCCTTCACCTTTGATGACCGTCCCTCATCAATTTATTCCTTGAACCTGATGGCCGTCCCCATCATGATACCTCCATTTTCCTAGCATGTCGGCCATCCCCGTCATTGATTTATCCCCGGCAGTCGTCCTCTGCTCGGCGGTCGTCCTCCGTCGCCAGCATTTATAATCATACTTTTTTTCCTTTTATAATCTATATCCCTTTTCTTATTCATTCAGTGAGTGCAAATTTTGGACTGTCTTTGGTATTCAACCACAAGTTATCTTGTTCACCTGTTAAGCATATGCTTACATCCTACACAGCTAACTCATGTTTGAATAGGGGCAGCTGTAAACACCCCAAATTTGCCCTCACTAAGTTCATACCATGGCTTGTGATCTTTTCATGTGCATAGGTTCAATCATATCATATCATGTTGCATTCTTGCTTCACTGCATTGGTTCAAAGTCATCTGCATCTAGGGTTTGTGATCTGAGCAATCCATGAGTCATCTGAGCCACTCCAAAGGTCTTCAATCATCTCAATAGGGTCCATGTATGTTCAAATATCATATTATATCCTCCCAAGGTCAAAGAAGTCAGAAAATCACAAGAACTGAGAAAGGCATGGAAGCAGAGCCAAGCTTAACTGCATAGATGACCTAAAATTAGGGTTTTGGTTTCAAAGGCCATAACTCTAAATTTTTTGGTCATTCTTGTTTCTATTGGTCTCTATATGTTATGAGGATCCTACACACCAATTTTCATGAATACATTCAATGGGGAAGGCATCTGATCAATAGATGACTTCTTGAACAAGTCAGTGCAAAATCAGGGCATCTGAGGCCCCCAATCATCCAACCAAAGGGTCTTCTCCATCATTTTGGGTGTATATGATCTTTATTTAATCTTAGAAGAGATTAGAATTTCACAAAATTGAAGAATTTCAAGCCATTTGCAAAGTTACCATTTTGGGAAAGTGACTTGTAATGCAAAATTGCCATTTTGGGAAAGTTTTTCAACCTCCTCTTTTTGATTCAAGAATGCTTCAAATGAAAAATTCTTGGTCATGAAAGTTGTAGATTGGATCATTCCCTTTTCAAAAATTACAAGAACTTGATCTAATTCATCATAGAACTCAAGTTATGGCCTTGCAAAGTTGGGAAAAATCAATTCACTTATGCACCAAAGAGGGAAACTTGCAAAAACTCATGTCAAGGCAAAATGTGACCTCTAATTGACTTCTAACCATTACACAAACATGATACATGACCTAAAATTCAGAATGGCCCAAGGAATCACTCATTTTCATGCCTTGATCATCAAGTATTTCAAAAGGGGCCAAAACCTTCACAAATTGCAAAATGCCCCAAATCTTGACATCCACTTGTGCCAGCTCTTCAAATCAGTTTCCATGGACCTCCCTAAAGCCAGCTGACTCGAGCCAGCCTCACAACCAGCCTGCCATGAGCCCATACCTCAAAGGACAACTTTCTTGACTTTATGCAAATTGAGCCATACCAATCAAACTGCTCCACAACAACTCTCTGACCTATCAAAGATTGATACATGGACCAAAAGCAACTCAACACACACAACAAGCAAGGTTGAATCCTCCCACAACTCAGCACACACCAAAACTCCCTCTTATGCATTTTTCTTCGAAACTCAGCACACAAGCCACAAACATCAAAACAAATTCCATAGAACAACTCACCATCATACTCTGATCATTTCCCAACCATCACCTTGCCTTGAAAACCCCCATATCAAAAACACGATTTTCACCTCCCTTGGCCTGAGCTTCACTGACTTTCAAATAGAGGCCATATAAACTCCAACCAAGCATTGCAAACTCTTGAGGAAGATCATTGGAGGTGATTTGAAGCAAGAAGACAGCCAGAAAGCTCTAGGGTTGAAAGCTTCGCTTCAGGTAGCCATGGAATTTATTTTTACAGAACTCTTGTTTTAAGTTTCTAAATGCTTAAGCTTGCTTCCCTGAACACATTGAACTTGTTATTTTTAAAAATAGTTGAGAATTGAGGTTGTATGGCTTGTCTGAAATTTCTGCAGTTTTTGTTCTTGGCTTCGATTCATGTTAATGGTTGGAAATAAATGAGGTTTGAGGTTAGGGATGAGTTTAGAATGGAGAGAGGAAGCAATCTGGAGCTTTAGAGCTCCAGAATTGGCCTAGGGAGCGTTTTAGGAATTTCTCAGGTGAGGAGTGGCCGGAGAAGATGACCGGAGGTCATTTCCGGCCACCTGAAAGTCATTAATATTAATTAGGGTTAGGGTTCCAGGTGTGAATGTAGGCCCTTAGATCAATCCCTCCTGCGCGTGCTGTGTGGCCCAGATTGCTTGATTAGTTTTAATTTTTAAATTAAATATTAATTAAATAGGATTAGCCTGGTTTGAATTTTGTCCATTGGATCTGGCGCGCAGTCAAACCTCCCAAGCCCAGGACGCATTTCAGCCTTCCATCCAGCATACTTCTCATTTTAATTAATTTTATTTCATTTTCTTTCTAATTAATTTGTGCATTTTATAAAAAATAGTAAAAATACGTCAAAAATTCTGAAAATTTTTATTCAAGCTTTTATTAATTTTCAGAACCCAAAAATATTTTTATTTTTATTTTTTGCATTTAAAAATATTTTTAAATAATTTAAATGATTATTTTTAATTAGTTAATGAAGATTAATTAATTAAAAATAAATTTAGGTATTTAAAAATCCCAAAAAAATTCAGAGAGCATTTTGAAACATTTACAAACATTTACAAACTCACAAAACAAATTTCTTTTTGGTTTTGATCATACTTTGACAATTTTCATTTGAATTAGGGTTCTTTAATTTGAATATTTTCAACCCTAACTTAAAAAATTCATAACTTTTGATCCAAGTTGAGTTTATGAATGTTTCTTTTTGCATTGTGTTATGCATTCTTTCAAGCATCCAAAAACATTTTTGTTTCATTTTTACCTTTCATTTTCAATTTGTTTGGCATTTTCCCTTTAGGATCACCCTTAAAACCCTAGAAATTTAGGAAAATCATAAGTCCTTTAGGGTTTAGCTTCTGACCTTCCCCTTTGGGCAGTGAACTTGTATAGGTCTAGGGTCCCTTTGTTTCCATTTTCAATTTTTTTTATCTCATGCTTTGCTTCTGATTATGATTTTTTCACCTCATGTTGAACATAAACCCTAATTTGCATCTTCATTTGCATCCATCGTACATAAGCTTGTATACATGAACTTGCTATGGCATTTTGTGCATCCACATGACATATGAGACATCTTAGGACATATTAGAATCATTTTTGATCATTGCATCATTCATTTGCCATGTTTTTGCTTTCATTTGATGTCACATGCATTCATGAACTTTCATGTCTCTTACATGTCTCATTTGCATTCCCATCTTTTGTATGATCATCCCCATCTCATGACATACATTTATGTCATCTCTTTATATCATTTGCATCATAAATATGTTTCTGACTTTGGCTTTCATCTTTACATTTCATCTCATTTTCATTTCATTTCATCTTCTTTTGCTAACTTTTCAGGTGGTAAGTGTTTGAGAAGTGAATTTACCTTCACTTCTCATAATCTCTTCTCATCTCTCTTATGCATCATTGCTGCATTTTACTTGTGAATTAGAGTGATCTTGCTCATTCATGCTCCTTCCTCTCTCTCTTTCTTCAAGCAACTTATCTTCTTAAGTGAAGTAAGTTGGCTTGCTTCTTTCTGATTCTCTTTCCTTCATCCTGCTTCTTCCTTGGTGGCTTTTCTCTTGAGATCTTCTTGCAAGCCTCATAAACCCTAGGAACACCCAAGCATGATCACAATTAGGGTTTGATTAGTCCCCCATTAGTTTCACCTTTGTGTCATCTTTTGAGTCTTCTCTTCTCACCTCATAATCAAGGACTAAACCCTTAAGGCTTTAAGGCTTTGTGATTAGGGTTATGCATGTATCCTTCTATTAGGATGGAGTGTATAACTTTAATCCTAAGTGTAAAGCCCTTAATGTGTTTAAATCCTTTAATTAATCTATCTAATAATCACTAAGACATCAAGCTTGTAACTTGGGCCTTGCATTAGGGTTCTAATTCTTCCTTAATTGGTTAAGAAGGACTAACCCTAGTGTTAATGGACAAATCCCCCTCAAGCTGTCTTACAAACCATAAAATTCACTTCTTAATCTTACCCTTAACTAAAATCCACTTTAATAAGGGCCTTGTTTTGTCATGAGGTTAATCCCTAATCATGGATTAAGTTGAAGAGCCTTCCTCAGCTTAAATGTTCTCATCTATTATCCTTTTATTAGGATGGTGTAATGAGTCCATTAAATCCTTGATTATGGCTTAAACTCATTACTTAACACTAAAAAAAAAACTCCAAAAAACATCTAAATAATTACAAGTAGGTTAATGATCTTAATCTTACATCATGGTGATTAAGTGTGTGAGGTGTTTACTTCATACTTAAGGTATTCTCATTACCCCTAATCATAGGGAGGATGTGATGAGTTTACTAACCCTTGGTTTAGGCTTAAGCTCATTTTCTTATGACAACTCCCAAAAGCAATAAAAGATTGAAAACACCAAAAACAAACAATAATCGTCTCCTCCGGGATTCTTTTCTCATCATCTTCGTTCACAAACGAGAACTTGCTTCTCCCGTCTAATGCAAGACAGTTAGCACCTGAGCCAGACAGGTCATACACTTGAGCATAGACAAGTAAGCAGTTCATCAGTCAATTTATCTTTCAGTCTTTTTGAGTCAAACTACGGTGTTCTGACTTCCTCATTGCACGAGAGGATACGTAGGCATAACTTGACTGTTATCGAACAAAAGTCTCTGCATATTCCCCCCTCTTTCAGCATTATTCTTTAAGCCTCATTGTCTTGAGCTTTACACTCTTTCCTTGCACTGACACTCTTTACTCCACTTCACATTTCTTTTTACACTGACACTTGTACCCTTTTCCAGCTTCTTGCACATAAAATAGCACTGACACTACCCCTTTAAACACAAACTTTCAAGCGTGGATCCCGTCGAGTACGACGGACAATCTGGGTGCTAATACCTTCCTAGGTTGTATCCAACCCCCTTTCTCAGTTTCTCTGGTTCGCGACCGTCTTGTCCATATCTTTCCTAGGTCTATGCAGCATTACCTTTCCTTCGGGATAAAAATGCCTAGCTGGAGACTCTTTTCAGTTCACCCTTGTGTTCTCCTCTCGCCGACCGTTCGCGTCTGTACCCTATTTGACCTAGGTGTCATTTGGTGGGAGCAACAAGTGGGTGTTAAAGTTGAAGCACAATGTTGATGGGTCGATAACATGACATAAGGCGAGATTGGTAGCTCAAGAATTTATTCAGAGAGTAGGACTTGACTACTGTGAAGTATTTTCACCTTCAGAGAGCAGGACTCGACTACTCTGAAGTATTTGCACCTGTCGCAAGATTGGAAACTGTTCGACTAGTGGTAGCCTTGGCTTGCAATCAAGGTTGGTCGACATTTCAATTTGATGTGAAATCAACATTTTTGAATAGATGAAGAGGTATATGTCACACAACCTCCAGGTTTTGGGATTGAAGAGGAAGAAAGTAACGTATATAAGTTTCACAAAGCGCTATATGGTCTCAAGCAGGCACCTAGGGCATGGAACAAGAAGATCGACTCATACTTGGTCGAACTGGGATTTGTCAAATGAAAATCCGAGTATAATGTCTATGTTAAGGTTATGGCACAATATATAACAATCATTTGCTTATATTTTGATGATTTATTAGTAACTGGAAGTAGCTTGGATAACATGTTGAAGTTCAAAGAACTAATGAAAAAGGAATTTGAAATGTCGGATCTGGAAAAGTTGTCATACATCCTAGACATGGAATTTCAAATGTCGAAGTAAGAGATGGTGCTACATCAAATAAAGTATGTCAAAGAGATACTCAAGAGATTCATAATGGATGATTCGACTCCTGCATCTTCGCCTATTGAACCAAATTAGAAGTCGGAGAAGCATGGAGCGAAAGAAAAAGTCGATGTGACTTTGTTCAAACAAATTGTCGAATCTCTGAGATATGTGTGGAACATTCGACCTGATATATGTTTCTTAGTTGGATTAGTGAACATATATATGAGTGAACCAAGAGTGTCACATATGAAGGCTGCAAGAAGAATCATGAGATACTTAAAAGGATCGACAAATTATGGAATTCTATTTTGACGAGACTATGAAAGCAAAGAAACTATGGTTACTTGTTATTCAGATGTTGATTGGTGTGGAGATAAGGAAGATTGAAGAAGCACTACTGGATATTTCTTTCAAGTATTTGGTACCCCAATTTCATTGTGCTTGAGAAAGAAATATGCTATGGCATTGCCGTCGTGTGAGGCTAAATATATAGTAGGATCCTATGATATGTGTCAAGCAATTTGGATCAGATATGTACTTGAAAAAATGAAGGTCAAAGTGAAGAAATATCTAGTACTGCAGATCGACAACAAGTCATCCATAAATCTGACAAAGAACTCAGTTTTGCATGGAAGAAGTAAGCACATCGAAGCTAGATTTCACTTTTTAAGGGAGAAGTGAATATAGGTGAATTTGAAGTAAGACATTGCTCATGTGAAATACAATTGACTGGGATTTTCGCCAAAGGATTGAATATCGACAGGTTCCTAACTTTGAGAAAGAAATTAAGAATAATTCAGATCGACAATGATTATTGTGTCTCGACAACTTGAATTATAGGGGGTATTTTGAGATATTAGATATAATTCAAGTTGTATTATGTGGCCCAAGCTCAATGCTAATTAGGGTTTAGGGTTTAGGATTTGTTAGTGAGTTTGTTATATAAGGTGTATATAAATAGACAGTTTATAATTCAGTTTTTATCATTCAATATCATCCATCCTTATTTCTTTATTATCTCTCTTTCTCTTATCATTAAAAGTGTCTCACACACTAATATAATTGATCGCTCGAAGTCCATTAATTGTATATGCATCATAGACATGAATGCAATGATTGCATATTAAATCATTCCCCTAAAACTAAATTTATATTTTAATTATTATGTAAATTAAGATAATTATATATCCATTAAACATCTTCATTACAAAATATAATAGGAACATCCATGTGAGGTTTTGCAAAACTATATTGAACAAGTTTTTGGGCAAGAAGACGACAATAGAGTGTTGTCCTTGACCAAGATACCTGAGCATGTCAAAAGCATGTCTTTATTTGATACCTTTAGCATAGCAATTATAAAGTGGTTTTAAGAGTTCATTAATTGAATAAACATCAGAGACATTGGGTCCTCCACCTGAAGAGCTTGTGCAATGATATGTAAATTATGACATTTATATAGTTCAAGGTTATCACTGATTAGAAACAAGTTAAGCGTCTCAGAAAGGTATGACACACTAAGGTGTTGGTTGACAAATGGTTGTGAAATCCACAGACAACTTTAACAATGTATTAAAATATCATGTATTTGCGGTTGGTGACAGTTATCACTGAATTATGTCGACTCTATTTTTAAACTTTTTTTGTTTTATATTTATGCATGCTATTTATCGTTTGATAATGATAATGATAATGATAATGATAATTCAGTTTTATCTAATTAATTCATTTTTTCTTCTTTATTTATGCTTGTAAATTTTTTGTTTGGTCTTTATTAACTTTAATATGTAAGAATATTTAATTATAAAATATATAATATGATTTATGTAAATATGTATTATGAAAGATTGTTACTCAAATAATATGAAGATATTATATTTAAATAACGTAGGGCCTTATTCAAATAACACGGCGGATCAAGAAAACTTTATTAACGGGAGTGAAAAATAGTGTAGATAATTTGATTTAGTTTGCTAAAAAAAGCTAATTAAATATTTTTTTAAATAAAACACTTAACACCAAAAATTGTTTTATAAATTTATATCTGTTTAGGAGTAATAAGAGACAAATAAAATTGATTAAAGTAAAATCACCTCTAATAATTAAATATTATTAGTTGTGAGTTTTTTAAAATAGTTTTTAATAACAAATATTAATTTAAGTGAATGTACTAATTGACAAAATTAATTAATTGATGTTGAACTTTAGAAATAAAAAAATTTAAACATTAAATTTAAAGGAAATGATGATGAAAATTATATGAATTAAAGAGAGAGTGATACTAAGTCAAGAATTTATGGTCGGTAAATAAGTGTGAGTTATTTAACTTAATTAATTTTTGGGTTAAATATATTTATGGTCCCTATAAATATCTCAATTTCGATTTTTAGTTTCTATTAAAAAAATGTCGAATTTTAGTCCCTATAAAATAATTTTAGCACGTAGTTTTAGTCCTTCTACAGGGACTAAATTTGCGTGCAAAAATAATTTTATAGGGACTAAAACTCGACGTATTTTTATAGGGACTAAAATTAAAAAGTGAGATATTAATAGGGAATATATATATATATATATATATATATATATATATATATATATATATATATATATATATATATATATATATATATATATATATATATATATATATATATATATAACTCTTAATTTTATGGGACTTAATATTTAATAGTAGTTTCAAAATAGATTTTTGTTTTCTAGTGGGAGCTTGAACCCGCAAATTGCTATATTTAGATTCACCACTGACGTGTAATAGAGGTGGATAAATTTGAACCATCCGATCCAAACTGGTCGATCCATTATCTATTTTAAGTAAATGGATTGGGTTGGATCGGGTGTCGGGTTGATCGATTACTTAATTTGGGTATTATAGAGTTAATTCGGTCGGGCTCGGATGAATATTTTGGATCGGTCGAAAACCGAACCCGACCGAATTTAAATAAAATTTATTTTTTATTTTTTTATTACTTTAGAATCGAAGTATTGTAAAAATGGGATTCATAATATTATCAAGTTATTATTATTTTTATAATTTAATGGTGACATTGTATACTCATAAAAATACAAAATATACAATATAAATTTTTTAATGTTATTTAATTTATCGTTTAATGTATGATAATGAGCAAATTAATATCAAATATATTTGAAATGTTATAACGTGATAATATCATTTTTTCAATGATAAAAAAATAGTTTTTTAAGTTATTCTAAAATTTTGATAGTCTTAAAAAAAATTAAAAATGAATATTTGTGAATTTTACAAAAGAAGAGTCATTTTTATTGATTTATTTTAATAAATATTAACCGACTAAATACACCCGATTTACCCGTTAAACCGACTAAACTGAACCCGTTAAAAACCGAAATTTTAACGATCGGAATCGGACCTTAATAATAAAACCGCAGTTTGCATCGGATTTAAGTTTTTGGCTCAATTTCGGTCCAAACCGACCGATTGTCCACCCCTTAAATAGTAAATTTTTATAAAAGTACGTGTAATCAGTGTATTGAAAATTGAACTGTTTGGATTTTTTCAGGGCATTTTTTAAGAGTCTTAAATAGTAAATTTTTATAAAAGTACGTGTAATCAGTGTATTGAAAATTGAACGATTTAGATTTTTTAATGAATAATTTCTTAATATGGAATACTTAAAAAGTGCCATGAGACACTCGTTAACAAGACCCTTTAAATAAAAGGAAAAAATATTATTGTGAACTAGTGTAATACTCGTGTGTCGCACGGGTTCTAGTGTGGTATGTGGAATTGTCTAGTGTGGTACGTGGAATTGTCACCGGTTCTTTGAAAATTTGAAAAAATACATGAAAAATAAACTAATTTTTTAATCGAAATAAGAAATATTGATGAAAAAATTAATTGTTATGCATTATTAATATAAAAAAATTTATACAATTAATCTCTTACTGTTATACATAATTATTATTTTAAATATATTTAAAATAATAATTAAATAAAATTTAAAATCTGACAGTTACCGTTCTCTAACAGAATCAACTATTTTACATTGTCAAAGAATTCCAATTAAATTCGTTGATGAAGTGAAAAAATAAAGTCAACAATATTTTAAATGATTATTTGAGATAAAATAAAAGAAATGTGTTATATATAGAGAAATGTGAAAATGTTGTAAAAAAAATTTAAAAAGAAAAGCAATATTTAGAAATTGATAAATGCATTAAAAATAATAATTGGTCAATACATAAAAGAATAAAAGAATGGCAATTTTAGAAATGTTATTCTGAAATAAAATGTTATAAAAATATTCAATTGAAAATAATAGTATTGTAATGAGATATGTAAATTTAAGTCATCATTTGGAAGAAACTGTATTGCAGATAGAACTGTTAAAATGGACTCGTTTCATTGGACTAGTCTATAAATCCTAAATTTTAGTACGAAACGGATCTTAAAAAAGTATTAAGAAAAATACAATTTTATCTTTTTGGATCAGTCCATCGGGCCAGTATTTTTTATGTGTCGGGTCGGGCTGACCTGTTATAAACATTAAAAGATAATAATTTGTTTTGATAAAAATAATTAGAAAACTGTTTTTGTTAATTTTGAGGGGAAGTTTGATAAGTATTGACTATAGGGATGAAGGAAAAGTTTGATAAGTATTGAAGTGAATATTCAGTTACTCTTGCACTTGGAAATATTCTTGACTCAACATCAAAGTTGGATTTTATGAACTTTTACTTTAACAAACTTGATCTAAGTGACTATGAAGACAAGATAAAGAAAGTGAATGATGGTTTGTATGATCGCTTTGGTGCATATTGTAACGCTCATTTATTTAATTAAATATAATTGTGGTATGTTGTGGTAATTCGCGTTGATTTGAGTATATTGTCGATTTGAGTTGCTTTGTGTGGAATTGTGACGATTCGTGTTGATGGCCGAATTTATCGGAATATTATGTTGATGGTTATAAGTTGGTTTAAGTCGAATTTAATTATTTAAGTCGATATAAGTTGTAGAAGACGATGTGAATTATTTTTCGTTTATTGTCGAATATGTGGATTGGACTGTTGGACCATTTGGTTGATTAACGAAAGTTAATCTATTAAGTCGGGAATGAGTAGTTAGTCGCAAATTATTATTCGGTTGATTTTATGTTAAGTCGTTAAGTTGGAATATTAAGTCGGAAAGTCAAGGAAATAATATTATAAGTGATAATATTGATTATTGGAGCATGTTGGTTAATGGGCTTGGATTTCGTCAGAATTAGCAAGTAGATGGGTGTAGTGTTTATGCCCATTAGTTGATTATTATATTGGATTATTATTAGTTTAATAAAAAGAAGAAAATAAAAGAATTGGTCAAGGGAAATATCAGTAAGAAGAGGAAGTGGAACATGGAAGTTACAGAGGAAAAAGTCTTAGAGAAGAATAAGGGTTTTAGAGGAGAGAAAATAGTTTGGGAGCAAAGAAGGAGAAATAAGAACTCATGATCATATCTCCATTTTCACACTTACGGTACAACCTCCACTAAATAGGTAATAACTTTTTACTCGTAATTCCGATTTAAAGCGATTCTTGAACTTATGAAAAGCTTATGAAATTCCATTCAATTTGATATATGATTGTGTGTCAATAAGTTTGGTATTAAATGAGAAAAACACATTTGAAGTTTGGAAGTTCATGCTGGAAATTGGTCAAATAGTAGTTATGGATTGATGATGATGGAGGCTGAATTTTGGTCAAGATAGGAACTCAATGGCAGCATGTTCGTATTTCTAATCTCCATGGATGAAAGAGGAGAGGAAAAGAGTCATAGAGGCAAAAAGGTGTGTCGCTCCATGGATTTCCATCCTGTACAAACGCGAAAGTGGCGCAGAAAAGGTAGAGTTGCCGGTCAGGCAGTTTTATCCCGAAGGAACGAGAATGGTAATGTTGCACAAACCAAAGAAAAGAAAAGAAAGGAAAAAGGTCCTGTGAACCAAAGAAACTGGATTCGGGAGTCGGTTATGACCTGGGAAGGTACTAGCACCACAGATCATCTGTCGTACCCGACGAGATCCATGCTTGCAAAGAAACTGTTTCAAAGGGTGAAGAAATGAAAGTTGATGCAAAGGAAATACTGTAATTGGATAAGAAAATAAAATAAATGGGGAAAATATAGGGAAAATAAAAGAGTGCTCGAACGGGCCCTACCCCGCTGCCTACGTACCTCATCTGGACATGAGGATCAGAGACGTCGTAGTTCTCCTAACTAGGGAGGAAAATGGCTTGTGTTTTGAAGCTTGAACTGCTTATGTCAATGCTCAGGTGTTGCAGGCTCGTTTGGCACGAGTGCGTTACCGTCTTGCAAAGTGACAAGTGGGAGCAAGTTCGTATGCAAAGGAGTGAGGGTGATGAGAAAAGAAGTCCCGAAGGAGAAATGTTTATTCTTTGTCCAGTGTTTTTATGAGTTTTTTATGAGTGTGGCACAAGGTAGTGAACTCAAACTCTTTTCCATGGAATTTGTACTTGCTACTACATTCCAAGATGGAATAATAGAACAATCACACCCAAGTAAGGAGAATTTATCCAAGACTTGGTTCCAAGGATTAGGGCCTAAGTTCACTAACTTGTTGAAGTTATTAGATGTTTTTTTTTGTTAGACGAAGAAATGTTTTTTTATGCTTTACTTGATGAAAATAGTCTCATGATCAGACTTGTACATCATGCTGGACAAGCCCATACTATTCCAAGATGGGATGAATATGAGTGTCCCATGGAATAAGTCTATACACAAGAGACTACTTCAACTATTTATTAAGTGTCTTTTTAGGTTTTTTTGTATGAAGATGAGAAAGAGAAGAAACCAAAGGGAGAAAAGGTAAAACAACTAAGGGAGACTAATCAAAACCTAATGTTGTCATGCAAAGGATGATCCTAGGTTAGTGAGGTATCATCTATCCTAAAGAAGAGAAGAAGAAGAAGAAGAAGAAGAAGAAATAAAAAAAGGAAAGAAGGTATAAAAATTAACTTACTTCTTCTAAAGAAGTTAAGTTGTTCTCCAAGGGGGATGAAAAGAGTTAGACAAATGATGGAAAAGGCGCATCTCAAAGACAAACATTAACTTCTTTCATCCTGGATCGCATTTTGCACTAGATCCCTGAAAAGAAAACATTGAGAAGTTTTATGGCCCAAGAAAATATGGTACTTACAAAAACCTCTCTTTTTCTGTTGGTCAATAGGGGGTTCTTTAACGCCTGGTGGTTTTATTAATTGACCATCCTTTACCAACAAATCAAAGATTTCGTCACATTTGGTGACGTCGAACGTATATGTTCTTTTAGGGAATTTACTGTTCTTCTTCGGTTCAACAAGATTCTTTCCATTTGACGGAGTTAAAATTTTGCAAGAATATGGTGGACCTTGCTTTAATTCTTCCAGGTCGATTTCTTGATCATCGAAAACGACTGTTTTTTCTTTGTCACATTCATCTTCTTGGCACATTCCTACATAAGCTACCCTTTCTTTTTTACCTTTGTTGGCCCTAAACTTCTCAGCTTTTAGCCTTTCGATCTACCTTACCCTATCTGCTAATTGTGCCATATCTTTCAGGTATTGAGTATCTAGTTTCTTCCTTATGAAATAGTCTAGACCTCCTGCAGCCATTTCGACCAGTTCTTGTTCCGGCACTTGGGTGAAATATTTTGCTTTTATCAATCTGAATCTATTAAGGTAGTCGTCTATAGGCTCTGAGAATTTTCTTTTGACGCTTGCCAACTCTTTCAGGCTTATCTTAGTTTGTCCCATGTAGAATTGTTCATGGAACAATCTTTCCAACTGAGTCCATGTATGTATGGAACCTGCTGGTAGAGATGTAAACCAAGTAAATGCGTTCCTTGTTAAAGAGCTTGGGAAGTATTTCATATTTAGGTTTTCAATACGTGCTATTTCGCCTGCTTCGATCAAGTAACGCGCTATATGTTCTATGGTAGATTCACTAGTATCCCCTGAAAAATTTGTAAATTTGGGGATTTTCCACCTTGGGGTAGTTCTTTTTGTAGAACATATTGATCGCGGTAGACTATACGTCTAATGGTTTCTAACTGCAAGTGCACAGCCTATCGCGTAGTAATAAAGATATCGAACCCACAGAGACCAATGTCAACCTACCGTTATCTATCGTTGCGTTGTAAAGCTAAGGCTAATGATATTTTTATGGTTTAAGGGAAACTAGAACTGAAACTAAAATAAATCTAAGAAAGAAAATAAGAATAAAACAAGGCCGGGATATGGATTCCGCGCTCCTAAGGGACTTTATAGAATTCGGTACTAATTACGACTATAGGTATTTCCATAGAATATATCAGCTTAAAGACTCCGCCTTACGCTCTCGCGGTCTTAACTAAAGCCACACTTCCTAATCCCAAGATTTTGCTCTCGCTCGCCCGGTAACTAAGAAACGTGTTTTGAAAGCTAATTATATCCTAAAAGTCTCTAAAGCGCTCTCGCTGTATTTAGATAAGTTGCCTAATTTCTACTATCCGGTTCGATCCCCACACTCTCGCTGTGCCGGTTCTAACCTTAATTAGTTTCTCACTCTCGTGACAAAACCGTGTTAAATAACATCTCACTCTCGTGACAATGCTAATTAAATTACGCATAGAAATTATAACCAAAACGGAATTTTAATCGTTAATTCGCACCTAGTATTTTCTACGGAGTCCCGTCGGTAACGACGGTCCTCATACGCCGGACTCTAAATTATCTAGCTAGACATGGATATTGAAACAAAGAAAGAATAATAATTAAAATACTGTAACAAATGCATATGGAATAAATAATAATAATTAAGCATAGACAATATTAATTAAATTAAATTCGGTCGAAACCTGGTACAATGAAATTAATTCCTTCAAGCTCCCTCTTCCACAAGTCGGCAAGATTGGAACCTTCGGAAATTTGAAATAGAAAATCTGAAGCTTGAAATAAATACTAACTAATATAGTAATTCCCTAATATTGGAAATTACTATTAAAGGTAAATGAATGGAAACAAATGACAGTAGAAGAAACAAAGGAATGAAACAAGGAAATAGAAAACTAAAGAAATTGGTTTTCAATTGGGCAGAGCTTCCGCATGGTTTGATGCAGCAAAAACTCCCCCCCCACCCCCGTTATTCTTCTAAGTCTCTGGTATTTATAGAAGTGAGGTTGTCAGTTGGGATTCAAGATCATGGGCTTCAACACTTCATTTGTTGAGAAAAGTCTGAAAATACTGGTCTTCAGCTTGAGAGAAATACGGAGTCAGTGAAGACTCATTCACTTTCATTTGCCACGTCTCCAAACACGTTCTTCATAAAACTGATATAAGCTTGTAACGGTCGTAATGGTTGTGTTACGGGCAATTTTCAAACAAATAGCGCGTTACGGTCGTAAGCAGTATGTAACGGTCGTCATACTTGGAATCAGCGCGTTACGGTCGTTAGAGGGGTGTAACGACCGTTACACCCACAAATTTTTTTTTGCTGCTGTTTTGTTTTTCCAGATTTTGTCGCCGTAACGGTCGTTACAGGGGTGTAACGACCGTTACACCTTTTCAACTTTTCCAGAAATGTAGATCTTTCCGTTAGCCTTCCAGCGCTTCGAACGGGGCGTCGTTTCGATTTACGGTTCAAAAGTTATGGCCATTTTCGTCGGATAACTCCTTGTATGCGAATTGTTCCATTTCTCGCCTGATTTGCTTCCTTTCTTCACATACGACTCTTAAATGGTTGAATACCTGAAATAAACAAAATAAACAGAATACCAACATAATATGGTGCAAATGAAAATCAAAACGAGTACAAAAAATGCATTAATAAAGTCAAATAAACGATGTATTTTCACGTCATCAAACTCTCCCACACTTAAACCTTTGCTTGTCCTCAAGCAATAAACCAACTTAACAAAAATCAAGGTAAGCGCAATTTGAAACACAAACACACTGAACTCTAATCGTATGCGGCTACTAGGCTATGTCAAATCAATTTGGACAAATCAAGACCAAGGATACCGTAATGACACAATTTTCAAAAACTCCATCATTATGCAGACCAATCTGAATCATGCCATTATAACTCAACCTAAGTCTCTTGCTCTCTTTCACTCCTTTTCGTTCGAGCGCAATCACATTAAGCCCGTTATCCTTGCTCGTACATGGTAAGTTAACCTGTTAGTGTCTAATGATCTCGTCTTTTCATTCTTTTTCATTTCTTTTCTTTTTCTTAATTCATCGAATTTAAAGAGTTCGCTCTGTTAGGCTAAATGGTCGGGTAAGGGCCACCTAACTTAAAAGGAACTTATCCTATCATTTGCTTTTCTAATTCAATCATTTTTCATGTTTAGAGATCATATACATATTTGCATTGGTTACTTACTTAGTTTGTTCATAGGATGGTGCCGACTGCTAATAAAAACTACTTAGAAGCTACTTTCGAAAGCTTGGAGACTAAGGTTTCAGCATAATGTCTACTCAAATCGATTTTAAATAACGAGGGGGTTTAGGGTGTCAAAACAGTATTCGTGTTATTGAAATGTCCCCAAGTTTCTCTAACAAGCCTAAAGCAACAACCTATATACTTCCAGAGTGTGTGCCATGCCTCGAAAAAAGAAAATATTTTGATGGAAAATTTTAAAATTTCGGGGAGATTTGATAACAACTGAAAAACATCATGCAATAAACAAAAAATAGTGAATATGCTAGAAGACAGTAAAATGAAAACGATAAAGTTCCTCCCCCACACTTAAACCAAACATTGTCCTCAATGTTTTGATAAAAGGTGGAAAAGGAAAGATAGAACCTGTATAGATGCCTTTGTTTGCTACCACGGCCAAATTTTCTCTGATTCTTCCCTTGTTGTCCCTGTCTTTGCTGATCACTTCTTCTCCGGCGTCTTGTACTACGAGATATCTGAATCTGCTGAAACTTCACTTTCCTGAAGCCGCTCATCATATTGCCTATTTCCGAAGGAAGTACCTGCAAAACATGTTAGGAAAATATTGTGCAGTGTGTGCAGGTGGAGCCAGACCATGCAAAGAACAAGGATAATGTGAGTAATCGACGGGAGAGACATGCCATCTCCTATCATACTCAACATCGGTGTCACCACCAGCAGCGATATTCAAAGGAATGTGCGTGGGCACCATCTCATCTTGAGGGGTTGTCATCTAGAGATCTTTCGCCTAATGGCAGCTGAGACGTGAGAAACCATACATTTCTTTATTTTCTGCAAACAAAAACAATAAAAGAAAAAAAACATTAAAGAAAACCCGTGGGTTGCCACCCCGCGGAGTTTTGTTTAACGTCGATAGCTCGACGGTTATGAGCGTTACTCTTCAGTTTCCATTTCCACTTATCAAGCCATCTCACATATCCCTCACCTTTCCTTTTCTTCCTTCTGTGGGGTGGTTCATTCTTTTGAACTTGTGGTGGTGGTTCTGGATCTATGCTAGGTATTAGCTTTTCAAGTTTAGGTTTAGTTATTTCATTCATCACCTTAAATTATAACCTTACCCTCTTAGCACTAATGACTTCCCTCGTTTCATGGTCCTTAAATGTTCTCTTTTTATGCAGGGGTTCGAACAAGGGTGCATCGGTGTGGATATTTTCCAATATCTCCACATAAGTTTTGGATTGGGAGTCGGCAAACATATGTGGGATATGAATTGGTGGGGTATATGGAGGAAGATCTACAATAGGTTCTTCGTTCTCAACTTCTATGATAACCTCCATTTCGGGTGGTGTCGGTGAATTGTGCTCAACCTCTACTCTTTTCCCACCAGAACTATCCTCAACCTTATTATAACTCTCCTCAACTTCATCTTCAATCTCCTTAGGATTTTCGAATTGTTCTTCACTACTGGTTGTTATAACGTACACATTCTCCTCAAGGGAAGGACCTATAGGTGTCATCGTGAGTAGTAATATTTGGGTCTCCAATGCATCAGTGTGAATCGTGAGTGACTCGATTATAGTGTTCATCTGCCTAAGGGTTTCATAAGTATCGAGATGTTGTCTTCTAAGCTCTTCATTCAGGATAGTTTGTGCGTCCACAAAACGCTCCATCATAGACTCTAGCCTAGAGTTAGTTGAGGTTTCAAGGAAATCTTCCATTAATGTTTCGAGGTTGGGATTAATAGATTCTTCTGGTTCCTCGAAATATTGGGAATGATGATCGTACAGGAAGTTTGGTTGTGGTTCCTCGAGATACTGGGAGTGAGTCAGTGTCACATTGAAATCTTGCATTAATGCTTCAAGGTTGGAATTATGGGATTCTTGCGACTCCTGAAAATGTTGGGGTTGGTAATCATAGGAAAATTTTGGGTGAGAATGGTTGAACGAAGGATTGAAATTCTCCATATGTATTTCGAGGTTGGGATTATGGTATCCTTGAGATTCCTCGAAATACTGGGAATGGGGATTGCAGAAAAAGTGTGGGTGAAACATAGTTAAAGAAATAAGAAAGAAATTGCCTTAGTCTATACGGTGCAACAACGGAGTAACAATATTGACTTTTGGTCCCCGGCAACGGCGCCAAAAACTTGATCGCGGTAAATTATACGTATAACGGTTTCTAACTGCAAGTGCACAGCCTATCGTGTAGTAATAAAGATATCGAACCCACAGAGACCAATGTCAACCTACCGTTATCTATCATTGCGTTGTAAAGCTAAGGCTAATGATATTTTTATGGTTTAAGGCAAACTAGAACTGAAACTAAAATAAATCTAAGAAATAAAATAAGAATAAAACGAGGTCGGGATATGGATTCCGCGCTCCTAAGGGACTTTATAGAATTCGGTACTAATTACGACTATAGGTAGTTCCGTAGAATATATCAGCTTAAAGACTCCGCCTCACGCTCTCGCCGTCTTAACTAAAGCCACATTTCCTAATCCCAAGATTTTGCTCTCGCTCGCCCGGTAACTAAGAAACGTGTTTTGAAAGCTAATAATATCCTAAACGTCTCTAAAGCTCTCTCGCTGTATTTAGATAAGTTGCCTAATTTCTACTATCCGGTTCGATCCCCACGCTCTCGCTGTGCCAGTTCTAACCTTAATTAGTTTCTCACTCTCGTGACAAAACCGTGTTAAATAACATCTCACTCTCGTGACAATGCTAATTAAATTACGCATAGAAATTATAACCAAAACGGAATTTTAATCGTTAATTCGCACCTAGTATTTTCTACGGAGTCCCGTCGGTAACGACGGTCCTCATACGCCGGACTCTAAATTATCTAGCTAGACATGGATATTGAAACAAAGAAAGAATAATAATTAAAATACTGTAATAGATGCATATGGAATAAATAATAATAATTAAGCATAGACAATATTAATTAAATTAAATTCGGTCGAAACCTGGTGCAATGAAATTAATTCCTTCAAGCTCCCTCTTCCACAAGTCAGCAAGATTGGAACCTTCGGAAATTTGAAATAGAAAATCTGAAGCTTGAAATAAATACTAACTAATATAGTAATTCCCTAATATTGGAAATTACTATTAAAGGTAAATGAATGGAAACAAATGACAGTAGAAGAAACAAAGGAATGAAACAAGGAAATAGAAAACTAAGGAAATTGGTTTTCAATTGGGCAGAGCTTCTGCATGGTTTGATGCAGCAAAAACTCCCCCCCCCCCCCGTTATTCTTCTAAGTCTCTGGTATTTATAGAAGTGAGGTTGTCAGTTGGGATTCAAGATCATGGGCTTCAACACTTCATTTGTTGAGAAAAGTCTGAAAATACTGGTCTTCAGCTTGAGAGAAATACGGAGTCAGTGAAGACTCATTCACTTTCATTTGCCACGTCTCCAAACACGTTCTTCATAAAACTGATATAAGCTTGTAACGGTTGTAATGGTTGTGTTACGGGCAATTTTCAAGCAAATAGTGCGTTACGGTCGTAAGCAGTATGTAACGGTCGTCATACTTGGAATCAGCGCGTTACAGTCGTTAGAGGGGTGTAACGACCGTTACACCCACAAAATTTCTGTCGCTGTTGTTTTGTTTTTCCAGATTTTGTCGCCGTAACGGTCGTTACAGGGGTGTAATTACCGTTACACTTTCCCAACTTTTCCAAAAATGTAGATCTTTCCGTTAGCCTTCCAGCGCTTCGAACGGGGCGTCGTTTCGATTTACGGTTCAAAAGTTATGGCCATTTTCGTCGGATAACTCCTTGTATGCGAATTGTTCCATTTCTCGCCTGATTTGCTTCCTTTTTTCACATACGACTCTTAAATGGTTGAATACCTGAAATAAACAAAATAAACAGAATACCAACATAATATGGTGCAAATGAAAATCAAAACGAGTACAAAATATGCATTAATAAAGTCAAATAAATGATGTATTTTCACGTCATCAAACTCTCCCACACTTAAACCTTTGCTTGTCCTCAAGCAATAAACCAACTTAACAAAAATCAAGGTAAGCACAATTTGAAACACAAACACACTGAACTCTAATCGTATGCGGTTACTAGGCTATGTCAAATCAATTTGGACAAATCAAGACCAAGGATACCGTAATGACACAATTTTCAAAAACTCCATTATTATGCAGACCAATCTGAATCATGCCATTATAACTCAACCTAAGTCTCTTGCTCTCTTTCACTCCTTTTCGTTCGAGCGCAATCACATTAAGCCCGTTATCCTTGCTCGTACATGGTAAGTTAACCTGTTAGTGTCTAATGATCTCGTCTTTTCATTCTTTTTCATTTCTTTTCTTTTTCTTAATTCATCGAATTTAAAGAGTTCGCTCCGTTAGGCTAAATGGTCGTGTAAGGGCCACCTAACTTAAAAGGAACTTATCCTATCATTTGCTTTTCTAATTCAATCATTTTTCATGTTTAGAGATCATACACATATTTGCATTGGTTACTTACTTAGTTTGTTCATAGGATGGTGCCGACTGCTAATAAAAACTACTTAGAAGCTACTTTCGAAAGCTTGGAGACTAAGGTTTCAGCATAATGTCTACTCAAATCGATTTTACATAACGAGGGGGTTTAGGGTGTCAAAATAGTATTCGTGTTATTGAAATGTCCCCAAGTTTCTCTAACAAGCCTAAAGCGACAACCTATATACTTCCAGAGTGTGTGCCATGCCTCGAAAAAAGAAAATATTTTGATGGAAAATTTTAAAATTTCGGGGAGATTTGATAACAACTGAAAAACATCATGCAATAAACAAAAAATAGTGAATATGCTGGAAGACAGTAAAATGAAAACGGTAAAGTTCCTCCCCCACACTTAAACCAAACATTGTCCTCAATGTTTTGATAAAAGGTGGAAAAGGAAAGATAGAACCTGTATAGATGCCTTTGTTTGCTACCACGGCCAAATTTTCTCTGATTCTTCCCTTGTTTTGCCTGTCTTTGCTGATCACTTCTTCTCCGGCGTCTTGTACTACGAGATATCTGAATCTGCTGAAACTTCACTTTCCTGAAGCCGCTCATCATATTGCCTATTTCCGAAGGAAGTACCTACAAAACATGTTAGGAAAATATTGTGAAGTGTGTGCAGGTGGAGCCAGACCATGCAAAGAACAAGGATAATGTGAGTAATCGACGGGAGAGACATGCCATCTCCTATCATACTCAACATCGGTGTCACCACCAGCAGCGATATTCAAAGGAATGTGCGTGGGCACCATCTCATCTTGAGGGGTTGTCGTCTAGAGATCTTTCGCCTAATGGCAGCTTAGACGTGAGAAACCATACATTTCTTTATTTTCTGCAAACAAAAACAATAAAAGAAAAAAAACATTAAATAAAAACCCGTGGGTTGCCACCCCGCGGAGTTTTGTTTAACGTTGATAGCTCGACGGTTATGAGCGTTACTCTTCAGTTTCCATTTCCACTTATCAAGCCATCTCACATATCCCTCACCTTTCCTTTTCTTCCTTCTGTGGGGTGGTTCATTCTTTTGAACTTGTGGTGGTGGTTCTGGATCTATGCTAGGTATTAGCTTTTCAAGTTTAGGTTTAGTTATTTCATTCATCACCTTAAAGTCTAACCTTACCCTCTTAGCACTAATGACTTCCCTCGTTTCATGGTCCTTAAATTTTCTCTTTTTATGCAGGGGTTCGAACAAGGGTGCATCGGTGTGGATATTTTCCAATATCTCCACATAAGTTTTGGATTGGGAGTCGGCAAACATATGTGGGATATGAATTGGTGGGATATATGGAGTAAGATCTACAATAGGTTCTTCGTTCTCAACTTCTATGATAACCTTCATTTCGGGTGGTGTCGGTGAATTGTGCTCAACCTCTACTCTTTTCCCACCAGAACTATCCTCAACCTTATTATAACTCTCCTCAACTTCATCTTCAATCTCCTTAGGATTTTCGAATTGTTCTTCACTACTGGTTGTTATAACGTACATATTCTCCTCAAGGGAAGGACCTATAGGTGTCATCGTGAGTAGTAATATTTGGGTCTCCAATGCATCAGTGTGAATCGTGAGTGACTCGATTATAGTGTTCATCTGCCTAAGGGTTTCATAAGTATCGAGATGTTGTCTTCTAAGCTCTTCATTCAGGATAGTTTGTGCGTCCACAAAACGCTCCATCATAGACTCTAGCCTAGAGTTAGTTGAGGTTTCAAGGAAATCTTCCATTAATGTTTCGAGGTTGGGATTAATAGATTCTTCTGGTTCCTCGAAATATTGGGAATGATGATCGTACAGGAAGTTTGGTTGTGGTTCCTCGAGATACTGGGAGTGAGTCAGTGTCACATTGAAATCTTGCATTAATGCTTCAAGGTTGGAATTATGGGATTCTTGCGACTCCTGAAAATGTTGGGGTTGGTAATCATAGGAAAATTTTGGGTGAGAATGGTTGAACGAAGGATTGAAATTATCCATATGTATTTCGAGGTTGGGATTATGGTATCCTTGACATTCCTCGAAATACTGGGAATGGGGATTGCAGAAAAAGTGTGGGTGAAACATAGTTAAAGAAATAAGAAAGAAATTGCCTTAGTCTATACGGTGCAACAACGGAGTAACAATATTGACTTTTGGTCCCCGGCAACGGCGCCAATAACTTGATCGCGGTAAATTATACATCTAACGGTTTCTAACTGCAAGTGCACAGCCTATCGTGTAGTAATAAAGATATCGAACCCACAGAGACCAATGTCAACCTACCGTTATCTATCGTTGCGTTGTAAAGCTAAGGCTAATGATATATTTATGGTTTAAGGCAAACTAGAACTGAAACTAAAATAAATCTAAGAAAGAAAATAAGAATAAAACGAGGTCGGGATATGGATTCCGCGCTCCTAAGGGACTTTATAGAATTCGGTACTAATTACGACTATAGGTAGTTCCGTAGAATATATCAGCTTAAAGACTCCGCCTCACGCTCTCGCGGTCTTAACTAAAGCCACATTTCCTAATCCCAAGATTTTGCTCTCGCTCGCCCGGTAACTAAGAAACGTGTTTTGAAAGCTAATAATATCCTAAACGTCTCTAAAGCTCTCTCGCTGTATTTAGATAAGTTGCCTAATTTCTACTATCCGGTTCGATCCCCACGCTCTCGCTGTGCCAGTTCTAACCTTAATTAGTTTCTCACTCTCGTGACAAAACCGTGTTAAATAACATCTCACTCTCGTGACAATGCTAATTAAATTACGCATAGAAATTATAACCAAAATGGAATTTTAATCGTTAATTCGCACCTAGTATTTTCTACGGAGTCCCGTCGGTAACGACGGTCCTCATACGCCGGACTCTAAATTATCTAGCTAGACGTGGATATTGAAACAAAGCAAGAATAATAATTAAAATACTGTAACAGATGCATATGGAATAAATAATAATAATTAAGCATAGACAATATTAATTAAATTAAATTCGGTCGAAACCTGGTACAATGAAATTAATTCCTTCAAGCTCCCTCTTCCACAAGTCGGCAAGATTGGAACCTTCGGAAATTTGAAATAGAAAATCTGAAGCTTGAAATAAATCCTAACTAATATAGTAATTCCCTAATATTGGAAATTACTATTAAAGGTAAATGAATGGAAACAAATGACAGTAGAAGAAACAAAGGAATGAAACAAGGAAATAGAAAACTAAAGAAACTGGTTTTCAATTGGGCAGAGCTTCCGCATGGTTTGATGCAGCAAAATCTCCCCCCCATTATTCTTCTAAGTCTCTGGTATTGATAGAAGTGAGGTTGTCAGTTGGGATTCAAGATCATGGGCTTCAACACTTCATTTGTTGAGAAAAATATGGAAATACAGGTCTTCAGCTTGAGAGAAATACGGAGTCAGTGAAGACTCATTCACTTTCATTTGCCACGTCTCCAAACACGTTCTTCATAAAACTGATATAAGCTTGTAACGGTTGTAATGGTTGTGTTACGGGCAATTTTCAAGCAAATAGTGCGTTACGGTCGTAAGCAGTATGTAACGGTCGTCATACTTGGAATCAGCGCGTTACAGTCGTTAGAGGGGTGTAACGACCGTTACACCCACAAAATTTCTGTCGCTGTTGTTTTGTTTTTCCAGATTTTGTCGCCGTAACGGTCGTTACAGGGGTGTAATTACCGTTACACTTTCCCAACTTTTCCAAAAATGTAGATCTTTCCGTTATCCTTCCAGCGCTTTGAACGGGGCGTCGTTTCGATTTACGGTTCAAAAGTTATGGCCATTTTCGTCGGATAACTCCTTGTATGCGAATTGTTCCATTTCTCGCCTGATTTGCTTCCTTTCTTCGCATACGACTCTTAAATGGTTGAATACCTGAAATAAACAAAATAAACAGAATACCAACATAATATGGTGCAAATGAAAATCAAAACAAGTACAAAATATGCATTAATAAAGTCAAATAAACAATGTATTTTCACGTCATCACATATTCAGAGAGCGGGGAAGCGTAACTGGGCCTATGGAATCCCACGTTTGCTCCATTTTGCACCATTATTCTCTCGACCATGACTGCCAAATTGTTTTCGACAGGTAGGTTATTTTACTGCATTCTTCATTGTAAAATGTCATCAGCGTCTTGACCTTTCTATACTAACAGCCTCATAGGCTCCTGTTGGATAAGGACTTTGACACGAGGGTGTTCTACAATCTCTTCTTGGATCCTTAGATTTGCCTGAGGATTTTTTAAAGGTCCTTGATTTATTGTTGGTTCTTTTTCGACATTGATTACTGGATTGTGGACCACAAGTTCTCTCTGTCGAATTCGGGGAACTCTAAAGAATTCAGCAATACGCATCATTTGTGCTGTCAATATCTGGTTTGTTTGAGTGGTGCTTTGTATCAAAGGGTTAAACACTTCCCCCAATTGTTGAGTCAACCTATGGACCATTTCATGATTGCTTTCATCCATTTGTTGACGTATCACCTGCATAGAATTAGCTGTAATCGCTGGCATGTGGAATCCTGGTGGGGGTTGGTTTGGTCTACTAATGTTCCCACCATAACCTGAACCTTGTAATGGCGAAGACATGTGGGCCACGATATCAAAATACAAAGGTGTTGCGTTATTCAAACTAACCATCACTGAAGTTGGCATTCCATAAGGTTGTTCTCTTCCAAACATAGGTGTGGAAAATTTTGTTTGATAGGGCCTAAAGTTATTTCCCCCAGGGGGAGGGGTACTCATAGGTATTGAATGCCCTATGTTGGAGGAACTGGGTCTGCTTTGAGAAAACGACACCCCTGGTATCGATCTAGATGATGAGGGATTTCCTCCTTCTGAAACGTGGAGTGTTTCCACATTCCCTCCTGTCGAAGGAATAGCATTGAAAACTGGAATTTCGCCTAGGTCTTTCTACGTCAGTTACGGCTAATTTACCACTTCGTAAAATCATAAAACGTAATAAACTCTTTTGGATTGAAAATATTTTTTATTATTTTAGCACTATCCCACCGGGCGTGCCAATTTGTTTGCTGGTGTTTTTGGCGAACAACCTCTGGTTTACCAATTCCTTGGAAAATAGTTACTTGCAGGACTAACCACACAAATCCTAGGACACATGTGCTAAATTTTAAGGATAGGTTCTTAATGTATGAGTTTTCTTGGTTCTTATGCATTCTGTCGAACGGTTACTCAAAAAGGTTGTTCTTATTGATATTGCAATATGGAAATGTATCTAATGAAACTAACAAAGAAACTTAAAGTTTGCATTAAAGGTTTGTTGAAATATAAATTTACTTGGAAGTAAATGACTGGAAAGTAGATTGCTTGATAGTAAATAAAAACGTAAACTTGAACAAGGAATGAATGATAAATCTAATCTTTATAACTCAAAATTGAATGGTTTTTACACGTACATTTTCCAGATAATTCTCCTTTCTCTTTACACACGAGTATTAGAGTAATCTTCACAGGAATGTTGTACAGAATTTCACACACTTTTACAAAAAGCAAACCATCCTATTTATATACTGTTAGACGCTGTGGCGAGTGATCTAGAGGGGGGGTGAATGGATCACCTCCTTGTTTACAAGGATTTAAAAAAAATTTCAGAGTTTTCAAAGATTAACGGAAACAACGGTCCCAAATATACAAGCGTCTATTCTGGACCAGCCACTAGAAGACCGGACATGTGATAACGTGCTGGATTTACGATTGAGATGATAAAGGATTAATCACACAAGATGTAAAACAGTTGAATGCACCTATCACCAAAGCTATTTCCAATGAATAAAAAACAATTGAAAACGTAAATAGAGATAGAGAAGGAATACAATACGTAGAGATTTGGTAAGGAAGTTCCCCACGTTCGTCCTCGCGTGTGGGTACGTCTCCCTCTCAATTTCAAACCGAAATTGAGAACTTTTATATCAATATTGCTGAAATCGTCAATTACAAGGTTGTTATACAAACACCAGAAATCTATACACCTAGATCTTCCTATTGTATCAACCTTCACTTGATCTGAGCCCAATCAAGATTCCCTGCAAGTAACACAAGCAATTCACCGGTTCCACGATCTATTTGCGAAATCCCCTGATTTCCAAATCTTACGTTGCGGCTGAATCTGTCTTGTAAACGTGACTAACAAACCCTCAAGAACACGCCCGTTCTTGAAGGAAAACCCAGCTGGTTTTTCCTTGAAACCTTCTATCAATCTTCAACTCAGTTGGATCTCCGATCGTACCACTGAACGTTATCTCATAAGCCTTCAATTCACAGAACAGCACACACTTCCTTGTTGATGTTCTTGAATTAAGGTATTTGAGAAGATGATGAAGATGAATTTGATTCTAGGTTTCAATCCTGCTCAACATTGAATTGTCCACACTCCAAAAACCTTTTCTTGATGTGTTCTTCAATGATCTATCACTCTAAAATTCGTCTGCAATTTTCTGTGATCTGTTACTTCACTAAATGAAACACTCAATATATATATGCAGATTCTGTTAGAAGTAAAACAGACAAATGAATCGATACATACTGAACAGATTAGTAAAAACAGAGAATTAAACAAGCAATGAATCGATGCATGCTTGTATGTGTCGATTCATAGAATAAAATCCAGAACCATTCAAACAGCATGAATCGATACATGATAAGATGAATCGATTCATTTTGTGAATTTCCAGAATCATTCAAACAGCATGAATCGATACATGATGGAATGAATCGATTCATTTTGCGTATTTTTCAGAAAAACAAAAACATTGATAGAAAATGAAACAAAAGATCTAAAGGCAAGCATTTTTCTTAATATGAAGAAAACACAAACACTTAAAAATTATAATCAATCAAAACTAAAGTTGCTCACAAACTCCCCCTTTTTTATGATGACAAAATTTTTGAGGTGTGAGAATTACTCCCCCTGAGTTTGTGCCTGTCATTTTTCACACTTGCCTTTTCTCCCCCTTTGTCAACATCAAGAAAGAATGCATAGGTGAAGAAACAGAATCAGCAATACTAAGATATATAAGCAGAGTTCACTCACCAAGAATGAAACATAAAGTGCAAACTATTCATGTCGGGCATTGTTTGCAACTTCCAACTTGTAAACACCCCAAATTTGCCCTCACCCATTTCACCATGGCTTGTGATCTTTTCATATGCATAAATTCAATCATAGCATCTCATACCACATTTTTGATTCACTGTATTGCTTCCAAGCCATCTGCATCTAGGGTTTGTGATCTGAGCCATCTTTGAGCCATTTGAGCCACTTCAAAGGTCTTCAATCACTTCAAAGGGGTCTATGTATGTTCAAGCATCATATTATATCCTCACAAAGTCAAGGAAGTCAGAGAATCACAAGAACTGAGAATGGCATGGAATCAGAGCCAGGTTTAACTACACAGATGACCTAGAATTAGGGTTTTGGTTTCAAAGGCCATAACTTCAAATTTTTTGGTAATTCTTGTTTCTATTGGTCTCTAAATGACATGAGGATAATGCATATCAATTTTCATGAAGAAATTCCATGGGGAAGGCATCTAATCAAGAGTTGACTTCTTGAGCAAGTCAGTGCAAAATCAGGGCATCTGAGGCCCCCAATGACCCAACCAAAGGGTGTTCTTCATCATTTTGAGTGTGTGTGATCTTTATTTGATCATAGAAGATGTTATAAGTTCACAAAATTGAAGAATTTCAAGCCATTTGCAAAGTTGCCTTTTTGGGAAATTGACTTGTAATGGAAAATTGCCATTTTGGGAAAGTTTTTCAAGCCTTTCTTTTTGATTCAAAAATGCTTCAAATGAGAAAACTTTGGTCATGAAAGTTGTAGAATGGATCATTCCCTTTTCAAAAAGTACAAGAACTCATTCTAATTCATTTTGGATCAAAAGATATGGCTTGTCAAAGTTGAGGAAAATCACATAATTTCAAGTTTTGCATCAAGGAGGCAAAGTTGCAAAACCTCTTGCCAAGGCAAATTGTAACTTAAAATGGACTTCTAATCTTTGCACAAACATAAACCAATGCCTAAAAGTCATAATGCATCAAGGATTTGTCCATTTTCATGACTTATGTATCAAGAAATCACAAAAGGGCAAAAGGATCACAAAGTTGCAAAACTTCTCATAAACCCTAACCCACTTGCTGCATTGCCTCTAATCCATTTCCAAGGTTCTCCCTAACCTCAGCTGAGCCAAGCCATGCCCCTATCACAGCCTCCCACTTGCCCATACCTCAAGTACACCTAGACTTGACTTTATGCAAAATGGCCCATACCAATCCCACAGTGCCACACCAACTATTCTGGCCAATCAAGACCTTAAAAACACATTTCAAGCAAGCCATTTCATAACATCTTGGAGCCTGAAACATACCATAAGCCATAGTTCACAAAAATCCTCCATCTTGCATTTTCTATCGAATCTCTTAACTCAGCCACCCATTCCTCAAATTTCTTCCACCATCCATCTCAAAACACTCCACTGACCATCTCTGACCCTTCACCTTGCCTTGAAACCCCCTGAAACTAAAACACGATTTCCTCCCCTCTCTGAACAGAACTCCATCAATCTCACAGACCAGCCAAAATAAACTCTAAACAAGCTTTGCAAACACTTGAGGGAGGTCAGTAGAGGTGATTGGAAGCAAGGAGGCAGGTTGAAAGCTCCAGACTGAAAGCTTCACCTCAGGTAGCTTCGAAATTTATTTTTCCAAAAGCTCTATTTTAAGTTCTCAACTTGTTAAGTTTGATCCCCTGAGTTCATTGAACTTTTTATTTTTGAAAATGATGAAGAATTGAGAGTGTATTGTTTGCCTGAAATTTCTGCCATTTTTGTTCATAGCTTCGAATCTTGTTAATGATGAGAAATAAATTCCATTTGAGGGCAGGGATGAGCTTAGGGAGGTGAGAGGAATTGATCTGGAGCTTTAGAGCTCCAGAAATGGCCTGGGGAGTGATTTGGGAAATTCTCAAGGGAGGTGTGGCCGGAGAAGATGACCGGAGGTCATTTCCGGCCACTTGAATGTCATTAAGTTATTAATTGCGTTTAGGGTTTGGTTTGAATCTGGGCCTTAGATCTTGTGGACTTTTGTTGACTCCCGCGCGAATGAATGGCCTGGATCCTCTCATTAAGCCCTAATCCACGTCATTAGTTTAATTAATTAGGTTTTTAAGTTAATCTGGTCAGTTTGAATTACAGCCGTTGGATAACGCGCCAGTCAACTCCCTCCAAAACCATTTGAATGTCAGCCCTTAGATTTGCATTCTTTTCATTATTTTCATTTTAATTTCATTTTCTTTTCATTTTATTTGTACGAATTATTTAAAATAGAAAAAATCATTTAAAAATTATGAAAATTTTTGTCAAAGATTTCATTAATTTTTAAAACACAAAAATATTTTTATTTTCATTTTTTGCATTAAAAATTATTTTTAAATCATTTAAATGTTTATTTTTAATTAGTTAATGAAAATTAATTAATTAAAAATGCATTTAGGTATTTAAAAATCACAAAAAAAATTCACATTGCATTTAGAAACATTGTCCAACTCTCAAACCAAATTTCGTTTTTGTTCTTGATGCCTTTTGATCATTTTCATTGGATTTAAATTCATTTTAAGGCAATATTTTTGTGCAAACTTTGAAAAATCCCTTCTGCCTAACCATTGAGAGTTGGATGATGATTCTTCTTGCATTGCATCCTACATGTCATGTAGTTTATAGGATAAAATTGGTTTGATTTGATCTTGCATTTTCAATTTGTTTTGCATTTTTCTTGATGAAGTACCCCAAAACCCTAGCAATCTTAGGAGATTCATAACTTTCACTAGGTTAGGAGTTAGGTCCCCTCCTTTGGGCAGTGAACTTGTATAGGCTTAGGGTATCTTTGATTGCATTTTCATTTTTTTTATCATGTCATATGCTTCTGATTCTGAATTTTGCTTTGTGTGTTGATCATAAACCCTAATTTGTGCCTTCCTTTGCATCCACTTCTCATTTGCTTGCATCCAATGACTTGCCATGACATTTTGTGCATCCACATGATTCATAATACATCTTAGGACATATTATAATCATGTTTGATCATTCCATCTTTCATTTTCCATGTTATATGTTCATTTCATGTCATAAACATTCATGAATCTTTATGGTTCAAAGCATGCCTCATTTGCATTCTTATGTTTGTTTGATCACTCTCATGTCTTGCCTCATGTTTGCATCACCTCTTAGCATCTTTAGCATCATGATATTGCTTCTGGTTTTGGTTTGCATCATGGCATTGCATCTCATTCTCATTGCATTCCATTTTCTTGTGCTAACATTTCAGGTGGTAAGTTGTTTGAGAAGTGAATTTGCCTTCACTTCTCACAATCTCTTTCATCTCTTTCATACTTTCTTTGCTGCATTTTGTATGTGTATTAGAGTGAGCTTGCTCATTCATGTTCATCTCTTACTTTCTTCCTTCAAGTAACCTGTCTTCTTAAGTGAAGCAAGTTGTTTTGCTTCTCTTTGCTCCTTTCATCTGCTTCCTTCCTGGTGGTTTCTCTGAAGATCTTCTTGCAAACCTCATTCACCCTAGGAATAACCAAGCATGATAATAATTAGGGTTTGATTAGTCCCCCACTTAGATTTTACCTTTGTGTCATCCTTTGAGTCTTCTCTTCTCACCTCATAATCAAGGACTAAACCCTAAAGGTTTTAAGGCTTTGTGATTAAGCTTATGCCTGCATCCTTCTATTAGGATGGAGTGTATAACTTTAATCCTAAGTGTTAAACCCTTAATGTGTTTACATCCTTTAATCAATTCATCTAATAATCACTAAGACATCAAGCTTGTAACTTGGGCCTTGCCTTAGGGTTCTAATTCTTCCTTAACTGGTTAAGAAGGACTAACCCTAGTGTTAATGGACAAGTCCCCCTCAAGTTGTCTTACAAATCATAAAAATCACTTCTTCATCTTACCATTAACTAAAATCCACTTTAATAAAGGCTTTGTTTTGTCATGAGGTTAATCCCTAATCATGGATTAAGTTGAGGAGTCTTTCTCAGCTTAAATGTTCTCATCTATTATCCTTCTATTAGGATGGTGTAATGAGTCCATTAAATCCTTGATTATGGCTTAAACTCATTACTTAACACTAAACAAAAACAACAAAAACATCTAAATAATCACAAGTAGGTTAATGATCTTAATCCTACACCATGGTGATTAAGTGTGAGATGCTGACTTCACACTTAAGGTATTCTCATTACCCCTAATCAGAGGGAAAATGTGATGAGTTTACTAACCTTTTGGTTTAGTCTTAAGCTCATTTTCTTATGACAAACTTTCAAAAGCAATAAAAGACTGAAAAAACAAAAACAAACAATAATCGTCTCCTTCGGGATTCTTTTCTCATCTCATTCATTCATAAACGAGAACTCGCTTCTTCCGTCTAATACAAGACAGTTTGCACCTGAGCCAGACATGTCATACACTTGAGCATAGACAAGTAAGCAGTTCATCAAGTCAATTTATCTTTTAGCCTCTTTGGATCGAACTACGGTATTCTGACTTCCTCATTGCACGAGAGGATACGTAGGCATGACTTAACGGTTATCGAACAAAAGTCTCTGTATATCCCCCCTCTTTCCAGCATCATTCTTTTAGCCTCATAGTCTTGAGCATTTTTACTCTTGTCCTTACACTGACACTTCCCTTATACACTTCACATTTCTTTTACACTGACACTTGCATTCTTTCCAGCTTTGATGCACAAATTGCACTGACACTACCCCTTTAAAACACAAATTTTCTAAGTGTAGATCCCGTCGAATACGACGGACAATCTGGGTGCTAATACCTTCCCAGGTTGTAACCAACCCCCTTTCTCAGTTTCTCTGGTTCGCGACCGTTTTATCCATATCTTTCTAGGTTTATGCAGCATTACCTTTCCTTCGGGATAAAAATGCCTAGCTGGCGACTCTATTCATTCCCTCTCTTCGCCGACCGTTCGCGTCTGTACCCCATTTGACTTAGCCTCATTTTGGTGGGAGCGACACAACTGCGCAAACATTTGAGTAAGATAGGCCGGAGCAGCAGTAGATGAAGTCGGTGGAGCCGATGAAGGTGCGGGATCATAGTTTGTAGGAGACCACCTCTGTGGTACCCACTCACCCCAACCGGTGTTGGCATTCGCATCAGGAGGATTTTCTGCATCCTCTATGTCTTCATCCCGTTGTTCTTCAACATAAATGTGTTCAGACGGAATGTCAAAGTTGTAGATGCGGGTTCGAGTGCTGCGTTCAAAGAAGTAGTAACAGCGACGCTCGATGTCCCACCGATAACCCATATGAGAGAGTGTGGCATTGTTGAATTCTTGAACACTAGAGGATGATAAAAGAGGCACAGGAGGGAAAACCACTTTCCAAAACTTAAGATTTCGCATGATCTGGGCAGCATATGCAAGAGTGATGTTTTTGGAGCTGTTCCGCGTAAGAAAGATACGATTGACAAAGTAATTGGCCCAGTTTAATGGTATCTTTTTCTGCAGAATATACAATAAATGGATATTCGGCTTGTCCAATCGTGAGTGCCCACCGGACATTGGACGCAAGATATGTGAAAGTATCCAGTGCAGAATTCTTGGAACACTTTTAATCATACCAGAAGTCAGAGGCTCATCATCAGCAAGAGGTCTTTCCAATTTAGAAATGGATGCACAATATTCCTTCAACTTAAACTGTGTCTCAAACTTCTGGTCATGCCACATTTGCAATTCAGGCAACACAGATGGCAGATTGAATACTTTAGTCCAGTCATCAGCCTCAAAACGGTAAGTTCTGGTTCCAATCGAAAACTTGAACATGTAGCCTTTTCCAGTTTTCACACCAGCATAGAAAGCACGAATAAAGTCTTCATGATACTCATCTTTAACAGTTAAAAAGGATCCAAGATTTTGTGCGTCGATTAAATCCACAACTTCTTTTAAACAAAGAGTACGTACATCACTAGTATCGAAAACATGTGGTTTCATAACTAACCTTGTTTTAAAAGAAGCTTCAAATTCTTCAACAATGGCAGGATGAAGAATTGCAGTTCCAGATGGAGGAATTTCAGGAATAGAAGGAGCCTGATGAGAAGACCCAACGGGTTCTTTACCTTTACGTTTTCCTTTTTCTCTTGGAATCAAAACTCTTGGAGGCATAGTGATGAGATTAGGGTTTTGAGAGAAGAGGGATTTTTGTGGCAGTTAGGGTTAGGAAATAAAATGATGCTCGTCCGCATCTTTAATCTATACACCGTGTCAAACACTTATATCTTCTTGAATTTAGACACTCGTCTGTGTCTACTATTCCCCAGAAGAGTCCCCAGCAAATCCCGAGCAAAATTTCCTTTCTAACATTCGTCCTATGTTATGATATTTTCGGCAGCCGTACCCTGTCAGGTGATCGTCCTTCACCCTTTTGATGATCGTCCTTCATCATCCCCAGTGGAGTCTCTATTCATTAAAACCCCTTCCCATCCGACATTCGTCCTATGTCGTGATATTTTTAGTAGTTGTCCCCTACTAGGTGATCGTCCTTCACCTCTTGATGATCGTCCTTCATCATTTTATCCGATGGCCGTCCCCATCGTTGATTCTGTTATCTGACATTCGTCCTATGTCATGATTAACCCCGAGAGCAGCCGTACCCTGCTAGGTGATCGTCCTTCACCTCTTGATGATCGTCCTTTATCATGCTTATCTGATGGCCGTCCCCATCGTCGACCTTTTCATCCGGCATTCGTCCTATTTCGTGATACTTTTCGGCAGCCGTACCCTGCCAGGTGATCGTCTTTCACCTTAGATGACCGTCCCTCATCTTATACCCAACAGAGAAGCCGTCCCCTGCTAGGTGATCGTCCTTCACCTTTGATGACCGTTCCTCATCATTCATTTCTTTGGCCCGATGGTCGTCCCCATCATTTACCTTTAATCCCCAGAAAGTCTTATTTCTTTACTTGATGGCCGTCCCCATCCCCAGCTTGTCAGCCGTCCCCGTCATTGCTTTATTTCTCGCATTTTCCCCAGCATGTCGGTCGTCCCCATCATTGCTTCATCCCCAGCAGTCGTCCTCTGCTCGACGATCGTCCTCTGCCGCCCGCACTTTATAATTATACTTTATTTCCTTTTACAATCTATATCTCTTTTCTTCTTCATTCTGTGAGTGCAAATTTTGGACTGTCTTTGGTATTCAACCACAAGTTATCCTGTTTGTCTGTTAAGCCGTTGCTTACATCCTGCACAGCTAACTCATGTTTGAATAGGGGCAGCTGTAAACACCCCAAATTTTCCCTCACTCATTCACACCATGGCTTGTTATCTTTTCATTTGCATAAGTTCAACCATAGCATCTCATATTGCATCTTTTGCTTCACTGCATTGTTTCAAAGACATTTGCATCTAGGGTTTGTGATCTGAGCAATCCCTGAGCCATTTGAGCCACTCCAAAGGTCATCAATCACTTCAAAGGGGTCCATGTATGTTCAAGCATCACATTATATCCTCACAAGGTCAAAGGAGTCAAAGGATCACAAGAACTGAGAAAGGCATGGAAGTAGAGCCAGGTTTAACTACACAGATGACCCAAAATTAGGGTTTTGGTTTCAGAGGCCATAACTCCAAATTTTTTGGTCATTCTTGTTTCTATTGGTATCAATATGTTATGAGGATCATTCATATCAATTTTCATGAAGAAATTCAATGGGGAAGGTATCTGATCAAAAGGTGACTTCTTGAACAAGTCAGTGCAAAATCAGGGCATCTGAGGCCCCCAATGACACAACCAAAGGGTGTTATCCATCATTTTGAATGTGTATGATCTTTATTTGATCATAGAATGTGTTAGAAGTTCACAAAATTGAAGAATTTCAAGCCATTTGCAAAGTTGCCATTTTGGGAAAGTGACTTGTAATGTAAACTTGCCATTTTGGGAAAGTTTTTCAAACTCCTCTTTTTGATTCAAAAATGCTTCAAATGGAAAATCTTTGGTCATGAAAGTTGTATAATGGATCCTCCCATTTTCAAAAAGTACAAGAACTCATTCTAATTCATTTTAGATCAAAAGTTATGGCTTGTCAAAGTTGGACAAAATCACTAAATTTCCACTTTTGACACCAAAGAGGGATTTTTGCAAATTCAAGTTCCAAGCACTTTCAAGACCTCTAAATGACTTCTTTGCATCATTACAACACATTGCAACTTAGCAAAATCAGAATTGCCCAAGAATTTACAAGGTTCATGCCTTGGATCACAAACTTTCATAAGCCATTTTCCATAAAATTCTCCAAAAAGGAATTCTTGCAAGAATGATGTCCAAGGATTGGTTTGACTTCTAATTGGTATCAAAACATCATAACAACATCACACAACTCATTTTGCTACAAATTGCCCAAGAAATCATAAGATTTCATGCCTTGGTTCACAAGAAACTTCAAAGAGGGCAAAATGCAAAACTTATGCCATCTTGCTATCCAAGCCATCCAGCTGCATCTTTTTGATCCTAGGGCTCACCATAAACCATGCTGAGGCAAGACACCCCATTGAACCACTTCTGTTCCAGCCCATGCTTATAGTACACATACTTTTGACTTTTTGCATTTTTGCCCATGCCAATCAAACTGTGCCACTACCAACTCTCTGCCCAATCAGAGTCTAATATGTGGACCTCAAGCATCCCAAAGCACACCACACACCAGCCAGAAACCTCCCACAATCCAGCATTCCTAAAAACTGTCAAAAACTTCTTCTCTTCGAAACTCTTCACACAGCCTTCAAACTTCCATTTTTCTTTCACCAACAAATCACAAATCATCCATAGAACAAGAAGCACCCCTTGAAACAGCCTAAATCATCACATACTCAACCCTCCATTTCTGCTACACCAGAACTGAAGCTTGCAAACCAACCATTATCAAAGCCTCATAAGCTTCATTTCATCATCAGGGTGTTCAAAGAAGTAAGTTTGCACAAAGGGTGAGTCCAGAAAGCTCAGAATCAGAGAGTCTTCATCTCAGGTAACATGAAGAACTTTTTTCCCAGAAGCTAAGTTTTAAGTTCTTTTATGGTTTTGCATGTTCCCCTGATCATGGGGATGTATTTACTTTTGAAAATGGTTGCGAAACCATCATGTATGCTGTCTCTGAACATTTGCCCGTGTTTTACATTTTGCTTCGATTCATGCTTGTGAGGTGAAATAAATGAGTTTTAGATGAGGGTTTAGGTTCAGATTGATGTGAGGATCATTTTGGTGAAAGAAATTTGGAGTTTGGTAACCTATAGAAGAAGCTAGGTTTTTTGGTTTGCCGGAGAAGACGACTGGAACCACTGTTCCGGCCGTCTGAAAGTCATTAACCCTAATTAGGGTTTAAGCCAGTTTTAAATGTGAGCCATCAGATGGGCCTTCCCGCGCGTGTTTGTGTGGACCAGATCTTCTCATTAGCCATTAATCAGGATTAATTAAATAATTAATTAAGTTTAGAGAAGTTTGAACTTGGGCCGTAGGATTGCGCGCCAAGTCAATGGATTCAAACCCAGATTCAATCTGAACCTTCCCTTTGGCATACTTCTCCATTTAATTAATTTTAATTCATTTTGTTTGTATTTTATTTACACGAATTTTTAAAAATAGCAAAACATATTGAAAAATTCTGAAAATTTTTATCAAATCTTTTATTAATTTTCAGAACCAAAAAATATTTTTATTTTTATTTTTTGCATTAAAAATTATTTTTAAATCATTTAAATGTTTATTTTTAATTAGTTAATGGAAATTAATTAATTAAAAATGTATTTAGGTATTTAAAAATCACAAAAAAATTCACATTGCATTTTAAAACATTTAGAAACATTATCAAACTCTCAAAACAAATTTCACTTTGGTCCTTGATGTATTTTGACATTTTTCATTGGAATAAAAGTTATTTAAAGGCAATATTTTGGTCCTAACTTGAAAAAATTCATTCTGCCTAACCATGAAGAGTTTGATGATGGTTCTTCTTGCATTACATTCTTCATAGCATGTAGTTTCTAGGGTAAAATTGGTTTGAATTTATCTTTCATTTTCAATTTAATGAGCATTTTTCCTTTTGAGGTCCCTTAAAACCCTAATTGATTTGAGAAAATCATAACTCCCAATAGGTTAAGAGTTAGGTCCCCTCCTTTGGGAAGTGAACTTGGGTAGGGTTAAGGTTCCTTTAATCCCATTTTCAAATTTTTATCATGTCAATTGCTTCTGATTTTGGATTTTGCATTGTATCTTGTTCATAAACCCTAATTTTTGCCTTCCTTTGCATCCATCTCTCATTTGCTTGCATACATGAATTTGCCATGATATTTTGTGAATCCTCATGACATATAAGACATCTTAGGACATATTAGAATCATGTTTGATCATTGCATCTTTCATTTGCCATGTTATGCATTCATATCATTCCATAAACTTTCATGAGCTTTCATGGTCCAAAACATGCTTCATTTGCATCCTCATCCTTGTATGATCATCCACAACTCTTGACATGTGTTTACATCATCTCTTGGCATCATTGAAATCATGTTTATGCTTCTGAGTTTGGTTTGCATCATGGCATTTCATCTCATCTTCATTGCATTTCATTTCTTTTGCTAACTTTTTAGGTGGTAAGTTATTTTGAGAAGTGAATTTGCCTTCACTTCTCACAATCCCTTCTCATCTCTCTTATGCATCATTGCTGCATTTTATCTTTGTATTATAGTGAGCTTGCTCATTCATGCTCCTTCTCCTCTTTCTTTCTTCAAGCAACTTGTCTTCTTAAGTGAAGTAAGTTGACTTGCTTCTTTCTGCTTCTCTACCTTTCATTTGTTCCTTCCTTGGTGGCTTCTCTGAAGATCTTCTTGCAAGCCTCATAAACCCTAGGAATACCAAAGAATGATAACAATTAGGGTTTGATTAGTCCCCCCATTAGTTTTACCTTTGTGTCATCTTTGTGTCTTCTCTTCTCATCTCATAATCAAGGACTAAACCTTAAAGGTTTTAAGGCTTTGTGATTAAGCTTATGCCTGCATCCTTCTATTAGGATGGAGTGTATAACTTTAATCCTAAGTGTTAAACCCTTAATGTGTTTAACTCCTTTAATCAATCCATCTAATAAATCACTAATACATCAAGCTTGTAACTTGGGCCTTGCATTAGGGTTCTAATTCTTCCTTAAATTGGTTAAGAAGGACTAACCCTAGTGTTAATGGACAAGTCCCCCTCAAGTTGTCTTACAAACCATAAAATCCATTTCTTAACCTTATCATTAACTAAAATCCATTTAATAAAGGCTTTGTTTTGTCATGAGGTTAATCCCTAATCATGGATTAAGTTGAGGAGCCTTCCTCAGCTTAAATGTTCTCATCTATTATCCTTCTATTAGGATGGTGTAATGGGTCCATTAAATCCTTGATTATGGCTTAAACTCATTACTTAACACTACACAAAAATTCCAAAAACATCTAAATAATCACAAGTAGGTTAATGATCTTATTCCTGCATCATGGTGATTAAGTGTGAGGTGCTTACTTCATACTTAAGGTATTCTCATTACCCCTAATCAGAGGGAGGATGTGATGAGTTTACTAACTTTTGGTTTAGGCTTAAGCTCATTAACTTATGACAAACTACCAAAATCAATAAAAGATTGAAAACACAAAAAACAAACAATAATCGTCTCCTCCGGGATTCTTTTCTCTTCTCATTCACTCACAAACGAGAACTCGCTTCTTCCGTCTAATGCAAGACAGTTTGCACCTGAGCCAGACAGGTCATACACTTGAGCATAGACAAGTAAGCAGTTCACAAGTCAATTTACCCTTCAGTCTCTTTGGGTCGAACTACGGTGTTCTGACTTCCTCATTGCACGAGAGGATACGTAGGCATAACTTAACAGTTATCGAACAAAAGTCTTTGTATATTCCCCCTCCTTCTAGCATCATTCTTTAAGCCTCATAGTCTTGAGCTTTGCACTCCTTTTCTTGCACTGACACTTCTTTTATTGCACTTCACATTTCTTTTGCACTGACACTTGCATTCTTTCCAGCTTTGATACACAGATTGCACTGACACTTCCCCTTTAAGCACAAATCTTTCAAGCGTGGATCCCGTCGAGTACGGCGGACAATCTGGGTGCTAATACCTTCCCAGGTTGTAACCAACCCCCTTTCTCAGTTTCTCTGGTTCGCGACCGTCTTATCCATATCTTTTCTTAGGTTTATGCAGCATTACCTCTCCTTCGGGATAAAAATGCCTAGATGGCAACTCTATTCATTCCTTCTCCTTTCGCCGACCGTTCGCATCTGTACCCCTCTTGGCCCCGTGTCATCAGGTGGGAGCGACAGCTTGGCGACTCTGCTGGGGAAACTTATAATGCAACCAGGGCTTCTGGTTCTTTTTTTGGGTTCCTCCTAGCGCTTGTTTGATTTGTGTGATACTGGGGTGTTATGTGCTATGTGTGTTTATTTGTTTTGCTTTATATATTGCTTTATGTATAGCTTTATTTACTGCTTTCTTTACAGTTTTTATATGCATCATACTGTCATTGCTGGATCTGGTTTTCTTTGGTGGGTGGGGTTCTATTGAGAGTTTAAGGTCCTATACCTGGGACCTGAGTGACACCTAGGCTAGAGTAGTTCATGTTCTTTCCCATTCCATTTCGGTATGGTGCGGGAATATGAAACACGGTTCAGATGTGGGTTTCTTCTTGAGAACTCTGTGCTACAGATTTCCTGTAGTGCTACGGCTATCTGGGAAGCCTGCTAAGTCTGGATGACCTTTATTATGACCTTCAGAAGCTGAGGTGAATTAGAGGAGGATCTTTTATGGTTATTGTAAACACTATACCTCCGGGTTAGAAGTGTTTACACTTCTCATAACTAATCCAAGTCTGAGGATCCTTGTTCTAGAACATCACCTGTGAGGGGGTTGGGCTGTTTACAGGTTTGCAGGTACCCTTTGGCCACATCATACCCTGTTACCTATTTGGTTTAAGAGTACCTCATTTTGGACAGTTCTTGTGATTTAACCCTGGACATGTGACTCTTTATTTGAGTCCCCCACCTTGGTTACTGGATTTCTGAACCTCCATCTGGACTTCTTGAACATACATGGGCTTTATATCAAGACAGATAACCAAATTCAGCTTGATCACAAACCCTTGCATATCATTTGCATACTCATCATTTGCATCATTTAACATTTGTTTATTTGTTTTTCAGGGTATCCATTTCACTGTATCTTGGTTTTGGTTTTGAACCCTTCTTCTGCATAGACCTCTGCTTCATCAGTTACCTGCTTCACCTACTCTCATCATCACCAGCATCAGCCTATCAGTGGCTCATCTCCAGTATCAGTCTTGATCCTCATCAGCACTTGTCTTCAGCTCTTCATCAGCACTCATGGCTACTCCCAGGAAAAGCAACACATCTTACCATTTCTTTGAGCCTGTGTTGACTGGTATCAGGCAGTTCCAGTCACTTATCACACCAGACCACATCCCTTTGTTTAGAGAACACTATGGAGGTATCTTGGATATGGTTATGGACCTTGACCCTTCTCAGAGGAGCATGATCCACACATGCTTGCAGTTTTATGATCCTCCCTTGAGATGTTTCACCTTTTCAGACTTCCAGCTAGGACCTCTACTGGAAGAGTTTTCCTCATTGATTGGAGTACCTATCAGGGGTGGACTCCCTTTCAACCCAGAGATGACTTTTCCCAGCAATGGAGAAGTAGAAAAAGCACTACACATGGAGCCTGCCTTGATTGAGCAAAGAATGACAACAAAAGCTGGGATCCCTGGTTTGCACTTAGACTTCTTGATTTCTCAGGCCATCCTGAAGGCCTCTTTGGGAGAATGGAGAGCAGTCTGTGCACTGTTAGCCCTCAGCATATATGGGGTTATACTGTTTGCAGATGAGCCAAAATTTGTCAGCAAGAATGCCATCCATCTGTTTCGTCTGAAGAGCCCAGTACCCACATTGCTGGGAGACTTTTACTACTCCATCCATCAGAGGAATGAAAAACAAAGGGGGAAGTTGGTAAGATGTTGTGCTCCTTTGTTTCACACATGGCTGCTCAGACACCTACCTAAATCAAATGCCTTCTTGAACCCTCACCAACAGAAGAATTGGGCCAAGAGGCTCATTGCTTTGACTTCAGATGATATCAGATGGTGCACCCAGAGCACCAAAGGCAAGGACATTATCACCAGCTGTGGACAATACCCAAATGTACCTCTAATAGGAGTGAAGGGTTGCATCAACTACAATCCTTTGCTGTTTAAGAGACAACTGGGCTATGCTTTGGTCCACCCTCCTAGAGTGCAAGATTTAGCCGAGACCCTGTATTGTGAAGTGAAACCTAATTCAGCTGTTGTCAGACAGGCATCCTGGGCTTGGGACAACATCCAGACAAAAGGGATGGCTATTCTTGGAAGGTGCAATAGTGTTGCTTCAGCTCAGTACTATGACTGGTCCCATGCTAGAGCTCAAATTACTGGAATGCCTTTCACCATTGAGGATATACCTGGACCATCTACAGTACAGCCAGCAGCAACTGTCAGCTTGGAAGAATTTGAGAAACTGAAGGAAAGGAATGAGAATCTGTCTCAAGCTTTGAAGAAGACCCTTTGGGAAAGGAGTGATGGTCGTATGGACATTGAAAGGTCGAAGAAGCTTAGGGTGGAGCATCTGGCCAAGATTGAGAAACCAGAGGACTACATTAGGAAAGCAAGAGTTGGGGAACAAATATTGAAGAATGCCTGTAAGGAGGCCAAGATTCAGAAGGCTAGGACTGAGCTCTATCTGCAAGAGAGTCAGGCTAGGTGGGTCAGGATCACTGAAGCCCGGACATAAGAAGATAAGAGAACTCAAGCCAAGATTGAGCAATTAGAGGCCAATGAGAAGAAACAGCAAGAAGCTTTGTTGGCAGCCCAGAAGGAGATTTCAGAGTTGAAGCTCAGAGCCGGATTGAAGAGATCAAAGGAACAGGACAGGCATAAGAAGCTGACCACTGCCATTACTACCAGGAACCTCCTCATTAGGACCATTACAGAGCATCCAGCTGGTCCAGTGACTGAGGCACTCTTGAAGGAGGTGAAGGAGGATGAGTTTGGATTGGATGTTTGACTTCTTTGCTTGTTGTTCATTTCCATTTGATGTACTTTTCTTTTTGTTGTATTTTGACCCTCCAGGGGCATGTGTTGTAAAACAAACTATGTATGGTTCATCATTTGTAATATATTAGTTTGCTTTCATTGGGTTTCTTTTCTCAACAACATCAAGCATCTTCCTCGAGGTCTGAAAAGGTCAAAACCAAGAACCAAGCCGGATACCTTGGAAAACAAATAAGCATACTGCATTGCATACTAACTCTTGTTTTGTTTTGTAGGTTTTGTTATTATCTTTGTTTCTAACTTTGCTGTGATCTCAGGAAACATTGCTCGTCGCCGAGTGTTCCCTGTCAACCGCGCGCACCAGTACCCTACTCGCAACAACCTTCCTGGTATTCAGATGGAGCAAGTACAGCAGGACCTGACTGAGGTCAGAACTCAGATGGCTAATGAAAGAGTGGAGATGAGAAATCAAATGACTCAATTCATGGCAGTAATGACTGGCTTGGCCCAGAGTCAAGAAAGGTTAAGGGAATTGGTGGAAAGACAAACTCCCGAGGAACCTCATCTTGGAACTGGAGGAACTAGTAATAATGAGCGAGGCCAGCCTCATGTTAATCCACCAGTATTTGGACCTCATCTAGATCCGGAAGTCAACATCCCGAGAAATGTACCATGGAACACTGCTGGGGGAAGAATCTTGCAAGAAGATCCCCAAGAAGAGCAGTTTACTGTTATGGGAGCAGGAGATGAAGTCTATGATAGGAGGTTGGATGAAATTGCTGAGAAGTTGAGATCTTTGGAGTCTCAGAATTCCTTGGGCTTCGACGTAATGGATATGGGACTAGTGGACGGGGTGAGAATTCCCCATAAATTCAAACCCCCATGCTTTGAGAAATACAATGGAACCTCTTGTCCACGAACTCACCTGCAGTCTTTCCTGGGAAGACTTAAAGCATATACTATGGATGAGAAGCTGTGGATGTTCTACTTTGAAGATAGTCTGACTGGGGCTTCAAGAGAGTGGTATTCACACCTGACCAGAGCTACTATTAGATGCTGGAAGGACTTAGCTGAAACCTTCATCAGGAAATATCAATACAATCTGGACATGGCTCCTAACAGGACCCTCCTGATGGGAATGTCCCAGTCTTCCAGAGAAAGTTTTAGGGAATATGCCCAAAGGTGGAGACAGCTTGCTGCTGCTGTCCAACCACCCATGTCAGAGAGGGAGATGGCTGACATGCTCATGAATACTTTGCAAGGAACATATATTGATAGACTGGCTGCCTTTTCTTCCACCAGTTTTGCTGACGTAGTTATAGCTGGGGAAAGGATTGAAAGCCTTTTAAAAATGGGCAAAATCTCTGATAATGGTGCAAGCTCATCCAGTAATCCCAGGAAGCCTTTTGTGGGACCCCGAAGAGCCGGAGAGACCAATTCTATTCAGGCAAACAGGGGCAGACCTCAGTATGTTCACCGGTCAGTAGCAGCAGTCACCATCCCAACTCCAATTCCTCAGCAACCAGCATATCCTCAACAACAACAACCACAGTATCAACAACAAATTCAGTATCTGCAACAGAGAACCTACAACAACAGCAATAGCAATCAACAACAGCGACCCTTTCAGCAAAGACCATCATAGGCAAACAAGGTGATTGACCCTATCCCTATGCCTTATGCTGCCTTATTGCCACAGCTCCTGAAGCTTAACTTGGTTGAGTTAAGGACGTTGGCGCCACCAGATCCCCTCAACCTCCCAAAGAATTATGATGTCAACGCCAGGTGTGCTTTCCACTCCAATGCACCTGGTCACAGTACTGAAAAATGCAGGGCCTTACAAATTAAAGTCCAAGATCTGGTGGATTCTAAAGCCCTCAAATTTGCACCTCCTCCGAATGTCAACAGAAATCCTATGCCTAATCATGGCGGGCCAAGGATTAATGCCATTGAGGAAGACAAACCATCAACCCTGATCACCAGTGTTGCACAAATTCGAACACCTTTGGTCGAAATTAAAGCTCAGCTTCTAGAGTACCATGTGTTCCCCGGGTGTGAGCTCGGTTGTGGATATTGCAACATTGCAGTCAACGGGTGTGAAAAGTTGCGAAGCGGCATAGATGGTCTTATTAAGGATGGTATCCTTCAGATCTCAACAACGGCGCCTACAAATCCAGCAATTCCTTTAACAACAATTCCTGATTCTTCTACAACAGCAGCAACAATCATTCCTACCGATTCATCGATATCATCAGCAGTTACTCCGTCCATCACTTTAACAAGTCAAATGTCAACAACCCTTTCTTCTACAACATCAGCATCCATTTTATTAGCAGAATCTTCTACAACGCCAGTTACTATTTACTATGACCCATCAGATGTTCCTCCCAGCAACAATTTCCAATAACAAACCATGGCGCCTCCTGCCAGATCACCAGTCACAATCTACTATGATCCGCACACCATTACAGTACCCTCCTCTGCAGCAATCAGTCCGATCACCATTACAGTGCCTGGACCCGTTCCCTATGAAAGCAGTAATGCCATACCTTGGCATTATGGCTCTGATCTTTACTGCAACGGGGAGAAAATCACTCTGGATTCATCAACCTCTTCTCTACAAGTTGATAATGTTGGGGGAGGCGGAGGCTTCACCAGAAGCGGACGCCTATTTGCCTCACAAACCCAAAGACCTAATGTTGAAGCAGAAGCTGCTGCCAAAGCAAAAGGAAAGAGTGTGGTACCTGAAGAGCCAACTGTCAAAGAAACTCAGAAGACATCTTTTGAACAAGATGTAGATGAGTTTATGAGAATCATAAAAAGAAGTGATTACAAGGTGGTAGATCAACTTCACCAAACTCCCTCAAAAATCTTCATTTTATCCCTGTTGATGTGTTCTGAAGCCCACGGGAATGCATTATTGAAAGTCCTGCACGCAGCATACGTGCCAGAGGAGATTACTGTTAACCAGCTAGAAACCGTGGTGGCAAATGTCAACACCAGTCATGGACTGGGCTTTACCAATGCTGACTTAACAACAGAGGGACGCAACCATAATAAGGCTTTGCATATCACCTTGGAATGCAAGGGTGCTGTTCTATCTCATGTACTGGTGGACACTGGGTCATCACTCAATGTTCTACCAAAGAAAGCCTTAGTGAAGCTAGAGTATGATGGCTTGGCACTGCGTCCGAGTAATTTGGTGCTGAGAGCATTCGATGGCTCTAAAAGATCAGTGCTTGGAGAGATTGATCTGCCTGTGATGATCGGCCCGCAGACCTTCAAACCTACCTTCTTCGTGATGGACATTCAGACGGCCTACAGTTGTTTGTTGGGTAGACCCTGGATCCACGCCGCTGGCGCTGTTACGTCTACCCTTCACCAGAAGCTGAAATTCGAGCGGGAAGGCCAAATCATCACCATTTGTGGGGAGGAGGACATCTTTGTTAGCCAGCTGGCTATGTATAAGTACATAGAAATGGATGGAGAAATCCATGAAACCATGAGCCAAGGATTTGAGGCCCTCAACATTAATGAAGCATCTGCTGTACTAGGAACTTCCATAACGTCATATCAGCAAGCCCGGAAGGTTGTTGAAGAGGGTACCGCCCAAGGCTGGGGCAAGCTGCGGCCCGTGGAAAAGAAAGAAGACCGATTTGGGTTGGGTTACAGACCAACTCAACAAGATCAATCAGAGGCTGCAAAGGAGCCCAGTTTTGTCAGTGGGGGAATGCTCACCCCGGATGCTGTGAACAATTTGGAAGACGAGGAGGAAAGCGACCACAACCTGGAGAGCTGGATACGTCCAAGGATCCCGGGAAGCCAAGTCCTTAACTGGTCTTCCCAGGAAATTATAAGAGTTACTCCTGCAGAGTAATTATTATTTCCTGTATTTTAAAGCATGCATCAAGTCCTGCATCTTGCCCAAGATGTCAAGACTCATTTTGTAATCGGGCCATCTTGTATTTTGTGCAAAGATCAATTAATGAATATTAGGACATCTTTTGCAAATGAGTCTTTTTCTTTTCCGCTCACTGTTTTTCATTTTTCTTTTTTGTACAAAAATAAAATGGCAATGTTTTTCAGAACAAAATAACTTCATTTTTCACTATTTTTCTAAATAAGATAAAAAATGATCACTAAAATAAACCAATTTAAACCCTTGCAAAAAGTGCCCTCCAGATTGCACCGACAACAACACTGCTATGACTTCGTATGACTTTGACAATCCAATCAATCAAGCTGATGAAGGGGTTGAAGAAGATTATGAGCTACCTGAAGAGCTAGCCAGGTTGTTAAGGCAAGAGGAGAAGGTTATCACTCCTCATCAGGAGGAGATTGAAACAGTTAATCTCGGTACGGAAGAAGACGTGAAAGAAGTTAAGATCGGGCCCTGCCTGCAAGATTCAGTAAAAGAGAAACTGATTGACATGCTTCGGGAGTATGTGGATGTTTTTGCTTGGTCTTATCAGGATATGCCAGGGTTGGACACCGACATTGTCATGCACAAGCTACCTCTGAAAGAAGACTGCCCGCCAGTAAAACAGAAATTGCGCCGTACTCGCCCAGATATGGCAATGAAAATAAAAGAAGAGGTACAAAAACAGTGGGACGCCGGTTTCCTTGCTGTGACTAGCTATCCGCCGTGGGTTGCTAACATTGTACCCATGCCTAAGAAGGATGGCAAGGTGAGGATGTGTGTGGATTACCGGGATCTGAACAAAGCCAACCCGAAAGATGACTTCCCTTTACCTCACATTGATGTATTGGTTGATAATACGGCTCAGTTCTCGGTGTTCTCCTTCATGGACGGATTTTCAGGATACAATCAGATCAAGATGTCACCTGAAGACATGGAGAAGACAACTTTCATCACACCCTGGGGCACATTCTGTTATAAGGTAATGCCATTCGGACTGAAGAATGCTGGTTCCACTTATCAACGGGCTATGGTAACATTATTCCATGACATGATCCACAAAGAAATTGAATGTTATGTGGATGACATGATTGCCAAGTCCCTCACAGAAGAAGACCACCTGGTGAATCTGTTGAAGCTGTTCAAGCATTTGAGGAAGTACCAACTGAAGCTAAACCCCAACAAGTGCACATTCGGGGTACGATCCGGTAAGCTGCTGGGATTTATTGTAAGCGAGAAAGGGATTGAAGTTGACCCTGATAAAGTCAAAGCCATTCAAGAAATGCCTGCACCGAAGTCAGAAAAAGAAGTTCGGGGGTTTCTAGGTAGATTGAACTACATTTCACGGTTCATATCTCGCCTTACAGCAACCTGTGAGCCTTTGTTCAAGCTGTTAAGAAAAGAACAAACGGTCAGGTGGAATGAAGACTGCCAGAGGGCTTTTGACAAAATCATGGAGTACTTACAAGAGCCTCCGATCCTTATGCCTCCCGTTGAAGGAAGACCTCTAATCATTTACTTGACAGTATTAGAAGAGTCAATGGGGTGTGTGCTGGGCCAGCATGACGAGTCTGGTCGAAAAGAGTATGCAATATACTACCTAAGCAAAAAGTTTACCGACTGTGAACAGCGTTATTCACTGCTCGAGAAAACTTGCTGTGCTTTAGCGTGGGCTGCTCGCCGACTAAGGAAGTATATGTTGATCCACACTACTTTATTGATCTCGAAGATGGATCCAGTTAAGTACATTTTTGAGAAGCCAGCACTTACCGGACGGGTTGCAAGATGGCAAATGATCCTCACAGAATATGACATTCAGTACACATCTCAGAAAGCCATCAAAGGCAGTGTATTGTCCGATTATCTTGCTGAGCAACCCATTGATGATTACCAGCCTATAAGATTCGACTTCCCTGATGAAGACATCATGTTCATAAAAACAAAAGATCATGAAGAGCCTGTTCACACTGAAGGGCCTGACCCAGAGGAAGAATGGACTATGATGTTTGACGGGGCTGTCAATATGAATGGTTGTTGTATTGGTGCAATACTCATTACACCTAAAGGAGTTCACATGCCTTTCTCGGCAAAACTCACCTTTAACTGCACTAACAACGAAGCTGAATACGAAGCTTGTATTATGGGTCTTGAGGAAGCCATTGACCTCGGGATCAAGACTTTGACTGTGTTCGGAGATTCGGCTCTGGTAATTAATCAAACCAACGACAAATGGTACACCCACCAAGATCATCTGATACCTTACCGGGATTATACAAGGAGGTTATTGACTTTCTTCACAACGGTCAAGCTTGAGTATATCCCTCGAGATGAAAATCAGTTTGCAGATGCTCTGGCTACCATTTCATCCATGATCAAAGTTCAAGCTGCAAACTTTGTGCCTCGAATTGCAATGTCCAGACTTGACAGACCAGCATACTTGTTTTCAGCAGACATTGTTAAAGATGATAAGCCTTGGTTCCATGATATCAAATGCTTCTTGGAGGATCAAACATACCCACCTGGGGCATCTTCCAATGATAAGAAGACATTAAGAAGGCTAGCTGGTAGTTTCTTCCTGAATACTGATGGTTCCCTGTATAAGAGAAACTTTGATATGGTACTTCTCAGATGTGTTGGTAGGGCAGAAGCAGACTTGTTGATGCACGAGGTGCATGAAGGATCTTTTGGTACCCATGCTGGAGGGCATGCAATGGCTAAAACGTTGTTAAGATCAGGCTATTACTGGATCACAATGGATACAGACTTTTGTGCCTATGCCAGAAAATGCCATAAATGCCAGATTTATGCGGATAAAGTGCATGTGCCTCCGAGTCCTTTGAATGTGATGTCTTCACCCTGGCCCTTTGCCATGTGGGGCATTGATATGATTGGCAAGATTGAACCGACTGCTTCAAATGGCCACAGATTCATCCTGGTTGCCATTGACTATTTTACCAAATGGGTTGAAGCAGCTTCCTATGCAAATGTTACAAGGCAAGTGGAAGCCCGATTTCTGAAGAGAGACATCATCTGTCGGTATGGAGTTCCCGAGCGAATCATTACTGATAATGGTTCCAACTTGAACAACAAAATGATGGCAGAACTGTGCCGGGACTTCAAGATCCAACACCACAATTCTTCTCCTTACAGGCCAAAGATGAATGGCGCTGTTGAGGCAGCTAACAAGAATATCAAGAAGATTATGCAGAAGATGGTAGTTACCTTTAAAGACTGGCATGAAATGCTACCATTTGCCTTGCATGGATACCGAACGTCAATTAGAACATCCACTGGGGCAACACCGTATCAACTTGTTTATGGTATGGAGGCAGTCCTACCTGTCGAAGTTGAGTTACCCTCCCTACGGGTATTGATAGATGTCAAGTTGAATGAAGCAGAATGGGTCCGGTCCCGATACGAACAACTGAGTCTGATTGAAGAAAAGAGATTAGCTGCAATCTGCCATGGGCAGCTGTATCAGAAAAGGATGAAGAAAGCCTTCGATCAGAAAGTCAGGCTTCGAGAATACTAAGTAGGAGATCTTGTGCTGAAAAGACTCCTTCCTCCTCATACAGACCACAGGGGCAAGTGGACACCGAATTATGATGGTCCGTTCATAGTAAAGAATGTTTTCTCCGGTGGAGCACTGATGCTCAGTACTATGGATGGTGAAGACTTCCTGTCCCCTGTGAATTCAGATGCAGTTAAAAAATACTTCGCATAAAATGACTCGCTGGACATAAAAACAGAATGTAAGTCCAGGCAAAAATAGGGCGTCCCGGCGAGTCAAAAACAGAATGAAAGACTCGGGCAAAAATAAGGGAAAATAAATAAAAAAATGTACACCCGCTGAATTGAAAAGCCGCATTGGACAACTCAGGCAAAAATGGGTATCCCGGTGGATTGAAAACCCGAGAGGGCGATCCACGCAAAATCAGGGAATAGGCGAACAACTGCATCCTGAATTCATCTGTATCGCTTACAACATGACAAGTTTCGAAAGGTTAAAGTATCGGTTAGAATCAGCCTTCTTCAGAAAGCAAGATGAGAAGAACGTCAAATGTCATACGAGTCATAGCAAAAGGGAAGCTCCTTGAGGCGTCATCAACATTGCTAGCATTTTCTTTTGTTTCTCAATTTGTAACAATCTCCTCATTTCAGGGGATCCGTTTCTTTGACTGTATCTTGCCAATTCAGGGCCCACAAATTAATAAAATCAGATTTTCAGTATATTTCGTCTCGTACATTTTTATTTTCATTTGCAAAATGTCTGATGTCCTTAAGATGTTGATTGCATAAATACAGATGCGTCTTGGCTAAAGAAATTTTTTACAGGAAATATATTTACTCCCGGGAGTGTCTAAATTCTTATGATGGAATCCAGTAAGGGATACCTTGGGATACTTGTGCGTTTCTTTGTTATAATAGGATTGCAGGTATTCAAAGCGCAGCATAGGGCATGAAAGCTTTTCCCCAGCAAGCTGCCAAATCATCATTTACTCAGCACACCTTCCAAACAGCACCAGAGATGCTTTCTCCCCATCAGAGTTGCCAGGCATCTTTTCTCAAGCATTTCCTTCAAAGCAGCACCAGAAGGTGTTCATTTCCCCAGCTGAGTTGTCAGATATTATCATCCTCAGCAGGATCCCTATAGAAATCTCTAGGAGGATCGTTCAGTGATCATTCCTCCCCAGACAAGTGCAAAGACAGGGAACAGTCTCCCCACAGAGTTTCAGCCTCTATCCAGAAGAGCAATGCCTGAAGATCTCACAACAGAGTGATGAAAGCTTCTGCGGACCCCAGCTGGGTCCCTCGTTACCGAGATAGGTCTATCAGTGATCTATTTCCCCAAGCAGAGTCATATATGTCAGATCTACCGGTGATCTCATCCCCAGCTGGGATATCCACTTCCAGTAGATCAGCCAGAGATCTCCTCAGCAACGGGATCCGAATCCCGGATCGGTATCTTTGCATAATCATAGCATTCGCATCATATTTTCCCCCAGAGCGTAGCACTCCGTCCAATACGGAGCATTACGGCAAAAATCAAACATATTGCATAATCATAAGCCATGTGTCAAACTGAACATTTGTAAATACTGACATCTCATCAACCATATACAAAATACCTCTCAAACTCCCCGACAGAATATCAAAGCATTTCCTTTACACTCACAGATACAGTTACATGCTCCTTTTGGCACTCGTTCGTGTCATAATTCCCCAGTAAAGTCGCCCGAGCGCTCTCTACAAACAGGTGTTTATTCATTACATATGTTTCTTGACACTCGTCTGTGTCATATCCCCAGTAGAAAGCCAAAGCGTCCCCTTTGCACTCACAAACACGTATTTACATATATCTACACACTTCCCTGACACCCGTCCGTGTCACCTTCCTCAACATAGTTGCCTAAACACTTTGTAAACCAAATACTTGTTTATAATACACTCTCATTGACACCCGTCCGTGTCATCCTATCCCCACAGATTACACTCCAGTTTATAATTTTTACACTTTCTCTTTTGACACTCGTCCGTGTCACCCTCCCAGCAGGTTGGACACTCGCCCATGTCTCACTCATCACTTTCTACTCATACCGATACTCGTCTGTGTCTTGTATATACCTCTTAAATCCCCTCAGATTCAGCACTCATCCGTGTTCTTTGTTAACTAGTTGATACTCGTCCGTATCATCATCTCTGAACATGCGTCAAGCGTTTGTTTCTACTGATACTCGTCCGTATCATAGTCTTAAGGATGCTCGTCCGCATCTTTAATCTATACACCGTGTCAAACACTTATATCTTCTTGAATTTAGACACTCGTCTGTGTCTACTATTCCCCAGAAGAGTCCCCAGCAAATCCCGAGCAAAATTTCCTTTCTAACATTCGTCCTATGTTATGATATTTTCGGCAGCCGTACCCTGTCAGGTGATCGTCCTTCACCCTTTTGATGATCGTGCTTCATCATCCCCAGTGGAGTCTCTATTCATTAGAACCCCTTCCCATCCGACATTCGTCCTATGTCGTGATATTTTTAGCAGTTGTCCCCTGCTAGGTGATCGTCCTTCACCTCTTGATGATCGTCCTTCATCATTTTATCCGATGGCCGTCCCCATCGTTGATTCTGTTATCTGACATTCGTCCTATGTCATGATTAACCCCGAGAGCAGTCGTACCCTGCTAGGTGATCGTCCTTCACCTCTTGATGATCGTCCTTTATCATGCTTATCCGATGGTCGTCCCCATCGTCGACCTTTTCATCCGACATTCGTCCTATGTCGTGATACTTTTCGGCAGCCGTACCCTGCCAGGTGATCTTCCTTCACCTTAGATGACCGTCCCTCATCTTATACCCAACAGAGAAGCCGTCCCCTGCTAGGTGATCGTCCTTCACCTTTGATGACCGTTCCTCATCATTCATTTCTTCGGCCCGATGGTCTTCCCCATCATTTACCTTTAATCCCCAGAAAGTCTTATTTCTTTACTTGATGTCCGTCCCCATCCCTAGCTTGTCAGCCGTCCCCGTCATTGCTTTATTTCCCGCATTTTCCCCAGCATGTCGGTCGTCCCCGTCATTGCTTCATCCCCAGCAGTCGTCCTCTGCTCGACGGTCGTCCTCTGCCGCCCGCACTTTATAATTATACTTTATTTCCTTTTACAATCTATATCCCTTTTCTTCTTCATTCTGTGAGTGCAAATTTTGGACTGTCTTTGGTATTCAACCACAAGTTATCCTGTTTGTCTGTTAAGCCGTTGCTTACATCCTGCACAGCTAACTCATGTTTGAATAGGGGCAGCTGTAAACACCCCAAATTTGCCCTCACTCATTCACACCATGTCTTGTGATCTTTTCATTTGCATAAGTTCAACCATAGCACCTCATATTGCATCTTTTGCTTCACTGCATTGTTTCAAAGACATCTGCATCTAGGGTTTGTGATCTGAGCAATCCCTGAGCCATTTGAGCCACTCCAAAGGTCATCAATCACTTCAAAGGGGTCCATGTATGTTCAAGCATCACATTATATCCTCACTAGGTCAAAGGAGTCAAAGGATCACAAGAACTGAGAAAGGCATGGAAGCAGAGCCAGGTTTAACTGCACAGATGACCCAAAATTAGGGTTTTGGTTTCAGAGGCCATAACTCCAAATTTTTTGGTCATTCTTGTTTCTATTGGTCTCAATATGTTATGAGGATCATTCATATCAATTTTCATGAAGAAATTCAATGGGGAAGGCATCTGATCAAAAGGTGACTTCTTGAACAAGTCAGTGCAAAATCAGGGCATCTGAGGCCCCCAATGACACAACCAAAGGGTGTTCTCCATCATTTTGAATGTGTATGATCTTTATTTGATCATAGAATGTGTTAGAAGTTCACAAAATTGAAGAATTTCAAGCCATTTGCAAAGTTGCCATTTTGGGAAAGTGACTTGTAATGTAAACTTGCCATTTTGGGAAAGTTTTTCAAACTCCTCTTTTTGATTCAAAAATGCTTCAAATGGAAAATCTTTGGTCATGAAAGTTGTAGAATGGATCCTCCCATTTTCAAAAAGTACAAGAACTCATTCTAATTCATTTTAGATCAAAAGTTATGGCTTGTCAAAGTTGGACAAAATCACTAAATTTCCACTTTTGACACCAAAGAGGGATTTTTGCAAATTCAAGTTCCAAGCACTTTCAAGACCTCTAAATGACTTCTTTGCATCATTACAACACATTGCAACTTAGCAAAATCAGAATTGCCCAGGAATTTACAAGGTTCATGCCTTGGATCACAAACTTTCATAAGCCATTTTCCATAAAATTCTCCAAAAAGGAATTCTTGCAAGAATGATGTCCAAGGATTGGTTTGACTTCTAATTGGTATCAAAACATCATAACAACATCACACAACTCATTTTGCTACAAATTTCCCAAGAAATCATAAGATTTCATGCCTTGGTTCACAAGAAACTTCAAAGAGGGCAAAATGCAAAACTTATGCCATCTTGCTATCCAAGCCATCCAGCTGCATCTTTTTGATCCTAGGGCTCACCATAAACCATGCTGAGGCAAGACACCCCATTGAACCACTTCTATTCCAGCCCATGCTTATAGTACACATACTTTTGGCTTTTTGCATTTTTGCCCATGTCAATCAAACTGTGCCACTACCAACTCTCTGCCCAATCAGAGTCTAATATGTGGACCTCAAGCATCCCAAAGCACACCACACACCAGCCAGAAACCTCCCACAATCCAGCATTCCTAAAAACTGTCAAAAACTTCTTCTCTTCGAAACTCTTCACACAGCCTTCAAACTTCCATTTTTCTTTCACCAACAAATCACAAATCATCCATAGAACAAGAAGCACCCCTTGAAACAGCCTAAATCATCACATACTCAACCCTCCATTTCTGCTACACCAGAACTGAAGCTTGCAAACCAGCCATTATCAAAGCCTCCTAAGCTTCATTTCATCATCAGGGTGTTCAAAGAAGTAAGTTTGCACAAAGGGTGAGTCCAGAAAGCTCAGAATCAGAGAGTCTTCATCTCAGGTAACATGAAGAACTTTTTTCCCAGAAGCTAAGTTTTAAGTTCTTTTATGGTTTTGCATGTTCCCCTGATCATGGGGATGTATTTACTTTTGAAAATGGTTGCGAAACCATCATGTATGCTGTCTCTGAACATTTGCCCGTGTTTTACATTTTGTTTCGATTCATGTTTGTGAGGTGAAATAAATGAGTTTTAGATGAGGGTTTAGGTTCAGATTGATGTGAGGATCATTTTGGTGAAAGAAATTTGGAGTTTGGTAACCTATAGAAGAAGCTAGGGTTTTTGGTTTGCCGGAGAAGACGACCGGAACCACTGTTCCGGCCGTCTGAAAGTCATTAACCCTAATTAGGGTTTAATCCAGTTTTGAATGTGAGCCATCAGATGGGCCTTCCCGCGCGTATTTGTGTGGACCAGATCTTCTCATTAGCCATTAATCAGGATTAATTAAATAATTAATTAAGTTTAGAGAAGTTTGAACTTGGGCCTTAGGATTGCGCGCCAAGTCAATGGATTCAAACCCAGATTCAATCTGAACCTTCCCTTTGGCATACTTCTCCATTTAATTAATTTTAATTCATTTTGTTTGTATTTTATTTACACGAATTTTTAAAAATAGCAAAACATATTGAAAAATTATGAAAATTTTTATCAAATATTTTATTATTTTTCAGAACCCAAAAATATTTTTATTTTTATTTTTTGCATTAAAAATTATTTTTAAATCATTTAAATGTTTATTTTTAATTAGTTAATGGAAATTAATTAATTAAAAATGCATTTAGGTATTTAAAAATCACAAAAAAACTCACATTGCATTTTAAAACATTTAGAAACATTATCAAACTCTCAAAACAAATTTCTTTTTGGTCCTTGATGTATTTTGACATTTTTCATTGGAATAAAAGTTATTTAAAGGCAATAGTTTGTTCCTAACTTGAAAAAATTCATTCTGCCTAACCATGAAGAGTTTGATGATGGTTCTTCTTGCGTTGCATTCTTCATAGCATGTAGTTTCTAGGGTAAAATTGGTTTGAATTTATCTTTCATTTTCAATTTAATGAGCATTTTTCCTTTTGAGGTACCTTAAAACCCTAGTTGATTTGAGAAAATCATAACTCCCAATAGGTTAAGAGTTAGGTCCCCTCCTTTGGGCAGTGAACTTGTGTAGGGTTAAGGTGCCTTTAATCCCATTTTCAAATTTTTATCATGTCAATTGCTTCTGATTTTGGATTTTGCATTGTATCTTGTTCATAAACCCTAATTTTTGCCTTCATTTGCATCCATCTCTCATTTGCTTGCATACATGAATTTGCCATGATATTTTGTGCATCCTCAAGACATATAAGACATCTTAGGACATATTAGAATCATGTTTGATCATTGCATCTTTCATTTGCCATGTTATGCATTCATATCATTCCATAAACTTTCATGAGCTTTCATGGTCCAAAACATGCTTCATTTGCATCCTCATCCTTGTATGATCATCCACAACTCTTGACATATGTTTACATCATCTCTTGGCATCATTGAAATCATGTTTATGCTTCTGACTTTGGTTTTCATCATGGCATTTCATCTCATCTTCATTGCATTTCATTTCTTTTGCTAACTTTTCAGGTGGTAAGTTGTTTTGAGAAGTGAATTTGCCTTCACTTCTCACAATCCCTTCTCATCTCTCTTATGCATCATTGCTGCATTTTATCTTTGTATTAGAGTGAGCTTTCTCATTCATGCTCCTTCTCCTCTTTCTTTCTTCAAGCAGCTTGTCTTCTTAAGTGAAGTAAGTTGACTTGCTTCTTTCTGCTTCTCTACCTTTCATCTGTTCCTTCCTTGGTGGCTTCTCTGAAGATCTTCTTGCAAGCCTCATAAACCCTAGGAATACCCAAGAATGATAACAATTAGGGTTTGATAAGTCCCCCCATTAGTTTTACCTTTGTTTCATCTTTGTGTCTTCTCTTCTCATCTCATAATCAAGGACTAAACCTTAAAGGTTTTAAGGCTTTGTGATTAAGCTTATGCCTGCATCCTTCTATTAGGATGGAGTGTATAACTTTAATCCTAAGTGTTAAACCCTTAATGTGTTTAACTCCTTTAATCAATCCATCTAATAAATCACTAAGACATCAAACTTGTAACTTGGGCCTTGCATTAGGGTTTTAATTCTTCCTTAAATTGGTTAAGAAGGACTAACCCTAGTGTTAATGGACAAGTCCCCCTCAAGTTGTCTTACAAACTATAAAATCCATTTATTAACCTTATCATTAACTAAAATCCATTTAATAAAGACTTTGTTTTGTCATGAGGTTAATCCCTAATCATGGATTAAGTTGAGGAGCCTTCCTCAGCTTAAATGTTCTCATCTATTATCCTTCTATTAGGATGGTGTAATGGGTCCATTAAATCCTTGATTATGGCTTAAAATCATTACTTAACACTAAAAAAAAATTCCAAAAACATCTAAATAATAACAAGTAGGTTAATGATCTTAATCCTGCATCATGGTGATTAAGTGTAAGGTGCTTACTTCATACTTAAGGTATTCTCATTACCCCTAATCAGAGGGAGGATGTGATGAGTTTACTAACTTTTGGTTTAGGCTTAAGCTCATTAACTTATGACAAACTACCAAAATCAATAAAACATTGAAAACACAAAAAACAAACAATAATCATCTCCTCCGGGATTCTTTTCTCATCTCATTCACTCACAAACGAGAACTCGCTTCTTCCGTCTAATGCAAGACAGTTTGCACCTGAGCCAGAAAGGTCATACACTTGAGCATAGACAAGTAAGCAGTTCACAAGTCAATTTACCCTTCAGTCTCTTTGGGTCGAACTATGGTGTTCTGACTTCCTCATTGCACGAGAGGATACGTAGGCATAACTTAACAGTTACCGAACAAAAGTCTCTGTATATTCCCCCTCCTTCCAGCATCATTCTTTAAGCCTCATAGTCTTGAGCTTTGCACTCCTTTTCTTGCACTGACACTTCTTTTATTGCACTTCACATTTCTTTTGCACTGACACTTGCATTCTTTCCAGCTTTGATACACAAATTGCACTAACACTTCCCCTTTAATCACAAATCTTTCAAGCGTGGATCCCGTCGAGTACGGCGGACAATCTGGGTGCTAATACCTTCCCAGGTTGTAACGAACCCCCTTTCTCAGTTTCTCTGGTTCGCGACCGTCTCATCCATATCTTTTCTTAGGTTTATGCAGCATTACTTCTCCTTCGGGATAAAAATGCCTAGCTGGCGACTCTATTCATTCCTTCTCCTTTCGCCGACCGTTCGCGTTTGTACCCCTCTTGGCCCCGTGTCATTTGGTGGGAGCGACAATGTGTCGATTCATTAAAAAATAAACTGAATTTAAAATAGGATGCATCGATTCATGACTGTATGAATCGATCCATTTCACGAAAAATTTTAAAAATAAGAATGCTATTTATCGATACAAGCCATTATGTATCAATACATACTGTAACTATTTTGATAGAAATTAAAACGAAATCAGCATGTATCAATTCAAAATGGTTGTGATCGATTCATAATACGAAAATTTTGAAATTCAACATACTGTAATTATTTTGACAGTGATAAAAGAATTTTTGCAAGAATTGACACAATCAATGAATATGCAAAACAAACATTATGCAAAATGCAGAATGAATCAAAACATTGTATAGATGCTTAAGAATACTTTACAAACAAAACATCAATGTTCAAACATTCATATGAAAAGAAGTTCATGTAAACGAGAAATCATTGCTCAAACATACATTGATCATACAATATCAACAAAGTCAAGAGAGGAACAATATTACCTCCGTCGTAGTATTCTCATGAGGTACGAGTGAAGACTACAATCAGAACTTAGCAAACACGATGAGATAAATAGAAACTATATCAACCAAACTTAAGACACCAATGCGGAGAGATCAAGAATCCCTAATTCGCGACGAATGTTGAAGAATGGTTCAGTTGCCAAAGGTTTAGTGAAAATGTCAGCAAGTTGATTTTTAGTATCAACATGCTCAAAAACAACGTCTCCTTTTTCAACATGATCGCGAAGGAAGTGATGTCTAATCTCAATATGTTTGGTGCGTGAGTGTAAAACAGGATTCTTAGTGAGATTGATGGCACTAGTGTTGTCACATTTAATTGGAATACGTTTAGGTTCAATGTCAAAATCTTGTAGTTGTTGTCTTAGCCACAAAATTTGAGCACAACAGCTACCGGCTGCAACATACTCAGCCTCTGCAGTAGACAAAGCTACGGATACTTGCTTTTTACTATGCCAACTTATTAAAGAATTTGAAAACAGATGACATGTGCCACTAGTGCTTTTCCTATCTGATTTGCAGCCAGCAAAATCAGAATCAGAGTAACCTACTAAGCTGCAATCGCTTCCTTTGGAATACCAAAACCCATATTTAGGTGTTCCATTAAGATACCTAAATATAAGCTTGACTAATTTTAAGTGAGATTCCTTAGGATTTGATTGATATCTTGCATACATACACACACTAAACATGATGTCCGGTCTAGAAGAAGTAAGATACAAGAGAGATCCAATCATACCTCTATACTTTTTGACATCAACACACTTACCATGTTCATCTTTGTCCAAGTTTCCGTTGGTAGGCATGGGAGTGTCAATTGATTTAGAATTATTCATTCCAAAACGCTTGAGCAGCTCTCTGCAGTATTTTGTTTGACATATTGTTGTACCTTCATCGAGTTGCTTTATTTGGAGGCCTAAGAAGTAGTTCAATTCCCCCATGAGACTCATCTCAAACTCACCCTGCATAACATTAGAAAATTCTTCGACCAAGTGTATGTTAGTTGAACCAAAAATTATATCATCTACATAAACTTGAACTAAAAGAGTGTGCTTTCCTTTGTGTTTAATGAAGAGTGTATTATCCACTTTACCTCTAGAATATCCATGATCAAGTAGAAATTTGCTAAGTCTTTCATACCACACACGGGGTGCTTGCTTAAGAACATATAAAGCACGCTTTAATTTGTAAACATGATCTAGATATTCAGAATTTTCAAAACTGGGAGGTTGTGAAACATATACTTCTTCATTTATAACACCATTTAAAAACGCACTCTTTACGTCCATTTGGTAAAGTTTGAAATTCATAGAACACGCATAGGCAAGCAAAAGACGTATAGCTTCAAGTCGAGCCACCGGAGCATAAGTCTCCTCATAATCTATGCCCTCCTCTTGGTTATACCCTTGTGCTACCAAGCGTGCCTTGTTTCTAGTTATCACTCTGCTTTCATCAAGTTTATTCCTAAAAACCCATTTAGTACCTATGATGTGATGATCTCGCGGACGAGGGACAAGTTCCCAAACGTCATTTCTTTTAAATTGATTAAGCTCTTCTTGCATGGCCATTAGCCAAAATTCATCAACCAAGGCCTCTTTAGCATTTTTAGGTTCCACTTGTGATACAAAAGCGAAGTGAGAACAAAAGTTACTTATCTTAGAACGAGTCAACACTCCCTTTGAAATATCTCCCAATATATTGTCTATAGGGTGGTCTTTAGAGGATTTCCAAGCTGGTGGAAGGTCCTTCACTTCAGATGTTCCTTCCTCTTTATCTTTTTCATGACTAGTATCTTCCTCCTTCTCAATATCAACCGCTTCAGATTGATCAATTTCCAAAACAGCTTCTTTGAGTATGTCTTCTGTAGATACACTCTATATGCTTTGCTTGATTGAGAGTAACCAAGAAAAATACCTTCATCAACTTTGGCATCAAACTTCCCAAGATTTTCTTTACCGTTATTCAAAACAAAACATTTACAACCGAATACATGAAGATGAGACAAGTTTGGCTTTCTACCTTTTAAAATTTCATAAGGGGTTTTATTCAAAATAGGACGAATTAAAATCCTATTCAGAACATAACAAGTTGTGCTAATTGCATCAGCCCAAAAATATTTTGGTAATCCACCCTCATTGAGCATTGTTCTTGCCAATTCCTCTAAAACTCGATTTTTGCGTTCCACAACACCGTTTTGTTGTGGAGTTCGAGGAGCTGAAAAGTTGTGCTCAATGCCATACTTATCACAATACTTATCAAAGACATGGTTTTGAAATTCACCTCCATGATCGCTTCGAATTGTAACTATTTTAGAATTCATTTTATTTTGGGACAGCTTTGCAAAACTTTTAAAAGCAGAAAAAGTTTCATCTTTGCTATGAAGGAATATAGTCCAAGTGAATCTAGAGTAGTCATCAACTATTAAGAAACCATAATAGTTTCCACCTAAGCTCTTTGTCCTAGATGGTCCAAAGAGGTCCATATGGAGAAGCTCAAGGGGTCTTGAAGTTGAAATTATTTTTTTAGATTTAAATGAGACCCTTGTTTGTTTCCCCATTTGGCAAGCATCACATAGGTGGTCTTTTGAAATTTTTTTTTTTGGAAGACCTACTACTAGATCCTTGGATACAACCTTATTAAGCAAATCGAAATTAACATGCGCTAAGCGTCTATGCCACAACCATGAATCATCATTTAGGGAAACTAGACATTTAGTGCTTGTTAGAGATACACTCAAACAATCAAGCATATATATGTTGTTTACTCTTACACCCTTAAACACAACATTTTGTTCGGTATGTTCAATTTTGCAACAAGTTTTTGTGAAAGAAACTTTATAACCTTTGTCGCATAGTTGACTTATACTTAACAAATTGTGTTTAAGTCCCTCTACAAGATGGACATCAGAAATAGTAGTGGTAGAGGGATTACCTACACTACCTTTACCAAGTATAGCTCATTTGTTATTGTCTCCATAAGTAACATACCCCTTCTTCTTTGATTTGAAGTCAATAAAAAGCGATATGTCACCCGTCATGTGCCTTGAACACCCGCTATCCAGAAACCATCTTCTTTCCACGGATGCAAGACACTCATCCTACAACATCAAAAGAGAGAGGTAGGTACCCAATGTTTATTGGGTCCAAGTGGGTAAGTTGTAACATGGTTGTCTTTAGGCTTCCATTGATAAATGCCTTTAGGCACTAGAAATCTTCTAAATTTGCATTTTTCAATGGTATGGCCAACATGACAACAATAGTGACAAACACTACGATAATGTTGTTTTTTATGATTGGTCCTTAAATCCTTTGGAACAAAAGAATATTTTGCATATGGAGGATTTAATGACTTTTTGAACAACCTAGTATCAATGGCATAAGTAATCTTAGGTTGCAAGGCTATTTCCAATTTGACTTTAAGAGAAATAACCTCTTGTTGCCAAATGTGACAAGCTTCACAATGCCTTATTTTACTACAACCATCAATATCAATAGCTTTTGAATTTTCTGCAATGCTAGCTTCCAAGTATTCTAAATCTTTTTCAGCATGTTATACTTTACCTTCCAAGTATGAAAAAAAAATTTTATCGGAAGATAATCTTTTAAATGCTTCTATAGCTTCATTATGCAGTTTTTCAAAAGCTATTTTCAATTCAGAAAAGGACATAGAAGAGAAATTGTTATAGTAAGCTTGTTTTACCTTTTTATCATCACTTTTCTTCTTGTGGTGGGACTGATTTTTGGTGTGAGCCATAAGACACAAATTTGCGGTTTCGTCGCTATCACTTGAGCATTGTGTACTTGATGAATCACTATCACTTTCCCAAGCAATGTAAGCTCTTCTTTGATTATTATACCTTTTTGGTGGAGCTTTTCCTTTATCCTTTTTCTTTAAAGGACAATTTGTTTTATAATGTCCGGACTTGCCACAATTAAAACAAGACCCTCTTTCTCTATTCTTCTTAATCTCTTCTTGTTTTGAATCTATAGATTGTCTTCTAAACTTTATGAGGTTTTTGTCGGAATGCTTGATTCCATTATTTCGAATGAATCTATTATATCTCCTAACAAAAAGTCCCATTTCTTCGTCACCGGAGTCTTCGTCACTACTTGACTCATTGTTGCTTAGCTCTTTTTGTGAGAACTTTGAGTTAGAAGCCACAAGAGCTATAGGCCTCTTCTCACCCTCTTTATCTTTATTCTTCTCCTTTCCCTTCTTACTTTTGTTCTCAAACTTTTCTAGACTTTCTAGTTCTTGCTGATGTTCCTCCAGCTTTCCAAACAATGTAGTCATTGTGAGTGTCGTTAGATCTTTGGCTTCCTTGATAGCTGTTACTTTAGGTTGCCATTCCCTGCTAAGACATCTCAGAATTTTATTAGTAGCAATATCATTGGAAACAGGTTTTCCAAGTGCATTCAAACGATTAATGAGATGAACAAATCTCTTTTGCATGTCGGGAATAGATTCTCCTTGTTTCATGCGAAAGAGTTCGAACTCTTGATTAAGTGTGTTAATGCGGGACTGTTTTACTTCAGTTGTACCTTCATGTGCAATTTCTAAAGCATCCCACATTTCTTTAGCTGTCGAGCAATGGGAAACTCGATAATACTCATCTGCACTAAGTGCTGAAATTAGCATATTTCGAGCTCTCCAATCACTTGACCACTTTTTCTCATCTTTTTCATCCCAATCATCTTCTGGTTTAGGTACTATGGCACCTGCCTCATTCATCATGGTAATTTGAAAAGGACCATTTTGAATGGCAGCCCATACGCGCCTATCAACAGAATTTATGTGAACTCGCATGCAGTCTTTCCAGTAGTCATAATTTTCACCATTGAAAACAGGAGCTCTATTATACGCCCCCTTTGGTTCAGAATCCATAACGTTACAGGCAGCCACAAAGCACCAGCGAACCGGTGCTCTGATACCACTTGTTAGATGATGTGGCGAGTGATCTAGAGGGGGGGTGAATGGATCACCTCCTTGTTTACAAGGATTTAAAAAAAATTTCAGAGTTTTCAAAGATTAACGGAAACAACGGTCCCAAATATACAAGCGTCTATTCTGGACCAGCCACTAGAAGACCAGACATGTGATAACGTGTTGGATTTACGATTGAGATGATAAAGGATTAATTACACAAGATGTAAAACAGTTGAATGCACCTATCACAAAAGATATTTCCAATGAATCAAAAACAATTGAAAACGTAAATAGAGATAGAGAAGGAATACAATACGCAGAGATTTGGTAAGGAAGTTCCCCACGTTCGTCCTCGCGTGTGGGTATGTCTCCCTCTCAATTTCAAACCGAAATTGAGAACTTTTATATCAATATTGCTGAAATCGTCGATTACAAGGTTGCTATACAAACACCAGAAATCTATACACCTTAGATCTTCCTATTGTATCAACCTTCACTTGATCTGAGCCCAATCAAGATTCCCTGCAAGTAACACAAGTAATTCACCAGTTCCACGATCTATTTGCGAAATCCCCCGATTTCCAAATCTTACGCTGCGGCTGAATTTGTCTTGTAAACGTGACTAACAAACCCTCAAGAACACGCCCGTTCTTGAAGGAAAACCCAGCTGGTTTTTCCTTGAAACCTTCTATCAATCTTCAACTCAGCTGGATCTCTGATCGTACCACTGAACGTTATCTCATAAGCCTTCAATTCACAGAACAACACACACTTCCTTGTTGATGTTCTTGAATTAAGGTATTTGAGAAGATGATGAAGATGAATTTGATTCTAGGTTTCAATCCTGCTCAACATTGAATTGTCCACACTCTAAAAACCTTTTCTTGATGTGTTCTTCATTGATCTATCACTCTAAAATTCATTTGCAATTTTCTGTGATCTGTTACTTCACTAAATGAAACACTCAACATATATATGCAGATTCTGTTAGAAGTAAAACAGACAAATGAATCGATACATAGTAGTATGAATCGATACATACTGAACATATTAGTATAAACAGAGAATTAAACAAGCAATGAATCGATGCATGCTTGTATGTGACGATTCATAGAAGAAAATCCAGAACCATTCAAACAGCATGAATCGATACATGATAAGATGAATCGATTCATTTTGCAAATTTCCAGAATCATTCAAACAGCATGAATCGATACATGATGGAATGAATTGATTCATTTTGCGTATTTTTCAGAAAAACAAAAACATTAATAGAAAATGAAACAAAAGATCTAAAGGCAAGCATTTTTCTTAATATGAAGAAAACACAAACACTTAAAAATTATAATCAATCAAAACTAAAGTTGCTCACATATACAAATAAAATAATCGTCGAATAACGGTCAAATCCTAAGACTTCACCACTTGGCATTTTGCATGTTACTAATCCCTAAGAATCTTCCACGCATATGATATCCGACAAAAAATCGTTATTCATAGAAATTGCCCTTTAAACTGGCGAAACGATGCGTCTCCTTGCCATGTTGAATTCATTTGAAATTCAAATAGTCCCCACGTCTTCCTCGTCGAATCCTTGTCAAAAATCTTTTGTCAAAAATACAAGAGGATTTCCTAGTAGTGATGTGAAGAACTTCCTGAAGGGCAACTCGTCCACGTTTTCGACATACAATTGTTTGTCCTATCATGAACCAAATCACCACAAACCTTCTCAAGATTTTGAACATGTTTGGAAGAAAGAGTGATCCAATATTCTGGACATGTTTGGAAGAAAGAATGATCCAGGATTCTGTCGAAAACCTTCAAAGCCACACTCATCACCCATTTAAAGTATAATAAAATGAGAAATGTTGAGAAACTGCCATGTCAGATAATGATGACGTGTAAGGGACAAAGCTTGACAAATCCATCAGCTTCTAGGGCTTTCTCATGGTGTCGAAATTATATGTATACAGTGCACATCAAGTATTTGTAAAATTGTTGCTATCACTTTTGGATAGGAATTAGATAAAAATTCTGCACTACACTAATTGTTAAAATTACACTTTGTGTGAGTGCACACCAAGTGTTTGATACAAGTTCAAAACACACAACTTCTTGGTATTTGTGCTTATTTTTCTTCCATAATTCATTGTTGATAGGGGTTATTAAAGTGCTGAATTTAAGTGATTATATTTGCATTGTTTTAATTCTTCTAATCATCTCTTATATCCCATTTGGTATCAAACGCATATCCGATCACCGGTGACTTAATTTTTATTTTAGACGTGTTTTCCGGGGAACTTTCGCAAAACATTTTTCAAATAATTTTTGAAAAGTTAAATTTTAAAAAGGGATCTATTCAACTCCCCCTTCTAGATCCGCACCATCGTCTAACAGGTGCCTCTCCACTATTTGACGTGTTTGGAGGATTCTCGTTAGTTTCCTGGTTTGGCATTGCCATTTTTCTTGTACATCTTCTTCTAGGTCTATTTTCATCGGGAATGGCTAACTTACCACTTCTTAATAACATACAATGAAATTTATAAAAGAGTAAGTACTCAAACAAAAAATGATGCAAATTTTACTAAACACAAAATTTTCTTTTCAGAAAATCATTTAGCATGGTCTCACTAGGCGTGCCAATTTGTTTACTGTGAAATTTGGTAAAAACAAACTGTTGATCTTTCAAATCTAACTTTGGTGACTCATGGGATCGATCAGATTGATCGTAGGACATGTGCTAATCGATGTTTTAACGAAAATTTTGTAAATGACAATAAACACTTTTGCATCGTTCATAAAATGAAAAGAAGAAAATGCTTTCAAAGTGTAAATGAAAGATAAATTATAAAAGACTTTGAACCGAAATGCTGGTAAATAAGAAAAATTAAACTGGACAATCAAAGATAAAATTTAATGAAAACTTGATAATTTGCATTGAATAAAAATGGTGTTATTCGACGTACATTTCTCTCACACTTGTTTCTCTTAACACTTGATACTTTGAGTAAAAATAGAATATTTATACACAATTGAACACACCCAATCCTAACACTAGAACTGAATATTTATAATAATCAAACTAAATGCTTTTATCGGTTTTCAAACGAGGACGAGACAAGTGTCACTTTGCATGTTCTTCATTCCTTGAGTGCGTGCCACTTATCCCTTTCAGAAACGGATAAGAATAAAACATTCCTCCTTTATTTGAATTTCAAACTTCTAAGCGAAGTACCCTCTGTAGCACTCTGTCAAACGACACATTCGAATGATAAAAAACTCTTAGCCCACAAAGGTGTTCTTCTTCGCATATGCAAGGACGTTTTCGACTCAATTCTTCCGGACACAGTTTTAGTCAAAATCCCTCAATTTCTTCATTCCAATGTATACATCGAATTTAGGAGCTAACAGTGATGTGCGTCCAAAGATACATCTCTAAAATTTAAAGATATAATTTTCGCGTTGTGCATTATGAAATCTGTAACACCTCATATAATAAATACCTAGAATATCATTATACAAGAGTTTTATTGGTACTGACACCATCATAAGTGCCTAATAGTACAATTCATATTCTTGACCAATTCTAAAACTATACAATTTATGGTGCAAGACATGGAAATTATACTAAAAAATAAAATACTAAGATCAATACAATATCCCTTATTGTACAAAGATAAATACATAGTGGAAACTAAATCTATGCTTCTCTTGAAACATCCCGAGCATGGCTCCACTTGTAAATCAAACCTGCAAAAGAAACCTAAAAGGCAACAACAATAGTGGGGTGAGATATCAACATCTCAGTGTGTTCCCTATCTTATGGATTCTCCTGGCTCTGCAAGGTTCTATCAAACCTAACTCAAATCTAAGGTTACTTCTCTATAAGGAACCAAAACAAGATGGAATATACATACAACATTCTCGACACTTCACGTGGGACTCAATGTAATACCCACCTCAAGTGTTTACCGGGCAAGGCTTCCCATGGGACTCAGTATAATACCCATCTTAAGCCACTACCATGCTTCCCGTGAGACTCAGTGTAATACCTACCTCAAGCCTTAATCTGATGCTTCCTGTGGGACTCAGTGTAATACCCACCTCCAGACTTACTCAATGTTTCCTATGGAACTTAGTATAATACCCACCTCAAGCTTTTATCTGATGCTTCCCATGGGACTCAGTGTAATACCCACCTCAAGACATACTCAATGCTTCCCGTGGGACTCAGTGTAATACCCACCTCAAGCCTTCATCTGATGTTTCCCGTGGGAATCAATGTAATACCTACCTCAAGACTTACTCAATGCTTCCCGTGGGACTCAGTGTAATACCTACCTCAAGCCTTCAACCGATGCTTCCCGTGGGACTCAGTGTAATACTCACCTCAAGCTTTCAACCGGGCAAGGCTTCCCATGGGACTCAGTGTAATACTCATCTCAAGGCACTACCATCATCACAGTAGAATAAATTACATGCTAAGAAAACATACTTAGACATCAATCGAACAAACAATACCATATAATAATTTTTAGTTACGTTACTAGGCCATACTATTGGTTTATGGTAAGGTTTCCTCACTCTTTCTCCATTCTTGATGCATTTAATTATATAATTATCAATCATATAATCTAACATTTTTAATTTAATTATCACAATTAAACTAATCCCACAATGATCTCATTGTCTCTACTTTCATTCAATCCTCGTGATTAAATACATATTCCACAAATCGATTAATACCACAATTAATCAATTCTCACCTTTAATTCCTACCGAAATTAATTAAATCTCATAAATTAATTAATCTCACAAATTAATTAATTTCAGTTCTAACCCAATATTTTATCTCACCGTTGGATAGTACATTGTCGTAGTTTTCCAACGATATAAAGTTTGTCTCAATCGGATACTCGAGTAAAAAGTTATGAATTTTAGAAGAATTAATATTTTTCCCAAACTTACATCGTTAACGGGTTAACCTATATGGTTAACCGGTTAACCAGTCAAAAATTCCACTTCTAGTAGTGTATCAAGTCCCGTTAACCGGTTAACGCATAAGGTTAACCGGTTAACCGACAATCAGAAGCTGAAATTCTGCATTTTTAATACTCAAAACTCCCCTGTCGCTCCCGATAAATGGGAATGGCCCCAGATAAAGGTACAAACGCGAACGGTCGGCGAAAGAGGGTGTGAGAACACACAGGAGTGAACTCACAAGAAAAGAAAAGAGTCGCCAGCTAGGCATTTTTATCCCGAAGGAAAGGTAATGCTGCATAAACCTAAGAAAGATATGGATAAGACGGTTGCGAACCAGAGAGACTGAGAAAGGGGGTTGGTTACAACCTGGGAAGGTATTAGCACCCAGATTGTCCGCCGTACTCGACGGGATCCACGCTTAAAAGATTTGTGTTTTAAAGGGGTGGTGTCAGTGCAATTTGTGTATTAAAGAGCTGGAAAAGAATGTACAGGTGTCAATGTAAAAGAATGTGAAGTGGAATATGTACAGTGTCAGTGTAAGAACTGGAATAAAGTGCTCAAGATCATGAGGATAAATATTAAGGCTAGAAGGAGGGGGAATATACAGAGACTTTTGTTCGATAACAGTTAAGTTATGCCTACGTATCCTCTCGTGCAATGAGGAAGTCAGAACACCGTAGTTCGACCCAAAGAGACTGAAAGATGAATTGACTTGTGAACTGCTTACTTATCTATGCTCAAGTGTATGACCTGTCTGGCTCAGGTGCAAACTGTCTTGCATTAGACGGGAGAAGCAAGTTCTCGTTTGTGAGTGAATGAGGTGAGAAAAGAATCCCGGAGGAGGCGATTATTGTTTGTTTTTGAGTTTTCAGTCTTTTATTGCTTTTGAAAGTTTGTCATAAGTTAATGAGCTTAAGCTGAACCAATGGATTAGTAAACTCATCACATCTTCCCTCTGATTAGGGGTAATGAGAGTACCTTAAGTGTGAAGTCAGCTTCTCACAGTTAATCACCATGGTGTAGGATTAAGATCATAAACCTATTTGTGATTATTTAGATGTTTTTGTTGTTTTTGTTTAGTGTTAAGTAATGAGATTAAGCCATAATCAGGGATTAAACAGACTCATTACACCATCCTAATAGAAGGATAATAGATGAGAGTGTTTAAGCTGAGGAAAGCTCCTCAACTTAATCCATGATTAGGGATTAAACCCATGACAAAACAAAGCCTTTATTAAGTAGATTTTATTTAATGATATGATGCAGAAGTGAATTTTATGATTTGTAAGACAACTTGAGGAGGACTTGTCCATTAACATTAGGGTTAGTCCTTCTTAACCATTTAAGGAAGAATTAGAACCCTAATGCAAGGCCCAAGTTACAAGCTTGATGTCTTGGTGATTATTAAGTGAATTGATTAAGGAGTTAAACACATTAAGGGTTTAACACTTAGGATTAGAGTTATACACTCCATCCTAATAGAAGGATGCAAGCATAAGCTTAATCACAAAGTCTTAAAGCCTTTAGGGTTTAGTCCTTGATTATGAGATGAGAAGAGAAGACTCAATGAGACACAAAGGTAAAAACTAAATGGGGGACTAATCAAAACCCTAATCATTGTCATGCTTGGTTGTTCCTAAGGTTTGTGAGGTTTTCAAGAAAGATCTTCAGAAGAACCACCAGGAAGCAGATGAAAGGAGCAAAGAGAAGCAAAGTAACTTGCTTCATTTAAGAAGACAAGTCACTTGAAGAAAGAAGGTGAGATGAAGAAGAATGAGCAAGCTCAATCTCAAACACAAGACAAAATGCAGCAATGATGCATAAGAGGGATGAAAATAAATTGTGAGAAGTGAAGGCAAATTCACTTCTCAAAGTTACTTACCACCTGAAAAGTTAGTGAAAGGAATGCAATGCAATGCAAAATGAGATGAAATGGAATGATGCAAACCAAAACCAGAAGCATGTGTGTGATGTTGATGATGCTATGAGATGATGCAAACATGAGACAAAGCATGAGAATGATCATACAAACATATGGATGTAAGAGAAGCATGCTTAGAACCATGAACATACATGAAAAGTTATGAAATGCAAATGGCATACAACATAGCAAATGCAAGATGCAATGGTCAAACATGATTCTAATATGTCCTAAGATGTCTAATGAGTCAAATGGATGCATAAAATGTCATGGCAAGTCATGGTATGCAAGCAAATGCAAGATGAATGCAAAAGGAAGCCCAAATTAGGGTTTATGATCAATGCATCAAACAAAAACCAAAACCAGCAGCAAACATCAAGATAAAAAATTGAAAATGCACTCAAAGGAAACCTAAACCTATACAAACTCACTGCCCAAAGGAGGGGTTCTAACTCTTAACCTAATGAGGGTTATGAATTTCTCAAGATTGCTAGGGTTTTAAGGTACCTTGTCAAGAAAAATGCCAAACAAAATGAAAATGCAAAATCAAATCATGCCAATTTAATCCTATAAACTACATGATATGCAAGATGCAATGCAAAAAGAATCAAAGTCCAACTCTCAAAGACTAGGCAGAAATGAATTTTTGAACATTGGATCAAAATAATGCTTTGAAATGAAATTAATTCCATGGAAAATTGTCAAAAGACATCAAGATCAAAAAAGAAATTTGGTTTGAGGGTTGGACAATGTTTCTAAATGATTTTAAAGGTTTCATGAATTCTTTGGTGATTTTTAAATACCTAAAAGAATTTTTAATTAATTAATTCTCATTAATTAATTAAAAATAAACTTTTAAATGATTTAAAAATATTTTTTAATGCAAAAAATAAAAATAAAAATGTTTTTGGTTTCTGAAAATTAATAAGAGCTTGTATAAAAAATTTCAGAATTTTTGAATGGTTTTTACTATTTTAAATTAAATGGAGAAAACAAATGAATTTAAATGCAATAAAAATGAAATTAAACTGGAAAATGGAAAAGTATGCAAGATCAAAGGACAGGATTCAAACTCACACGCGCGGGAGTGGACCTGGCGCGCATCTGGACGGCCCAAATTCAAATTCACGCAATTAAGACTAAACCCTAATTAATTAACCCTAATGACTTTCAGACGACCGGAACACTGTTCCGGTCGTCTTCTCCGGCCAACCATTCAAGCTATCTCTCTTAATACGCATCCCCAGGCCCTAAAACTCTCCAGAAATGATCCTCTCCCCAACCCCAACAAGAATCAGCCATCAAAAATCATTTATCCATCATCAAATCCATGAATCGAAGCAAAACGGAAAAGGACACAGAAATTTCAGAAGCTCATGAAATACTCATTTCTCAACTATTTTCAAAGCTAAACACATCATGGCAATCAGTGAAGCACTTAGAATCATTCTATAACATAAAATGAGAGTTCTGGAAAAATAAATGCCATGGCTACCTGAGCTTGAGCTTTCGAATCAGGGACTTTCTGGCCAGTTCTTTGCTTCAAATCCACTCCAATGATCCTCCTAAGAAGCTTGCAATGCTTGGTTGGAGTTTAAATAGCCTCTGGAGTGAGTTTGCAGAATCTCAGTTCATGAAATGTGAAAATCGTGTTTTTGATTGTGGAGGTTTTAGGGCAAAATGAGGGCAGGGAAATGATCAGCAAGGTTTGTGGAGTTGAGTGGTGGAAAAAGTTTGAAGTTTTGATGGCTGAATCAAAGGATTCGAAAGCTTTTGCAAATGTGAGGATTTTTGAGTATGTTGTCTTCTTGGAGCTTTCAGGCTTGTGTATGTTATGTGTTATGCTTCATTTGGTCCACTTATCACAACTAGAGAGGTCAGAGGAGTTGGTGTGGCACTATGGGATTGGTATGGGGTTTTTTGCAAAAAGTCAAGTCTAGGTGTACTTGAGGTATGGGCAAGTGTGAGGTTGTGATAGGGGCATGGTTGAGTTCAGTAGAGATCATGGAGTTCATATGGATCAGATTCTATGAGCTGTAACAAGTAGAAGCAAGGCTTCATGGATTTTTGCAAGTTGGTACATGTTTGCCCCCTTTGGAAATTCATGAAGTTCAAGGCACCAAAATGCAATATTCTTGGGCCAATTCTGACTTTTAGAAATCACATGATCATATTGTGAAGAGTTTGTGCACATTTGAGGTCTTTAGAACCCTTGATCAAGTCATTTTGCAAAATGCCTCTTTGGTAGAAAACTTCAAATTTTGTGATTTTAGCCAACTTTGACAAGCCATAACTTTTGATCCAAAATGAATTAGGTCATGTTCTTGTACTTTTTGAAAAGGGAATGATCCATTGTATAACTTTCATGACCAAAGTTTTTCCATTTGAAGCATTTTTGAATCAAAAAGCAAGGGTTGAAAAAGTTTCCTAAAATGGCAATTTTCATTAAAAGTCAACTTTCCCAAAAAGTCAACTTTGCAAATGACTTGAGATCCTTCAATTTTGTGAACTTCCAACTTCTTCTATGATCAAATAAAGATCATACACAATCAAAATGATGAAGAACACCCTTTGGTTGGGTCATTGGGGGCCTCAGATGCCCTGATTTTTCACTGACTTGCTCAAGAAGTCAACTCTTGATCAGATGACTTCCCCATGGAATTTCTTCATGAAAATTGATATGCATGCTCCCTATACCATATAGAGACCAATAGAAACAAGAATGACCAAAAAAATTGGAGTTATGGCCTCTGAAACCAAAACCCTAATTCTAGGTCAACTGTGCAGTTAAACCTGGCTCTGCTTCCATGCCAATCTCAGTTCTTGTGATTCTTTGACTTCCTTGACTTTGTGAGGGTATAATATGATGCTTGAACATACATGGACCCCTTTGAAGTGATTGATGACCTTTGGAGTGGCTCAATAAGCTCTTGGATTGCTCAGATCACAAACCCTAGATGCAGATGACTTTGAATTTATGCAGTGGATCAAAAATGTGATATGAGATGCTATGTTTGGATTTATGCATATGAGAAGATCACAAGCCATGGTGTGAATGGGTGAGGGGAAATTTGGGGTGTTTACAGCTGCCCCTATTCAAACATGAGTTAGCTGTGCAGGGTGTAAGCGACGGCTTATCAGGCAAACAAGATAACTTGTGGTTGAATACCAAAGACAGTCCAAAATTTGCACTCACAGAATGAAGAAGAAAAGGGATATAGATTGTAAAAGAAAATAAAGTATAATATAAAGTGCGGGCGACGGAGGACGACCGTCGAGCAGAGGACGACGGGGACGGCCGACATGCTGGGGATATAAGAGATTATGATGGGGACGGCCATCAAGACCCTCTGGGGAATATGTAAAAAGTAAATGATGAGGTACGGTCATCAGGTTCATAAAGTAATGCAAACAACGATGGGGACGGCCATCGGGCTAAACTGATGAAGGACGATCATCAGGAAAAGGAAAAGGGACCACGACGGGGACGGCCATCGGGTTAAAGAATAAATGAAATAATGATGAGGGACGGTCATCAAAGGTGAAGGACGATCACCTAGCAGGGGACGGCTGCTCTGTTGGGGATAAGATGAGGGACGGTCATCTAAGGTGAAGGACGATCACCTGGCAGGGTACGGCTGCCGAAAGTATCGCGACATAGGGCGAATGCTGGATAAAAGGTCAACGATGGGGACGGCCATCGGACGAGCATGATGAAGGAAGATCATAAAGAGGTGAAGGACGATCACCTAGCAGGGGACGGCTACTCTCAAGGTTTATCGTGACATAGGACGAATGTCAGATAAAAAGATCAACGATGGGGATGGCCATCGGATAAAATGATGAAGGACGATCATCAAGAGGTGAAGGACGATCACCTAGCAGGGGACGGCTGCTAAATATCACGACATAGGACGAATGCCAGATAAAAGGTCAACGATGGGGACGGCCATCGGACGAGCATGATGAAGGACGATCATCAAGAGATGAAGGACGATCACCTAGCAGGGGACGACTGCTCTCAAGGTTTAGGACGAATGTCAGATAGAAAAGAAAATTTTGCTTTGCAGGCGATCCACTAGGGAAGGGTAAACACGGACGAGTGCTTACATCTAAGAAATAAAAGGTATAAGTGTTTTGACGTTGTGTATAGATTAAAGATGCGGACGAGCATCCCTACGACTACAATACGGACGAGTATCGGATAGAAACAAATACTTGACACGTGTTCAGAGATGATGATACGGACGAGTATCAACTGGTTAGCAAGGAACACGGACGAGCGTTGATTCTGAGGGGACTCTTCTGGGGAAAAGTAGACACAGACGAGTGTCTAATTTCAAGAAGACAAGAGTGTTTGACACAGTGTATGGATTAAAGATGCGGATGAGCATCCTTAAGACTACGATACGGACGAGTATCAGGTAGAAACAAACACTTGACGCATGTTCTGAGATGATGATACGGACGAGTACCAACGGGTTAACAAAGAACACGGACGAGTGTCGAATCTGAGGGGATTTGAGTGATATGTACAAGGTACAAACGAGTATCTGTATATGAGCGAAAACAGGAGCAACAAGTATGAGTGGTGTATAGTTGAGTGTTTAAACTGCTGGAGAGAGTGACACGGACGAGTGTCAAGAGGGTTATGTACAAGTATATGCTTTACAAAGTGTTTGAGTAAATATACTGGGGAAGGTGACACGGACGAGTGTCAAGAAAGTTATATATATAGGTATCTGTGAGTGCAAAGGGGATACTTTGGCTTTCTGTTGGGGACGTGACACGGACGGGTGCCACAAAGAGTATGTACTGATGTTTGTGAGTGCAAGGCCATTGCTTTAGCTCTTTGCTGGGGAATCTGGGGAGTATTCTGTATATTGTTGATGGATTGCTATTATTCACAAGTGTTTGATTCAGACCATGACTTATGATTATGCAATATGTTTGATTTTTGCCGTAATGCTCCATATTAGACGGAATGCTACGCTCTGTGGGGTGAATATGATGCGAATGCTATGATTATGCAGAAGATAACGATCCAGGATTCGGGTCCTGTTGCCACGAAGATCTCTGGTCGATCTGCCTGAAGTGAACATCCCAGCTGGGAGAGAGATCCTTGATAGATCTGATGAGTTGTATCTGCTTGGGGAAATAGGTCACTGATAGACCTATCTTGGTAATGAGGGACCCAGCTGGGGTTTGTAGAAGCTTTCGTCACTCTATTGTGATTCCTTCAAGCGTTGCTCTTCTGGATAGAGGCTGAGTCTTTGTGGGGAAGTGGTTCCCTGGCTTTTGTACTTGGCTGAAGAGGAAGAATGATTGGCACCTCGGCTGGGGAGAAATAACAAGTGGCAACTCAGTAGGGGAGAAAGTACTTTGGGTGCTAAGACTGAGTGAGTGTTGATTTGCCAGCCTGCTGGGATGAAGTTTACATGCCCCATGTTGTGTTTTGAATGCCTGCAATCCTGCGAAGATAGGAACGTACAAGTGATCCCGAGGTATCCCTTACCGGATTCCATCATAGGATTTTAGACACACCTGGGAGTAAATATATTTCCTGTAGGCACGTGTTTTAAGAGAAACATCTGTATTTATGCAAACAGTATCTTATAGACATCGGACATTTTGCAAATGAAAATAAAATGTACGAGACGAGACATGACTGAAACTCTGATTTTATTAATTCATATGCCCTGAATTGGCAAGATACAGTCAAAGAAACATATCCCCTAAGATGAGGAGATTGTTACAAATTGAGAAACAAAATGTTGGCAATGTTGGCGACGCTTTAAGGAGCTTCCCTTTTGCTATGACTCGTATGACTTTTGACACTCTTCTCGTCTTGCTTTCTGAAGAAGGCTGATTCTGACAGAAGCTTGATCCTTTCGAAGCTTACCAAGTTGTAAGTGATACAGACGAATTCGGAGTGCAGTCGTTCGCTTATTCCCTTATTTTGCCTGGATCGCCCTTTCGGGTTTTCAATCCATCGGGATACCCATTTTTGCCGGAGTTGTCCAATGTGGCTTTTCAACTCAGCGGGTGTACACATTTTTTTGTTTATTTTCCCTTATTTTTGCCCGAGTCTTTTATTCTGTTTTTGACTCACCGGGATGCCCTATTTTTGCCTGGACTTTCATTCTGTTTTTATGTCCAGCGGGTCATTTTATGCGAAGTATTTTTTAACTGCATCTGAATTCACAGGGGACGGGAAGTCTTCACCATCCATGGTGCTGAGCATCAGTGCTCCACCAGAGAAAACTTTCTTTACCACGAATGGTCCTTCATAGTTTGGAGTCCATTTGCCCCTGTGGTCTGTATGAGGAGGGAGGAGTCTTTTCAGCACAAGATCTCCTACTTGGTACTCTCGGAGCCTAACTTTCTGATCAAAGGCTTTCTTCATTCTCTTCTGATACAACTGCCCATGACAGATCACAGCCAATCTCTTTTCTTCGATCAGACTCAGTTGTTCGTATCGGGATCGGACCCATTCTGCTTCGTTCAGCTTAACATCCATCAGTACCCGTAAGGAGGGTAATTCAACTTCAACAGGTAGGACTGCTTCCATACCATACACAAGCTGATACAGTGTTGCCCCAGTGGATGTTCTGATTGACGTACGGTACCCATGCAAGGCAAACGGTAGCATTTCATGCCAGTCTTTGTATGTGACAACCATCTTCTGCACAATCTTCTTGATATTCTTGTTAGCTGCCTCAACAGCGCCGTTCATCTTTGGCCTGTAAGGAGAAGAATTGTGGTGTTGGATCTTGAAGTCCCGGCACAGCTCTGCCATCATTTTGTTGTTTAAGTTGGAACCATTATCAGTAATGATTCGCTCGGGCACTCCATACCGACAGATGATGTCTCTCTTCAGAAATCGGGCTACCACTTGCCTGGTAACATTTGCATAGGAAGTTGCTTCAACCCACTTGGTAAAATAGTCAATGGCAACCAAGATGAATCTGTGGCCATTTGAAGCAGTCGGTTCAATCTTGCCAATCATGTCAATTCCCCACGTGGCAAAGGGCCAGGGTGAAGACATCACGTTCAAAGGATTGGGAGGCACATGCACCTTATCCGCATAGATCTGGCATTTATGGCATTTTCTGGCATAGGCACAACAGTCGGCATCCATTGTGATCCAGTAATAGCCTGATCTTAACAATTTCTTAGCCATGGCATGCCCTCCTGCATGGGTACCAAAGGATCCTTCGTGCACCTCGTGCATCAACAAGTCTGCTTCTGTTCTATCAACGCATCTGAGGAGTACCAAATCGAAGTTTCTTTTGTATAGGGTGCCATCAGTATTCAGGAAGAAACTACCAGCAAGCCTTCTTAAAGTCTTCTTATCATTGGAAGATGCCCCAGGTGGGTATGTTTGATCCTCCAAGAAGCACTTAATGTCATGGAACCAAGGCTTATCATCTTTGACAACGTCTGCTGCAAATACATATGTTGGTCTGTCAAGTCTGGACACTGAAATCCGAGGCACAAAGTTGGCAGCTTGAACTTTGATCATGGATGAAATGGTGGCAAGAGCATCTGCAAACTGATTCTCGTCTCGAGGGATATACTCAAGCTTGACCGTTGTAAAGAAAGTCAATAACCTCCTTGTGTAATCCCGGTAAGGTATCAGATGATCCTGGTGGGTGTACCATTTGTCGTTGGTTTGATTAACTACCAGAGCTGAATCTCCGAATACAGTCAATGTTTTGATCCTGAGGTCAATGGCTTCCTCGAGACCCATAATGCAAGCTTCGTATTCAGCTTCGTTGATAGTGCAGTTAAAGGTGAGTTTTGCCGAGAAAGGCAGGTGAACTCCCTTAGGTGTAATGAGTACCGCACCAACACCACGACCATTCATATTAACAGCCCCATCAAACATCATAGTCCATTCTTCTTCCGGGTCAGGCCCTTCTGTGTGAATAGGCTCTTCATGATCTTTTGCTTTTATGAACATGATGTCTTCATCAGGGAAGTCAAATCTCATAGGCTGGTAATCGTCAATAGGTTGCTCAGCAAGGTAATCCGACAATACACTGCCCTTGATGGCTTTCTGAGAGGTGTACTGGATGTCATATTCTGTGAGGATCATTTGCCATCTTGCAACCCGTCCGGTAAGAGCTGGCTTCTCAAAAATGTACTTAACTGGGTCCATTTTTGATATCAACAAAGTGGTGTGGGTCAACATATACTGTCTTAGTCGGCGAGCAGCCCACGCTAAAGCACAACAAGTTTTCTCGAGCAGTGAATAACATTGTTCACAATCGGTAAACTTTTTGCTCAGGTAGTAAATTGCATACTCTTTTCGACCAGACTCGTCATGCTGGCCCAGCACACACCCCATTGACTCTTCTAATACTGTCAAGTACATTATCAGAGGTCTTCCTTCAACTGGAGGCATAAGGATTGGAGGTTCTTGCAAGTACTCTTTGATCTTGTCAAAAGCCCTTTGGCAGTCTTCGTTCCACCTGACCGTCTGTTCTTTCCTTAACAGCTTGAACAAGGGTTCATAGGTTGCTGTAAGGTGAGATATGAACCTAGAAATGTAGTTCAATCTACCTAGAAACCCTCGAACTTCTTTTTCTGACTTTGGTGCAGGCATTTCTTGAATGGCTTTGACTTTATCAGGGTCAACTTTGATCCCCTTCTCGCTTACAATAAAGCCCAACAGCTTACCAGATCGCACCCCGAATGTGCACTTGTTGGGGTTCAACTTCAGTTGGTACTTCCTCAGACGCTTGAATAGCTTCAACAGATTTACCAGGTGGTCTTCTTCTGTGAGGGACTTGGCAATCATGTCATCCACATAACATTCTATTTCCTTATGGATCATATCGTGGAATAATGTTACCATAGCCCGTTGATATGTTGCACCTGCATTCTTCAGTACGAATGGCATCACCTTGTAGCAGAACGTGCCCCAGGGTGTGATGAAGGTTGTCTTCTCCATGTCTTCAGGTGACATCTTGATCTGATTGTATCCTGAAAATCCGTCCATGAAGGAGAATACCGAGAACTGAGCCGTATTATCAACCAATACATCAATGTGAGGTAATGGGAAATCATCTTTCGGGCTGGCTCTGTTCAGATCCCGGTAGTCAACACACATCCTCACTTTGCCGTCTTTCTTTGGCACAGGTACAATGTTAGCAACCCACGGCGGATAGCTGGTTACAGCAAGGAACCCGGCGTCCCACTGTTTTTGTACCTCTTCCTTTATCTTCATTGCCATATCTGGGCGAGTACGGCGCAGCTTCTGTTTTACTGGCGGGCAGTCTTCTTTCAAAGGCAGCTTGTGCATGACGATATCGGTGTCCAACCCTGGCATGTCCTGATAAGACCAAGCAAACACATCCACATACTCCCGAAGCATGTCAATCAACTGTTCTTTCACTGAGTCTTGTAGGCAGGCCCCGATCTTGACCTCTTTCACGTCTTCTTCCGTACCGAGATTAATCGTTTCAACCTCCTCCTGGTGAGGGGTGATAACCTTCTCCTCTTGCCTTAACAACCTGGCTAGCTCTTCAGGAAGCTCATAATCTTCTTCAACCCCTTCATCAGCTTGATCGATTGGATTGTCAAAGTCATACGAAGTCATAGCTGTGTTGTTGTCGGTGCAGTCTGGAAGGCACTCTCTGCAAGGGTTTAGATTGTTCATTTTAGTGATTGATTTTAATCTTGTTTAGAAAAAAAGTGAAATGAAGTTTATCATTTTGAAAACATTGCCATTTTATTTTTGTACAAAAAGAAAAATGGAAAACAGTGAGCAGAAAAGGAAAAAAGACTCATTTGCAAAAGATGTCCGATATTCATTGATTGATCTATTTGCACAAAATTACAAGATGGCCCGATTACAAAAAGAGTCTTGACATCTTGGGCAAGATGCAAGACTTGATGCATGCTTAAAATATACAGGAAATAATAATTACTCTGCAGGAGTAACCCTTATAATTTCCTGGGAAGACCAGTTTGAGATACGGCTCCCCGGGATCCTTGGACGTATCCAGCTCTCCAGGTTGCGATCATCTTCCGACTCATCTTCCAAGTTGTTTACAGCATCAGGGGTGAGCATTCCCCCGCTGACAAAGTTGGGCTTCTTGGCAGCCTATGATTGATCTTGTTGAGTTGGTTTGTAACCCAACCCAAATTTGTCCTCATTCTTCTCCACGGGCAGCAGCTTGCCCAAGCCTTGGGCAGTCCCCTCTTCAACAACCTTCCTGGCTTGCTGGTAAGATGTCATGGAGGTCCCAAGTACAGCAGATGCTTCGTTAATGTTCAGGGCCTCAAATCCCTGGCTCATGGTTTCATGGATCTCCCCATCCATCTCAATGTATTTGTATGTAGCCAGATGGCTGACAAAAATATCCTCTTCACCACAGATGGTGATGATCTGGCCCTCCCACTCGAATTTTAACTTCTGGTGAAGGGTAGACGTAACTGCGCCAGCGGCATGAATCCAAGGTCTACCCAACAAACATCTGTAGGTCGGCTGAATGTCCATCACATAGAAGGTTATTTTGAACGTCTGTGGGCCAATCATCACAGGTAGATCAATCTCTCCTAGTACTGATCTCTTGGAGCCGTCAAATGCTCTCACTACCAAATTACTTGGCCGCAATGCCAAGCCATCATACTCCAGCTTCACCAAGGCTTTCTTTGGTAAAACATTGAGTGAAGACCCAGTGTCTACCAGTACATGTGATAGAACAGCACCCTTGCATTCAAGAGTGATGTGCAAAGCCTTATTGTGATTACATCCCTCAGTTGTTAGATCAGCATTGGTAAAACCCAACCCATGGCTGGTATTGACATTTGCTACCACGGTCTCCAGCTGATTAACGGTGATCTCCTCTGGCACATATGCTGCGTGCAAGACTTTTAGTAATGCATTCCGGTGAGCTTCGGAGCACATCAGCAGGGATAAAATGGAGATCTTTGAGGGAGTCTGGTGAAGCTGATCCACCACTTTGTAGTCACTCCTCTTGATGATTCTCATAAACTCGTCTACATCTTGTTCAAAAGATGTCTTCTGTGTTTCTTTGAGAATGGGATCTTCAACTATTACACTCTTTCCCTTTGCCTTGGCAGCAGCTTCTGCTTCGACATTAGGTCTTTGTGATTGCGAGGCAAAAAGGCGTCCGCTTCTGGTGAAGCCTCCGCCTCCCCCGACATTATCAATCTGTGGAGAAGATGTTGAAGAGTCAAGAGTGATTTTCTCCCCATTGCAGTACAGGTCAGAGCCGTAATGCCAAGGGATGGCATTACTGCTTTCATATGGAACAGACCCAGGTACCGTGATGGTAACCGGGCTGACTGCAGCAGAGGAGGGTGTTGAAATAGTATGTGGATCGTAGTGGATGGTAACCGGTGTCCTGGCAGGAGATGCCACTGTTTGTTGTTGAAAATTGTTGCTCGGAGGAATACTTGACGGATCATAATAAATAGTGACTGCTGAGATATTTGCTGGTGTTGCAGAAGGAGATTCTGAATAAAGAGGTGTTGATGTTGTAGAAGGAGTATTTGTTGATATCTGGTTCGTTGAAGTGATATTTGAAGCATTTGTTGATGAAACTGAAGAATTGTTTGGAATAATTGTTGTTGCAGTTGTAGAAGACTCTGGAACTGTTGTTGGAGAGATTGCTGGATTTGAAGGTATTGATGTTGTGATTTGAAGTAGACCATTCTGGATGAGACCATCTATGCCACTTCTCAAGTCATCACATCCATTTACCGAAATGTTGCAATAACCGCATCCGAGCTCACACCCAGGGAATATCTGGCATTCGAGGAGTTGAGCTTTAATCTCTACCAGGGGTGTCCGGATCTGCCCAACACTGGTTATTAAGAAAGACGGCGAATCTTCCTCAATAGCATTAATTCTGGGTCCTCCGTGGTGAGGCATGGGGTTTTTGTTAACGTTTGGCGGGGGTGCAAAATTTAGAGCTTTAGAGTCTACCAAGTCTTGTACCTTCATTTGTAGGGCTCTGCACTTCTCTGTACTATGGCCAGGTGCATTGGAGTGAAAAGCACATCTGGCATTGGCGTCATAATTTCTTGGCAGACTGGAAGGATCTGGTGGTGCCAATGTCCTTAACTCAACCAGGTTGAGCTTCAGGAGCTGTGGCAGTAGAGCGGCATAAGGCATAGGGATCGGATCAATCACCCTATTGGCCTGAGATGGCCTCTGTTGAAATGGTCTTTGTTGATTGTTGCTGTTGTTGTTGTTGTAGTTTCTCTGAGGAGGATATTGCACTTGTTGCTGGTAATGGGGTTGTTGCTGTGGTTGATATGATGGTTACTGAGGGATTGGAGCGGGAATGGTGACTGCTGCCACTGACCTGTGAACATATTGTGGTCTGCCCCTGCTGGCCTGGATAGCATTAGTCTCACCGGTTCTTCTTGGACCTACAAATGGTTTTCTGGGGTTGCTGGACGAGCTCGCACCATTGTCGGAAATCTTGCCCATCTTTAAGAGGCTCTCAATTCTTTCCCCAGCTATGACCACGTCAGCGAAGCTAGTGGAAGAAAAGGCAGCTAGCCTGTCAATGTATGTCCCTTGAAGGGTGTTCATAAACATGTCGGCCATTTCCCTTTCTGACATGGGTGGCTGGACAGCAGCAGCAAGCTGTCTCCACCTCTGGGCGTACTCCCGGAAGCTTTCCCTGGATGATTGAGACATTCCCATCAGGAGGGTCCTGTTAGGAGCTTTTTCCAAGTTGTACTGGTATTGTCTGATAAAGGCCTCAGTCAGGTCCTTCCAGCATCTGATGGTTGCTCTGGTCAAGTGAGAGTACCATTCCCTTGAAGCCCCTGTTAAGCTATCTTCAAAATAAAACATCCATAGCTTTTCATCCATGGTATATGCCTTCAGCCTCCCCAGAAAGGATTGTAAGTGGGTTCGTGGACAGGAAGTTCCGTTGTACTTCTCGAAGCACGGAGGTTTAAACTTATGGGGAATCCTTACCCCGTCCACCAGACCCATGTCCATAACATCAAAGCCCAAGGAATTCTGAGACTCCAGAGATCTCAGTTTCTCAGCAATTTCATCTAGCCTTCTGTCATAGGCTTCATCCCCAGCTCCCATTACAGTGAACTGATCTTCCTGGGGGTCTTCTTGTAATACTCTGCCAGCAGTGGCATTTCCTTGCACATTAGCAGGGATGTTGATTTCTGGATGAAGGTGAGGCCCATACACTGGAGGATTAACATGAGGCTGAACCCTCTCATTGTTGCTTGTTCCCCCAGTCCCTAAATGGGGTTCCTCCTGGGTCTGTCTTTCTACCAAGGCCCTTAATCTTTCTTGGCTCTGTGCCAATCCATTCATCACCTCCATAAACTGGGTCAACTGATTTCTCATCTCCAGTCTCTCATTGGCCATTTGAGTCCTGACCTCTGTAAGGTCCTGCTGTACTTGGTCCATTTGTATACCCGGAAGGTTGTTGCGAGTGGGATATCTGTGTGGACGGTTGAGTGGGAACACCCGACGTCGAGCAATAGTTCCTGAACCACAACAGAGTTAGTAACAAACAAAACAAAAACCTACAAAACAAAACAAAAGTTAGTATGCAATGCAGTATGCTTATTTGTTTCCAAGGTATCCGGCTTGGCATTTGGTTTTGACCTTTCCAGACCCCTGAAGAAGGTGCTTTGATGTTGCTTGAAAGAAAGAGAAAGAACTCAGATGAAACAAACTAATGAATATATTACAAATGGAGAAAACATACATAGTTTGCTGTTTACAATACAAGCCCTCTGAGGGGTCAAAAATACAACATAAAAGAAAAGTACATGAAATGAAAGCAACAACAAGCAAAAAGTCAGACACCAAGACCAAACTCATCCTCTTGGACTTCCTTCAAAAGTGCCTCAGTCACAGGATTAGCTGGATGCTCTGTGAGGTTCCTGATGAGAAGATTCCTGGTGGTGATAGAAGTGGTTAGCTTCTTGTGTCTGCCCTGGTCCTTTGACCTCTTCACACCAGCCCTAAGCTTTAGTTCTGAGATTTCCCTCTGGGCTGCCAATAGGGCTTCCTGCTGCTCCTTTGCATTAGCTTCCAACTGCTCAATCTTGTCCTGAGTTCTCTTATCCTCCTGAGTGCGAGCTTCAGTGATCCTGACCCACCTAGCCTGGCTTTCCTTCAGATAGAGGTCAGTCCTAGCCTTTTGATATTGGGCCTCTTTACAGGCATTCTTCAAAATCTGTTCTCCAGCCCTTGACTTCTTGATGTAGTCCTCTGACTTTTCAATCCTGGCTAGATGCTCTACCTTAATCTTTTCTAGCCTTTCAATGTCCAGACGACCATCACTCCTCTCCCAGAGGGTTCTCTTCAAGGCTTCAGACAAATTCTCATTCCTCTCTTTTAGCTTCTCAAACTCCTCCAGGCTGACAGTTGCTGGAGGTGGTGCTGTGGAAGGCCCAGGTACATCCTCCATGGTGAAGGGCATCCTAGAAATTTGAGCCCTGGCATGAGACCACTCATAATACTGAGCTGAGGCCACATTGTTGCATCTCCCAAGAATAGCCATCCCCTTAGTCTGGACATTGTCCCAAGCCCAGGATGCTTGCCTGACAATAGCCAGATTAGGCTTGATCTCACAATAAAGGGCCTCAGCTAGATCTTGTACTCTAGGAGGGTGGACCAATGCATAGCCCAGTTGTCTTTTGAATAGCAGGGGGTTGTAGTTGATGCAACCCTTCACTCCTATCAGAGGTACATTGGGGAACTGCCCACAACTAGTAATGATGTCCCTGCCCTTGGTGCTCTGAGTGCACCACCTGATGTCATCTGAGGTCAAAGCAACAAGCCTCCTAGCCCAATTCCTCTGTTGGTGAGGATTCAAGAATGCATCAGTTTTGGGCAAGTGTTTGAGCAGCCAGGTATGGAATAGGGGAGCACAGCATCTCACCAATCTTCCTCTTGGCTTTTCATTCCTTTGATGAACAGAGTAATAGAAATCTCCCAGTAAGGTGGGCACTGGGTTTCTCAGGATGAAAAGATGGATTGCATTCTTGCTAATAAACTTAGGCTCATCTGCAAATAATATAACCCCATATATGCTGAGGGCTAATAATGCACAGACTGCCTTCCACTCTCCCAAGGAGGCCTTCAGAATAGCCTGAGAGGTCAAGAAATCCAAGTGTAGACCAGAGATTCCAGCCTTTGCTGTCATGTTTTGCTCAATCAGAACTGGTTCCAGATACAATGCCTTTGCCACCTCTTCATTACTAGGAAAAGCCATCTCAGGGTTGAAGGGGACTCCACCCCTGATAGGTACACCAATCAGTGATGAATATTCTTCCAACAAGGGTCCCAACTGAAAATTCTGGAAGGTGAAGCACCTCAGAGGGGGATCATAGAACTGCAGGCAAGTATGAATCAAGCTCCTCTGGGAAGGGTCCAAATCCATAACCACATCAAGGATGCCTCCATAATGTTCTCTGAATAGTGGTATATGGTCTGGAGTAATCAGGGCCTGGATCTTTCTGATGCCAGTCAGCTCAGGCTCAAAGAAATGGTAGGAGATATTGCTCTTCTTGGGTGCCATGTCTGCTGGTGAAGAGCTGAGACTGATGCTGATGATGATGACTAACACTGGTGATGGGCCACTGACAGGCTGATATTGGTGATGCAGGTGACTGAAGCAGGTAGCTGATGAAGGCAACTGAAGCAAATAACTGATGAATAAAGGTCTATGCAGATGAAGGGGTCAAAACCAAGCCAAATGTAATACGGATACCCTGAAAAACAAATAAACACATGTTAAATGATGCAATGATGATGTATGCAAATGATATGCAAAGGGTTTGTGATCAAGCTGGATCTGATTAACTGCCTTGATATAAGTCCATGTATGTTCAAGAAATCCAGATGGAGGTTCATAAGTCCAGTAACCAGGGTGGGGGACTCAAATAAAGAGTCACATGTCCAGGGTTAAAATCACAAGAACTGTCCCAAAATGGAGTACTCTTAATCAAATCAAAGTAACAGGGTATGCTGAGGTCAAGGGTACCTGCAAACCTGTAAACAGCCCAACCCCCTCACAGGTGATGTTCTAAAACAAGGATCCTCAGACTTGGATCAGTTATGAGAAGTGTAAACACTTCTAACCCGGAGGTACAGTGTTTACAATAACCATAAAAGATCCTCCTCTAATTCACCTCAGTTTCTGAAGGTCAATGATAAAGGTCATCCAGACTTAGCAGGCTTCCCAGATAGCCCTAGCACTACAGGAGATCTGTAGCACAGAGTTCTCAAGAAGAAACCCATATCTGAACCGTGCTTCATATTCCCGCACCAGACCGAAATGGAATGGGAAAGAACATGAACCACTCTAGCCTAGGTGTCACTCAGGTCCCAGGTATAGGACCTTAAACTCTCAATAGAACACCCACCCACCAAAGCAAAAACCAGATCCAGCCAGATGATAATATGACAGTATGATATATAAAGCTGTAAAGAAAGCAATAAATAACTGTACATAAAGCAATAAATAAAACAAATATACAAACACAAGTAGCACATAACACCCCAGTAAACACAAATCAAACAAGCGCTAGGAGGAACCCACAAAAAGAACCAGAAGCCCTGGTTACAGTATAAGGTTCCCCAGCAGAGTCGCCAAGTTGTCGCTCCCGATAAATGGGAATGGCCCCAGATAAAGGTACAAACGCGAACGGTCGGCGAAAGAGGGTGTGAGAATACACAGGAGTGAACTCACAAGAAAAGAAAAGAGTCGCCAGCTAGGCATTTTTATCCCGAAGGAAAGGTAATGCTGCATAAACCTAAGAAAGATATGGATAAGACGGTTGCGAACCAGAGAGACTGAGAAAGGGGGTTGGTTACAACCTGGGAAGGTATTAGCACCCAGATTGTCCGCCGTACTCGACGGGATCCACGCTTAAAAGATTTGTGTTTTAAAGGGGTAGTGTCAGTGCAATTTGTGTATTAAAGAGCTGGAAAAGGATGTACAGGTGTCAGTGTAAAAGAATGTGAAGTGGAATATGTACAGTGTCAGTGTAAGAACTGGAATAAAGTGCTCAAGATCATGAGGATAAAGATTAAGGCTAGAAGGAGGGGGAATATACAGAGACTTTTGTTCGATAACAGTTAAGTTATGCCTACGTATCCTCTCGTGCAATGAGGAAGTCAGAACACCGTAGTTCGACCCAAAGAGACTGAAAGATGAATTGACTTGTGAACTGCTTACTTATCTATGCTCAAGTGTATGACCTGTCTGGCTCAGGTGCAAACTGTCTTGCATTAGACGGAAGAAGCAAGTTCTCGTTTGTGAGTGAATGAGGTGAGAAAAGAATCCCGGAGGAGGCGATTATTGTTTGTTTTTGAGTTTTCAGTCTTTTATTGCTTTTGAAAGTTTGTCATAAGTTAATGAGCTTAAGCCTGAACCAATGGATTAGTAAACTCATCACATCTTCCCTCTGATTAGGGGTAATGAGAGTACCTTAAGTGTGAAGTCAGCTTCTCACACTTAATCATCATGGTGTAGGATTAAGATCATAAACCTATTTGTGATTATTTAGATGTTTTTGTTGTTTTTGTTTAGTGTTAAGTAATGAGATTAAGCCATAATCAGGGATTAAACAGACTCATTACACCATCCTAATAGAAGGATAATAGATGAGAGTGTTTAAGCTGAGGAAAGCTCCTCAACTTAATCCATGATTAGGGATTAAACCCATGACAAAACAAAGCCTTTATTAAGTGGATTTTATTTAATGATATGATGCAGAAGTGAATTTTATGATTTGTAAGACAACTTGAGGAGGACTTGTCCATTAACATTAGGGTTAGTCCTTCTTAACCATTTAAGGAAGAATTAGAACCCTAATGCAAGGCCCAAGTTACAAGCTTGATGTCTTGGTGATTATTAAGTGAATTGATTAAGGAGTTAAACACATTAAGGGTTTAACACTTAGGATTAGAGTTATACACTCCATCCTAATAGAAGGATGCAGGCATAAGCTTAATCACAAAGTCTTAAAGCCTTTAGGGTTTAGTCCTTGATTATGAGATGAGAAGAGAAGACTCAATGAGACACAAAGGTAAAAACTAAATGGGGGACTAATCAAAACCCTAATCATTGTCATGCTTGGTTGTTCCTAAGGTTTGTGAGGTTTTCAAGAAAGATCTTCAGAAGAACCACCAGGAAGCAGATGAAAGGAGCAAAGAGAAGCAAAGTAACTTGCTTCATTTAAGAAGACAAGTCACTTGAAGAAAGAAGGTGAGATGAAGAAGAATGAGCAAGCTCAATCTCAAACACAAGACAAAATGAAGCAATGATGCATAAGAGGGATGAAAATAAATTGTGAGAAGTGAAGGCAAATTCACTTCTCAAAGTTACTTACCACCTGAAAAGTTAGTGAAAGGAATGCAATGCAATGCAAAATGAGATGAAATGGAATGATGCAAACCAAAACCAGAAGCATGTGTGTGATGTTGATGATGCTATGAGATGATGCAAACATGAGACAAAGCATGAGAATGATCATACAAACATATGGATGTAAGAGAAGCATGCTTAGAACCATGAACATACATGAAAAGTTATGAAATGCAAATGGCATACAACATAGCAAATGCAAGATGCAATGGTCAAACATGATTCTAATATGTCCTAAGATGTCTAATGAGTCAAATGGATGCATAAAATGTCATGGCAAGTCATGGTATGCAAGCAAATGCAAGATGAATGCAAAAGGAAGCCCAAATTAGGGTTTATGATCAATGCATCAAACAAAAACCAAAACCAGCAGCAAACATCAAGATAAAAAATTGAAAATGCACTCAAAGGAAACCTAAACCTATACAAACTCACTGCCCAAAGGAGGGGTTCTAACTCTTAACCTAATGAGGGTTATGAATTTCTCAAGATTGCTAGGGTTTTACGGTACCTTGTCAAGAAAAATGCCAAACAAAATGAAAATGCAAAATCAAATCATGCCAATTTAATTCTATAAACTACATGATATGCAAGATGCAATGCAAAAAGAATCAAAGTCCAACTCTCAAAGACTAGGCAGAAATGAATTTTTGAACATTGGATCAAAATAATGCTTTGAAATGAAATTAATTCCATGGAAAATTGTCAAAAGACATCAAGATCAAAAAAGAAATTTGGTTTGAGGGTTGGACAATGTTTCTAAATGATTTTAAAGGTTTCGTGAATTCTTTGGTGATTTTTAAATACCTAAAAGTATTTTTAATTAATTAATTCTCATTAATTAATTAAAAATAAACTTTTAAATGATTTAAAAATATTTTTTAATGCAAAAAATAAAAATAAAAATGTTTTTGGTTTCTGAAAATTAATAAGAGCTTGTATAAAAATTTTCAGAATTTTTGAATGGTTTTTACTATTTTAAATTAAATGGAGAAAACAAATGAATTTAAATGCAATAAAAATGAAATTAAACTGGAAAATGGAAAAGTATGCAAGATCAAAGGACAGGATTCAAACTCACACGCGCGGGAGTGGACCTGGTGCGCATCTGGACGACCCAAATTCAAATTCACGCAATTAAGACTAAACCCTAATTAATTAACCCTAATGACTTTCAGACGACCGGAACAATGTTCCGGTCGTCTTCTCCGGCCAACCATTCAAGCTATCTCTCTTAATACGCATCCCCAGGCCCTAAAACTCTCCAGAAATGATCCTCTCCCCAACCCCAACAAGAATCAGCCATCAAAAATCATTTATCCATCATCAAATCCATAAATCGAAGCAAAACGGAAAAGGACACAGAAATTTCAGAAGCTCATGAAATACTCATTTCTCAACTATTTTCAAAACTAAACACATCATGGCAATCAGTGAAGCATTTAGAATCATTTTATAACATAAAATGAGAGTTCTGGAAAAATAAATGCCATGGCTACCTGAGCTTGAGCTTTCGAATCAGGGACTTTCTGGCCAGTTCTTTGCTTCAAATCCACTCCAATGATCCTCCTAAGAAGCTTGCAATGTTTGGTTGGAGTTTAAATATCCTCTGGAGAGAGTTTGCAGAATCTCAGTTCATGAAATGTGAAAATCGTGTTTTTGATTGTGGAGGTTTTAGGGCAAAATGAGGGCAGGGAAATGATCAGCAAGGTTTGTGGAGTTGAGTGGTGGAAAAAGTTTGAAGGTTTGATGGCTGAATCAAAGGATTCGAAAGCTTTTGCAAATGTGAGGATTTTTGAGTATATTGTCTTCTTGGAGCTTTCAGGCTTGTGTATGTTATGTGTTATGCTTCATTTGGTCCACTTATCACAACTAGAGAGGTCAGAGGAGTTGGTGTGGCACTGTGGGATTGGTATGGGGTTTTTTGCAAAAAGTCAAGTCTAGGTGTACTTGAGGTATGGGCAAGTGTGAGGTTGTGATAGGGGCATGGTTGAGTTCAGCAGAGATCATGGAGTTCATATGGATCAGATTCTATGAGCTGTAACAAGTAGAAGCAAGGCTTCATGGATTTTTGCAAGTTGGTACATGTTTGCGCCCTTTGGAAATTCATGAAGTTCAAGGCACCAAAATGCAATATTCTTGGGCCAATTCTGACTTTTAGAAGTCACATGATCATATTGTGAAGAGTTTGTGCACATTTGAGGTCTTTAGAACCCTTGATCAAGTCATTTTGCAAAATGCCTCTTTGGTAGAAAACTTCAAATTTTGTGATTTTAGCCAACTTTGACAAGCCATAACTTTTGATCCAAAATGAATTAGGTCATGTTCTTGTACTTTTTGAAAAGGGAATGATCCATTGTATAACTTTCATGACCAAAGTTTTTCCATTTGAAGCATTTTTGAATCAAAAAGCAAGGGTTGAAAAAGTTTCCTAAAATGGCAATTTTCATTAAAAGTCAACTTTCCCAAAAAGTCAACTTTGCAAATGACTTGAGATCCTTCAATTTTGTGAACTTCCAACTTCTTCTATGATCAAATAAAGATCATACACAATCAAAATGATGAAGAACACCCTTTGGTTGGGTCATTGGGGGCCTCAGATGCCCTGATTTTTCACTGACTTGCTCAAGAAGTCAACTCTTGATCAGATGACTTCCCCATGGAATTTCTTCATGAAAATTGATATGCATGCTCCCTATACCATATAGAGACCAATAGAAACAAGAATGACCAAAAAAATTGGAGTTATGGCCTCTGAAACCAAAACCCTAATTCTAGGTCAACTGTGCAGTTAAACCTGGCTCTGCTTCCATGCCAATCTCAGTTCTTGTGATTCTTTGACTTCCTTGACTTTGTGAGGGTATAATATGATGCTTGAACATACATGGACCCCTTTGAAGTGATTGATGACCTTTGGAGTGGCTCAAGAAGCTCTTGGATTGCTCAGATCACAAACCCTAGATGCAGATGACTTTGAATTTATGCAGTGGATCAAAAATGTGATATGAGATGCTATGTTTGGATTTATGCATATGAGAAGATCACAAGCCATGGTGTGAATGGGTGAGGGCAAATTTGGGGTGTTTACATCCCCCAAACTCAATCCAAACACTAGGGATCATCTAAGCAATCCTAGTAGGTTTAACATACATATAAACTGACTATTCTACCCGATTATTTCAGCATTTTAACCGTTAGAAACTTCGATTAATCAATTTTATCATTTTCTTACAACTTAACCTAACTCTTAGAAAATCAAGAATTCTAAAAGAAAAGGTTTCTAACTAGAATCCACCTTGCAATCGACGAGGAGTTTGATGAAGATGATGAAGAAAAATGATGATGATCCATGGGTTTCTTGTTCTAAGCTTCTTCTTCTTCCTTTTCCTCTTTCTCTTCTTCTCCTCCATTTTTCTTTCTTTCTTTCCAAAACCCTTGTTTTTATAAAATGAGAAAAAGGAGATGAATGTGATCTTATACCATTAATTAGTAACTAATGGGTCAAACATTGAGAGTATCTAAAAATGTCTCTAAATCGAATATTTAATAAATTCTCTGAGTCAGATAATGCTAATTAATTAATTTAAGTTCGTCGGTTGCTCTAATTATTTTAATTGAAAACTCTCAGAGTACATCAAAATTCTATTGAACTTAATTAATATTATCCAAAATATTTTATTAAAATACGGGTATTAAAATCCCTTTATTCTTTAGAAATATTGGGTCAATTTATTATGAATAAGGCAAAAATGTCATTTGGAAGCCCTTATCATTTGGTAGAGTAAGGCCCTAAATTTGGAGATGACTTGGTCTCGATGACCGAAGCCAATGTATAGCAACTTAGTATTATTAAAAAAAAAAATATGTGTTGAATGCTTTTTCTACTAATATCAGTAAATCTCTAGAAATTTTCTCTAGAAATGTGGCATATCAGCACGCAAAATCTTTGAACTGATATGAGAGTCCATCTCATTCACCCCAGGATATCTCAAAGCTTTTATATATTTGTTCTCGATAAAAATGCATAAATTATCCAATTTGGAAAGTTAACAATACGAAACATTTAGTAAACTTTCGAAATAGCCATTAAATTTTTATTGCCGTTGTTGAAATTTCAACAGAAAAATTTAGACAAATTCACTTGTTTTGAGTTTAGTTTTATTTTATTTACTTATATTTTCAATTTTATTTTATCTAAAAAATTTCCAAAAAGATATATAAATATATTTATAATTATTTGATTTGTGTTGAATTATTTTAGAGTTATTGAGATATTTGTTGTGTTGTTTTTACGAGATTCGGTGTAAAATACCTATAATTTGGTCTAGAGATAGAGAAGATCCGTAAAATACTATAATGAACAACTCGGTAAGCTAAACAAGCAAGCGATGACAATGATTTTTTTTTTAAGTAAGGAATGTATTTATAAAAAGTATAAATGGTAAAAATCAGACCGGTCATCAAACTGGTGAAGGTATTAAGTCACTGATTTATTGATTGAACTACTGAGTTATTGGTCGAACCGCATGACCAAACCGGATTAAACCGGATAACTCGATTAAATAAAATGGTCTTTATAAAAAAACTATATAGGTATAAAACTGGTCGAACCGGATGATTTAATCTCTACAAAATATAAATAACACTTAGATTTTTTTTAAATATCACATCATAGATTCGCAAGTTCATAATCTAAATTCAAATTTTAAATAAAGATATACACAAAACAAAATAGTATAAAATTACAAAGTCTAATTGCAAACAAAGTTTAATTGCAATATAATATAATTAAATAGTTTATAACAAAATAACTCAAATGTGTATCAAATTTAGTTTAAAGGAGGTAAAAATTGTTTCAATATTGGGATCTCTTTCTTTAATATTAAAATAATTTGCAATAAAATCAATCGCATGTGCAACAATTTCCTCGTCAATGATTACTATTTTTTATTTTTTATTTTTTATTTTTATTTTATTTTTTATTTTTTATTTCATTTTATATTTTATTTTTATTTTTAATTTTTATTTCATATTTTATTTTTATTTTTTAATTAAAATAATAAAAAAAATTAATGTTTTAAAAAATTTGTCGGTTTATGAAAATCGTCGGTTTTTCTGGTTTTCCCGATTTACACCGATTTTTACCAGTTTCCACCGGTTCAATGACATAAACGATCCAACATTCGAACCAGACCGGTTACCTGGCCGGTTCCCGGTTCGACCGGTCCAGTTTTTAAAACACTGATTAAATCCGTACAAATTACAATTTGAATGAGTAATATCTCCTATGAAAGTTCATCTCCACACCAAAACTTTTACCTTCCACACAATGTCTAAGACATTATAAGAAGCATTCCTAAAAATAATGATATTCTAAGAATCCACAAATTCCAACAAACGGCTAACCAAATACTTCCCTCTCTACCGGTCTTAACCCTCTTCGATTTGCAAAAATGATACCAATTCAAAAAACTCCCCATGAAATAAAAAGAAATGGGAACTTCAATACCGATCCACTCCTTTATATCCCTTCAAACCACAATGGCTATCGGGCAACTCAACATAGTATGTTTCAAAGTTTCCAACCGCTCATTACAAAAAATCACAATTGGTTAGGATGCAAAATTGGAACCCTAACAAAACAAGAGAAAAACTATAAATTTTAAATAAAATAAGAGACAAATAAAACTAAGAGAGAGAAAATAAAATTAAAGACTTTTATTAATTTTTCTTGATGATTTTACAAATAGAGCACTACACTATAAATACTACTTTAAACATATCTTAGTCATTCAAGTGGCACAATCATAATGACCTAAGAAACTTCTAGAATATTAAAGTACTAAATAAAATATCTAATAACACTCTATATCATTACCACCAGATCCACTTAAACCTTGTCCTTAAGGTTCTAAAATTAACATTATTCTAAAATACTTCCTTTGTTCCTTTATAAGTGTCACTTTTAGAATAATTCCGTGTTTCTTTTTAATTGTCACTTACAAATTTCAAGATAGTATTAAATGTTTTTTTGCCAAATTATCCCTAGATAATTATTAGAGAGAAAAAAATGAATTTAATAGATAACTAGGGATAATGTAGGTAAAATGAGAATTATTGTATGAAAAATAACAATATTGATTAACTTTCTTGGTATGTTTAAGAAATAAAAAAGTGACACTTAAAAAGGAACGGAGCGAGTATGAGTTTGGGTTGAAATTAGGAGAGAGATATTTTTTTCTTTTCGAATTTGTGATAAAGTTATATTGATTTGTGAAAGGTGACAAGTGAGAGAGAGAGAGAGAGAGAGAGAGAGAAATTAAGCAACTAAAGATTAAGAGAAAGAAAGATGGAATGAAGTGGTTATGATAGAGAGTGTAGGGCTCGGTTGGGGTACAAAAAAAGAAGAATTGGATAAAAATCATCATTTTTGGGACAATTGAAGCTAAACACGTGACAAAAATTTTGTTTTCACGTCTTTTTTCTCTCTCTCTCTTTTTCTTCCTTCTTCATTATTTCTTCTTCTTCATCTCTCTTTTTCTTTCTTCTTGTAATCCTTTTTTTTTTCAATACCATATCAATTCACAACCCTATTTTCAGAATAAAAATCACTTGTTTTAAATAGCTCTTAAAGGATGGGTTTATCACCGCTAGGATCGAAAATAAAAATGTAAAAGATGTCGTCGGAAAAGGGGTGTTCATCACCGCCGGAGGTCAGGGGTGGTGGTGGTACTGTCGTTGTTCGACCAACATCCGACAATTTTTAAGAAGGTCGCAGATCTAGAAAAAAAACATGTTTCAATGCGACGACTTCAGTTTCAGCGAGGTTTGCAAATTCGGTGGTTTAGGTAGCATATTTGATTGTTCTAGTTGTAGATCCGGTAGTTTCTCTAGAACCTGATTCAAATCCGAAAGTTTTGTTGAAAGTGTCATTGGAGTTGATGTAAAAAAATGACACAGAAAGTATTGTTGAAGAAGATGAAGGAACTATTGTCGGAGAAAATTTTAGTGAATCAAAATTTTCTACTTCTTTAGTCTACTTATCTATAGCTCTCTGAACATGATATTTTTCTCTCCATTTCAGTTTTGAATTAGAATTTTTTTTAGAAAAAACTTGAATTTGTTCTTTCAACTCTCCTTTATATTTGGTTGAGATCTCATGAGTTTTAATCAAATATTGTTTGAGAGTTTCTAATTGTTGTAGTTCTGTTTGTGAAAAGAAATTTTAAGGTTGGGGTTGGTATGAAATGTATGGATTATGAGCTATTGAATGAGATGGATATATGAGTTAGATGATATAGGTGGTATGATTGTAACATTTGGAATAATAAGGATAAAATGGAAATGGAGCATTAAAATATTGAGAGATAAAAGAGTGATAATATGGATATGCCATGGAAGGATTTAAGTTCAAGAATGAGAGCACCAATGGTTAGGATGCAAAATTGGAACCCTAACAAAACAAGAAAAAAACTATAAATTATAAATAAAATAACAGACAAATAAAACTAAGAGAGATAAAATAAAATAAAATAAAATACTTTCATTGATTTTTCTTGATGATTTTACAAATAGAGCATTACACTATAAATACTACTCTAAACACATCTTAGCCATCCAAGTGACACAATTACAATGACCTAAGAAACTTAACTTTTAGAATATTAAAGTACTAAATAATATATTAAAATTATTAAATAAAATATCTAATATTACTCTCTATCACAATTCGAGTTACAAATCAGATTTAAAATACTTCGATATTAGATAATAAATCCTTCGACAGCAATTTGTTTAAAAAACATCTCCAACCAAAAAATTATTTTCATCGGAGCCAAAACTTTTCACACCAAAACGAAAGCCAAGTCATCCCGATTATTAGGGCCGAATGGGACCTTAAAGAAACTAGAAACTACTATGTGATGCCCAAGAACCACCAATTTTCTTGCATGCCTGCAAGCAAAGTGTCCAATGTATACCGCTAACAAATTTGAGTAAGCATTAATAACAATGAACAGGGAGGTCACTCATGGATGATTATCGGTGAATCCATGTTCTTTTTACATAAAAAAAATCATGTGCTTAAGAATTTGTATTTTGTACCTAGTAAGCAAATATGTAGATAAAATGGAAGACATCATTAACTTTGATGCACTAAACCAGTCATAAAGAGACGAATGTCTAATTTGATGCACTAAACCAAAAACTTGTTGATTCACAAATGGGATCATAATAGGTACAATAGGTTCAGAAGTATCACACTCTAAGATGTGATTATTATGGTGAAGGTAGTTATATGGTAAATTATCAAACTAAAAACCCCTTTCTCAAACCTTATAATATAGGGTGGAAAAACCATACTAACTTTAGACGGAGAATTAACCGGTTACAAGGTTTAAAGGTTTAAAATAAGGCCAATAACATCGATGACAACATCATTAAAAATACTCACAGTAGAAGAGAACCTTCGATCACAATATTAAATATTACAAGAATACATTCTAACATTTCTAACTAACATGCATGGATAAAGTGATTTACGTACCGAAAATTTCAATTTCAAAAATAGAAATAACATTAAACCTTTAATCTCAATAATAACAACATTAAATTTTTTACTCAACACAACATTAATAAAAACAATTAATATAACTAAGTTACATGTATGGATAAAGTGATTTATGTACCAAAAACTTCAATCTCAATAAAACAAAACCTCCACACAACATCAACAACATTAACTAATGTGAGTTGAGATTTTCACTTTTACTCGTTACATTAAATTTTTTACTCGCAAAAATATATAACATTAATAACATATATTACTACCATTGATAAACCTAATAAACATTTTACAACAACTAAAAAGTATTTTTTTTTTATAAATAAAAGTTAAAAATAGACAGAAAAAAATGATTGCGGAGAATACACTAATTATTATTGATTTGGGCCGCCCATAAGGTCAATAAACACAGAAGGCCATAGTAGTCCAATAGCATTGAGAGACAAATGGATATATCATTTATTTCAGACAGTTTTTTTATTATTAAATGTTGATCTAAATGAACACAAAGAAAAGAACTTAGAATGAAAGTTTAAAAATAAAAAGTAGGAGAAAATAATATTCTTCAACATTAATTAGGAGAAATTTAATTATTATTTTTATACTAATGGTACAGGAATCTAGCTTTAGTTAACCTTTAATCCGACAATGGATTATCATAAACCAGAAGATACTTTCCCTTAGTCAAGAAAAAATTAAGCTCAGGTAAAGTGAAATTAAAGGAAGCTCTTTCCAATTAGAAGAACATATTAGAGTTATAATACATTTAAATATTTAGTAATATGCACTTTACAAGTGAGGCAAGTTAAGAATGAAAAATCAGAATATCTATCTATATATTCTAAGTTAAAACGCATAAGTGCAACAAAATGTTCATATCTTTATATCTACTTAGAAAACAGCAAAATGGAGCTGGTGAAGAACAATGGAGGATATTTCCTCTTTTGTTGTGTGCTTTTGCATGTTATTCTAGCTGGATGTGAGAGTCTAGAAGCACCACTACAAAAGGTAAAAAATTTACAAGACTTTCGCAATTTCGGTCTATATAAGTGTTGCAATATTAGTTATGGTCGCCGTTGCGTGAATTAACCGAAATTTATTTTTAATATAAAAATGGTCAATAACATTTTGTCGCGGTGTGCTAATACGGTTTTGTCGCCGTAGTTTATTTTTACATCTATGTATCATCAATTAAAAAAAATTGTTAACATACTTTGTTTTGAACATTGCAGAAAACTTGCACCTATGTCATCACAATAGAAACTACTTGTACATGGGGAGCTGAAACCTCAAACCATGTGAGTCTAAGATTTGGAGACACAAACTCTAGTGAAATATTGGTTACACACCTGAACTCTAAGCATCTAAGACAAGTTGATCCATTGGAGCCTGAGGTTCTTGATGACATCCCAAGAAAACCATTTCAAGCGTGCATGGTCGATGAGTTTGTGGTCACGGCGCCATGTGTTGAGTCTCCGATCTGTTATTTGTACCTCAAGTTAGTCGGGAACGATGATTGGCGGCCGGGATTTGCACAGGTTGCGGTGCTTGAGGGCTCTCACCTTAGCTCCAATAATTTCTATTTTAGAAGGTATTTGCCTAGGCTAGTTTGGCATGGTTCAGATGCATGTGATAGTGAGGTTACACGATTTGGTTCCAAGAAGAAGAGAAAGGTTCATGTGGAGAATCCATGAGTGGTGTAAAATTATGTACAACTTTCTATTTTATAGTGTTTCTTTTGATCATATAGCTTGTAATTATCACCCTGAAATGTAATTTGTTAAATACTAATTAATGTCTCTTAAATAGGAAATCGCTATCAAAAATTATGGTTGTATGTAATATATATGGGCTTGAAATTCTTGTACATAATAATGTGAATGTGATGTAGGAGCCTCACATGTCATTTAGGTAATGTTTGTTTCTTTACATATATTCTTCTTGCTTTAGTGATCTATTATTATGGGTTCTATGAAATATAAGGCATGACTAATTGGAAGTGTCCTGTCAACTTTATAGTTGTATCATGTCATACCTTCACCTTGCTTCAAGTGAAACAAGGAGGAAATTTTGAAGCATGTGACTAACTGCTGTAGAAAAATGGTAAAATTATTTCAGTTCATGTCAAGTGTATTATTGAATTACTCTACATGATTTTCTTACATTGTCATTTTGTTATTTTTTAATTGAATACCTTTTGTTTTCAAGAGTTAAATATGTGAATGAAATTATTAAAGATCACTAAGTTATGGTAATTAACTTAAGTTGTGATACTTGAATGTAAGTGGATCTCGGTGTGTACCCGTGGACGAGTGGTCACGTGAGATGAGTCGTCCCATCTACAAATTGTCATAATTACGAGGGTATGGATGGGGAACGATGTCATAATTACGGTTCAATGAGCTTGTATGAAAACACATTATGATATAGTGTGATTGTGATATAATCACATGAAAATTGTATTTAATCTCATGATGGTTGTGATATAGCCACATGGCGATTGATGAGAATTGTTACTTTGTGACTAATGAGAACAATCACATATTCGGAAATAACTCAAACTTGTGTCCGTCCCAATTGCGATATTCATTAAAAGCAGAATTGGGATATACACACTATTTATTCGCAAACTAAAAATGGGTTAGAGTCCTATACGAGGGAAGATCCTTATAAGTGGATAGAGTCTCATATAGGAAAGATGCATCATAAGTGGGTTAAAGTCTCATAGAAGACTGAACCTCAAAGTGGGTTAGAGTCTCATACGAGGAAAGATACTCAAAATGGGTTAGAGTCTCATACAAGTGACGATTCTTAAAGTTGTTTTGAGTCTCATGGAGAATCTAAATCCACAAAAAAAAAAAAAAAGACAAATCATGATACAAACATATGTGACTCGTGTACATAGCTCTAGATGTAGGATCAACCGAGGAAAGATGATTTGTTGCATTTTTGAATAGTAATTCCTCGAAATGCTAAAAACTGAGAGTATAGTTCCTGGAAGCGTCATACTAAGAACCTTTTACACCGGTTATCCTTAAAACCAAGGGAATATATATATATATATATATATATATATATATATATATATATATATATATATATATATATATATATATATATATATATATATATATATAAGGAGCAGTATTGTATTTTTAGTATAACATATTACCGCGGTCATCGAGGAAATACAAATATTAGGGAGGTTTTGAATCCTGATTACTACATTTTTATGTTTTTTATCAATGGTTTAATTAGTATTTCTCACTTGGCGACTTTTCAGATTCCATTTTTTCTTTGTTACTTAATAAAACACAAATTCAGTGTTATAAATAAAAAAGATTACACAATAATACAATTGAAAAAGAAAGGGAAATTTCATTGATAGTTTGAGAAGCAGGACAACAAATAAATAAAAAACAGGACAACAAATAACTATTCGACATATTCAAACTTTTGACTCAACTCAATTTCTACTTTTAATACTACTCTTTTTACCCTTTCAACTATCTTAAAATAAGAGAAAAATTTAGAAATAACTCTTCCATATGGTATGAGGAAAGTTATTTCCTCACAAGAGGTCATAACCATTTCCATTATGAAGTTAAAAATAGTAAGAGGAAGATTAACTTTGACGTTATGGATAAGGAAATACAAAAGATGTATGTCATCTGAATTAAGCGTTTCTAATTGTTTCTCTCTTGGACAGAGATTTAACACTAGATATTGGTGCCAAAAGGTTGCAATTGGGATGAGAGTAGTAGGACTGGTGAGGTTATTGTAGTTGGCATAAATTAGGAGAAGATGGTTTGAGAAGACATTGTTGAATCTATTTTGTTCAACATAAACTACCTTTCTCTTCACACTTTATTGTCTGAGCAATAAGTGATGGAGTAATGGTAATAGAAAAACCATATACATTGGATTGTATTTACTTAGCATCCTCACCATATTGCCTAACAAAGGCATTTAACCATAACTCTATTACGAGATTAGTGAATATGGGTCCATGAAGCATGTCAAAGTAACATTTCAACTTATGTTTGGAAATATTTTTCATTAGATCAAAACCTTGGTCTTTCAATTCTTCAAAATCAACAAACATTTCATTGATAACGAAAAAAAGATTTTCATCTCCATTAAAGGTTTTTGTAGATATTTTTTTGAATCAAATGAAAAGACTTTTAAACTAGATTTGAAGACACAGAGAGATGGAAATGAAATGAGACTTGAATAGTGTATAAATAAATTGGAAAAAAGGAAGTAAAACAATAAGAGAAGCTCAAACGCCTCATTAAAAATCCAAAAGATATGTTACGTTTTGAATATGGATGATCATTATTCTTCTAGTGATATGATTCGAATGCACGGTGATCATTACTATTTTTTTTATAAATATAAAAACAACATATTACCTCGGTTTTTTCATATAACCGAGGGGAAAACCAGGAACCAACAATCCAGGAACCTTTCTTTTTTATTATATTTTTTATTTATAAATATTCTTTGTAATCAACAAAATATTAAAAAAAAATTTAAAAGGTTATTTACCTCGGGTTTCTATTAAAATGAGGATTAAAGTATTTTATCTAAATTAAACATAAGAAACCATTAGTGATTATGTTGATCAATATATGTCATTCATTTCATGAGATATCAACACTCAAGACACTACCATTAGTGATCTGCGTGAAACATAAAAATATTCCATTATAAAAGCATATTTTTTAATATGAATAAGCAAATGAAGCATCATGAAGTAATTGAAACATATCTACATCCACCTCTTTTAGTTTGCAAGATCATTTTTTTAAGAAGTAAAATTCTATTACTAAGCCAAAAAAAACTATACAACCCACGACGAACAAACGATCTAGCAACTAAAATAAACAGGAGAAACATGAAAGCACATCAAGGATACTAAAATGTTTCCTAAGGTGGGTTTCATCCACATTATTTGCATAATTTAATTCAAAGTATGCAAAAAAAAACTTTATTCCTATCACTAACAGCTCCAAAACAACTTAAATTCTTATGGTTCCACACAACATAAATTATTTCTGCCACGATACACTTCAATATAGAATATATCCGGCCATTTCCTTTGTAGTTACAATTTAGCCACTTTAATTCCTCATCCCAATTTTTAGCAGGATGAGGAAGTTGTAACCAGTCAAGAACATCATTCAAAATTTGACTTGTTTCCAAACAATCAAAAAATAAATGTTGGATGGTTTCTTTGGCCTTGCAAAAGCAGCAGTCCTCATCATTAATCATTCCTATTTTGCACAACTTATATTTTGTTGCAAGCCTATTGTGGTAGGCCAACCACGAGTTTTACACAACCTTAGGCATGACATGATTATTTAGTAAAAATTTCCTCCATTCAACTAAATAATTTTGAACCTTCAAGCTAGATACATGGTTCTGGTACTGAATTTTTCTCTCTGCAACGTGATATTCCAATCTGCAATCTGACTCAGCGTGTGCCTTTGCTTCATAATGCCTTTTAAGATCCAAGAACAAGAGCCTTTGATAGGCACATGAAAAATTTCCTAGTTCTTAGTGTAGTATCTTGGATCATTTTATCCATAGGCCATCTTCCTTCCCACACAAGTTCCAGAATAATTTGGTCAAAGAAGCTTTGTTCCAATCAGAAATGGAGATCACATTAAGCCCCCTTGAGCTTTTGGCTGACAAAAACTTACTCCAAGAGATTGGAGACTTTCTTGTTATAGTGTGTATGTTGGATCAAATAAAATACCTACAAAGAGCTTCCACTTGGCTGATAACTTTCTTGGGAATAGGAATGCATTGAAGCCAAAAGTTGGAAGTAGAAAAAATAATATTGTTTATAAGCTGAAATTTACCAACAAAACTCAATAGCCAGGAGCTCCAATGTTTAATTCTACTAGTTATATTTTCAGAAAGAATAATACATTGACCAACAAAAAGCTTCTTGCTGGATAGGGGAATACCAAGGAACCTGAATGAGAGGCTGTCTTTTGAGAAACCAGTCAATTGCATAATGTTGAGCATGGTAGATTATTTAACATTCCCAAAATAAACGTTACATTTACTTGGGTTAACATCCAACCCTGTAGCATAGGAAAAGTATTTAAAATCCTTCATAAGCAACTCCATTTATGTTGTATCACCCCCCAAAAATAGCAAGAGATCATCTGCAAAGCTTACATGTATAATATTCAGCTTCTCACACTTTGAGTGGAAGTTGAAATCATGATTCAACTTGAGCCTATGAATCCTCCAATTGAGGTATTCCATCACTATCACAAAAATCAAGGGGGATAAAGGATCCCTTTGCTTAAGGCCCTTCCCGGCCTTAAGAATATTAGTTATCTCACCATTGACTTTGTATCTGTAGGACACTGAGGTAACAATTGTCATAATCCACTAGATGAATTTTGGGGGAAAAACTCATTTCCTGTATAATGGCTTCAAGAACACCCCATTCCACTATGTCATAAGATTTTTGAAGATCCATTTGAATCATACATCTAGGAGTGGCCCCTTTAATATTATACCCTTTTATCAACTCAATAGCCAACAAAATATAGTCTTGAAAAGATCATTTTCCATGAAAAGATCGCTAAGATGGATGCAAGAGCAGAAAATTATTTGAACAAAAAGCATTTATTTATTTATTTAACCTTTTTTATCAAACTTTTTTTTTGTTTTATATTAGAAAACAATCCATGCATGGTAAAGCCTTTGAGAATATAGTTGCACCCAACATTTGATCTTGCCAAAATATCAAGGATTCGAAGATCTAACATATGATCTTCATGGACTAATTAATTTTTATTTTAATATTTTGTGTAAACAGTGTAATATTTTGGGTAAACATTTTAGTTTATAAGCAAATTATTTTATTAATATTATGTGTAAACAATGTAACGAGTTTTATTTATAAAAAAAATATCTTACCCCTCAGTTTTTGGATAAACTGAGAGGTATGAGGCGTTGTTTTTGTAAATAATATTAACACGGATGTTGGGGTTTGAACCCATGATCCTATAACTTTACCCTTCGTTTTTTCATTAACCGAGGTGTTAAGTTGTATATTTTCATGTCACCCTTTGTTACGTCGCCTCGGTAGTCGATATTTATATATCTTTCGTGTGAAGCATTATAAATGTTATTTGTAGTGGTGTTATGAGAACTCATGTTATGTGTTTCCATGCGAAGTGTAAATTTTTTTAGATGTTTAAGTCCTTGTTCTATTGTGTAAGTGTACACAAGTAGGACAAAGTTGAAACGATTAAGCTAAGAAATCATTAAGAGCCCCTTTAGAGCCGAGTGGACCCATAAGATAAGAGATCTCATTGAGATTATTATCTCACCCTATTTTTTTTCCAAAATATTCTTTGCAAGTTAAAGGCGAGGATAAGCTTGTCTGATAATGTTTTGAAGAGTTTTTTCGTTGTGATATTACGATGTGGATTATGTGCATTTGTGGATTCTGTGCATAGATCTTAGTTTTTTATCAGACACTCTAGTATATCATGTGTCATAGTTGAACATTTTTATCTTAGACATGTATATATAATGATGTCATTATGCATTTTTGTTGTATCAGTACTAAGTAACATTGTATATAATATATTTCTAGATGTATATTATACAAAATGATAGATTTACCCTAGGACTTAATTGAATAAAAGCAATAATAAGATCATCGGTTGTTTTCCTTTTGGATATATAATTTCTCCTTTAAATATAGGGTTTCTTCTCATTCCAATGTACATCAGAATTTGTTTTGAATCATTTTTTTTCACTTTCTACTCCTTTTATATTCTTTCACTAAAGATGCCCTAGTGCATTGTGAGTGAAAAATACTTGTAAGAGTTTGGTTGTATTGTTGTCTATGTTCTTCATCAAATGTGTGATTCTCTTGTTTGATTTCTTGGTTTGGTTATTGAGATTATCTTGGTAAAGTATATGGTTGGTTCTTTATATTGTTCTGATAAAATATCAGTTTGGTTCTTGAGATTAGCTAGTTAAAATTTGGATTAGTACCCTTTTTGGTCCTCTAACTATAGGCATGAGTCCAATTTGGTCATCTTTCTTTTAAAAGTTCCAAATTGGTCCCTTACATTATCTAATTGAATCAAATTAGTCTTTTTCGTTAAATATTGACAAACGACGTTAATTTTGCTGACTTGGATTTTTGTATTATTTTTAATTATTTATTTTAATTCTATTTATTTTTAATTTAATTCTATTATTCAAATTAATGTTTTAAAAAAATTAGTTGGACCAATATCAAGGTCACACCCAAGCCCATTGTCCATAATAGTCTTTTGAGCCCATGTAATATTTCATTTGTATTCTTATGTACACATTGATTATATAAAGACTAAATTTTTCAATGAACCAACCAATGTGGAACTAGTAGAGGATAGTGCCTTGGAGATTTTGCCCTTTCAAACTTATGTGTGTTCATTTTTCCATAACAAGTTAAACATAAATAATAAGCAAAACATACTACTAAAGACTAAAGTATTTCTTTGCTCAATGAGATTCAATTTATCTTCTCTATGGTGTTTGGCAGAGGAATGGCAAGGAAGAATTTTAACCATGGCAAGGACACACCCAACATTTTATGGATAAGGGAGAACATGTACCTATTGTTTTGCTGGCAAGAAGCGGAGTTGTTGCTTTAGTGTGTCCACGGTAGAATACGTGGTTGATGCTTCAATCTAAAGTGAATATAAAATTGTGAAAAACCTGTGTAAATACCAGTAAACCACAACTCCTTCCCAAGGAAAATTCTTAAATTATATTCTAAATTACCTTCACAGGATTTCTTAAACAAATCCTTTGGAGCTTCTCGACCTGAAGTAGCAAGAATGCAACTTTTATTAAAATAGAAACATTAAAAATGAATGAATTACACAATCAAGCATCTACAGTGTATAAGCATTGCATAAATTCAATATAATTTGCACCTTAAGATCCTAAATGGAGCAATTGTTTGTTATTATAACAATACATAAGAGGTTTGACCTAGAAGCAATATCACCAATTATTCCTTGTAAATGAAACAATATCACCAATTGTTTTGTAATATCACCAAAAGTTCCTTGTAAATGAAACAAACACATCATAATAAACTTCATGTACAGATTAAATGCAACAACAATAAGGAAAGGTTGAATTTCAGCTCTCGTGTAATTAAGAAACACAGAAAAATAGAGCACTTCATCTTACAATTTCACATAGTTTGCATGTATAATATTCACATCATAGGATATCAACATATTTAGACATGTAAGCTTACTGTATTTTTGATGGGGTTTTTATGAAGTCCCGCGTTGAAAATTTAGCAACAGATAAAAGTGTTTATATACTTTTGTTCACACATGAAAATTAAAACTTGACAAGTGGGCTTCTATTGTAAGACAAATGGGCTTTATGTTCGTTTATTTTATATTAAAGTTTGTGAAAAAAAATTAATAAAGTATATGCCACGTCATCAAAAGATGTTGACTATGCAATTAATACACCCACCTCAGATTACACATCATCAATTTTCACATCGTTAACCTTTTTTTTAATGGAAAGGACAAACGTGAACCATTTTAAAAAATGTATGGTGTAACACCCACTTTTCTCAATTTCGAAAATAACCATTTTTGTCAATAAAAATCAGAGTTTTATAAAAAGTGGAATGCTACTTTTTCAACAGAAAACCAACAAACAAAGTTCTTTATTAAAACAGTGGAAGTAAATAGTTTATCATCGATCTTGCTCAACGACGTCGTCAGTACAAATTTAAAATGTGTCCTCATCCTCATACATGGATACGTAACAAACCAAATTTTTAGAAAAATAAAATAAAATAAAACATGACAATAATAGTTCCCCATTCCCATTTTACGTATCAGAGCGTCCTACAACTCGAACAAGCAACACAATTCCAGAGCACTCTCAAGTACCTGGTTTATCTGTACTTCCCAGGAAGTACAGACACAACAACAAAAACAAAGGGGTGAGAAAACAATTCAATATTTTAACGGTGCATATAACAACTTAAAAGGTAAGATCACACAATTCATCAACATACAACATATATCATTCATTCAATCAAATGAAAAGTGACTCCATGACACAATACAAATACGGTACCGACTCAACATTGGTTCATCGATTCGAACCCCGGATGCATCGCTTACGCTCCCACTGAGACACGATCATCCCTACACCATGGATTCACAATGAATCCGGATAATCACTTACGCTCCATCCGAGACGTGATTATCCCACCCACCATACATGCACATGCAACACTCGATTATGTGTACCAAAATACATGCATGAACATAATCATACATAACACGATCCTCATAAGTTACCACACATCCCATCATATGGGTCACATAAAATCCGACAAAGTCTATACACATTATCAATACGATCCATACTATTCATTACCAAAAGTTATACAAATCAACACAAACATATATACCTTGCACACTAAATATCGGTTATCATATCCTAAGAACTGCTCATTAATACTACCCTCAACACCTCAGAATAATAGGACAAATATTGACCAAGAAATTGAGACGAAACCATCAAAGGATATGAAAAATTTTCCAAAACAAAGTCATGACACGACCCTCATGACACGACCCTTATATAATAGTTATGGGTACAAAGTCATAAACTCTACCGCTACAACTATATAACAATAACAATGTGTATATAAACATAAGCGCAACTACATTTTTATGGTATTAATTTTTCCACATGTGAAATTACTTATTGAATCCATTTTCAATCAATTAATCTGACTTATTGTGGTTATGATTCTAGATATCTTAACATGGAAATCCGAGGTAGGGGAGCTAGACAGAGTCAAGAGAGTGATCGCAATCAACTTTAACTTTCACCTATGCAAGGTATATTGTTGAACTAGATACAGTCCTTTAATACAATTCTAGTTTCGTGCATCAAGTTTTAAATATATTTCTAGATTTTTAATCAATTTTACTCTAGATATAGGTGTTCATTTTATTAATGATGATTGCATGTCATTTATAATAGAAAAAACAAGTTATCTTTAACAACTACATCTACTATTTTTCTTTGGCCTCAACTTTTTTCATGTATAGTTCCATAGAGGAATGATGGAATCTTCTAAAAGCAAAAGGAGTGCAATAAGATAACTCCAATGGAGGATAGATGTAGATAGAAATAAGTGCTTACACAATCATCTTAAATTCTCAACTATTGGTTGTGATTTGTTTGTTTAGAGGCAACAAGTACCTTTTAGCTATATAAGTAGTAGAAAACATGATCTCTTACTTGTATAATTTTATGCTTAAATGTATGATACAACAAGTACCTTTTTTGCTTGCGGAAACAGTGATGGATTTTTTGATATTTTTCTTTACTTGTGAATTGTTTGTGGTTCTCCTTTACCTATGACCTTCCAAAGCTCTTTTACATTTCCAGAAACTAAGATAATCGTTTGATCTCTTAATTACAACAAGTTCCATGAAGAGACAGAGAAAGTTGAATGTTGTTCACCATAAAGAGCAATCACTAGGAAAAGAGAAATCTACTAGTAGGTCTAATGAAGTCACAGATGATGGAAGGCATAATGTGTTGCACTGTAACTATAAAACCCAATTTTTAATCAAGACTAGTTCTAAAACATTACTTATTAGCCTCAATATTTAATATATTTTGTGATATACTAGATTTCAATACAACTACTAATTACAACATTTGTTAATACATTATTCACATATGCTAGATGTATGGGACATGCCGGCTGGAGACTTTATACTAATGGGATGGTATATTTAGAATGATCATTTCATATTTACTTGTGTTGCATGTAGGAAGAGCTAAAGAAGAAAATGGTAGAGGAGGCAGGAAGCTCACAAAATTTTCAAGCCCTCAATGATTCTACAAGTTGGAAGAATGATACTTATTCAAAAGTTAAAGGGTCTGAAAAGAGAGGACGGGTGCGTTGTCTTGGCAAACTTCCCCGACATGCCAGTTCTACCTCCAATGCAGATAATAGAGTTGCAACATTAGAGAATTTGCTTGGAAATCTAATTTCTGTTCTTCAAGTGCGATTTTCTGAAGATCCACAAATCAATGAGGTCTTACGAGCTATAGTCGAAGAGGTTTGATTTTATGTCACCTATTGACCACTACCCGATGAAGTTCGTCTCAAGATACTTTTCACCTCCCTCCATACTGATATATACTTTTGAAAGTAAAGATACAAGATTATTCAAAATTGTAGATACATGAAAGTAAAGATATAAGATACAAGAATATTAAAATACTAATATATGTGATTTTTCTTTTTTGTAAGATTCTTATATTTGATTTCTTGTGTAAGATTTTATGTGTATGGAATGAAATTTCCTTGGTTGAAATATTTGAATTTAATAAAAAATTGGATAATTGTTTAATTTTTTTTATTTAACTTTATCATGATTCTTAATATATTTTAAAATATTTATAATGAGTAATTTAATTTTAATATTAATAATATTCACCCATTAAATAAAAAAATTATAAATTTATTATATTTTGATATAATAAAAATTATATTTATTTAAGTTTTAGTAACAGTTAAAGAAAATAATCCGTAAGTATAGTTCTATTACTTGTAATATTAATATGGTTATAGTGACATTCATAATAATTTAACTGTAGGTAAAAGTTTAGCCGTAGCTAAAAGTTATTGTGATATTCAAATTGGTGTCATCCAACACTCTCTATAGTTGACGACTATGCTAAAGGGGGCATCACTCAAAGTCCTATCGACATATACCTACAGATTATTGATTTTTAGTGACAATTTTTAGACGTCACAGAAAGTCATTTTTCTTGCGGTGATATTAAAAGTGGAACATGTTTCTAGCAAAGGACAAGATTGCGGATTTTCTAACAAACAAGATAAAATTATGTTACCGACGGTAGCCTTATCTTAGAGGCATAATAATTTACTTTTCCTTTTTTACAAATAGAATACCATTCCAAAAAAAGAAAGAAAAAAAAAACCTATGCAGAAATTATTCAATTGGAAACTCATAGAATCTGGATTTATTCCTTTGTTTTTGTAACTGGAGAATCCAAAGTCACCAAGTGGAGTGATGGGTGATAAGACTTTTAGATTTTTTTACCCCGTTACTCTAAGGCAAAGTAGAAAGCAACAACCTTCATAAAGAAGCTAATTCCCCAGCATACTCTTTATTCTTGACAATGCTATCCAATACACATTTTCTCCTTTCATTTTTTTCTTATAATTCTCTATTTCTTTCTTTATTTCAATTTTTATTTTCATTATAAAATTATTTTATAAATAAAAGAGTTATGAGAAAAACAGAGAAAAAAATAGTTTCACTATTATAAATAATACATTAAATTTTTTTTCACCCAATAAAAAATCGATATATAATCTCAACATGCGCCATATTTTATTTTTTTTATAAAAAAACATCTATTCTCTTGATTTTCGAATATAGATTGGAAAGCTAATTCAAGACTTGCTTTAGGTCCAACAAATATAATTTATGTTTTTATATTTTTAGAAGCCGTGTCTTATTTTTATTTTTTATTTTATTTCTTTGGTTTTTTAAATATGTGAAGGATCAGATAATAATATTTTACTATAAAAAACACTTGTTCATTAATTTTTATTATAAACCTAATTCATTTATAGTCACTCCTAACTCGTTTCATGTCTGAAAAGGGAGGATGCATCTATGTTTTGTGAGGATTTGGTCAATAAGTGTGTCATCATTATTGATTTACATGGCATTCCTAAGCTAAAATTCTTTTGACTTTCTAACTTTCTCGAACTAGATGATTGAAGTAACGAGACATTAAAACAATGTATTTTCATACATATATTAAATCTATGGGTAAAAGGAATCATAATGTTGCTTTGTGAGTGAGTGATGAATGGGTTAAGAGATTTTTGAAGCTCGTCCAAAATAAATCCAATGTTTTAAATGACATTTTTCTTGACCTTTTCTTAGATGAAAGACCATTGATGGTATCTCGTTCGCAACTCTATTTGAGGGTGATAGATCGAGGATTAACAACATGATTTTCTCTCTGATATTGATAGGTTGGTTCCTTTGTGATGGGAACAAGAGTCCAAAGTTGAGTGAATTTAATTTATTTTTTACTAAGTCGTTTTAGACGATGTTATGAGTCTGTTTCGATCAATTTTTTTGTAATTTGTGTCGTCATTCTAACTTCTCATCCTACTTTGTTACTCTTAAAATTAAAATTTTAGGTTGATATGTAGTGTTTCCATTTCTTATGTTCCTGGAACATTGGTTATGTTATCATCGTTACTTTTTCCTATGTTTTTAATCAGGGTTATTAAATTTTTTATTTGACTTGGTGGAGAATAGTTAACATAAATGATTCATATATTTAATACCTTAAAGTTTTGAATAAAAATATATCTCTTTTTAATGGTCTTGAAATATTGATCTGATTATTACTTTTACTTCCTCCGTCCCCAACACAAATACACAAATTCTCGATAGTATTTATCGCCTTAATTGAGTTACTCCACGTAATTTATTAATTTAACTTTTTGATTAACCATAATTTTGCAATTTCCATATGTTATCTAAATTATCTAATATATGCTTAATTTAATCTGATATTTAACATGTAGGAAAATTGTGTGATAGCGAAACATTTTCTATACAAAAATAGAAACAAAGAAAAGTATTTCTTGGAAATAGGGTTGGGCTTCTAGAATGCTGGTAGTTTTCCTTTTATTTTTACAAACACTGAAAAAGCTTAAAAATGAATATATTTGATGTAGACCTTCAATTAAAGTCAAACTTTTGATAACTTTAGTTGTTGAACTATATTGCTTGCAAGGGAAACAAAGCATCCTAGTACTAGTTGTGATAGATGTATTAAATATAGCAATAAATCTATGATATGTAAAGTGCATTCAATAATATTTGCAGGGTTCTAAACTTGTAACTTGTAACCAAAAAAACAAATCACGTGCATAGAGATGCATTAAAGTTTTCATATATTAGAGCAGTAAAGCAAAGTTTTCTCATCTTATACCAAATGCATCCTTATACATACTACTTCTTCAGTTTTTATTAAATGTTATTTTAAAAATCTATTTTGAATTAAATTAAAAATTGTTTATATATATATTAAAAAATTATAATATTTTTTTGTGTATTTACATATTTATTTTTTATTCTTTTTCTCATACATTAATAAAAGATCATTTTGTGAAGTTTTTTTTCTAATTTTTTATTTTCATACAATAATAATTATATCTTTAATATATATATATATATATATATATATATATATATATATATATATATATATATATATATATATATATATATATATATATATATATATATATATATATATATATATATATATATATATATATTTGGCTTATTAAAAAAATCGAGTTTGGTTTATGTCCTTTAAAAATATATTTTGAATTAAATTATAATTTGTTTTTCTTTATTAAAAAATTATAATATTTTATTTATGTATTTGCATATTTATTTTTTAATTTATTTATTCTTTTTCTCATACATTAATAAAAGATCATTTTGTAAAGTTTTTTTCTTCTAATTTTTCATTTTCATAGAATAATAATTATGTCCCCTGGAAGACCAGGTTTTGTCGTCTGTTGACAAGTGGGAGTGGCTCCTGGATAGATCGAAGGTATTTTCGATCAATTCTGCGTATGTTTACCTTTCCTCTGTCTTATCTGCGTTAATTTTTTTGAATCAGAAAAGTTATTCCTAAAGGTAACCTGGAAAACTTGTATTTCATTGAAGCTTAAGGTGTTCGACTGACGGTTAATTTGTGATAGACTGCCTACTTGTGATTACCTCGCTTCTAAGGGAATTATTTCCTCCACTCACGATAAAGTTTGTGTTTTGTGTTTCGAAGAGGATGAGGATGCCTTCCACCTTTTTTTGAATTATCGTAAAGCGAAGCTTATTTGGAACAAAGTTTCGGATTCGGGTTCAATCCGGTTAGTGATAATTCTATTAGTAACCATACTTTTTATGGTTTTTGGTTTTGTTTGATAGAGGAAAGGAGGATATGAGCCGCTACATTTGATTTGTTACGGTTTCGAGTATTTGGATTTATAGGTTACAACATCATTTACAATGATGTCATAGGAATAGTCGATGATATGTTTAATCGTATTGTCATTATCTCTTGGAGATGGTTGATTCTAAGTCGATCGAGTTGTAGCTATTATGATTGGTTAAAGTACCCTTTAGATTTTCTATAATCTTTAGGTCTTCTCCCTAATTTTTTTATTGATTTTTTGTATCAGGTCGGAGATTCCATTTTTCTCCTTTTTAATACAAATTGCTTATATATATATATATATATATATATATATATATATATATATATATATATATATATATATATATATTGATCTTACCTGATCAGGAGGGCCTTCCAAGGATGTGATTGTAAAGGGATGGACAGTCCACGACCAGGAATTGGATTTTGATTTCCCTGGCCGTTTCCTGCTCCCCGAAGGTGACGAGGAGTTCGACATATCCCCATGGCCTTGTTGTTGCTCCGTTGAATCCCTGGAGGTCGGATCCGACGTAGGGGGTCAGGTTGGTCTTGTCTAATTTCAGAGTCTTGAAGAGGTGGACGTACATGATATCCACCGAGCTGCCCTGATCAACCAGGATGCGCCTGACGTCGAATTGGGCCATCTTTGCCCTGATCAATAGTGGGATGCCCGAATTCGGGGATCCGCCCGGAAGTTCCTCCAAAAAGAAGGATATTGGGTTGGATTTACCCAGATATTTTGTCAGCGTCGCCTTTTGCTCGGGTGCAGTCAGTAGGAGCTCGTCGAACTTGCATTTGACCGAGAGGGCAGCGGCTTCACCGTTAATCCCTCCACCTGATATGACCAGTGCGGTCGGGAAATCTTCCCAGGGGCTGAATGCAGTGATTCTACCTTCGGGCAATGGCTCGGGAAGGATGAAATCTTCCGGGCGTGACACGCAGAGGGCCACTTGATAAGGAGAGTTGTCGGGGGGGTGTCTTCCCGGGGTCTCTTCTTCTCTGCCTCATCATGCTTGGGGGTTTCGTTCCTCCTCGTATACTGTTTTAGGTGCCCTTCTTGGATTAAAATCTCTATTGCATCCTTCAGGTGGACGCAGTCTTCGGTCACGTGCCCGTGGCTCCTGTGGAACCGGCAGTACTTGGATTTGTCGGTGTGAGGCTTTGGCGCAGATGGTTTTGGGAACCTTACTCTGCCCTGTTTGAATTCAGAGTTGATGCATTCCGCGAGGATGCGCTCTCGAGGAGCTGTCAGTAAGGTGTACTCGCTGTATCGGCCTGCGGGGCCTCTTCCTTCTCAAAGCTCGCGGGGTCTTTCTTCCCCACGCTTGTCCCCGTTGCGACGGGGGATGTTTGGATCCTCGCGCTTGGGGTGATCGGTATCCCCAGCACTATGGCCGCTGCGGGCGTTGTGGGCTACCTGTTTTTCCTCGTATCTGATATAGGCTTGAGCCTTGTGCAGAAGTTCATTCAAGGTGCGGGGAGGCTCGATCCCAACGGCCCTGCTGAGTTCGCTGCCGGGCAAGAGTCCCCTTTCGAGGAGGTATTTCTTCATGTGTTCGGTGGTATCCACCTCGACAGCTTCCTTGTTGAATCGCTCGATGTACGAGCGCAGTGTTTCATTTTTCTTTTGTACTATGGCTTCAAGGGTTGCCTCTGTCTTGGGGTGACGACGGGAAGCCGTGAAGTGCCTTGTGAACATGGATCTCATGACTCTCCAAGACGTGATGGATTCGGGGGCCAAGCTTTTGTACCAGGCCATGGCCCCTTTCCTGAGGGTTGTTGAAAACAGCCGGCATTTGAGGTGACCGGTGATGTCATTGCGGTAGTCGAGCATCGCGTTGACGTTGTCGACGTGGTCGTCGGGATCGGTAGTCCCGTCGTACACAGCTAGATTGGGCGGTTTTTCCATGCCTTTGGGGAGCGGGGCTTCCATTATTGCCCGTGACAGGGGACAGTGCAAGTCTTCCTCGTCACTCCTCAATGGAGATAGTTCTTTGTTGTCGGGGCTGCGCCCGCGCCTTGGTGATGCTCCTGATCGATCATTGTTGTGGTGGGCGCGTGCCCTGCTGACGTGAGGTTCTGGAGAGCGACGTCCCCGCTTCTTTGTTGCCTCTGGACACTGTTGTATCCTCCTCTCCTGCTGGGGTCGGACCTCCTGTCTTTCAGCTTCGAGGGTGATGATTCTCTCGTGCTACTGGTAGAGCATAGAACCGGCCTGGTTGAGTGCGTTCACCATGGCAATCATGGTGGCGTCTCCTTCGACGGGGACGGGGATGGGATGGAATACCTCGGCCCCTTGGTTTTGAGTGTGAGGGGCATCCCCGTTATTTTGGGGCTCAGGAGACGGGGTAGCTGGACGACCGTCCCGAGCGTCTGCTTCGTGGGACTGCGGGCTGTCGTCCATAGTGTAGTCGACGAGGGGACGGCTGCGCTCGCTAGGTTGTTCTCCGGCCATGTTGGAAGGACAGGAATAAGTGAGCTTTGATCCTCTGTTGATGAAGATGAGGATAGCTAATTCCCACAGACGGCGCCACTGATCTTACCTGATCAGGAGGGCCTTCCAAGGATGTGAAGACTGGGCCAGAGAATGGTTGAGAGAGGGGGTGTACCTGCAAAGTGATCCAATGCTTAAGTCAGAAAAGGTACAGAAAATCAAGGTTGTTTTTGAGTGAGTTAGAATACCTGACCCTTTGTAATGAAAGGGTATTTATATTGAGCCCCCAGCGCTGGGCCAAGGCTCCTAATGGGCTTGATCTAGCTAGGCCCAAGGAGGAGCTGCCAAGGAACGCGTAAGAAGCGTGAAGACCTAGACCAAAGGTCTGCTCCCTGGTCCAACTGCCCCTATCCCTCAGGAGATAATGCAGGGCAGTTGGGTGACGTGGCAGATGAGTTGGCAGACATGGTTTCTGCCCGACATAGCGCGTATGCCCGTAATACAGGCAAGTGACGTGTGAAGGAGGGTCAGCTGGTGGTGTGCGAGTGTCTCTGCCCGACACGTAGTGGGATGTCGAGGTGGAGTGTCCTCAACTCGGATGTCTGGGCTTTTGCCCGACACGTTCATCAGTCCGAACGTATGGGCACATGCCCGACGCGTATTGGGCCGTGCCGTGCATGCCGTATATATATATGTATATATATATATATATGTATATATATATATGTATATATATATATATATATATATATATATATATATATGTATATATATGTATATATATATATATATATATATATATATATATATATGTATATATATATATATATATATATGTATATATATATATATGTATATATATGTATATATATATGTATATATATATCTATATATATATATATATATATATATATATATATATATATAAAAGCAAGAAATGTATTGAAAAAAGAGAATTAAGGGTTCTTACACCTGCTTACAAAAAAAAAGGCAAAAAGTCTAAAGAAAATTACAATCCAATTGCCCATTACGAAAGATAAAAAATTGAATCTTTTACAAATTAATTAAAATTGCAATTGGAATGTGTAATCTTCCCGATGTACGACCATCTCCATAGTAAAGCTTTGATATTCCAAACCGCATCCAAAACATTCCAAGATTAGTTCTTAGAAATTATTTCATTCCTTAACAACCAAATATGTCAACTAGTTGCCAACCATACACATCCTTCCTCCCCTCTCTTCATTCCAAACCGCCTGCCAATGCGACACCAATTTAAAAAAAATTCCTTCAAGTTCAAAGTTTCTCGAATGCTACAACCAATCCACTCAGCTATTTCATTGCAAACTAATTTAGAAATGCTACAACCCATAATCAAATGCTCCAAAGATTCCGGATGACCAAGGCAAAAGATACAATTTGTATTATTGTTTGCAAATCTACACCCTCTATTGAAAAGGTTGACCTTAGTAGGAAGTCTATTCAAAAAGTCTCTCCACCCAAAACACATCACCTTAAACGGAACCTCCATCCTCCAAATAACAGTGAAAACTTCATCAAAAGTATTACTAAGTCCGAAAGGAATTCAAAACGAATCCGAAAGAACTCTAAAACTAGAAACTGAAAAAACACATGAATCGTCCGCCTTCCAATCAACCCGATCTCTCCCATCTACAAATGGACTCGTACGCCTCAAACACACCGACAAATCCGCTACTTGTTCAAAAATACCGCATCTGAAACCTCAGATTCTATTTTGACAAAAACTTCTGAATCCTATTACATTGTTGTTGCATTATCAAGCCTGACTGTAACAGAAGTCGAGATATCTGATTCCTCCTGACTACAGTCTGTAAAAAATCTGAAACAAGCTTTGTCACTGCTGCATTAATAGTAGTTGTTGTATCAGAAACCAGGCTACACGATAACCCCAGACTGTAACCCTCCTTTAGAACAGAACTCGACATATCTTGCGGCCTCCTGTTGCTAATAACCGAAGAACCGAATTCTGCAATACCTGCGACATAAGAATGAAAATTGTAGCTAGCTCAAAATAAGTCATTCACATTACCAAAGTTAATACCAAGTATCCCCCACTTCCAACTCCCGTCAATCCATCCCCCCATACAAGCAACGAAAACGTCCTTCAATTGAGATTCGTTAAAAAGCTTCATGAATTTATCCCTCAAACAAAAATCGTGTAATCAATGAGAATTCCAAAAAGTAAGTGAGGTAACCATTCCCTAAAAGAAATTTACAATTAGAAAAAAAAAATCTTCCGGAAAGAAATTTCCCAAATTAAGAATCTCCCTCCACCAAAACGATGAACTCTCACCGTTTGACTTAACTTCAACCGATCTCACTACTTTCAACGATATATCGCCATAACGAGCCTTGAGAACATCTAACCAAAGAGCGTTCTTTTCCGATAACACTCTTCATCTCCATTTATGTAAAAGGGCTACATTAAATTCATCCACTCAATGAAGGCCAAGCCTCCCCGACCTTATCGAACTACACACCGAACTCCAACTAACCCAATGAATGCAGCTTTTCTCCTCCTAACTACCCCAAAGAAAGTTACTTTGAATCAAAACAAAGGTTTTGGCCACTTTGATTGGATCTTTATAAAAGGACAACATAAAGATGGATAAACTAGATAGAATCGTCTTTAGAAGAGTCAATCTACCACCGAAACTAAGCAAACAATTAGACCAACACACAAGCCTCTTTTTCATCTTCGAAATCAAACCCTCTCACATAGACACTTTGTTGGAAACACGGCCAATAGGAATCCCAAGAAAAGAGAAATTGCTATCTTCACTCCTACAAGCTAGAAAATAAGAAGCTGTGTCCAAACCATTCGAACTAATGTTCAACCCAATGAGCTTAATTTTATGGAAATTTATTCCAAGACTCGATACCATTTCAAAGCCCCGAAGAATCGCCTTTATTTCTCAAATATATTTCCAACTACCATCGCCAACCAACAAGGTATCATCTGCAAATTGGAGAATGTCCACAAAGCACCCCCTATTGAAAAAGAAGCCCGTGAAATTATCATTATCAATGGATTTGTGAACCATACCTCTTAAATCTTTCGCCACTATAACGAAAGGGAAAGGAGAAAGAGGACCCCCTTGCCACAAACCTCTCTCTACAACAAATTCTTTCACCGGACTCTTGTTGACCAAAACCAACATCTTACTAGAAAAAATCAAAGCTTCCATCCATCTCATCCAAACCTCCCCAAAATCCATCTTCCTTAACATAAACCTTAGAAAACTCCACGAAACATTAATAAGATTTTTCGAAATCCACCTTGAAAAGTAAACACTCTTTTCTCTCCTTCAAAGCAAAATCCACTAATTCGTTAGCAACAAGAACGTTGTCCAACAATTGTCTTCCCGGAACAAAAGCAGTTTGACTTTACGAAATAATATTGTTCAAGATTCCTTTCAATTTAAGCGAAAAAAACTTAACTAAAACTTTATAAACACAATCAACAAGGCATATAGACCTAAAATCATCCAATCCCAAAGGATTCAGAGACTTCGGGATATAATAATAATAATAATAATAATAAAGATAATGTGAAAATTATGCGAATTTTAAAAATGGAGAACGGAAATAAAAAGTCAACCAAGTCAGCATTACATAACCTATCAAAACGAAAAATGTAAAGAAGTTGAAAAAAAATTTATATCGCAAATATATAGCAATTAATCTCTTAAAATAATTGAGTTTGGTTCCTTTAATAGGATGACACTAACACATGAATAATTTTAACGAAATAATTAATATTATTCAGGTTTTAGCATCGTACATCATCATTATCCTTGTTCATGATATCATATCATTTCCATCTTTAATTTCTTTTTCCAAATCCTACCATATTTATCATCATAGTAATTCACACGTTGAATCCTCTTTCACAACTTATCCTTCAAACTATCTTGCTTTGAATTGAATGCCTAGCATCTTAAAATCTCAATGGAGAACATGTTGTCACATCTTACACAACCTTATTCAGCTTCCGCTTTGCATTGTTTTTCAATTTGTCAATCATCATCTTTGCAACCAAACCAGGTGTTGTACTTTTGTTTTTATAAATTCTACCGCATTCATGTTAAGGTCCAAATTGTATTTATCTACATGATGTTGTTTATCCTAGTATGCTAATCATCATTATCATCATTATCCATTCGAATTCACCTCAAATTTAATGGGAAAAATCCGTTTTGATTGAGTATGAGTTTGAATTTGAATTTGAGTTTTTCCTAATTATAAAATATGTGAACATGTCGGATAATTGGGGTACTAGTATCTACCCGAATTCGTTCTCGAATCTTTTCCCGAATCCACCCAATTTATTTTACTGTATATTTTATTATTTTAGTTTTAATAATTTATAGTATTAAATTTACGGTTAATGTTTTTATATTTTGATTTGTATTTATTAATTTATAATGTATGCATAAATTTTTTTGAGATATTTTTATATTATTATTTGTAATATGATTTTATTTTGAAAAATTAAATACTTAAAAAAATAATTTCATTAAATAGATGATGTCAATATGGAATACCCAAATACGTCTGAACAAATCCAAATAAATTTGGATTTTAATTCTCTATCTCCAATAAAATTTGGAGCGGGGAATAAAAATTATTTTGAGATTCAAATTTAAGTTTAGCATACCCGTTGCCTTACTTAATCATCATACATGCTTATTAAATAGTTTTTAAGAGTGTTTTTATTCTTTTTCTTTTTTGCAAATGGAGATTTGTAAGGAATTAGTAGTAATTCTCATTTTCTTTTTACTAAAATTTGTTTTACGGTTAACACTAGCAATCACTTCATCTACAACACCAATGAATATCTCATCAAACAGACCATCGATCAAAATTATATTTCATTCCACATGTCATTGCTTCTTCATCATCAATCATGGACATATCTAACAAAATTACCACTAATATCTTTATCAATCTATAATATAAAAAAAGAAGTTGTTATGATTAATACATAATTAATATTTCTTAATCTTTCTTAAAATTTAAATTATTGAGGATATTAAGGACACTTTTCTCTCTTGCTTCATCCTTAGAGCTTTGACAATAATTTATGCTGATGTGTCATTATTAAAACTCTTAATAAATTTAAATTAAAATATTTAAAAAAAAAAGCAAATTTAAAACTACATCTAATTTCTAATCATCATTATGCATTAAACCTTATTGTTTTTTTTTTAAAGTTAGGAATATATTGAAGGAAGTACAAAGGGTACTCAATTCTGTTTACAAAAGAAAGTGACAAACGCTCGGTACCAAAAAACGATATTACTAACCAATTGACTCCTAAGATAAATAAAACAAATGATTTTTGTTGAATTCATAGAAGTTGCAATTGGAATGAGTAATATCACCAATGAACGTCCACCTCCAAACCATATATTTAATCGCCCACACCGTATCCATGACGTTCCAATCAATGCTCCTGAAAATAATATTGTTCCTAAGAATCCATAAATTCCAAACAACCGCCAACCAAACACAACTCTCTCTACCTGTCTTCACGAAAATAGACTTGCAATATAAATATCAATCCAAAAACAAGTGCTTCATACTATTGACTCGGGTCCCTACAAAACCGATCCACTCTGATACTTTCTTCCAAACCAAAGTCACCATCGGACAAGATGAAAAAGAATGCAATAAAGATTCCAGTTGATTTTTGCAAAAACACAACTTAAATCACTATCCGGTGAAATAATGTTTCTAAACAATAAAGCATCCTTCAAGGATAATTTATTTTAGAAACATCTCCAAGCAAAAACTTTAGTCTTATGAGGAGTTACCATTCTCCACAGCAAACCATAAGCCGAATCAAACTTGTTTGAAGGGCCGAAAGGGATGCGAGATTTACAAATAAATTTGTAAAACGAGTTAACAGAAAAAATCTCGTTACCCTCCAAAGACCACTTCAAGCTGTCTCTTTCTTTGAAATTTAACCGAACACCCCGAAGCACACGAAGGAGATCCTCCAATTCCTGCTCAATTGAAGTTGTTCTTCCAGAATTCTGACCCTGAAAAGAAACATCCTGCTGCTCCAAATCATTTTCCTCCAGTAATGTGAACTAAGGTAGGGGTGTTCGCTGTAATACCCATATATAAAATACATACATCAAAGCATATTTTTCATATATAAGTTCAAGTTTGGTACTGAAATACAAATAAGTTCTTAGTACAACACATTGTAAAATATTAGCCAACTAAATACATAAGGTATTACAACAAAAGGCTAACAATAATACAAGGTATCAAAACAAAAAGGAAACTAAGAACTAGATCCGAAGATCTAAAAAATATCCACAACGGAAGCAAAGCCATCGATAAGTAAGGATAATCAAACTGCCTCATCCTTACCCTTCTCGGAACCTGAAGTACTTGTAAAATATAACAACAACATGGGGTGAGATAAAAATATCTCAGTGAGTTCCCTATCTTAGAGTTCTCTCGGCTCTAAGGTTCAAATCTAAGCCTTCTCAAGCCTTTGGTCACTTCTCTACAAGGAGCCGAAACAAAATGGAACAAAAGTCTAAACTCACTCTCTACACTAAATGAGTGGAACATCTACCTCAAGCCCTTATGGATGCTTTCCGTGGGACTAAAGATAACTCACCTCAAAACTTACTCAAGACCTTACGGAGGACTCGATATAACACACACCAAAGTCTTTACGGATGCTTCCCGTGGGACTAAAGGTAACCCACCTCAAGACTTACTCAAGACTTCCTGCATAAACTAGTGCAATACTCACCTCAAGCCTTTACGGATGCTTCCCGTGGGACTCAAAGCAACCCACCTCAAGACTTACTCAAGACCTTACGAAGGATCTAGTAACATACACACCTCAAATCACTACCCACGCCTCACCAATGGTACCTCAAGCCTTTACGGATGCTTCTCGTAGAACACAAAGTAACCCACATCAAGACTTACTCAAAACATTACAGAGGACCTAGTGTATTACGCGCCAACGGTTTCACCTCAACATAGGGTAGTCCTAAACATCTCACAAATTATACCTTTTATTTGCAAAAGCTAACACTTTTCCTAACTAACATAATTACGGTTAATTAGAAAATTCGGGTAAAAGTCGGCTAAAAATTATATTTCTTGGTATCATCGGATAGAACATATTTTTAGCTTCGAATCGATATAAAGAACATTTAAATCGGATAAAGGATGAAAAAGTTATGAATTTTTAAAAGTATCAACATAATACATTTTTCCTCAACTTACAGTGTTAACCGGTAAACGCTTGGGGTTAACCGGTTAACCACATCAGGTTTCAAAACACAGTAGCATGGCAAGTGAACTGACAGACGTGTTCCTTGCCTGTTCTGAGTGCATGCTCGACGTATAGGATGCTTGCCCGACCATTAAGCGCCCCTATCCGTCTGCCAGGCGTGCCTGCCCGAGCATATGGGCCTAGCAGGAACGACATATTGGGTCGTGGTCCAATACAGCCGAGGCCCAGTCCGGAACAATACCCAAATAGGCTTGAAATATCTGGTTCATGTAATCCATAAAAATAGTTGGAGCATTCATCACACCGAAAAGCATCACTAGAAATTCATAATGACCATAACGGGTTCTAAACACAGTCTTCGGTACATCGAAACTCTTTACATGAATCTGATGATAGCCCGACCTCAGATCAATCTTCGAGAACACACATGCTCCTTTGAATTGATCCAAAAGGTCGTCTATCCTAGGTAAAGGATAATTGTTCTTGATAGTGACCTTGTTGAACTTACGATAATCAATGAACAATCGCATACCACCGTCCTTCTTCTTTACCAACAATACAGGAGCTCCCCACAGTGAAACACTTGGTCTAACAAAATGCTTCACCATTAAATCTTCTAACTGATCCTTCAATTCTCTTAATTCAAGCGGTGCCATTTGATAAGGGGATACAGATATAGGAGTCGTCCCCGGTATCAGGTTAACTGAGAACTTAACTTCCCTCACCGGAGGTAAGGAAATGACATCCTCGGGAAAGACTTCAGGAAACTCAGATACTATTGGAATATTCATAACTTGCTGATCAATACTCTCCTCTTTAGTATGGACCAGTAAAACAGATTTCGATTTTTCAAACAAAAAGTTTACCATTCCAACTGTACCTTCTAAAATTATTGTCAACACATCTTTCGGAGGAGCTTCCACGGATGGAATGATGATCAATTTTTCTTCTCACCCAATAAATACGGAATTAGCAGATAACCAATTTGTTCCCAAAATAACATCGACCTTCTTAAGGGGTAGACAAATAAGATCAATCTGGAAAACTCTACCATCCACGAAAAAAGTACAATTTTCACACATAAGAGGTGTCTCAACGGTTTCATCCATATCGGTAGTAACCACCATAGGAGGAGACAAGGGAAAAAATCGTAACCCAAGTCGCTTCACATAACTAGTAGACACAAAAGAATGTGTTGCTCTGAAATTAAATAAAACAAGACAAGGATGTTCTTTAACAAGACATGTACCTGTAATAAGAGAGTTTTCGACTTTAGTCTTCCTCGCATCCATGTATAAACCCTTCCTTGAATCTGATTCCTTCTCTGTGGACAATCTCTAGCAACATGTCCTTCTTTCTGGCAATGGTAACAAATCACACCACTCTGATCACACCTTCCATAATGATTCTTATGGCACCTGGGACATGAAGGAGGAGCATTAGGTCTAGGATTCTCCACTTGCTTCCCTTTGAAGGATTTGGGCCTGAGCCTAAAATGTTGATTCCCCCTCCCACGATCACTTGGAACAACTCTTCTGGAACTCGCTTCAGTTTACACTTTTTTCAAACTATGCTCAGCAACATAGCATTGCCTCAACAATTTAGAATAAGTAGTGAACTCCCTCAGAGAGACACTATGAGAAATCTCAGCCCTTAACCCAAACAAAAATTGATCAATTTTCCACTTCTCATCCGGATTATACATAGCTTGCCTTGAATAAGCCGCCATGTCTTCACACTTTTCTGCATAACTTGCACAATCATGTTTCCTTGCCTAAGCTGCTGAAATTCAAGGCAATGCTCAAAGAACTAGGAAAATATTTCTCCATAAAAGTTGGAAAATATTTTTGGGTCCTCAAAGAACTTGGAAAATATTTCTCCATAAAAGTTTCCTTAAATCTTTCCCACACCTTTGGAACCTCTTGCACCGTCATGAGAGTGGAAGCACTCTCCCACCATCTAGCAACAGGACTTTTCAACAAGTGTGAGGAAAAAGTCACCTTGTCCTCTTCACTACATAACACGATTTGAAAGAATCTTTCCACACCAACTATCCATTCATGAGCTTTTACCGGATCTAATCCGCCATGAAATTCTTGAGGAATCATGCGGAAAAAGTCACAGAAAGTTCCACCTCCTGTTTCAGGAACAACCACCTGAGGATGAAGACCCCAATTCATTTGGTGAATCATCTCCTGAATAAATTGGTGTTGTTGTTACTGCATCTGCTGCATGAACTGATACAATGGAGCATTCCAATCGCTACCAGGCTGATTACCAACAGGATGAGTGGCATTACGCCAACCACTAGTTCTACGTCCACTAGCCATATCCCTAAATTTCATCAAAATAGGATTAAGTTGATAAGGATTAATACCATAACCATAACATATAGTTCTATAGGGAGATCACGTATATGAACGGAAAGAAACACTTATAATATTTCAAGGCTAGGTCGAGGATACGACCTGCTCTGATACCAACTGTAATATCCATATATAAAATACATACATCAAAGCATATTTTTCATATATATAAGTTCAAGTTTGGTATTGAAATAGAAATAAGTTCTTAGTACAACACATTGTAAAATTTTAGCCAACTAAATACATAAGGTATTACAACAAAAGGCTAACAATAATACAAGGTGTCAAAACAAAAAGGAAATTAAGAACAAGATCCGAAGATCTCAAAAATATTCACAGCGGAAGCAAAGCCATCTATAAGTAAGGATAATCAAACTGTCTTATTCTTAGCCTTCTCGGAACCTGAAGTACCTGTAAAATATAACAACAACACGGGGGTGAGATAATAATATCTCAGTGAGTTCCCTATCTTAGAGTTCTCTCGGAACTAAGGTTCAAATCTAAGAATTATCAAGCCTTTGGTCACTTCTCTACAAGGAACCAAAACAAAATGGAACAAAAGTTCAAACTTACTCTCTACACTAAGCGAGTGGAACATCTACCTCAAGCCTTTACGGATGCTTCCCGTGGGACTAAAGGTAACCCACCTCAAGACTAACTTAAGCACTTACGGAGGACTCGATATAACACTCACCAAAGTCTTTATGGGTGCTTCCCGTGGGACTAAATGTAACCCACCTCAAGACTTACTCAAGACTTCCTTCGTAAACTAGTGTAGTACTCACCTCAAGCCTTTACAGATGCTTCCCGTGGGACTCAAAGCAGCCCACCTCAAGACTTAATCAAGACCTTACGGAGGATCTTGTAACATACACACCTCAAATCACTACTGTAAACACCCCAAATTTGCCCTCACCCATTCACATCATGGCTTGTGATCATCTCATATGCATCAACTCAATCATATCCTCTCATATCTGATTTTTGATTCACTGCATAGTTTTTAAGTCATCTGCACCTAGGGTTTGTGATCTGAGCAATCCAAGAGCCTCTTGAGCCACTCCAAGGGTCACCAATCACCTCAAAGAGATCCATGTGTGTTAAAGTATCATATTACATCCCCTCAAAGTCAAGATTTCCAAAGAATCACAAGAACTGGGATTGGTATGGATGCAGAGCCAAGTTTGACTGCACAGTTGACCTAAAATTAAGGTTTTGGTTTCAGAGGCCATAACTCCAAATTTTTTGGTCATTCTTGTTTCCATTGGTCTCTATATGGTATAGGGAGTATGCATATCAATTTTCATGAAGAAATTCCATGGGGAAGTCATCTGATCAAGGGTTGACTTTCTGGACAAGTCAGTGCAAAATCAGGGCATCTGAGGCCCCCAATGACCCAATCAATGGTTGATCTTCATCATTTTGAGTGTATATGATCTTTATTTGATTATGGAAGAAGGTTGAAGTTCACAAAATTCAAGAATTTGGAGTTTTTGCAAATGTTGACTTTTTGGGTATAGTTGACTTTTCAAGAATGTGTCATTTTAGGTCACTTTTCAAGCCTTGATTCTTGATCCAAAAATGCTTCAAATGGAAAAACTTTGGTCATGAAAGTTGTAGAATACATCTTTCCCTTTTCAAAAAGTACAAGAACATGATCAAATTCTTCTTGGATCAAAAGTTATGGTGTGACAAAGTTGGCAAAAATCATTGATTTTCAAGACATGCTTCAAATGTGAATTTTGCAAAATCATGAACCAAGGCTTTTTGTAACCTCTAGTTGATATCAAACCATGACAAAAACATTCCATGAGCTCTAAAAATCAGAATTGGACCAAAGTTTCTCATGTCCATGGTTTGTGTAACAAGACTTTTTTCATGAAGTTCCAAAAAGTAACAACTTGCAAAACTCATGATCACTCTTCACCAACTAGTTACCTTGGCTGCTGGACCTTCCCAACATCACACACACATCATGCTGCGCCAGCCCTAGCCTTTGTACCAAGCTAGAACCAAGCCCATGCTTCTCTTACAAAAAGTTGACTTTTGGGCAAAAGCAAACATCCCAATCACCACAGGCCATGTCACATCCTCTGGCCACTTGCAATTGTTTATACTTTCCATTTTGCTAGCCAAACATAACAGGAGGCAAGGCTGAAACAACACACAACATCACATACACAAACTCACTCCCTTTTGCAAAACTCTTCGAATTTCTCTGCCCAGCTCACAAACATCCAAACTATTTCCACACTTCAACTCACCATGCCTCATTGAGTCCAAAGCATCAAAGAACCAAGCCTGAAACAAGCCATAACACCACTTCACCATTTTCACTCCAACTTGCAGTTTCCTTCGAAACTCTCTCCACAGCTCACAAACATCCAAACAAACTCCACAAACCTTCTCCACTCATCATCTGGACCACAAGCAACCCTTCACCATTGCCAGAAACAGCCTGAATCACCATTGCCATGTTCAACTGAGCTTGAGCAGAAGTTGTTCAAACTCTTCATCCAGCCAACATAAATTTCTCCCAAGCATTCAAGCATCATCAAGAGGTCATAAGGAGTGGATTTCACCAAGAGGGGAGGCCTGAAAGTTGCTGGAGTGAAAGCTTCGAATCTCAGGTAGCTCAAGAAATATTTTCCCAGAAATCATTTTTTAAGTTCTTAATCTGTTCTATATGTCTTCCTGATCATGAATATGCCTTTGGTTTTGAAAATGGTGGAGAGATGAGAGTTTACCATGCTTCTGAAACTTTTTGCCCTAGAAATAGATTGATTCGATTCAGCCATTATAGGAATGATAAATTTGTTTTGGGTTGGGGTTTTGATTCGTGAGTGAGTGGGGATCATTCCTGTGTTCTTAGATTTCATTTTAGATACGTGTGTAGAGAGTTAGCATTTTGGAGTGAACGGAGAAGATGACCGGAACACTGTTCCGGTCATCTGAAAGTGATTAACGGCAGGGTTAGGGTTTAAACATTAATTAGCCAGGTTTGAATGCTGGCCTTTGGATTTGGCGCCAGGTCAACGCGCGCGTGTTTTCATTTGAATCTCCACCATCAGATTGCATGACTTTTATTTAATTCAGTTTATTTCATTTTTATTTTTTATTTAATTCATTTGTTTTCCACAATTTATTAAAAATAGTAAAAAATGTCTAAAAATTATGAAACTTTTTCTCATAAGTTTTATTAATTTTTAAGACCCAAAAATATTTTTGTTTTTATTTTTATCATTAAAAAAGTATTTTTAAATATTTAAAAGATTATTTTTAATTGATTAATGGAAATTAATTTATTAAAAATACTTTTAGGTATTTAAAAATCACCAAAAAATTCATGAAATGTTCTAAGACATTTAGAAACATTGTCCAACCTTCAAACCAAATTTCTTTTTTGATCTTGATGCTTTTTGAGAATTTTCTTTTGAATTAAAATCATTTTTGTGCATTATTTTGATCCTAGGTCCAAAAAATCTTTTCTGCCTATCTATGAAGAGTTGGACATTGATTCTTCTTGCATTGCATTGTGTTTAGCATGTAGTTTTTGAGATTAAATGGCCTTTATTTGATCCCTCATTTTCAATTTGTTTGGCATTTCTTTTGTTTAGGAACCCTAAAAACCCTAATAACTTGTAAAAATCATAACTTGAGATTGGTTGAGAGTTGAAACCTCTCCTTTGGGCATTGGTTTAGTATAGGATTAGGGGTCCTTTGTGTGGCATTTTCCATTTTTTATCTTAGGGTTTGCTTCTGTTTTTGGCTTTGATTTGATGTATGATTCATAAACCCTAATTTGGGCTTTCATATGCATCCCTCTTGCATTCTCTTGCATAACATGACTTGCCATGGCCTTTCAAGCATCCATTTAGTTCACTTGACATCATAAGATATATAGAAAGCATGTTTGATCATTGCATCATGTATTTGCCATGTTGTATGTCATGTGCACTTCATAACTTTTCATGTATGTTCATGGTTTTTAACTTGTTTCATTTGCATTCATAAGCTTGTATGATCATTTCCATGTGCTGCCTCATGTTTGTAGCATCTCATAACATCATTAGCATCATGTATATGCTTCTGGTTTTGTTTCTCATCATGTCATCTCATCCCACTTTGCATTGCATTGCATCTCTTTTCTAACCTTTCAGGTGGTAAGTGATCTTGAGAAGTGAATTTGCCTTCACTTCTCATAACTTTCTCTTCATCACTCTCTTGCATCCATTGCTGCATTTTTGTATGTGTTTGAGATTGAGCTTGCTCATCCTTCCTCTTCCCACTTTCTTTCTTCAAGTGACTTGACTTCTTGAATGAAGCAAGTCACTTTGCTTCTCTTGATCCTTTCATCTGCTTCCTGGTGGTTCCACTGAAGATTTCTCTTGTAAACCTCACAAACCTTAGGAACAACCATGTATGACAATGATTAGGGTTTTGATTAGTCTCCCCTCTTAGTTTTACCTTTGTGTCTCTTTTGAGTCTTCTCTTCTCATCTCATAATCAGGGACTAAACCCTAAAGGCTTTAAGGCTTTGTGATTAAGCTTATGCCTGCATCCTTCTCTTAGGATGGAGTGTATAACTTTAATCCTAAGTGTTAAACCCTTAATGTGTTTAAATTTCTTAATCAATTCACTTAATAAGTATCAAGACACCAAGCTTGTAACTTGGGCCTTGCATTAGGGTTCTAATTCTTCCTTAATTGGTTAAGAAGGACTAACCCTAGTGTTAATGGACAAGTCCTCCTCAAGTTGTCTTACAAACCCTAAAAATCACTTCATCATCATATCATTAATATAAAATCCACTTAATAAAGGCTTGTTTTGTCATGAGTTTAATCCCTAATCATGGATTAAGTTGAAGAGCTTTCCTCAGCTTAAACATTCTCATCTATTATCCTTCTATTAGGATGGTGTAATGGGTCTGTTTAATCCTTGATTATGGCTTAACCTCATTACTCAACACTAAACAAAAACACCAAAAACATCTAAATAATCACAAGTAGGTTAATGATCTTAATCCTACACCAAAGGTGATTGAGTGTGAGAATCTGACTTCACACTTAAGGTATTCTCATTACCCCTAATCAGAGGGAAGATGTGATGAGTCTACTAAATCCATTGGTTTAGGCTTAAGCTCATTTACTTATGACAAACTTTCAAAAGCAATAAAAGACTGAAAACACAAAAAACAAACAATAATCGTCTCCTTCGGGATTCTTTTCTCATCTCATTCACTCACAAACGAGAACTTGCTCCTTCCGTCTAATGCAAGACAGTTAGCACCTGAGCCAGACAGGTCATACACTTGAGCATAGACAAGCAAGCAGTTCACAAGTCAATTCATCTTCAGTCTCTTTGGGTCGAACTACGGTGTTCTGACTTCCTCATTGCACGAGAGGATACGTAGGCATAACTTAACAGTTATCGAACAAAAGTCTCTGTACATTCCCCCTCTTTCCAGCTTTATTCTCTTAGCCTCATTATCATGAGCATTTCACCTTTTGTCCTTACACTGACACTTTCATACTTCATATCACTTATACACTTTACACTGACACCTGTACATCCCTTTCCAGCTATTTTATACACAGATTGCACTGACACTACCCCTTTAAAACACAAATCTTTCAAGCGTGGATCCCGTCGAGTACGGCGGACAATCTGGGTGCTAATACCTTCCCAGGTTGTAACCAACCCCCTTTCTCAGTCTCTCTGGTCCGCGACCGTCTTATCCGTATCTTTCTAGGCCTATGCAGCATTGCCTTTCCTCCGGGATAAAAATGCCTAGCTGGAGACTCTATTCATCTCCAGTGAGTTCACGGCTGTGTGTTCTCATTGTCCCTCTCGCCGACCGTTCGCGTCTGTACCTTTATCTGGGCCAGTCCCATTTATCGGGAGCGACAGCTTGGCGACTCTGCTGGGGATCCTTATACTGCAACCAGGGCTTCTGGTTCTTTTTGTGGGTTCCTCCTAGCGCTTGATTGATTTGTGTTTACTGGGGTGTTATGTGCTTATTTGTGCTTGTATATTTGTACTTATTTTGCTTTATGTACAGTTTGCTTTACTGCTTTCTTTATTGCTTTTGCATTATATCATATTGTCATACTGTGCTGCTGGCTGGATCTGTTGTTTGCTTTGGTGGGTGGGTGTTCCATTGAGAGTTAAGGTCCTATACCTGGGACCTGAGTGACACCTAGGCTAGAGTGAATCATATTCTTTCCCATTCCATTTCGGTCTGGTGCGGGAATATGAAACACGGTTCAGATATGAGTTTCTTCTTGAGAACTCTGTGTTGCAGATTTCCTGCAATGCTAGGGCTATCTGGGAAGCCTGCTAAGTCTGGATGACCTTTTAGTTTTGACCTTCAGAAACTGAGGTGAACTAGAGGAGGAACTTTTATGGTTATTGTAAACACTGTACCTCCGGGTTAGAAGTGTTTACACCTCTCATAACTGATCCAAGTCTGAGGATCCTTGTTCTAGAACATCACCTGTGAGGGGTTTGGGCTGTTTACAGGTTTGCAGGTACCTTGACCTCAGAATACCCTGTTACTTTGTTTAAGAGTACTCCATTTGGGACAGTTCTTGTGATTCTAAAACCCTGGACATGTGGCTCTTTATTTGAGTCCCCCACCCTGGTTACTGGATTTATAGACCTCCATCTGGAATTCTTGAATACACTTGGACCTATATCAGGGCATTTTGATCAGATCCAGCTCAGTCACAGACCCTTGCATTTCATTTGCATACATTATCATTGCATCATATTGACATTTGCTTATTTGTGTTTCAGGGTATCCATCTTCACTTTTGGCTAGTTTTGACCCCATCTTCAGCATTGACCTATCTTCATCAGCACCTGCTTCAGTTTAGCTATCTGCTTCAGCTATCACCTGCACCAGCCAATCAGTGGCCCCTTCTTCAGTATTATCATCAGCACCTATCTCTACTCAGTCTTCAGCATCATGGCCCCTAAAAAGAGCAATATCACCTATCACTTCTTCCAGCCAGAGTTATCAGACATCAGGAGGATTCAAACCCTGATCACTCCAGATCACATACCATTGTTCAGGGAAAGCTATGGAGATATACTTGATATGGTTATGGATCTGGACCCTTCACAAAGAAGTCTGATCCACACTTGCATTCAGTTCTATGATCCCCCACTGAGGTGTTTCACTTTTCAAGACTTTCAGCTGGGCCCCCTATTGGAAGAGTACTCCTCATTGGTTGGTATGCCTATCAGGGGTGGAATTCCTTTCAACCCTGAGATAGTCTTTCCTGGTAATGGAGAAGTAGCAAAGGCTTTGCATTTGGAACCTGTCCTGATTGAGCAGCATATGACTTCTAAAGCTGGGATCCCTGGTTTCCATCTGGATTTCTTGATCTCTCAAGCTACCCTGAAAGCTTCTTTAGGAGAGTGGAAAGTTGTTTGTGCATTATTGGCCTTGAGTATATATGGAATTGTATTGTTTGCAGATGAGCCTCGATTCATTAGCAAGAATGCAATCCATCTTTTCATCCTGAAGAACCCAACACCCACTTTATTGGGGGATCTTTACTATTCAGTGCATCAGAGGAATGAAAAGCAGAGGGGAAGGTTAGTGAGGTGTTGTGCTCCATTGTTCCACACTTGGCTTCTCAAGCATCTACCCAGGACAGATGCATTTCTAAATCCTCATCAGCAGAGCAACTGGGCTAAGAGACTCACTGCTTTAACTTCAGCTGATATTAGATGGTGCACTCAAAGCACCAAGGGCAGGGATATCATCACCAGCTGTGGGCATTTTCCCAATGTGCCCCTAATAGGAGTTAAGGGTAGTATTAATTACAACCCTCTGCTGTTCAGAAGGCAACTGGGCTACGCACTGGTCCATACTCCTAAGGCACAGGACTTGGTGGAGACTCTTTATTGTGAGAACAAGATTAATTTGACTGTTGTTAGGCAGGCTTCCTGGGCCTGGGATAATGTTCAAACCAAGGGGATAACCATTCTGGGGAAGTGCAATAATGTGGCATCAGCACAATATTATGAGTGGTCTCGTGCCAGGGCTCAATTCTCTGGGATGCCCTTTACCATAGAAGACATGCCTGAGTCATCTTCAACACCACCACCTGCCACTGTCAGTTTGGAGGAGTTTGAGAGTTTGAAGGAAAGAAATGAGAAGTTAACCCAGGCTTTGCAGAAGACCCTCCGGGAGAGGAGTGAGGGTATGAGGGAGATTGAGAGGTTGGAGAAGTTGAGAGTAGAGCATCTGACTAAGATTGAGAAGTCTGGGGATTATATCAAAAAGTCTAAGGCTGGAGAACAAATTCTGAAGAATGCTTGCAAAGAAGCCCAGTTCCAGAGAGCAAGGACAGACTTGTATCTGAAGGAGAGTCAGGCCCGGTGGGTCAGGATCACCGAGGCTCGTACCCTGGAAGAAAAGAGAGTTCAAGACAAGATGGAGCAACTGGAAGCTAGTGCAAAAGAACAGCAAGAAGCCCTGGCTGCAGCCCAGAGGGAGATATCGGAGCTGAAGATCAAGGCTGGAGTGAAGAGGTCAAAGGACCAAGCTCAGTACAAGAAGCTCACAGCAGCTGTTACGACCCGGAATCTCCTCATCAGGAATCTCACGGAGCGTCCGGCTGATCCTGTGACCGAAGCACTTCTCAAGGAAGTTCGTGAGGATGAGTTTGGTCTTGGTGTTTGACCATTTGTTTGTTGTTGCTTTCATTCCATGTACTTTTATTTTCCTTTCTTGTGATGTATTTTGACCCCTCAGTGGGCTTGTATTTGTAAACGAACTATGTACCATTTTGCTTTTGTAATATATGTATTAGTTTGTTCCATCCGGGTTTACTCCGAAAGCAACATCAACAACATCTTCAAGGGTCTGGAAGGGTCAAAACTGAATGCCAAACCGGATACCTTGAAAACAAATAAGCATACTGCATTGCATGCTAACCCTTTTGTTTGTTTTGTAGGTTTTTGTTTTATTGCTACTAACTCTGTTGCGATGTTCAGGAACTATTGCTAGGCGCCGGGTATTTCCCCTCAACCGTCCGCACCGTTATCCAACCCGTAACAACCTTCCGGGCATTCAAATGGATCAGGTACAGCAGGACCTTGCAGAGGTTAGAAATCAAATGGCAAACGAAAGATTGGAAATGAGAACACAGATGACTCAGTTTATGGAAGTGATGAACAACATGGCTCAGAGGCAGGAGAGTTTGAGAGCCATGGTGGAAAGGCAAAATCAAGAAGATCCACATATAGGGACTGCCGGGACCAGCAACAATGAAAGGGTCCAACCCCATGTTAACCCCCCTGTATTTGGCCCCCATCTTCATCCGGAGGTCAATATTCCTGCAAATGTTCAAGGAACTGCCACTGCAGCCAGGGTACTATAAGAAGATCCTCAGGAGGACCAGTTCACAGTAATGGGTGCTGGGGAAGAAGCTTATGATAGAAGGTTGGATGAGATAGCTGAGAAATTGAGGTCCTTAGAGTCTCAGAACTCTCTGGGTTTCGACGTCATGGATATGGGCTTGGTAGACGGGGTCAGAATCCCCCATAAGTTCAAGCCTCCTTGTTTTGAAAAATACAACGGGACTTCATGCCCCCGGACTCATTTACAGTCATTTCTGGGAAGGCTGAAGGCCTACACTATGGATGAGAAGCTCTGGATGTTCTATTTCGAAGACAGCTTAACTGGAGCGTCAAGAGAATGGTACTCTCACTTGACAAGGGCAACTATTAGGTGCTGGAAGGACCTGGCAGAGGCCTTCATCAGACAGTATCAGTATAACTTAGACATGGCACCCAACAGGACTCGCCTAATGGGAATGTCACAGTCGTCAAGGGAAAGTTTCCGAGAATATGCCCAGAGATGGAGGCAATTGGCTGCTGCTGTTCAACCACCTATGTCCGAAAGAGAGATGGCTGATATGTTCATGAATACCCTTCAGGGAACCTATATTGATAGGCTAGCTGCCTTCTCATCTACTAGCTTTGCGGATGTTGTCATAGCTGGGGAGAGAATTGAGAGCTTGTTAAAAATGGGTAAGATATCTGACAATGGTGCAAGTTCGTCCAGTAGTACAAGGAAGCCTTTTGCAGGCCCAAGAAGAACTGGCGAGACCAATGCCATCCACACCAACAGGGGCAGGCCCCAATATGTTCACAGGTCAATAGCAGTAGTCACCATTCCTGCTCCAGCACATCCTCAGCCGGTTTATCAACCTCCGCAGCAAAACTACCAGCAACAACCTCAGTACCACCAGCAATCTCAGTATCCTCCAAGGAATTACAACAACAGCAATACCAACAACAACAGTCAACAAAGGCCATTCCAACAGAGGCCATCTCAAGCCAACAGAGTGATCGACCCGATCCCCATGCCATATGCTACATTGCTGCCACTACTCCTAAAACTCAACCTAGTTGAGCTAAGGACGCTGGCACCTCCAGATCCCAACAGCCTACCCAGGAATTATGACTCCAACGCTAGGTGTGCCTTCCATTCAAACGCACCTGGCCACAGTACAGAGAAGTGCAGAGCTCTGCATATGAAGGTACAAGACCTGGTAGACTCAAAAGCTCTGAATTTCGCACCACCACCCAATGTCAATAAGAACCCGATGCCAAACCATGGTGGTCCCAGGATTAACGCTATTGAAGAAGACAAGCCGTCTTATTTAATAACCAGTGTGGGCCAGATCAGGACACCGTTGGTGGAAATCAAAGCTCAGCTCTTGGAATGTCAAATGTTCCCGGGGTGTGAGTTAGGCTGTGCTTACTGCAACATCTCAGTAAATGGGTGCGATAATTTAAGGAATGGCATAGATGGCCTTATTCAGAGTGGCCAACTTCAGATCACCACATCATTTCCAACAAATCCAGCAATCTCATCAGCAACGGTTTCAGAACCTCCTACAACTGCAGCAACCATTGTTCCTGACGATTCTTCGGTTTCATCAACAAGTACTCCATCTGTCGTCTCAACTGATCAGTTATCAGCAAATTTTTCTTCTACAACTTCAGCTTCACTCCATTTTGAAACTCCTACAACAACAACATCCTTTCTTCCGACAATATCTCCTACAACACCAGCAACAAATCATGAAGATGTCTCAACTGTCACCATATTCTATGATCCTGAAAGCAACTCTGCCTACAATTCAGAAGGTGCTGCTCCCATTAGAGCACCAGTTACAATTTATTATGATCCGCAGGCTATCACAGTTCCTTCAACAGCTGCAATCAGTCCAGTCACCATCACGGTGCCTGGACCGGTACCTTATGAAAGCAGTAATGCCATCCCCTGGCATTACGGCTCTGACTTGTACTGTGAGGGACAAAGAATCACTTTTGAATCATCAACCCCTGCACCACAGATAGACAATGTGGGCGGAGGCGGAGGCTTCACTCGAAGCGGACGTCTTTTCGCTCCGCAAATTCAGAGACCCACTGCCGAAGCAGAAGCTGCTGCCAAGGCAAAAGGGAAGAGCCCTGTGCAGGAAGATCAAGCTGTTAAGGAAGCTTTGAAGACACCATTCGATCAAGAGGTTGATGAGTTCATGCGAATCATCAAAAAGAGTGATTATAAAATAGTGGATCAGCTTCATCAGACGCCTTCCAAGATCTCAATCCTATCATTGCTTATGTGCTCCGAAGCCCATCGGAATGCACTACTCAAAGTCTTGCACGCAGCTTACGTGCCTGAAGAGATCACTGTCAATCAGCTGGAAGCTGTAGTTGGAAATGTTAATGCTAGTCACGGACTAGGGTTCACCAATACTGATTTGACAACGGAAGGCCGCAACCACAACAAAGCCTTGCACATAACCATGGAATGCAAAGGTGCTGTCCTTTCCCATGTGCTGGTAGACACGGGGTCATCCCTCAATGTCCTACCTAAAAAGGCCCTGGTGAAGCTAGAATATGATGGATTGGCATTGAGACCCAGCAACCTGGTGGTGAGAGCCTTTGATGGTTCAAAGAGATCGGTTCTGGGAGAGATCGAGTTGCCCGTGACGATTGGCCCGCAGACCTTTAAAACTATCTTCTACGTGATGGATATACAGCCCGCCTACAGCTGTTTATTGGGTAGGCCATGGATTCACGCTGCTGGCGCCGTGACCTCTACCCTTCACCAGAAGTTAAAATATGAGTGGGAGGGTCAAATCGTTACAATCTGCGGAGAGGAGGACATTTTTGTCAGCCACCTGGCTACTTATAAGTACATTGAGATGGATGGGGAGATCCATGAAACAATGAGCCAGGGGTTTGAAGCCTTGAATGTGAATGAAACATCTGCTGTACCTGGTACTTCAATATCGTCATACCAACAAGCCCGGAAGGTTGTTGAGGAAGGAACTGCCCAAGGCTGGGGCAAACTGCTACCGGTGGAAAAGAAAGAAGACAGATTTGGGTTGGGTTACAAACCAACTCAACAAGATCAAGCAGCGGCTGCGAAAGAGCCCAATTTTGTGAGTGGGGGGATGCTTACCCCTGATGCCATCAACTGTCTGGAAGACGAGCTGGAAGAGGAGCGCAATCTGGAGAATTGGATTCGTCCAAAGATCCCGGGGAGCAGTGTCTCGAACTGGTCTTCCCAGGAAATTATAAGAGTTACTCATGCAGAGTAATTATTATTTCCTGTATTTTTATAGCATGCATCAAAGTCTTGCATCTTGCCCAAGATGACAAGACTCATTTTGTAATCGGGCCATCTGTACTTTTTGTGCAAACAAGATTAATCAATGAAATATCAGACATCTTTTTGCAAATGAGTCTTTTTCTTTTCCGCTCACTGTTTTTCCATTTTTTTCTTTTTGTACAAAAATAAATGGCAGTGTTTTCAAAATGACAATTTTTATTTCACTTTTCTAAACAAGACTAAAATCAGATCACTAAAATAAAAAAACTTAACCCTTGCAGAGAGTGCCTTCCAGACAGCACTGACAACAGCACGGCTATGACTTCGTATGACTTTGACAAACCAATCAATCAAGCTGATGAAGGGGTTGAAGAAGAATATGAGCTTCCTGAGGAGCTAGCCAGGTTATTAAGGCAAGAGGAAGAGGTCAAAATCGGGGCCTGCCTGCAAGACTCAGTGAAGAGACGACTGATTGATCTGCTTCAAGAGTATGTGGATGTGTTTGCTTGGTCTTATCAAGATATGCCAGGATTGGACACCGATATTGTTGTGCACAAGCTGCCGTTGAGGGAAGAATGCCCACCAGTCAAACAGAAACTACGCCGTACTCGTCCAGACATGGCGATGAAAATCAAGGAAGAGGTACAAAAGCAATGGGACGCCGGGTTCCTTGCTGTGACTAGCTATCCACCGTGGGTTGCTAACATAGTACCTGTGCCTAAGAAAGACGGCAAAGTAAGAATGTGTGTTGATTACCGGGATCTGAACAGAGCCAGCCCGAAAGATGACTTCCCATTACCTCACATTGATGTATTGGTGGATAACACGGCTCAGTTCTCGGTATTCTCCTTCATGGAAGGATTTTCAGGATATAATCAGATCAAAATGTCACCTGAAGACATGGAGAAGACAACCTTCATCACACCCTGGGGCACGTTCTGTTACAAAGTGATGCCATTCGGACTGAAGAATGCTGGTGCCACATATCAACGGGCTATGGTGACATTATTCCACGATATGATCCATAAAGAAATCGAGTGTTATGTGGATGACATGATTGCCAAGTCCCTTACTGAAGAAGACCACCTGGTAAATCTGCTGAAGCTATTCAAGCGTCTGAGGAAGTACCAACTGAAGTTGAACCCCAACAAGTGCATATTCGGGGTGAGATCTGGTAAGCTGCTGGGTTTTATTGTGAGCGAGAAAGGGATTGAAGTTGACCCTGATAAAGTCAAAGCCATTCAAGAAATGCCTGCACCAAAAACAGAGAAAGAAGTTCGAGGTTTCTTAGGTCGATTGAACTACATTTCAAGGTTCATCTCCCACCTTACAGCAACCTGTGAGCCCTTGTTCAAGCTGTTGAGAAAAGAACAAACGGTCAGGTGGAATGAAGACTGCCAGAAGGCTTTTGACAAGATCAAAGAATACTTGCAAGAACCTCCAATCCTTATGCCTCCAGTGGAAGGAAGACCTTTGATAATGTATTTGACGGTATTAAAAGAGTCAATGGGGTGTGTGCTGGGCCAGCATGACGAGTCTGGTCGAAAAGAGTATGCAATATACTACCTAAGCAAAAAGTTTACCGACTGTGAACAACGTTATTCACTGCTCGAGAAAACTTGCTGTGCTTTAGCGTGGGCTGCTCGCCGACTGAGACAGTATATGTTGACCCACACTACCTTATTGATCTCAAAGATGGACCCAGTCAAGTACATTTTCGAGAAGCCAGCTCTTACCGGACGGGTTGCAAGATGGCAAATGATTCTCACAGAATATGACATCCAGTACACGTCTCAGAAAGCCATCAAGGGAAGTGTATTGTCTGAATATCTTGCTGAGCAACCCATTGATGACTACCAGCCTATGAGATTTGACTTCCCTGATGAAGACATCATGTTCATAAAATCGAAAGACCATGAAGAGCCTATTCACACTGAAGGGCCTGACCCGGAAGAAGAATGGACTATGATGTTTGACGGGGCTGTTAACATGAATGGTCGTGGTGTTGGTGCAGTACTCATTACACCTAAGGGAGTTCACATGCCTTTCTCGGCCAAACTCACTTTCAACTGCACTAACAACGAAGCTGAATACGAAGCTTGCATTATGGGTCTTGAGGAAGCCATTGACCTCAGGATCAAGACATTGACTGTATTCGGAGATTCAGCTCTGGTAGTTAATCAAACCAACGGAAAATGGTACACTCACCAGGATCATCTAATACCTTACAGGGATTATACAAGAAGGTTATTAACTTTCTTCACGATAGTCAAGCTTGAGTATATCCCTCGGGACGAGAATCAGTTTGCAGATGCTCTCGCTACCATTTCATCCATGATCAAAGTTCAAGCTGCCAACTTTGTACCTCAGATTTCAGTGTCCAGACTTGATAGACCGGCATATGTGTTCGCAGCAGATATTGTTAAAGATGATAAGCCTTGGTTCCATGACATTAAGTGCTTCTTGGAGGATCAGACATACCCACCTGGGGCATCTTCCAATGATAAGAAGACTTTGAGAAGGCTTGCTGGTAGTTTCTTTCTGAACGCTGATGGGTCTTTATACAAAAGGAACTTTGACATGGTACTCCTCAGATGTGTTGATAAGACAGAAGCAGGTTTGTTGATGCATGAAGTGCACGAAGGATCTTTTGGTACCCATGCCGGAGGGCATGCCATGGCTAAGAAGTTGCTAAGATCGGGTTATTACTGGATCACAATGGATGCAGACTGTTGTGCCTATGCCAGAAAATGCCACAAATGCCAGATCTATGCAGATAAAGTGCATGTACCTCCCAATCCTTTGAACATCATGTCTTCACCATGGCCCTTTGCCATGTGGGGCATTGATATGATCGGCAAGATTGAGCCAACCGCTTCAAACGGCCACAGATTCATCCTGGTCGCTATTGATTACTTCACCAAGTGGGTCGAAGCAGCCTCATATGCAAACGTTACAAGACAAGTGGTAGCCAGATTTCTGAAGAGAGATATCATCTGTCGATATGGAGTGCCCGAGCGAATCATTACTGATAATGGTTCCAATCTGAACAACAAAATGATGGCAGAGCTGTGCCGGGACTTCAAGATCCAACACCACAATTCTTCTCCTTACAGGCCAAAGATGAACGACACTGTTGAGGCAGCAAATAAAAATATCAAGAAGATTGTGCAGAAGATGGTAGTCACTTACAAAGACTGGCATGAAATGCTACCATTTGCCTTGCATGGGTACCGCACGTCAATCAGAACATCCACTGGGGCAACGCCGTATCAGCTTGTGTATGGTATGGAGGCAGTCCTACCTGTCGAAGTTGAACTACCCTCCCTACGGGTACTGATGGATGTTAAACTGAGTGAAGCAGAATGGGTTCGGGCCCGATATGAACAACTGAGCCTGATCGAAGAGAAAAGATTGGCTGCAATCTGTCATGGGCAGTTATATCAGAAAAGAATGAAGAGAGCCTTCGATCAGAAAGTCAGGCACCGAGAGTACCAAGTAGGAGATCTTGTGCTGAAAAGAATCCTCCCTCCTCATACAGACCACAGGGGTAAATGGACTCCAAACTACGAAGGACCATTTGTAGTAAAGAAAGTTTTTTCTGGTGGAGCACTGATGCTCAGCACCATGGATGGTGAAGATTTCCCGTCCCCTGTGAATTCAGATGCAGTTAAAAAATACTTCGCATAAAAAATGACCCGCTGGACATAAAAACAGAATGTAAGTCCAGGAAAAATAGGGCATCCCGGCGAGTCAAAAACAGAATAAAGGACTCGGGCAAAAGTAAGGGAAAATAAACAAAAAAATGTACACCCGCTGAGTTGAAAAGCCGCATTGGACAGCTCAGGCAGAAATGGGTATCCCGATGGATTGAAAACCCGAAAGGGCGATCCATGCAAAATAAGGGAATAAGCGAACAACTGTATTCTGAATTCGTCTGTATCATTTACAACTTGGAAAACTTCGAAAGGATCAAGCTTCAATCAGAATCAGCCTTCTTCAGAAAGCAGGGCGAGAAGAACGTCATTGTCATACGAGTCATAGCAGAAGAGGAAGCTCCTTGAAAGCGTCGTCAACATTGCTAGCACTTTGTTTCTCAATTTGTAACAGTCTCTTCATTTCAGGAGATATGTTTCTTTGACTGTATCTTGCCAATTCAGGGCACATGAATTAATAAAATCAGATTTTTAGTCATGTCTCGTTTTGTACATTTTCATTTTGCAAAAAGGTCTGATATCTTAAAGAAACACTGATTGCATAAGGATACAAATGTTTATCTTCAAATAAACACATGCTTGCAGGGAATATACTTACTCTCGAAAGTACTTAACTCCTATGACGGAATCCAACAAAGGATGCCTCGGGACCATTTGTGCGTTTCCTTATCTTTGCAGGATTGCAGGTATCCAGAACGCAACTTGGGGCATGTAAGTTACATCTCAGCAAGCTGGCAAATCAACAAATAATCTCAGCACCCGAAATGCTCTATCCCCAGCTGAGTTGCCTCCCATTACTCTCCCCAGCTAAGTGGCCAACAACATTCCCCAGCCGTAGTACCAATTATTCTTCCTCAGCAGAAGGCAGAAGTCAGGGAATCATCTCCCCACAGAATCCTCAGCCTCTATTCAGAAGAGCAACGCATGAAGGAGTCACAACAGAGTATAGAAGGCTTCTACAAACCCCAGCTGGGTCCCATATTACAAGGATATGTCAATCAGTGACCTATATCCCCAAGCAGATACATCTCTCCCGGTCTATCAATGATCTCATCCCCAGCTGGGATGTCCATTTCAAACGGATCGGCCAGAGATCTTCGCAGCAACGGGATCCGAATTCAGGATCTGTACCTCTTTGCATAAATCATGACATTTGCATCATATTCACCCACAAAGCGTAGCATTCCGTCTAATACGGAGCATTGCGGCAAAAATCAAACGCATGGCATAATCATAAGCTATATTGTGAATCGAACACTTGTGAATAATAACCGTTCATCATTAATATACAGAAAAATCCCCCAGAGTCCCCAGCAAAAGCAGTTGCCTCACAAATCACAAGCACCAGTATATACACCTTTTGGCACCCGTCCGTGTCATCACTCCCCAGTAAGCCACCTGAACACTCTTTACAAACAAGATCACCCGTATTACAGATATTTCCTGGCACCCGTCCGTGTCATACCCCCAGCAGAAAGCCAAAGACATCCTCTTTGCACTCACCTACTTATATACATTTTCTTGACACCCGTCCGTGTCATATCCCCAGCGCAGTCGCCTACACTTTTACAACCCATATACCTGTTTATACTATACTCCTCTCCTTTCGACACTCGTCCGTGTCACCATCCCCAACAGATAAACACCCATCTATACACCACTCATACTTATTTTACTTATACAGATACTCGTCCGTATCTTGTATACACCATTTATGTCTCCACAGATCCGGCATTGGTTCATGTTCTTTGTTAACCAGTTGGTGCTCGTCCGTACCATCATCTCAGAATATGCGTCAAGTGTTTGTTTCTACCTGATACTCGTCCGTATCATAGTCTTAAGGATGCTCGACCGCATCTTTAATCCATACACTGTGTCGAGCACTTCTATACTTTGGAATATAGATACTCGTCTGTGTCTACTATCCCCAGAAGAGTTCTTTCAGATTCAACACTCGTCCGTGTTCTCTGTTAACCAGTTGATACTCGTCCGTATCATCATCTCTGAACACGTATCAGTACTTGTTTCTACCCGATACTCGTCCGTATCGTAGTCTTAAGGATGCTCGTCCGCATCTCTAATCTATACACAAAATCTAAACACCTATACCTTTCTTTTCTTGGTTGTAAACACTCGTCCGTGTTTACTACATCCCCAGTAGATCGCCAAAGCAAATTTTCTTTTTAATCTAACACTCGTCCTGTGTTACGATAAACTTTGAGAGCAGCCGTACCCTGCTAGGTGGTCGTCCTCCACCTCTTGATGGTCGTCCTCCGTCATGCTCATCCGATGGCCGTCCCCATCGTTGATTTTTAGCAGCCGTCCCCTGCTAGGTGGTCGTCCTCCACCTCTTGATGATCGTCCTTCATCACCTTATCCAATGGCCGTCCCCATTGTTGATTTTGGTTGTCTGACATTCGTCCTATGTCATGATAAGCCCTGAGAGCAGCCGTACCCTGCTAGGTGGTCTTCCTCCACCTCTTGATGGTCGTCCTCCATCATGCTCATCCGATGGCCGTCCCCATCGTTGACCTTTTATCCGATGGCCGTCCCCATCGTTGATATTTTCGGCAGCCGTCCCCTGCCAGGTGGTCGTCCTCCACCTTTGATGGCTGTCCCCATCATATTCCTTTATTCCCCAACAGAGCAGCCGTCCCTTGCTAGGTGATCTCCCTTCACCTTTGATGGCCGTACCCCATCATCTGTTTATTTCATTCATTCTTTAACCCGATGGCCGTCCCCGTCGCGGTCCCTTTTCCTTTTCTTTTAACCCGATGGCCGTCCCCATCGTCGGTTACCTTGCTTTATGAACTTGATGGCCGTCCCCGTCATGTTTCATTGATCCCCAGAGAATTTTACGACTTTATCTTGATGGCCGTCCCCATCATGATCTTACCTTTCCCAGCTAGTCGGCCGTCCCCGTCTTAGCTTTACCTTTTTATCACACCGAAAAGCATCACTAGAAATTCATAATGACCATAACGGGTTCTAAACACAGTCTTCGGTACATCGAAACTCTTTACATGAATCTGATGATAGCCCGACCTCAGATCAATCTTCGAGAACACACATGCTCCTTTGAATTGATCCAAAAGGTCGTCTATCCTAGGTAAAGGATAATTGTTCTTGATAGTGACCTTGTTGAACTTACGATAATCAATGAACAATCGCATACCACCGTCCTTCTTCTTTACCAACAATACAGGAGCTCCCCACAGTGAAACACTTGGTCTAACAAAATGCTTCACCATTAAATCTTCTAACTGATCCTTCAATTCTCTTAATTCAAGCGGTGCCATTTGATAAGGGGATACAGATATAGGAGTCGTCCCCGGTATCAGGTTAACTGAGAACTTAACTTCCCTCACCGGAGGTAAGGAAATGACATCCTCGGGAAAGACTTCAGGAAACTCAGATACTATTGGAATATTCATAACTTGCTGATCAATACTCTCCTCTTTAGTATGGACCAGTAAAACAGATTTCGATTTTTCAAACAAAAAGTTTACCATTCCAACTGTACCTTCTAAAATTATTGTCAACACATCTTTCGGAGGAGCTTCCACGGATGGAATGATGATCAATTTTTCTTCTCACCCAATAAATACGGAATTAGCAGATAACCAATTTGTTCCCAAAATAACATCGACCTTCTTAAGGGGTAGACAAATAAGATCAATCTGGAAAACTCTACCATCCACGAAAAAAGTACAATTTTCACACATAAGAGGTGTCTCAACGGTTTCATCCATATCGGTAGTAACCACCATAGGAGGAGACAAGGGAAAAAATCGTAACCCAAGTCGCTTCACATAACTAGTAGACACAAAAGAATGTGTTGCTCTGAAATTAAATAAAACAAGACAAGGATGTTCTTTAACAAGACATGTACCTGTAATAAGAGAGTTTTCGACTTTAGTCTTCCTCGCATCCATGTATAAACCCTTCCTTGAATCTGATTCCTTCTCTGTGGACAATCTCTAGCAACATGTACTTCTTTCTGGCAATGGTAACAAATCACACCACTCTGATCACACCTTCCATAATGATTCTTATGGCACCTGGGACATGAAGGAGGAGCATTAGGTCTAGGATTCTCCACTTGCTTCCCTTTGAAGGATTTGGGCCTGAGCCTAAAATGTTGATTCCCCCTCCCACGATCACTTGGAACAACTCTTCTGGAACTCGCTTCAGTTTACACTTTTTTCAAACTATGCTCAGCAACATAGCATTGCCTCAACAATTTAGAATAAGTAGTGAACTCCCTCAGAGAGACACTATGAGAAATCTCAGCCCTTAACCCAAACAAAAATTGATCAATTTTCCACTTCTCATCCGGATTATACATAGCTTGCCTTGAATAAGCCGCCATGTCTTCACACTTTTCTGCATAACTTGCACAATCATGTTTCCTTGCCTAAGCTGCTGAAATTCAAGGCAATGCTCAAAGAACTAGGAAAATATTTCTCCATAAAAGTTGGAAAATATTTTTGGGTCCTCAAAGAACTTGGAAAATATTTCTCCATAAAAGTTTCCTTAAATCTTTCCCACACCTTTGGAACCTCTTGCACCGTCATGAGAGTGGAAGCACTCTCCCACCATCTAGCAACAGGACTTTTCAACAAGTGTGAGGAAAAAGTCACCTTGTCCTCTTCACTACATAACACGATTTGAAAGAATCTTTCCACACCAACTATCCATTCATGAGCTTTTACCGGATCTAATCCGCCATGAAATTCTTGAGGAATCATGCGGAAAAAGTCACAGAAAGTTCCACCTCCTGTTTCAGGAACAACCACCTGAGGATGAAGACCCCAATTCATTTGGTGAATCATCTCCTGAATAAATTGGTGTTGTTGTTACTGCATCTGCTGCATGAACTGATACAATGGAGCATTCCAATCGCTACCAGGCTGATTACCAACAGGATGAGTGGCATTACGCCAACCACTAGTTCTACGTCCACTAGCCATATCCCTAAATTTCATCAAAATAGGATTAAGTTGATAAGGATTAATACCATAACCATAACATATAGTTCTATAGGGAGATCACGTATATGAACGGAAAGAAACACTTATAATATTTCAAGGCTAGGTCGAGGATACGACCTGCTCTGATACCAACTGTAATATCCATATATAAAATACATACATCAAAGCATATTTTTCATATATATAAGTTCAAGTTTGGTATTGAAATAGAAATAAGTTCTTAGTACAACACATTGTAAAATTTTAGCCAACTAAATACATAAGGTATTACAACAAAAGGCTAACAATAATACAAGGTGTCAAAACAAAAAGGAAATTAAGAACTAGATCCGAAGATCTCAAAAATATTCACAGCGGAAGCAAAGCCATCTATAAGTAAGGATAATCAAACTGTCTTATTCTTAGCCTTCTCGGAACCTGAAGTACCTGTAAAATATAACAACAACACGGGGGTGAGATAATAATATCTCAGTGAGTTCCCTATCTTAGAGTTCTCTCGGAACTAAGGTTCAAATCTAAGAATTATCAAGCCTTTGGTCACTTCTCTACAAGGAACCAAAACAAAATGGAACAAAAGTTCAAACTTACTCTCTACACTAAGCGAGTGGAACATCTACCTCAAGCCTTTACGGATGCTTCCCGTGGGACTAAAGGTAACCCACCTCAAGACTAACTTAAGCACTTACGGAGGACTCGATATAACACTCACCAAAGTCTTTATGGGTGCTTCCCGTGGGACTAAATGTAACCCACCTCAAGACTTACTCAAGACTTCCTTCGTAAACTAGTGTAGTACTCACCTCAAGCCTTTACAGATGCTTCCCGTGGGACTCAAAGCAGCCCACCTCAAGACTTAATCAAGACCTTACGGAGGATCTTGTAACATACACACCTCAAATCACTACTGTAAACACCCCAAATTTGCCCTCACCCATTCACATCATGGCTTGTGATCATCTCATATGCATCAACTCAATCATATCCTCTCATATCTGATTTTTGATTCACTGCATAGTTTTTAAGTCATCTGCACCTAGGGTTTGTGATCTGAGCAATCCAAGAGCCTCTTGAGCCACTCCAAGGGTCACCAATCACCTCAAAGAGATCAATGTGTGTTCAAGTATCATATTACATCCCCTCAAAGTCAAGATTTCCAAAGAATCACAAGAACTGGGATTGGTATGGATGCAGAGCCAAGTTTGACTGCACAGTTGACCTAAAATTAAGGTTTTGGTTTCAGAGGCCATAACTCCAAATTTTTTGGTCATTCTTGTTTCCATTGGTCTCTATATGGTATAGGGAGTATGCATATCAATTTTCATGAAGAAATTCCATGGGGAAGTCATCTGATCAAGGGTTGACTTTCTGGACAAGTCAGTGCAAAATCAGGGCATCTGAGGCCCCCAATGACCCAATCAATGGTTGATCTTCATCATTTTGAGTGTATATGATCTTTATTTGATTATGGAAGAAGGTTTAAGTTCACAAAATTCAAGAATTTGGAGTTTTTGCAAATGTTGACTTTTTGGGTATAGTTGACTTTTCAAGAATGTGTCATTTTAGGTCACTTTTCAAGCCTTGATTCTTGATCCAAAAATGCTTCAAATGGAAAAACTTTGGTCATGAAAGTTGTAGAATACATCTTTCCCTTTTCAAAAAGTACAAGAACATGATCAAATTCTTCTTGGATCAAAAGTTATGGTGTGACAAAGTTGGCAAAAATCATTGATTTTCAAGACATGCTTCAAATGTGAATTTTGCAAAATCATGAACCAAGGCTTTTTGTAACCTATAGTTGATATCAAACCATGACACAAACATTCCATGAGCTCTAAAAATCAGAATTGGACCAAAGTTTCTCATGTCCATGGTTTGTGTAACAAGACTTTTTTCATGAAGTTCCAAAAAGTAACAACTTGCAAAACTCATGATCACTCTTCACCAACTAGTTACCTTGGCTGCTGGACCTTCCCAACATCACACACACATCATGCTGCGCCAGCCCTAGCCTTTGTACCAAGCTAGAACCAAGCCCATGCTTCTCTTACAAAAAGTTGACTTTTGGGCAAAAGCAAACATCCCAATCACCACAGGCCATGTCACATCCTCTGGCCACTTGCAATTGTTTATACTTTCCATTTTGCTAGCCAAACATAACAGGAGGCAAGGCTGAAACAACACACAACATCACATACACAAACTCACTCCCTTTTGCAAAACTCTTCGAATTTCTCTGCCCAGCTCACAAACATCCAAACTATTTCCACACTTCAACTCACCATGCCTCATTGAGTCCAAAGCATCAAAGAACCAAGCCTGAAACAAGCCATAACACCACTTCACCATTTTCACTCCAACTTGCAGTTTCCTTCGAAACTCTCTCCACAGCTCACAAACATCCAAACAAACTCCACAAACCTTCTCCACTCATCATCTGGACCACAAGCAACCCTTCACCATTGCCAGAAACAGCCTGAATCACCATTGCCATGTTCAACTGAGCTTGAGCAGAAGTTGTTCAAACTCTTCATCCAGCCAACATAAATTTCTCCCAAGCATTCAAGCATCATCAAGAGGTCATAAGGAGTGGATTTCACCAAGAGGGGAGGCCTGAAAGTTGCTGGAGTGAAAGCTTCGAATCTCAGGTAGCTCAAGAAATATTTTCCCAGAAATCATTTTTTAAGTTCTTAATCTGTTCTATATGTCTTCCTGATCATGAATATGCCTTTGGTTTTGAAAATGGTGGAGAGATGAGAGTTTACCATGCTTCTGAAACTTTTTGCCCTAGAAATAGATTGATTCGATTCAGCCATTGTAGGAATGATAAATTTGTTTTGGGTTGGGGTTTTGATTCGTGAGTGAGTGGGGATCATTCCTGTGTTCTTAGATTTCATTTTAGATACGTGTGTAGAGAGTTAGCATTTTGGAGTGAACGGAGAAGATGACCGGAACACTGTTCCGGTCATCTGAAAGTGATTAACGGCAGGGTTAGGGTTTAAACATTAATTAGCCAGGTTTGAATGCTGGCCTTTGGATTTGGCGCCAGGTCAACGCGCGCGTGTTTTCATTTGAATCTCCACCATCAGATTGCATGACTTTTATTTAATTCAGTTTATTTCATTTTTATTTTTTATTTAATTCATTTGTTTTCCACAATTTATTAAAAATAGTAAAAAATGTCTAAAAATTATGAAACTTTTTCTCATAAGTTTTATTAATTTTTAAGACCCAAAAATATTTTTGTTTTTATTTTTATCATTAAAAAAGTATTTTTAAATATTTAAAAGATTATTTTTAATTGATTAATGGAAATTAATTTATTAAAAATACTTTTAGGTATTTAAAAATCACCAAAAAATTCATGAAATGTTCTAAGACATTTAGAAACATTGTCCAACCTTCAAACCAAATTTCTTTTTTGATCTTGATGCTTTTTGAGAATTTTCTTTTGAATTAAAATCATTTTTGTGCATTATTTTGATCCTAGGTCCAAAAAATCTTTTCTGCCTATCTATGAAGAGTTGGACATTGATTCTTCTTGCATTGCATTGTGTTTAGCATGTAGTTTTTGAGATTAAATGGCCTTTATTTGATCCCTCATTTTCAATTTGTTTGGCATTTCTTTTGTTTAGGAACCCTAATAACTTGTAAAAATCATAACTTGAGATTGGTTGAGAGTTGAAACCTCTCCTTTGGGCATTGGTTTAGTATAGGATTAGGGGTCCTTTGTGTGGCATTTTCCATTTTTTATCTTAGGGTTTGCTTCTGTTTTTGGCTTTGATTTGATGTATGATTCATAAACCCTAATTTGGGCTTTCATATGCATCCCTCTTGCATTCTCTTGCATAACATGACTTGCCATGGCCTTTCAAGCATCCATTTAGTTCACTTGACATCATAAGATATATAGAAAGCATGTTTGATCATTGCATCATGTATTTGCCATGTTGTATGTCATGTGCACTTCATAACTTTTCATGTATGTTCATGGTTTTTAACTTGTTTCATTTGCATTCATAAGCTTGTATGATCATTTCCATGTGCTGCCTCATGTTTGTAGCATCTCATAACATCATTAGCATCATGTATATGCTTCTGGTTTTGTTTCTCATCATGTCATCTCATCCCACTTTGCATTGCATTGCATCTCTTTTCTAACCTTTCAGGTGGTAAGTGATCTTGAGAAGTGAATTTGCCTTCACTTCTCATAACTTTCTCTTCATCACTCTCTTGCATCCATTGCTGCATTTTTGTATGTGTTTGAGATTGAGCTTGCTCATCCTTCCTCTTCCCACTTTCTTTCTTCAAGTGACTTGACTTCTTGAATGAAGCAAGTCACTTTGCTTCTCTTGATCCTTTCATCTGCTTCCTGGTGGTTCCACTGAAGATTTCTCTTGTAAACCTCACAAACCTTAGGAACAACCATGTATGACAATGATTAGGGTTTTGATTAGTCTCCCCTCTTAGTTTTACCTTTGTGTCTCTTTTGAGTCTTCTCTTCTCATCTCATAATCAGGGACTAAACCCTAAAGGCTTTAAGGCTTTGTGATTAAGCTTATGCCTGCATCCTTCTCTTAGGATGGAGTGTATAACTTTAATCCTAAGTGTTAAACCCTTAATGTGTTTAAATTTCTTAATCAATTCACTTAATAAGTATCAAGACACCAAGCTTGTAACTTGGGCCTTGCATTAGGGTTCTAATTCTTCCTTAATTGGTTAAGAAGGACTAACCCTAGTGTTAATGGACAAGTCCTCCTCAAGTTGTCTTACAAACCCTAAAAATCACTTCATCATCATATCATTAATATAAAATCCACTTAATAAAGGCTTGTTTTGTCATGAGTTTAATCCCTAATCATGGATTAAGTTGAAGAGCTTTCCTCAGCTTAAACATTCTCATCTATTATCCTTCTATTAGGATGGTGTAATGGGTCTGTTTAATCCTTGATTATGGCTTAACCTCATTACTCAACACTAAACAAAAACACCAAAAACATCTAAATAATCACAAGTAGGTTAATGATCTTAATCCTACACCAAAGGTGATTGAGTGTGAGAATCTGACTTCACACTTAAGGTATTCTCATTACCCCTAATCAGAGGGAAGATGTGATGAGTCTACTAAATCCATTGGTTTAGGCTTAAGCTCATTTACTTATGACAAACTTTCAAAAGCAATAAAAGACTGAAAACACAAAAAACAAACAATAATCGTCTCCTTCGGGATTCTTTTCTCATCTCATTCACTCACAAACGAGAACTTGCTCCTTCCGTCTAATGCAAGACAGTTAGCACCTGAGCCAGACAGGTCATACACTTGAGCATAGACAAGCAAGCAGTTCACAAGTCAATTCATCTTCAGTCTCTTTGGGTCGAACTACGGTGTTCTGACTTCCTCATTGCACGAGAGGATACGTAGGCATAACTTAACAGTTATCGAACAAAAGTCTCTGTACATTCCCCCTCTTTCCAGCTTTATTCTCTTAGCCTCATTATCATGAGCATTTCACCTTTTGTCCTTACACTGACACTTTCATACTTCATATCACTTATACACTTTACACTGACACCTGTACATCCCTTTCCAGCTATTTTATACACAGATTGCACTGACACTACCCCTTTAAAACACAAATCTTTCAAGCGTGGATCCCGTCGAGTACGGCGGACAATCTGGGTGCTAATACCTTCCCAGGTTGTAACCAACCCCCTTTCTCAGTCTCTCTGGTTCGCGACCGTCTTATCCGTATCTTTCTAGGCCTATGCAGCATTGTCTTTCCTCCGGGATAAAAATGCCTAGCTGGCGACTCTATTCATCTCCAGTGAGTTCACGGTTGTGTGTTCTCATTGTCCCTCTCGCCGACCGTTCGCGTCTGTACCTTTATTTGGGCCTGGTCCCATTTATCGGGAGCGACAACTACCCACGCCTCACCAATGGTACCTCAAGCCTTTACGGATGCTTCTCGTAGAACACAAAGTAACCCACAACAAGACTTATTCAAATCTTTACGGAGGACCTAGTGTATTACGCACCAACGGTTTCACCTCAACCTAGGGTAGTCCTAAACATCTCACAAGTTATACCTTTTATTTCCAAAAGCTCACACTTTTCCTAACTAACATAATTACGGTTAATTAGAAAAATCGGGTAAAAGACAGCTAAAAATAATATTTCTTGGAATCATCAGATAGACATATTTTAGCTTTGAATCGATATAAAGAACATTTAAATCGGATAAAGGATGAAGAAGTTATGAATTTTTTAAAAGTATCAACATAATACATTTTTCCTCAACTTATAGTGTTAACCGGTTAACGCCTGGGGTTAACCGGTTAACCACGCCAGGTTTCAAAATACAGTAGCATAACACAGCTTTGTTAACCGGTTAACGCATAAGGTTAACCGGTTAACCAACAGTCAGTAGCAGAAAACTTGCATTTTAAATGTACATAACTTCTTCACATCATATTCAATTTGTACCAAACATTAAAACAAATATCAACAAAAGTTTCTACACATATTGCAAACATATTCATGCATTTTAGTCGATATTTAACTGTTCAAACTCTCGATTCTATGATTTCTAGCATTTTTGCCCAAACCTCAAAAATCTATAAACTCTAGAAATAAAAGTATCTAAGTAGAATCCACCTCTACCAAAGATGATAGAGAAGATTGAGAGATGAATTAGTGATGGAGCTTCAAGATCAAGAGCTCCTTCTTCTTCTTCACCAAGTTTTTCCTGTTTCTCCCTTTTCTCTTCTTCCTTTTCCTTTTTCTCTTGTTATGTTTCTATGTTATGAAACATAAAGAAACAAACTTAGGTCTTATGCGGGAAAGTATATTTTCCTCCCAACGGGTCCAAATAGAGAGTATCCAAAAATTTCTCTTAATCCACAATTTAATAAATTCTCTGAGTCAGATAATATTAGTTAATATAAATTAATTCACTGGTTGCTCCAATTATATATTCTTTTTGTTAAAACATTTCAGAGCAACATGGAACCCTATTGATATCAATTAATATTATTCAGAGCATTAAATAAATTTACGGGGTATTACATTCATGGTGCGGTTTAGGCGGTTTTTATGCAAAAAATCATTTGAACCGCAAGAGAAAAAAGCATGCGGTTTAGTTTGGTTCGGTTGACTTTAAAATAAAACTGAATCGAACCAAACAAAACCAATGCGGTTTGGATTGGTTCGATTGATTTGATTTTTCGCAATATTTGTATTGAGTCATACATACACCTATAGAGAACAACATAATTTTGTATTTAGTCATTCATACATTATCTAATAGCAACAAAATTCATCATATTTAGACAATAACTTTTAATTCGATATACAAAAATAAAATTAGACAAAAGTGAAATAAAAAACATAAAATAATAGTATAAAAAAATATAAAAAGTATTACAATAAAAAAATAGAGGAAAGGAAAGATTAGAGAAGATGAAAAAGAAAGATCATAAGATATACAATATTATAGAAAAAATGTGCGATATAAACGTAATTGGAAGAGAAAACAATAATATAAAAAAGGAGACGATGAATATGAAAAAGAAAGAATATAAGATAAGAGAGATTAGAGTAGAATATGTGATATGTATATAGCAAATATTATGAGAAGAATGTGTGATACTACTCGAAGAGATTTGACAAGGTTGAAACTAAAACCATAAGCATGAGTAAGAGAATATTTGTATGGTTAAGGCATAATAGGTTTGAGTTTTGGGTTGGATGTGGGATAAGTGAAGTTTGGATTGTGTTATACCCCAAAATTTTCCCTCCCACAATCAAAACAAAATATCTCAAGACTTCTAAATGATTATAAGGCCCTCAAGACTCCCAATTGATCAAGAAGTGTGGAAGTTTCCCCAAACAATGCCTCCTCCTAAGCAAAGTGTCCAAAACTAGGGTTTTGAGCTTCCTCAGGTTAAAATGATTTCCAAGGCCTCAAGTGAGATTCATAACATCCCACATGTATTCAGGAATTCCCATGTCAAGTTTCAAGGCTTTCCCAATAAGTTTGACTAGTTAGATGATCAGATGTGCAAAAATCAGTCAAAGCAGTTAAAAAGTCAAATTAAGGTCAATTGTGGTCAAATAAAAGTCAAACTTCAAGATTTTTGGCCAACATCAATTCTTTGAAGTAGAATTCATCATTTGATCAAGGGTTGATCATGATTCATCAAGGAAGTTTCGGATCATCAAGAATCAGGAGTTTCTAAATTAGGATTTTCTAAGGAAAAGTCAACTGAACTTTGACCAGGGAATGATCGCTCGATGATCCACGACAGGCTGGCAGTTGTTCGGACGCTCGATAAAGGGGAATATGAAATGAAAAGTTGGCGTGTCTGGAAATTCGCGCCTAATTAATGTTCAGACGGCTAGCCTAGGGGCTAGAGCGTAAGTAATCATTTCCTAGAGGTAGGGGTCACGCGTTTCTGCACGTGTTATCTTCTCCTATAAATAGGAACCCAAGGCATTTCGTAAGCTTTTTCGTTCCATCTTCTGCTCTACTGTACTGCTCGAAGATCAACCACTGTTCTCAACCGCCGACCACCGCATTCTTCTGTCGACCACCACATCTCAAGCCAACTTCTTTTGCAATGGCCTCCCAAGCTCAAGGTACAGCTCTTTTTTACGTTTTTCTTAGTCATAGTCTTGACATTTTGGCAATGCATGCAGCATAGGGTAGATTTACCAGTAGTTTAGGCTAGAATAGGTAGATTAGAGACCTTCTGTCACAGTTTCTCGTCGACTACGAACCCTAATTCTTGGTCGACGATGGTTCTGGTTGATTTTGACCTAAGACCTGGTAAGCGTCTAAGTTTTGATCGTATCCTTGCCGTTATCGGGCGTTGGCCATCGCCTTGTGTGATGGCTAGCCGAGGACTATGGCTCGGGATCTTACTCTTGGGCCGATACACGCCCTTTCACTTGTTGAGCGGTGGAAGGGTGGATTTGATATTCTAATCGAATTCACTGACGCCTTTCCTCTACTTTTCAGGTGAGGATTTGCTTATGGACCCGCTCGACGTTTCCTCGGAGGAGGTGTCCTCGGAAGACTCTGGTTCTTCCGCATCTGTGCCTTCTGACTCCGGAAGCTCGTCGAGCGAATCGGACGCAGCCACAATGGAGGAAGGAGCCCCTGACTCGGGAGAGACGACCGATTCCCCTCGATGTCCGGAAAAAACAATCGCGCCCGAAGAATGGGTAGTGGAAGACCTACTTGATAAGGTGTCGTCCTTTTCGAGGCCTCGCGCGGAGCCTTTGCCTACTGTTGGCGATCCGGAGGATTGGGTCGTCACCTGCCTGGGGGGTGACGACCGAATATTTTCAGACTTTGGTGGCCACAAGTTTTCAATGTACGAGTACGCGACATCGGTCCTAGGGGTAACCTTGCCCTTCAGTGACCTGGTTTGTGCTATGCTCGGGCACTTGGGTGTGGCCCCGTCTCAACTGCACCCCAACTCTTACGCGTTTTTGAGAGCGTTCGAGGTGACGTACGCCCATCTGGGTGTTGGGGCCACGCTTCCCCTGTTCTTTCTTTTTTTCTCACTGCAACGCCAGGTAGGGCGGGGGACCGACCGGAAGGGATTTATTTCCTTCAAACAGCGGACCGAGATCTTCAAAGCTCACTCGAAATCTATCCGGGCTTTCAAGACGGACTACTTTTTGATTAAGCCGGCGAGCGCGAAAGCCGTGAGGGCATTGAGTTTCTTGGGGATAGATACCGACGAAAATGACGAGCCCAGACTCGATGACCGAGGGCAGGTGATTCCGAGGAGGCTTTGGCTGTTTCCCTTCTCGTGGAGTTATGCTCACTACGGGCGCTCGGTTAGTAAGTTTGTCCAAGTAGGGGACTCTCTTAACGAGGATGATGCGGCCATCTTCGAGGCTTTTACGAAGTTGGTAGCTTCTTTTACCCCGACTCCTCTGCTGGACGGGGAGGGCAAGATAATGCTGGATCAGGACGGGGGAGAGTCTGTGGAGCGTCCTTTGATAGACGTCACAGTCCTGCTGGCGTGTAACACCAGGCAAGAAGTGTCTGAGTTTTTTGGTATTCGTTTTTATTTCTGCTTGTTATTATGTTTTGATAATTTTGGACGTCCATGACTAATCTTGTGTGTTTTTTTTTCTTTGTAGGCTCCCTGTCGAACCCCCTAGACAAGATCCAGGAGCGACTGCGTCAACAACAAAAGAAGAGGTCGCGGGTTGTCCAAACCAAGCTGACCGAAATGAGCGGCTCCGGGTCGGGCCCCCTGGTTCAAAGGTCTCCGAGCGCGTCTACTGGCTCGCTCATGAAGAAGCATAAATCTGCATCGACCGTGGACTTGAAGGCCAATGCTCCCCCCAAACCAAAGCATGTGTTGCCGCCTTGATTTGTGAAGCGAAATTATTTTGAAGGGACGAGCATGGAGGTTGATCGGGCAAATTCTTTGTTCGTTGAGGCAATGGATCGCCCTGCCCGGCGTCTGTCCCTGGCCCAGGATGCAAGCGCATTTATGCGGGTTTTGTCTATGGCCTGGTTGACGGCCGAAGGGAACCCTGGGCAGGAAAGGGAGGTGGCGAAGCTGAAGGAGCTCTTGGCTGATGCCGAAAGGAAGCTGGCTACGGCCTCTGAAGAAACCATTGCTTCTTCTAAGGAGATGACCGATCGAGGGAACATCATTGCCCGGCTGGAAGTTGATAAGAGGAGGGCCCTGGAGCAGAGCAAAAAGCTGAAGGACGCCTTTTGCCCGAAAGAGGATGAGGATGCTGATACCAAGAGTTTGGTGACTAGGGCCCAGTTCCTTGCTCGGATTGACCAGGACATGGAAGATCTGAACTCGTCGACTGAGCTTAGTTTCCAAAACGATGTGGACCAGATACGAGCTCTTCATCCTGAGTTGGCTTTGGATACCGGCCGCATCAGCTATCTCTACAAAGTCGGGGATGGTCAGATAGTGGTCCCCTCGGACTTGATCGTGGAGGACTCCCAGCCGGGGGTGATTGCTCAGCCTAACCAACCAGAGGTGCAGCCACCTCAGAGCGAAGGTCAACCCGGTGCTCCAGAAGGGGAGGGGAATTAGTTTGGCCTGCGTGCCGTTACTTTGTAATTTATTGTGTTTTTTGTTTTGCTCGGGGACGTGGTCCCCTTTGTATGTAATTATGAACAAGTCGGCCCTTTGGGGTCGCAACCTTGCAGTAAAATTTCCCGACCTCGGTGGTCGTTTGTTATTTTACAATGTTTTTGTTTAACTGTGCGTCCGTCGGAGGACTTCCTTCTTTTTATGTTTTTATAAACGTTAAGTGTTTGACGTCTTTGTAATGATTAGATGTGATTAGGCAAATACGGGATGTGTGTTTGTAATCTGTTGGGTTGGGGGACCAACCAGATTTTGGAGTCTGGCTCCTGGTTGGTACCCGGGCTAAGGTAATGACTCGGGCTCTGAGGCTTGAACGTCCCATCGCGAGCTGGGGTTCTGCCTGGTCATAGTACGTAGGCGACGTCGGACTCGTTTGAGTATCCGCCCATGTAACAGTCATCTCCTTCCCTTGGAAAAAGATCCTGATAATCATGTTATTTGGGCTTCCGTGCTTGTACCTGGGCACGCAGTTTGTAGTCTGACCTATTGCTCCTCGCTTGAGAGTCGAGCAAGGTGACTCTGTAATTTAACTGTAATATTGCTTGAGCTTCTCGGCGTTCCACGACCGATTAAGTTCTTCCCCGTGCAGATTTTCTAAATAATAGGCTCTGTTTTCGGTCTTTTCCCGGACACGATACGGGCCCTCCCAATTAGGCGTTAGCTTTCCTTCGCGGGAATCTCTATGATTTCTTCTTAGAACGAGACTACCCACCTCGAATGCTTGTCTTATGACTTTAGAATCGTATCGAGCTGCTATTTTCTGTTTGAGAGTGGCCTCTCGGAGAGCAGCTTCTGATCGGATTTCTTCGACCAGGTCAAGCTCGTCTCTTAAAGCTTCGGAGTTGGTGTCTTGGTCCATTGGGTACTCTGTTCGTGTGGATCGGATGTGCATTTCCATAGGAATCACTGCTTCGGTCCCATATGCCAACCGAAATGGGGATTCACCGGTCGTTGAGTGAGGAGTGGTTCTATATGCCCAAAGCACGCTGTGTAACTCCTCGACCCAGTGTTTCTTGTGCTCGTCTAGTCTCCGTTTTAGACCTCTTAGGATTACTCTATTTGCAGCTTCTTCTTGTCCGTTAGTATGGGGATGCTCCACCGAAGCGAAGTGCTGTTTTGTTCCTACTGATGCAACAAATTCTTTGAAATGTCTATCGGTGAATTGGGTACCGTTATCGGTTATAATGGAGAGCGGTACCCTGAACCGAGCGAGAATGTTCCTCTTGAAGAAGCATAGTATGTTGAGTGCGGTAATCTTGGCCAAGGCCTCAGCTTCTATCCATTTGGTGAAATAATCGACGCCCACAATGAGGTATTTATTTTGGCCGGATCCGACGACGAATGGTCCTAAGATGTCCATACCCCACCACGCGAATGGCCACGGGAAAGATAGCGATTTTAGCTCGGTAGGGGGTGCTACGTGTACGTCTCCGTGTCTTTGGCATTTTTCACATCTTTTTACGTGCTCTTTCGCGTCGTGCTGGAGTGTCGGCCAATAGTACCCTGCCCGGAGAATCTTTCGGGCTAGCGATCGTCCGCCTGGGTGTTGTGCGTTAATTCCTTCATGGACTTCTCTTAGTACGTGTGGGACGTTCTCTTCCTCTACGCACATGAGGAGTGGTGTAGACAACCCTCGGCGATACATACGACCACCAACCATAGAGTACGAGCACGACCTTCGACGCACGGTGCTGGCCGTTTTCGGGTCTGTCGGTAATTCACCCTTGGTTAGGTAGTTAAACACTAGGGTCATCCAGCAGTTGGCGTCGCCTATGAGATTAATGTCTAGGTGGGTTAAAGATTGTCCAATGCTTGGTCAGGGGAGCACTTTTTGTATAACGGATTTGTTGTTTCCTTTCCTTTTAGTGCTTGCCAACTTGGAAAGGATATAAGCTCGGGTATTATTCTCTTGCGGGACGTGTTTGACCTCAACGCTTGTGAATCGTTTTAGTTCGTTTTTTACAAGGGCCAGGTATTCGGCCATATTGTCGTTTTTGGCCTGGAAATCTCCTCGAACTTGGCTAGCGACCAGCTGGGAATCTGTGCAAATTGTGATTTCCTCTGCTTCCAGGTCGGTCGCGACCCGTATACCTGCCAGGAAGGCTTCGTATTCCGCCTGGTTGTTGGATGTGGGGAAGGATAAAGTTAAAGATACTTCGATGATGCTTCCCTCTTCACTTTCCAGGATAACTCCAGCTCCGCTACCCGTCGGGCCAGATGCTCCGTTTACGAAGATGGTCCATTTGGATGGAGATCTCGGCTCTAGCTCGGTGAAAGTAAGCCCTGCTACAAAGTCGGCTAGTGCTTGAGTTTTGAGAGCTTGTCTCCCTTCAAATTATATGTCAAATTCGGATAGTTCCAACGACCATTTTAGCATTCACCCGACCATATCTGGTCGACCGAGTAATTGTCTTTTGGGTTGGTCCGTCCTCAAAATGATGGTGTGGGCTAAGAAATAATGTCGCAGTCTTCTGGCTGCAAAAAGGAGGGCTAGGGCCACCTTTTCTACCTGGAGGTATCGAAGTTCGGGGCCGTGGAGCGCCTTGCTCGTAAAATAGATAGGTTTCTGTCCATCGGGTAGGTCGCGTATGAGGGCTGCACTTACGGCCCCGTTGGCTACGGCGAGATAGAGGTAAAGCGTCTCCCCTTCTTTGGGCCTGGACAAAACTGGGGGCTCAGATAATGCCCTTTTCAAGTGGGACAAGGCTTGCTCGCACTCCTCCGTCCATTCAAAGGTGGCCTCTTTACGGAGGAGTTTGTAAAAGGGGAGGGCGTGCTGAGCGGATTTTGCCAGAAATCGTGCGAGGGAAGCGAGGACCCCGTTCAACGATTGTATGGATTTTTTAGAATTAGGAGTAGGAAGTTCTGTGAACGCCCGACATTTGTCAGGATTGGCTTCGATACCTCGTTCAGTTAAATAGAATCCGAGGAACTTCCCTGCTCGGACCCCGAACGTGCACTTCTAGGGATTGAAACACATTTTGCATTTTCAGGCTTGATCGAATACCTTACGTAAGTGGGACGCGTGGTCCGTCTCTTGCTGAGACTTGACGATCATGTCGTCCATGTACACCTCAAGCATGTCCCTGATTTCTACCTGGAATACCTTATTCATCATGCACTGATATGTCGCGCCCGCATTTTTTAAACCAAAGGGCATAACGTTATAATAATAGTTGCCCGATTCAGTCATGAAGGCCGTGTATTTTTTGTCGGACACAGCCATGGGTATTTGATTGTACCCCGAGTAGGCGTCCATGAAGGACAATAGCTTGAAACTGGACGAATTATCGACCAATTTGTCGATGTTGGGCAAAGGATATGCGTCTTTTAGGCATGCCCAATTAAGATCAGTATAGTCAACACACATTCTCCATTTTCCACTAGATTTTTTGACAAGTACAACATTTGAGAGCCAGGTTGTGTACCTGGCCTCAGTTACAAAATTTGCCTCTAGGAGGTCTTTAATAGCAGATTCGGTCGCTCTGGTTTTCTCAGTTGACTGCTTCCTCCTATGCTGGGCGACCGCTTTATGTGTTGGTTCGATGGAGAGGTGATGACAAGCCGTCTCGGGGTCGAGCCCTGGCATTTCTGCGGCGCTCCACGCGAACAGATCCGTGTTTCCCTTGAGGCATGCTTCTAACTGTCGTTTCGCCAAGTTGGGCAGATGTGCCCCGATCTTGACGCACCGAGCCGGATCATCTCCCAAAGGAATTAGTTCAAATTCTCCGTCTGGAATTGGCCGGGAAAGTGAATTGGTCAGCCTTTGAATGCCCTCGTTATCGTCTGAGAACCTGCAGTCCAGATCGATTGAGTCTACCTGAGGAAAAGCCTTGGATGTTTGTGGAGTATCTGGCGAAGTCATTGCTGAAGGGTTTGGCTGGTAAGATATCGAGCTAAGACCTCTGGATGCTGCCTCAAAACATCGGCGGGCAGCTTCGACATCACCGTGTAGCGTAGCGACTTTGCCCGAAGTAGTATAATACTTCATTTTTAGGTGGACGGTGGATGGAACAACGATCAGCTCGGCCAATGTTGGTCGTCCCAAAATGCATTGGTACAACGACGGGAAATCTACGACCAGGAATTGGACGCGAATAGTTCTGGCAGTTTCGGATGTCCCAAAGGTGACGAAGAGATCAACGTAGCCCCATGGTTGGGAGACTGCTCCGTTGAAACCCTGTAAGTCTGATCCGACATACGAAGTTAGGTGTGTTTCATTCAACTGGAGTGTTGAAAATAATTGGGAGTACATGATGTCGCAGGAGCTACCTTGGTCCACCAGGATTCTCCTCACATCAAAATTTGCCATTCGCGCACGGATGAGTAGTGGGATGCTGGCATTTGGTGCTCCTCCTAAGAGTTCCTCCCGGTAAAAAGCAAGGGGTACTGAGCCTTCTCTTGGGGGGTCCAGGTTCGGGCTCTGGGCAGGGCCTTTCGCGATTAGTTGGTCAAATTTCCTCTTTACGGATCCGACCGTGATTTTGTTAAAACCTCCCCCTGAGATGACCATTGCAGATGGAAAGGTCTCCCACGGGCTATGGGAGGAAAAATATCCTGGACTCCCCGTGTGGCCGGGCAGGAAGAAATCTTTCGGGCGATAGATGCTCAGGGCAACCTGCATGTTCGCATCTGCTGGTATGGGTACAACCTCTTCGATCTTCTGAGTCTCATGCGCTTCTTGTCGAGGGGTGTCTCTAGATTTGGTAAACTGTTTGAGGTGCCCGTCTTTAATAAGTATCTCGATCGCGTCTTTGAGATGGATGCAGTCTTCGGTATTATGGTCGTGACTCTTGTGAAATCTGCAGTACTTCGTCTTGTCCGTGTCTGGTTTGCTAGGCAGTTGCTTCGGAAAGCGTACTCCTGCTTGCTTGAATTCTGAGTTGGCACATTCGGACATGATCTTTTCCCTAGAGACTAGGAGGGGAGTATATTCATGAAACCGACCGACGGGTCCCCTGTGCTCCCGCGGTTCTCATGGGTGATCATCCTTTCTTTTGTCTCCTCCTCGACAAGATGTCGAGGGTTCATCGACCCGGTTGGGCTTTGCGTCCTCACGACGTCGGGCGTCTCGAACGGAGCTAGCCGCCTGCTTTTCCTCATATTGGATGTAAGCTTGGGCTTTTAACAAGAAAGCGTCAATGGGTGCCAGGGTCTCGATGCCGACCGCTCGGTGGAAATCGGACGATGGGCGTAATCCCTGCTCTAGCAAGTACTTCTTCATGTCGTCTGTTGTGGACACCTGGACTGCTTCTTTGTTGAACCTCTCGATATAGGTTCACAAAAGTTCTTCTTTTCCCTGGATGATTGCTTCGAGCGATGCTTCCGTCTTCGGGTGTCGTCTAGAAGTGGTGAAGTGCCTGGAAAATGTGCGTCCGATTTGTTTCCAGGAAGTGATGGACTCTGCTTCGAGGCTTTTGTACCACATCATCGCTCCTTTCCTCAGAGTTGTAGGAAAGAGGCGACATATGATTGCCCCTTGCACCCCTCGGTAGTCGAGCAAAGCGTCAATATTCTCTATATGCTCGTCAGGATCTGTAGTCCCATCATATGAGCCTAAAGGTGGAGGTTTTTCTAAACCCCTTGGGAGTTTAGCTGCCATGATTTCCGACGAGAGGGGGCCCCTAGTGTCTTCATCGTCGCTGGAATTGAAAAGGGGACCTGGGCACGTGCTTCTTTGCTCGCCGGGGTGATGCGGATCTTGATCTGCTCCTTCTTGATTTTCTTAGAGGGGAAGATCGAGGAGGAGATGGGCGAGACCGTTTGTCACTAGTAGTTTCGTCCATGCGTCCTTTCCTCTTTCTCTTGGGAGGAGAGGGACTACGCCTTCTTTGGTGTCTCGCAGGAGACTGGGGTGGTCGACGGTTATTGTCTTCAAGACGGGAAATCTTTTCGCCATGGGCGAGGAGCAACAAATTTGTCTGATTCAGAATTTCAGCCAGCGCTGCGAAATCAGATCTTGAAGGAGTTGGGGGAAGAGGAACTTTCGGGCGACTTTCTAGAGATTGGTCGTGGTCGGGGGAAGGTGAGGTTGTCTTCCCATCTGGGTGGTCTTGCACGGTTTCTTCGTGCGGAGGATGATGAATGTTGCTCTCACGTTGCGTGAGGAGCATGTCGTCGTTCGACCAGTTATCCGGATTGTCGTCTCGAACAGCCATGGATCTTGGTATAAACTTTAGTTCTTGAAGATTTTGAGAGAGAAGAACGGGGAAATCAGTGTTCCCACAGACGGCGCCACCTGATCGTACCTGGAGATCATGATCCGATATGGCTGGCGTCGAGCGTTGTTGAGGACGGTTGGTAAGATGGAGAGGGGGTGTACCTGCAAGGCACTCCGATGCTAAAGTCAGATGATGAGTAAAGAGCGTGCAAGTACAAGAATTAAGGTGAGAGAATTGAATACCTGGTCCTCTTCTGGAGAGGGTTTATATACTGTCGTTAGTGGATGGTTATTGGTTAAGACCGTTTGGCACGGATCGCGGAATTCGCACGAATAGGTAACGGTCAAAACTAGCCGTTGAGAGGATTTCATTCTGGTCGGGATAGCAATGGTCGACAAGGACCGTCGTCCTCGTCAGGGTGCTCGACGACGAGCGTGCCAGCTTGTCGTTTTGCCTGGCCCAACTCTGGAAGTTGGGCCTGCCCAGAACAAAAGCCATAGCCCTTTGCTTTGCCATTGGGACAAGCACACGCTTATGTTTGAATAAGTATAACAAATACCTATTATATAATAAAAATGAGAAAAAAAATATGTTAGTAAAAAAAATGTCTCAAGGCTGGGTTTTACAAAAGAAAATATATAATCAGTTTATAATAAAATAGCCTAACACTTAAATAAATTATAAAAAAAATGAATTATGAAAATTAATTAAATTAAAAAAATTTAAAGATTGATTAAGGTTTTAAAAAAAATTGAGGTTTTAATTATGAAAATAATTAGGGTTTAATGAAAAAGAAGTTTAGAAAAAATTTAGGGTTCATATAAAGAAAAATAGATTAAGATTAAATGTATTAAATCCTAATTATAATACTCAATTAAAAATAATTAATCTAAAAAAAACTAATAATAATAATTATAATAAAAAGATTATGAGGAAAGAGTTTTATTTTTATAAAAAAAAAATTATGTTTAAAAAGATATTTAAAGAAAATAAATAATTTGATGGAAAATAATAATAAAAAAAAGAAAAGAGGAAATTAGGAGAAATTAGGAAAAAAGAAGACAAACCCCATATTTATTTGCCAAAATGTTGGGAATGAGTGTTGAACCCACGTTTCCTTGCCAAAATGTTGGAAATATGTGTTGAACCCACACCCTCAGACTCCCAACCTTAGGTATTTGTCACTAGGCCAATCAGCGCACGCCACGCACCATCTTCTTCCTCCCATTGCATATTTTTGGTATATACTATTGGAAGAATAAAAAAAAGAAATAAACAGGATCAAATAAAATTGCTACAGATTTTAAAATAATGAAAAATAAGAAAAATGATTAAAATAAAAGCTAAAAAATATTAAAACGATGCTAAAAATCTAATAAAATAAAATAAAGAACGCACAATTTTTTTTAGATTTTTTTTGAGAATATAAAATAGAAAATAAATCAAATAAAAGAGAAAAAAGAGAAATTTGCGATTTTGAGGGGCGAAATCTTTTAGAATTCTATTCTAAAAGAGTATTGTTCTTTGATTTTTTTCTGAACTTCTGGAAAACATTCGGAGTAAATCGAAACAGTAGTACTTACCTGACTTACCTGTCAGCCTGGAATTCTTATCACTATTGCGGCCTTCGAAGTATCGACGAAAACAGATTACATCAGATTAACCAATACTTTAGTTCTCCATGGTGCCCTATGATTCCTGCATCGAAACTTAAATCCAACTATCCAGAAATCATCTACACAATCAAACAAACATATTATGTAATCAAAATCAATTAATCATGCATAAATCATTGAAATCGAAAAAAAATCAAAAGAAAAGCAAGAATATGAATTTAGTTTGTATGATTTGGTATGAATTTGATGATGAGGATGATTGGAATAGGTTCAGGAAACCTCAAGGATTCGTTTGCAACCATTAATAAACTTGTAAAAGTGGTGGATTGTGGGAATCGAATTTTGAATTGTGTGAAATTTTAAAGTATGAATATGATCCTCATGCTCTCCATCCTTTTTCTTTGTCTTGTGATGTTGTTGTGGTTATATAGTAATGTAATTAGGTTAAGAATTTGGGCCAGGAGTTGTATGGGTTGCTTGAAGGTGAAGAAATATCTTTCATAATTTGTCCAAAAATCAAATTATATGTTACCAAATTGTCTTTGCACGAAATTGGATGGTATCCAATCACCTTGAATGTCATTTAAAAGCTTCTAGAAGAAGGATCAAATCAAATATTTGTATTTTCATATTTTATTTTGATTTAAAATGAATTTTAATGAATAAAATCCAAATAAATAATAAATAAATTATAAAAATCAGAAAATATTTGAATTGGGTCGTGCTTGATGTTATCATGAAGATTGGGTTGCGAAATGATAGGCCCATTTTGGAAAAATTTGGTTTTAAGACCTTATTTTCTTCATACACCCCTTAAAAATTTCCCAACTTTGACAAGACATAAATCCTTCAATTTTAAGGCTATGAAGGTGTTCTTGGACATTTTGGAAAGCTTTAAGAGTCCTATAATAAACCTCTTTGGTATCATGTCCATATATTTTGTTGACTTTTGAAATGACCTGTAATGTTTTAGTTCATAACTTCCAAATGAAGCATTTTTAGGCTTGACTTGTGAGACACAAAGTTGTAGATAATTAAATTTCCTTCAAAATAGGATTTGGATGGGAAATTTTTGACGAAGCATGTGAAAATTATGGCTGGTCAAAGTTCAGTTGACGTTTCCTTAGAAAACCCTAAATTAGAAACTCCTGATTCTTGATGATCTGAAACTTCCTTGATGAATCATGATCAACCCTCGATCAAATGATGAATTCTACTTCAAAAAATTGATGTTGGCCAAAAATCTTGAAGTTTGACTTTGATTTGACCACAGTTGACCTCAGTTTGACTTTTTAACTACTTTGACTGATTTTTGCACATTTGATCATCTAACTGGTCAAACTTATTGGGAAAGCCTTGAAACTTGACATGGGGATTCCTGAATACATGTGGTATGTTATGAAGCTCACTTGAGGCCTTGGAAATCATTTTAACCTGAGGAAGCTCAAAACCCTAGTTTTGGATACTTTGCTTAGGAGGAGGCATTGTCTGGGGAAACTTCCACACTTCTTGATCAATTGGGAGTCTTGAGGGCCTTATGATCATTTAGAAGTCTTGAGATATATTGTCTTGATTGTGGGAGGGAAAATTTTGGGGTATAACAGATTGTAACATAATGCGGTTTGGTTTGGTTTGGTTTAGTTCGGTTTGCAAAATACAAACCGCAAACCGAACCGAACCGCGCGATTTTGTTATAAAATGACCCAAATACATTTGAACCAAGTGAGATTTTTTGCGGTTTCGATTTGGTTTGGTTTTGTTTGCGATTTTCAATTGGATTGGTTTGGTTTTGAACACCCCTAAACTGAGGCATAATCACTGAATCTTTCGGCCGGGGCGAAACATTCGTGAACCCCCGAACATAATTATGTGAAAACGAAACAATAAGATGCCTCTGAGTTGATTCTGGCAAAGAAAAAACAGGGCCCTCCAAGGAGCAATCCTAGTTCTGCATATTCAATACAACCGGGAGCCCCTGAACAGAATTCAGAAGCTGCGAACCCGCCAAAGAGATGCTATAATCTAGAACAGAACCTACATAATGTTACTGCAAAAAAAGATCTGTGTGAGTAGTCCCACAAACAGTCTCAGAATTAACAGAAAAAGTACATCAATAGTAAACCCAACAACAGTAACGGAAGGGGGAAACATAATTCAAAACTAAAGGCCTTCTATTGATTAAAATGCCCAAATCACCCCAACCCCCATTCATCATCACGCCAACCCCCCATTCCCGCCACTGACACCTCCTTTAAAAGTGACATTTCGAAAAGTTTTGGGAAAGACGTCTTGAAACTCCAAAGACCCGACCAATTAACTTGCCAAAAAGTACAAAAATCCAAGAAAATGTCTTCCATATGATTATACGAGAGGGAAACATTGTCCATCCACCAATCCGAATGAGAACTCCATCTAGATCTAACCTTGACACAACCCGATACACATAAACCTAAATCTCCATATCGAGATTTCAAGACCTTAAACCAAAGATCATTCGACCCTAATAAAATTCTCCATCTTCATTTGTTGAGAAGAGCAATATTAAAATCCTCTAGCCTTTTCATATCTAAACCACCTTTCTCTTCCGGTAAACAAAGATCATCCCATTTAGCCCAATGAGTTCTCCTCTTTGCCTCCGAACTACCCCAAAGGAAAGCGTTTTGGATTTTGTTCATATCCTTCCGAACTTTTATCGGAGCCAACTAGCACTAATAGAAATATCGCTTTTAGTGACCGAATAAGTGAATAATAATTTTCGATAACCATAGCCACCGAATTAGCCACCAAAATTGGACATCAAGTTAATAAAATTTTAAAGGTCACTAAATCGGTCACTAAATAAAATTAGCCACCAAATTAGTGACTGAAATTTTGTGACCATTATTTTTAGTCTCAAATAACATTTGTATAAAAAATTAATTTATACAAAGTTTTAGTGACCAAATTAGTGAACAAAACTTTAGTGACCAAAAATTTGGTCACTAATATTTTAATTCCATTTCAATTTTTATTATATAGTGGAAGTTTCATATTTTTTATTTTTTTATTTTAACAAATAAAAAATATATTTATATTAATTTATTAATTAAAAAAATATAATTTAAATGATAATTAGTTTAATAAATTCTTTTAATAATATTTAAAATTTGAATTTCATTTATAATACATACATTCTTAAATAAAATTATACATCTAAAACATAATAGCCTAGTGGTCATGTATAAATTTCACAAATGTAAGGGCATTGGTTCGATTCTTGAATGTGGCAAAATTTTTTATTTTATTTTAATTAATTGAAATTGGTCACTAAAACCGGTCACTAAATAGGTTGCTATAGGTTAGAGACTTGCACATTTCCAACCAAAAATTAGTAGTCACTTTATTGGTCGCTAAACGTTATAGTGACCGATTTTAACGTTTTTTTCGGTCTCTAATTCGGTCACTAAAAGCGAATTTTCTAGTAGTGTAGAAGGACAATTGAAAAATCGAAAGACTACTAAGCGCCGATTTAATAAGTGTGATTCTCCCTCCAATACTCAAAAATCTACTTTGCCAACAAGAGAGTCTCTTCTCTAATTTGGAAATTAAAGGAGCCCATGTTGATATTCTTCTAGGATTAGATCCTATCGAGATGCCAAGAAAATTAAATTCTTTCCTCTCTGTTATACAAGAAAGAAACAAAGAGGCAACTTCAAAGAAATTAGGGCGAATTAATACCAATTAACTTACTCTTGTGAAAATTGATTCTGAGACCCGAAACTAACTCAAATCTGTGAAGCACCGATTTTATAGCCCATAATGTCTCCAACTACAATCTCCCACCAAAAGAGTCTCTTCTGGAAATTGGAGAATGTCAATGAAGCATCCTCCATTAATGTTGAAACCCAAGAAATCATTAACCATCACCGACCTCTTGACTAATCTAGCCAAGCCTTCCGCCACCATTTCAAAAAGAAAAGGAGAAAGGGATCTCCTTGAAGTAAGCCTCTCTCCATAACAAACTCTTTAGTCGGACTACCTTTCACCAAAACGAACATCTTACTAGAGAAAATAGTTGCCTCCATCCATCTCATCCACCACTCACCAAAACCCATCCTCCTCAAAACATATCTTAGAAAGCCCTAACTAACTTTATCACAAGCTTTCTCAAAATCAACCTTGAAGAGAGAAATTTCCTTATTTTCTTTATCCACATAGTCCACCACTTCATTTGCAACCACAATTCCCTGAAGCATTTGTCTACCCGAAACAAAAGTACTTTGGAAACTAGAAATGATAGAATGTAAAACCGATTTATTAAGCCTTATTGTGTTCCCCATAAAAAAACTTAATCAATTATACTCTTCATTTAATAATTATTAATTGTATATATGGTATAACTTATTTATTTATTTATTTATTAAACTTATAAGTTACATATCACTTAATATGTAATTACCGTTCACTTAATATAATTACATATCACTTATCTATTTATTGAACGGTTTTAATTATAATTTTTTTATTTCTTTGGAATAAGTTATATTTTCGTCTTTCCATATGCTCAAGAGGTTTTTAACTCCAATATATTGTTTGGAAAATCACAAACCTTTATTGCAGCACACAAAGATCTGGTTTCCAACTATTCTTCTTCCCAATGTCTCAAACTCAAATCACTACAAGAAATACACCATTTTCCCACATGATTATCAAGTCACTAATTATAAAATCACGTAACTATTCAATATTTTCGACGTGGGCAGAACACGTCGGAAAGGGAACTGTGGGAACATTTTCCCACGTGAAATCAAAGTGACTAATTACTGAAACCAAACCCACTTCACAAACCACACAAAAATTTGAAAATGTTCCCACGTGAAAACCAAGTCACTAATTATTGACTTGGAAAACACATGGGAAAACACCATTCTACATACTTGCATAAATCATACAATGTGCTGCAGAGGGTGTCAGTCTTTATATTTCCCGCATGTAAACCATGTCACTAATTAGTGACGTGATAAACACATGGGAAAATAACTTTCTGCATTCTTGTTTCCCACGTGAAAATCAGGCCAGTAATTAGTAACATAGTTTCCAAGTCACAAATTTCAAAATTATTTCAAAAAAAATTAAAAACTAATTAACAAATAATAATAATTTAAAAATTAAAATAATTTTTAAAATTGCAAATAAATTATCAAAAGATATTACAATTTAGTCACCCAATATTCACGTCACAAATCTAAATAATAATAATAATAATAGTAATAATAATAATAATAATATTAATATTAATAATAATAATATTAATATTAATAATAATAATATTAATAATAATAATAATAATAATAATAATAATAAAATGTGTCACCTGATATTCACGTCACAAACATAAAACAAAAATTAATAAAAAGTCAATCATCGCCACTACTAAATGAAACATCTTCATCATCTTGAATAGATTTTGATGCAATTTTTTTTTTTGCATTTTCGCCTCCATCTCAGATTGCCTCTTCTTCATTTCATCAATTTAAGCATTTTGTCTCATCTCGCGTGCCTCCCATTCGACCTTTAGCGCCGCCTCATGTGCCTCCGCCTCTCGTCTCGCCTCGGATAGAGCTAGTTGTCTCACTGTTGCCAACATTTCAGGTGTCAATTATGGCGGACGAGATTCTCCTTCCCCATCATCAAGTCTCTGAAATAAAGTTTTAACGCCTCTTCTGTACTCGGAAGACAAATTTCCGAGACCAAAAAAACACCCATTTTCTCCCTTCCTGCCTGATGCTAATCACCAAATATAAAGATCCACACGTGGATCAAGCGGATTATTCCCAATCGGAGTATACTTAGGATTTTCAGATAGAAATTTGGCGAGTAAGGCCTGATACAACTCCTACACACATTAAAAAAACATTAAATATAAATTAAACAATTTAGTATAAACAATAAGATTAAATTAAATTAAAATAATATAATATCAACAAGTTACCATGGTTGATTTGGAACGACCGTCAATAAACTCCCCCATTTTTTAGCATCAGGTCTTCACAAATAGCTCATTAATCTGCGGCTCCCTCCCCAAATCATTTTTCTGATTAAAATAATTAAGTTTAATTAAATATGTATATAATTAATTCAAAATGGAACTTAAAAAATAGTTATAATTACCATTCGTCGACGATGTTCGCCGATAGTGATACTTCCAACTGTATTGAGGCAACCACCTAATTCAGACGCCCTCGTCTTTTTTAGATCTTTGCAAAAAATCTTCTGTCTTCCACTAGTTAATAAGTTCCTCACATATTTCCATGCCTATCCAACTGGGCCAAGATTCGTCCTTTTCCCAATGTTTTCTACCATTCATAAGCATGTTAGATAGTCGGTAGACACTTTACTCTTAAAATTCCTATAAATCTTGACCTCGTCAAATACTTCTCACGTACACTTATCTTGCAAGTTGTATGACATTCAAATAAAATGTTAGATATTTATAACAAAAATTAATTATAAAATAAAATAAATTTAATGAAAATACAATTTACCTTGAATTTATCAAACCATACTAGTTTCTCTTTCTCATTGAGCGCTCCAAAAGACTTGATGAATTTTGTATACTGCAGTTGAATGAAATAGTTTATAGCTTTGCAGCAGGCCGACACAGAGAAAAACTAAATTAAATAACAACAATAAATTGAATTAGTATTTAATATAAAAATGATAATATATAATTAAATAAATATTATAAATTAAAAATTTACCCTGATCCATCGGCCTTAATAACATATCATCCATCAACCACCAAAATCTCACCTGCAACAGGATTTGTCTGCTCCTCATGAACTTCATAATCATCTTGAATAAGGTCATCCTGTTCCTGACGCGCATGTATATTTGTGGGTGTGGAATGCAGGAACTAGATCCCCCAGGCTGCTGTGTGAAGGAAACCTGTTGAGGAAAACTAAATCCCTCAGGCTGCTGTGTGAAGGAAGTCTCCTGAGGAAAACCAGATCCCCCAGTCAGTAGTGTGAATGAACCCTGCTGGGGAAAACCAGATCCCCCAAATCCCCTATACTGATGCGCGAAGGAAGTGTGTTGAGGAAAACTAGATCCCCTAGGCAGTTGTGTGAAGCCAGGCGGTACCGAAAGAAAAATAGATCCCCAAGTTGCTGCATGAAGGATCCCCATACGGACTAATAAAATATGGGTTCCCGGATGGAACCATGTGGGAGGAGGAGAGTAACGTCGTAAATGGTTGTAAAGTGTCTACAGACATTAGATCTGCCTGAGTTTCTGGACGAGAAGCATACATGGACGAGGGAGGTACCTCACGTACCCTAGATCTCAGACGGGGTTGAGTCTCCTTAGCCTTACCCTTGTCGACAATTCGAGATGGCATTTTATCTATTTTGAGAGAGTTGTCAATACGTAAATAAATTAACACAATATATATATATATATATATATATATATATATATATATATATATATATATATATATATATATATATATACACACACACACACACACACACAAGACATAAAAATCATTTCCATTCAAATAAAACTGATAATACATTAATAAAAATTGTCTGAACACATTAATAAAAACTATCTATTCAAACTCTTCATCCATATTATTTTCATCATCTGATCCAATAATATCCTCAGATCCAAACTCTTCATGTTCTTCGTCCACATTATCTACCAACAACACAAATGCATCAATTTTATTACCCTCCGCCATTGTATCACACATATTTGTAATTTGTTCAACTTCAACCACATCATTAATTTGAGAAATTTCATCATCTTGGTAAGTAACGTCTTCCACAAGATCGTCAGTTTCAATATGACCCAATGGTTTTGTTTTGATAACAACACACCATCCACGTTTATGTGGCTGAATTGAAGGGTAAGGAACATAATAAACTTGCTTAACGACATGTGACATTATGAAATGGTCATACTCTTTATACCTTCTATCCATTCGAATCTCAACAATGTAATATTTCTTATCTATTTGTATGCCCCTGGAAGATGGATCATACCAATCACAATAAAACAAGACAACTTTATTTTCCGAGTCCAAGTAATTGTATGCCAACTCGTAAATATGCGTAACAACGCCATAGAAGTCGTCTTCACCACCATCTGTAACTCCTTTAACAAATACACTGCTATTTATAATTTTTTTTCCTTCTGTCCAGGCCTGGGTGTGAAATTTATAACTGTTCATAAAGTATGTGTGCCATTCAATTGCTCTTTGAATAGGACCTTTAGACAAGTTTATCAAATGGCATATTTTTGGGGTCGGTACAACAATGTATGACAATTATTCCTTGAACCAGGCTGGAAAAGATGTATGTGTGTGACCGGTAGTTGCCTGTTCACCGGTGATTTGAAAATAAAAGGTGTTAAAAATGCCCTATAAAAACATAAAATTAGTTAGAATGTAATAATTTAATTTGTAAATCCAAATAGGTAGTTAGGGATACATATACTTACTCAAGATATGGCCTAACTTCAACACAGCTAATCAAGACATGAACATGTGCAGATTGCAATTCGTTTTGGGTTAGCCAATACACATTCTCCTTTCCAGAGGGACGGTCAGGAAGACCGAAGACTGACAAGGTAAACTGACTTCTTGTGTTAACATCAAATACATTCCTTATAATTCTTGGAGTTAACATCAAATGATTGAAATAATTACTGTAAAAACGTGAAGTATCCCAATGCAAGTAATGTGCACATATTGATCCTTCTACTTTAGTTTAATTTTTCACTGATCGCTTTGAATCACCCATGAATATTTCAAAGGGATACATCCACCTGTATTGAACGGGACCACCAAGATAGGCTTCATATGCAAGATGCACACGTAGATGTTCCATAGAGTCGAAAAAACCAGGTGGAAAAACTCGTTCCAACTTGCATAGAATTACTGGAATATTTTTGTCCAACTTAAAGATGCTATCAACGTTTAAAGTTGACGCACAAGTATCTCTAAAAATTTGACTTATTTCAATTAGAGGATTGAAGACATGGTTAGGTAGTGAATCAAACGCAATTGGAAGCAATCGTTCCATGAAAACATGGCAATCATGACTTTTCATTCCATGCAACTTCCCAGTTTTGGCACTGACACACCTTGCTAAATTTGATGCATAACCATCGGGCATTCTCAATTCATTTAGCCAACGACAAACCCCTTTAGCGTCATGGGAAGTTAGACTGCAACAAGCCTTAGGTTTTAATAATTTTCCATTAGGTCTAGGCTTCAACTTCAAGTCTTTTCTATCGCACAAATTTCCATGTCCCTTCTAGCCTTCTCATTATCTTTTGTTTTTCCTTAAACATCCATCACTGTGTTAAATAAATTATCAAAAAAATTCTTCTCAATATGCATAACATCAAGATTATGTCGCAAGAAATTATCTTTCCAATATGGGAGGTCCCAAAATATACTTCTTTTTGTCCAATTATGTTTGACCCCATATCCTTGAATTATGCATGCTTCACCATAATCTATGAATTTTGGTAGTTCAGAAACTCGATTCCATATTTCCTCTGGTGACAATCGAGGGGGAGGCAAATCTTTTAATCGAATATCTTTTTTGAAATCAGTCTTGTTTCTTCTAAAGACATGGTCTCGTGGTAGGAATTTGCAATGACAATCGAACCACAAACTTTTCCCCCAAATTCCAAAGTAAAAGCCTTTGTAAATTCCATGCAATGCGAACATCCCACTTTTCCATGCCTACCCAATCGGATAACATTCCATATGCAGGAAAGTCATTAATAGTCCACATCAAGGCAGCTCGCAAAGTAAAGTTTTGTTTGCGAGATATATCATAAGTCCATTCTCCAATCGACAACCTCTTCAAATCATCAATTAAAGGTTGTAAATACACATCGATTCCAGCTTTAGGACTTCACGACCCTGTAATGAGGCAAGTCAAAAACATGTATGGTTTTTTTATGCACATCTCTGGAGGGAGGTTGTAAGGTGTTACAATAACTGGCCAACAAGAATATGCAATTGCGGACGCTTGGACATATGGAGTAAAACCATTAGAGCATAATCCAAGTCTGACATTTCTAGGTTCTGCTACAAAATCAGAATGTACCCTATCAAAATACTTCCATGCCTCACCATCAGATGGATGTCGCATAGTGCCTGAACTTGTTTTGTTTGTATGATGCCATGTCATTTAACTTACAATGTGCGTTGAACCAAACAATCTTTTTAACCTTGGTATTATCGGCAAATAAAACATGGACTTCACTACTACACATTTTTGTTTATGGTTAATGGTTTTACTAAGAACTTGATATCTCAGACTCTTACAAAACTTACATTCCTCCAACACCCCATCATTAGTACCAAACTCATTGTCATAAAACAACATGTATCCATTTATGCAACAATCAATCTTTCGTACTTCTAAACCCAACTTCGACACCAACCTCTTTGCATCATAATAACTTGTATGCAAGTTTTCTTTCATAGGAGTCGCGTCCAACATCATTTTTGCAAAGAATTCCAAGCACTGATTAGGAATATTCGAATTTGACTTTGCGGCCAATAATCACACACACATTGATAATTTTGAATCTGTCGACCCCTCAAACAACGGCGTGTTCATTTCTTTCAACAATTGGTAAAATCTCTACGCTTCCTCATTTGGCACCTCTTCCCCATCAAAATCTTGAGGTTCATCATATGTCACATTTACACCAAGGGTATTTCCAACCATATCATAGATCAAATTAAATTGTTCCTCAAATTCCATATGTGATCGACTGTTTGATGCATGCGTATTACTAACTTCGAGATGTACAATATTACTAGGAAGTTCTTCTCCATTATATGTCCAGACCCAATAATTTTTAATGAAACACCTTCTCTTCAAATGATGTTCCACTTCCTCTGGGTCATTATTTATAGGTCTACATTCACATTTAAGACAAGGATATCGTACTCCTCCTTCCCTTCGACAACGGTCTTGAGCAAATGCCCACATGATAAACCCCTTAACTCCTTCCTCAAAATTTGGTGTAAGTCCACGTCTTCCTGGTAACGTTTTATCGTACATCCAACTACGATAATAACGAAAATATTTCATACTGCACATTTGTATTATCATTATCATTTCATTTAAAAATGCAATTCACTACAACAAATAAGGGCTTAGAGAGCGCTTTGTTTGACCTTAGAGAGCGCTTTAAAACACTGTAAAAGGTTGCACTGTCTTAGGTAAAGACAACGTTTTTTTTAAAGGAAAAAGCGCTTTAAAAGGCCCCAAATAGAGAGCGTTTTTTAAGAAAAAGCGCTTTCTAAAGTAGGTCTTATAAAGCGTTTTTTCCTTAAAAAGTGCTCTCTAAGCTATGCCATTTGACAACGCTTTTAAAGCGCTTTCTATTGTATACGTTGAAAATTTTAATAATTATTTTTACATTACTTTAGAGAGCGCTTTTATGAAGAAAAAAACGCTTTCTTTGGTCCCTCATTAGATAGCGCTTTTGAAAATCGCTTTCTAAAGGCTACCTATAATTTTTATTTTATTTTTTGTATCACTTTAGAGTGCACTTTTAAGAGAAAACGTTGTCTATTGTGGACCTTAGAGAGCGCTTTTAAGAGAAAACGCTCTCTAAAGTGTACCTATAATTTTAATGATTTTTTTCAAAACATCTCATTTTTCCATTTTAAACGCATAACCTGTAAATGCCTTTTTTAGGCAGTATACCAGTATAAAACAATTCAACCAGTATAATTCACATTAACATTATTATAAACCATTCCAAACAATTTTTTTAAACCATTTCATCATTTATGTAAACCAATTCATTTCAAACCAATATAAACAATCTCAATATTATCGGTATTTATCACCGAAAACTATATATATATATATATATATATATATATATATATATATATATATATATATATATATACGTTAAACCAATTCATTTCTATCCATTCCAAACCAATTCATATACACCACAAGTCATGTACATATATACCACAATATTAACCTATTTATAACTTAAATTATCCGTTTTTCTATAATAAATTCACTCAATTCTTCTGATCTGACCTGATCAGAAGGACCTTCCAGTGTCTTGATGTACGGCCGAAGAGTGGGAGGAGAAAAGAGGGGGTGTACCTGCAAGGCACTCCAATGCTTAAGTGAGAAGAGGTACAGTGAATGAATAGGTTAAATTAGAGTGAATCCGAATACCTGACCCTTTAATGAAAAAGGGTATTTATAATGTGCCCCCAACGCTGGGCCAAGGTCCCTCTATGGGCTTAGATCGGCTAGGCCCAAGGAGGAACTGCCAAGGAACGCGTGAGAAGCGTGAAGACCTAGCTAAAAGGTCTGGTCCTTGGTCCAACCGCCACTATCTTTCAGGAGATAATACAGGGGCAGTTGGGTGACGTGGTAAGTGAGCTGGCAGACATACTCTTTTCCCATCCTTAGTGTATGCCCGTCGCATAAGCAGCTGGTTTGAGTAAGAGGTGTCCATGTCCGAGTACATGGGCCCCTGCTCGACATGTTGGGCCGTGACCTTGTGCATTCTTGAGGCCCAGTCCAGAACAGGAGCCCCCCAAGTCTAGTCTCCGAGTCGGAGCGATGAATTGTAATGCAGTCGGGCGTAGGTGTCAGGGACAAGTAACGGGCGTATGGTCGTGTCAAACATGATGTTTACAGAGTTGACTGTAGTATTCTTTTCCATCGGGCACGTGATGCCCCTACAGTGTCGAGGATGAAAGTCTTCGACGAATACGTGATGTTTAAGGGAGTCGAGGACGTCTTACGGGGCCGAGGACGTTTCGTAGAGTCGGGGAGGTGTATGGTTGCTCGACGTCGTTCCAAATTCTTTATGGATTGACATGTTTCAGAATTAATGGTGAGTCGCTTCGTTTACTGTGCAAACGGCGGTGTAGGCAGTAGGTAATGATGACTTGACGCGTCAATCCACGCGCCTGTGACTATAAAAGGGGGTTGAGTGATTTCATTTGAATTTTTTCGCTCAGACATTCACCGGAGGCTCTGAAGAAATTTCCTATCTCCGCCTGTCTCACCACCTGAACCACCGTTGCTGCCCGAGCGCCGTCGTTTCCTTATAACTTTCACTATGTCAGGTACTGATTTTGCCTTTAAGCCTCTATTTTTCCTGTTTTTCTGTGTTCAGTAGCTAGGATTGCATGATTTATTCGTATAGAATGGGTAGATTTAGCTTAGAAACAGTTTAATAGGTTATAAATATGAAAAATAGAGTTAGGGTTAGATTAACCCGGGCATAAATTTCATATGCATTTGAATGGACCGGGCAGAAATTTCATATGCATATTTGAAATTTTTGCCCGGGGTAAAAAATTCATGTGTCTATGACTGCTGCGAGCATGTATGAATTTTCCCAATCTGGGGCCTGGTGGCAGTGGGTAGAATCTGCGTCAGTGTCGCTTCGCGGGCCAGGGTTTCATTTGCTCGCGAAGGTTGCCCCTACGCCCTTTCACTTGACCTGCGGTGGAAGGGTGGATTTGATACGATGTCGAATTCACTCTCTCTGTCTGCGTTTCAGGTGCAACCGGGCGTCTTCGACCCAGAGGAGAAGAAACTGAACCGCGACCCGTGGAAGCGGACATCGTGCGCTTAAATGTCGAGGAAGGAAGTGTCGGGGGAGGCACTGAACATGTCTCGTCTTCCGGGCAAAATGACCTTTCCTGGGTTGTGGATGAACCCTTGGACGAGGAATCTTATTTCTGCGACGAGTCGACCCGCGCTCATGCAGTGGTGGAAGATCGGGGTCCCAAGGATCCTGAAAACTGGCAGTGCCGGCTTCCTAAAGAGGCGGACCATATATGTCATCGCTTCCCGGGGAAGCAATTCGCTATGTACGAGTTCACATTTCGAGAGGCGAGGGTCAGGCTACCCTTCAACTCCTTCCAGATGTCGATCTTCAAATGGCTTCGGTTGGCGCCATCACAGTTACATCCCAACGCCATTGCTTTCATGCGGGCGTATGAGATAGTTTGCCGCTTCCTCGGCATTGGGTGTACTCGGGCCCTTTTCTTCCATATCTTTCATCTCCAGTAGTCTGGTATTCGGGGGCGTCATAGCTGGGTCTCCTTCAAGCAGCCAGTGAGGCTGTTCAAGACGTACGTCGATTCCGCCCGCCATTTCAAAGGGCGATGGTATGTGGTGAGGCCGATCACCCGTGCCGCCTTGCATTCTCTTTACTACTACAAGCGAGACGCGGACGGGGATGAGAAGCTCATGTCGAAGATACCCTTGAGGTGGCAGCCCGACTACTTTGACCTCTCCACCAGCCATTACCGGGTCAAGTTCTCGAGTCTGTTGGTCAAGGATAGAATCGCTTACAAGAGGCTGGTGGAGTTCGTGCGGAGTTTTAATCTAGCGGTCTGGGTCGACCAAAAGGGTGTGCCTCATCTTGATGAGGCTGGGATGTCGATCTGCGAGCCTCGTATTATCAATACAAAGGCACTTCTCGAATGTGATACCGACGATCAGGCCTTGAAGTTATTGAGTAGGTGTTTCTTTTATTCTTATGCTGTTTTGTTTTATGTTTTCGCCCGTTGATGTTTGTGTCTTTGTTTTGTAGGTGCTATGCCCACTGCTCGTGACCGGGTTCTCAAGCTGGCCAATCAGGCAGGTGCCCCGGATAGGGACCCCAAAGAGAAGAAGAAGACAGCTCCTCGTGTCCAGGAGGTAGCTGGTGATTCAGGGGCCGGGACCTCTAACACGGCGAGCCCAGTGCCCTCTTCTCCTCCACGCCCCCCTCCGATCGATATCCCGGACAGCCCGCCTCCTTCAACCTCCTCTCTCCACAAGCGGAAGCGCCCTAATGGGACACTCTCCGAATGGGACACTCTCCAGATCAAGGCTGAGGACGCCATCGCTGTGCCAGCTCCCGAGGCGAAGGCTATTCTGAACCAGGAGGCTGGTGTTCGGCGCAAAGAGTTGGCTAAGGATCTGGCTGCTGTCATCAGGGTGATGGAAACGGCCATGGTTCTGACCGACACCTCTGTGTCCACAGCTTCTTTGGAAGATGCCCTTCTGAAGGTCCGTTCTGAAAAGGACAAGCTGTCAAAGGACCTATCGGACTACGAGGAGGAGCATCAGCTACAGGAGGGGCTGAAGAAAGAGTTGGATGAAGTTAAGGGGGAGCGGGACGTACTGAAGGCGGCAAAGGTGAGCCTGGAGGAGCAAGCCGCTGAGCACCAGAAGGTGGCCAAGGAAAATGATGGGCTTCGTGCTCGTCTCGCACTGCTCGAGGATAATGTCCGTCCTTTGGCCGATGAGAGTGAAGAGGAGCTCGCTCTCAGTTCCCGGGGTGAATTGGTAGGGCACATCCGTTCGCTTAACCAGGACCTGGTCGTTGTGTTCAAGGAGGGATTTGACAATGCTGTCGAGTAGCTGAGGGTATTGAATCCTGAGTTGTTGACGGAGGGGTCATCCCATAATTATTGCGTCTAGGACGGAGAGATTGTGTGTCCTTTCGAGGCGGAGGAGGAGCTGGGAGAGGAGGACGAAGAGGAAGAGTAACTCCGGACGGAGTCTTATGTATTTTTATTTTGTTTTATTTGTATGGCCTGCGTTCCTGGTTTGTATGGCCTGCGTGCCTAGTTTGTACGAATATTAGCCTTCGGGTATACTTGTCTTTTTCTTTGGCTACGGCCATATATGAATGAAATATTTTGTTTTTAACTGTTTACCTTGCTCAGTTTTATTCAGTTTATATCTTGTATTTTTGTGAACTGTTTTATGCTCGGCCATGTTTGTCTCGTCGGTTTAGGGAACCGACGAGGTAGCGGGTGTTGTGTCCGTCTAAGATCGAAGCCGAGTTCGTGATCGGGGAACTCTGACCTCGGGGATTGGGCTTTCCCATCGCGAGCTGGGGACCCTACCGATCTTGGTACTGCGACGCTGGGGCTCGATCGAGGTCCCAACTGTCGGGGAGGATTGTGCTCGCAAGAGGGGTCGCGTTCGTCCCCGAGTAGCGTGGTTCCTCCCAGTAGTTTTGGTGGTGAACAGCGTGGTCGTACCTCCATGCCTCCCCGTGACATATTCAGCTGTAATATTATCTAATTTTCTTTGCGTTCCATGGTCGAGCGAGTTCTTCACCTTGTAGGCTTTCTAGATAGTAGGCTCCGTTGCTCGTCTTATCGCGGACGCGGTAGGGACCTTCCCAGTTGGCGGCCAGTTTGCCCTCTCTTTGGTTTTTTAGATTTCTTCTGAGGACCAGGCTGCCCACCTGGAACTCTCTCTTTATGACCTTCGCGTCGTGGCGCGAGGCTATTTTTTGTTTGAGGGATATTTCTCTAAGGGTTTCTTCGGAGCGGATCTCGTCGACGAGATCTAGCTCAGCTCTAAGTGCCTCATCGTTCATCTCCTCGTCTAAGGGTTCCTCTACGCGTCTCGTCGGCTCTCGTATTTCTACTGGGATGACTGCTTCGGTGCCGTACGTCAGTCGGAATGGGGTTTCCCCGGTTGTGGAGTGGGGTGTCGTGCGGTATGCCCATAGGACACTATGTAATTCTTCGACCCATGCCCTTTTTGCCTCGCCGAGTCTGCGTTTCAGCCCGCGCAGGATTACTCTGTTGGCCGCTTCTGCTTGTCCGTTGGTTTGAGGGTGCTCCACGGATATGAAATGTTGTTTAGTACCTAAGCCGGCCACGAAGTCTTGGAATCCTCCGTCTGTGAATTGTGTCCCGTTGTCCGTGATGAGGACCTGGGGTATGCCAATTCGAGCGAGGATATTTCGTTTAAAAAATCGAAGAATGTTCTGTGTTGTTATTTTAGCCAGCGCTTCTGCTTCGATCCATTTGGTAAAATAGTCTACCCCTATGATGAGGTATTTATTCTGGTACGATCCGGTTACGAAGGGTCCGAGGATGTCCATGCCCCACCATGCGAATGGCCAAGGAGAGGAGAATGTTTTTAGTTCGTTCGGGGGTGCGAGGTGCATGTCGGCGTGACGTTGGCATTTGTCGCATTTTTTGACATGTTCCTTGGAGTCGTGCTGCATAGTCGGCCAGTAATAGCCTGCTCGAAGAGCCTTTCGTGCGAGCAATCGTCTGCCGGGATGCTGGGCGTTGATTCCTCGGTGCATTTCCCCCAATATGTCGGGAACTTTCTCTTCCTCGACGCATTTGAGTAATGGGATGGAAAACCCCCTAGGGGAGAGTTTCCCTTCGACGAGGACGTACGAGCATGCCCTTCGTTTGTTGACGGTCGCCTCTTTAGGGTCGGTGGGGAGTTCGCCCTTCGTGAGGTAATTATAGATGGGCGTCATCCAACAATGAGTATCCCCGATCATGTTAACCTCAAGTGGAGGAGGTGGCTTTTCGATACTAGGTCGAGGAAGGATTTTCCTGGATTATTGATTTGTTTCCGCCCTTCTTTCTCGTGCTAGCTAGTTTTGATAGGATGTCTGCTCGTGTGTTGTGCTCGCGAGGTACGTGTTGAACTTCCCACTTCTCGAATTTTTCGAGTCTTTCTCTGACCAAGGCTAGGTACTCGATGAGGTTGTCGTTCCTGGTTTGGTACTCTCCCCGTACTTGTGACGCCACGAGTTGGGAGTCTGTTAATATTTTTACTTCCTTTGCTCCTAGGTCTTCGGCCAGTCTCAGGCCGGCGATGAAAGCTTCATATTCGGCTTGGTTGTTGGATGTTGGGAAAGCTAATGCTAATGAGACCTCAATCAGGATCCCGTCCTCGTTTTCGAGGATGATTCCGGCCCTGCTGCCTGTCGTGCTGGAGGCGCCGTCGACGAAGATCGTCCATTTATGGACGCCGTCCGTCGGTGTCGGGCTGTGGGTCATTTCTGCGATAAAGTCGGCCAGGGCTCGAGCCTTCAGGGCCTTCCTGTTCTCGTATTGTATATCGAATTCGGAAAGTTCCAGTGACCATTTTAGCATTCTACCGACCATGTCTGGTCGCCCGAGGAGTTGTTTTATTGGTTGATCGGTTCTTACTTTGACTGTGTGGGCGAGGAAGTAATGACGTAGTCTCCTTCCTGCGTTTATAAGAGCCAAGGTGACCTTTTCAATTTGTTGGTATCTGAGTTCGGAGCCTTGGAGCGCTTTTCTCGTGAAATAGATGGGTTTTTGTCCCTCGTCGGTTTCTCTTATTAGGACGGTACTGGCGACCACGGTCGCCACAGACAGATACAGGTATAAGGTCTCCTTTTCCAATGGTCGTGATAGGACCGGGGGCTCGGAGAGGACCTTTTTCAAATGGAGTAGTGCTCGTTCACATTCATCGGTCCATTCGAAGTTGGCTTCTTTACGAAGGAGTCTGAAGAAAGGTAACGCGTGCTGGGCAGATTTGGCAATGAAACGGGAGAGTGAAGCGAGCACCCCGTTGAGGGATTGGATGGATTTTTTGGTTTTCGGGGTCGGAAATTTCGAAAATGCTCGACATTTGTCGGGGTTGGCCTCGATTCCCCTCTCCGTGAGGTAGAAACCTAGGAGTTTTCCTGCCCGGACGCCGAACGTGCATTTTTCAGGGTTAAACCTCATTTTGCACCGTCTCGCCTGCTCGAAGACTTTGTAGAGGTGTCGAGCGTGGTCAGTCTCCTCGCGTGATTTGATGATCATGTCGTTCATTTATACCTCGAGCATATCCCCTATTTCTCCCTTGAAAACTTTGTTCATCATGCGTTGGTATGTGGCCCCGGTGTTCTTGAGTCCGAAGGGCATTACGTTGTAGTAGTAATTGCCGGTCGGGGTCATGAACGCCGTGTGTCTCTTGTACGTGTCTGACATAGGGATTTGATTATATCCGTTGTATACATCCATGAAGGAAAAGAGTCTGAAACCTGCAGAGTTGTCAACGAGTTTATCTATGTTAGGGAGAGGGAAAGCATCTTTGGGACAAGCCCTATTAAGATCAGTATAATCAACACACATGCGCCATTTTCCATTATTTTTCTTAACGAGGACTACATTAGAGAGCCAGGTTGTGTACTGGGCTTCAGAAATAAAATTTGCCTCTAAGAGGTCTTTTACAGCCTGCTCGGCAGCCTCCGCTTTCTCGGGAGATTGCTTGCGCCTACGTTGTGCTACGGGCTTGACTGCCCGGTCTAAATCTAATTGGTGACATGCGACCTCAGGATCTAGGCCGGGCATTTCTGCGGCATTCGATGCGAAGAGATCGGAGTTCTCCCTGAGGCACATCGCGAGTTGCTCCCTCGTTTCTTCGGGTAATCCTTTGCCTATTTGTACAGTTCTGTCAGGGTTGTCGCCCAGAGGGACGAGCTCGAACTCTCCGTCCGGGATTGGGCGGAACGGGTGAGCGGGAGTCTGCTCCTCGGTGGGCTTCCATTCTTCAGTTTCGTCTTGGCCAATGCGATAATCGAGGTTGATGGCGTTGATTCCCTGGAGGGGAGGTTCCTCGGTCTTGGGCTTTTTGTTGTTCTTTGTATTGACTGTGGCATATCCTTTTACTGCAGCGTCATAGCACCTTCGGGAAGCTTCGATGTTGCCGAGGATGGTGACTACGCGGCCTAGTTTGGTGTAGTATTTCATCTTCAGATGGACGGTAGACGGGACTGCGGTCAGCTCGGCTAACGTCGGGTGGCCGAGGATGCAGTTATAGAGAGAGGGACATTCTATGACCAGGAGTTGGATCTTGATTTCTCTGGCCGTCTCTTGCTCTCCGAAGATGACGAGGAGCTCAACATAACCCCGGGGCTTCGTCGTGGCTCTGTTGAATCCTTGGAGGTCGGATCCGACATAGGGGGATAGGTTGGTCTTGTCTAATTTTAAAGTCTTGAAAAGGTGGACGTACATGATGTCCACCGAGCTTCCTTGATCGACCAAAATGCATCTGACGTCGAATTGAGCCATCTTGGCTCTAATCAACAATGGGATGCCCGAGTTTGGAGAACCGCCCGGAAGCTCCTCCAAAAAGAAAGATATTGGGTTGGATTTGCCCCGATACTTTGTCAGCGTTGCTTTTTGCTCGGGTGCGGTTAGCAGGAGCCCGTCGAACTTGCATTTTACTGAAAGGGCGGCGGCCTCGCCGTTTATCCCTCCGCCCGATATAACGAGGGCGGTCGGAAAATCTTCCCAAGGGCGGAGAGCAGTAATTCGTCCTTCGGGGAAGCCGAAATCTTCTAGTCGTGATATGCACAGGGCCACCTGATAAGGAATTCGTCGGGGGGAGTGTCCTCCCGGGGTCTCTTCTTTTCTAGTTCTTCATGTTTGGAGGCTTCGTTCCTCCTAGTGTATTGCTTAAGATGCCCTTCTTGGATCAAGATCTCTATTGCATCTTTCAAGTGAACGCAGTCTTCAGTCACATGCCCATGGCTTCTGTGGAACCTGCAGTATTTGGACTTGTCGGTGTGAGGCTTGGGTGCAGATGGTTTTGGGAACCTTACCCTGCTCTGTTTGAACTCGGAGTTGATGCATTCAGCGAGGATGCGCTCGCGGGGAGCTGTTAATAAAGTATACTCGTTGTATCGGCCCGCGGGGCCTCTTCCTTCCCGAGGTTCGCGGGGTTTCTCTTCCCTTCGTCTGTCTCTGTTGCGACGGGGAATGTGCGGATCTCCGCGCTTGGGGTGACCAGTGTCCCCGGTACTACGGCTGCTGCGAGCGTTGTGGGCTACCTGCTTTTCCTCGTATCTGATGTAAGCCTGGGCTTTATACAGGAGGTCATTCAGAGTGCGGGGAGGTTCTATCCCAATGGCTCGGCTAAGCTCGCTTCCGGGCAAAAGTCCCATCTCGAGGAGATATTTCTTCATGTGTTCAGTGGTGTCCACCTCGACAGCCTCTTGGTTGAATCGTTCGATGTACGAGCGCAATGTTTCATTTTTCTTTTGTACTATGGCTTCAAGGGTCGCTTCTGTCATGGGGTGGCGTCGGGAGGCTGTGAAATGCCTCGTGAACATGGATCTCATAACTCTTCAGGATGTGATGGATTCTGGGGCCAAGCTTTTGTACCAGGCCATGGCCCCTTTCCTGAGGGTCGTTGAGAACAGTCTGCACTTGAGATGCCCAGTGATGTCGTTGCGGTAGTCGAGCATTGCATTGACGTTGTCGACGTGATCGTCGGGGTCAGTGGTTCCGTCGTATATGGCCAGATTTGGAGGTTTCTCCATGCCCTTAGGGAGCGGCGCTTCCATTATTGCCCGTGATAGGGGCAATGCAGGTCTTCTTCATCGCTCCTTGGTGGGGAGAGCTCATTGTGGTTGGGGCTTCGCTCGCGCCTTGGTGAGGTTCCCGATCAGTCGGAATCACGGCGGGCATGTGCCCTACTCACGTTAGGATCTGGGGAGCGGCGTCCCCGTTTCCTTGTAGTTTCTGGACGTTGTTGCGTCCTCCTTTCCTGCTGAGGTCGGACTTCCTGTCGATCAGATTCTAGGGCCATGATTCTCTCGTGCTGCTGGTAGAGCATGGAGTTGGCCTGGTTGAGGGCGTTCACCATAGCAATCATGGAGGCGTCCCCTTCGACGGGAACGGTGATGGGCTGAAACACCTATGTCCCCTGGTTTTGAACTTGAGGGGGGCCTCCATTGTTCTGGGGTTCAGGAGACGGGGTGGCCGGACGGCCATCCCGGGCGTCAGCCTCATGGTACTGCGGATTGTCCTCCATTGTGTAGTCGACGAGGGGACGACTACGTTCGTTGAGTTGTTCTCCAGACATGCTGGAAGGATGGTGTTTGAGCTTTGATCTTCTGTCGTAGAAGAAGGGGAAGCTAGTTTCCCACAGACGGCGCCATTGATCTGACCTGATCAGAAGGACCTTCCAGTGTCTTGATGTACGGCAGAAGAGTGGGAGGAGAAAAGAGGGGGGTGTACCTGCAAGGCACTCCAATGCTTAAGTGAGAAGAGGTACAGTGAATGAATAGGTTAAATTAGAGTGAATCCGAATACCTGACCCTTTAATGAAAAAAGGGTATTTATAATGTGCCCCCAGCGCTGGGCCAAGGTCCCTCTATGGGCTTAGATCGGCTAGGCCCAAGGAGGAACTGCCAAGGAACGCGTGCGAAGCGTGAAGACCTAGCTAAAAGGTCTGGTCCTTGGTCCAACCGCCCCTATCTTTCAGGAGATAATACAGGGACAGTTGGGTGACGTGGTAAGTGAGCTGGCAGACATACTCTTTGCCCGTCCTTAGTGTATGCCCGTCGCATAAGCAGCTAGTTTGAGTAAGAGGTGTCCCTGTCCGAGTACATGGGCCCTTGCTCGACATGTTAGGCCGTGACCTTGTGCATTCTTGAGGCCCAGTCCAGAACATCTTCCATAATTTCACCAATTTTTGCGGCCGTATAACGAGGACACGCAAATTCTTCAAAGTACTACATAACAAAACAAAATATGCATTAATTAGTTAATATCCGATAATATGCATAATATACAATATTAAAATAAATCCTAAGTTATAAATCTATGCATACCTGATTAGGAATCTCTAATTGATCCAATTGAATGATTTCTCTCATGAACCTCAAAACGTAGTACCCACAGTCTATGCCATTTTTCTGTCGAGGACACTACACATAGACAAACAAATTTGTGTTATCAAGTAGCATCACTAATAAGTAACATTGTGAAAATTAAATTAATTACCTACACATGGATCCATGGAATAATGTTTGCTTTAGCCTGTGCAACTCGATAATCTCTTTGTGCTCGGTACACTAGTATAGATCTATAAAAGAAAAATGAAAATTTAGAACAATCTCACATAATTAATTAAATATACAAATACACACGAATTTTTCGAACAATCTCACTTACGTATCAACCAGTTCCTTCATACTCAGATATGTTGACCAATCATGCTCCATTGAATTCAAATAATAGACCACTTCTCTTGTAGGATTAATGACAATCAACAACCAGTGTCCACTGTAAAATATAACAAAAGTTTAAATGGATAACTTATACGCAACAGATACAAAGATTATAATGAAATTAGAATGATAATCTTACTTGTGTCCAGTATTATACGGTAAAAAAAAAACAAAGTCTCTGTATTGGATGCCATGTATCTGTCAACTAAGTATTGTCTTACTGTATCCGCATTCAAACCAATTGTCGTACAGTTGAAACTAGTGGAAGCAAGGAAACAGAATCGGTTTAACAATTCCAACCTGCGCATGAGTTTGTCATACAAGTACCTTAAATAAAAAAAATAATAGATATTAGACTATTTTCATTGAAATGTTCTAATAAATTGTTCAAGTAAATAAATAATAGATTGATCGGAGTACCAGATGTAGGCATGCATAACACCGATGCCTAACGTTTGATGCTTGAGAATCTGCTCAATGTCCTCTATCCCGAATATCTCCGAATGAGAAAAACCAAAAACACCTTCGTCCAAGTCTATTTGACGAATACAACCTTGCATCACATCTGATACTGACACAAGTGTATCAAGACACGACCGAAAGTGAGTTGCAGTAGTTCTTCTTGCAGGAACCTTTTTCTTGCTCTCGACCTGTTGTGAAGCTTGAACAGGAGGAACTTTTGAAGCTTGAGCAGGAGGAACTTGTGAAGCTTGAGCATAAGGAACTTGTGAAGCTTGAGCAGAAGGAACCTAACAATCATATAAGTTAGGTAAAGTAGGAAATCATAAAACTTTTGAATCTAGATCATAGAATAACACTTTAAATGTACCTCTCTTGTTTTTGATGCAACAGACTCTTTTTCCGGAAAAAGCCTTTTAGATAGGGGTTTTGTAGGAGTCTAAAATTACCATATTGCAAAAAAATGTACGTAAGGTTCAGAATGATTTTCATAATGGTTCAGAATTAACATTTGAATTCTAAGAGATTCATAATGATTTTAACCTTACCTCATCATCTATAATAATAAGGTCTGACGACCATGCAACAAACGAGCCTAAAGCATCTCCCAACGATGTTATCTCTGCAACCGTGTCAGGTATAGGTAGTGCCACACCCATATCTACAACAATAACAACTAACACTTTCAGATATCCATGAGGGAGCAGATTATGGTGAAGTAACTCTCCCGCTCTGTTATACAGTTTTCCTTTGTCAACCATGGGATAAGTCAGTAACAACAAATACAGCTGACAAGAGGAAATTCCCTGAAGCAATAGTGAAAGCATAATTATTAATGTGTGTAAAGGTTAATTAAAATAAAAGTGTTAATTTAATTAAGATAAATATGTGCTATAATTACCTCAGGAATTTTATTTTCACAATTGATACTAGCTTTGTCACTAGTATCTTTCAACCCGGAACTGTGCTTAGACGCCTCATACATCTCTTTATCCTTTTGCAATGCACTGACTTGCGCCTTAAGTTCCTCCAATGTTTTCATCACTTTTTCATTGCTAGGATTTTTTTCTTTTTGGTTGCTTATACAAGGAAGAGGGTGTCACACCAAATCCTTTACCCCTCACTCGACCGAAATACTCAGGAACATTTAGTACTCGACTAAGAATGCTCCTGCAATCCTGATCCTCACCCGTGGTTAAGGATTTAGATAGACTCTCCTGAAGTTCATTGACAAATCGAAAATTATTAGTGGGGATTAAAGACATGATGTTAAAGACATAATGCTAAAGACATAATGTTAAAGACATAATGTTATACTTAATGTTATACTTACATATTTCTCATAAACTTGATGAACGTTTTCACTAGGAACTCCACTCTTTCCCACACGAGCAACCTTCCACAAAACATGTTCCGGAAGAGATTTTTATGCACTTTTCTCCTCTTCCAACTAAAAATTGAGAAAAATAATAAGATCGTCAATTATAACATATTGAGACAATTAATAAGATCATATCATTTATATATAGTTACATTTGTTGTTGTAAGCGTGCATATCCCTTTCAGCCTTTTCTGTATGGATATGCGGGTTTTGAGGCTCTTTTGTGATTAGTGGCACTCAAATCCTGGATAAACAAGTTTAAGGCATATCAGAACAAACTAATGCAAAGATAAACAAGTATATAATACAATTAATAGACATGAAATTAAAAGATAAATAAATTTACATTGAATTTTGCGCTTTTCCGTTTGGCTACAAAAGCTTTCCATTCTTCCGGTGTAATCAAATCCGCATACAATGGTGGAAGTTCTGCTTCAACAATTTTTTTGGATCATCCCTCAGATATTTGTTTGATAATAAGGCTCGAAATCCCCTATGTCTCTTTCCGGCCAATTGGAGACAATACTTTTTACAGGTATAATGGCTAGTAATGACATGTCAAATCTAATGACATGTCAAATCTAATGGCTAGTAATGACATGTCAGATATTTTAGATTGGAGACATAGGAGATTTGACATGTTGGATTTTAAATGACAATCAATAATCCATCTAATGATATAACATGTCAAATTATAATGACAAATCTAAAATTCAACATGTCAAATCTAAAATCCATAATTTATAATCCATCGAATGATATAACATTTCAAATTATAATGATAAATATAAAATCCAACATGTCAAATCTAAAATCCATAATCTATAATCCATCGAATGATATAACATGTCAATAACTCTGTGAAACTTTTATCTGACCATCCATTGCCCGCCTTTAAGTTGTACAACTTTAATACCGCAGACAAACTTGTGAATTTAGTACAACCATTATACAACGGTTTCTCTGCATCGCTTACCAACCTCTCAAACATTTCAGGACAATCCTTAAGATCATCTTCAAGTTCTTCTGCAATCTCTTCGACTCGATCATAATCGTATGTATCTGTGCCATTATCGTTTGAAGCATAGGTCGTATTATCCCCCGATTCAACATTCCCGTTACATTTCTCACCATGCAAATCCCAAAATGTATAACTTCGATCAATTCCATGCCTCAGTAAATGCGATAACAGCTGACTCGCGTTAACCCGACCCACAAAACAACAATCCAAGCACAGACATTTCATTCGACTGGGGTCTTCGACGTGCGCAACAGCAAACTTAACAAATTCTTTGACCCTATTCTCGTACTCTTTCGTCAATCGATTTGAAAACATCCATTTCTTATCCATAGTTACACTAATTAAACTAAACAAAAACAAAAATAAAAATAAATAAAAAAGCAAATATACCTGTAGAGATGTAAATAACTTCTAGACCTCACCTCAAAATCTAGATGTAAAAAACTTCTAGACCTCACCTCAAAATCTACCTTCAATTTGCATAAAAAATGAAGATTATTAGAATTTGATACCGTCTCTTAATATACAAATCAATCATCAAGAACAACAACAAAAACAATATCATCAAGAACGATAAGATAGTGGTTCCTAAACTTATCATTCTAACATGTTAAAAGAACGATAAATCATAATTGTGTTTGTTAGAAGATAAATCATAATTGGTTCCTAAAATTTTTGGTTTCATTCTTACAATGCAATCAATCCTATCAATGGTCATTCATACTTTCTAGTAGGTATACTTGGATCATTTTAAAGAACGATAATGGGAGAGTAGAGATAAAACACCAACATATTTTGAACATAGAAAGAGCTTTAATTTTCCAATCTAATACTCCTAAATATTTTTGGTCATATGCAATCAATCATGCTATTTACATCATAAACAAAGTTACTAGCCCTATTTTAAATAATACACATAACATAGCATGGATCGGTTCTCATACATTCTACAGAGCAGGTGACTTCAAAGTGCCCTCATTTGAAAGTAATCATTTTATTAAATGCTTATTAAACATCTTACAAAGTGTAACTTTATTTTCCCAAACATTTATTTAGTTTCATACAGAAGTACATAAAAGCAAATATGTAGTATCGTTCATAACCAATCATATTACAATATCCTTCATAACAGACCAATATAACACAATCAACAACCAAATTTTGTAGTATTGAAGTGTTCTCAACAGGGCATATGCAAAACTGGTATTGAAAGTAATCATTTTACTAAATGCCATTTGGTTGTCCAGAACTAATCATATTATTCAATTTATACATCATCAAGAACGACAACACATCATCAAACAAAACTATCTAAAACACATAAATATAATATCATAAAACAGGACCGTCGTACCACAAAAGCATATTCACATAAAAATACAGAAACATGCACATATCAGTAGGTTTTGTTTGACAATGCTACTTCATCTTCCTTTCAACTCACAACAACAAATTTTCATTCACTCACTAGTATCAACATTTTCAAGATTTTCATCTTTTCTATCTATTTTCAACATTTTCATCTTTTCTATCTATTTTTAACATTTTCAAGAACGACAACAACAACAACAACAACAACAACAACGACAACAACAATGAATAGTATCAGCAAGAACAATAACAACAATGTACAACAACAACAAAACCACGTACCTCAACAACAACAATGAGCAACGAACGATCAACAACATCAAAGATAATCTTCAGCAAGAACGAAAGCACAGATAAACTTCAACAATGACGATTAACGAACAATGATAATCTTCAGCAAGAACGAAAGTAACGAAAGCAAGAAAATGAGTACAAAAGGGTTTAGGAATGTAAACAACGAAAGCGATTCTGGTTTCTGAAAAAGAAAATGATTAGAAACGTTTTATATTTTAATAAATTATTGACATTAGAGAGTGCTTCTTAGAAAAAGCGTTTTCTAAGGTCTTTTGACAGATTAACCTTAGAGGGCGCTTTTTGTTAAAAGCGCTTTCTAAGGTCTCTGAAATAAAATAATATAAAATATTTTAATAAATAACCTTAGAGGGTACTTTCACTGGAAAGCGCTTTCTAAAGTTGAAAATATCAACAAAAAAAAATTAAGTCTGGGGCAAGGGGGATTCGAACCCCAAACCCGTAGCATTCACAAAAACCTCCTTGACCAGCGGTATATATTAACTAAAAAATATTTTAAATTATATATTAATATAATTTGTATATATTAATTAATATATATTATTAAATAACCTTAGAAAGTGCTTCTTAATAAAAGCGCGTCTGAGGCGAGGGGGATTCGAACCCCAGACCCATAGTATTCACATAAACCTCCTTGACTAGTGGTACTACGCCCTCATCCATTTAATAATTCATATTAAATATATATAATATAAGTTTACATATATATTTAATTAATATAATTTCTATATATTAATTAGTATATTTTAAATTATAATTTATATAATTTATATATATCAATTAATATATTTTGAGATAAATATTAATATAATTACTATATTTTAACTAATATATTTTAAATTATATATTAATATAATTTATATATATATTAATTAATATATTTTAAATTATATATTAATATAATTTCTATATATTAATTAATATATTTTAAATTATATATTAATATAATTTCAATATATCAATTGATATATTTTAAATTATATATTAAATATTTAAATATATTATTTGAATATAATAATATATTATTTTAATATATTAAAATAAAATTTTGATATATTAATATAATTTTAAATATATTAATTATATTTTGATAAATTAATAAAATTTTATATATTAATTAATATATTTTATATATTTAAATATATTAATGAATACATTATTTAAATATATTATTTGAATATATTAAAAAAGTATTTGTATATATTTGAATATATTATTTAAATAAATTATTTGAATATATTAAAAAAAATATTTGAATATATTATTTGAATATAATTTATATATATTTGAAAATATTATTCAAATATATTATTTGAATATATTAAAAAAATATTTTGACATATTAATATAATTTTAAATATATGAATTATATTTTGATATATTAATATAATTTTCAATATATTTTAAATTATATATTAATATAGTTTTAATATATTTAAATATAATTTTAATAAATTAAAATGTTTGTATTTAAAACACATATTTGAATAATTATAAATATAATTTAAAATAAATTAAAATTTAATTTAATATGATTTAAATATATTAAATATCATTTAATATATTAATATAATTTAAAATTCCTTTCCCTACCTAAAGGGCGTGGGTTCGATACCTCATTTTGACATATTTTGTGATACTTTACATGGTTCAGTATATTTGTACCAAAAACAAAAGACAACGCTTTTGTAACAAAGCGCTCTTATAGGTCTTTTGTAAAATAATTTAAAATAAAGTGATTTCTTAAGTTACACTTTAAAATAAAGTGCCGTTGTTGGAATATTAATAATAATTTTCTTTTCTATTATATTTCTCTTTGTCGGATTCTCTTAGTTTAATTTATTAAATAATTATTATTAACTTAAATAATCATAATTCTTTTAAAAAAAAAAGAAGAAAAATATATATATATATATATATATATATATATATATATATATATATATATATATATATATATATATATATATATATATATATATATATATATATACTTATACACTCATATGGAGTACATAAAATAAGTATACACTCATTCGCCAATTGGTTTGGCGAATTGGATTGCTTTTTACACATGTTCGCCATTTCACATGTTGAATATGTGGAAATTTTTTTGCTTTAGCCAACTCAATTGGCGAATTGGGTTACTTTTTAAACATATTCGCCAATTACCTTGTTGAACATATATAGTAACTAGGTTAGTTTGGTAAATTTTTTGAAAACATAGTTATTTTGGGATTCTTTTTTATTAAACCATGTTATTCTAAAAAAAAATCGTCTAATTTGCCCTTTAGAGAACCCTTTTTTTGAGCGAATTTTCAATTGACCTATAGCAACGCTTTGCATTAAAAGCGCTGTCTTTTGTGAGCTACGAAATGTCATTTTTGGCGTAGTGATTTTAATATAGACGAAAGTAAATAATATAATTCTTTACAAATTGTTTTATCATAACTATATTTCTACATAACATTAACATTGTATATAAAATTTAATTATTCATTTTAACCTAATAAAAATTAACTTTATATTAAGTATTTTAGAATTAATATTTTCTTTTAATAACTAGTAGTCTTATATTAAAATAATAATATGTATAAATATAAATATAAATAAAATCTGTTTATAACAAATGTTATGAATCTTGATACACTATAACATATATCCCATTTAGAAATTAATATTTGTAATAATTAATTTTCTATTTTAATAAATCTATATATTTATTTAAATAAAATTGTTATATAAAATCTAATAAAATAAATTCTGTTTTTAAAATTCTAATAAAATAAAATTTGTTTCAATTCTATTTTAAAAACAAAATTTGTTTATAACAAATATAATATGATTATATTTTGTTCAAAGAAAATAATATATATTCTATTTCTAAAACTAAAATAAATTTTGTTTTTACTATATTTCTAAAACTAAAATAATATAAAATCTATAATAAATTTTTTTTACTATATTTTAAAATCTATAATAATATACATTTTGTTTTAATAATATATAAATAAAAATAATTTTTCGAAATAAAAATAATTAAATTTGTTCTTAAAATATTTTTAGTTTTAAATCTAATAAAATAATTTCGGAATAATATATTAAATGTTTTTAAAATCTATATAATAAATATTTAAAATCTAATAGTGTATAATTTGTCTTGAATCTAATAAGTTTTTTTACCCTAATAAAATATAATATTATACATACATTTTAAACTATAACAACCAATAACCAGCAAAAATCAGAATAAATAAACAAAATTAACAAATTTTGATACATACCTTTGAAGACCAACAAGCAACAATCAACAACTTTTACTTGATAAACTTTTGCAAATTTTTTATCTAGAAAAAATAAATAAATAATAGGCAAAATACTCAAATTGGTCCTTTAAATCTACCTCTGGATCCAAATTGGTCCTTTAACTCTACCTCTGGATCCAATTTAGTGCTTTCCGTCCATTTTTACTAAAAACGTTAACTTTTGCTTGTGTGGCATCTGACGTGGCGCTGATGTGGCGTATGATAATTATACTATTAATTAAAATTCAATAGGAGGTCACCATTGAAGTTACTTTACCATTGAAGCATTTTTATTTTTGTGATTAAATTTACTAATTAAATTTATTAATTCTCAAAAATCTTAACCATAGAAGCTGATGAAGAAATATCCCAAATTAATCCTAATTCAACACCAGCAGTATAAACATATAAATAAATATCCCAAATTAAAAGATTATGCATCTTTGTCGGTGGATTCATTTCATTTACCACTCGAATTAAAAGATTCTGCTTTTAATTTTGCATCTGCATCCATATCATCTGCATCCATATCACCTCTTAGAAGTTCTGACTTTTCATTCAAATGACTGGAAGAGAAAAGGGAGGGAGAGAAAAATGGTTTTGTTAATGTGAATTTCATATCCTTTGTGTGTGTATATAAGACTTAGATGAGGAAAAAAATGGGCATTAAGTTATTGTAAAAAATAGAGAGAGATTAAAGAAAAAGGGGAGGAGAAAACGTAATGGAAAAGACGAAAAAGGATTTAATTAAGTATCCCTCACTTTTGTTAAAATAAAATGTTAATTATCCATCAATGGCATAAAACATGCAACATTGATTGAGGTAGGAGGCAAAAGAATATAAAGAGTTTGATTGCAAAAAAGTATAAAGAGTTTGATGAAGTAGCAAACTAATTAATAACACGATTGGGCTACCCATCTCACATTTGTTGTTCTTCCCAATAATTTCTTATAATCAATTATATACTTTAAAATTATGTAGTAAAAAATAAAATTTCTTTCGCTAATTTTAATTTCCTTTTTTTCAATTGTTTATAATTTAGTAAAACAAACTTTTCTTCACTAACTTGTCAAAAAATTCTAACTTTTTCCTAATAATTATAATATTTTTATTAAACGTCACTAACTTTTAATATTATTTTTAATTATTTTATTTAGTAAAACTACATTTCTTCCACTAATTTCTATAATGTTTCTTTAACACGTTAGATTTAGTTGCAAGAATTGCATTTTTCTGCATAGTATTGAAACTACACAAGTTGCATAGAAACCACAATAGTAGAATGCAAAAGGCCAGAAAATAGAGCGTATTATTCTTTCATGAAATAAATAAGAGATAAGTATTTTATTCATAAAATAAATAAATAGATGTGATATAGTCCAGTGGTAAAATTTCTTTCAAAATAAATGTGGTGACCTTGGTTCGATTTTTGGAGAAGGAAGAGTTTTTGGGTTTTATTTTAAAATTTTGGTGACCTCGCTGATGAAGATGACAACTCATTACCAACTCAGCTGCCACATGTGTATAAACAAACGGTGTTAGTAATAAATGGACGGAAAGGACTAATGTGGAGCTTTTTGAACAATTAAAGGACTACTTTGACACTTTTTAGAATTAAGGGACCAAATTGGATCCAAGGGTAGAGTTAAAGAACCAATTTGAGTATTTTGCCTAAAAAATATTAGATTCGTGAAAGAATAAAATAAAATACATTCATATAATAAAATTTGAAATACTTACTGGATGTGTGGAGAAAAAAAAATATAAAGGAAGATGTGAAGATGAAAAATGAGAGAAGGAAAAGTGAAGAGAAACAAATGTTGAAGGTGAAGTGTGAAGGTTGAAGGTGAAGTGAATGTATAAATTAAATTGATAAATAAATATAAGAGAACGAAAAGTTTTGATGGGAAATACAAGAGGTAGCTTGCGACGTGTCAAAAAGGAGGGAACATGGCGTGTCAGTAAAGCAGGGAATCTTGTCCTTTCCAATAAAGCTGATTTTCAATGTTCCCATGTGCACAGCATGAAGGAAATTTCCAACGTGATAGGTAGGTGTGAACCAGGCATGTCAGAAACAAATTACGTTGCACATTCAATAAAGTTTTCAACGGTCAAATAAAGGTTTCAAGGTTTCCACGTGGATAGCATGAAGGAAATTTCTGATGTGGTAGGCAGGTGTGAACAAGGCATGTCAGAAACAAATTATGTTGTGCATGCAATCAATGTTTCAATGGTGCAATAAAGAAAGGTTTCCCACATGGAGAACAAGCGTGAAGTTTCCGACGTGAAAGGAAATTGTGAAATAGATGTGTCAGAAACAAATTATGTTACGCTTGCCAATAAAGGTGTCAACGGTCCAATTTATTTTATTTCTAGGAAGGTTTCCCACGTGGTTTGCATGAGGGAAGTTTGCGACGTGGTGGGAAAGTGTGAAAAGGTTTTATTAATTTTATCACCCAATATTTTCCCACCAAAATATTTTTATTTTTTGAAATATTCATAGCGACCTGCTTTTACGTCACTATATTTTTTTTTTTAATTTTAAACTTCTCGATCTCAATTATAATTCGTTTTAATTTTATATTATTATTTTTTGTTAGTGACTTTACTTTCACGTCACTAATATAATTTTTAGTGACGTGTTTTTCACTTGGGTTAAAATAAGTGGGAAATGGTGTTTTTCTTGTAGTGAATTATGTTTCGCATCTCAAACATAAATTGTTCTCTTCTCTTTCCACCATTTCAACTCTTCAATATGCCTTATTTAAACCCTAAATCTGTATCTTTTTTTTTGCTTCCACCGCTTCTTCTTTGTCTTTCTGATTACGAGTATGCCTTCTTTAAACCCTAAATCTTTGTTTTATTTTTTCAGAGTTATGTTCATCACTACTATTGATTTGGTTCTGATGCTAGCACTTCAGGTTCTTTGCCTTTCAATGTGCATCCAGATTTTGTTCTGGCACCAAGGTGTTCCATGTTGGGAGTAATTAGAGTTCATAGTTGAAAAAGTCACGTCAACAAGTGTAAGTGCTTGAGAGAAAGGTACAAAAATTAATGGAAATCTTAAACAAAAATGAAAGGAGTGAAACATCATTTCTTGAAGTGAATAAAATTGGTGGTAGATGGTGTATAATAGTAGATTCTGGACAAAAAATAAGTTAAAGGTCTGTTGTTATCCTGTATAGGAGTAGGAAGTTCCGTAGAACCACTTTCTGTTGTTCCCTTAAATGACGAGTTTCAGCGAGCAAGAGGTTTGGTTGCAAAAGCCAAAGCAGACGTACTCTTGACATTAACCATGAAGATTCAGATGGACTTTGATGATATTAAAAATACACTAAACAGTTTGGTTCAACTATATGTGGTAGCTTTCATTGTTTTCGGGTGACCTATGTTGGGAGTAATTAGGTTCTTTTGAGAAATTCTTGCTTGTATAAGGGTTTGGTGATTTTTGTTATGTGTTATGGCATTGATAGTGTGGGTGTTATTTTTTTGGTCCTATTTTTCTGGTGTTGTGATCTTTGTTGTGGTTTATTTTCCACTGTCTTTACTTTTTTTTTCTTTTATTTATGAGTTTGGACACCTGAATGAATTGCTATTAATTCAGATGTTTTGCTTCTCTTTGTAGGTTACAAATATCATACCACATACTTCTTTGTTGGTTGTAAAGGATCAAAGTTTACTCTTATTCAATACATATTCATATAGTGTATAACATGTGTTGGTTGTAGTTTACATGAGTGCATAATGTATTAGATGCAACCTAAATGATTTATATAGTTTGTTTAAATATTTTAGGGGTCAAGGTTAAGCTGCTCAAATAGATCGGTTAGTATTTTTTATTAGTGTGGCTAATACATTTTTCCTTGATTCACTAGCTTTCATCTCCTCTATCGGGACCTAAACAACAAACAACTTGTGTCACATAAATATCTATTCATCAACAAACAAATCACATTCTTGGCTTAAATTTTGCAGGCATCTCAAGAAAAGTTTTCAGGCCTTCAGTGAATTTGTTAGTACCCGAGAGCTAAACGTAAATATCTCACTCCAAAGTTTCATTGAAATTGCTTACTAGAAATCACTAATGGTTTAGAAATTACTAAAAGTTACCAAAAATAACATTATTTGGAGTATTATAGGTAATTAGGCAGAGTATTTATTTCATTTAAATATTTGTTTAATTTAAATAATAATTTAATTGAATAAATAGGAGAATGGGTCTTTTTGTGAATAGTAGAGAGTATGAGGTAGAAAGAGAGAGAGATTTATATTTAATTGGGAAAAAGTGTGAATTTGAGAAGTAATGACATATAAATACTAAAAGGTAGTGAGAAGCTAGGTTTTTAGAATTTCCTAGCATACGTGAAAAGAGGCAGAAGGATCTTGGAGAATTTTGGAAAGAGGAGTAAAGTTTGAGAGTAAGAATCCAAGGAACTTCTAGGAACACAACCTTACTGCAAATTTGAGGTAGGGGTTGTCTATTCTTGGGTAATTTTAAGCTTGCAGGATTGTGAAAATTTCTTACACTCCTATCAATGCCTTAGGAGTTGATATGAGTTATGTAATTTTTTGTTGTTTTGATTACTGTTGAGTTGAAATGTTAATATGTCTTGCTCTGAGACCCTAATTGAGGGATTTGGGATAAAACCCCAAGGTCTCTATATGTGATGAATATCTTGTAAGTTATGTGTTATTCTTTGTTGTTTGGATTTCTGTTGTATTAGAATGTTACCATTGGGATTTTAACGACTCTGTTATGTTCGTTTGAGTTCCCATATGAGTATATTGAGACATCTGTTATTTTTTTAAAACTTTTTTTGATCGATCGATTTGGTATTTTTCCCAAATTACTAAGAAACTTAATTTTCAGCTCATTTTACAAAAAAAATCGCTTTTTTGGCAGAAACTTCAACAAACATGACAATATTTTTTTTATAAATCGGATTTTTGGGAAGAGTAAAAAAAATTGGTTCGGGGGGGGGGGGGAGCAGTCGAGCGACCGAATGGAGAGCGGCCGAGCCCCTGTGAGTGGTCGAGCGGCGGGTGGCCGAGAGACAAAGTTCTTGCGAGCGGACGAACTCCATCGTGGTTGAGTGGCAGTCAACCGATTTATCCAGCAACAATTTCGAGTTTCGAGCATTTTCTGCGTTTTCCAAGTTTTGGACATTTTCAGGAGTTTTTTTTAGTCTGAGAGCCATTCAATGGTGTTTTTTAGCATCTTGTGACATTAGAGTCATGTTAGTGACTTTAGAGTTACTTTTGAGTGAATTGAGGAAAATAATTGTCATTACCTTAGATTATCACTCGTGAACTTTTAAACCTTTTTGAGTTTTTGAGAATTTTGAGAAAATATGAGTTTTTGAAAATTTTGAGAAAAAATATGAGATTTTGAGAAACTATGAGTCGCTGGGACATTTTGAAAATTATGAGTTTTGAGACTTTTTTAGTTAAATGAGTATTTTGATGAGTTGAAGTTTAGGGTGATAATATGATTTTACCTTTTTTTAGGAGAAATAATTGAAATTGTTTTCAAAACATATTTTTGAGCATAATAATCTAGAGAGGGATTATAGTGAGACCTTTTGTAACAGCCCAAAAATTTTAGAATTATTTATCTAAATGAATTATTTGTGATTTATTTAGGAATTATGTGATGTGTGATGATGTGTGTTGAAGCTTTGTTGTGAGAGAGAGTTGATTATTAGAATTATTTAAATTTAAATAATTTAGTTATATTATTTTGATTTATAATAATAATTATAAATAAGAATATTAAGGTGAAAATAAGGATAAGGGCATAGTGGTAAGAGTGTGTGAGTTAACCAAGGACATAAGAGGCAAGCCATAGAAAGAGCCCTAGAGTTAAACCAGTAAAACAAGGAAAGAGAAATCATTTTGTACGATCATAACATTTGAGAAGAAAGGAAGAGAGGTTGTGGCTTACAGAGAACCAAGAGGAGAACTCCGTAGAACACAAAGGAAGATAGTCAATTGCTAGGAATCTAGGTAAGGGGTGTAATCTTGGTTTATTATTATTAATAAATGGTTAAGGTAGATGTAGGTTTTGTCTTGTATGATGATTTAATAAAAGTATTATGAAAAGTATGGCAAAATTGTTGATGATGATTTGTTGCAATATTGATCCTTGATAAATTGGTGCAATAGTTAGGAATTGTTGTTAATCTTTGATGTTATACCATAATAAGTGATTTTAGAATTATTAGAAAGCAGAAGAATTGATATAATTGTGATCTTAAGTGTGTTAATGGTGATTTAGGGATGATGAATTGATGTTGTGATGTATTTAATTTCCTTGATTCATGTACCATATGATATGATATGTTTTGGGCTTGTTAGAGGTCAAAACATGGGGTTTGGGGTCAGTTGGAAGAATGAAAAACATGATAAATGACACAAATCACTTAGAAAAGTGGTTTTTTGGGCTCTACTATGGGCATAGTAGCTTCTACGGATGCCCGTAGTAGCTCTATAGATTTTGGTGCCAGAAATTCAGAAAAAAATGGAATTTTGTGCTGGGAGCGCTACGGGCCATAATAGCTGCTACGGGCGGCCGTAGTAGCTTTCTGGTTTTTGTACAATGAGATCGTTTTGGCCATAACGTTTGAACCATAAGTCCAAATCGAGTATCGTTAGAAACGTTAGAAAGCTAACACACAGTATAACATGGAAATGATTGGTGAAATGTTTGATTAATATTCAGGTGTCTATTACATGGATGTTTGTAAAGGTTTGTATGCTCGATATCATGATTATAATTTAAGTATCATGATTAAGTTATAATTGTTAATGACGGTACTATGAGAATTTTTAGTGATGTTGTTGTAGTGTTTATGATGATGTGATAACAATGCTTTAATGAGATATATGGTTAAATATGTAATACATGCTATGTGAAGATGATTATGTGAATGATGATTCGATTGACTAGCTGTGGCTGAACTTTTATATGATGTCGTTGTGCATCATACATTTATAGCATTTTTGAATGGTGGTCCGCTTATGATGAGCTCCCCCTTATCCATTCTCTGTTTGCTTTTAATTTAGATTCATTTTTAGGATTTATTCGCTATTTTTTCCTTTTCCTTTTGGAATAAATAAAAGCGCGGTGGTGACTCTATTTTCCTTGAGTTAAGTTAATCAATAGCTTATACTCACGGTTTTTACCGCTACAACCTTTGTACTATTGGTTATTAGGGAACAACTATTATATCTTTTTTGGTTTTTTATGACTTCTTCGACATTTCCTGATGTCCGTGAAAAAGAGCACCTGGTTGAACCTCTTATTGGAAGGTTTATAGATGGACTGATTCTCTTGGAGATTAAATGGATAGTCAAACAATTTGAACATAACTACCCTACCCTTGGTTAAGATTAAAGGCTTTTTCGTACATAAGGAAACACCAACTTCTACGCTCAAAAGGATTGACTATGGATTAACTCCTTAACTCCTTATTGTTTGGGGATTTGAAACATTGCCTCAAATCATCAACAAATTTTTATTTGAAAGCATATCATCAGAAATTTTGTGCATATTGGGTGTGAGTAGCTAGATCCTTGTTTAGGGATTTAGTGAAGCGATATTATGCTGATTGTGATGATTTTTGTGATATACTCCGGTTCTAAGAGGGAATCGATCCTATGGTGGGGAACATGGAGGGTGATGAGTCAGGTGCTCATAATTTGGCACCACAAGCATTGAGTCAGTGTTATGTATTAACATTTTATGTGGCGTTGCGTGAGTTTTGTTTATGAGTTGTGGTATGATGATATTTGAGACTATGTGATTATATGATGTTTTATGACGAAAGATGTATAAGTGCTATTGTGATGTATAGGTATGTATGTGTGTGCGTGTGTGTGATTTGTTTATAAATGATATGTGTTAATATGATGATGATGTTCCTACTAAATCTTTTCCTTATATCATTTATAATGAATTGTGGTTACTGACCCTACATGTTTGAAAGTTACCTCCATATGCTTGAAGATAGCTTTGGAGTATTCTATTAGTTTTTGTTAATTAGAAGGTTTCTTGCTCTGATATGTAACACCGGGTTGGGAGCGTTAACTATATGAATGTTGTGTTTCCTTGAGAACATATTTTTGTAAGGATTTTAAAGATATCGAACTATTTTAATTCTAGTTTGGATGAGACTAAAATTATTATGAGTTTATTTTATAAAAGAGCTTATTATGACGATGATTTTGTTGCGATGTTTTTATTTTTAAAATATGTGTTGATCTATAATAAGTTATTATCTCTATATGATGTAACCTATGTTACGGAGTAGGATGATAATTAGGATGTTTCTATGAATAATGACACCCTTGAGTGGTGATTTTATTTTATTTAATTCCCATATGTTATGAGAAATATAGGTTGGGTTAAAAGGGTATTACACATTTCTTAGGAGTTTGAGCATAGTAATTTAGAGAGGGATTATAGTGAGGCCTTTATTGAAAATTTGGAGTATAGTAATCTAGAGGGATTACATTTTTGGCATGTGAATGACGAGCTATATGTTAATGAGTGGAACCTTTTTTAGGATGTTTTGAGACTTGTGTTTTTGTGATTGTATGATGTTTATGTTGTTGCATGTTTGCATGATTTAAAATAAAGCATTCATTTAACTCAAATATAGGCAGGACTTCGGTCTAGTGATGGCTTGGTTCAGAGAGGAACTATGGTGATCTCATGTCTAGAGAGAGACATTTTTCAGAGAGAAACCAGAGACATGGAAATGTAAAAAACATACCTCTAGTCCCAATGATTTTGGTACCACATGCATATTGCGAAGGAGTTGGTGGCATTGCATTGCATTCACATTATTAATGTCTATGTGATTGTGTTTTGAGTTTGATTGAGATGTTTCTTTTAATTCATTATTACTATCCTGTTTTGTTGATTTCGCCGTTAACATTTTTAGATGTATTATCACCCCCTGTTTGTTGTTATGGAATTTGTGCCTTTCGATGGTACAAACAATCAAGTACATGAGTAACCTCTTGATTTAGAGGATGGTGTTGATGCCCCTTTAGATTTTATCTTTGGTTCCTAGAGGATTCGCTCTGATATGTAGCACTGGAGATGAGATGTCTTCCATTATTTGTGTTATATATGTTTTTTATGTTAGAGTTTTGTTGTTTGACTTTTATTTCGAACTCTTTTACTTTTGCTGCTTTCTTTTGCATGAATGTTTGGTATTTGATATTTTTATACCATGGTGAAGTATACGTGACACACTGACACAATAATTTTTTAATGTTATTTCAATTATTTTATCAAATGTCGAGTCAGGGTTTATGGTGGTACATGTGGAATCTGTTGACCACTTGTTTATTCTCTGTGAGTTTGCTTCCATGCTCTGGTATAAGGTCCTTGAGTTCCTACACCTTTTCCTAACTCGATCTTAGGAGTGTTTGAGATGTTTCGGGGTTTTGATCTTGGTAAGAATCCTCTCTTTGGATTGGTTTTGCTTTTTCATTTTATAGTTTGGACTATTTGGAATATTCGTAGTAAATTTTGTTTTAAGATAAGGTAAAATGTTGATAGAAGATATTTTTAAAACATTTTGCTCTTTATGAATTTGTAATATGTTTTCTCTACTTTGCCAAAAAAACTAATATTTGTGGTTAATTTATTAAAGATAAGGTAAAATGCTGATAGAAGATATCTGATTTTATTTTTGAATGAAAAAGATATTTAATTTTGAGCCTATGACATAAAATTCCTTTGGTATCTCAATAAAATATAGTGAGGTATACTCCTTTAAAAACAATAGTGATGTGTTTTTTTAAGCAAGAAGTATATTGGTGAGAGTATCAAATCACTCGACCTGATTACAAAAAGGAATGAGGCTAAGCTCGAGAAAAAAGAGGGAAATTTCCTACCAAATACGCCTAAACCAAATACAACCTAGGATTTTAGTTAAAATCGTATAAACTACATTTGGTGTAGGAAATTTCACCTATGAGCAACCACCTCCATAAAAAGAGTTTAATCTTCCAAACAATGTCTACTATGTTCCATTTAGAGTTTCTAAAGATGATGTTATTTTTATACATCCAAATGACCCAACAAGACGCCAACCACATAAAGTCATGATGACCTTCCTTTATACCATACAATTTGAAAAAAAAGTACCAATCCAAATAGTTTTCCTTGCAATTTGTACCTCCGTCAAAAGAGCCTCCTAACCAAGTTATGACGTCTCGCCAACCCAACTTAGAAACCGAAAAATTCCAAAGCAAATGGTTTAGGGACTCCTCATTGGAATTGCAAAAAACACAATTAACATCAGAGGATGAAGTAAGGATACCTCGATGTAGAAGACGATCTTTTGTCGGGAGTATATTCACGAAACATCTCCAACCAAACGCCTTTATATTCATTGGCGCCTTAGAATTTCATAACAACTTGAAAGTCAATTCGTGATGTTCCGAAGGACCAAACGGAATGCCGAAAGCAAAAGTCGTTCGATAAAAACACTTGACAGAATATTTAGAATCCCTCTCCTTTAACCATAACATTGTGTCTTCCTTATCGACTTCCGGCGAGAAAAAGGAGAGTTTGACTTGCAGACTGATGAGATGATGCTGAAGATCCAGCGCTTCAGCTGATAAATTCTGTTGCACGCTGCTACTAGCAACAGCATGCCTGGACTGGATCTGCCCCACCGCAGACAAATTGACTCGGGTTCTATAGCTGAATCTCGGGTGCTGCCATAAATCTGTTTCGGACGCAGCTAGGACTGATTCTTCCGTCGTCATATCTTCAGCGCCACCTGTTGTGACTGCACTAAAAACAGAAGAAACCGCAATAGGAAAATACAAGTAATTGTTGTTCCAGTTACTAGCAGAAGCAACATCCCTCCGGTTAACGTATTGTGATAAAACAACCTCCGAAAGCAAAAATAGCCTAACCAGAATAGTGCTAGAAGTCATTCCCGGTTGCTCTATTGGGATATCTGCAAAAAAAAAAGAACAAACGTTGGGGATGCCAAAATCTTTCCATGTCCATCTTCCATCTATCCAACCTCTCATCGCCGCCACCGAGACGTCTTTAAGTTTCGACATAAGGAACAATTTTGGGAATAATTCCTTCAAACTCAAACCCCTCATCTAAATGCTTCTCCAAAAAGAAGTGTGGAAACCATTTCCCACTTGGAAATGACAATTGTCCAACAGAATATCTTTCTTCAACTTTTTCGCTACGGATAATATGTCCTTCCACCAACTAGAATAAGATTTCCAATGGGCCTTCGAAGAGTCACCTCCCGCCATAAGTAACATAATGTCCCTGTATTTCGCTCTCAACATAAGGTACCATAAGTCCTCTGAGCCTACAAGTATCAGCCATCTCCACTTTTGAAGAAGACTAATATTAAAAACTTCTACATTCTTGAAATTTAAACCACCTTTGTCGTACAACAAAAAAATATCTTCCCATTTTAACCAATAATTTTCCTCTTCTCCATCTTGGTACCCCAAAGAAATATACTTTGAAGCTTGGTAATCTCCTTCCGAACCTTCACCGGAATCTTGTAAAAAGATAAGTAAAAAATAGGAAGGCTCCCTAGCACCGATCTTAAGATCGTAATCCTACCTCCTAAGCTAAGAAAACGACCATGCCAACAAGATAACTTTTTATTCAATTTAGAAATAAGAGGAGACCAAGTCGATATTCTACGAGGGTTTCACCCAATTGGAATACCAAGGAAAGTGAATTCTTTCGATTTTGTTCTACAGGCCAAAAACGTAGCCGCCGCCTCAAGATAAAAGTTGGAAGTGTTGATGCCTATCAACTTACTTTTGTGAAAGTTGATTCCTAAGCCCGAAACAAGTTTAAAACCTCTTATAATGGATTTAATAGCCCAAAGATGTTTCCAAATCCTGTCCCCAATCAAAATGGTTTCGTCCGCGAATTGTAAAACATCATAGAAGCACTTATGATTGACATCCATACCCACAAATTCTCCAATGTCCACCGATATCTTAACCAACATAGTAAAACCCTCTGCTATCAAAATGGAGAGAAAAGGAGATAACGGATCCCCTTGCCTCAAACCTCTTTCCACTACAAACTCCTTAGTAGGACTACCGTTCACCAAAACAGACATCTTATTATTAAAAATTAGAGCCTCCATCCAACCCATCCACATCTTACTAAATCCCATTTTCGTCATCATGAATCTAAGAAATCCCCATGACATCTTATCGTAAGATTTCTCAAAATGTACTTTGAATAAAGTGACTACCTTTTTTTCTTTGTTGGCATAGTCGACCAATTTATTGGCTACTAGCACTCCATCCAACAATTGGCGACCCAGAACAAAAGTACTTTGACATTTTGAAATTAAACGATGGAGAACCTTCTTTAATCTACCCGCCAAAAGCTTCACCAAAGCCTTATAGACACATCCCACAAGATAAATGGGTCTAGAGTCGTCAAAACCCAATGACATCTCTTTCTTAGGAATCAAAGTAAGAAAAGAAGATATAATAATTTAGAAAGGTTGGCATCCTTGTGGAAATCTGTAAAACATATTATAAAATCCTCTTTAAGGAAGTACCAACACTTTTTGATGAAGAAGAAAGTGTACCCATTCGGACCCGGGCTTTTGGTACCTCCGCAACCCCACACCGCCTCCTTGATTTCCTCCTCCGTAAAAGGACTATCTAATATCATCTTATCTTCAAGAGTGAGAGACTTGAAATCCATTCCTTCAAGGATCGACCTATTGAAGATATTCTCCTTAAATTTGATAGCAAAGTGATTTCTCACCTCCTCCTTGACATCCTCCACCGACACCAATAAACCTCTATTAGAAATAATGAAGCCAATATTATTGCGTCTCTGTCTTTCTTTCATAACACAGTGGAAGTACCAACTATTGTTGTCCCCTTCGTTAAGCCATTTTAATCTCGCCTTTTGAATTATAATGTTCTCCTTAATTCTCAAGTTCAACCAAAATCTACTGCGAGTCTTGATACGACTATCCCTCTCCGCCTCCAATAAAAAACCGAAAGCCAACTCCACCCTAAGATCACTATTGTTCATCTCCTCTACACAACCTTCGACCTCCAAATCAATTTTCCCAAAAACTTCCACATTCCACTTCCTAAGACTAATTTTGAGAAGTCTTAGTTTTTCTTTTAGGACGAAATCACTCCTCCCCTTAATTCTAAGGAGATTCCATTCCTTCTCGACGAAAGGTAGAAAATTATTATCTTTAAATCATTCGTTGTTCACCATAAAAGGTTTCGGACCCCAATCCAAATCATCCGCCACCAACCACATCGGAAAATGTTCCGATAAATCCCTATCTCTGATTAGTTGACCCACTATTCCCCATTGAGGACCCTTATCCGTTATACCACGAAAACTTCTTACATTTGAACGAGACATCAATCAAATCACTCTTGCTAATAAATTCGGAAAACTCTTTCATCTCCGATTTGTGGCTCTAAGTTGAACTCTCGTTCCTTTCGCTAGCCCTCACAATTACGTTGAAATCCCCTCCAATGTACCACTCCCCATCCGAAAAGCTAGCTTTCAACTCCAAAAGCCTTCTTCAGAGAATTCTCTTCTTATTTATGGAACAAGAAGAGTAAACATTAACGATGTAAGAAACCTCTTCTCTCCATAACACTTTCACCCATACATAACCTTCCCATTTAAAGCTACTCAAAACCTCCACACTCCCTGTCTTCCAAAGAATGATGAGATCTCCCGAAGAACCTGAAGACCCCGAGTATGACCAACCAATGTCTTCCTTTTCCCAAAAGCTCTTTGCCAAACTCTCTGACATCTCCTCAATTTTAGTTTCCTAGATGAGAAACATATCCTCCTTCCCTTTTACAATTAATTTACTAATTCTCTTCCTCTTTACCACATTACCACCCCTCTAATGTTGGGACTTCCTAAAATCATTTCAAAGTATTTGTTTCCACCATCCCTTTCAACATTCTGTTTTTATCAACTCTTTCCATCTTTTCTATCCTTTTAATATACATCTTTTTTGCATCATCCACCACAATGCCCAAGTTGGATATTGCCTCCCAAAGCTTACTTCCGACATTAGAATCCATGTTATCCCATAACCGTTTATTGCTTCTTACAATATCCGATTCTGCTGGATTATTAGCGTGAAAAACCAACGTGGATGAGTAATCCGGGTAAATCCCGTTACAGTAGGATTTACCTAAATCAAAACTATCTTTTTCCTCCTGTAATGAGACTTGTTTTATAATCCTCGCACCTTTTTTTCTTCCTCTTGTAACAGGCGTGTAGACCCCGAAGCCACCCAATTTTTTAAATTTGACTTTTTTAATTTTCACAAGGTCACCCTCGGTAACCCCACCTTCCTTTTTTACATCCAATATCCTAAGATTATTGGCTTTATCCAGATTGCAACTAGTTTTCGTGGGGACCATTGAGCCACCCCCACCTCCCAATACTTGAAAGAAGAGATTGGGTCAGTAGTGTGACTTGTCCCAATATTAGTGTTTTTGGGAACCGCGTTGCAATTAATATGATTACCATCTTTATCAAAAACTCCAAAATGAGCTTCATAAATATCCACCGAACAATGAACATTTGCGATATCCTCTGGATAATCTTGTGTATTGACTCTATCTTCTTCCGCCCTACCAGTGTTAAACTGACAAGCTTCTGAACCTCCTTCCTCCTCTGAGACACCCCTAAAGACCATCGGAATACCACCAACCACTGTGTTGCTTTTGTTTTTGATTGCTTCTCCCCTTTTCTTTTGACCTTGCTCGCTACACTCATCACTTCTTTCTGCCTCATCATTTGATTTTTCTTCGTAAAAGTTTTCGTCTTCATCCCACCAATCCTCCTCCGATGCTGAAAAAGATGAGCTGCTCGATTGTGATTTTTTCGTCATCGTCGGGATCCTTACGGGTCCGTAAGTGTCTTTCCTAATGCACAAAGTGTAGAATGTATCATCTATTTCCACTTCCAACTTCTCCGGGAGGATGGATCCGGATTCAGCTCTAATCATCATTTTAGCGACATCCATGGCTAAATGCTTGGAAGAGTTATCATCAGAACAAATATAAGTACCCAATTTGTTACCTATTTTCTCAAAAAGATCAATATTCCAACCATGGCAAGGAATGCAATAGACTCTTATCCACACCACCCTCTCATCATCAACATTGTTTTCTTTCCACCTTAGAATTTCAAAAAACCATTGTTTCCACCATGTGGAACCTTCTGCTATCAAGTCTTCCACAACATTTTCATCAAAATTTTCCAACAAACATAAGCTAGACCCTAATGGAGTAATCTTAATGGAGAACACACCTTCAATCTCAAAATAAGTGTGGATGTTGTAAGCCATGCCCGATTTATTCATTACTCCCAAAAAGGCCTTCCTTAGTCTCTTCAGATCTTCATCCTTCGATTTGTACGTGATCAGATACAAGTTTGCATTTCCCACAACCGTATTGGTCTTCAGTTTGTTTAACAGGTCAGCAAAAGACACTGACCCAAAGATAGTTTTCGTCTCCCTCTGAGTGTTCTTGGACTCTTGGTCAAGATTCAAGCCTCTATCCTTTCCTCTTACCGAATTTGATTTGAAACTTGTTGAGTTTCCCTTTACCGTCCCTCTCGCATATCTCGGCGGATTTGTGTAAATTTTCTTGCCATCTATCATGACATTGTCGAGTTTAACACCAAGCAACCTTATATCTTCCGCACCTCCGAATCTCGCGATACCAAATCTTTTCTCGTGTTTGTTCCTCCTTGGTGAAATTATTACCTCCGCCACGTTACCTACACATCCCCGAATAGAACAAAAATGACTCTTGCGCATGTGCGATCCGGAAATTCCGAGAAGTAAATGGTATTATTTGCCTTATCTTCCTCTTCTAGTCTCCCACCCCCATAAGGAAATGTGTCCCATCTTGTTTTCAAGTTTGCTCCTCTCCTCCTGTGAGAAACAAAATTCCAAGCCATTCAAGAATAAAGTTTATAGGAAAAGCACCATACCGAATACGCTGAAAGTTAGAGATCAATTTAGAATATTTATTTATATAGAGAATTAAAATTTCTATTTATTTATATAGAGAATTAAAAATTTTCAATGTTAAATTTTTAGACCTGTGTTATTTTTAAAAAGTTTTGGGTAAATTAAAAAATAGTGATCAATTTGTAAATTTTAAAAATTATTTGGGATCAATTTACAATATTTTAAATTATTAGGAGTCAATTTGAAATATTCAAAATATATAACCAGCTTTAAAATTTTCAAATGTTTTACTTTTAGATGTCATTTTAAATTGTTAAAAGTTAATTTTACCAAAACATTTTATAAGTTTCCATCGTTTTCACAATTTATCATTTCTAAAATCAAAATAATTATTTTTGGACAAATCATTATAAATATTTTCAATAAAAAAAATCACTTTCTCTCGTTTAAGTCTCGTATCCAAACACACATAAACATTAATTTTAATATTTAAAAATAATACTATAGTTAAAAACATAGTAAATACTAACTTTTAAATTAAAATTAATTATTATAGAAACAAAAACAATTTTATATATATATATGGAGTAACTTTTGGTTGCAACAGTGAAAATAAACACACTACATCATCATCACATTATATGACCCTTAAATTATAGGATCCAGTGCATCTTATCTTATAATAAATCCCTTTCAACTTCCACTCTTTTGTGAGAAGAATACACTGAAAACAAAGAGAAAGAATGCATCACCAAAAAGTAAAGCCAAAGAGAAATCATTAAACATAGATTTTCATTTGATTATTATTCTATTCCACTCTAACATCTCTCTCTCTATAAACAACTGTATCATACAATATACCTATAAGGCTATAACTCTCTTTATCACCTATTCTTTCTTTTTTATAGTTCATTGTTTTGTTCTTTTGCTTCATGCATCACTTCTCAAACATGTCATCAAATCCAGAAGAACTCTTTCTTATCAAAAAGGATAAACAAGAAGAGAACAATATTGATAACGATAAGAAAGAAACCGAAGAAACCTCAAAAGCTCTATCATCGTCATCCGAAAAAGAAAAGGTGGAAGTCGAAGAGAAAGAAGAAGATGAAGATGGTTTCAGAACTCCAACAACATTGGACCACAAGATTACAGTGCTCACATGTCCATCTGCACCAAAGAAAATGAAACAGACTCTGAAAAGAAGAGCAGTATACACTGATCAATACTGCAACTGCAGACAGTTACCACTTGATCTGTCAAAAGAAGTTGAATTATTGTTCCAAACTCAGCTTATTCCTTTTTCTGTTTCACATCGCGCCAAGAAAATTCGAAGAGATGATAATCAGAAAACTACAAAATGATGCTACTTTTGTTTATCAGATTTCTCTGTAACTGTACGTATAATTCTTAAAGGGGTGCAATTAACTTCTTCCAATTTTTTGTAAGTATAATTTTTCATATCATTTTTTATTTTTGGTAATTATGCTTTAACCTTGTATACTTTTTTTTTATATTTCATTTGTGAGATTTTTAATGTTGGTTGTTGTTGTTATTTGATGAGGATATATTTGAAATAATAAAGAGATCATAGCTTCAATTTCTACTATAGTGGAAGATAGATACTTATCCACCTTTTAATGAAGTAATCCACAAAATTTGTTAAGATCTAACTTCTATGATTTATCCTTGTCTAAGATATAGTTAAGATGGTCCAAATTATTTAATTTTTTGTCAGTTGGAAAAAGTTTTATGCTATATTTAGAGTTTTTAATTGATAGTTATGATTGAGTAAAAAAAATTGATAGTTATAATAAAAATTAAAGTATCTCAAATGATTTAATTATGTAATTTTTTTATAATAATAATGATGTATATGAATTAAATTTTACATTAGAACTATAAAATTTCAGTAGGTCTAATATAATTATTTTTTTGAAAGTTAATATCTATATATATATATATATATATATATATATATATATATATATATATATATATATATATATATATATATATATATATATATATATATATATATATATATATATATATATATATATATATATATATATATATATATATATATATATGAGTATTTACAAAATTATTACATTCAATTTTATTTTACTATTTTATATATATATATATATATATATATATATATATATATATATATATATATATTTTTTTTTATTATGTTCAATTTTTTTCCATAACTTTTATTTCAACTTTATTTCTTTGAAATTTATTCGACAATAACATTCTAGCTTAGTCAAAATAATATTAAATTATTTATTAATATGAATTATAAGTAAAAAAATTATATATAAATAAAATATCAATATGTGAGTTAAAATTGCGAGAGTATCTTAATTTTGTAAGAATACCACTAAAGTAAAAATAAATATGAATGAATTATTTCCAATTAATATTGCAGAGTAGATCTCACTTAAACACTCATGATGGTGGTTTGTTTGTCACGTTACAAATCTTTATATTTGAGAAAATATGATCAAAATTTATAGTAAAAACTAAAATTGTCAGCTTTATCGATACATATAATTTTTTATAATCTTAAAGAAACAGTTATCTTACAATTTAAAATATTATTTTAAGATAAATTTTTAACGTGTAAAGGTAAAAGTTTTCAACCAAGTAGATAATAACGGTTATAATAGTATAAATATTTTATAACTTTACTGCACCGACCAGTTACTTTAGTACACCAGAATAACATGTTAGTGCAACACACAGAATAAAGGAAGAGAATTTATTCTGATTGATTTATTCTTAACGTAAACAAACAAAATCAAGATTCATATACTTGAAATGGTTTTCATTTGTCTCCTATATGATTCTTCCTTCCAGTTTACGCTTGATGATGTTATCTTTGGATTCCATTGAAAGAAAGCATGAACCAGTTCTTATCACTAGGGCCAGCAATGATAGCATAGTATATTATTTTCTGTAACATGTGTATAGTGTGAACTTGAATACTGAATTTTTTCTGCTTTATTTGTACATTTTGTCTAGGAATTATGTGTGTGTTTGTGGTTTGGGAAATGATGCGTTTTCTCTAGTGTATTTTTGTACAACTTTGTCTAGGAATATTTTTTTTATAACTGGATTCATGCCTATTATAAAAATTAAGAAAAATAATTAAAAGAAAAATATGAATGAATATGAATATGTGAGAGAGAGAGAGAGAGAGAGAGAGA